>OZ038372.1:41806797-43093536 GCA_964036015.1 Leptarthrus brevirostris
GTTTTTCGATCCTCGCACGGGAAATGAGTGAAAATTGCGTTTATAAAAAATGCGTTTTGTATCAAAAAGTCCCGACCTCGGGGCTATTTGATACAATTAGCTGAATTGCAATAGAGTTAGTTTTAGTCCAACTTAACCCCTGAAAATGCAATTAAATGAACACCAAATGACCGTTATTGCAAAATAAGTTAAAAGAGTTGGTTATTTTTGTGAATTTTTATTAAAATAAAAAAATGAATGATATTAACATTTCATTTCTTGCTTTTCTTCGCCGCTGTGACTTTCTTCTTTTTTTTCCTAAATCCACCGGTTGTCGCTTCCTTTTATATGTTCGCAAAATTTTGCTACAAAAAAGTAACACAATAATGCATAAAAACATGAAAATACACAATTTACAGCTGTATCAAATAGCCCCGAGGCATGCTGACGCACGCCATCGACTGATTAACCGGTATGCCCAGTACAAGTGCACAAATCCTGTTAATAATTTAGCAGACACTTTACGCATAAGAAAACAACTAACCTTTTCCTTTCTAAAAAACAAAAAATTCAATTTTCACTGATTTTCACTGTACTCGAGTCATTTCGCACGATGCGCAAAAACACAAATTTCACCGAAAAGACTCTTCCACTATGATAGCTAACTTCAAATTTTGTGTGGAGGTAGTGTTTGCTACGTGTCACTTTCTGATAAAATAGCTTCGACAATACGGGTTTTCATTTTCAAATAAAGGCTTGTGTCAAATAGGCCCGTGTATCAAATAGTCCCGGTTTGCCCTAAATCTAAATTACAAGCAAATAAAGAAATTATAAAAAATATTTAGAACGTTCAGTGAAGCTTAAACGGCTTATCTAGTTTAGCAATGAAATTCGTACGGCCTACCTGTTTAGTATATATATTATATTATATTTTCCCATTCAGTTTGCAATTGTTGTGAAATAAAAGTATTTAAATTTTAACTTGTATGAAATTGTATGCGATTGAACAGTAGTAGTAGGTCTAATAAGTCTGTTCACATACTTGCCCTGGAAAACCTGTGGAGGTTGATATTGATTCCTCCCCTTTTTTGGAGGTCGCGTTGTTATCCTCTATTATGTTATGTTGGTATTTCGTCAATGTATTCGTGTTGGAGATTTAGTGACATCCTTCTCATACGAGGTTTCTATTCTTCGTAATAGCAAACGGATTTAAAAGTCTGAAGAAATTTATTTAATTTTGAACTTTATTTAATTCTTTTAATGGGTTTTAAGTTATTACATATATGAAAGAAAATTGAAAAGGAACTGAACTTCCTTTGTTTTTCGAGGAGAAGTGTGGCTAACTTCTGTTGAGACGCCACACTACTCCCCTGCCAGTTTTTTTTTTTTTTTATACGATGTGGCCAAATCCTAGGGGACAACCCTTTGATGCGTTAGCATGGTTTTGGCCGGAAGGGAATTAGGGTAAGGGAAGTGAGGAAACTTGAGTCTTGTTTGCATTGCTGCGAGCTAGACAACAGCCCAGAGACGGAGTGGAATATTTTAATTTCTTAATAAAAGCTCACGGTCATCTGGGCTCGAACCCGGGACCCATGGCATGTTGGTCTTGCCGCTCAACGCATTGATCCAACTCCGTCTCCATTTTGTTGAATTTTAAGTACGACGATAATGAAGATATCTTTTCCGCAAGTAGTATACTTGCTTGTTTGGTTGCCGCATCTTTGGTGGCATCAGCCGGGGCTACCAATGTAACGTTATTGGTTTTCCTTAGGCCTGTATTGATAATAGTTGATGCGATATCTATGCGGTTTCAAAAGACATCCAATGAGTGCTATTTCCAGTAAAAAGACGAGTGTTAACCTCTTTAATTGCAATCTCCGCTTGACTGGATAGCAGGGACGTCTTTTGTTGTGCCATTCGTATGGAGGTCGCGTGTTATCCTCCGTACTTGTACTGACGTCCACGATGGACAAGTGATCAATGCTTGTTATTTTCAAATAGCACGTGCTTTACCCTTGGTGGAGGGGGGGGGGGGGGGGGGGGCTTGGGGCAGCGGTGTTTCGTTCCCTTGGTGGGCTACAGGCTGGGGTTTGAGACAGCGGTGTGTCGTCCTTTTGGTGAGCTACAGGCTTGAGGCAGCGGTGTGTCGTCCTCTTGATTCAATTGCTGCAGACCGGGGTTGAGGCAACAACTCGTCTGGCACTACTGGTGCAGTGGGTGCTGCTGCAAGCAGGGGTGGATGCAGCAGGTGGGTCGTCCTCTTGGTGTTGGTCTTGGTTAGACCTTTCGCTTCCTTGGATGTGATTGGACGGTGTTGTTTGTCGGGGTCACCAATGTGAAGGTTTATAGTGATTCCTCCCCTTTTGTTAGATGCCGCGTTGTTATCCTCCCTTCTGTTATGTTGGTCTTTCGCTTATGTCTTCGTGTTGGAGATTTAGTTACAACCTTCTGATACGAAGTTACTGCCACCGTAGTCTTTCTCGAGTTTGTAGGTTTGCCATCTATATCCATAGATGGTTCGTTGTATTCCATGTTCTGCAGGTTACTTGGCTGAAACTGAAAAATTAAAATATTTGGTCGACGACGTGAAAGTCTTCGTAATAGCAAATTATGAATTTTATTTAATGGATTTTAAGTTATTACATATTTGAAAGAAAATTGTAAACGAACTGAACTACCTTTGTTTTTTCATCCTTTTAAAGCCTTTAAACTAAATCCAGGATTGCTGAGGGAACTTATTTACAGGTGAATTTCGAGGAGAGGAAGTGCGGCTAACTTCTGTTGAGTCGCCACAAACCCTTTAAATTCACCGCTTGTGTTATGGAAAATGACAATTTATCAAAGTTCACGAAAGTTGCAGGGTCATTTCTTACCTTTTTAGCCAGTCAACCCTTCTATAACGCAGTGTAAGTTTTCATATAACGAGGAGCGAAAATGCGGCAACCTTCATTTTCAGTACTCTTATAACGCGTTTTTCGTACGAGAACATTCCAACAATTTAAATCGCTTTAAAAATTTATCTAAATTCCCCTAAAATGAACAAACGATAAGGTGATTTTTTTATTGCCGTAATATTCACCGGAGAATAATAATTAACTCTAGGTTTGGATAATGACTGAAGGGAGTATTCCGTAGTGACGGTTGGAAAAATCGATTCCTTTATTTCTTGCATTTCGAAAACCATCAAGAATATGCCTGAAAAAGCGTTTTAATACAATTACCGTTATGGTTGGTATCCCGATTGTATTGATAGGTTTTTTTGTTTTTTTACAAGCGGGGAAAAAAGGCTAAAAAAAACACTTTTTTTTGTAACTGTATTACTTTTGTAATTTTCAATATTTTAACCTCACGGCCTTACGGGCGATAGCCAATAGAGTAACACTTAATAACAATTTTGAAATTTGCGTTTCAGACTGGGCAGAGGACTGCAATCGTGGTCACAGTTTATACCTGCGCTGCGGACGTAACAATTTTAAGCGTTCTCGGGCTCTTTGTTTTTTTATTTTTTTTATTACATTAAATTTATTCTTGTATAAAAAGGATGAATAGAATATACAAAAAAAATCTCAAACATGTCTTACTGATCCCGAGAAATAATTTCCCGAATTTATACCTAGAAAAAGAGCTCGCACTACGGAATACTTCCTTAAACAAATGAAAGCAGAAAACAGTCAAAACGAAAGTTTAATCGCTTGTGAAAAAATTGAATTTTTAAATCGGTTAAAGGATGGAGAAAAAATATCGTGTATTGTAAAATCGTTAAATATAAATGAATCTACAATTCGGACTTAAAAAAAAGCGAAACGGTTGCCCGCGAAGCGCGTGACTCGTACACTTGGAAATATGATGAAAATGGAACGAGCTCTGATGATATGATTAAAAAAATGTAAAAATCTACGAGCATTAAAAGGGAATTAATCATTAATTTCTAGAGCGACAAAGTCATTAATTTATTGCAAGCAAAATGTGATTAGGAAAACGAAGAAGAAAGTACTCATCGCACAACAAATTTCAAGAAGAGCAGGCCTCAGACGGTGCTGAGAAGCTTTTAAATAACTCTCCATATGTGTACCAATATCTATCAGGAAGTTTGTTGATAAACCTTTGATAATAAATCGTTCTTTAACTCGTCGAGTAATGAAAAATATTAATAAGTCCGAGTTGCCTATATTCTGGCGATGTAATAAAATAGAGTGTAAATAACTCAAGATTTATTTAAGGACAGGATTTATAATTGCTTTATTTAGTAAGCGGAAAGCCATGTAATGGAAAAAGGTTTGTTTCAAAGTTTTGTTAATTTTTGATAACGCTGGTAGCTATAGAAAGGAACTGAGTCATCCAAATGTGAAAATTGTTTTTCTTCCTCCTAACTTCACTTCATTAATATAGCGATTGAAGGAGTCATCCAAATTTTCGAAAGATACTACATACGCCAAACCATTTTTGATAGATTAGAAAATTACGAAGATAAACCTCTTATTCAAGTGTGTAAACAATTTCCTGTTTTATTAACACTGGCTTCACACTTAAGGGGTTATTCGCAGTTAGAAATTTCAAAAAATCGATTTTTTATTGCATTTGCGAAATGTACATATATTTGAGTATATTCTCTAAAAATTATTTGTTAGGACGTCTCGGAGTGTTAGAAAGTAGTCGGCGTATACCAAACAAGTCAGTTTCGTCAACAACAGTTAAACAAGTGAAACTTTCAACGAGTTTTTCTCCAAACGGTGTTTTCAAAGTCGGTGAGCACGATTTCTCAAAAACGGCTGAACCAATCGGTCTGAAATTTTAACACAACCTTCTCAGAAATATTCTTCAGGGATTGATCGAAGGAATAAGATTTTCCGGTAATTATTTATATTTTTTTAAATGAACAAATTTTGGTCGAAATCGAAATTTTTTCTTTTTCGAGCCGCCATTTCGTTAAAAATTTAAATTTCGATTATTCCTTCGATTAATACCTAGATTTATCTATCCACTAATAGAATCTCTTAGGTTTTCTTATTTTGGATAATCCAAACCGGAGATATTTTTTGGAGGACCTCCAGGAGATCGTCTACAGGAGCTGTGGAACTAAATATTTTTATAAATGAAAAATGCGGATATAAAGTTAAGAGTTACCACTACATGTATTAGGGCAGTATTCTACTTTGAAAGTTTGAAAAAACTGAATTTTTTTTGATGCTTTGACAAACTCGCTGACTTTGAATGCATTTATCTCAAAACTACTTTCTTACACCGCTTGTTGCAAAAATTTCCGAAACTACTGAACCGATTGTTATAAAATTTTAACCTTATATTCTGCACACCCATAGCGACCGGCTGAACTAGGACTTTTTAATATCAAAAACCAAAAATCCTAGTTCAGCCGGTTGCTAGTGATATATTGAATCTAAAAATTTAAAATTTTTCTGTTTTAGATGACCCATTTTTAAAATTTCTACACCAGCGCAGACCCACCTACTAATCGAAGCGTTGTATTCAAATGGTGTTTTTGTGCGTTAAAGTGCATAAAATATATAATAAAAATTTTTTAAATATATTTCAAGAGTGTATTTATTAAGCCTAACAAACCCTACATCAATATCTTCATTCATAATCTCATAAAAATTTCATAAAAATAGCCTTTTTCGAGTGCATAAAGTAGAATACTGTCTTAATTCTTCTTGCACTTGTCAAATAAAATCCCGTTTCAGAAAAAAATCGTAAATAAACGACTTTTTTGACCTTGCAACTGAGTATAACCCCCTAAGCAGAGTTTAAGTCAAATTGAGTTTCACAGTGTTTAATATGGCAGCACTAGGGAATTGTAAACTGATACTATTGTGAATTAATTTACTGTAAAAATTGTGTGCATGTTTTGATTTTCTGCTCAAATGTTTACCGGCATGTGAAATAAAAATATTAAAACAATGAGCAGATTGACTTTCATTGTAATATTAAACTAATTATTTTCTCAAATCAAACTATTTCAGCAACTTTCAAATCGGAAAAGACGGTAGGATGACATTTATTTAAACTGAGTTTAAGCGGTCAATCTTGGAGGCTTACCTAGCACAGTGAAACGGTGTAAAAGAGTTAAACTGTGTTTAAGCTTGAACTGTGAAACCGGTATGTTGAAAATTTAATTTGCCTCAAATGGTTCAAACACGAAATGATATTTCAGCCCCAGTTACAGAAATAGTAAACATTGCTTCTGTTTGAGGGGCAGATATAAACAATGAAGATGTAAAGGGGGGATGGAATTAATTGATGCAACTACCTCAAATGTATTGTTGGAAACATTTTTTTGGTTTATAATTTGGATAACTATATAAACTATGTATTAAAATCAATTAACTAAATTCAAATATGTAAACATATCCATATTCATCGCCATTTGTATTATAACATTTGTTTATTAACCTTGTATACCACAACTTGACTTTGAGAATGTAATTTTTATTAATAGTATAATCGGTCAGATTTATGAACAATTGATTTATTAATTATATTAATCTGATTAGTATTAATTTCGAGTTTCTTATAGCGAGGTTCCATCGAATACATCGCGTTATAGGAAGATTGATTGTATTTTGAAAGCGGAGCAATTGTAACGTGTCAACATTTTTTTTGGTATATAAACTTTAATAATGCATTACCAATCAGAAATTACGTAGACTTACAATAGTTGCTTCGAATCGGGTTAAGTTCTTCCCCCGCCCTATGCCAAATAAGGGATTACGAAAAGTAGAGAGAGAGAGAGATAGAGCAACAGAAGAACAACTGCATTCTCAAATAACCAAAAACAAAGATAACTGCTGACGACATTTTGCATGAAAAGCTCACCATTTCATAAAACTAAATACAAAAGAGAGTCTGCGTTGTTACGTAGATAACAAAAAATGTAAGGTATTTAGTGGAAAAGTTACAAACAGGGTTCTAATATAACGTTATGCTTACCGTTTTTTTAATTTCGACACAAAAGATACTGACAAAATATATATAAAAAAATTATTTCGTCTAATATATTAGCGGAATTTAAAGTTGCAAAATAATTTTGTTATAGTTATAGGTTTGTTTATCTTATAATAAAAACAGAAAAAATTTCTCATTTGAGTAAGTTTTGCCCGGTAAAGCCATATAAATGGAATTCCGCATCCGCAATGTTTTCAGCGAATTTGTAAAATTATAAGACTCTATAGAGCCCTGATTACAGAGGTCTAGCAGAAAACGTATGCGAATAGACTATTAATTATGTTAAACTATTAGTCTGCGAAAATCCGAAAGACCGTTATAAACAAAGGCATACAGTACTTCTTTCTACATAATTTTACATTCCAGTGACATTTAAGGACATTAAAAAGATATTTCATGATGAAAAGAAAATATTGTACATAATGATGAGAGAAATAAATCACCGTGCAAAAAAACCGATGTAACTAATAAATTGCAATTTGATCCAAGGAAGCAAAACGTCAAGAATAATGCTTACCTTTTTTTAAATGACTGTAAAAATTCATTATCATGTTCGTCTTTGAAATGTTGTCCATCTTTTGTCTTCTCATTACAAAGCGAATACAACTCCATTACGTGAGATCGAAGGCCTTTGTTATGCGTTTCTAGATCTTTTATTAATAATGCCCTTCCAACATTTTTTGCGTAAACTGTTTCGTCCAACATTTTTGAAATATTATTAAAGCTGCTTTTTCTTTTCGATATTTTTCCTGTGCAGATTTTTCTTTGGAAATTCTGTAAAAAAAATTGAATTTATTAAAAGGGCAAATACATCGCCAGCATGATAGTAGAAGTTGTGGAAAAAATATAATTCAAAAATGCAATAATTGTGGCAAAGCGAACGAAAGGCTAAATTTAAAACTTAACGTGGATCATTCGACCTTGAGTAGAGAATGTCCGGTATATTTGAATAAGCTGAAAGTGGAAAAAAATAGAATGGGCTTTTAGCAATTAAAAGGTGTATATTTAAATATTCAAGGGCTGATGAATAACTTTGAACAATTGGAAATTCTTGTGTATGAAAATAATTATGACTTTGTAATATTATCAGAAACGCATTTAACAATTGATGTTGAAGACAGTGAAATTGATTTAAATGGATATATGATGCATAGATGTGATAGTGAATCTTCTAGGACTGGTGGTGTGGTGTTATATGCTAAAAAGGAATATAAGTATGAAGTTATAACTAATTTATCAGTCGGAACGTGTTTTTGGTGGATGGCTGTCAAAGTTTGTAGAGAGAGTATGTGGTGGGCAATAGGTATTGTATATAGATCACCTAGCTCTAAGATTTCTGAGTTTGTTGGATACTTCGAAGAATGGTTTGAAGATCTTGTTGAGAGGGGTATGAAAGTGATAGTTGTCGGAGATTTTAATATAGATTTTAAAATGGAAAACGCAAATAAACGAAGGATTAAACAAATAATTGAAGACAATAACTGTCAACAGTTAATATCGCGAGTGACTGAAATATCAAAAACTCTTATAGACTACGTTATATCCAATGATAAATCGGTGAGTGCAAGAACAAATAGAGCATTAAATATAAGTGACCATGAGACTATTGAGATTAGTATTGAATGTGAGTTAAACAGTATGAGTAAAATGAGGAAAAGGATTTGTTGTTTGAATAATAAAAGGGAAGATTTTCTACAGGCTATGAGAGTTAAAGGTTTAAATGACTTAATGGAGAGTGGTGTGAGTGAGAAAGCTAAACTTTTAGAGAATGCTTTGAAAAATACGGTGGAAGAAATGAAAGTAGAAAAGTTTGTGAATGAAAGGCAGTGTGTGTGGTTTGGTAATGATCTCAGAAATTTAAGGCAACGAAAAACAGATCAGTATAACAGAGCAGCTTTGTCAGACTCAGAAGAGGAGTGGGAAAGATATAAGAAAATAAGAAATATGTATAAAAAGAGTGTAAGAAGAAACAAGGCTAATTTTATTAAAGAGCAAATTGGAAGATCAATGAATCAAAGGACTATGTGGAGGACAATAAAGAATTGAGAGAAAGTAAAGCGGAGATAAATGAAGTAAGGTTTGACGGAGCGACAGTGAATGATAATCAGGTTAAAGCAGAAAAATTTAACATGTATTTTGTAGAGAGTGTGCAAGAAATTAATGAATCCATTACGAATGAGAGGTACGATGAATCAAATGTAGAAGTACACAACAAAAGATTTATCTTTAAATATATTGATATACATGGACTTATTGATACAATCAAGATGCTGAAGCGAAAGTCCTGATATGCTGTTGGACGCGATGCCAGAAATAGGAGATATTTTTCTGGATATTATCAATGGATCAATGGAAAATGGAGTGTTCCCTGAATCGTGGAAAGAGTCAGTAGTAGTACCTGTGGAAAAGCTGAAGAAGGCTAAGCAATGTATGGATTTCAGGCCGGTAAATATGTTACCTGTGTATGAAAAAGTTATAGTTATCGAAAAGGTAATACAGATACAATTAGAGGAGTTTATAGAAGGCAATGGATTGCTTATACCACAGGAATCTGGTTTTAGAAAGGGACATTAGTGCGAATCTGCATTGAATTGTACAATTATGGACTGGAAAATTGAAATAGATAATAAGAAATGTGTGATTGCGGTGTTTTTAGATTTTAAAAGAGCGTTTGAAACCGTGGACAGAAACATTTGTTGAAAAAGATACAGTCGTATGGAATTTCGGGTAAGGAATTAAACTGGTTTTCGTCATATTTGAATGGAAGAACACAAAAAACAAAAGTAAATGAATCTATTTCGGAAAGTGTGAATGTGAATCTTGGGGTTCCGCAAGGGTCAATACTTGGAGTAACTTTATTTCTGCTGTACATTAATGATGTGTGTAGTGTCCTAAAAAATTGCAAAATAGCATTGTTTGCGGATGATGGGTTGTTATATGCAGTAGGTGAGAATGGTCCTGAGTGTGAGCGAATGATAAAGGAAGATGTAAAAGAGATATATAAGTGGTTGAATATGAATAAGCTCAAACTGAACGTGACAAAAACTAAATGTATGGTTATGAATACTAGTTTTAATGTGAATATTGAAATTGATGGAAACAGAATTGAATGTGTGGACAATATAAAGTACCTAGGAGTTATTATTGATAGGGAACTTAATTTTAAAGAACATGTGGCTTATGTGTGCAAAAAGGTGTCAAAAAAGACTGCGTTTTTAAGACGTATTAGGAACAATTTATCTTTGAATGATTTGATACATGTGTACAATGTAATTGTGAAACCCCATTTTGAATTCTGTCCAACGGTGTTATTGCTTGTGAGTGGAGAAATGTTTGAAAGAATGCAAAAATTGCAAAATAGGGCCATGCGTATTATACTAAGATGTAATAGGTATACACCTGTGAGATGGATGCTGAATACTTTGAAGTGGATGAACGTGAAGCAGAGAATAATATTTAATGTTCTTTTGTATGTTTTTAAGATGAAATATGGAATGTTGCCTGATTATCTAAGAAGTAATTTAAGATTTGTGGGTGAGGTCCAACCATATAGATTGAGAAGTATGAATGATTTTAGGATTGAAAGATGTAGAACTTCTAGATGTCAGAATTCTCTTTTTTAGAAGGGTTTACAAATGTTTAATAGTATGCCAAGTATGATAAAAAGTGAATCCAATTTGAATAGATTTAAGAGTGTTAGTAGAATATATAAAATTAAATTTTTAGAAAGCGAAGTACTGCTTATTGTCTAAGAGTATATGATATTTGGAAACAAAAAGAATGTATGAGTGTGTTCTATGGCATAAATATCGCTAATAAATGAATTGAATTGAATTGAAAAAATTAAGTAAATATATTAATCTTTTATTATTCATAAGCTAAAAATTTTGTAATCATACCTTACGCAAATGCGACTAGTGATATACAGCAGCGATAAAGTCGACTTCTTACTGATTCTTAGCAAATTGGTTGTTGTAATGCAAAATACTTCAAAAAAAAGTTTCGTATATACATACATATGTACCTACTTAAAACTAGTAAACTCTCAAAGCTTGTATTTAAAAGTTACTCTTTCCCCATTTCTAGTGCCTACGAGTACAACTCCTTGAGGGGCATGAAGCTCGAGTCGACCTGCAATATAAGATGTATTCCAAACCCGCAACCCCCGATGGCCACTTCGCGTAATCTGCTATCAACAGAAAATAAATATTTTATAATTACCAGACCTCTTCTTTTAATTCACCTTCACTTGCGCACCTTTTCTAATAATGATTGATATTCTGTTCTATTTAAACAGGTATATATGCAGATTTGGGCAAGCTGGGCTGGGCGCGCCTGATAAAAATAAAGCCCGGCAAACTAATGAGAACCAAATATCGGGCTGGGCGTGCCCGGCCCGAATAAACATTCTGCACAATACATCAAAACGTTATTTTGCTGATTCACGGAGCAGGTATTGAAAGATTAAAAACATCTTATATCGTAGAAGCAAGAAGAGAATGTATGCTGAGGCATTGTGATATCGAAGGATAGCCTTATTCAATTTTTACAGTAAAAATTTGAAGATCACGATGAGTACAGTCAATGGGTTTCGACTGATCGAACTGAAATTATACGGTGTTCTAGCTCAGTTGATTAGTTTATTGATAAATTAGTAGAAAAACTGAACAAGTTAGTACCCCTTCATAAATTGCTAAATCACAAGCTTTGTTCTTCAAAAATTTAAAGAAGCAGCCTCCCCAAATACAGCTACTATCTCAATGGATTTTTCACCCTGTATGATTCATTTCAAGGATGCAAGCAATGAAAAACTGACTTTACGGCTTTGTATCATATCTGATGACCTTAAACATGATCAAAAAAACTGTAATATCCTTTCTGAAAGAGTACTATCCACATGTAACAAATACTCATTACCTCAGTGATGGTTGTGCTGGGCAATATAAAAATAAATACAACTTAATGAATCAGTCTGCATGAGGACTTTCAGCTCAAAGCCCAGTGGTCATTTTTTGCAACTAGTCACGGTAAAAAAATGTGATGGAATAGGGGGTACTGTAAAACGTTTATCTAAGAAGGAAAGTCTTCAACGACATCTGGACACACAAAAAATAACAAAAAATGATCTTGTTGAGTTCTTCAAACACAACATTAGGTACAAATATTAACTTCCAATTTATTTCTAAAAGAGCAGTTGATTCAACTCGCCTGAATTTGGAAAGTCACTCCAAAGATTTAAAACTCTTCAAGGAACAAGATTTTTCCAGTATTCAGCCATTAGCTGAATCCAGAATGATTGAGGCTAGAAGGATTAGTAGTGATGAAACACCAGCTTTTACTTTTATGTTATGTAACAAGGCGCAAACTTTATGTGTGGAAAAACGTTAATCATTATTTTTGCCTATGAAGAAAAATAATGAAGGAGTGAAGAAACCATTAATTTTATTTTTTCATGTGATAATGTATGTATATCTTTTAGAATAATAATAATAAAAACTTTTGAGATTTTCTTTTTCCCTTTCGATATTCCACTTAGCGCGGAACTCCATATCTCATTAAAATAAATGCATTTCAACACTTCAGGATTTTTTTCAGGCCATTTGTAGATACTTTATGGTTATATTTTTGGGCTTTGGCGATAATTGATTGGTAAATAAGGAAGGTAGGTATAATTTATTTTCTATGGAAAAACAGTAGTGCGGAGTGGTCAATAACAACCGCGAAATTTAAAAAAACTTTAGCAGTGTGTAAAAAGTAAACCATTTGAGATAGAGCAAAGATGTTTTATATCCCCCCGTAAAGTGATATGCATAACGCCTTCGACATTGGCATACAATTTTCAACTTACTTTCGACAGAGTTTCGAAGCAATTCCATGTTATTTTTTTCTGGGTAGATATATATGATCAATGCACCTGCAATTTTTTTTATATTTACCTTTACTTCAAATAAAATAAGTATATATGCATAAACCTTTATAAAAAATAATGTCCATATAGATTTTACTGGTACAATGACATATATAATTATTGTTTAATGTACTCAACTATTATATATATGTATATTTAATAATTTGCTGTGAGGATACACATTTATATAACGTGTACCTTATTAGAAAGTTAGCTTTTTAAATTATTAGGATACCCCAATCTGCACTTAGGCTTCCAGTCACCCATTTCAACTTAAAAACTTCTGGCAACTTCCAGAGAAAATACCTACTTCTAATTTTTACAAATTCTTCAGCAAAGGTTCTTAAAAACTACTATAAACTTACTTTTTCTTTTCCGTTTAACCCAGTATCATTCCTTCCTTAGCGAAAATCTACCAACGAATGAACCGCAGCAAAACGTCTCACTTCTTTCGCGGAATTTTGTTTATCGTTTCGAGTCTCGAGCCGAAAATGCTTTCGAAAGAAACCACCCACAATAAAATAGAAAAATTTCAGAATTTGTGCAAACATTAAAAGGAATTGAATAATTATATATAATGTACTTAGTGTTTTGTCACTGCAACAAATTAATCTAAAGTTACAAAATACCTTACTAAAGTAAAATATTGTCGAGTTTCACTTGTATGGCAGCACTATCTTGCTAGATTTTGTCTCGAGTTCTCAAAAACACTTGTTTACTTTTTGAAAATAAAAAAATAAGACATGACTTATAAATTTATAGCATTAGAATAATTTAATTGCATAATCAACTGGACGACAATCAATTTTAGTTTAATGTTAAACTATTACTTTTTGATCGGAATTTTAACCCGAATAAATTCAGTGTAAAAATAGTGTTTCAGGTGTAGAGCTAAAATCCAATTAGCACCTTTTGTTCTTATTCCAGACTGTTTCATTTTTTTCTCATTCACCTTTCGGACTCCATCATGGCGGTGCGTGTGTGCTGATTTGACACCTACTAAGAGACAAATAAAGAAAGTTTTTCACGCTAAAAATTAGTTTTTGTTTCAAATTTTCTGTTTATTTATTTTCCTCGTTATTAATTTTTATAAAAATCAAACTCCTTTACATCCTGCCGCGAGGATTTGTATCGTGTCGAATTCTTTTGGAACGCGAAGGTGCCTCGAATTCTTTTCCGACGTGTGTCAGCCCAGCTCAGCTGATCAAATTGACATATCACAAGTGCTCCAAAAATCTCAATTTATTTTTCTAATCACAAAAAATCGCAAATTCTAAACAAAACTAGTGTAAAAAATAATTATTAAGGAATATATATATTGTTTTTATACTTTTTGTTCTACATTGTGCATAAATATTGTTGGTGCTTCCAATTAGAAAATTAGTTCTTTTGAGAAATTATAGTAAATTTTCTACCATGGAGTCGATGGAGTATGAAATGGCCAGAAATATGACATTATTATTCTTCCTAGAACGCTTATTGGATAAGGGCGAACCCAGAACCGTTCACGATTTATCCTGTCAATTTGGCGCTAAGGGCTTCACTAAAGAGATGAGGCAGATTGCAGGTGGAAGTCAGTCAGGTAAGAAATATTTGTAGTAAATTATATAAACACTATAAATTACAACAAATCGTGTAATTTTTAATTTATCATTAAATTGCTTACAAGCCATCGTTTTGCAATACAATTATTTAAGCGATAGAATTCTAAATTCAGTTCGGTTCAATTCATTAAATGCAAACATACAAAAACGGTGCACCTTGGTGAGTGTTTTCAAACTTTATTTAAAACAGTTTTCACGTAAAAGGCTTACAGATTATCTAACTAATTTTAGTAGACATTCCTGTAATATCAAGCCTCGCTATAAGAAATCAATAGTTATAGCCTTGAGAAAGGGTTAAGGGTTAAAGTAGTAACAATACTTCGAATACTTAGATGTGTAAGAAAGAAAAAGATTAAATTTAAAGACCATGTACACACTTATCCGTAACCGCCTGCACTTAAGTTTGTGGGTAATTGTGCAAAAATTGGGTTCCTCCCCAGAAGATGGCAAACATTTTTAAGCATTCTATCGTGCTTATAATGACGCCAACGCTATTCTGAACGAGGCACCCCACCTTATCATCTTAACCTTGCAGTTTTATGGTTGCCCCCTGTATTTTTCTTTATCCGGGATGAAAATTTGATTGAAGAGCAGGCCAGTTAACAAAATCTAGCTAACAAACCAAATGTCGACTCTCAAAATCTAAAACTAAAATTCTTCAAAATCGTATTTTCAAAATGCTGCTTTGCAAATAAATTATGGACAAAATCCTATTTAGCAAACCTTGCCTTTTATTTAATTTTAGCTTAGTTAATTGTGCCTTTATAATGATAAAACAAGAATGTATAGTACCTTTAAATAAATGTGAAAATTGCATTGTGTTTTATGGTTCTGATAATCTTCAGAAGATCTTTGTCGCTGATACGGTCAAGATTGTGAGGCGGGTTGAGTTGTTAAAATAATTTGATTTTCCTTTTTTTGGCAATAAAACTAAGAAAGTGAGTTTATTATTATTGTTTTTCTTCTAGATAATTATGAGCTAATTTTTATAATTTGATAAGTGAAATCGGCAATGAGTTTTCATTTACTCTTGAAGTGCTCACATAGAGCGAAATTTGTTGTGAAATATTCAAATCTTCTAAAGAAAGGGCTTGTGATCTAAGAGTGTGTTGCTACACTCACGGAATTGGATAAGTGCCAAGTGCCGTAAACTATTGAAGATGCAGTTTGATCTGGTAGGTAGAGTTTCCTCCCTTCAACAGACAAATCGTCATAAGAGCGAAAGGCAGATTGTGGAGAAATATCACGAACTCAGAAAATTTACCTTTTGAATTTATAAGGAAGAACTTAGCGAAACTTTGTAATTAAATACATCAAAGTTCAATAAAATGTTGATTTTAATTGAATAATTACCATTTACAGGGTGCCACAGAACGGGTCTCCCAAATATTTTTGATGATTACAAACAAAAGATAAATGTTATTTAATAAAAAATCTTTATAATTACAATTATTAGTCTTATTTATTTTAATTTTAATTAACATAATTCTCTTCTTTCTTCTTATTTTTCCATATCTATTTCGATCGTCTCGCAAATCGTCGTAGGCAGGACGACCTCGTTCGGAATTCCATTCAAAATTTTTGTTAAATGCTTCTTAAAAGCTTCTGTGTTGGGTGATTTTACTTCTCCAGTCATTTCCAAAAGCGTAAAAAATGGTTTGCGATTACCTAAAATTCAGCATTTTCCCAAATTTTCTCCGAAATTCATGTAATTAGCACACCTCTCTTTTATTTTTATTGGATTGCCCATCTTACTACCTTTCCAAAAAGGTACAACATGCCCAGGTAGAGAAAGGGTGTAGAAATTTATAAGTAGAAAACTTACCGAGAAAAATTTGAAAATCTGTAATTTAAAGAAATTAAACTCATATTAGCTCTAAAATCATTTTTATTGAATTCAAAATGTATTACAATTAATCTTAGTAACTTATAAAAGCTGTTTAAAATGTCCACCGCCACTTTGGATGCATGCCAAAAATCTTCTAAATCCCTCTTCAAGGCGTATTGCAGCCAGCCTCTCCCGTATTTTCGTCGCTGTATTCCGAATTCTGCTAACTAAATCCTGCCTAGTTTTAACAGGGCTTGAATAATCTTCATCCTTTATTGCTCCCCATAAGAAAAAGTCCAATGAGGTAAGGTATGGAGGTCTAATAGGCCAAGGAATCGGTGCACCTCGTCCAATCCATCGATTAGGAAATTTTTTACTTAGTATTGCCTTCACAATGTAAGCAGTATGCGCTGGTGCTCCATCGTGTTGGTAAAACATGTCCGTTTGATTATGCACAGGGATGTCCTTTATTAGATCTGGAAGTTTGTTCTCCAAAAAGTCCGCATAAATTTGACTGTTGGGCACTTGCGGCAAAATGAATGGTCCTACCAAATGGTTGACGATGATGCCAGCCATACATTGACACTGAATCTCTGCTGGAGTAAGGTCACCTTTGTCCTGTGTGGGTTAGTTTCCGACCAGTTATGGAGGTTATGGAAGTTTGTGATATCACTGGTGAATTAAGATTCATCCGTCCACAGCATTTGGTCCAGAAACGCCCTGTCGTCAATGTTCGAGAAGCCAATTGCTAAATTCCAGTCATCTCTCGGAATCTCCTTCCAGCAGTCCTTGGACTGAGTGATGGTGATATGGACGTAATCCCTTTCAATGAATAACCCTCCAAACCTTATATGAAGACACTCCTAATCGTCTTGCGACTCGTCTCAGGGTCTTGCCTCACGATGGTGATTATTTGCTGCTCGACGTCGGCAGAAGTTCCCTAAGTTTTTTACCTGTTAACCCAAATCGAACACTTTCGACCCTTTATCTTAAAAATTTTGTTTTTTTTTTTTAAGAATTTCCTACCTAAAGTGCAATAAAATAATAAGGTAGTCAGGGATTTCTAAGGATGCGGTTTTTCTAATCCTTTGTCCATGTTGCACCTTTTTGCAAAAGGTGGGCAATCCAATAAAAATAAAAAAGTGGGTTACTAATTACATGAATTTTTGAGAAAATTTGTTAAAATGCTGAAATTTAGGTAATCGCACACCATTTTTTTCACTGTACTGTACTTATAGTGGTAGGAGCTAGATCAGCATTGTTGACAATTTTGGAAAGATCATTTGAATAGTAGTTTTTTAGCGTTTCTTTTATGTGGCTGTGTGGCCCTTTGCCATTAGCAAAGATAACTTATAGAAACAATGCAGAATGTTTGTCTTCAATTATTTTGTACGTAATTATTTCTATTGGCAAAGAATTGTCGTGGTGAAAAAAAAAGTTTTTTACTAATTTCAAAAATTCGACTTTTTAATTGTAATATTTTGATTTCCTTAAGTTCGTAAACTAAATATTTTTCATCTACATTAACTACTAATTTAGAAAACATGTTACTTTTTTTCTTTTTAGGGCTTAATAATTTTAAGCAAAATTTTAATTAAAAGTCAATTTCTCGGTTAAAATTTTATTTCCTCGACTGTTGTTCTAATGTACTTAGAGCTACGGTGTTCAAACTACGATAAATTAATGATCAACCTTTCGTAGAATAAGGTACTAGAAAAAAATCTTCCTGAGAAGAATTGGGTTAAAATAATAATTAAATTTAATGACACTTTTTTAAAGAAATTTTTTGAGTAGGGGTAGTAGGTGTTCCTATACAAACGACATCCATAAGTTTATGAACCTGAACTAGCAGGGAATGATCCGGAAAGCTGGGGTTCTCAATTAGAAGTAATAAAACTCTGAAAATGCGTTTGCAAGACAATAACATACAAATTTGAACATTTCTGAACTTTTTAGAGTTTTCTTATCTCATTTTGAGGAAATGTGACGAGAAAATTATACACTGTACGGCGTATACTCAGAGCGCGCGGGAGGAATCGTTTATGTAATAATTCAAAAACTATTGTTAAAACAGCTGATAACACTCGACAGTAAACATTTTGAAGCTTTTCAAAGTTTTCTTATCCAAAATAGTTCCCAACAGGGAAAATCGAAGAGGGCAAGTGGCATGCATTTATTAATTCGAAGACTAATCATAAGAAAACTCTGAAAGCTTAAAAATGTTTACTGTCGAGTGTTATCGAGTTGTTAACGCGTTTTCAGAGTTTTCTTAACAATAGTCATCGAATTATTAAATGAACAATTTCTCCTGCGCGTTACGAGTATACGCCGTGTATAATGTCCTCGTCACATTTCCTCAAAATGAGGTACGAAAACTCTAAGAACTCCAAAAATACATACATAGTTTTAGACGAATTACTAACAACTGCTAATAGAAACTTGGAAGACGTAATACGGTGTGAAAACAGGGAGCAAGATGTAGACTATGGCAAAGACATAGCACTAATAGCCAGCGAACAGAATGACATACATACAAGCACCGAGCACAACCAATAGGCCTACAAATAAATTACAGCAATTCAAAGATAATGAGGATCAACGTCAAGAGTCAATTATAAGTCATACTCAACAACGTAACCATAGAATGCAAAGAGGAATTCGAATACTTGGGTACCACAATAACAACAACCGAAGATACAAACAAAGATATACAAAATAGACGTAATCAGGCATTGCAAGCATTCGACAGAAAGTCCAGAATATGGAAATCATGGTGGGGCTTTCCCGTCAGATATATGTAGCTCAGGCAGCCCCCAAAGAAATTTTAGGTCTGATAAGGGAACTAAAGATTGGCGGGATGGCTTAATACTGAACCTGGATCAGGTCACAAAAGATCAACTTGGTCGAAGTGACTAAAGGATGCGGATAGTCCTTGATCCATTCTTTAATAATAATATGGAAATCATCACATATAAAAATTCCAATATGAAGTTTAGAACCTTCAACGCCAGTGTTAAATCTGTCCTCCTGTCTGTCCCATTCGTAAACAAATTAACAAATTCTTGATGATCATAGTAAAATATTCTGGCGGTACAAAATCAGCATCGATAAATTGTGGAGGCTGACAAATAAGAAGATGGAAATCTATTGGACACAGAGGCTAAACAAGGAGGAGAACTGTAGAATTAGAACTAAATAGTGCAAGTATAAAATAGGTTCAACTGGTGAGCATGAGTATTCTTCCTATATTCCCACGAGAAATAAGGAAAAAAAGTACATTAACTGAAATATTCTATAATTAAAAAAAAAAAACTTTTTTCAATTTAGATTGCTTTCGCCGAGTTCTTGGAGAAGCTAAAGAACTAAAAAAAACGCTTTTCTAATTTAAAAGCGAACATGTTGAAATTAACATATAATTAGCCCATAGGCGTATAGGTATGGGAATTTAAAATTAAATTTTAATCACGAATTTGTTGTTCATTTCCCGATGTCTGTAAACAAATCCTTTAATTTTACTCAAAATTTCCAATTTGGTTCTTAGTGAATTTTAAAAAATGTTTATTCAGTTTCTTGTTCAATCAATGGGGGTGTTAATAACATGCACCTTATGTACATTTCCTGTGTCAAATAGCTGTAGGTCTTGTCGCGGCACAAATGTATACACATGATATTGTTTATGATTTCTCCCCAATTGGTAATCAGGGCAGCTATTCCTAAAAATATACTTATCTCCCTGCTTGTCTGTGAGAGTATTTCAAATTTATTCGTCACGCTATTCAGTTTGCCATTTTTGTAAGAAATTTTTTATACTTTTTGTATTCAAAGCAGTTGAACATTTTTCTGATAATATCCCCTTCATTAAATAAATTTTATTGTGTATAACTCCCTTCATTCAAATAAAACACTAATCCAGGCCACGCAACTTTGGCCTTCATAAATCGTTTTACACGCTGATGTTCGTTCAATTATCAATTTGCGTGCACGTGAATTTTTCAGTAATTTTTCTGATGCGTGAAAATCGTGCACTACTAACGGAATCCTAAACATAATTTGTGCCGGGTAACCTTGTGCTATGGTTAATATAAGGTGTTTTATCGATTTTGCCATTTCTTAGCTACTGGGCTGAAAAAGGAATAGTGACAACGGCAAAAAATCGTTGCACACACTATTTTTGGAACGCTGTCACTTTTGCGTTCTATTCAGACCTAAAATGCTCTACTTGTTAAAATTCCTTAACTTTCCTTGAACTTACGTGAATTGCAAAGGATTACAAATAAACGGCGTAAGCTTGAACTTTTTGAATTGCCTTCAAAATAAGACGAATTACACAATATGTATGTATATTAAAATGCACTGAAAGAGTTTTATCATGGTTGACTTCGTTCCGGGTGTTGTTAAGTCAATTCCACAACAACGTTATGTAAACTTTTTACAATGGCCAGTCTTTATGAACATACCTATATTTATGCGTTTTTACGTGAATTATTTAACATTGAAATCCGTTTAACGTTGTAAAAAAAAGTTGTAAATATTCAAACAAAGATGTAGTCAAAACAATATTAATTTATTTAACGTTCATTATGCCACTATAAATTCATACCATTTAAAAGTGCGATTAAATTTAATTATTTTTAATGGCTCTCACATTAGATTTAGATTCTAAATCAGTACCTATGAGGAAGTTAGATTTTTGGAATTCTGGGATAAAATTTGACAAAACGTACCTACTTAAAGAGTTATGGAATAGTTCACAGAAATTTGGTTATAACGAACCCGATATCAAGGATTTCAGTAAGTTGTTACATGTAATGCAGTGATGGCCAAACTCACACTACTTAATATGAGGAATGCCTAAAAGCTTTAGAAGCATTTCGTACTGTTTCTTTAATTTAGAACCTTAAAATGTTTGCAAAAGGTTGTACATCTGAAGATATTGTATAATTGCTTACAAAACTACTTAAATATGAAATTTTTTTTAACTTTTGTATGCTTTAACAATTAAAAAACGCAGAAACAGGAAACTGAATACAGCCAAACAAGTGCATATACGAATTTAAAAGCTCAAAAGCTCAATTGCCCGCGGGCATAGGTTTGGACATCTCTGATGTAATGTATGGTGCAAAACCTGAGGGACTCTTGCAAAATAAGTTGTTTTCTTTTAAGAGCGCAATACTTATGAAGAGAATAGTACTCATCGTACTTATGAAAATTGTACGCAAAAGGGATATTCCTTACGACTCGGGGTTACAGAATGATTATTAAATGTCAATACTAAAGGGGGTGTTAAGTTGTTTATTGGCTCTTTATTTTTATTAGAGCACATAGGAATATGTTTTATTTTTCGGCTGGAGTTCCGAAAATGGCTACCCTCAGAATCACTTGAAATTTTTAAAAGGTCCTCTACTACACTACACTAGATGACAGTACTTAAAAGGATTTTTGCCGACTCGAAAGGGAAGGGGGGTGAAACAAAATTTGCATGATTTTTTTTAAGTGATTTGTTCTAAAATTTCAAGATCGAATATTTTAGTTGTTTTATTAACTAACTATTGATTGCCCCTCCCCCTGAAAGTTAATAAAAGAACTAAAAGCCTAACCTCTTCTTCCCAGAAAGTTTAAAAAAAAGTTCGCGCTATCTTTAAGTTCGGCCATTTTGACAAGTCGTGAAGTTTTCAGTTACTAAAATTTCAGGATCGAATATCTCGAAATCTAAGCCAGATATCAAAAAAATTTATTTATTATTTTCGTTTTATTTTGTGGTGCTTTATCAAAATTCTTCGTCAAATCGGTGTGCCACGGAAACTAAAATCAGTGTACATACTTATGTTAAGATCAATATAATTATCAACAAATTTTACAAAAAAAAATTGTTTTCACCCCCTTCCCTTTCGAGTCGGCAAAAACCCTTTTAAGTACTGTCATCTAGTGCATAGTAGTGTCTGGTAAAAATTTAAAGCTAATCAGAGGGTACCCATTTTCCGAACTCCAGCCTATTTTTTTTGTATGGCAAATTTTTAGAATTTTTTTTTTCAAGTATTTGTTATATAGAAATTTAAATTTTTTTCAGATGAGTTTTCTATTATTAAATATAAGTCGTCGGTGGAGTAAGTGATAACGGTTCGGCCTACTAATTCGACCAACCACTGCTGAATAACAGATTACGATACAAAAAAGGCAATGGGGTTGCAGAGAAAATACCAGTGGTTCGGAATCCACTTTTCTCGAATCGTGTGAAGTTCTTCTCCCGCCCTAGGCACCACAAGAGGTTGGGGCGGGAGAAGAACTTTTAGATACTTTATCTCTCTACAGAAAGTATCTAAAATGATTTTTTCCTACAAATTATTTTAACAGTTTCATAGAGGTCGTTAAAATTAAGGCTCCAAAATTGGTCCACTTTTCAGTTGTATTCAAATTCCACACCTAAATTTCTAAAAAAAAATTTTTTTTTTTGGTTAGAGAACCTTATAGTCTTGTACTACAAAAAAAACAATTACAAAAAAAGACAATTTTCAAGAAAATGATTAGAATTTAAAAACATTTAATATCCTTGAAACCATAAAAAAGGGATAAGAATTAATAAAAAAGGTTTTTTCTAGTAGCGTGTCCGGAAAATGTCGTGTCGCCCTTCCATTCCGGAGGTCTCAGGTTCGAACCCCACCGTCGGTGACCCATGGTTGTTTTCTGCTGACAACAAATTACAATAAAAAGGCCATTAGTAAGTTCTAAGTTCATTTGCAAACGTTGTCTTGAATCAGGTATCTAGGGAGAGAATTTAAGATAATTAATCACTGACTTGGAAATCAGTGCATCATGACTTTGCTTTTGTTTTGCATCATTGTCGTATTGAAATATTACGTCCTTAACGTTAGAGACGGAGTTGGATCAATTCGTTGAGCCGCACGACCACCATGCTAGGGGTCCCGACCAGGTTCGAGACCAGGTCTTGTCGTGAGCTAATCCACTCCGTCTCTGCGCTGTTGTCTAGCTCGCAGCAATGCAAAAACAAGACATTCAAGTTTCCTCACTTCCCTTACCCTAATTCCCTTCCGGCCAAAACCATGCTAACGCATCAGAGGGTTGTGCCCTAGGATTTGGCCACATCGTATAAAAAAAAATAAAAAATTTCTGCAGAATCTGAATTCCTGGTTTTGTTTTCAAAAAAAATTTGACAATATGTAAGTGTTTATATTCTGACAGTAAGAACAAATTCAGAATGGAGTTAATCTATTTGGCTTGTGAGTGATCCATATAATAAATTAGTGTACCAAAATTTTTATAAAAAAAATGTATTTTCTTAATAAAAATACTCAAAAAAAGCCTTAAATGTCAGGAGGTCGAATTGCTGTTACCCCTTAAAGAGTTAAAAATTAATAAAACTATAGCATTGAATTTCTTTTAATCTTTTTAGAAGATGATTCTAAAGTTAGATTAAGATACTCCCTTAGTCTACCTGAGCGGTTTTAAAAATTCGATATTTTTGTTGGCTTAATCTCTTCGTTATATCCTTAAAAATACCCCTTTAAAAGGATTTTCGTATATTTATTCCGTTTCCGAGATATTCTGCTCGAAAGTAAAGCACCACGGACGGTTTTTATATTCTTAGGCGAGCGTTGTAAAATTTTAAATGCGTTTTCCTCGAAACAAGGTTTTTTGAATTTTATACAATTTTTTAGAGCTTGTACTAGAATAATTGACACATTCAAATATTTAATATGTTTTCGGGCTACAAAAAGAGAAAGGGCAAAACATTCAAAAATGTTTTTTCAAAGCGCCACCATTTTTAACAGAAATCCAAGAAAAAGAGCCTGTTTTAGGAAGTTTTTGCAGTTTGGAGAAACACATCTAGTGGTAGACTACTCGTTTAAGGGGGAACAACACTTTGAAGCCTGAAAAACAAAGATGTTCTTTGAGACTTTCTTTTGGTTCACTAACAAATTCTGGTAATGTATATGATGGGTGGTTGAAAAATACATACCTTCAACTACATATCATTTGATTGAAAAATAGCACTGGACAACAAGGGAATTGGCCCAGCAGGTCAGGAGTTTGAGATATTTGACGTTATGTACTCGAAAAATGGTTTTTTTGCTACTTTTGAGATTATGTACAGGATGCACAAAATTTGTTTGGGCTTTTTCTAGTTGCATCATTTAATGCTACTCTTACCCTTCAAAATAAGCTTTGAGCGGTTACCTACGATTTTTCTTCCGAAGTTACGAATTTAATTTCAATTCATATTTCATATAAATAGATATATTATGTTTATATGAGATATGAACTTCATAACTTAAAATGGTCGTAACTTTGGAAGAAAAAATTGTAGGTGACGGCTCAATAGTTTATTTTGAAGGGTAAGAGTAGTATTAAATTATGCAACTAGAAAAAAAAGACTAACAACATTTTGTGCATCCTGTACATAAGCTCCAAAATAGCCAAAAAAACCATTTTTCGAGTATATAACCTCAATCCTGACCTCGGATTCGGATTCTACGCAGCAAATTACTTCGGCAATGACCCAGCTACTCAGAAATAATCATGACCCTATTTTGTGTAGATCAGTGTAATAGTAGTTCATATTAATGTTGTAGAGTTCACTGTAAACCGCTGTACACCGACCATGGACCCAGTCCTTGGGGATGCTTTTATCGGAAAAACAAGTTGGGTCTATTTTTGTAATATATATTGAAATGGCTTCAGTTAAACGTAGCTGATTTAAAAAAAAAAATATTTTGAACAAAATCGCAGTCTCTCAAAGGAAGGAAACATTCTGAAATTTCAGAAAAAATCGACTTATTTCAGGCTGAAAAAAATTGTAAATATTCACGTAAAAAAACGGCCTCGCTTAACTGAAGACAGTTTTATGTAGAATATACTAGAGTCAACTTTTTTTTGCATGTACCATGAATTTCACTGTAATATTCTAGGAGGATATTCCTCACAATCTAAGCTTTCGACAAATATAAAAAGAAAAAAAATCAATTTTCTAAAGCCGTCAAAGTGTTGTTCCCTCTTAAGTGTCAATCAAATGTAGGTTGCATGTATAAATTAAATGTACTGATATTTTCGCTCAATGTGTTTGTTTGTAGGCTGAATGTTAAAATAAAATCAAGTCGAGTAAGAAGAGCTCATTTGCAAACTCTCATACAGGTTTGATACATAAATTTGAGGAGTTTTAGTTTCTTGCTCGTAGTCTAAGACTAAGCTTTTCTCAAATAATCGACCATTCTTTTGAAACTTATGTTTAAATCTTATAATTGTAAAAGTAAACGAATATGAGCACCAGAAGAATTTTATTTGATGGTTAGCGTACAATTTAAGGTGTATTCCGAACCACACATTAGGCTAGGTGTACAACCCCCAATGGCCTTTTTTGCGTAATCTGTTGTCAAAAACAACAATTAGTCGCCGCCAGACAGTCTTTAACCTGCTACTCTCGTGCTGCTACTTCGACGATTTGGTTATTTTTTAGGTTCCCTAGCAACTAGGAACCATTATAGATGAAATTTGGAATACGAATTAAACTAACTATATTCCAGGCGTCAGGTATTTTTTAATTACATTACTTCCTCGTTGAATTTTTGCATGCGTTTTTAGGGCCCCTGAAAACACTAACTTGTATCGCCTATATCTCGGCTGTTTTTCATCGTACGATAAAAAAGATACGATCGTAGAGGGCGCTTTAAGATCTACAACTTTGCCCATGACGACTTTTGCGCTATCGTCAACCATTATCACTGAGGGGGCGGGGGAAACATTTTCGGAGCGCACATTTTCTTCTATCATTGAAATAGACTATTTGCTGTATTATTAAACATTTCATGCATATACACATACATAATTAGTAATTAGTAACACATAATGATACACGTTTTCCACCTGTTCTGTTTTTAATTATCGATGCAAATTCTCTGAAAAAACTTCCTGAATGTAGCAATATATTTTTTTAATTTGAAGACAAATGCTTTACCATTTTCAAAATAAATAGCTCATATTCCTGTGAAAAAAAGATTAATAGTAGACCTCCGGTATGGTAGATATTTTCTAAACTCATATCAAGTTTTTCTTTCTAATAATTTCTGAATAACAAAAATATAATTTATGTAATTAAAAAGCAAGCGGTGACCATTTTTCTCACAACTTCAAAATAAAATTGAAATTATTTTACTTTCACTACCTCTCTTCATTTCATTTCGTTTCATTGACCAAGTTAATTTAGGTTGAACTGCCTACTACGGAAGCCGGCTCACATTGAAAAATTTAGTTGTCTTGAATCTTGACCATAACTTTTTATGCAAATTCATAAAGCTTTACACATTATCATAATATTTCTACCAAATATTTTCTATTCTGTATTAACATGATATGTACTTACGGATAATTTTTATTTGTAAAAATTGAGAGTGTCATGAAACTCATAAAGAAATGCAAAATAAAAACAAGGAAGACCTGATTTGGTTATGTGCAAATCCTCCTCACAATATCGATTACGGCAGTACAAAGTGGAGTGGTATTATTACTGCAAGTTGAAAAGCACTTGGAAATGTAGAAATTACATAGGCACTAAGCAATTCCGTGATTTAAGACAATTAGGGCAGTTTTACTTGATTTTCGTGTTAATTCGTCATAAGAATTTTATTAACTCACTTATTACTTCATAAAACTCTCAAAAGGTAAAATTCAATGAAAGATAATGGAAATATTATCAGAAAGATTTTAAGTGTATTTTCTCTTTTAATTTATTATTATATTTCAATATAAGGTACGTGCTCTAAATTATCAATATGTTGAATTTGATACTGTTTCCCAAATAGTAACTAAGCCAATTTTATAGAAAATTATACATTACTTACAAACTTCTAAACTACACCGATAAATATTTTCAGCTTTCACTTTAATAAACTACCTTTGATAATCTACATCCACAATTAATTATAAAAATTACTGATGAGTTATTTAGAAAACCTATGTAATGTAATTGTAGATTCGTCGTAAACAATTCATCGTAAAACTATTCATCGTAAGAGCAATTCGTCGTAACTCAGTTCATTGTAAATCAATTAATCGTAAATCAATTCATAGTAAACCAATTCACAGTACAGGGATCCGTGTATTCCGTGTACGCAACACGTTCCGTCAATTTTTGTTAGATATTCTGGGAGGAAGAGGTGTATTAATCAGGGTTTTAGTTGCTTTATTAACTGGGAAGTTGCCCCCCCTCGGAAAAATTTACGAGATTCTAGGATTATCCCACTGTGACCAGCTTCGAACCTGGTCTATTTTTGGGAGTTACTTTCAACAAAAACTATAAATGCAATATTATTGATTTCTGTAAGTATTTGTATTTTCAAAATTGTCTGATCTATAATACTTCGCGTCTGATAAGTTTTTTAATGTGTGGTCGAACGGTGTAAATGATTTGGCGAATATGTTTAGTTTGCAAACAAAAAAAACATACTCATTAACTACATTGTATTGGTGACGTAGTGATTCTTTTATCTTCCTCAGAGTTCTGAAAAAAGAAAGTCAATTTTTTTGCATTTTTGTCTTTAAAATACGTACTATTTTAACCAATATTTATTGGACAAGAAAAAATATCGAAAAACTCCTACGTCACGCGAGAACTATTACTATTATGTGTATTAACTTTCAAGTCGATTCATCAATTACTGTTTTAGATATTGTGTACACCAGTTTGAAAAACATTTTTTGGAAAACAACGCGTTGAAAAATTGAACACTAGTTTTTTCAATAAAATTATTAAATTGTTAGGTCTTACCATCAAGCTCCCATTCGAGAATGTTGAAAAAATTGTCAAAATGTAATGAAGAGGTATCCGTGTCCTGTATTTATTAGCACTTCCAATGAATGTGATTTTAATTTTTTCGCGGAGACACTTGTTGAAGCAGTTCGACCGTCTACCTGCACGTCAAGTTCTTCTTTCGTTTAAAACATTAACTCAAGAAATAAATTGAATACCAACATGAATTTATCTGCATATGAATTTTAACAGTCCATACTATTTTTTAAATTTTTTTTAAATTTCACAGTGGGATAACCCCTTAATCCCTCGGCGAGTTCCATCGCCATCTATCCTCTAACCGTCGTCCCTTCTAGTCTTTACAACGCCATCGTCTAGCCAAAAATGAAATGTTATAAGATACCCACACAAAAAATTTCATTTCCAATATACATTACCATAAAATATGGTAAGAATTTTTGTATGGTCAGTGTAGACAGAGGGTCACATTGCAAAGATAGAAAAAATATTGCGGAAATTAAAAGGTTCAAGAAACATTTCCAAATAAGGAAAATGTCACTAGATTGCCTGAAAAACATCACCATATATTACCATAACTTCTAAATCTTTTACAATGAAAGATCCTGCTTAAAAAGAAATCCATTTTAAAAGGTCTTCGAAGTGAAGCCTTCGGATCGGTCGGAGTTTTCACCCATTTTGGACTTTCGAAATCTCAGTTTTTGAAATAAAGACATTTTTTGGAATCTACCGATACACAGTTGGAAAGCTAAACTAATTGTTCTGTGGTGATTAAATAAAATAAGATAATGCGAACCCTCTACGCATTCAATTCCTTCCTTGCTGTGCCCCATCACCGCCCTTACTCCCGCACATACCACCACATCTCTCTCAACCTACTCTTTAACATCCTTTTAAGTACAATACATCTTAGGCTATAAAACGCATGAACCAAGAAAATTAAGTTTGAAGCACAAGTGCAACTACAACAATATCTGGGTAAAAGCGAAACAACTCTTAGTTCCGTTTCTGCTCGAAGATTTTCGTCGTAAGACCAAAAACAAACCACTCGAATATTTGTTATAATTGCATTTTACTTTGACGATAATTATGGAAATGAAGATTTAAATAATTTATTTCCCGTAAAAATTCTTTACCTCAAAGGTAATGAATCAATGAATATATTAAGCAAGATATTGTTAACTCTAATGCAATGAAGTGAAGGAATACTTATGAATAAACTTCAAAGAACTAATTTGTACAACAATTTACCAATTCAGAAACATGGGCAGACAATTTAATACTATTCCCTAAGTCAACGGCTATCTTCATTTGCATTTGTACTTTACAGATAGGGTAATTTATCGATTATAGCTCCAAAAAGGTGCGTAAAAATTGTTTACATGTACCCCATTAATAATATTTTTTTTTGTATTTAAATATCTCTTTATTAATTGACTCATCGTTATTAATTTAAGTATCCTATAAAACTCTTTCAAAGTATAGGTACAGTTACAAATTCCGCAGCCCTAGCGTAAGCACATCCTTAGGTCCGTTTTGAGGTGGGAAGAAGAGTTTCTGTATGAAGAATTATTGCAATTTTTAAATTGTTCATACTCAGAGAAGGCCCATACTTGAGCCTCATAGCAAAGCAGTGATCTTGCGGCGTCTGTGTAGATTCTGAATATTTCGGAGTGATTTATTTTCGAGTGCCTTACAAAGTCGTTCGAAGTGCTCTTCAAAACACCTTTGGCGGCGTTCAAATGGTTTTTTAGATGGTCCTTCATGGTCAGTTTTGAGGTCAAGTTAATCCCAAGATACTTGTATTTCTTCACCACTTCTACATTTGTCCCTGAACAAATCCTATTCTCATTACGTCCTTTCCTTTTTTTTAAAAAAAAACATCTGAGATTTTTATCTATACTTATCTTTAAGTTCTAGATTAATCAGTACTCTTCTAGCTTGTATCATTTTTTGCAAATCCTTTGACTCTTCCGCTAATAAAACCAAATCGTCTGCATATAAAAGTCGTCGGTGGAGTAAATGATGACGTGTCGGTCTACCAATGTGGAGCTTCCAGGTTCGAATCCCACCGGAGGGTTATTTTTTGCCGACAACAGATAACGATAAAAGGACATAATAGTAACTTAATAGTAAGACCATATATCTTTACTCGTCTCTCTATGCCATCTTCTATATCATTGATAAAAAGAGAAACGATTAAAGGGCTTAATAAGCATCTGTACCGTAAACCAGACTTAGTCCAAAACCTTTGTGACAATTTGTCGTCATTCTACACTTGTGCATTTGTGTTTTTTATATGTGCGTTGGAGGAACTAGATAAATATTGATATTCCTAGAAGATAAAGTTTATAAAATAACGATTCCCTAGCGAACGTATCAAATGCACCCTTCGTCTTCCAAAAAAGCAAGGTCTGTGCCCTCTTTTCTTAGGTAATTTAATTTGTATTATGTTGTATAAATTAAAAATATGGGGGGGGGGGGCTAAACCTTTTCGGCGTTACAGGGTGATTTGATTTGCAATTTTCACGGAATTCACATCATTATATTATTTTTAACTTTTTAGCTACTCAACGCAGCAACATCAAACAAACGCCAAAAAACTACTACCCCAATGATCTTTCCGATATTGTCAATAATATTTACCTGACTCCTACCATTGCATGTACAGTCTCTTCCAAAAGTGAAAAAAATATTTTCCGATTACCTAAAATTCAGCATTTTACCAAATTTTCCCTGAAATTCATGTAATTAATACATGTGTTTTTATTTTTATTGCCTTTTCAAAAAGCATGGCAAGGTAGAGAAAGGATTAGAAGAACCGCATCCTCAGAAATCGCTGACTACTTAATTATATTATTGCACTTTTTAAATGTTACTTCAAACAGCACGGAATTGTAGGTTGAAACATCGGAAGATTTTACAGACGTCGAACAACACCCTCGTTGGGCAAGACCCTGAAACGAGCCCGAGACAAGTCGCAATACGATTAGGAGTGTCTTCAGTTAAATTTTGGAGGTTTATTCATCTAGTAGGGTAACGTTCATATCGCTCTGGTCCAAGGACTACTGGACGGAGATTCCGTGAAAAGATTATAATCGTGCATTTGGTTTTGGAATGCAACATAGAGAGAGGGGCGTTCGTTGGCTGAGTTTTGGGGACGGATGAATCGCAGTTCACCAGGGATGGTATTACAAACTTCCGCAACCTCCTACCTGTTCGGAGACTAACCCATATAGAACAAGAGGACTTCCTTTCAGCCCAAATTTTGAGCCAATTTTTGGGCTGGTATCATCGACACCCATTTAATATGACCATTCATTTTGCTGCAAAGTGTTTAATAGCCAAATTTATGCGGACTTTTTGAAGAATACATTGTCAGATCTACTAGAAGATATCACTATAGATAATCTTGGGCAATGTTTTATCAACACGATGGAGCACCAGTGCATTCTGGTATCATTGTAAAGGCAATACTGGATGAAAATTTCCAGACCGCTGGCTTGAACGAGGTGTAAGAATTCCTTGGCCTGCTAGATCTCCAGATCTTATCCCATTTAACTTTTTTAATGGGAAACAATGTAGGATGAAGTTTATTCAAGGTCAGTTAACAATAGAGACGAATTTGTTAGCAAAATTAAGACTGCAATGTATTTTACGTATAAATTTCTACATGCTACCTGGACATATTGTACCTTTTTGGAAAGGAAATAAGATGGGCAATTTAATAAAAATAAAAAACAGGTGTATTAATTACATGAATTTCGGAGAACATTAGGGAAAATGCTGAATTTTCGGTAATCGCAAAACTTTTTTTTTCACTTTTTGAAGTGACTATACTTACAATAGCAGGATCTAGATCAACATTGTTGAACATTTTGGAAGCATTGTCGTGCTTATCAATTCTCCTAGTAGCTCTACTTTTATGGGTCTTAGCTTCTTTTTTGGCAGACCTTCTAATATTTTTGTAAATAGGGAAAAAGCAGAATAAATGAAGGTATCTGAAATTTGCATATTTTAAATGTTTTCTGATTTAATGTACAAAACATTTTTCTTTCTGTATAATTCATTATTAAGTTTATTTATTTTTTGCGAAATGCAAACTATTAATAATTCAATTTGTGTGCTGTTACTACTAATTGTAATATTTTGCAGGTCTCAAAAAATTTCTAGCTCAATACCCAGCTTTATTTCTTATCAACGGTGACTATGTTCATGTAAATTCATATCAGACATCTACTTCTGATGATCCAAATGGAATGTATGGTGGAGGAAAGCGTGACTATATTCAAGAAGCAAAAGATTACTTTAAAAATAAAATGATGCAGTACGGCCTTGGTACGGAAGTTCCAGTTAAAAGTTTACTTGGTCATAGAAGTCAAGCATCGCCTCAAGTAAGGCATATTTCAGGTAAATTAGTTGACATCGAGTTTTCGGAAAGATGTAATTTTTTTTTGCCATTTTTTCAGGCCAGCATATAAAAGAGTTTACAGATTTTCTTATGAAACATCCAGATACCTTCGACGTAGTCGACGATCATGTTGTTTTAGTAGGTTTTGAAGATATGGAAGAGTTACCTGCCAGTGAAAGGTTACATCTACCACAGGCGTCAATTGATACAAAAGCTACTCAGCAGCTTTTGGACTTCTTTGCACAATGCATTGAAGTTAAAGGTAAAATTATAAATTAATTTTTGTTTATAAATCATGTCAAAAATAGTTAGACAGAAAAAATAGATAAAAGTACATTTATAAGTAAGTAAGTAAAAACTTAATATGTCTGTTTTTCTTTTTCAGGACCCATATTGGTGGATCAGCTCTTTCATTTTGTTACATCAAAGTTTCCTCAAGAGCAATGGTTCAAAATGTTTAAGACTCCAAATGATTTAACAACCTTTTTGAGAATATTTTCTGATTGTTTTCATATACAATCAAATCTAGTCACACTTTTACAAAAACCAAAACTTTCTGATTCACATATCCAGCAGGCGCAAGCAAAATCCCGTGATCAATATAATGCTATGAACAACAACAACAACTCTAATTCTAATATCAGTCAAAGTAATCGCACTGTATCTCCCACGATGAAATACAATTCACTCACAAACTCGAATAATAGTAATATCAACAATAACAGTATTACAGCAACTGCTCCCTTAGGAGATTTCAAACTAAATGAGCCAGTATCGAATGTAGGAACTAATCTCAACAACAACAATAAAAGCGAACCAAACAGTGGTTTCGACAGTTACGTACCGCCAGATCATGACTTTAAACTGGAAAATTTATGCGATCGTAATTGTCCAAGCCCGTCGATAGGATCATATTACGCCAACACGTCATCTGAACCGAAATCTCCTCAAATAAATAATTTTGTATCCGGTCAAGTTTCTGAAAGATTAAGTGTTCTTAGTAACAAGAACCAAACCCTTAAACAACGTATTAATAATTTGGTAATTAGGACTTTAGCTGAAAACTTAGAAAAAGACAAACAATCGATGGCTCAAACGGGTGGAAATGAACAGAAATCTTTTGGGCAACCAAATTTAAGTCCGGTGCATTCACCGACAAACTTTTTTGTGGGTGATACATGGAAGATAAAAATATTCCAAAACACGCGTGTAATCTCAACTATCAAGGAGAGTGTTTTCGTAACTGATGCTATTTTAAAGTTTGCACAGAACGAACAAGTTGTTATATCCTTAGATTGTGAAGGAATAAATTTGGGAATTAAAGGGCAGCTAACGTTAATCGAAATTGGGACTACGAGGGGTGAAGCATTCATTTTTGATTTAATGACTTGTCCTGAATTGGTTACAGATGGTGGATTAAAAACTTTACTTGAGCATGAAAATGTTATTAAAGTAATTCATGACTGTCGAAATGACTCAGTAAATTTATACAGCCAATTTGGAATACTTTTGAGAAATGTGTTTGATACTCAGGTAAGAATTTTTATTTCTATGTATAGAATATATTGTATTACTCTACCACTACTTCGGTATGATTTAAATTGCTTTTGAACACAATTTCGATGCAATTTAACTTCTCTTCAATGACTTTTTCACGATCATTTACTTAACTGTGCTCTTTCACTGCACGTGCACGTGTCCACATTCCCGATAATTTAATTCTACATATTTTTTCATATTTACAGTAAAATTTTTGTTTTTCCCTTAGTAAGAATTTGTCTTACCATAATTTTATGAATCCTACAAATAGTTTTTTACCACATGTCCACTTCTCTTAATTATTTTTGCCGTTTCACTTTGAATGATAAATAAGCTCCAATAACTTCGCCTTCCATTATGTAAACTGCCACAGTTTGAAGTTCATCTTTATATATGACCAATTTTGTCCTGCCGTGATTCACAATTCTTTTGATATTTGTTTTTTAAGTGCACAATTTTTTTTTGAATTTTCGTACCGGGGAAGTTTTAATAATACAAAAATTTCTCTGAAATTTTTGGATTTGCTATTTTACGTTAATGTCAATAAGTTCTATTTTATGAAAAGTTAAAGCAGAGTTTAAATTACATACCGAAAAAAACAATTGATTTAATGTTGTATTGAATCCGAAAAATTTATTATTTAAAAAAGTTTAATTTTAACTCGTATTAATCCTGACTTGTAGGCTGCACATGCTGTTCTGCAATTTCAAGAAAGCGGTAAACAAGTATACAAAGCCAAATATGTGTCACTAAACTCATTGTGTGAAATTTATAATGCTCCCATCAATCCAATGAAGGATCAGTTGAAAAATGTTTATCGTAGAGATCAAAAATACTGGGCAAAGAGACCGCTAACACGTGATATGCTTTTATATGCAGCTGGTGATGTCCTCGTTCTCATTAATGAGCAACTATACGCAAATATGGCAAAGTAATTTAATATTTAATGCGAAAATTCTTATATTATTTACAAAATATCTGTAGGGCAATTAAACCAGAGTATAGGCAACTATTTTCGGAATTGTGCACCGAACAAATTTTAATGATAATTCGCCCTAACGAAGTAAAGATTCGAAAGAAGCAAAGAAAAATTAGTACAGAGGTAGCTGATTTGAAGCTAAAACTCTCTCAAACTAACAAAAATATAGTTCTAAGCAACAGAGAAATTAGACTGCTGAGGTAAAAACTAGTGGAAACGACATTTGCCATATGTTAAAGTAATATTTATTTAAGATATATGGACTTAACGGAAGAAGAAAAGGAGCGTCTCAAAGGATTTTATAAAGTAGCAAAGAAGCTTGAAAAAATGGAAGGTGGAGGACCTCAAGACAGGTACAGTTTAACTGAAATAAATATTTTTAATTGATTTTCAATGTTTTATTTTAGAGACCACAGTGATTCTGAGGATGATCAAGAAAATAATGAACAAGAAAATTATCCAAGTCTTGATAGCGTGCCATCAGATAATTCTCTCACCGGAGGAGGAACTTTCTCGCCACGAAATTCAGAACCTCCTAGTTTGACTGAATCTATGCATCTTATGGACGAAATCTTATCAGATACATCTATGGATCGAATGGCTAAAATTGATAAGCTTGAGGCCATATTATCGGCAGCTACATTACTTCCAAGTGATCAAGTATGATTTATTATAATATTAAATGAACAGAAGTAAAATTTGTATTTAACTAGATTATAACTTCCAATTCGGTGTCAGATCAGTTTTGTTCTGCTGTGGCTACCACGGAGAATCTGCAGATCATCAGAGAGAAAGCTAAAAAGTAAGTATTTTATTGACACAGAAAATTATGGTAAATTTTTATTAAGGGGGGACCCCACCCTGAAGGTTTAAAAAAAATCGATTTTTTTCTTGCATAAATCTGTTCCGTAGGGTGTCTGGAATGACCTTCTACAATGGTTTATTGATATTCGAAGTCATTGCAAAGATACAAGAAGAACTGTGGAGGCCTTTTGCTCACTTTTCAAATGAACCGTAGCAGTACCGAAAAGTTTAAACGTGTTTTCTCAAACCACATTTTTCAAACTGAGTGCCACTTTTTCTCGGGAACCATTCAACGAAATCGCTTCAATCTTTTTCGACAATGTGTGGAACTGTTTTCTCAATCGTGTATCATAAGATTTTTTTGATATTTTAGTTTTTCGGTTTTTTATAAACATTTTTGTAGCATTTTTTCACGAAAAATGGAACTTTTAAAAAAAAATCCTATACTACACGATAGCCAGACTTTTATGGTTTAAGGAAATCGAAAAGATTTTGTTCTACCTTGTTTCAGGACTGATCGCTCCTGTCACAACTAGAGGTGCCTTTTTTTTAACATCTCTGACTCCGAAAGCTACCACGGCTACAAATAACAATCTTTTTACTCAAAAAAAATTTTGTAATACAATTGAAAATGCATGCAATCATATAGTAAAATACCCCAAATGATTCGATTGTTTTTTAACCCTTGCAAAAATCGTGAAAATTGGTGTTTTTTTAAACCTTCAGAGCAAGCGATTGAGGATTACTCAGATTTTAAATGAAATTCTCTCGAAAATTATTGTTAAGATTAACTGATGGTATTTTGAACGCAGTCGTTTCTTTAAGTAGGGAAAGACAACCTAACAAAAACTGAACTTCTCCAAAACTGAACAATCTTCAATTAAAAAGTAACAAAAATAATATATGAATTTAAATAACACAAGATAATTTCAAGACTCTGATGCTTAGTTTGAAATGGTTATTTCCAGCAAGGTAATATTCCGTTCATTGAGCCAGTTTTCAAAATCTCATTTATATGTTTTGTAATACGAATCAATACTTTCCCATTGATTTTTTAATTTGCGGTACAAAATTTTAATTTAGGTCGAATTAATTATGTACTTGAATTTTTAAATATGCGCAATGATATCGATTCAGTTCAGACTTTGTGGTGAGCTGGCAGTGCAATGCTGTACCAACTTTGAGGTGTGTTTGGGATGCTGTTCTTGTTTATATAGGACTAGTCGATACCCGCGACTTCGTCCACGCCAAAAACTCGTTAGTAATTATACTCCTAAATGAAACCTACCTGGCCAATTTCAAGTCGGGCAACTTTATAGTTCCGGAGATTTCGTGATGAGTGGGTAAGTGAATTAGTGAGTGAGAAAGGGAGTGGTATTATACTTTTATATACTATTTCTGGAATTTCCTAGAAAACCGAAGCAAGTTATCGAACTTTCGAGAAATTTCTCGAATATTCCAGAGTTCAAGAAAATTATCGTACTTTCGAGAAATTTCTCGAATGTTCCAGAAAGTCCAAAAGATTATCGAACTTTCTCTTTTTGCGATTCTTCTCGGACAAAAGAGGCTATTTCCGAGGAACAGAGGCAGAAAGTCCAGCTTCACGGCAGCGCCTTTTTATTGTATCCAGAGATGGTCGGTTATCGCTGTCACCAAAAACAGCTACCCGAATTTTCCTCATTGTTATTAAACGAGCTCTAGGTTTTCTATTAATTATTTCTACTGTACAATATTTCTTAAAATACTGAACAGCATTGAAAACCATCTTTTTGAGCAATTTAGTGAATTTGCTCCAGAAAATAAGATAGTAACAGTGCAAATTATTAATATTAGACATAACAATGCGATAAAACACCTAAAACTTGTGAAGATACAACTAGGTACTTGCATTTCTAATTATATGCAAAAAAATAATTTTTTTTTCAATCAACAATATGGGTATCAAATGAAAGCTAATAAATAGCCAATTCCTCCGGATTGGTAGGCCGACGACACGTTATTACTTATTCCACCGACGACTTATGTTAATATACCGTTCATTATTTCGTGTTCCTGCGAGCATCCAGATATGGGAAGCAGTATTTTTTAATTGTAGCATATTACCAAGCATGATTAGCCACATCAGAGCCTCTGATTACGATATTTACAAATAATTTTGCTGCCTGCTTCTTCATGCAATTCACAACATAGATCTTCAATGATGCTTGATTCAACTTTATCATTATTTGTATATAAATAACAATTTCGGAAACTGAGATCAATTACTTTCATAATAATCACAATCATTTATTGCTTGTTCGTATACACAGATTGACAATCTTTTATAGTACAATAAAGAAGTGGCGCTAGTTATAATTCAGAAACTACGAGTATCAAACAAAGATAAAACAAAACAATTAATCACTATGAAAAAATGAACCATGTGTACGAATTTACAAAATAAGGAAAAAAGCGTTCCTGTGTATTTCCTATGCGGAGAAACAAGAAAGAAAGTGAAAAGATGAAACGGTGAAAGTACATCATGTTTAAGTGAGCATTGATAAGCTTTTTAAATGTATTGACAGTGTCTGCGTTTTGTATATTAACGAGAAGATTATTCCATAAGCGGATCACTTGGACATGATAGCATCTTTCCATGAATAATTTGTTAAGGTAACCAGGTCACGAATGATGGTTAAAATGGGCTTTTTCACGCGTTTAGATATTTTCCTCCTGTTCAGTTGGTATTTAATATATAAACTCGCGGTTTTAAACATGCTTTAGAGGACGAATTACGCATTAAAATGAGTGCTAAACAAACCCTGTGACTTTATTAGTGTGAAAGTTATTAAAATTACAAAATGACAAGAAAAAAATAAATAATGATAAAATTAACTTATTTAGGTACACTTTTCTCCTTAACCACTGGTGCTATCTGCTCTAAATTGATGGTGCACCTGAAAAAAGAGTAAGGCAACATTGTATACCTAAAATTTTCAACCTTTTGCCTAAATTGCAATTTTTGTACCATTTTTTTTTGAAACAAGGTCAAAAATCACTCTTTTAAAAAAATGCATTTGGATTTAAAATAAAGTTAAAAATGGAATACAAAGATAAATTTAGGTATAAAAGATGAAGGACATAAAGGATAAGCACTGTGCAAAATTTCATCAAAAAAGGTTGAATAGTTTTTTTGCAAATGGTACCTAAAGGTCAAAAAAAGGAACTTACGGGTTGAGACGAAAATCTCTCGTGACAATTGTGCAGACGACTCGTCACCATCTTTTAAAATATTAATTTTTGGGGCTAAATAGTCGCGTTGGTATGACATGTCATACATTTTCTGGAAGGGGAAAGCGCGGGCTTTCAAATAGAACTGTTTTTAAAAAATCGATTTTTTTTTACCCCATTCGCGACCTGGTTACCTTAAGTCGCGGTAAAAGCAAATACCTATTGCGATGAGATGTTGTAAACTGAAACATAGCTGTGAGGTACTTTGTTTTAAATAAGAAGTCAGAGGACAACCGGTCAAACGATGCCGATAAGGTGAGACACGGTCGAACCTCCTGAGCCCAAAAATAAGCCTTATGCAATTGTTCAAAGCAATATCTAACTTACGTGTACATATGCTGTCCAATCAAGGGAAAGCTGAGCTTTCGAAAGTGAAATGAGGCAATATTAACGTTTTTACCAGAGTTGTGTACTATTGGGTAATATAATAGCCGAGAGCCATAGTCTTCGCAGCCCAGCATAAATTTTATTAAGCCTCATATTTACATTGTCACAGCAACTTATATTACGGCTCAAGACAATTCCGAGATTTGACTTCTTGCTCAGCACAGGCAAAGAGATTCCATTTAGGCATGAATATGATATATTGGGACTTTCCAGGGTTCAATAGCAAATGATTGTCCGCAGATATTGCCTGCCGTGCTAAATATAGACTTAAAATATTAATATTAACAATATATATATAAACTTCAGCTTTGTTAAAATAACTTAATTGTTTATTTTTTTGTTTTTTTGACTTTCAAAAGTGTCTGCCAAGATCTTGATCATTTTGTCGTCATAGCTGTCTGCCATTGTTATTTTTCAATAAAAATAAAATCGTATTTTAAAATATTCAAGTGGCGGTCTTGTCACTATACTGTTTAATTCTGTAAAATTTTTACATCTTTCTTACTTTAGTGACTCTATAAGAACCGCCGCCGCACAGTGGGCCAAAACGATTTCTGCGTGACCAAAATCAATTTTCGTCATGTCATGGATTTTTTTCCAATAAAAAAACCATGTTGACAAAAAAATCGATTTTTGAGGTGTTCAAAATTCTAAACAAAAATTCACGGAATTAATAAGCCAGTCACTTTTCCAACGATATACTTCGGAGAAACTAGTTAAAAAAGCCTTTATTGTAAAAGCTCTTGATGAAGCTAGTCCAAACCTTGTGAGCAGAATTAAGTAGAGTATCGCCACCCCAAAGGACCAGCCGCAGAAATTCACTCCAGAGGAAGCTTTGTCCTTGTTTTTAGACTTGGGACTTTCTAAAGATAAGTAACATTTTCTTAGATATGAATTGAAAAAGAGAAAGCACAATGCTGTACTAAACTATAACAAAATTGTCGCAGCAAAAAAAGAGTGTTTGTCAGAAATGCTGCAGACTACCGACATTTTATAGATAAAATCAAAGGATGAAATCGAGAGCTTAGATGACACCACTTAAGTTTTAGTAAATGGGGATGTGATGGATCTTCGGGGCAAAGCGAATGCGAGCAACAAATTTCTGGAAATAATGACGAAAATATAACAGACGCCAATTTATTCGTAATGTCATTGGTTCCTCTTCGTTTAAAATGCTGTACTTCGGAAAACTTAATGTGGAAAAACCCTCGTCCATCATCTGCTCACTTTTGTAGACCTATTAAATTTAAATATTTAAAGGAAACAAGGGAATTGGTTTAAAGTGAAGTTGACCTCGTGAAACAAGAAATAAATGCTTTAATACCGACGAAATGCTTAGTTAACGGCAAAGAAATAGAAGTAATTCATAGGCTTCACTTAACAATGTGTGATGGCAAAGTAATTCAATTTGTAACAGACACCAAATCATAGGCAACTTGTACTATTTGCCAAAAAAATCCAAACGATTTTCGAAATACGGAAGAAGAATCCGATGTTGAAGAAAATTATCAATACGGGCTTTCGCCTCTTCATGCAAGGATTCGATTTATGGAATTTAAATTGCACATGAGTTACGACTTGAGTTTCACTGATGAGGGTGTACGAAATAACCGTGATAATAAACAAAAGAGACTGGATGAGAAATACAGGATACAAAAAGAGTTCAGACGACAACTGGATTTAATTATTGATAAAACTAAGCAAGGATTTGGAAGTACAAATGACGGGAACACAGAAGTTTTTTGAATACCCGAACATAACAGCGGATATTACCAAAGTGGACGTGGAAATTATGAAGAGATTTAAGACCATATTAAATGTTCTTTCTTGTGGTCTTCCTATAAATGCGGAAAAATTCGGAACATATGCAGAACAAACAGAAATATTACTAAATGAGAAATATGCCTGAAAAAAATTAACAGCGACAGAAAGTTTTAAGGCATGGAAAAAATATAATACTGCACTGTCTTTTGCCAATTGGCGAAAAATGGCCAAAATGAAGACTACAAGCGCTACAGATACCACAACACCAGAAAAATTTCAGGGACAGAACAAAACATTGATCTCATAAATATGCTGCTTATATCATCAAATCCATACATCTCATCATTTCGGAGACAAACGTTTTAGAAGCAGGAAATATACTGAGGAAATGACTAATTTACTACACACAGATGAAAATGTAGATAATACGTTCGAAAGAATTCCAGCCACCTGATTACTATTTGAATATGTATATATTTTGTGTGTGTAATTAAATATTGTTATGGAGATAATAAATTAATTAAAGATTAAGTTAAAAATGCTGTTAAAAGTTTTTAAATAACGTTAATAATTCATTTATTGACTACTTCAAATTTTGTTAATATATTTTGTCGCACCCTGTAAACCAATTGAATTATTTTATCAATTAATGGATAATATGTCAAGATTGATTTCCCAAAGTTTCATTATGATATCTTCAACACAACAAAAATTACAGATTTTTGGTAGCTATCAAAAATCTGTAATTTTTGTTGTGTTGCTTTGGCCCACTGTGCGCCGGTCAGACTGAAGAATCCTCATCTCTTGTACGGCAGGTATAAGAGAGTAAATGAAGAAAATATAAGGTTCGTTAAAATACCCTAAGTCTGTCGGCCACTCGCTTTTAGAGTAATAGCATTGAACTGAGGGAGTCGAAACGGGACCGAAAGCATGATTTGGAAGTTCCTCGATAAGAGAAAATTGATTATTGTGAAATATTTAGCCCTGTTACTAAGTTATATTCATGCAGCTCCAGAAAAATGATCTTCAAAAGGATATCTATATGAGTTAACTTAAAGCTTATTAAGATGGTTTAGGGCTATTTTGCAAGCTCCCTTAATTTGTACGTACTGAAGCAGCCCTCTACATTATAATCAACGTTTTTTATACCAATCGGTGTATCAATTAATCTTTAGAAGGATTAAGAAAGCATTAAAGAAATTAAAAAGGACAATTGATCTGTTATTATTTACGAACGATTTAATGTGTCTTTTTTTTTATTAATTTTTAGGCAGAAAGCTCTAATCTTCTTTGTTAAGATATTAAATATAGGTCTTTGTATATACAGTGGGTTATCAATGAATAATGATCACTTTGAAATTGCTTACAATTTAGATTTTATCTATCTGAAAAACACACCAAATTGAAGAAATTTTATTTATTTTTTATAGAAACTTATAAATGTAGGTGTACTTAAGTGTTCTTAGTATAGAAAACATTTTTTTTTAATATTTAGTTTAAGAAGCTCCTTAATTCTATTCGTCATACTTTTCATATTTTTAATCACTAAATTTTTAAAATTAAAGTTATTTTTCCACACATCTAGAATATTTTCTTTTAAATTATTAATATTAGTATTATTCAAAGAGTCTGCACGGTTTGTGGTGGTGAAGGAACCCTGTTCCACAGATACTTCACATGCCCGACCTTGTGCGACATTAATAATCTTGTTCGCGATATGTGCCAGCATATCTGCCCGACATTCAGCATTACAAGAACGTCGTTTTTACTGGGGCCAAGGACATGTAACCAGGTAAATTGCTTGATAAGCTTTATCTTAACACTTGCTAAATCGACAATTCATCTGTACTGCATGCGGATCGAGCCTGGGCAACAGCCCACTAACCCACAGTTTCACACACACGCACTTAAGAACCACTTCGTTCGCAGATTGAAGAGGCGATTACGCCTAGAGTTCATGGCAATGAAGGCCGACACATTCAACTGCACCTGGCAACCTTTATCGTCGGTGCGGAACGGAAGCCTCGTCTTTCACCACTGGGAATAACAGGCCGCAGACTTGCAGCAGCTTGTCCACGAAGCTTCTCTTCGCTTTGGTATTGCTGCAAGTGCTGCGGGAAGGACAAGTCTCACGTTGGAATCGTAGAACTGGGAGGATGATGGGAGCAGTTTGCAGACGTCAATGACTCTGCAGACTGGTCCCGCGGGACTCTAATCGGTTCGAAATTTTTGTGCGTTCGTTTAGAACATGTTTGGATGAGTGCTCCCGGAGGACTAGAAAAGTGGCGAACGGCTCTACGGAGAGGGCATTTGCTTGGGAGCAGTGGTTCCCGAAGTAGGAACTTCGCCCGGTGCTGCATCTACCCTCTGGGAACACTCAAACAATCATGTTCCAGTTTAAGTTTCTTCACGGTTTCGGTCATTTCTGTTTAGTGCTAGGATTAGTTTTGGAATTTTTTTAAAAAAATTTAGGAACTTTTCTTAGAGCTGGCACTCGCTTGGAAGCATTTTAAAATTTCTTGTATTTTCTTTTTTACAGGTTTTTTACTATTTTTTTCTGCCTTCAGGTTTTAGAGTCGTTTTTACGAAACATTTTTAGAGTAACGTAGCGTGTCATTTCTTATGTTCTTTTTGATCGTTAACTATTGTGTCTTTTTGTTCTGAATATTGTACATTTTTAGGGTAGCTAGAGTTTTGTAGGATTTTTTTGTTTATAACGATTGTGCCGAATAAAGTGTCATTATATACATAAAAAAAAAGTATTATTCCGTTGGTAAACTAAGGTTTTAGAATGCGCCCAAGAATTTTCTATAGGATTCATATCCGGTGAATTGCCTCGCCAAGGCAAAACCATGATTTCCTCCTCTTCAATTAACTTTTTTACGGATACCGCGGTATGGCAAGGTGCCCCGTCTTGCATGTTCGTGTATTTCGATCTTCCAAGGGGCAAGGAATCCATAAATGGTGTAAGTTCATCCCGTAAAATGCTTTTATATTGATCTTGGCGAAGATTCCCTTCTACAGAACCCAACGGTCCTGGTCCTTGTTACCAGACAATCTTTGTGGTATCGTTCTTGCGGCAGTCTTCTGAAAAATTGTGGTGATTCCGTCAATACCTCTAAGCGATACTCGTCTCTAAAGATGACCTGTGTAAATTAAAAAAAATGTTAATACCAAAAAGACAAATATTAAGCAATTTATTAGTATGAACAAATATTATTTTTTAATTTACCTTATCCCAATCACTTGACGTGTAGTTCTTATGAAGTTTAGCCCAAATTAACCGTTTCTTCTTCAACGCATCGGTTATTCGTGGTCTTTTGACGGTACGCCTTCATTTTATATTTGCTTCGTAAAGTCTTCTTCGCACTGTAACTGCAGATAAATTGATTCCGTTTTCTCGTATTTTTGCGTTTAACGCGCCAACGGGTTCATTGCGATGTTGTAGAGCGGTACTAATAATTTGTCTATCCATACGCGGTGTTGTCTTCCGTTTCCTACGGCAGTTCTTGCGTTTATTTGCACGTGGAAACAGTCCTAATGCCAGATTTTTCGCAATATTCGCTACTATTCCGTGAGAAATGCACTATTTTCGGGCGATTTCACGATATGAATAGATTTTTTGTGTCAATAGTGTCGAAATAGCAACTTTTTTTTTCATAGTAATGTGCACTTAAAAAAAACACTTTAACTTTAGCTGTAAGCTGCTTAGCGTCTAATTTACACACTTAAAATATTTTTTTTCAACAATTCACTTTTACTCATCCACGAACAATCTCAGAATAGTTTCGTTTTGAATACCTCAGTATATTTATATCTTATTAAAATAGGCAGTGCGACTACCTTAAAAAGTAGTTTAGTTTAGAATGGGCGATACCTCTTCTTTCTTCGAAAATAAGGATTTCTACTTGCTTACTGCGCAAAATGTCAAATTTGACAGGATACCAAAGGGTTTCTTGAAAAAGTATCAATGATTTTTTATAACATAGAACAAGATATCTACGGTAATAACAAGGATTAAATGAATTTTATTTTCAGCTTGAAAAATTGCAACTGCAACTGCCATGGTGAGTCCAACAATATAAAAATTCCGTTGGAGTCTACAAAAGTAGTGAAAAAATCTGAAGCCTCTTCTCAGACGTTAAGTACTGGAGACATTGTGATAACAAAAATATTCTTCCAAGAGGAACAGGAAAAGGCCAAAGAGAAGATACTTACCTCGTCACCGAAAAAGATGGTTTCACAAGCATAAGGCTTTTCAAAGCTTTCATTATTGTCAATTAAAAATTTATTTTTATTAACTCATCCACTGAACATTATTTTCGATACGATTAGGAAAATATTGCTTTCTAGTGGTTTTGTGTTAGTTAACAATTTTATTTATATTTTTTACATATACTCTTAACATATCATTTTTGTCCCCTTATTTCATGTTAAAAGTTTAAAATTGAGATTAATGCAAAGTTTCTTTTTGTAAACATACTTTAATCTCGTAAATTTTGTTGTAATTTAAAGTAAATAAACTAAATCAGCTGGTGCTTACCATTTTTTGTTAAAGGTGAACTTACTACTGAAAATTTTTAGTCTAATGTTTTATTTATATCTCTTTAGTAAAAATATTTGTTAACATTTTTTATCTACTTATAGTACTGGTTAAAAGGTTTAATATTTATCAAAGAAATGTAAAAAATCATGTTTAATTAGTTTAACAATAGAAAATGATTATCTTCAAACTCAATGAAATTGTATATATTTTGTTCGATTTTTACGGAAATATCGTTATTTAGAAAAGACACATATCCTTCGTCATTTTACATGGAGCTTGAATAAACCAGTTTGATTTGAATATTTGTTGTACCTGTAATTTTGAGGTTTCAGTTAAAGAAAAATTAATTAGTTGAAATATAAGGAAAAATTATTTTGTAGGAAATTTTTTACGATGCTTGTAAACAGTTATATTTGTTAATATTTTTCATAAAACAACATAATTTAGAAAGGTACTATTAATTCTACTAATTTCGTGTGTTAATATAATAAACTATAACTATTTAAATTCTAAAGACATATTTGGACCAAATATTTCATTTCGAAATAAGTGGAATTGGTTTATGGAATTGGTGTAGTTTTGCAATTTGCTATTCATGAAGAATTTTCGAAAAAAAAAAACAGATTTGCGTTGTTTACACTACACGTATTCAGTGATTGAAATGTATGTTTCACATAAATAAATTCGGAATTGATTGGGTAAAAACTTAAGAGCATATGATAATCACTATTGAGATATTTATACATATTTATATATATATATCTGAACAGGAGCCATATTAATACTATTAAATTTTGTAAATAACACGAATTTAAGTTTGTTTTATTTTATTTTGCATTTCCTTTTCTTAGTTTCCGATTTATTTAATTGTAAATATTTTATTCAACAGTGATTAAGTACTGCATATGAATAGATGAAAAGAGGTTGATGTATACATATTCATGTTAAAATTTTCTGCATATCAGTATAACCATATCAAGTATATACAATTTTGTAATTTATACAGGATAATGCTAAATATGCAGACATTGTAGTTACGGGATTTGTACGGGATTTTCAAATAAAGTATCGCAGAATGAAATTTGAGCAAATTCTTTTTCAAAACTGCACAAAATGCACTAAAAATTACCATGACCCGAGTGAATTTTCAAAATAAAAACCAAAACAAACTGTTCCTAAACTCGAGCAACGTAAGAAATATAAAAATTTCTTAACACGATCGGCGTTTCTAATAACGAAAAGTTAAGCTCCTTTGGCTCGTTAAAATCCACTCGGGTCATGTGAATATTTAGTGCATTTTGTGCAGTTTTGAAAATAATTTATCGCAAGGTTAGTGGGACAGTGTAAGTGATCATAATGTGATACAGCTGTCTAGATCGGTATTAAATTTTATTGGAGTTACATCTAGTTTTCGTTTTCTCGCGAAGGCGTCCAGCAGCTGAAGAAAAGTTAACCCTTTGGTGCTGCTGTTGATAAAGAGCCAAAGGAGCTTAACTTTTCGTTATTAGAAACGCCGATCGTGTTAAGAAATTTTTATATTTCTTACGTTGCTCGAGTTTAGGAACAGTTTGTTTTGGTTTTTATTTTGAAAATTCTTTTTCATTTTGCTGGTTACTTAAAACGATTTTTTTATTAAACGAAATAATTTTTAAATTAAATTCTTTTAAAATATATAAAGCAATTATTGCATTGATTGGTACAGTTTTTGATTTTAACGACGATTGCAAGTGGATCTACAATTTAAGGTGATTTCCATTCTGTAACCCCCAGTGGCCTTTTTATCTTAATCTGTTCTCAGCAGAAAACAACCATGGGTCGCTGCCAGTGGGGTTCAAGCCTGGGACGTCCGGGATGCAACTTGCTATCACTTACAGCACCATATAGGATTCAGAAAACAATATGCGTAACATAATTGGTGCTTAGTGATTATGATTTCAAATTATTTTTACGGTGACTGTAAAATTTTATTAAAATCATGAATGTGCCTTAAATGCTACAAATTTATGATATGGTTTGAGATAGAGGATACTTAAAATTGTCTCCGCCCTGAAGAAATATTGAATCATAAAGAAAAGCAGTCTTAATGAAGAAATAGTTTTATTGATTTCGAAAATTATTTCGTTTTATCCAAAAAGCTACAATGGATGAATTTAAAATTATTGTTTCATAACCTCGGTATTCATTCACAGCCTTTTAGAGCTCTTTAAAAATAAGGCATTACAACATAAGTCATCCTATCAGTATATCTGGAATAGCTTGGTACAGGAAGAGGGGGCGTAAAGGCGTTATTTTCTAGGGAAAGGACACTTGGGTACTGCAACGTTTTGAGCGTACACGTTATCGGTCTGTCTGTTTACTTGTTTTCGTCCGCACTGCGTCTGTTTACTTTTGGACTTGAAGAAATTTGACAGTCGAGTAATTTCCTCTTTTGCCCAAATTTTACACACGTTGATGAGTGCGGACAAAATTGCGACAGAACTCTTATGGTTGACAACTTACAGCTGATTGATATTTGGTAAGTTACAGCTTATAAATGAAAATTGAAATAAACAAGAGGGACTATTCACTTTTTCAGTAAATTGTTATTTATTTTCATTTATTTTTACAATTTCTTGTAAATGCTCTGATCTTTGCACTGAAATTTACGTTGACAGTTCTTCAGTTGCCATCAATTTACCCAAAAAGCGTCTGTTAATTTTCGCATTTTCATCCTTTACACCAGAACAATTTATACTTGATTTTTACCCACGTTTCACACACAAAAGTAAACAGACAGACCTTATATATCTCTTTGGTTTCTTTAACCGCATGTGTAGCATAAGGTGTTTATTATACCGACTCTCTACCTGGACCATCTTTTTTTCTACGGATCATCTACATGTGCTTCGCGGTTGTCCAATTCAGCGTCCTCCATGGGTCCCCCGTGCGGGCTGCAATCTAGAACCTGTTCAGTAATGTTATTTGGCTCTTTTCTAAGCGTGTGGAGTATGAATTGCCACCTCGTCTTCGAACACCTATGTCCCCACCGTCTTGGCCTAAGAGACTGTGTAGGTATATAGTATGTTGGTAATGACCTCCGGCCAATTGATGCGAAGAATATGTCTGAGATCGGTTGACAAAGGCTCGTAGCTTAGATGATAGGTGACGGTATGCATTCTTGTTTCACTCCGTTCAGCACTTGGAAAGGCTCCGACATGCCTCTTGTGAAGGGCATGGCATTTTGTTCCTTAGGAGAACTCCTTTATGATGATGAACATTTTTTCTGCGTAACGCTGCTTTGTAAAGCTGTGAAACGCCTTCTGGAAATCGACAAACCTTAGATGTAAAAGGGACCTCCATTCCTATTTTGGGAATCTGCACAATTATTACTGTTTTCCATTCAGTGCGATAGGTCTCGGTTTTCCAAAATTCTTGGATTACGGGAAGAAGAACATCAGCCGCTGCAATGGGATCCTCCTTAAGCAATTCAGCTGGTATTTAATACATTCCTCAGGCCTTTGTCTATTGTTATGATGTTAATGTTGGCCACATCCGGCGGTTTTTCGGGCACGGATAAAAATGTCCCAAAAGTGTTGTTTAGAACTTTAACAAAATATTTTATCCACCTCTTACAGGATATTAAGTTGTAAGGATTTTTCTTGCCAGTTTCTTGTTTAGATCTTCACTTTCATCACGATTGGTCGGTTGCTTTGCGTTTTCTGCTAGCGCGTTTATGTAGCTGCGTTTATCACGTTTAACACTGCCATGTACGCGTTTCTGTATAGATCGTGTGCTGTTCTGTGATATTGTTTGCCTGCAACATCTTGTGACAGAATTAATGCGGTGTTTAATCTGCTTCCGTTCTTGTATTTTTGCTCACGAGGAGTCTCTGTTCCATGGCCATCCTTCGTTCTCTAAATGTCCCACGTGTTATATACCACAGCTCAAAACGTATTTCTTCGGCCTTTCTCAGCTTTGGTCGATGGAATTGTCGACGCAGTGCGATGTAATATGCGCTGCAGATGTTCGTCGTTGACATATTTCTCGCATGACTTCATCTATTAAGCAAATTTATTTCAAAATATTATACCAATAAATGCAATAATCTTTACACTAACTTTTACCATGCTTCGGGTGCTTACGGCTTAACATTTCTATGCATCGAACTAAAGTTTTCTCGCAAAATGTATTCTTTCCAACATATACAATTCAAATTGTACTTCTGGCCTTAACGCTCAACTTCTCGTTGCACTGATGATCACTGGTCATTTGCCCCCATCTGATGACTTTTTGGTGACTCATATGGCAGTTTCGGACCGTCACACGAAGGTATAAACTGTATTGCATTCAAAACGTGGTTGTAATGATTAACAACTGCGTGATTAATCGATACGGTAAATTTTTCAGCTTCTGTTAACTTAATACTACCTGTAACATCAGTTCTATGAATTTTACTCAACTGGCGAGATTTCCTCTTCCTTTTATTATTCAAAAGGACTTTGTATTTGATCTTAGTCGTTAGTTTTGCACGGGGGACAGATGGTCTTTCGGGTACTTTCGTAAAGATATGCGACCCCTCACTTTCATCAGTTCTTTGTTATATATTCAATTTTTCAATCTCTTGCGACGTCTTTTCTACTAGTTGGAAGATCTCCAAAATAATTTCACTACACAAGAAAAGAAAAAGTAATTACATATCTAATTGTAGGCCTATTTCAGAAATGAGAGCTTCAAGCATCTTATAAATGAAACAGAGTTTATGTTTCATTTATAAGATATTTGAAGCTCTCATTTCTGACAATCTTTACTTCCGTTGGTGTACTGCAGGAAAGTCATCTTGGCCGTCTAATTGTTATTATTTTCACTAAAAATATTTTGAAAGATGCAAGTTTTCACATTGTAGTGTACTCTATTATAATTTGTTGCTTGTTGCGTTTTGTCTTAGGATAATCCAAGCTTTTCAGCCGATAGGCCTATGCTAATCTCTGTCAATACTCTTCCAAATAGGTGCGTTAAATTTCGAGCTGTCTTTGTTTTTAACTAATTACAACGGGCAATTCAATATTTTCACCCAGGCTCAGTCTTTGAGATCGCTCAGCTGTCTCCAGCTGATCACTTATTTACTTTCAACAACTTTGATGGACTTTAACTTATTTAAGGATCCGGTAGGGCTCGACTTGGTGAAGACTGGTTTATGCATTATTTCTTTTTGTTTTGTTAATGTTTATAAATATTCTGTTTTGCATGTCTGTTTGGGAGCCTTATTTAATCTCTTTTGATGAAATATATAAACCATTTATTAGGCCCCCGCCCCCACAGAAGTACGATTTCTGTGTTTGAACGAAAACTCGTTCGCTACCAGCATTAAATATGTGGAACGTCTCAGTTTTTTTGACTGTTTTAATATATATTGTGCTGGAGGCACATTATTACCAAACTTCCTTTCCTATAGTAGACCGGTTTCTCTCGAAATGTGATTAAAAATTTATACTATGTTGTCAGTAAATGAGACCTTTTAGGGCTTTTTTTATTTCTCTAAAGAATTATATTTTTTATGAAAATGTCACAAATTTAGAGAAATCAATTGGATACTTAATTTTGAAACATTATAGAAAGATAACTAAAAATTTAAAGCTTGAGAACAATAAATGTGTTAGTTTAGTAATAATCATATTCTCTTAAGTTTCTCAAAAAAAAATTATAATGGGTACTTGAAATCATATCAGCTATACATTTGTATGTACATGGCTAGTTTAGTAAACTGCTTAAAAACTGTAATCAAAAGTGCATAATCTCACGCATTTCATGTATGTATTTTGCAGCGTCTTAATAGGAAGTGCCTTTTATACACTCTGAAAATTTTATACTTTAACTTTGTATTTAAATCGGCGGCTTTTAGAGCTTTAAAGTTAAGTAGAAGCTTTATCTTAAGTAGAAAAATGTTTATAGCAAATTATGTTTATTTATTATACAATTATTACGTACACACTTTATATATAAAAATTATAAATTAAGTTATATAGTTTTGTAATATATTTTAGAACAGAAATCGTGATTACGGAGAGACTATCTAATCGATTAAATGGAATATGAATTCAAAAAATTTACTGTGACAATGACTTGTAAAATTCCTAACGCATACGTGACAATAGAAATTGCTATTTAAACATATAATAATATAGGCACTAAAGTCTAATCGTATAGGCACTAAAGTGTAAATTTCACCGGTTTATTATACGAAGTTTGCAGGAATATAAATGAGACGAATCATCGACAACTTCAAAGTTATTCGAATTTCAGCATAATCCTCCGATTTGAAATTTTGCTCAGAAACTAGTTTAAGGTAACTTGTAAAAAATTTGGAAGACGCGTAAATGTAAATTAATTGTCTTAACAAAATGCACCAAATTTTTTTTATTCAGTTTATTACTTGTCAAATAAATGGGATAATAAAAACTAATTTTCGATCAAATAGTTTCTGTAATATGTTTTCAGTAGTTTTGATAAACATTTTCTATTTAGGAAAGGTGCGTAGAGCTGAAACAAGCCAGTGTCTTCCTGTAAACAAAGCGAGACAGATCATTAAAACTTCGCGAAACTATTTTTAACGTGTTTTAGTTTATTTCAGGGCAGGACACTGCCCGATTTGAAACACATGTTAGGGGTGAAATTATTCTTCTTTATATTGAAAGTTTTTATTTGGTCCTCGGTACCTCCCTTTTAAGGGTGACTAGTCTCGTTCAAGGAATGGCATGTTATGAGTTAAAAGGTTTCAAATATCGGGCGCCCCGTGGTTAGTTAGAAGTCCACGAATTCTTAAGGGGACTTTTTGTTTCATAATTGAAAAACCCAATTTTAAATTTTTTTTGTGTGAAAAGACTATTACACAGGGTGTTCGGAAAATGTATAGGAAACGGCATACCAATTATTTCTTTGAAGTGTCCTGATCAACATTTTCTTCCATACCCCCCGCCTGAAACGAACGCTTCTCCATCAAAATCGCGTATGAAAATGTTGGTTCCTTCAAAGGAGGTGTGCTCACTTTAAATACTTGTAAGTCCTTTCAAGGACATCGCAAGACCAACATTTAAAGCTTCTTGGAAACAGAATACTTTATCCTTTCTAATGGTACCCAACATTCGAGTTACTGGACCTCAAACATGAATAATTGGACAAATGTTCACAAGATTTTGGTATGTTGTCCTTGATCCTGTAAAATTGTTACACTTAGGAGGCTCCCTTTACAACAAAAAAAGGATTAACTCGATATCTGCAGCCATTCAAAAGTTATTAAAATTTTCATGCTGCTCGAAAATATCAAGAGTGCCTTGAAGCGTCCCCACAGACATTTTGTGGTCATTCTCTTGTTGAACGGCATTGAGGAACTTAAATGCGTTCTTTTGATTGTATTTGTTAAAGATTTGTATTTCGATTTCACTTGTTGTTTTTGGGTTTTTATTGGTTTTAGTTTTTGAATTTTCTGGTTTTTAAGATTTACGGTAACGACGGGTACGGATGACGATTTTGAATTTAACATAATGGCTAACAATTCCTACACAAATGAAGAGTATGTGGACATGCTGCTCATTTATGGTGAGGTTGGAAGTAGTACTTCTTTAGCCCGACAGTTGTATCGAGAAAGACACCCCGGCAGAAGCGTTCCACATAGCTCAACATTTGAGGCTATCCGCCGAAGGTTAGCAGAAACTGTGTCTTTTCGTGTCCGCCCCTATGACAGAGGCAGGCAGCAAATACCTGAGGTGGAAGACCGTGTATTGGGGTTAGTTGTTGACAATGCCCGCATAAGCACAAGAAGAATTGCCGTTAGGATTGGTGTATCAAACAGCATAGTTTATAATGTTTTGCGAAGCACCAGTATCACCCATGCCATTTCCAACCGGTGCAGGGCCTTGAGTAAAGAGATTAAGCAAGTAGAAATCTCTTCTGTGAATGGTTGCTAAGTCGCCAAGAAAGTGATAGAGAATTTATCTCAAAAATTCTTTTCACTGACGGGGCAACATTTACAAAAGATGGGGTTGTCAGTTTCCGTAATCTCCATTTATAGGCGGATGAAAATCTTATGCGTAATCCTCCAAAATAGTCACCAATATTCCTTTAAAATAAATATTTGGTGTGGAATTATTGGTGGCCGAATATTGGGACCAGTTCAGTTACTCGTTATTAATGGGAATAATTATTTGGAGTTCTTACGTGGCCCCCTTGAAGACAAATTAGACGAGCATATTCCACTAGCCTTGCGCAGAAATATGTGGTTTATGCACGATGGCGCTCCTGCCCATTTCTGGGTTCAGGAACGAACGAAGCTTATGGAACGAGATGGATTAGTCGCGGTGGACCCTGTGTTTGGCCAGGAAAATCTCCTGATCTGAATCCATTAAACTTTTATCTATGGGGTCGTTTAAAAGACTTTGTGTATGGTTCAGAAATAAGATCAGTAGAGCAATTGTGGCAAAAAATCTGTACAGCTTGCGACCAAATCAGAAATAAACCTAGACTTGGAGACGGCATCAAAATGTCTCTTATTTCGTGAGGAGAAATATGTGTTTGCAGGATGGGGTCCACGTAGAACACTTAATTTAAAAACAGTATTTCTTGAGCAGCATAAAAATTTCAATAACTTTTGAATGGCTGCAGATATCGAGTTAATCCTTCTTTTGTTGTAAAGGGCTTCCTGAGAGCCTCTTAAGGAAAAAAAATTATATCCTTGGTGTACAAATTCAAGGATAGCATACCAAAATGTTGTGCAAAATTTTCTCAATATTAATATTTGAGGTCCAATAACTCAAAAATGTGTAAGTTGATTATGGCATGTTTGGTAAAGTGTTCTCTTTCAAGAAAGCTTTAAATGTTGGTCTTGCGATGTCCTTTAAAGGACTGAGCAACCTCCTTTGAAGGAACCAAAATTTTCAAACGCGATTTTGAAGGAGAAGGGTTCGTTTTAGGCGGGGGGTAGGAATGGAAGAAAATGTTGATCAGGACACTTCAAAGAATCCATTGGTATAGCGTTTCCTACTCATTTTCCGAACACCCTGTATTTATTGAACTGATTCCTTTTGGGCATTTTTATAAAACATATTAAGAATATAAAATTTTTTGTTTTTTTGCATTTTTAGTACATTTTGACTACTGCCTTCCAAAAGATACTTTTTAAATGGCTGGATAGTTTTTGCACTTCCTGTAACAGATAGAGTAAAAATTCCAAGGGGATTTCATTCTTAAGACTAAATACTAGTAACTAAATCTAAAAAACATTTTATTTTTAATATTTTTATCATTTTATAAGCATTTTTCTGAAAAATCAAAAATAATTCATATTTTTTAGGGCAAACTATCCTACCCTTGTATTAAAAAATAGGGGTGTGTAACAATATTTTTAAAGGTTTAGTTACTAGTATTTTTTATAGCGAATCGAATGGTTTTTGGATTATTAAAATTCGTTGAGTAGTTTTCGAGAAAAGTGTGGAGCCAAGGAAAAAATATGTGATTTTGAGAAAAACGCGTTGTTTTTGTAACATAATTTTTGCACTTAAAACGCTCTCATAACTAACGTTCCAAATGTAAGTATAACTTCTTTTCCTATCTGAACTTCTTAAAACGGTTGTAGAACAGTATTTCTATGATGTAAGGAACACTTTTATGTAAAAAACTCGAATATTTTGAACTTTTTAAAACGAAAAGTCCCCTTTAAAAAACATACTAGATTGTAGGTAACCTACAGGGTTGTTATTATATTCTGTCAGTCAATAAAATATGTGTAACTTTGGATCAAATGAATTAATTTTATTAATTTTTTTGTGAATACCAAGACGGTATATTATAGTATATAACGTAGTACTCATATTTCTATTTGGCCGCCCTTGGACTTAATAACAACTCTTAGTCTTTTTGGGATTTTTTTTTTATATATGATGTTGCCAAAGCTCTATGATGCTAAAGCACAGCCTTGACAGGAACAGAATTAAGGATGAGGGAAATGGGTTAGGAGGTTGAGTGAAGGAGGTGTTGATGTACGCCCCGTTTGAAAGTCTTGGGATTATAGGACAAGATAAAAACAGAAGATGGTAAACTGTTCCACATTCGTGTTGTTCTGCTTAGAAAAGATTCCCGAAATTTTACGGTACGTCCAAATTTGACCTGGAGAGTATAGGGATGGGAGCGACTTGTAGCTCTTGTATCGCGCGTTTTCATATGTCTACAAGGAATCAGGCTAGTAATTTCGTTAGGACAGTGACCATTGAAATAACGATAGAAGAGTGAGAGACAACCGACATTCCGTCGATCTCCAGAGAGTCAAGGCCCTCAGAGATTGAGTAATCGCCAATAAGTTTAATAGCCTTACACTGGACTTTGTCTAACGCGAATAATGTGGTGTGTCCGGCCCCTGCCCAAATATAGGAATTATATTCAAGTCTAGGCCTAATGTGGGACTTGTAGATCAGCGCTAAGTCACGTGGGGTGAAATATTTCTTACATCTCTGTAGAAAACCCAAACATTTCATCGCACTTTTAGCGATTGCAAATATATGATCAGTCCAGCTAAGATTACTGGATATCTCAATACCCAAGATTTTTAGGAAGGGCGAATTGGGTATATTCACTCCGTCGACTGAAATAAGTTGGGGTGAACTGGGAGTTTTTTGGGGGACTTTAAACACCATTGAGTTTTGGATGCATTAAATGTAACACGATTTGCTCTGCCCCAAGCAAGGACCATAGAAATGTCGTTGTCTAATGATCTTAACATGCGTAGACTTTCCACGTGAATTTATTACAGAATCAAATGAGTACGCGAAATCAGGGGTGCTGTCGTCGGCGAAATTATGGATAGGATTGAGAGTAAGGCATAAAAGATCATTAATAAAAAGAAGAAATAAGGTTGGTGAAAGAACTGTGCCCTGAGGAACACCGGCATTTATTTCGTAGGAATCAGATGTAACTCCGTCAATTACTACACGAATTGAACGGTCTGACAAGAAATTCCCTATCCCTATTGAAGTTTGGCTAAAAGGGCAGCATGCCAGACTATCAAAAGCCTTTGAAATATCAAGAGCGACGATTTTGGACTCACCAAAGTTATGGAGACAATTATTCCAACGCTCCGTTAGAGCCGTTAGTAAGTCTCCGGTTGAGCGACCAGCGCGGAAACCGTACTAGCAATCGTTGATAAGATGGTTATTTTGTAGATATTTCTACAACTGAGAGTTGATGAGTGATTCAAAAACTTTAGATATTATCGAGGTTAGTGCAATTGGTCTGTAGTTAGAGGGGTCGCATGACCCTCCTTTTTTAAGTATCGGCTGGACATGAGCAAGTTTCCATACACTTGAAAACAATTCTGTGAATATAACAGGTGAAAAAGTTTGCGCAGAGGTTTAGCCAAAGCAGAGACGCAGCATTGACTCAAAGGACCTGAGTCAATGTCTTCCTACGATATCGGTCAATCGTTCACTTGCTCTTCGCCATATAATATCTCTAAGAATAAGACAGAAGGCACACCGATTCTCTCAATCTAGCGGTTGCTTCTAGTTTAAGGCAAAAGAGTGGTAGATCGTGTATGGTGCACAATCCATCGTGAGATATTTTCTTCAGTTAAGAACTGAGAACTAAACTAACTCACGCGACACGCATTTCGTCAAATTTCTATAGTTCGTGTTGCTGTTGTTCATATGTTAGTGAATGGGAGTGGGCTGTGATGCACATGTGAGGCAAACACTTGACCTAGGGTATGAGTGAGGCAGGGGTAGGCTACCTTTGTAAAACGTGAACCAACTTGGATGAACCTTTTTGATGTATAGAGAATGTTCCTCCATTGGTACCATGACAAAAATTTATTGAGTGGGGTGGAGCTAGTGGAGGCGTAGACCCTAAGTCATAGACCGATTTTGATCATTTTTATTCCGTTTTTCAGAATACGTTTCCTTATTGGTAATGGATAAGAAATGATACATCTAGAGTTATTACAGGAAGAGGATGGAGCAGTTCCCTTACTTCATAATGCATGGCCCGATTTTGATGATTCTCTCTTGCTGTATAGAGTACGCTGGCCTACTTGCGCAATGGTAAGAACTTTGTATCTAACGTGAGAATATGAAAAGGTGGCTGGGATTAACTTCGAAATGTGTTGCCAAATTTGGATGTTTATGTTTCCTTTCTATAGAGTACAGTACATCTCCAACTACTGACATTTTTTTGAGTAGTATATCCAAAGACACTCAAAACATAGTTAAAAAAAAACAAAGATGAACATACTTCACAAAACATACCATAGTTCCCAGGTTCGAGACCAGGTCTCCTCCTGAATTAAAAAATTCACTCCGCATCTGGGCTGTTGTCTAGCTTGCAGCAGTGCAATAACAAGATATTCAAGTTTCCTCATTCCCCTTACCATAATTCCCTTCCGGGCAAAGCCATGCTAATGCATCACAGCGTCCGCTAGGCTACCAAAGCACAATCGAAGATAATACAGGGTGTTTCAGATCTGACGTGCCAAAATGAGTGGGGTGATAGCTCTCAACTAGACAAACAAAAAATTGTATGGCAGGGGTGGGGGGGGGGGTAATCTCAACCGTTTGACAGTTACAGGGTGATTCATAAATTTCAGTTTTTCATGGTATGGACATTACTCTTTTATTTTTATTTCTTGATCTATCCAACACAGCCACATCAAACAAAGGCTAAAAAACTACTATCTGACCTTTCCAAAATTGTTAACAACGTTAATCTAACTCCTATCATTGCAGGTACAGTCACTTCCAAAAGTGAAAAAATGGTTTGCAATTACCTAAAATTCAGCATTTTCTCAATTTGTCTCCGAAATTCATGTATTTAGTATACCTCGTTTTTATTTTTACTGGTTTGCCCATCTTATTACCTTTCCAAAAAGAACTTCCTGAGTACCTAATTATTTTATTGCACTTTAGGTAGGAAATTCTTTAAAGAAACAACATTTTTAAGATAAAAGGTCGATAATGTTTGTTTTGGCTTAACAGGTGATTAATTTTAATTATTTCTGCGAAAAAGTTACAAAAATGTTAGTGTAGTTTTGATTTAATGCCGATATTAGCTTGTGTTAGCCAGAATTCACACCCTTGTATCCTAGCGTTCTGTTACTCGTACCTGATGAAAATTTTGCTATAAAAAGGGTCAGTCAGCAAGAATACCTATCATAGTTGAAAAACAAATCAATAAATACGGGTATTTTTAAGCAAAAAGTATTGCAAAATGGTAGAACTTAACCGGCGAGAATCCCCAAGATCGGTACTTACAAGGACTTTCCAAAGGTTAAGAGAAACATGAAGTGTAACTTCACACGACATGGAGACACGACCCGAAACTTAGGGAACATCTGCCGACGTCGAGCAACAAATAATAACCATCGTCAGGCAGCACCTTGAGACGAGCACGAAACGAGTCGCAAGGCGATTAGGAGTGTCGTCATCCAAGGTTTGGAGGATTATTTATCAAGGGGGATTACGACCATATCACTATCACCCAGCTCAAGGAATACTGGAAGAAGATTCCGAGAGAAGACTGAAATTTAGCACTTGGCTTCTGGAACGCAACATTGACGACAGAGCGTTTCTGGACCAAATTCTGTGGACAGATTGATGTCAATTCACCAGGAATGATATCGCGAATTTCCATAACCTCCATACCTGATCGAACACTAACCCACACAGGGCAAAGGTGACCTCATTCCAGCAGAGATTCAATGTTTGGGCTGGTATCATCGGCAACATTTGGTAGGACCATTCATTTTGCCGCAAGTGCTTAATAGTGAAATTAATGCGGACTTTATGGATAATCTTAGGGGAATGTTTCACCAATACGGTGGACTACCAGAGCATACGGCTAACATTGTGAAGGCAATACTAAGTGAAAAATTTCCGAATTGGGAATGCAGCGACGAAAATACGGGAGAGCCTGGGTGCAATACGCCTTGAACAGGGACTTAGAAGGAGATTGTTGGAATGCATCCAAAGTGGCGGTGGACATTTTGAACGGCTTTTGTTACTTATTAAGATTAATTGTAATTATTTTTAAATTCAATAAAAAGCATTTAAGAATTAATTTGAGTTTAATTTCTTTAATTTGTTGATGTTTATAATATTCTCCGATAGGATTTCTACGTATAAATTTCTACATATTTTTTTCTACGTGGAGATGTTGCACCTTTTTGGAAAGGTAATAAGATGGGAAAGCCAATAAAAATAAAAAAGGGGTGCACTAATTACATGAATTTCGGAGAAAATTTGGGAAAATGCTGAACTTTAGGTAATCGTAAACAATTTTTTTCACTTTTGGAAGTGACTGTACCTGCAATGATAGGACATAGATTAACATTGTTGACAATTTTGGAAAGGTCATTCAGATAGTAAATTTTTAGTGTTTATTTGATGTGGCTGTGTTGGATAGATCTAGAGATAAAAATAAAAGAGTAATGTGCAATAAATAAGTATAAAATACAAGAATCAAATAACATATTGATTTATGTTTGGGCTTCCGTCCAAGTGGATTGAGATCATCAGTGGTCTGTATAGAGATTCAGTGATTCTGGGCATATTGTCTCCTATTCCGTTTCGTCGGGGCAGTGCAGGGATGCCGCTTGTCAGGCATGCTTTATGACCTTTCACTGGAGGCGTTGTTCGTAAATCTTCGTTGATCGTTGAGGGAATATTCAGCTACCTTATCATACACTAATATAAGGCCACTTATATTAGGGTGTGCTGACGCCCTGTTTATTTTCGCCACGAAAGAGGAAGCATTTCCAGTTTCTTGTAGAGCTTAGAATAATACGAGCGAGTGGCGTGAGCTAGGGTCAACCTTAGCAAAAGCCAAGGCATATGGTGTGGGAGCTGGCGGAATCGAAGAGATTATTCCCTCGGCATACAAAGAACCAATACTTGCCTAAAATTTTTAGGTGTATATGTGGGGCTTGAAGGTAAGACATATAATAGCCGCATGGCTCTGAAGAAACTCTCTGGAGCTGTGAATTCGTGGCGGACTAGACTGTACCCCCTTTCGCTGAAAAGGCGTGCAGTCGTTGTCAATTATTTGATTAGCTCGTCCATCGTGCACCTGTTAAAATCGAACAAGTGCTTCGAAGTAGGCTTCGTGAAACTTTTAGAGGTGATGGTCGTTGCCGCTTTGGGGGGAAGATGATGAATCGCCTAAAGCATGCTCTGCCAACCAGTAGCGAAGGGTGGTTTGGGTCTTACAGACATGGTCGTGAAGTTTCGTTGTCTTCAGGTACGGGCATTCCAACGAGTGTTGTGTTAAAGAGACAACTTAATTTCGCAGCTGTATGTTGCTAAGTTTTCTGGCGGCGCAGGGGAACACTACTATTTGCTCTTGGTCTGTCCACCACATTCGCATGGCTGGTCCCAGGATCTGATCTGAATGAGATCTGATGAGAATAAGACCGACATTCTACGTACGGGGTACGGGGAATTCTCAGCAATTCCTATCAGGCTGAACCCTAAGTTAGTGGATTCGGTGTTCAGTAATGCTCGAGCTGGAACGGCTGATACAGGACAACTTACAGTTTTTGGAGACACCATTAATGCTTCTGGGAACACACTAATAACCACCACCGCACACAATTAAACGAATTGGTGGATACAGCACGAGAACGTTCTAGTCGTCTCTCTACTAGGGATCCTAGCACTGAGGTGATAAACGCTTTCGTAATGAATCGACCCGCGCACACGACATTCAGTACACTCACGTCACGTCAGCTGCGCGAGCTCTTCGTAGGAGTAAGTCCTTTGGATCACTTAGGTGTTAATAGATGGCGCACACATCTTGGGGTAGATTTGGGAGTAGTGGGGACCATACTATCAGAGCGATCTATAGTTATTCGTCCAATTACAGGGACTATGATGTGGCATTCAAACTGCTTCGTCACAGCCTGTATCCAATCCAGCTGTCGCATATCGATCGACGAATTCAAAGAGCCTGCACGGTTTGTGGTGGTGAAGGAATTCTGTTCCACAGATACTTCACATGCTCGATCTTGTGCGACTTTAATAATCTTGTTCGCGATATGTGCCAGGTTATCTGCCCGACATTCGGAATAACAACAACGTCATTTTTACTGGGGCCAAGGACATGTAACCAGGTTAATTGCTTGATAAGCTTTATCCTTACACTTGCAAAGTCAACAATTAATCTGTATTGCATGCGGAACGAGCCCACTAACCCACACTTTCACACATGTGCACTAAAGAACCACTTCGTTAAACGGAAGCCTCGTCTTTCACTGTGAATAACAGACATGCAGCAGCTTGTCCACGAAGCTTCTCAGGAAGGACAAGTCTCACGGTGGAATCGTAAAGCTGGGAGAACGATGGGAGCAGTTTGCAGACGTCAATGACTCTGGACTGTAATCGTTGCGACATTTTTGTGCGTTCGTTTAGAACATGTTAGGATGAGTGCTTCCGGAGGAGTAGAAAGTGGTCAAAGGATCTACGGAGAGGGCATTTGCTTGGGAGCAGTGGTTCTCGAAGTAGTAACTTCACCCGGTGCTGCATCTACCCTCTGGGAACACTCAAACAATCATGTTCTTGTTAATATTTTCGGTTTCGGTTCATTTTATTGGTTCGTTTAGTTTCAATATTGTTTTTAGGATTTTACTTTTGTAACGATTAAAGCAACAAAGAACCATTATACATTTTTTTATCTGAATGCCAAAGCTCTAGGGAGTGCCCAATGATGTTAAAGCACAGCTTTGGCAGGACAGGAATTAAGGATAAGGGAAGAATAATAATAAATAATAATAAGGGTTAACAGAAACGACGATGTAAGCCTCCTGTAAAAGTTTCGGGCTCATAAAACGGGAGAAAAACAGAAGATGGTAAACTATTCAAAATTCGTGTTGTTTTGTTTAGCAAAGGTTCCCGAAATTAGACAAATTTTTTTCAAACTTGTCCTTTTGAGTATAGGGGTGGGAGCAACTTCAAGCTTTTCTGTCGCGCATTGTAATGTGACTACAAATAATTAGACTATCAATTTCGGTAGAACAATGGCCGTGGAAACAGCTAGAGAACAGTGAAATACGAGATGGAAGAATGAATGACAACCAAAATTCCGTCGATGCTTCAGAGAGTCAATGTTGTCAGAGATAGTGAAGTCGCAAATAAGTTTAATAGTCTTCTTTAAAAGTACGGGTTGATTTTTTGAAATAAGTCTACATAGCTCCGGTTTTACAGTGATTTTTGCCGTAATTTTTCTTATACTGGTCTTTTCCCTCTAAAAACAAGTTCGGTCAAAGCTATGCTGTCGACTTGAAATTTGGAATAGTTTAAAATATTACAGGAAAAATCAAATGTTGTCTTTAACTAGCACAGTTTCTTAGAAATCAGCAACTTCCAAGGTACTGTTGCGTGACTTGAACCAACGCTGCCGCTGGATGACTGCCCAAGGCAGGCTATGACTCTGGATGACATCAGCTGAAAACCAGTTGATGGCAATCAGGATCACGGCTTCCGCTGGACATTCATCCGTCAGCAGATAAGAAGGGATGCCATCCTGCTCCTGGTTGCGCAACAACAGAACAAAAATCAAAATAGGAGGAGGAAGGATATCGGCAGGCGTTGCCAAATTTACCGGCTTTTGTTGGGGGGAGTCTGGTGGTATGACTCTCCTTTTTGGTTGGCCCATGCCCCAACCACCCTATGCACCCAGAGGGCCTATATCATCTGGATGCCCTATACCTGAAAAGAAAGAGGGCCACTCACCTCATTATGAGGGCCCAGCCCACCGACGTAGCGATGGCCGCGCTAGAGGAGGACGACGAGGAGAGAGAGAGAAATAAAAAGGCCTAGTTAAGGCTCATACATTTTTTAAGTTTTTTTTTAAAGAAGAGTTACCCCCTCTGGCGAAGGCGCACGACCAGGTGACAGAGGGTCAGCGCCTGCTAACCTCTTTGCAATGAGGCTCTGCGGAATCGGAATGAATAAATTACCTCACATTTATTATGATGTTGTTATTAAAGTTAGCACATCCCTTTCTTTCCATTCGACGAAATTATAATTAATGACAAAATTGCACAGTCTATCAAGTATATTGGTTTGTGAAATGTTTAAAAAATTTGTTCAGGTTAATGATCGGAAGCACTAAAATTCATTTTATTCGTCGAAATCACAATTCATAAAGAAAAATGCACAGTCTATCAAATCAAATTTCTAAGTTGCATAATAAGAATTTTTAATCCAAATAAATTAAATTGTAGACCACTGAGTAGGGAAATCTTTAGCGACCATAACAATACGGAACCCTCAGTGCGTGAGTCTGACTCCGACTTGGCGGGAATCTTACTATTTATATTCATATTTTTTGTGTAATTGATATAAATTAACTAATTTCAACCGTTTGAAATAGATAAATGAATTAAAAAACGAAAACTTAGTTTAAAATCATATTAATGCTTAAGACGCAGTTTTTATTGTTTATTTTGATACAACAGTTTTTTATTATATTTATTTGGGCAGTGACTATACAAAGATATTATACGTTCAAAGTAATAAAATTGGTACAAATTATTGAAAACATCACGTTGGTTAACAAAAGCAATATGTCGACAATTAATAAGTAGATTTCTGTTAGTTTCCCTATGACTGCGAATACAAAATTGATTAAAGTGCCCTTAAAACTAAGAATTTATCAGTCATCAGTCAATTGTAACAAGTAATAGGTATATAAACAATTTAATTGGCTTAATTTAATGCATGTTTTCGTGTGAAAATAATCAGAAAGAATAAAAATTTGTGTTTACTGAACATTTTTGGGGACGAGATAAGTCCGACAAGAGATAACAAGATATGTTTCCCCTATCGCTTATGCTTTATCACTTTTCTCATCACGAGACAAACTCATCGATCCTTTAAACTTAAACTAAACAATATGTATAAAATATAACAAGACATGTACGTGTAGAAATGACAGTTAAGAATTATAACAAGAAAATAACACAACAAAGTGACAAAGGTTTGTCGTTGAGATCATGTCATGTAACGCATTATTTCGCGTAAAGCATAAAGTAACTCTGCTTGATTCCTCGCCTCCATAATCATCAAATTCACGTGAACCTAAAAGAAGTGGTTGTAAAATTAAAACTGTATGAAAGCAGAATTTGCAATAACTTACTTTTTCGCTATCTTGTAACTCACAGAGAATGCTGTCATAGTCTTTCTTTGTTATTCTCTCCGGAAAACAGCAAACAGTTTTTATAAACATTTTGAGGGAGCGCTCTAAAAGCTGCAAAGTACAAAATATTATATAACACAATTGGCAGAAAAATTCGAAGATCGATCGTACCTGATTTACTTCCCCATAGTCATAGTCATCGTGCCTAATGCCATAGATGCACTGAATGTAGTTCCAAATAGCTCGCCGAAATTTTGATGTGTCCACATTTTCACGGCCGCCCATTGTGAAATACGTCAGATTGTAAGCAACGCGAAATTTGTTGTCTAGTAAGTAACCGACATCATTGTAAAGGCTGAAACAAAGCAAGAAATATGTGAATTAGGATCAAAAAGTAAAATTGAATTAACCAAATTCTTAGCTTTGTTCAACTACGGTAACAATTTAAGACACAATTTTCAACAGACTACTTCTAGGAAATATTCGAAGATACAACGATGCAAAGAAATAATGTATTAGATTAATTCTGTATGTTTTTTTTTATCCTTAACACTACAAAAAAATCCTTTTCTATGCACTTCAAAAAGGACTTTATTACGAAATCAAGCATACCATACAGAGCATTGACAATCGGTTTATCATATTTTCTAACATTGCCTTAGTTTCTACATATGTACTATCGTGGTAGGGAACCTGAAGGTTTTCCAAAGCTGAAGTCATAGAATAGATACTAAAAGTAGAAGAACAGCTCCCTAAATTTCCCTGGTCAAACGTGAGCGAAATGGCAATGTTCTAGCTATTTTGAATGGAAAAGTAAATGCTATCTGTTAAAAATCATTGAGCGAGCATCAATTTTTTAACTCTCAGAAGAGAAATTTCCCTTTTTGTCGAGTAATTGGTATAAGCGGTCATACTTTACTTACTACTTTGGTATAAATTAGAACGTAAATCTTTTTTAAATCCTTTCATGAAGTGCTTTTTTTTCCTTCGCGAGACTACGAAATCTCTTAGTTTATGTATATCTGAATGGGACAGGTGCACTGTGATCCTTGTAACTTGGTCTGAATAATTTTATAAAAACATTCACCTGCAAATTGGATGCACAACCAAACTTTTTACTCGGACGAAATGACATTTACAACCACATACAAGATGACTGAGAGATTTCCCATTTGGGTAATTTCCTCTCAGCGACATTACCATTTAAATGAAAAATGGAATTAAGTGCAGAGAAATTTTTGCAGTTTTGTTCGCAGCTGGTCTACTATTTGTATTTATGCTATGCTCAAGTGATGCACTAAAAGGAATACAATTAAAAGTGAGGGAATTGGGTTAACAAGAGGATGGAAAAACGCTAAATAATAAATTGTTCCATATTCGTGTTGTTCTATTTAATAAAGATTCCTAAAATTTCCTGGGCGTCCAAATGTAATCTCGAAAATACATGGGTAGTCAGATGGAGTAAAATATTTCTAACATCGTTACACGAATTCCAAACGTTTCATTGCATGTTTTGCTGTTGCAAAGAAGTGGCCACTCTAGCTGAGATCCTAATATTTCCGAATAATCCAATGAACGGAAGGTTGCTAATTTTGTCTCCATCGACAGAAATACGTTTAAAGAGCGATGGACTACGTTTACGGGATAATAGACAGAATTTAGTCTTATGGCTGAAACAGATTGCATACGAGAGTGTTACACAGCAATGCGACCAAATTTAGGAACCATTGATTTGCACATTACATACGACACGGCAGTGCGACGAAAATTCTATTTCTAAAATCTGCCGATCGCACTCAGTACTGCCAACAGTGAAATTGATATTTCATGTTATTCAAGCCGTCAAGTTTCTCTTCGCATCAGCTGTCATGCGATTTCAATCTGCTGTGAAACAGACCACCATTTCGTCGCATCGTTCGTCGTATTGCTATTTCGCACTGATGTGTGCAATCTGTTTCAGCCTTTAGAAGCCTCCCGTCTTTGCTGATACAATCAATGTCTGCAAAATGTCCAAATAATATGTGTGTGAGAACACATCTGAAGTCAGAAACAGTTCACTGCCATAAAAACACTCAGCCTAAATTTATGGTAGTTAAAACATAAGAACCTTTACCGATTATAAAAGGGTATAAAAAGGGAAGCGCAATTATTGAGAACTCAGTCCATCTTCGACAAGGGTCAATCATGTAAAACTTAACATTTTTATCCAGTTTTAAAAATAAATAAAGTCAAAAAATTTTTTAAATTAACATCTTATTAATTTAAAGAAAAATAGGGAAAAGTTGTCTAACAAAAACCAGGCCTCGAACTCAGTATTTCTAGCTATCTACAAAGGAGAATGAACAGCATCGACCCCCATAAAAAGGGAACAAGAGCAGGCATACGCGGCACTTAGGCCGACCTTTATCTCCAAGTCACAAGTGACGTTAAAATCTACGATGAAGGACGTAACACGTATACTACCATCGACAAGAACCTTTGGTTACCAGAAGTCCAGTGCAACGATGACTTTCCCCCAGAAGGACATCACACGGACAACGAAGCACTCCGATACGAGTGCTTTAACAAAAGATGAACGCATAACAACTAATTAACCGGAGGATATCAACGCGACCTCCACAATATTGGTTGGGCTTGAAATCCCCAAAACCAAAATCCCCAAAACAAAATCCCCAAATCCATAATCCCCAATCACAAAATTCCAAAATTCATAATCCCCAAGCACAAAATCCCCAAATTTTGTAAAATAAGCTTGGGTTACGTTTTAACTAACTAATTTAACAAAATGTTTTTAGCACTGAATAGGTCTGTTTCTTTTACCCAAACTTGGGATCCCTCGTGCGCAAGAATTTGCACGAACGTACCCATTTTTAACCGACTTCCCAAAAACAAAGAGGTTCTAAGTACAACGTGTTTTTTGTTTGTTTGTTTTTATGTCTGACCGGGAATAACTTCGTAACGCGTCGACCGATTTTGATGATTATTTTTTTGTTGAATATGTTCACCGATTGGTACCATGTCAAAAAAATGGTAGGGTGGGAGTGAAACCTTACTTTGTAACGCCTGAACCGATTTGGATGGTTCTTTTTTTTGTTGTACAGAGTATGATCCCTCATTGCTAATTAGGAGAAAAAAAGTTGGCCTGGGGTGGGGGAGGGGGTTGTATAACTTCGTAACGCGTGGACTGATTTGGAGAATTTTTTCTGTTGGGTAGAGTATGCTCCCTGGTTGATACCACGAAAAAGAATATGTTGGTGGGATGGAGGTGGGGTAGGGGCTTTTTAACGCGTGACCGATTTGGATGGTTCTTTCTTCGTTGTATAGAGTAGAAGACACTAAAAAGTGAAAAATAAAATAGTTTTTTTTTAAAAAAGTTGAACCGACTTCACAAAAAGCGCTAAAAAGCATAAAATAATTTTTAATTTTATATCTATTACGACATTTTGAAGTCGGTGCAAATTAAACAAATAAAAGAACTACAGTACCACAGTTGAAAATAATACATACATGTTGTAGTTGTTTAGTTTGTTTGATTTGCACCGACTTCAAAATGTCGTAATAGATATAAAATTAAAAATGATTTTATGCTTTTTTGCGCTTTCTGTGAAGTCGGTTTAACTTTTTTTTAAAAAACTATTTTATTAATTTGTCAATTTCTTATAGTGAGACGGCGGAAAGACATATCGAGTGGAAAAAAATCGAGATTGCAACATTGTTGAGATTGCAAAAGTTTTCTAGCTAGAAGTGTGAAGTTTCTGCGGCCACATGTAATGTGTCCCATGAGTCCCTATAACGCACCGTAACGTTTAATAAGACCCTCCCCCCTAACTACGTTACGTAATACTTGAACGGTCCCTATGTATGTTCATCTCAGTTTATCAAATATATAATTAATTAATAATTTTATGCGCCCATGCTGAGATGAAGATGAGAAAATAATATTAAAATACTTAGTTACTTGACTTCTTCATTGAAGAAAGAGAAATAATGAAAGGGCTTAAGTTAACAATAACGCTCAGCGGCCATATATGTGGAGGTTATCTTTTTTGTGCATTTTTCGATGTTTTGTTTGGTTACTGAATCATTTGGATATAAAAGGAAAAAAAAAAGTAAATAGCAACTTACCTGACTCTTTCCTCGCTATAAAAAATTTTCCCTAATAGGTTAATTTGGGAAAAACTTCATAGAAACTTAACCATCAGTCATTGGAAAAAGGTAATTAAAAGTTGGAACATTAGGGTTGCGTTGACCCGTATGTTTGTCAAAAATACCGATTTTTCAATTTTTCAAAATTGAAATATTAAATTTTTAAACTTTATGTACAGCAGATGAAGCTGAGTAATAAATTGTAGTGTAAATTTTACATAATTTTTACTTACTTTAATTTCTTAAAAATTATAATGTTTCTAATTCATTGATCATCTACTGTATGTGTCGAGAAATAAAATGACCCTCCAACTCCAAGGTCTAGAGATCCTTCATTCTCTTGTAGAACTAAGAATTGGGCCATGTTTTAAAATTCAGTACTTTTCATGGGCGACATACTTTGGTACTTAATTTGGATGTATTTTATGAGGATGTACTGAGCATTTTGAAGTCCAAACATTCATAGGACAAACTTGTACACTTTTTACAGGATGATCTTGGATTTTTTTTTATTCAAAGATAACTTTTAGAGGAAACGTACAATGTGCTCATCAGACCTATTTGTGTTTTAAAAAAATTAAAAAAAAACTGAAACGAATGTGGTACCCGTGAAGTTTGAATAACATCCAGATATAATTATATTCTCGATTGGGAGAGTAGAACTGGCAGACAAGAAAAACAGGACACCATTCTGAATGTTAGCGGCTTACTCCTCTATAGGACAAAAATGACACTCTTTTGCATCGGAATTATCCTTGGTTTTACCACTAAGCGTTAACAGTTGCAGATAGCTGGTTAATTGTTAGTAATAGTTAGAGGGATGAGTACAATTATGGCTCAGGAGTTGCCTGAAATATTTTTTTAATAGATTGTACCCTGTCTAAAAATTATTGTTATAAATAAAGGGTCCATATCAATCGTGGGCGCAAGGCGTCAGAATTATAAAAATTAAAAAAGAACACAAAGCTCATGTCAGAAATCGATACATTCCATTTGGAGTTGCTCTTGTGTTGAACTTATTTCCTCTTGGGTTAAAACTTATTTACTCTTGGGTTAAATATATATGCGAATGCTATAAGAAGAAAATACTTACAAACTTTTCCAAGCTCTCCTACCTCAAAGTGTATATAGCCTCTTAAGTTAATATTTAATTTCTAAAACTAATTTATTTTGCTTACCCATTAACAAGAGAATATCCATGATCATCCCAGGAATAGTCCTGAATTCTAAATGTGTTTGGTATATTTTCTGAACCACGTTTCGCAAAATCTTGATAAACGAAATTTTGGTCATCTATATATTGACTAATCACAGGTGGCACTTCTACGGGTTGCTCTGAAGCCGAAGCAGGTAACTCAGCAGTCTAAACCAGATAAAAGTTAAAAAACAAGATACACAACATAACTTTTCTGCACTTACCTGTTGCTCCACATTTTTGAATCGATTGCTAAGCTCAGCTTCACTACATTCGTCTTGTTTTTCCGACAAAACCTTCATACGGGCCATTAATGCATCAACGCTAACTTGTTGTTTTTGAATAGAACCTACTACAATTTGTTCGTTATTATTATCTAGATTCTGTCAAGATTATGAATAAAAACTCACCTACACCCTTTAGATTACTATCATTAGTAGGATTATTGTTCGCTACAATTACGTTGCTACTTGCATTAGTTACTACATTGTTATTCCTTATACTGAGGACAGTCTTCTGTGGTGAAAGCTTTGTTTTATTTGGACTAGTAGGTGTATCAAGTCGCTGCGTAAGACCGCAAGAAAACACAAATGAAGACAGTGAATGAAAATGTGATAGTAAAACTATGGCATGGACAACTTCGGCTAAGGACCAACTACTCTTACCCTTTGTGAGGCGCTAAAAGTTGAATTCCTTTAAATCGATGCTAATATTAGCAGGTATTAATGTAAGTTTACTAACCTCTATATGCTCCTTGCGCACCATCCATGGCCGATGAGCTAACAATTTGTTGATATCGTATATGGCACGCAACTTGGACGGTATAAAATCTAATCCATTCAGCCAAGACGGATCGCCTCCTTGAAGAAGAAATTCTTTCTCGTACATCTTCACTAAATAGGTACATTGGTGCCGAGCGGCTGCCTGAAAATTAGATTTAATGGATAAGTATTAATTTTGTTGTTTGAGGTAGTTTTAAGTGATTTCCAATTCTTTTTATGGGTGTTAAGGGTGAAATTTGTCGGTATGGTAACAACGTAAATGATATTGGATGCCCAAAATGTAAATGTTGCTAGAAGTTTAAGTAACCCAGTAAGACTTTTCGGTTTTTGTATACGAAACTTCATAATTAGGGCCAGATTTAATAAGGCTTGGACGATCTTTCAGACCCTTGTAAAATAGTTGATACAGAAGGTCAAATAGGTCAAGGAAATTTTACTGCTCTGGAAACCAACTATTTAGTGAATGAATAATTTTTCCCCTGAATTTGCAGAATTAAAAAGAATTAGGAGAATGGCGCAATTAAGATAATTACACTATTACCTTTCATGAAATATATGTATATATATGTATGTATAGAGAGAGAGAGAGAGAGAGAGAGAGAGATAGAGAAGTAGAGAGCAAAATTGAACAGCAGATCGAATCCTGTGATAATCAGCACTCTTCAGCATAGAGACCATAAATGTGCCATAAAAATATGTCAACGCCCAGAACGTCCTCCACATGTTTCTCTCCTTCTCTCTTTCTCTAGTTCGCCCAACTTCTTGGCGAGCACGGAGCGGGAGCAGAACTGCATCCGATTTGAGACAACGCTTGTGAATGTTCGTCAGCTTTACTTCTTCTTATCATCTCATTTAGTTTCGTCCTTTTTGGTCCTTTGTTTCTCTAATGGGCTTGGAATTTTCCTCAACATCGTTGAACTCTGGGTAGGAATTCTCACGAAATTTGTTGTTTGGTTGCCTTGTAATTACGCAAAATTGTAAAATTGTGTAGAGCTTGAATTTAACAAGTGTGTGTTCAATCGGTTGAAGGAAATGCAAACCGTTTTACAAAATTTTTACTCATGGCAGTCCAAACGCTATGAAGTGTCAAAATCACACGCCAGCTCCCAGCCAGGCGACTGAGTATTTAGATGCAAGCTCCGGGGAACGGCATGGGAGAATTACAGATCATGCGCACAAACTTGACATATTTATTCGTTGCTATGAAATATTTTTCTGTTGCCACAAAATTTTTTGGGCATGCGCTTAATTTATTGAAACGGTTAGGCAACCAAATTGTGTGAGAATCGCTACCCAGATTTGGACAAAGCAGACCACCGTACGCTTCCACTCCTAATTGATTCTGAGTGAACTCAGGATTGTGCTCCCAAACGAGAAATGTATCTTCTTCCTGCACCTCTCATTGATGGAACAATGATGGTTATGGTTGGTTATGGATCGGTAAAGTGCTCGTCCAAATCATAGATGCTGTTCCTCCCCTTCGCCTACCTTTGAATCCACGACTGTGGTGAAACCTAGGAACAAATAATAGTGGCAAGTATAGCTTTTTTCGGATTTTCCAACCCCCACGGAAGTTTTGCTGTTTGAATGGTATAAGTCCAAGGACAAGGATTGTCTATTTTTTGTTATAACTGCACTAAAAAATGTACGATACTTCCAGTAATGTTTAATGCAAGTGTTATGAAACGGCGCCGTAAAATTTACCGTGTGATTTAAGAAAAGTTTTCCGCCTAATACACAATTTTTCCCGGAATAATCGGCACGTTTTACGGTTTTCCACCGTAATTCGCTGATAGTGACGATTATGAATTAATGTGAAATCAAACAAGTTTGAAGCCACTTTCTTCGTTGTGTGAGACTTTGTTTTCTATATTTCTGAACTTCTATGAGAATATTACTAATTAATTAATTTTCAATCAATTTGTTAACTATTACAAGTGTCAATAAATAGGTAATTTATATTGCGACAGCTTCTTTATTCTCTGTGGAAGAAATTTTCTTAACGCGAAGATTGGCTAAGTGGTGAAGGCGTTGGAGCGAGCTGTTGAGGGTTCGTATTTCAAATCGTGTACATTGTTATTTGTTTTTTTTTTTGCAAAAGGTAAATTTATTTGAATATTATTAAGCCTTTCGAATTCTATGCAGAAAATATCCTTTGAAACCGAACAGATACAGAAATTTTACGGTGCTTTTCCGTTAAAATTAAGCTTGCAACACGATTACAGTTGAGAACAGTGATTTTTCCCGGAATTCACGTATAACAATTTTATATCTGGTCTCTCCGTGTACTTTTATTGTTGATGTTCTTATGAAATTTCTAGCCCCGTGCAATACCCAAACCTGAAGCGACACTCATACTCATACCGTATAAGTCAGATTTGGCCGTACTGTGTAATTTCCTGAAATTTTCTTCTTAACCAGAACAGTGGTCAGATTTGCCAACGTCTATTGTTCCCCCTCTTATGCTTTCTGAGCACTAAAGCGAGAAGTGTATGGTCATCTCAATTAACAAATTTCCAAATCCTATGGTCCCAAAATATACAAAATTGGAAAATTCTTTTATACATTATGGGCCGTGTAAATTTTCTTTTATAGTTTGAGTACAAGCATCTTCTCAATTTGCCAAAACTTTTGAAATCAAAATAGAAAGGATTAAAATTATTTTTTCTGCTAAAAGATTTGTCCTCCTATATTTTTGAAAACAAAGTGTAAATATTATTTAGCAGAAATTTTCATCTATTTATTGCTCCACGCGACTTTTTCATTCTATTTTAGTTTATTGTCCCAACAGCACCACGTGAGGACAATATAAAAGTATTATTCGCCTAGGTCAATTCCCTGCAGAATTGTTGAAAACACGCTCAAAATTTGTGTCAATAAAAAATGTCCCCTTTTAATATTCGTTTAAATTCAATACATCTTGATTAACATGTGGCGAACACGTGCCGGAGCGCAATGGTGTCTCGGTCCAGATTTGTGTGGTAAACAATCCAATTTACCCAAATAATTCGCTGCATAGAATACACAATTTAAGATTTTTCGAAAATCTCTTCATTTAAATATGTAGTCCTCCTTAATAATGGTATTTTGGTGTTTTCTTTCCTACGCACCGACCATGTATTTTTAGATCGAACGCGTACTAAGAATACTTCCTGACAGCGCGCCAAATTACACATGTAACCACATGTGAAGGTTGTTTTTACGTTTTTGTTTGCAAAATTCTCTTTGAAAGGTTCAAACACCTGCTTTTTTGCATTCCTCGATGTTTTGATGAACTTTTGTCTTAACTTAATGAACAACAGATGAAACTGTTCGGGCGTAACATATTTTATGGTTAATTACCACTGTCAGATCAATGCGAATTGAAAGGGAATGTTCCCATCAATTTTAGGCTAATTTTAGCGAAATTATTTTCTTGCAAAGACTAATTTGGGGTTTTTGACTTGTACTTAATTTAGTGACACTAAATGTTATTTATATTTAGCAATTCGTGTGTACTGCAATGCGTTAAATAAACTTTAGTAAGAAAAGTAAGAAACCATTATAAAAAAAGTGTACAAGCAAAGAAAAGTCACTTAGAAAACTAAGAACTACCACCTTTCTTTAAAATCAGAGAGCGTAGTTGACGTTGTGCTTAGTTAAGTTAAAAGTATAGATACCTACATTTTGTCCTTTTACATAAAATATTCGTAAAACAGTAATGATATTAAAGACGTTCTTACTAATACAAAGCCTGATCTTAGTATGGCGAATAAGTACCTAGAGTAAAAGCATGTTATAGTAGCACGTGATGACGTCATTTGCTTTATACAATGATTAATTAGTGATAACGCACTTTCATTTTTCAAACTGCTGCTCGAAAGGAACCAGCGTTTGGCTTGTTATTTCGTAATAAAGCGCAAAAAGTTTTTCTATCTAGTCTATCATTTTCCAAAAATTATATCCTATAAAGTAGCATCTTGCAGGCTCTCTATAACTAATAAACTTCTTTATTACATATGTTTTCTTCAATTCTAATTTGCTCTAATTTCTTTATTTCTTTTTTTCTCTTTTTACTCTTTAAAAATGCAAAAAACTCTCGCAATTCTTTCCCTTTTTGAAACCCATTTTGAAAATTTGGTACCGTGTAGTCTTTGGCTCAATAAATCGATTAACAAAAAAATTTAAAATGTCCAAAGTCGTCCAAAAATTGGTTCATTTTGGATCCACTTTTTTCAAAATGTTTCCAAATTCCGAAAATTTATTTTGGATTTTAAAGAATGGGAAATTTCACAGTTTGCAGCTCTTCCTCTAGTTCTTTATTCTAAGTTCCCAGATTTCAAAAATCAAGAAAATGTCAGAAACCGTATGAAGTCAAGGCCGACTCGACCTTGTGGTAACTTGGTATGGTGAAAATTAATAACGGAAATATCTAAAACCCACTGGCTGAACTTTCTAGAATTAAGCTATGTAGTATAAATAGGGCTGAATAGCGGCCAGGTGAGTTAGTTTTGATGTAAGCAGTGAACTGATAAGTCCTAATAAGTAAAGTTAAACGTTGTTTTGAAAAAGAAAATTTTCAAACGAACTAATCAGTGAACATCTGTGATTCACAATAAGTGTCTTAATTAATGCGCCGAGGCCACAGAGTCCCAACTACATTACAATTGATGTCAGAAGTGCGTTTAACTAAAAAAGACAAAGAAGTGAACTTATAAAAAAAGTGTCAATGTCAATATGGGTAAATTGAAGGATTTACGTCTTCAAGACTTCAAGGAGGAATTAAGTAAACGTCGCCTACCTACGATTGCAAATAAATGTGCCCTGGTAACGTTACTACCAGAAGGCATGGAACACAAAAGAAAGTATCCAGAGGCTTTTGATTTTGAATACGAGCTAGAAGAAAAAACCACTTCAAGCATGATAGATCTTTTCAATGCTCTCTTGAAATTTAACTCATCAATGGAAGAACAGAAGGCATCGATGGCAGAACTAAAATCGTCGTCGGTAAAGTTGAAGTCATCAATAGCAGGTGAACTTAAGGTTTCTGTTGAAAAAGTGAAAGCTGAAATGGAAATTTCTATGCAAAAACAGTTTGAAATCTAGAATAAACTGTAGAAAAGAAACTGGAGAACATAGAAAACTCTGTCAAAGTCAATCTCGATAGCCAATAAAGATAATAAAATGGAAGAGCTAAACTTAGATATTGTAAAGAAATTGGAGAGTTTTCGGACAGCTCAAAATAAAAGAAGATAAATGTGAAATGGAACTCATGAAAACTAATTTGAAATGAATTAGAGAGTGTTCAGAAACGGCATTCTGCTGCATTATCTACCGATGCGACTGTAAATAAAAGACATCAACCTCCAACAATGCTGGTAGACATATAGGCTGCAATTCGAGATAGAAGCGGCATTGAATTTATGGACTGGCGAGGAAAAAGCTACAGCTATAATCTTAGCACTTAGAATCGGAGCAGCTGCAGAGGCTATCCTGGCGGAGCAAAGGTATAGTTACATATTCCTTATACAAGCTTTAGTTTTCAGCTACAGAATCGGGTGCAGAAGCCTGGAGAGACGTTACAGCGGGTATATGCAGAATAGCTGGCCTATCCCAGTTTTTGTCAGGATTAATTCAACGAGGTTTTAAGGGAGAAACATTTATCAATTCATTTGTAGATCTTGATCTGCAGCAAGCAGTCCGGCTGGTCGGGAAGAACACAAACGCTGAAGTTTTTTGCTCTGCCGTGTGAGGTAGCAAAACAGGCCTTAAGATGTACCGTCCGCCTGAGAGAGGTAGCCGAAATAGAATAACTATTTTATATACTCCGTAGTGTAAAACCCCTTTCTATACAATGCAAAGTGAACCCATAAAAAAAAATTGAATAGGTATTCTAAACTGCAACAAAAAATATTGTGAGACCTTGGAGTTAAAGATACGAGATATTAAAATTTTTTTTTGTATTTTTGTATTTGATAGTACAACTCTTCAAGAGTCGTACTATCAAATACGAGGTCGATTGGAGCAAAACTGCCGGAGATACAGTGTCTCGTGTCTCCCTCTATTCGATCCGACTTATAGCGGTAACGAACAACTAAAAACAGTGTTAAAACTTTTAAAGTCGGTGGACACTGTAACTCAAAATTTACTTGACTGATCCTCTTCAAATTTGGCACACTCTTTTGATACATAAAATATGAGGTAATGACGTCAAGATTTTTTTTACATTATAATTAGTTTTACAATGACAAATATACTGATTTTTGCCTTTTTTTAAAGAAAAATTCGTTTTTTGACTTCTAAATGATGCCAAAAACTGAAAAATAGTCAAAAAAAAATGTCGACGTCACTACCTCGAGAAACTCATAAACTAACCAAATAGTTTCCATTTTTTGATTTCAGATGATCCAGTGATGAGTTATGATGTCCACCGCAATGTACCTTTTTTTGAGGAGTATGCGAAGGTTTCCTCTCAGAAGATTATTTTTATATATTTTACGCTAAAACTTTTATTGGATATTCTTGAAATGATACTTTATTATGTGTTCAATTTATAAATTAATTTAATTTACCATATGGTCAAAAAAATGGGTGCCAAATCAGAACTGTCGGCGGATGACAGATCAAAAATACACTTGAGCTTGCCTTGTCGTGATGGAGAATGATTCGGCTTTTGCAATTTGTTTCCCTTATGACCGTTATACATTACTGTATTGGCACGGTGGTCACATGTCCAGTTATTCCGAAAAAACAGGCGACCTTTCGCTTCGAAGTGCTTCGTGCGCAAACAACTTTTGTTGGATTTGGCTCGTCTTGAAAGACCCATCCAGTCGATTGTTACTTAATTTCGGGTTCATATGCATAGATGCATGATTCGTCGCCTGTCACGACTTTATAGACGTCTTTTGAAGCACCGCGTTTGAATTTTTTCAACATTTCTTTGCACTAATCGACACGAGCCTTTCTATAAGCGATTGTCAAATTATGCGGTATCCAACGCGAACAAATCTTTTTGACGGCCAAATGTTCATGCAATTTTGAATGTATGCGAGCGGAACTAATGACCGAGCATGCCTCAATCTCACGGTATGTCATATGACGATCTTGAAATATCAGTTGATTTTTTCTGGCACAGCAACCGATTCAGGACGACCTTCACGAAATTCGTCCTGTAGCGAAGTGCGACCACGATTGAATTCGAAAAACCAGCGAAACAGGGTGGCCCGAGATGGTGCATCATTACCAAAATTCGATGCGAGTAGATCGGCACACTGTTTTTGGTTTAGTCTACGTCGAAAGTCAAGTCATAGAAAATCATCGCATGGAAATATTCACGATTTAATTCCATTTGTTGACCAAGATAAATGTTTCAAGTACCTGTAAATAACTCAAAAAGCACTCGTATGACAAAACGTTCTGAGTACGATTACTATTAAAAATGTCAAACTTTACGATGACAATGTCAGATTTGAAATTGTCCACAAAGGTTGTTGGGGGGAAGGAAGCCCCAGGGGTTAAGCTTAACTTTTCAACGCGTGAACCGATTCGGATGTTTCTTGAATTAAACGATTTGAATTACTTTCACAGCTGGCAAATTAACTAACAGTCAAATATTGTACCACTTCCCGTCACCGATTGAGTTGAAATTCTACACGCATGTGAAGTTCCGATGACAATTCAATATTTTGGTGCATTGGAGCAGATCTGATGATAGTGATGGAAAGTAGTCGAGGGAAATCCTCTCAGTTACCCCCTCGTTTTTTGACTCATTTCACGATTTTGTTCTCAAAATAAATTATCAAACTAATAATATAAATTATGGATCCATATTACGCTACTTTTTGGATCGCTTTTTAACCATATTTTTAGGTTAATAGACATAATATGCTAATAAGTAGTACGAAAAGGTTAGAAAGTTATTTTGTGATGTTTATTACAAGACTTTCATGCTAATAAAATCATTTTACATAATTGTTTTAATTTTTTAAACAAAATATTACAAAAAACGTGGATTTTAGGATGTCAGGAAAAATGTTTATGGGATCTAATTTGTTCTATTTGCAATCGATGCTTTAAATATCAGGTTGTTTTAAACATTAAAAAATAGTGAAAAAGCAATAAATAATCAATAATAATAATGAATAAGGGGAAGAATCGAATAATTTTGTTTTTTTATTGAATGTACTGATAAAAATACATTAATATTTTTAATTGATTAAAATGCCTACTTCTTTGTGTTGTTATTATTACTATTTATATTCATTCATGATATTCAATATTCATCATACTAGAAAATTAGTCGCGGAGTCCTCAAAGGTCGCATCTAGCTTTAGAAAAAACAGTTCTTAAAAATAAAGTTGAACCGACTTTACAAAAAGCGCAAAAGGACATAAAATAATTTTTAATTTTATATCTATTACGACATTTTGAAGTCGGTGCAGATCAAACAATCCAAACAACTATAACAAAAGTATTTAATCGTCCTTTCTTATGATCCCGTGAGCTGAAACATTCAGGTAGTATTTTGTATTATCTTCAATTCTGGTGCTGTAGTTGTTTTATTTTTTTTTATACGATGTGGCCAAATCCTAGGGGACAACCCTTTGATGAGTTAGCATGGTTTTGGCCGGAAGGGAATTAGGGTAAGGGAAGTGAGGAAACTTGAGTCTTGTTTTTGCATTGCTGCGAGCTAGACAACAGCCCAGAGACGAAGTGGATTATTTTAATTTCTTAATAAAAGCTCACGGGGTCGTCTGGTCTCAAACCCGGGACCCATGGCATGTTGGTCTTGCCGCTCAACGTATTGATCCAACTCCGTCTTTGTTTCATTTCCACCGACTTCAAAATGTCGTAATAGATATAAAATTAAATTTTTTTTTTAAACAATTTTATTTTTCACTTTTTAGTGTCTTCTTCTCTATACAACGAAAAAATAACCATCCAAATCGCGTTAAAAAGTTAGGTTCAACCCCCTACCCCCACCTCCATCTCACTAACATTTTTTTTCTCGTGATATCAATCAAGAAACATACTCGACTCAACAGGAAAAGAATCACCGAATTCGGTCCACACGACATATACACGATAAGACTTCTCCTTTAGTTACTTTGGCTGTTTTCGCTCACAAAAGATTACGATAAAAAGGCTATGGGTGTTGCAGAGAAAATGTCCTTTAAATTGTAGTTCCTGTTGCAATCGTTGTCTAGAATCGGGTGAAGTTGTTCTCCCACCACATGCCCCACAACGGGTTATGGGAAGTAAAAAGAGAGAGAGAGAGGGAGAGATGGAAGCCACGAAAAGGGAAATAGTGAACCGTGTAATGCGCATGCCCCAGGTGGCCAGAAATCTAGGCAAGGAAATTTCAAACATAAAAGTCAAGGACGACTGGAAGCTATGGTGAATATGTGAGGTGAAATTGTGTACCGGAAACATCTAGAACTAAGTGGCAGAAGTTTCTTGAATTAAGCTAAGTAGTATAAATAGGCCTGAGTAGCAGCCTGGTTAGTTTTAGTCGTGATTTAGACTGCGAAGAGTACATGTGATACTGTGCAGAGTTAGTTATATTTTAATCCGTGAAGTGATATTTGCTAATAAGAACAGTGAAACGTTATATTGTGAAGAAAACGTGTAAAGGAAATTGTGAAGTGCAAAATAAACGAATTTAATGACACTATTAAATAAATTCCATTCAGCCGTTTAGTCGTTACGAGTAAATAAAGAATCACACAAAGTCAGATACACGCGAAAAATATAACTTATGTAAATTAATAATTAATGGCCACTCAAAGCTCGTAGATATTTTCAGAATAAAAGCAACATGATGGTTTTTTTTTGTAACCGATTGAGAATTTTAAGGAATTTATCAATATTATTATGTGTACTTTGTTTTTCAAAATATCACTATTTATAGATATAATTAATGTAATATAATACTTTGTAATTTTTTTTGAAAATCAATTATTCTTATTTAGATTTCAAAACTCGAAAATCTATAGAAATGGCGCTATTTATTTAAAAGCTTAACTGATAACTCAACTCAATGATCAAACTAAAACTTTTAGTTCAATGCTACAACAATCTAATAATATACAATATGAATAATAAGTTTACTGAGCAATACCGATTTTTAAATACTTACAATAATTGCCAAATAGTATCTATAGTCATATGGCAAAGGACCATCTCCTCCCATGATAAAATTTTGTGTCCTTAAAAAATGTTCCAAATATCTTGGATGATATCCGATGACTTGGGACACGTGATCCAATTCTGTGTCCCCCATAATGTATTGATTTAGGCAAAACTGAAAAATAAGAAATAAAAACATAAGTTAATACAAAACGTATTTAATTATTGCAGATTATTTCTTAGTAAATATTATAACCGGAAAATATTTGGTTTGACAAGGTAACTGACCTTGGAGAATTGCCGGCACACCTTATCTTTGAAAACAGTCTGCGTTTATAAGATAAGAAATATTTTTTAGTTGACTGGGAGGCAGGTCTTATCTAGTATAGACATTTCACTATAAGGAAGTGTATAACCGAATGAAACGCTGTGTTGCGTTGTATTCATGGAGTGCACGTTTTCTAATATTTATATGTGCATATCCTGTCGGCGAATTATTTTCAATAAGACCGTGGGAAAAAAATGAGTGAAAAAATTGTTCCGATTATAAAATAGATCAGAAGTTGTTTTTGATAATGAAAAAAAAAACGTTATGTTTTCTTAAGCCAATCAAATTTAATTTAAATTAATAAGCCCTCAACGCAAAGTAAGTGAAATGGAAAGTTTTGTAAGCCGACTTAATTTATCAATGCTTTTATCAAGAGTAATGAAAACTACTACGAATAAAACCTGTTACTATACAGATTATCTTTCCTTTTGGTATTGTTATACTAGTTTTTTATTGAAAGTAATTGATACATTTTTTTGTTTGAATTAAGGGGGATTTATACTGTGTTGGCTTCAAAAAATCGATATTCTGAAGCCTCTAGAATAACCCAATGTACACCTTTTTATCATATCTGCCCTAGGAAACGAGTTGTATGCAATTTTATGATGTCGGTTCAAACTAAAGAACTTTCAAAATTGTTCGATTCCGGCAAATCGGGTGTTATAATGTAACACTTTTTGTCTTGAGGAATTTGATCTTGAAACTAAACTTGAAACAAATTCCAAAAAGCAAAGCGATGTTATCCGCATCAAGAAATTTGATTTTGTAACAATACGCTGGAATAAAAGAGAACAGAATCTGGAGTTCATTTATTGTAATCAGAAACACTATTTCTTACCAATAACTAGACCAACTGGAAGTATTTTATTTTTTATCCAAGAAGGAAAACTTTGAGTAAAAAGAACTGGAGGCCATTTACCCAGGCCAACTGGTCAAACACCTTGTTGACTCCTGCAACCACTTTGACGTACCAATGGCTTATGAAGGTGGAGCTCATGGGTATCTTTTATTTAGAATGTCTACGCAGTGTTAATTGGGTATTGATGCATGCTGCATCTCAACATATTATACCAGTTGCGTGTCTCTAGCGGCGTTGCTTGCACATTTGATAAGAGAGTGTCGTTTTCGATTGTTTTTATACATGTCACTCTCTGCTCACTACATCCCCACAGTATTTAACGGCATCAGGAGTGTCGTTATCTAAGCAGCCCCCAAAGCTCTATAGTTCACTCCCTTCTCACCCTCACCATTAAGGGTATCGCCTTTCTAGTTCCCGTAACCCCTTGTGAAGCATGCGGCGGGAGAAGAATTTCAAGATTGCAAGTGGACCTACAATTTAAAGTGGATTCTACACCACTGGCATTTTCTCTGCAACCCCTATGGCCTTCTTATAGTAATTAGTTTTCAGCAGAAAACAACCATGGGTCGCTGCCGGTGAGATTCGAACCTAAGGCCTCCGGATTGATAGGCAGACATGTTATCATTTAATCCGCCGACGACTTACAGTATCTACGGCATCGAAAGTTTCATTATTTATCTCAGTGAACTCAAAAACTATGAATTCGCCACTAATATCGAACGTTTTTTGTTAATTTCTATATGTCAGTGTCTTACTACCACAGTATCTAACATCATCGGGATTGTCATTATTCATCCCAGCGTCTATAGATTCTCAACCGCCCCCCCCCAACCACAAAGTGTCTTACAGAAGGAACGGTATCAGGAGTACCGTTATTCATCTCAGACCCCAAAACTATGGACTGGGCACTAATATCAGCCGTTTTCGATTATGTTTCCCTTACTTCCCGCCCCCATCCCTAGAGGTGCTAGGGGTGTGTTAACCCCACAGTATTTTCTTCCAGATTGATTGTAATTAATTTGTAAACCAATTTTGGTGTAAACATATTACTCCAGGCTGAAACATACATACATACCTACATTCATTTTTATATATACACATTATACATAAATACTTATGTAGATTAAAAATGACAAGCACAATATACTCGAAATTAGGTAAATATGTAGATCCGTTGATAGTGTGCACAGTTGACATATTTTCAAAAACAGTTATTTTGGTATATTAAATAGAAAAAGTCGTAGCATTACAAAACCCTGGTTTTATTTTTGCAAGCAAAGTATTGTGTGAAAGAGCTTATTTGGAAGAATATTTTCAATTTTTACTCGATTTTAGCAAAAAAAGGAGGGTTATAGTTTTGCAGTCCATGTATGTATGGATGTTTATATGTTTGTTCCTAAACTACTTATCAGATTTGGACAAATGAGGTGTCATTGGATTTGTATGAATCCTCCGCGTAACATAGAATATATGGCGAACAGCGTAGTGTTGGCAGGGCAGGGCGGCGCTTGGCGGGGTTACGGCCTGATTTAGACAAATGAGTCGTCATTAAATTTGTATGAACGCTCCGCGTAATATAGGGTATCTGGTGCGCAACGCAGCGGCGGCGAGGCGGGGCGGCACGTGGCGGGGGCCGATCTCTTGCAGAATTAGAGATACTAAGGGCTCCAAATACAACTAAATTTGTATACACAACTGTTATTATGATACGAGTTTACACGAAATTAGAGAAAACCCCAAAATGTTTTAAATGAAAAACACATTTAAAAAACTAAAACCCAACTACGGACCTCTTTTACTTATATGTAATGAAATATTCGGCTTAGTTGTGATAAAGTGTGTGAACATTTCATTACATACATATATATACGCAATAGCTACTAAGTCTTGTTTACAACTTTCTAAAGGGCAGTCCAAGTCGTAATTGTGTTTTAGCGTTTTTACGTTATTTTGTTTAGCGTTTCATACCGAAAAGGTCAAAAGAACCCCAATAGTTAGACTACGGTATTTGTATGTCTATGACGACCGCTTTCCTCAGTAGATACAATAGTTATCGACTTGAAATTTGACACATTTGTAGAAGTAATTTGTCCACATCTATTCCCGATGAAAGAATTTCTCAAATATATTCTTTTAAATTAAATATAACGAGGCAGGGGAGGGGGGCTGTGTCGAACTAGAAATTTTTTAGTGTGTATACCGTGTGGGATTTCATTTAAAGAATTTCCATTCAACAAATATATATTATATATTTTTATTTTAAGCTGCAAAAAAATATCATCTCCCTCCCTCCCCCAATCATAAAAGTTTACAATCCAAAAAATCTGAAATAATTCGTACTACTAGAAGGTCTGATATATACTATATCACAGAAAAAATAAACAAAAATTTTGAAAAAGTCTCTTATTCCTATTTCAAAATCTCCTACCCAAAAGTAGTTGGAACCAGTATCATTTCAGAAATCCCACTACTTTTCAAGTAAGCAAAGAAACGTAAAAAAAAAATAATAAATTAAAAGTAAACTAAACACTTTAATTACAACCTAATTGCTTATCATGTTTTCGAAATAAGTTTTTAATTAGGAGGAATTATAATTTCTACTTCTTCGTTAATGAAAACATCGATTAGCATGCTAAACAAATTTTGGAAAATCTCTAACGTTAAAGGAAGAGTATCAGAGTCCCATTAATCAAATAAAAGTAATATGTATTTAGAAGAGAGGGAAGTTAATTGGGTCTTTTTTTACCAAACTTTATAATAAAATTGCAGGAATTTCAAGTCACGCATAATTTTAAAGTGTAATACAGAAGTAATAATTCAAGAGACAAAACCCGCTTTAGAATATAATTACTTTTATGAAAAAGATTAACTTCACCAAAAACTTAAATTCAAATTATTCTAATTCTGTCGTTCTTTTCTGACAGAAAGCCGGTAAATATCAATTTTAAACTTATGTTTATTCACTAAAGCATATTTGATAGTTCTCTTTGATCAAGATTGTGTTAAGTAAACAATTTTATCACTCCGCGAGATTGTCAAAAGTTTCCTACCTTAAGAAAAATCTATAGATACACTATAGAAACACTTGTCCTTGAAACTCAAAAGTAAACAAATTAAGTAGACGATCTAGTAAAGCATACAAAGTGGTGCAATCATAAATTGGGTCACAATCTATACTATTCCAATGGCCCAAAATCAAGCGAGCCAACTTATCTGAATCGGAATGAGTTACGTTCTCGAGATATTAAATGAAGTAGGAACTCATCATAATTATCATTTCTGGAGATCTCATCAAGGGCTCGAGGGTCATAATGAATTCTCGGTGAAGGCTAATTTCATAATGTCAGAATCAAATCTAGCTCACCCACGGTTAACGAAACAGGTTTAACTGGATGATTTGCCACGCTTAATAAGAAACAGCTTCTAAGGTAATGCTAGCAACTTCGGATGGGGTGATCGTGATCAAAACAAAGCGATTACCACTAAATTGAGCATTGACACACAGCCACATTACAAAGTAGCTAAAATTGCATAACATTTATAGGCCTCTTCTAATATTCACATTCACGTCTAATTCAATAGCACAAGTAGCAACAAAGTTGATCTTGCATAATAATTGTTCGCCGGACTGCTTTATGGCGGTCTTGTGGGTTGTTGCTACATTAAGGTGCGCTAATAATAAATCATATAAATTATGATTGCACTTGAAGCGTTGGTTATGCTGAGAATATAAATGATTATTAAGTTTTGGAGTGCAAAGGCTTGAACTAACTTGTTTAACTTAAACTAAATTTACCACCAATCTTAATGAAAAATACATTCATGTCCCATAAAAATTGTTTAGACCTGCTCAACTTACAATTAGGCAGAGGCAAGCTATAATTATTATATTTTCACATCATTATTGATTAAATAATTTGAATTTATTATATGCTCAGTAACGGCGATGTAATTTTCAGCATGGCTGCAAAGAAGTGGTTCGGAATCCACTTTAAATAGTACTAGAGAGAGACAGCCCTTCGGGATAGAAGGCCAACACGTTATCACTTACTCCACCGATGACTAGGAAAAAAAGCAAACATAAAATAATATAACATAATAAAAGTACCAATGAAAGCATATAAAAAACCGGTCAAGAGTGTGAAGGGCCATGCATAATATAGGATTCCGTAGCCGCTAACTTGGTCAGTAAACTATTTCACTCCAGTCAGTAGCGCTACTTTTAAAAGTGGTTTCAAACTATATGATAGTTAGGTCTTTTTTAGATTTTTCCAAAACCGCTTTTAGGATGACAAAATAGTCGACACGAAACTTACCGAAAACGACCGCTTTGAAGCCGAATATTTCAAAAAGGGACTTATGTAAATTTGAAAAACTGTTTAAGAAACCTCACAATGATTTTAAATTCTCATTTCAAAGATACCTCACTCGATGAGGTAAGAAACATTTCTTTTTCATCACCACTTGTAGGCGAGGTACCCTTTTTTCCAAAGTGTTAATAGATATTTTTGTAGCGGGTATAATTATTTATACGTCTACCAAATTTCAAAGCTGAAGTCCTAATAGTCTGTGAATAATATAACTGTAACATACAGACGGACATGGCGAAACTATAAGGGTTCATTGTCGGATTAGCCGTAGAAAATTGGGCATAGACGGTAAGAATTCTCGGGAGAACATTGGAGATCTTAAGGTTAACAGTTGGAAAGATCATCTTCTTCCTATACCTTACCATCTGAGTATAGCGTCAGCTATATCCAACCACCGGACTCCTAATCCATCGCGCGACTACCAGGCCGCGAGATGTGGTAACAAAACGACACAGCTTAGTGCTAATTGGAACCTGGGCGAGGAACCTAGGTCGCCACTTCAACCATTCAAACAGTTATATACAATTTCGGAACTTGCCAAAACTTTTCACCGATATATGTATCTTTGTTAGAACACAAATAATGTCATTTTACAAACTGGCCACAGAACTGAGAACCAGATCAGTCATGTCCTCTAGTTTCCGTAACCCCTTGAAGTGTCTGGGGCGGGAGAAGAACTTCCTCCAATTCGATGACAATAATTGCCTTTTAGCGTAATTTGTTGTCTGCATGAAACAGCCAAGGATCGCCGCCTGTGGAGTTCGAAATTTGGACCTCCGGAATGGAAAATCAACACGTAATCACTTACTCAACCGACGACTTAACACCGAATACCCCAGCGCATATTCCACAATATTGCACAAACCTACACTGGGTCAACGACGACTCCATTTCTTCAAAAATGAGAAAGAGTGAAGGAATGCTTAATGAACTTTGTTACAGGATATTTAGAGACAAGAGGACTCACTAATTTTGCTACCCTCACTAATTCTGCTACCGATGTTGCAGTCAAGCAACGTCTCAGAATTGCAAACTGTTCTCTACAGAAAGACATCCCAAGAAGATTAAGGAAGAAGAAGCGACCTACTGCAGTAACAGTGTAGATCTGTACAAAATTATCAAGAAAGGGAAGAATGTTGCAACTCTGTAAGAGACATCGACGGGTACCTACTTGTTGCGGAGGAGCATCTACATCAAAGGTGGACAGAATATTTTACAACACTTTTGGAATTTTGGACTGTCATCCTCTTTATCTGAGCCTAAAAAACTGCCGGCAGTGGTCAACATAGACCTCAGGAAGGACCCAGAGATTGATAGAATATCAGCGGAATCAAGGCAGATCCCATACCACTCTCGAAAGTGATGACAGAAATCATTTTAATGCGAATCATGAAACGCACTCTTAACGATGAAGAGGCAGGCTTCTGTGTGAGTTTTTTTTGCAGCGATAACATCAACACCTTCCGAATTTTCTGGCTAATGAAGAATTAGCATCTAATGTTCATCGATTTCGAGACCCTGTTTGATAGCGCTGATCGTGAATGGATATATGGACAGCATATTGTAGGGCAAGTGTCCCAAAAAATATTATCACCATTATAAAAGATTCTTACGCAGCAGCCGAATCTTACGTCCTTCACAAAGGAAAACTTATGGAGCCCTTCCAAGTGCTAAACGAAATGAGACAGAGATGCATGCTGTCCCCTTTGCTAGTCTTGAATGACATTGATGTCGTATTGTGCAGAAAACTAGAAAACCGACTACCTATCGTGAGAGATTAAATATAAACTTTTTATACATCTGATATTTTGTCTATTCGGACGATGTATGTATTTTACCCAATAAAAAGAGTCATGTAGGCCAATTGTGCGAAAGCCTAGAGTACAGAAGATCGTAGAGCAGGGCTGAGAATCAATGTTGCTAAAACCAAACTTATGAATTTTGAACTCCAGGAAAAAAGATGAAATTTATTTTGACGAACAGCAAATAAAACAAGTGGATAAATTTTGTTACCTCGGCTATAAGCCTTTGCCAACAGGTCTCTCCAGCCTATCCTTAACAACGATTGGCAGGACCAACGAAGACCTCCACAGGCTCATAGGCCAAGACGGGAAGAGGGAAGACGCTCAACATCTTTCAGTGTGGAACACACACGAGGAACACCATATTAGACGACAGACCAATAGTTAAAAGATTTGTTAAGAAAGAATGTACCGAAAATCAACAATCTTGGCAGCAGTAGTAGGCGTGAGTGCGGAACCGGACTGTTGGAGAGGTTAAAGGAACCAGAGAGAGAGAGTGAGAATGTGCAAACTCTACATACATATACTAAAGTGCTGCAAATTGCATATCCTCTCTCCCTCTATTTTAAGAAGCGGCAATGTATCTATCTTTAAGTTCATAAAATTAATTAAACAAATGCCTAAGTAAGCATGTAGGATACATTAATTATTCGATAAAATGTGCAGATTAATTATGACTTGTGGACATGATTACGTTGCTTTTAATATTTTATTCTTTTTTAATATATTCATAAACTGTAGTTGCAAAAATGTTGAATACCAGGTAGCAAGTGACTAAAATAGCACAACAATGACATTTAATTTGCATATAATTGCACAGCCAAGCTGAAATAATTTTCTAAAAGCAAATAATAGTTAATTGTTCATTATTTGAGTGGATGGCATAATGCCGGATCGTTAATTCAAATCTCGTCTCAAATACCCGTTCCTCCAACTTCAAGTGGTCGTGATGAAACCATCCACAACCACGCAAAAATTCGCTTTACAACGCCACATCTATGAGACCATACTAGAAGAAGAAATATCTCCAAGATCCATTAGAGATACGCTGATCACCTCGCATTCAACCACAAAATAAAAGTAAAATTTGTCGTTGGTGGAAATTTATTTCCTCGCCTCTCCTTAATTTTCTTATACGGGTGCCAAGTGCAACAAAGTTGCCTGAAGACTTTGTATCTATTTTAGCTGATGAAATAGGAAATTTATTTAATTAAAATTGTTGGCGAAATCTTCACAATGTAAACAAGTAGATGAGAATGTTTTCTTTTTTGTCAATTTGGGAATCGAAAATAGTTTTAGTCTTATACATGTTTTTAGGGAAGTTTTTTTCTGAAAGATAGAAAGGAAAAAAAGTAGTGCGCATTTTTGATAGATGATTTGTGGGTGTAACCATGCTTACACATGCCACGTTTTGAAGGGAAGTCAAGAGGTCAAACATCTGTTAATATTAAGCACGTTTCAGAAATATCAAGAACTTTCTGAATTAATCGTCGTTTTGCGTCACAATTTCCAAAAACACAAAAATAATCTTGTTAGCCACATTTTTTTAATATTGAAAGATGTATTAAAACTAAATTTAGATTAATCATTTGACTATGGCGCACTCCCATGAAGAACCCTCCAAATTGTGCATCGTGATAATAGTTGAGACTAGTTGGCGCGCGTCGATATATGTTACTCAGTGGCGGAATCGCCATCACGGAAGATGTTTATTTTTGAATGAAATAAAACGTAATTAGATATAAGGTTAATAATAATTAAGATAAATCAACCCATTTAATAATACAAATTTAAACAATTGAAATAAATAAATAAAATACGCTAATTTATAAAATGTAAAAAAATTTATTAGAATCGAGTTAGCGTTAGGTCTTATTCCAGCGTGTGCACGAACTTATCTATTTTGCGTTCCTCTGCTTTGTTGGCAGAAAAAAATGGTGCAGAAAAGCTTATCATCAAGTGTTCACGATCAGCCATGTTTTTCTTGCAAAATTCATTCGAATCGCTTTAGCAAAATAAACCAACCTGAGCTACAAGCAGAGCAAAGATAAGACTTCCATAAGTAAAATTAATAAATATCAGGACCTGACAAGTCTTAACCGAAGCTCTAAAAGCGAATAACCAAAGCCTTTTCAGACCGCCATACACTTTTTGAAGAACAGCCTTCGTTCGCAGTAAGACAAAACGATATTTCGTCTAACGCCCAAGTTAGTAATTTTGCCAACAAAACGTAGAGCGACATTCTTAAGGGCAACCGAGGAAAGGGCATCAATATTGAGCGCACATCTGGCATTAGAAACGATGCGTTGGACTTATTAGGGTTCAGAGAAAGGCGACTCTCAGCAGACTATTCGTGAATTCCTGAGAGATCATCGTTGACTCTTTGTACGCAGTCTATCATCAGCTCACAGGGCCAGAAAAGTACAGTTGGACGCCATAAACATACAGAATTTATGGTTATCTAAAAGCTGTATTGTCATCTTAAAAATATAAAAAGTGCTTCAAAAATGTTAAGTTTTATTAAAATACTATAATTTAAGACAAGGTAGAGTACAGGTGCTTTTTATTTAATATTTTCTAGAAACCGTATTTCAAAAGTGAGTAACATCATATTTGTATTTTAAGCAAAAATATCCACATTTTGAAATGTGTTCCCTGCGTTCTTTTCACAGCAGCTATTAGAGTGTACAATCTGAGATAATTTATGTTTTTCTATGCTGTGCTAATTTTTAAAGTTTACATTGCACTTTGGTGATTTTGACCCTTGTATCTGGAATATCTGAATAGGCTCTAAAGACTAATTTACATTAGAAATTCTAGAACGGCTTTCTCAAAATCCTTTATAAAAACCACCTCCAAGTTACCAGCTGACTGATAAACGCCTGATACATATTATGAAAATGAACCATTGCTCGCTATGCATGTTTTCTCTGACAATTGACATCAATCCATTATCCAGTGCGTTTGTTTATGTGACAATGTATAGCTCTCGCTCAGAAGCATGCGATTATAAGTTCTGTATTTTATTGTTGAATATAATGTACACATAAAACCTCCTCCAAGACAAAATACTGCGTGCGACTTAAGTCAGAGGAATCCGTGGCCTTATTATGGAACTCGAATCGAAAGTGAACACGATAGTTTAATTCGATTCGATTTCGATTTAATTTTAACCAAGTGTTATGGCATCTTTAGAGATAGGTTAATCTGTTTTTTGTACAATCATTTTCAAAGCTTTAAATTAAAACTGAATTTTTTTTATTTGAAATTTATAGTCTGGCGGTCGCAACTATATATGAGACATACATAACTTTTTTCCATCCATCCGCTTTCTTGACCGGTGGCCCATTACCCATTTATTAGTTACTCCCTCCGACAATTATTTGAATTTTTTTTTCCAAAAATTCCACTGATATGTATTTGTGTTGTTTGTCCCAAAAATCATCTAGATTTTATTCGCTCGTTGCGCAAATGTGTCGACAGGTAAAATGTCAACGAGTAAGTGGTTGAAAGAAAATAAGTCGAAATCAAATTCGGTAATACCAGATCATCGTATCCGAACAATATTTCTTTCGATTCGGGTTCCTTAATAGGACCCCAGGTTTGAAATAATTTTTAATTCTCCTGAATTATTGGGTATTGTCAAATTATCGGTTCCGTCTCGCTCCTTGGAGTTTTTTTTTCATATTCCTTAACATCACAATAACTATGGATTGAATATGCCTTTAACTGTCTCGATTGCTTAATAGTCATTTTGAACTTATTGACTTTCACTTACATATCTAAATCTCAAATCAGGGATCATCTTGGTTAAAGTTAATTTTCTCTTAATTTTGTTATTAGCAATTTTTTTAAATCAATTAATTAATTTTTAGGGAACGGGCAAATTCGTCAAGGTGAAATAGCTATCATTGCCTATTATAATAATGACAAAATAAAACATTTTTGCAAACGCTTGTTTCTAAAACGAAATAAATTTCCGATCATCTAGGTTGTGATTCTATTTTATCACTACAGAACCCTATCATGTCCGTGTCCAAATGCACTATTCGCCTGTGCTAGTACATTAATATGCGTTATCATTATTTCTATTATGCAGAATACCAGATGGTTGGCAACCTAATTTTAATATCAGCAGATGAGGCCTCGGCAAATGATCAATGCGAAAAGAACGATTTAAATTGTACAATAAATCGAAAATAATGTCAAGAACACAAAGTCCTTAAGAAACAATTAGCTACACTTATATCTGTCAAACTGAAAAAAATGAGAAATTTTTGCAAATCACTTCTAGTCGTAGTCCTTCTAAGTGTGACGGGCATTGTTATATAAATTTATTATGCTTAATGAACAGAGCGTAAACAAGAGTGCAGCCGACTAGTGTTACGTGCAAGTAAACTTTGATCAGAAACTTATTGAGATAATTATACATGCAAACCATCTACTTAACTATTACAGGTTTGTCTCAAAGACTTCAAAATAAATTTTATTTGTGCTATTATCAACTTTGCTATAAATAGAAAAAATTAGTATGCCGGGAATTTTAAATAATTTATTTTTCAGATAAGTTCCAAGAGCACTAATTTGCATATCAGCAAAATCATAACATTTCCTTAACTACCCTTTTGTGAATAAAGGTGTTCAACTAAATCAAAGAAATCTACTCAAAGTCTAATTGGATTTGGTAAAGAGTTAATGGAAAGCCTTTGTTGTGCAGTCCCTTAACAGCAATATTGTATAAAGTAGTTTGCTCATTATGGGTAAGAATCAATCGACTGTTTACTATTCACATAGCATAAGTAATTACGCAAAGAAAATCGATTTTTGAAATTATTGCGGTGTTGAATTCTGAAAACTCAGTCTCAATAAGATCAAGCGTAACTTTTTCTTAATAAAATAAAAACAAACAAATGTTATTTGTTAATTAGTACGTTAAGTAGGAGTTTGGTAGAGAACATACAGTTATTAGATAGATTTAGATAGATGTTTGCTGCAATAGCTCTTTTTTTTAAGGGTAGCATTGCCCAAAAATTTGATGTTTAGGCCATTTAGAAAACTAGTAGAAAAGTACTTGTAATTCCTAATCATATTTAAGTTACTTTATCTCGCAGGCTTATTAAACTTCCGGGTTGAAAGCAGTGAAATTCCTTGAATAGAAAACACATGTATTATCTTGCTAAATATGGGAGCAAAATGTCATTTTGCCTTTATAAAATATGCTTGATATTCCAAACTCCAATATTGTAAATATAGAAGACCATTGAAATAGGATGAGGAGAAGCAGAAATAATAGGAGAGGATAAGTAGGATATGGAAGGATAGGCAGGCAGAAGAATATTAGTTTAGAAGAAAAGGGTAGCTTTCGTCAACTTCATTAAAGCGAGCAAGACCATATCTGCTGTAAACTCATTGAAACACAATGGCAGCATCTTTTCAGTCATTACTACACAATAAAGTCAGGTCAAAATCATGTAATACGATACGATCGAATCAACGATCAGCAGTATAATGGAATGAATAAGTTGAAAATTCCAATTAAAATTTTAACGTTGATTCCGTGATAAGCTCGATCGTCGCTGCGATCGTATCGAATTACATTATAAGGCTACAGAATTTGTAAGATGTGTAATACCCATGCCCCAGGTGGTAAGGAATCAAGGAATGAAAACGTAAAATATAGTAGAAAGTCAATAACCGCTCGATTTTGTGATAAATAAATAAGGTGAATGGAAAGTAATGGAAATACCTGGAATTAAATAAAGGTTAAGATTTTTAAAATAAAACTGAGTAATATGTAAATATAAATAGAGCCACTTAGTTTTTAATTTCACTACAAAAAAGTTTAGCCAGTAAAGAGATAAGTTGCATTTAACCTTGTAAGTGCGATAAATCTATCGTTTGAAAAGATAATTGTTAACAAAAGAGCAAACAAGCTCTTTACACATTTGTGAAATACAAGATCTCTCCCTGGTTCCGTTAACCTTTTGTGGGACATAGAGCGTTTACTACGCTCGTCGTGTGGGTTTGTTTTGATTTGTTGATCTCGGTATCTTTCTTCTCTACGGATCTGCTCCATGTGTGTGTCGTCCGATTCGGTGTCTCCCATAGGTCCGGTATGAGTATCAACCTATAGTCTATTGAGCGATATTGTTTGGCTATTTTCTTAGTTTGTGAATATGGTGTCTATCTCGTCTTGGTCTGTAAGTCTGCGTAGGTCTTCGTTGGAAATGACTTCTGGCCAATGGTTGTTAAGGATGCGCCGAGCACACTGGTTGACAAAGGCTTTTAGCTTAGATGAAACATAACGTAGGATGCTTTAATTCATCGAACCCTCAATATTTTAAGGTATATGCAAAGCCTACCTTAGGTTCGTCAATACCATGGAGCCTTAAAAGAAGATGAAGGTCGTCTTCGTACCGAAGGATGATCAAGCAAAACACTCAAGAAGTAACATCTTGGTACACTAACCCACTTATAAAAAGGGCACATCTGTAAAAACAGAACTCAAAAATAAGGCTTTAATATAGAAAAAATGTTCTGTATAAGCAATCTACTTTGGCCCTGTTCATTAATATGGAAGGTACCTTTAATGACATCTGTTTTCGCAAAATTATTGAAACAATTACTTAATACAAGGTCAGCCGCCCCGTATTACATTAGATTTTATACATGTTACAAGACACAGACTTACTGTGTGGGAAAAGGCCAGGGGACTAGTCTATGCTTGAACTTGAGTGTCTTGTTTTTGCATTCCCGCGAGCTAGACGACAGCCAAAAGACGGAGTGGTTTTTTGTATTTTTAACTTATTAAAAACTCATGGGAGACCGCGGCTCGAACCTTGGAACCTTCGCTTGGTGAATGTGCCAACGATGTAACAACGATAGTCAATACAATTATAACCTATGGCTCTTTATATAGTGAATAGCTTGGTAGCAATGCTATGGTCGTATATAGAATGTTGTCTGGTCGCCTTATGCAGTGCTTCAGCCAACTGTCACACGAAGTGGCGGATCTAGGAATTCGTTATATGGATGGGGTCTAACCCCCCACCACATAGAAATTTAGTATGAAAACATTGTGTTCAAATGTTGCTATTGATGAAAAATATTTTGAATAAAATACTTTCACCAATAACATCTTTTCCGAACGTTCATTAAAGAAAAAATAAGACCGTATCATGGCGTGGGTCAAACCTCCCCCTCCCCCATAGAACCACCACTCATCAAACACTCTCCTCTTGAACAAACTCGTGAATGAATCACCTTCGCCTGTCCAACATGATGACGCCCCTTTAAAGTGAACAAAAAATCAACTGAAGACTACTGTCGAAAAATGAGTGGCTAAAATGGAATTACAAAATGACTGATTTAAATAGTTGATCCCAACATTCTTTCAAAAATATGAGTGAAATTACCCTAAAATCACCGAATATGGATAAATATCGGTATACCAATGAAAAATTTTCAAAATTCAAGATGGCAGATATATTATAGAGGACTTCTTTCTTAAATCTACGGATTTATATGCAAATTGGTAAAACGTGAACCATGAAGTCATATTAACAGGAACACTTCAGTTTTTCTTCATGTTTTTCATTATCTGAGGAACAGTCACAGCTTTGTCAAACTTTTTATTGAGGAACTTGCTCATCTTTTCATGCCCTTGTTTATCTACTAAAGAAAACAAGTTGTTATAGTATTCGCAAGTTTTGTTTGAGATCATTCAAGAAGTTTTTTCGGTGTTAAAATTGTTTCTAATGATATCGAAAGATTTTATAGAAACAATTTCTCCAAAAGCCGATTGTGATGCATACCAAATTCTCCCGTACCCAGCGTGCAATGCACCGCTCTACATCGACAGCTCAAAAGTAGGAAACTTCAGTGGTGTCTTTTATAACACTAAAGTGCTTTCAAAAATTAACCGTGACTTTTAAAATATTTAAGGTGTCAAAAGATCCTAAATCTCGGGCGAAATTATTTAATGTAATTAGATACTATCGGTTCGGCGATTTTAACTCCGCCGTAACCGGTCGCAAGTTCGGTTAAGAGAGGAGGAAGGAAATACATGCGCCAGCCAAAACATCTCAGCTTAGAGAGAATGCGTGCGCTATCAAAATGCTCCCTCGGTGATTCCCACGATACCTCAAGAAGCAGCCCTCCTTCTGGGATACGATAACTCGCTTATCAGAGAACCAACCCCTATACACGAAACGCCTAGTACGCCTCAGTTACCTCGGACTGATTTTGTGATGGTGACCTTCGGCTATAAATATCGGAGAGAGGGATCGGCGATCGAGCTTATGGCGGAATGAATGTTAAAACTTTAGCTATCATACCATATGGTCGTTCGTCAATTTTATGGTATAGAATAGCGTGATTCGGTCCTCCTTTTTTAAAAAAATTTGTTATGCGTAATGGCTACAAGGCCATTGTAATATTCACGCAATAAAAAAGGCAGATAAACTTGCTCGCCTGGGTGTTGTGAGGTGTAAGTTGAAGTAACAACCATTTCGTCATCATGGATAGACCGCCAACACAGGCAGGCTTTGATTGAGACCCAGCCGCTTGTTCACTTAAAAGCGCCTGAGTCCAAAAACAAGATTAAAAAACTAAGTATCCTTTATAACTGGACATTCAGTCTTGAGGGGTCGTTCAGGATATTATTGATGGATACAATACGGACGATGCGGAGGGGAACCGAGCTGGTGAAACCTTATATGCCTCTGTTCTGCACTTTCAATCAAAAGAAAAGTACTCCTGGGATTGTTTATTGCCGAATGACGTTAAATAGGTACAGAAAAATGAAAATATATCTTAAAGTTTACAAAGGAAATAGATTAGTTGAGCTCATAAGCTCGTAATGGTACTACTAGTGGCCAAGTGGCAGAATAGCGTTCTCACCCGTTTTTCAGTCAATGAATCAAGAAGCAGAAGTTATGGAAAAAGTAAGGAGAAGATTATAAAAGTCGACTTTATTTCATATTATAGTATATGTAAATCCTGAATGATCCAAAGGATCCCCTATCCCCCACTTCGGCAAAGCTAAACAGAGGGTAATGTGTACACATGTGGCCATGAGGTGTTATTCAGCCGAAGTGGTGCTAGTGATTATACAGTATCCCTATATCAATATCGCAAGCTGAGACCTTGGCAAAGTTTTAACCTACCGATTGAGAAGAAATATAAGTGAATATTACATGTTAAGGGTATAAAATATTTTATGTTTAACATTTCACCTCACTTTTCATACTTTTTTGTTAATTTACTCTGTGTAAAAGCGGCAGTCAGTAGCAGTAGTTTCTTTTAATAATTAAAAACTTGTTTAGATATTATTTCGTCATGGAGCGAGTGCATGTTAAATATAATACTTGTATGTAATCAAATTAAAATTTGTAATCGATTAAGAAGTCTATAGTTATTGTCCTCATCACAATATCATGAACGCAGCACAAAAAGTCGTCTTTTAAAAAATAATCTTCTTAGGAACTTAATAGATATTTAGGTATTGAAAAAAATAAATTATCATTAATGCAAACATAGAGTTTCTGATGAAATTATTATCGAAGTTCCATAAGCTATTTGCCAATGAGGTTGTAAGTTATCACAGAGCACTTTGTATAAGCTTCCTGCGAGACTTGGTAATAAAATACAAGCTAATTTTGCATTGTTGTGATAAATAGAGAAAAGCAGGCCAGACCAGTTCGTGTTGTTCTATAAGCTCCTCTGGGCTTAATTATATATACGGCTGTGCTGATAGGCATTTTGCATTAACCGCGCAATCGTAGAGTAAATCGCAGCCGTGCTGTTCTTAAGTGTTCTATACAATATGGTGCAGCATTATCAGCGTCAAAACAGTTTTGTTTATCTTTCAATATGTGACAGGGTAGCACACTCTAAACAGATTGCCTTATCGCAGTGAACTAAATTTTCTAGAGAGGATGAAAAAGGGGACTTTGTAAAAACACAAGTGCTCGATAGGCTGTTGAACTTTTCACGCCGTTTAGAATGCTCAGACGTTTTTACGTCATAGGATTTGGAACTTATGATTTTTAATCCATTTAATGTTACAATGAATTGCAATAGGATATATTCTATTAGAAGCTAACTTCATATAGATACGCTCGGTAACAGGCAACCCAATTTTCCCTTATTGAGTCCAAACATTTTCTTTATCTAGAACGACTATTACATTCACTACCAACCTTGAATTGTTGGACAAGAATGTGAACAGTGTAAAAATGTTATAAATCAGCAAAAGACTAGCACAGGACTTAACTATTCTAGTTGATCACTTATTAAGTATAAAAAATGTTCTAAGAACCCTAAAATAGTGACGTGAAGGTTTAGAGATAATAAATTAACCCTTTTAGAAAAAAAAAAAATTTGCACAAAAAATGGACTTTAGTTAAAATAAAAGCAGAAATTTGCGAAATCAGAAGAAAAATATATTTCCTCATCAGAGTAATTTTTCTTTGCAAGTAACAAAGATACTTTTTTATTTATTTGCCAGTTCTTCAAATAGCTGTCTGATTACAATTTCAACATTAAAAAGCCATGGACACAATAAAAAATATAACGAAAAATTAAAATTAGACTTAAGATTAATAATTTGCTTGAAAGATCCTAGTCAATATTTTGGTAATGAGCGTTAAAATACCAAAACATCGACGTGATAGGCTTGGCAACACTATAATTCGTATGATGATATGAATTTTTTAGAAAACGCCAACTTGCAAGGAGCAAAGTGGGACTGATGTATTAAATAAGAACAGTACGAGAGAGTACTCTATAGTACCATTTAAACAATCAAAAACAAAGACAATTGTAAACTTGTTAATTCTACACTCGAGCAAATCAAGCCCAGCGTAAGCCTAAGATTATCAAAATATTGCGATAGATAAGGAGTAAACTCACGAAGCTCCAAATGGACGAAACGACGTTGTACTGGCTCGGCGTGATTAATAAAAACAATGTAAATGTAACTAGGCAAACATATCCGGAAAAAAGGAAGCCTAGTAACGCAAGGTCATTTAATTTTTTTAGGTCAAACCCAAACCCAAAGTAGCATTTGGTTTACTTACATTAGGATCGATGTGATCGCTAAGGGCAAAGTAGCGAGTTAAAACACAACTATTTATGGTCTAGGCCAATACAAGAGGGAAGAAGTCGGCGTTTATAATTTTGCAGTTGTGCACACAAGATTCAATACAACAACTGCTGTGAAATCGTCAGTGTAACTCCGATTTTTTTAAACTATGCAGATATATAAAAATTTTATTAATGTAATGATAAACAGTAGAGGGCTAAGATGGTTACTCTGTGGAACACTATGTGTAGGAGAACTGGATATCAAGTAAGCTAGAAACTAACAAAATAGATTTAAATAGCTAAGTACGGAAGTTTAAGTGGGAGTGGATTCAATTAACAAATATGTAGGGAAAACCAAGAGCTGTTAATTTGTAAATTGGATGCTCGTAATTGGTCCTGTTAAAAGCTTTACCACTATATTAAAAATAGAGAAATTGGAGAATTTCAAAAGTCTAGAATATATCGATGTGCTAAGCTGGAAAGCCACTAAGAATATTTTTCAGTGGAAATAAGGGACTTCGCACACTAAAATTGCAAAGACTACAGGAATATATTTAATGAATGGGTCTATAATTAACAACATCATATCTATCGCACCTTTCAAAAAAGTGGAATAGTCAAAGAATTTAGGAAAATGACTACAAGAAGTAAATAAGTTAAACAACTGACACAGAACAGGATCTAAGCATGAAGAACAATGTTTAGGGAAAGCCATCAATATCACACGAGTCAGAAAGATTCCACTTACATATTGTGCAACTGTCGTTGAATAAAATGTTAATCTTTTTAAAGAGTTTTAAGAAGACTTCGTTAAGTGAGTAAAATTATTAACACTTATATCACAGTTGTTATCGGAAAAAAGTACTATAAAGATCGTAAATCTTGTGGATTCAAAAAGCTACCTTTCATTGTTTCTCTTGGGTTTAAAAACCTAAAAAAGTTGGGAGGGCTACTAAATAGAAATGGCGTATAGCTGTGTTGACTTTCATTTATCTCTCGCTAGTTCCCCTTGTGAAACATCGGTCCCAAGACAACGATTGCAAGTGGACCTACAATTAAAGGTGGATTCCGAAACACCGATATTACCCTGGTAACCCCCCAATGGTAAACTGTTGTCAGCAGAAAACAACCACGAATGAGCCACGGTGTGTAAGCATTTCATAGTCTTCTTTGAACTAGGCTATTTCTCTCCCTAGTTCCCGTAACCCCTTGTATGGCATAGGGCGTGAGAGGAACTTCAACCGATTCGAGACAACGATTCTAAGTGGACCTACAATTTAAAGTGGATTCCGGACCGTTGTCAATTTTTCTGCAACCTCCATGGCCTTTATTTTATCGTAATCTGCTATCAGCAGAAAGCAACCATGGCGCTGTCGGTGGTATTCGAACCTGGGACCTCCGGGTTGGGAGCGGACAAATTATTATTTACTCCACCGACGTTCAAGAAATCCTGTGAGCTACATGGGCGGCGCATTGTCATGATGCAGTATAATTTCGTTTGGCTTGTGCGGTCTTTTTTTCATTATGCAAAATCGAAAATGCGCTGCCAACTGAAATGTTTAGACATGCGGTGAGCTCCCTAATGGTAATTCTTCGTTCTTCGCGGACGATAACGGCAGCTGTATTCTTTACAATCTCGGCGCTAGACGGTGAAGGGCGCGGCCAGTCGGCGATGCTCTCTCTACCCAATTCGAACGTTTTATAAAAAATTATAGCGAGTCTGCTGGCAGAGACCACAGCCGCCAGAGGTTACCCTCAAAGTCGCTTTTAATATCCATTCTTGTTGTAGTTCGTGTTTGATGTTTGATTGACATTGTGATCGCGGCAACGCCGATAAAACATTGATGTTTAACCTTCGGGCTACTTTGTTACTGAAACTCTGCAGTGAGTACTTAACACTGTTAAAGAATGGTACCAATAGGATAACTTTAAAGCTTACCCTGATAAGACCGTTCTCACATTTCACCAGGAATAGGATTTTGGAGGTTTAAGTTAAACTTAGGGGCTAGACCAACATTCAATGAACAGATGAAATATTTAATGTTAACATTTGAATCCTAACTATACCGAAACCTTTCGCTTAGGCACTATCACAGAGCTTGCAGGGCTAACTTAGAAAGTGGCGTTACCCTTTAATCGTGAGCCAATGAGTCCGACTAAAGTAGTATACAAGAAATTCGAGCACCTGTAAGATAGCCCGATAGCCTGGTTTCTGATGGAAATTGTTGATTATTTGACCGAGATATAACAAAAGAAGAAAAATTATGGCGAAGACCTGACCGTGACAACCGTTGGCGCTTGATTTTACCCTCCCTCCTCCGCCGATTAAGAAAACAAGTGAAAGGGCGGGTTTCTGCCCGTTTGGGTAGCGGGAGGGTTAGAAAGGGTTAAGCTCATCTAAAGCAATTTTTTTATAATGAGCAAACTCGAAAGCGGCGGGAGGTTCATTAGAAAATAGATAAGAAAAACTTTTCCACCGCCTGGGAGGGTAGCATCAACCCTTCACGGTCTTGTCCCTGCAATTGTTCTTCTTTGCTGGAAAACCGAAAAAGGGGGTGGTTATTGGCCGTATGAGGGAATGGGGCCGAATAAAAACTTTTTTTACTATGATATTCAGGTTCATTGACCTCAAAAACGGGGAAAGGAGTTGGTGTCCCATGTGCCGGAATTTATTGCGTTTTTGGGCCAAAATCCCGACTTATTGACTTCATTATAAGTGATAACAAAAAATTTATTAAAAGTAAATGTTGATTTAATGTTAGTTTCTCGACTGTGTATCGATTTTCGGTTTACTAATCGTAATAAACTAACCCTCGACCTTCAAGTAGGTTCTTAGATAAAAGTAGTCGAAAAATATTTTCCAAAGAATTGGTTTAAACAATTAATTCAATTTAATTGAACTGTTTAAAAAATTATCAACAAGGTCTTTTCTACTTGGGTAAAATGTATTGACCTAAACGATTAACCACAGTTTATGGTAATTTTGTTTACTTCAGTTTTACTTGCTTCCTGTCGTAATCAGGTTTAAATTCAATCCAAAGTAGTTTCTGTGTTGGGGTTAACAACTCGAAATTTCAAACTGGAATAAAGAAAACATACAAAAAATTTATTGCATAAGCTCTAGACAGAAATAATACAAACTTATATGATTTATTGCAACTACTCGTATATTTTCAGACGTCCTTCTAAACCTAAACAGTGCAATTTTACGCAAAAGCATTCTTTAGGCAAAGTGCTAATTTTATTGCCGTACGACTTCGATTTTATTATGTGGTTTACGAGTGTCAGGCCGTAAAGTGCACTCACGGCTTACTGGTTTATCACCGTCCATAATTATCAATCTATTTTTTCGCCTCGAAAACAGCTATAAAAATTAACAAGCAACATTTCATTAAGATACTGAACAATACAACATTAATGCGAAATGCAAAGCACATAACGAAAACGCACCGAAGTTTAACATTGAATATAAGAGCTCATATCGTAAACCAATAGAAACATTGTCACTGGTTCAAAGTACTTGGAAGTTTATGATCATGAGGATCCAGATTTAGGTCAACTATTTTTGCCTCTATGGCCCTGAGGGCAGCTTTAGTACCTTTTTTTAAATCGGTACTTGTAACTTGATGTTCTTTAAAGTAATTGAATTTCTTTTGAAAATACCAACTATTAAGCGGTCTTAAGTTTCGTCGTTATACTGTTCTGTACGTACTGGTCATGATTATACATTTAATCGGAAATTCATTTTGATATATCGTAAATCAAGTTCTTTTCATTGATATTAAATTTCTAGCGGGGAAACTTGATTTTTGATTTTATTGTGCCATAATCATCACATCATAACAACGATGCAAGTGGCCCAGCGATTTAAGGTGGAATTCGAAAGACCGACATTACTCTGCAACCCCCAATGGCCTTTTTATTCTAAACTGCTGTCAGCAAAAAATAACCATGGGTTACCGCCAGTGGGATTTGAATCTGGAATCTTCGAATTGGAAGACCGTCACATTATCACTCACTCCACCGACGGTAATAATATGGTTTTAGCAAATATTTAATCGTAGTACTAAAAAGGAAAATGCATGCATGCCTACCGAAAAGACAGTGTCCACATATGACGGTGTTCCAGAGGCTCTTGTGGTTTCCACGAATGTCGCAAATTAGTCTAAGCTTTGCAGCATTTAGTCTAGAGCAAATAAGTCAGTTTTAATTTATCAGCTGGTAGAGCCCAATAAGGGCGAAATATTTTACAACTTTACAGGTTAACAGAAAACCGGGATATGTATATGTAAGTATAGGGAGGTGCAGTTTGTTAGTTGTTTTACAAATCTTAAAAATGTGTTTTTTTAGTTTTTGTCAGACCCTGATTTATTTTGTAATTTGTGCTTTAATTTTTGACGCTCTAATTGTTTTCTGGTCTAATTGTTTAATTTTATACCTATATCAAGGGGTTTTGAATAAAAAGGTAGTTCGCCATTTTGAGGCGCTCGCCATATTGGCTTTCGAATAACATTATATAGTTTATCGTATTATGCTCGTCGAACCCTTTTATTTGATACCCATATCAAGGCGGTTGTAAAGAAAAAGCTAATTCGCCATTTGGAGGCGTCCACCATATTGGGTTTAGAACAATATTAGATATCGAATATTATATTGTAAGCGGACTTATACACGTATGCAAAATATCACGTCAATCCGCCTACTAAAACTCCGACGTAGCCGGTCCCAAGCCCGGTTAAGAAAGGAGGAGGGATACTCACGCGCCTGCCAGAACAAATCGGCTTAGGTATTCCCTATGCGCTATACAAATACGCTCTCGGTGACTACCAGGACGGCAGGAATAACCTTCCTTCTGTGATAGGATAGGTAGACTTGTAACCCGCTTATCTGAAAAACTATACATACACAAAAAACGTCTAGTACGCCTCGGATCAAAAGCATCTTAGCTACCTCAGCTCAGCCATTGTCAACCAATGTCTCCGGCGCATTCTTAACATCCATTGGCCGGAGGTCTTTTCCAACGAAGACCTATACAGACTTACAGGCCAAGACGAGATAGATACAAGTATTCGCAGCGCCAATCATCATCGCACGACAGCCTCTAGATTGGAATCCCCACGAAAACCAAGAAAGACGCCGAATTGGACGACCGCGCAACACATGGAGAAGATTCGTCGAGAGGCCAAATCAGCAAATCGTCAGTTAAAGGCATTGGCGCATAACCGGACCCGGTGGAAAGACGGTGTAATAGACGCCCCATGCCCCACAAGGGGTTGAAAGAACCAGAGAGATCATCGTTGTCAAGAGTGTCAAATGAAAGCTTATAAAAGCGAAAGTACAAAAATATATGTGATCTTAAACATGTACAAAATTTTCTACATATTAATTTAAAAAATTACTAAAAATCAATGTCCCTCCTACTCTATCACCAAAGGTAGAATAAGATTCGAATTTTTTTTTTTAAGTAGATTGAGTACAAATTATCGATGTATTAATAATTTAACTTGAATATAAAAACAACGTTTAATCGCTCTTGCATTTGGCCCGAATTTTTTCCAATAATGTCGAGGAAATGACATTATTCAAAAGTTTATAATACTTGATGCTTTGCATTAAAACCTAGATAATTTTATTACCAACCTAGATAATTTTATATTCTAATATAAAAATTTAGGTTTTGTGTCTGTAATCTTCAATACTACTTTCAAGCATTCACACTAGATAAACACTGGGGTTAAGCCAAGCGAAACTCAAAACAAAAGACGGAAGCAATGCTCTTAACAGGCCTTTTAGCTGGACATTACTCTCTAGGTTATCACCTACAAAAAAATAAGCTAGCCGAGTCGGATACCTACCGCTTTTGTTTGGAAGAGGAGGTGACAGCGAAACACATTATCTGTCATTGCGTGAGCTTCAACTGCATCAGACTCAATAAGGCATTCTCATCTTACCGGTAGACATAGTAAAGGCCAAAGACACTTTGAGGGCTAGGACAGTTTGAGCTTAATCAGGTTCGATTGGGTGGTTTAAGTTATTACATGATCTGGTCACAAAAGATTTTGCTGGTCCAGAAGAGTGATATATGTCCTCAAATCCTGAGCTATAATAATAATTATGTTCAATACAAAAATAGGAATTGAATATATTGGTTGCTTTTCGAGGAGGGAAAGATGCATGTATGTATATGTCTTCTTTGCACTGAGTGGCCCGTTGTACGCCCCCTGCTCGTCAGCGGACCTTAAAGTCCAATGTCGAGCCAACTTATCCCCGTAATGAATTGGATAATTCGATTATACCCTGATTTCGTAACTTCTGATAAATCTACGCGGTAGTATGTTCCTAAGATTCTAGATCTTTCTTGCATTACGGCGTTTTGTCTCCCTAGTTCCGTGAGGGTCTGTTTACATCCCTCTTTAGATTTGGATTTAACCTCGGCGTTAGTTAACGATTCGATGGATGCCCGGCTATCCGTGCATATTGCGATCCTGGAGGATGTTATTCCTCGTTCTATTAGCTGTTTAGCTCCTATTTCTATCGCTTCGATTTCACATTGAAGAACCGAAAAGGAGTCGTTAACCCCTCCCCATAAATCCAGGTCTAGTTCCTCGCACGATATTCCAAAGCCACAGCCACGCTCGCATTTTGAGCCGTCTGTGTAATTGAAATTGAATATGTTAGTAAACCTATATTATTAACAAGAAAAAAATAATATAAAAAATGTTTTTGTAACTGCTCAAAAGTTATGTACGCACTTAAATAACTAAACCTAAAATATTTTTTATTTGTTTTGGAACTGCACTATCACAACACTGTTTTATAAAATTCTTAATCATATTTTCTCTTTAACTCATCATCGAATAGAATCAAAAGTGTCTTATATCTTTTTAAAAATTTAATACCTACATCAGTTTTTGTTGTTGTCATAGCTACAGCATTACGCCAGCCATTGTGTTAAAATAACTATGATAAATAATACGCATATGTTTAAATTATATACATATATCGTGAAAAATCTCTATTTTATTGCGGCAAATTTTTTGATATTTCCCATTACAATTTGGGATGTTCTCACTTTAATATTTACATTATATTTTCTACTTGAGACTCATGAGACCGGGTTCAATGCATGCTAAGTTTGGTCTTTCCGTGATATATCAGGAATCCCTTTTAACTAGAATGTGGCATAGTATACCATTTTTCTCCCATCTTAAGTTAAGATATAGCGATGCGATTAAAGGCAACTTCTTCAGTTTTAGTCCTTAATCACATGGTCGCAAACCCCTTATTCCCTTCCTAACAAAACTGTGCTACTTCCCTAAAACGTTGGCATTATTAAAAAAAAAACTGAGTTTGATAGGGTCCCCAAACTAGGGTTCTAACTTATCCATGACATCTTAATGCTTATTCAGCAGTGATTGTTTTCCATAAATGTGTTCATCGATACAAAATAGTTTATTAAAAGTCAATCCGATTAAATACGGCAAAGCGTTTCTTTGAAAATAGTATCTAATTGCGACTAATTTTAAGTTGTTCGCATTAACTTTTTTTTCCGGTCATGTCCTAGACACGGCTACTTTTTGTTTACTAATTGAATAATTTTATAGTTTCCGCTTTCATAACGCAAACAAACAATAACAAGATCTATAAATAGAATTTCAAATGTTTACCGCAAAAGTGAAATTCAACAGGTAAAAAAGTAAATCTTAAACTGGCACCTTTTCTTAGATTTTCATTTAATTGCAGCAAATGACAATAAGTAATTTCCTGGGTTATTGATTGCTCTTTTTGTTTCTTTATTAGCACAAATTTTAAGAATTTTAGGAACTCTGCATGGAAAGCTTCAAAGTGTTTTCATTTCACACTAAATTCTAGGTTAACATCTTATTTGATGTTTATGGGGGGAAGTTGAAGTAAACAAAACGTTTCTGTTTCGTTTATTTTAAAAACAATACACCCACTCGACGACTTATATCAAGCAGAAAACTTGAGACAAGGTGCAGATTTTCTGGGAACTTTGGATAATAGGTATTCCTCTATCTTGACTTAACGTTTCAATGCGGACTACAAATGTAAATAAAACGACGAAGATTGTCCGAATGACTGTTGTTTACAAAGAACGCCTCAACCATAACCAAAGAGATGTAGCCAGTTGAGAACTTAGAGTAAAAAAAGTGTTTACCAAGTTTTTCGATTTGATATGAAGTGATATCACCTTAGCTCCGAGCAACACGCGTTTAAGTCAGCAATTTCTCTGCTTTGTAAATTCTTTGGCTGACCTTAATGTAGAGTGCTCCTCGACGTTTTGAAAAATAACATTTTTATCGGATATTTTGTGATAAACAATCTTCCACAAGTATTTTTCAGACCATGTGTTTGATCATCTGTCATTGGATTGAGTGAGCATTCGCATGATTTTAGATTGTATGGAGCATCTTTATTTTTCTGTTATTTAAATTATGAGTGGAATAGAGTTCAGCAAAAGGTTAAAGACCTATTGATTTCAAATTTGGTATACGAAATCTATATCGCGTATGATGTTATGAATTTCGATTAGTTTAGTAAACTGACATCAAGAACAACCAAGACGTGAAGTATATTTTCTGTTCAGCGGTAAAATTCTGCTTTATCATGCAAAAACATATAATAGACGAATAATAAGCTTTTTACTCCAACCAACTCTCTCATTTCTCTGTAGCTATTTTTGAACTATAATTTCATTTTATAACAGTTTTAGAACTACTACTATTTTACCTAAATTTTTTTTTTGGCGTCAACAAATACTACCCAAACTTACCCGATCTAGTATGATAAAAAGATTTTTTTCTTTTGTGTGATTCAACTGAACTAATTAGATCAACTTAATAGTTAATTTAATCTCAACTCCTTAACTGTTATATAAAGAAGTTAATAATGTTTAATAAGAAGAAATGAATTCAGACGGCTTCTTGCTCAGTATGTCCTCAATCACTTATCCAAAGAGTTTAAGATCAGGATTCCATTTTGCTGATTTAGAATTAGAGTTTCCAAAAAACACAATTTACTTTAATCTGTGTTTGGTGAGAGCGGTTTTAAAAGGTGATAGCTCTCTTCAATAAAACGAAAAATTAAAAGAATTCAAGACCCGACTACGATAAGTGCGAAAATAGTTATTGAAGTAATATCATTAATAAATTCTTTAGAAATTAATAAGTAATTTAAAATATTACAGTTAGAAAAAATCATAAATAGTCAGAAAAGAACTTACATATATGAAGGGGAACTAATTTTCCTACCCTAACTGAAGCGAAGATATTCGACAATCTTTTTCCAAAACTTCTAGACATAATTATTCATTAGTTAAAGAGCGTTGAAGTAGAAACAGGCCTTTGTATAATGGTGGGTATTAGTTCTCTTCAGATCAAAATTTCCATCATGCTGGAAGCACATATGAAGGATATTAATGACTCCAAGATGGAACCTTGACACGTTCCACATAGTTTAGAAACAAAATAATAGCCATTGCTAAAGTTCTATGTGGAGATTAATACATTTATCTACACTTCGGTGCAATTGAAATTGGGCCACCTTGCAAGTGTAGTTTTATGTTAAGAAATGAATTATATATATTATTTGAAAGGTTATTTTATTCTCTCCAAAATGAAATCAAATTTTTGGCCAGCTTATTTTTTTGTTTCGAATTCCGAACGCTAAAATCAAAAATGTTACACTAATCAGAACCTTACATAACGCGGTTTCCTATAACGCTAAATAAAAAGGCTCTGCTACTCTCATACAACGTGATTAAGAAATTCTGTAATTCAAAACAGAAAACAATTAACATTTTTGGTTTTAAAGTTATGTAAAGCTACTATTCCTTATTACGAGGGCTGTTCAAAAAGTGATGATAATAGTGACCGTGGGGGGCCTGGGTGTTGCAATGTGTTGTAATATACCATTGTTTCAAGTTGCTCGGTGCAGCGAGTGGGCGTATGTGACGATTCGCGAAACGTGTGTTAGATATTTATAGAAGGTAAACAGTTAGAGCAACGTTGTAACGCGAAATTTTTAGAAGAACTCAAGAAGAACCAAAAAGCCGCATATGAATTATCAACTACGGTGTACGGTGAAGATGTTATGAACCAGGTGACTTTCTAGAAGTGGTATAAAACGTTCGAATTGGGTAGAGAGAGCATCGCCGACTGGCCGCGCCCTTCACCGTCTAGCGCCGAGATTGTAAAGAATACAGCTGCCGTTATCGTCCGCGAAGAACGAAGAATTACCATTAGGGAGCTCACCGCATGTCTAAAAATTTCAGTTGGCAGCGCATTTTCGATTTTGCATAATGAAAAAAAGACCGCACAAGCCATTAACGAAATTAAACTGCATCATGACAATGCGCGGCCCATGTAGCTCACAGGATTTCTTGAACGCTCGCGGCATCACATTTACCATACAGTCCAGATGTGGCCCCTTGCGACTTCTGACTGTTCCTCGAAGTCCAGTTTCCGCTCAGTAGACAGAAATTCAGGACCAGTCATAAGGTCATCAAAGCTGTGGAGGCGTGCTGAAAGGAGTTCGTAAAAGATGGTCTGGTGTTCGTGTTTAAAAAGTGTCAGGAATGGTGGGGAAAAGTGTATTAGCTCCGAGGGGGTTAGTTCAAAAAAGAGCAAAGACTGAATAAATATTTTTTCTATAGAGCATTTCTATCATTACTTTTTGAACAGCTCTCGTATATTGAAAAAAATCTCAATTGCTATACTTAAAATTTGTTGTCCTCCGGATGTTGTATAACTCGGGATGTATCGTTCTGCTGTTCTCTAACCCTAATTTTGTGGTGCCATCTCGTGGGCAGCACGATTAACTTTTTACTCTTAACTCCGGACTGACGTTTCTGGCAGTGGCATTTGTTCGGTATAAGTACGCTGCCGTGTAAGTGCAATCTGATACAGCCGTCAGCGACATTTTTTTGCTGTTGCTGATGCTGTCGGCTGATGTGCAATCTAATACGGCTATAAGGCATAACATGTTCCGCCAGAGTATCGTTGACTTACTGTTGACCCTTCAAAACTGTTCTACCTACATTGGTGCTTACACTATCGATGAAGACAAGGTCAGTTCGGGCTTCGACAGCATGCATTCCCAGAGCATGCAGGTCGGACGGGGAACTGGATTTTTGTTTCTCGGTCGGAAATTCGTTCTGATTTTTGTGTGTAAAACCAAACTTGAATAAAAAAATTTCTTGAATATCCATTATATTTTACTTGTATTTAAAAACCGCTGTCTTTGTCTACCTTATTAAATGAATCACCAACGGAACCTATTCGAGAATTTCACACAATGTAGGGTGTTTTTTTTAGAGTGTCACAACTTCCTTTGAAAAAAAAACACACAAATACTTAAATTTTTGTCCAAATTTTGACTACATTCGAAAGATAAATTCGTGACATTATTGCTTGAATATAACTTCGGGCATATGGCCACCTCGGCTCCGCTGGATAAACTCCATACGGTCTGTCTAATTTTTAACCACTTTTTCACACAATTCTTGCTGTATTTCACCGATGACTCGCTCCAAAACGTCTAAAGTGTTGAACTTGTCGACATAGACCAAAGACATGACATATCCCCACAGAATATAGTCGGGCGGTATCAAATCACGCTATCTAGGCGGCCAATAGATGGCCAATAGGCGGGGACAAAACCAGAAATAACATGGTCGCCGAAGACAGTCTTCAATAAGTCGATTGAAGCGGTCGATGTATGGGCCGTGTCGCCATCCTGTTGGAACCAAAATTCTACAGGATCAATGTTGTCGATGTTTTGAAAAAACGAACGTTAAGCATGGCATGGTAGCACGGCCCATTGTGTATGATGTTGGCTCCTCCCGCATTTTTAAAGAAATAAGGAGCAATAATATTACCGGCATGTATTCCGCACAACACAGTGCATTTTTCTGGGTGTAATGATGTCTCGAGAATCTCGTGAAGATTGGTCTCGCTCCAGAAGCGGCAATTTTGTTTGTTTACAACCAATTTAGCCAGAAATGCGCTTCGACACTGAACACAATTTTCCGACCAAAAATGAAATGTTATTTTCTATACGTTTCACGAATCAATGCCATTGAATTCGAAGGAAACTTTCACAATTTGGTAGCGTTGTTCGAGCGATAGCCTATCCATTGTGAATTGTCATAGAATACTGAGCAAAAAAGTCAAAGTGACTTTGACAATTCGATGCCCACGAGGACAGGTATTCCTATCGCAAGATGTGACACACAAAAAAACACCCTTTATAAAACCATATATTCATATCTTTGGTGATAATAAGCAAGGTGCTGAACGACCAAACTATAGACCAGATATAATTTTTTTTGACATTCCTATCATAGGGTGAAAAATGAGCTGAAAAATAATTTTCTTTCCTTAACGCAAAGAGGGGGATGTCATCAGATAGGTCTCCTAAAATGTAAAAATATTTTACGACCTTTTGATTTTGAAACGCCTGCCCCTCCCCCTTTCATCCAAATTTATAAAATATTGATGCAAAATATCTACAAAAATTTCTTAGTGTAATAGCCTTTAGTTAGTACTTTCAAAGAAAGCTATAACCAACATTCTGACAAAAATAGTTTAAGAAAAATTAAGAAATAACTCTAAGGAACCCTATCATGAGCGTGGGTAACATACTCTTAACCAATTTTTTTAATGATGTTATTAATAAAAGTATTAAATAATGGAATGAACGTGGGTACGGAGATCAATTCCGATCAGGTTGAACTCTGGGGTAGTAGATTCAGTATTCAGTAATGCTCGGGGTGTAAGGGCCAATACAGAACAACTTAAAGTTCTTGGAGACATCACTGATGCTTTAAGGAACACACTGATACACCCCGATACCGCACATTTAAACGAATTGGTGGATGCAGCACGAGAGCGTTTCAATCGTCTCTTTACTAGAGAACCTAGCACTGAGGTGATAAACGCTTTCATACTGAATCGACCGCCGCACACTACATTCAGTACACTCACTGCGCGATTTCTTCGTAGGAGTAAATCCTACAGTAAATCCGAGTGATCTATAGGTATTCGTCCAATTATAGAGCAAACAGCCTGCACGGTTTGTAGTGGTGAAGGAACCATGTTCCACAGATTCATCACATGTCCGACCTTGCGCGATATTAATAATCTTCTTCGAAAAATGTGCCAGCTTATCTGCTCGACATTCGGCATAACAAAAACGTCGTTTTTGCTGGGGCCAAGGACATGTAACCAGGTGAATTGTTTGATAAGCTTTATCCTGACACTTGCTAAGTCGACCCCCCTGTAATTCTTACAGTGATTTTCATTTTTCTGATACGGGTCTTTCAGTGTCTAATCCGTTAAAATAGGGATTACTTTATAACATGCTGTATGCAGTAAAAAGTTCGAGGGAAGCTTGGGGGGGGGGGGGGGGGCTGCCCATTCCTCCCATTAATCTGTGCCTTCAGCTGGTGTAAGTGAAGGAAAGTTTAGCAACCTATGTTGTAGTTTAGTAGGTATTTGAAGTTAAGTACTTAATTATGTAAAAGCGAAATTTATTATAGAGACCTTTCTTGAGTAATGTACTTAGAACTTAATGGTAATACTCGGTTTTTGGCCGGCGGTAGTCTCCCTCTACGTCGGACAGAACGCCAAAACTTCAAGGATATTATTATTATATTATTATTATTACTTGTCATACTCATAATTTATCGCGATAATACTGAATTTCATGCATTTGCAGTCATTAAAAAAAAATATTGAACCTAGTATAGAAAGTGCTACTTCACCTGTTCAAGCGATCTTTACAAAACAACTTGGCGAAAAAAATAATTCAATAAATCAAATTCAAAGAAAGTTATAGTAAATATATAATAAAAAATAAGGGTGTTAATTAAAAAATGTGTTTACTTTGTTTTATTTTCTAAATAGGAAAGAATTAGGTTCTTAGCATTTGAATCTATTCCAATTTTCACGGTGTTCGAAGGACAAAACAAACTCAAATTTTTTTACTTACTTACTTCAGCCAATGCAATCTAATTTATACCAAACGGGTTAGTTGCAGCTTCAGTATTATACAACCAGTAGATAATAAATGCATAATGTCAGAAATAACTTCAATTCAAGAATCATCTCAAATACATACTTCATTGATTTTCTGCAAGAGTTACAATAACAAATGACTCTGACAGTATATTAGTCAACAATTTAAGTATTGCTTAACATTGCCTTCAATAAAAATTGTGAAGTATCTCAAACAAGCATAAGCCAATATGACAGCGTATTTAACCCGGCGTCAAAACAAGATTCTGTAGGGAAATTTGCATATTTGGTGCAAACAACACATAAACCATTGTGACAACAGTCTGATTCAGCCATCAATTAAATATGCGCGCACAAGCCTCATATAGCCGAAAGCTTCTGAATATTTATAAGTTTGGAAAGCTTCATTTTTCCGTTTTACTACGAAAACGAAGACATTCAAAAATTTTGTTTTGCATTTTGTTCCTGATCAAAAATCTGTATTTAGACTCGGTAAAAATAAAGTTGCTGACAGATTACCGAAGTGAAATTGTAAACAAAAACGAAAACATATTTGAGCTGGCCAATCATCGCCAGTTACTCTGATTATGCCTACTATCGGGCGGTATGCTAATTTTTCACATTGGGGACACACTCATAGTGAGTAGTAGGCTTTTACCTTATTGGGATTAAATCGTCAATTATTCAAAGCAGGTTTGCTGACACTTGACAATGATATGCGCATTTGGTGGTTATAAATTTTGATTTTCACTACAATTATGAATATTAGCACTTAAATGAATTAAACTTCATATTAAAAAAAGTAAAACTTTAGTCAATAACATAACGTCCCCTATTATAGGGACAACGGTATTGGTCTTTCGTAACATATCCATCCGGAACAACTCTATATTGAAACTGTCGTTGATACTCTTGAACTCGTTTAACCTTCAAATCATTTCCGTAAACAAAACATTACACGTAAATAATACCCGCGTACAATTAAAATGTAAAATAATCTGTTTTCTTATTCGCTTTCGCTTAAATTCTTCTTGTGGCGTTAATTTCTAAGTAACTGTAATCTGTTTTTATCTTATTCTTACCTATGACTTTACCTTTGTAAGAAGTATGTATATTAGTAATTTGTCACCCCTATCTCTCTAGTTCTCTAACTTCTTATGGGGTATGGGGTGGGAGAACAATTTCACCCAATTCGAGACAACGATTGCAAATGGACCTACAATTTAAAGTGGATTCCGAACCACTGACATTTTTTATAGTGATCTGTTGTCAGCAGAAAACAACCATGAGTCGCCGTCAGCAGGAGTCAAACCTTGGACCTCCGGATTGGTATGCCGACAGTTATCAGTTACTCCACCGACGATTTTAAGGTAAGGTACGTAAGTAACTGGAATTTTAAAGAAAACATTTAGAATCGTTTTTTAATTACTGCGGCAGAAAACTTATGAAATAGTAGTAAGTGTGTTAGCCACTGTTCACACCAAAGTACCTGGCGTTCTGTTACTACGACCTGATGGACATTCGTCTATAGCAGAGAATCAGTCAGCAAGAATATCAATAGTTGACAAACAAAACGAAAATTACTGGTATTCTTAAGCTAAAATTATTATAGATTGGCAGAATTTAGTTTTGAGGATTACGCGGATATAATTTACATTTATTGTGTAGTAGACAGAAACGACAGAGGAGCTGTAGTAGACTCCCTAATCGACGTGCAGAGGAAAGAAAGAGGGCTATTTTCGCTGACTTTAAGACCAACTGGAAGTGTAAGTGACAATGCCCTGAAACGAGCACGAGACGAGTCTCAAGACAATTACGAGTGCCTTCAGTGAAAGTTTGGAGGGTTATTCATCGAGGGGGATTATGTCCACATCATCATAATATTCATATCCCAGTCCAAGGACTAGGAGGAGATTCCTAACCGAGATTAGAATTTTGCATTTGGCTTCTAGAATGCGACATGGAGAATTGAAATTCACCGGGATGGTATCACAAACTTCCATAATCTCCATACCTGGTGGTGGGGTTGGGTAGCCAATATAGGATAAGGGTGATTCCAGTCCAACTTCTGTGCCAATGTTTAAGCAGGTATCATTGACACCCATTTAATAGGACAATTCATTTTGCCGTAAGTGCTTAATAGCCAAATTTTTGTGAACTTTTTGGAGAAGACATTGTCAGATCTTCTCTCCGACATCCCTCTTAATAATCTTAAGGATATGTTTTACCAACACAATCGAAAATGCGGGAGAGAATGACTACAATGCAAATTAAACAGGAATTGGAAGGAGGTTATTGGCATGCTTTGAAAGTGGCGGAAGACATTTCGAAAGGCTTTTGGAACGTAATAACATTAATTTTAATAAGTTTCGAACTAAATAAAAAGCATCTTGGGGTTAGTATGAGTTTAATTTCTTTAAATTGTAGATTTTTATAATATTTTTAACAAAAGGTATAATTTTTTTAATTTCTACAGCCCTTCTCCAAATGGACATGTCTGCCTTTTTGGAAACGAAATAAGATGGACAATTTAATAAAAATAAAAAACCCCGGTACTAATCAGATGAATTTCGGAAAAAAATTGGGAATATGCTGAATTTTAAGTAATCCCAAAACATGTTCTTCACTTTTGGAAGTGACTGTACCTGCAATGGTAGGAGTTAGATCAACAATGCTGACAATTTTGGAAAGCTATTGGAATAGTAATGAAATATTGGTATACATATATTTTATAAATCACCCTGTAACTCCCAAACGGTTTGCCTCACCCCCTGCCATACAATTTTTTGTTTGCCTAGGTTAGATTTTTCACCCCACTTATTTTGGCACACCTTATGTGAAACATACTGTATGTATGTCACCTAATAAAACAATGTGTTATATTGTTAATTTTTTACACGAGATGTTGATTGTATATAATCTAGAGCGTGCAGCTTTATTGAATAAAAGTTAAGATAAAATACCAATTCCATTGAGTGGTGATTTCATCTACTTCGCCAAGCCAGAAGACAACAAATTGAACAATATCGACGCAGTACTTTGTTAGAAGTTTCAGTTTTAACCTACCATCTTTTTTCTTCTTTTGCTGAAATTTCTACATTTTAAAAAATTATAATTTTGAATGTTAAGGAGATTCCCATACAAATACGCTTATCCACTTTAAAATCAATTTGTGCTTGTAGTAATCTCAAAATGTCTTAATCTGGAGCTAATTATAAACTTGTTTTTCTAAAATAACACCGGTCTAGCTACATCTATAGAAATTCTTCGAAAATCTTTGACCATAGATCTATTATATAAAACCAATTTTATTATTATTAACTTGGAGATTCAAATATATTATGATTTATTAAGATAACAAAATTTGCAAAATATTCCACACGTGCGCATAAAATTTGCATCTAGAATATCTTAATCTAGTTAAAATTCTTGTTACACATTGCATTTCGTTAACTATAAAAATAAAACAAATAAAAATAAAAGCAGGTAGAAAAATAAACATTCCAATGAGTGTTCTTTGAGCAGCATTTGATTGATCCATTTATTATTCACAGCGAATTAGAAATTTAAGTTGTTCAGTCTTTTTTAATGCGGCAAAACAACACTATATGTATTATGTAAAAATATTTATATTGTGTGACTAAACTTTTATAAAAATAAAATGAGATCGTGAATTCTATATTAAACTAAATTAGAATAGCTTAGATTATGTAAAATGTCGTAGGTTTATGTTTTAGTTAATAATATGCCGTGAACACAGAACACCTTGCAAACTTTTGTAATGTAGTAATTTTTGGACGAGCAAGCCTGTCCGAAATGTAATAAATTACTAAGAAAATCAAAAGAGATTAGTAAAGGACAAATGAACAAAAAGTAAAAGTACAGCATGTATTTTCAGTTTGAAAAAAGACTTTTACTATTATTTACTTTTTCTTTAAAATTTTGGTTTCTAGCTTCTACTAAAGCAATTAATAACGTCACAGCAAATTTAAATGACAAAATTCTAGCCCAAGACAATTGGTGACGGTAAACAACTCTTCTCTAACTTAATACACACGAGCTTATGCATATTTAGTGCTAATTAAAAGCGCAAATTATCGCAATCTGCTGCATATTGTGAATTTGATGATGACACAAACAAAAATAACAAGAGAAATCATAAACAAAGCGAAGTCTGTTTAGCTTTAAATTGGCTCAATTGAAATATAAAATTGGCAGAGAAGAATAGCTAATCCTCGGTTGACAGATTGACGTTCCACGGTTGAGTAAGCCTGTTAGTTTGTAAAGCGGGAGAGATCAACCGCCAAGAGATATTTGCCCTTAAGACTTGTGCTTATCACTGTGTAGCTATTTTAAGATTTATAAATAACCGAGTTCTTATCGAAATCCAACCTCTGGCACGCACTCCTTTTCTGTTTTTATTGCCACAGCCAAGCCAGGTCAAGTCAACATTCTCCTAAGAAAATTGGAATTATTGCAATTTTGTTCTTATCTCCTATCGCACTCGTATAGTAAATGTAGTAAACTGGAGTCGCATATTTTTTCCAATTTTACGTTCCGGAGTCATCTTTATAAGTCAAACAAAACATCACCCTCATCACTTATTAGATCATTCCCGCTTATAGCAGTGAGATTCATCGAAGGATTCAATAAAATACAATTTTATTTTATTGAGCTTTGTTTATAATAAAAGTTGAAATGTCTTGATCTTCTAACGACAATACTTAATCGTTACACGTAATTGTTTTGCCTCAACATTAGTACGATAGCAAAAAAAAAATACTTTTTACGAAACGGCAACACAAAAGTACTTGAAAATGTTGAGGAATTTGAAGTATTTTAGGTATCTGTTTCTCGAAATACGTGGACATGAAGAAAATAAATCTGGGAAAATAGCTCGACTTATATTGACCTCTTTAATTCATTATTAGTCAATCTTACTTGGTTATATGTACTTCTGAAATAATTCGAATCTATCTTTAGATCCTCCGTTGAGTTTACTTAGGTATTTTATTTACAAGAAGTAAAATTAATTATTTATCGGATTTTTTCGTGATTTACGTCATTTTAAGTAAATAAAAATTTAATTTATGAATTTCTGTGATTTGGTGAAATTGGGAAATTATTATAATTTATGCTTTACTGCTTTTAATGATAATTAGAATGAAATGTTTAAAAAAAATTATGTATAAATTCTAGTGCTAGTAACACCTTGTGAATCATAGAGCGGAAAAAGAACTTCTTCCAGATCTATGGCAAAAGTTGCAAGTAAGTTGGATTCCTAGCCGCTACCCTTGCTTTGCAATTCCAACTAACTTTCTTGTGTGATCTTTTCACAGCAGAAAACAATCATTGAGTGTGACGCATTTCAAATATGCGACTCCCATGGTCAACTGTCAGCAAGTACTTTTTTTATTCCTTTTACAATGATGCCTGAGGTCGGGAAGTGTGTTATGATGTTTTAGCATAGCCTTAAAAGGAGAGAATTAAGAGAAGGGAAATGAGTTAAGGGGTTGAATGAATAAGGTTATGGTATACAGCTAATGCTCAGAAAACAATGGAAAACAGAAGATGGTAAACTGCTGTTTTGCTTCAGAAACATATCCTCCATGCCACTGTGATATCTTCAAATTTCACCTAGAGGGCATTAGAGTAAAGGCACCCTAAAGCTCTTGTATTCTACGTTTTGATATGTTTTAAAAAGATCTAACTATACAGTAGTAAAAGAATCGATAGAACGGTGAGAAAAAACCGTAATTTCGCCTATGCTCAAAGGTTGGGAAATTTATTTATTTATTATTACGATACAAAGATACGCAAAGAATAATAAACCTTTAACTAAGGTGTCCCATCAATTGTAGACACGAAGGCTATGAAGAGTAAACCTTAAAAACCCTAAATGGGCCCCATCGAAAGTCATATTTAGATCATTAAACTTCTAAGGTCACCTTTTTATGACGCCCAAGGTCGCGTTCGCCTTTTTAACAACAGTATCAATACGATCGTCAATAAAATAACTAGTATTGAGTAAGACCTCCAAGTCTTTGGATTTTTCAAGTCTGTTTAAAGAGCATCCGTACATGGAGGAGCTAAAAAGTAAGGGAAAAGGACATTATGGTGTATTTACTCACATTAAAGGGAGACAGTTAATAGAACATGTAACTGGTATCGTCTAAGTAAGAATTAAAGCTGCCACATTTGAAATGAAATTGAACGAAATATCTTGGCAAATAATATATAAATAATTAATACTAAGCGATCAAGGTTGCTGCTCTGCGGCACTCCATAAGTGTTACGTATCGCCAGAGCCGCCAACAAAACTCGAAGGAAACCAAGAACCCACAACTTATGCAAAACCGCAACGATAAAAAGCCTTTTTTAAGCCGGTTAAGATTCATTGAACTTGCTTAGCGGCTTCGATGGTAGATATGCTAAACAAGTTGATTGTATCTTAATCGACTTCAGTAAGGCTTTTGATCGAATTAATCATAAAATGTAAAAAGGATTAGTAGTGAAAATAATCAACCTCAGAAGCGCGGGTGTGGACGAGCTTGGCAAGGGAAGAAAGGTAATTACAGATGCCTCTCTTTTTGCCCTTTTCATGTGTAGGGATAATAACAGATTCCAAGTTTTGAGAAAAACGCCACCGCGGAAAGATAAGTTAAATAATATTTTACATGGAAACTTATTATTAAAACAACTTTTGGCTTTTCTATATCAATAATAAAGTAATTCAACTTTGGTGAATCCTATGAACAAGTGATAGTGACGACAGTTTTTTTCGGATTTTGAAAATTGCGCGCTTTGACATCTTTATCGAACACTCATTAAAGAAAGATTAGTTATGGTGTGTCACTGGTAGTCCGAAATGTACAACGAATATCTAAATGTATTTGTTATGAAAATCTGTGTAGGACAAAACAAAACCTCCTTCAAGCCTTATTTCTTACGTTCTTCGGATGTTTAGACCTATCCAACCATGGCTGAGACTTAGTAATCGGGATACTTTAGACAAAACATAAAATAAGAGTATTCATTATAAAATTAAGTGACAGCCAGGTCAACGCCAAGCTCATTAAGGATGCTATGCCAATCGCAAGTGGATAATTAATCGGTTAGTAAGGATTGGTCAGCCTTTTCAAAGTTGTAGTAATAATCGCCAATGTGACCGCTGCAGCAACCATATTGAAGAAGAATATTAATAAAATTAATAATATTAAATATTTCTTATAACTTTATAACAAGGTTTAGGAATTGAAAACAAATCAGTTGAAATGATGAAAACTCATCGTACTCAATAATCAAGATAGCGCTAATTGCGGGATTGGGTATATTCTCTCCATAGACGGAACTGGATTGGGTGCCTTTTAAAATCAGTAAACAGCATTGAATTAAATATCATTGTTTAATTATTTAAACATGCATTTTCGATTGATTTCTGTAAAGTACCCATAACAATTCTCCACACAATCGAAAGAAAACACGAAAAAAGCAAAGCCATGAACAGAATGGAAAGTGATCGAAGGTCAATAATAAAAAGAGAAACAACGTAGGTAAAAAAGATGAGTCCTGTGGAACACCGGTTTTTCTAAGCGATCAAAAGTAACTTGTCGATTATTACACGAATTGGATACCCTCACAAAAACACTTTGAGTCTATTTCACAAGTGCAGACAAGATTTGAAGTTTGGCTAGAAAGGCAGGACGCCAGACCAGGGGCGACGATTTCGGACTCAACAAAATTAAAAACAGCAAAAGACCATCAGACCCAGTAGCTTTTGATACGTCGAATTTTGTTAGTACCATAAAAGCGTCCTGAGTGTAAAAGTACATCAACATATTTTCCTACAACAGTGGAGATGGAGAAGACTACACTAAACAGCAGCAGGAAACGTGTGTGCTCATATAAGCTTTCCCAATATCATCGCGAGCTAATAAAACATGAACTAGTAACAGAGAGACACGACAAATCACAGACCTCTTCAAAAAAGAGCTGGCAAGAAAGCAGTAGGTATTGATGACATATCACTATAAGGGGTGCAATCAGACTGTACAAATAACGAACAAGATTTTCCACAGCGAAAGTCCTAGCACGTCTCCCAAAGTCGTCAGAAAAGCATACCCAAAACATGACTTCCACGGGAGGAAGGCCCCTCTTGCAAAACGATTTCTCCAAGCGCCACTAAATTTTGGTTTAGCAACTTCATTTCCGAGGATTGTTTTGCAAGGAAACCTCATCAAGCTCGTCTTGGAGCTTACCGGGATGTCTAGCCTCTTAGGTATCGTCACTTCAACCAGAGGCTGAAACTTTATTATGAGAAAAGGCCGTTCATTATACCAGTATGATCGAGTCTGACTTTATTAAAAAAATACCAATCTACAACATATAGCTCGAGTAAGTCTTAAGGGGGAAGTACATGAAGACGTTTTCAAAAATCGATTTTTTTTTATTGTCTTAATCGATAAGTATATGCTCTAAGAATATAATTCCAAAATTCCAAAAGCCTATCTCGAAAATTGTGAAAGATATGCCACTTGAAAGTGGTCGGCGCCGATCCGGCCCAGCGCGCCTGGGATCGAGGATCTCTGCTGCGCGCGTGATTCCGCTTACCGGATTTTTTTTCCGCTCTGGAATTTAGAGTGATGAATGCGACTTTGTTAAAGAGCTTTCTCGACGTTTTCAGTCAAAATACCGATTTTTCTGAGAATACCCGTCCCCTCTTACCTTCTCCTTATCTGCATCTTTTTCGTCAGTTTTTCGGGACAAACTTTAAACGGCGTTTTCTCAAAACCAGATGGACTACGGACATAGCAAAAAAATCATTTTAAGACCATTTTTGACGCGAAAATAATTAAAATTTTTGCAAAAAAAGCCAACTTTTTTTTCATGCCCGATTTTTATAGTTAATATTCGAATTTCGAAAAGATCGTAGTCTATCTAGAATAAAAAACCCCCTCGAGTATAAAAATGTTTGGTTTTTTGATTTCAGATGAAAATTGCGGCCAGGAGAATTTACGCCGATTTCGATGTCAGCCGCGACACGAGTTACGAAACCCACCAAAAGTTGATTAATTTTTTATTTTTCAAAATGTAAAAAATGTTTTTTCTCTTCTTAAAACATTGCCCTAAATACATATAATATCGATTTCATGTGGACCTTTTTCATTTTCCCAAAAATAAATCCCAAAAAAGTCCTCTTTTTTCGGCCTCTTCTAAACTTCCCCCCTTAAGCAATTATAGGTAGGCCAGCAGTCAACACGTCGACTGTTTCAACATCAAAACAAATCTGAACTTTGAAAAAAGCTGTGGGGCCGTCCGCAAGATGATGGAACAACATTCCAGGCTCGTTTCGCAAAAACTTGGTAAATTTTATGATCCGCAGGAGTCAAGCGATCATTAAAGTCAAACGAAACACATAAATTATTAAAGGTGAAAGAAATTTTGCTTTGGAAAAAAATTTTATCCGAAGCATTGTTTCCTCATTGTGGTTAATAGCTTTCATCCCCCACTTAGGGTTAAATCGGTGGGATTTTTTAACCTCACTTATTACTCATCAGAGACTGCATTAATAGTTTTACTACTAAACTGCTCTTATTCATAAAATCCAAGGAGATGAAACAAGATAGACCTTAAGATAAAAAAGACCCTACAAGAGATTAAAAGAACCAAAGAATTATAATACGAATCTGTTGAAGTATATCTTTTAGTTTACATGTATTTCAAGCATCTAAAAGCTTTAAAATCCAAAAATGTCTTGAAAAAGCTTGAAAAGAGGTAAAAGGTTTTTAACGCCGACTTAAAGTAGTGTTTCTGGCATTGGTGCTTAAGAACTAAGTAGAGCTTTCTTTGAACATGGCCTTTAAATTAATGTATTAAATATACCAAACAGTAAATATATATTAGAAGAAATTTACATGTATTGCTTTATATATAATGATTTCAACACCTGGGAGTTGCGGAAGTTTTTTAAGAAGGCATGTGTCTTACACAGTAAAAGTGGGTGTGCGACAAAGTAATTATTTATTCTAAATGGAATTCCATAATGTGTGCAAAATCAGATGTTTAGCGTTATTAGCCACGAATAATAAATCATAAAGTAGAACTGAAGCTTTTTATAGGAGATATTGAGTTCACAAAGTATACTCAAAACGAGATTCTTAGAAAGCAACAGTAACTTGATTTTTTTATATTTATGGAAGCTCAGGGCTTGATTGAATTTAAGCAGTAGGCTTGATGAATAAAGGTCCTTTCTTCATTTTAGACCCGTGTACTCCTGAAAACAAATTCGAGAAAGTGCTGAAAATCATACACTTGACAGAAAATATGGGGAAAGTTGGTTGCTGCCTGATTTCTTCAGAATGGTGTGACATTACTTGACGCGACTTTTGCCACACTGTGTAAACACAGCGTTGGTTTTACACATTTAGTATTGAATTTAATTGCAACGATTGATTTTTCTGTACATCTTACTCTTGTGTTGAACCATATGAAATTTTTCTACTGTACTTTGTTTTTTAATTCTGTCAAATTAAGGCCATTTTCATATCCTTTTTGATTTTTTGTTGAAACTACTATAATTGTTATATCAATATGTGAAAGTTACAGAACTACGGTTTTTTAGAACAGTAAAAGTTATACTTATATAATTATATAATTAAATTGCATTACCTTGTTTTTCAATAATTTGTAGGAAATATACCTTCATTTATTTTTTAACTTAATTTTGATGAGAATGTCAGGTACGGCGCTTTCAACTCATTTCGAATGTTGCAATAACCTTGCAATAACTAAAATTTTCTTATTTACAAATAATCATATTTCAAACAGTTGCAATGTTTGCAACACCTTTCGAACCTTGTATACTAGCAACTTTTTTTTATGCAAATCCGTAGAAATACTTCTTTTAGGACCTTTTACGCAGGGTGTAAAAGTGTGTGTACACCGAATCGATAAAGGCCTAAGACTAAAAGTAAATCTTCTTCTCTTCTTTATCTCTATTTTCTCTATATTAATTAAATTGGATTGTCTGCTTGTGATTTTAAAATAATGTCGCTTTACAAGCTTATATGTTTATTTACACGAAACGAAAAGCCATGCAGTTATTTTTAGAATTTTTGGCTGTTTGTCCGCGTTAACCTCGTAAACGGCTAATCCAATTTTGATGAGACTTTCACGGCAAGGTGCAGTGTATTCTTAAGTATGCCTTAGGCTAATCTAAAACTTATTGGAATTTTCCTCCTATGTTATTTAAAGCTTCCAACGAGGCATGCAAACGGACTGTATATACACGGATTTCAGTAAAGCCTTTGACAAACTTTCTCAATCCGTAATTACATATATCTAAACTTTAGAAGCTTGGTTTCCTCACTAGATTCCTAGACTAGTTTTCTTCCTATGTAAGAGACAGACGAGTGTCGCTTAGAGGATCTATCTGAAGAATTTTTAGGGCTGCATCCAGTGTGCCGCAGGGTTGCCATCTGGGCCCTTTACTATTCATTCTTGCCATTAATGATATTGTCCCTCTGATCTCGCACTCTAATGTTCTGATCTACGTTGACGATATGAAGATTTTCTCCTGTTTAAAGGGTAGTGGTGACCCCACCCTCATTCAAAGGGACTTAGACACGTTCCTGGATTAGTGCGGGCACAATGACTTACATCTCAATTTTGAGAAATTTGAGGCTATGTTCTTTTCAAGAAGCTTTGGAAGCTTGGAGTTAAAATTGGTAGGAAACTTGACTATTCTCTGCATTTTAATTATATTGTGTCTAGAAGCAATTTAATCTTAGGCTTTGTAAACCGTTGGTCTAGAGAGTTCTCGGATTTACCAACTTTGATTCACTTGTACTGCTCCTTAGTTAGACGTTAGACCTATTATAGAATATGCATCTCAGAGCTGGTCGCTACTACGCTGTTCGTTCAAAATGTATCGACTCGGCCCAGCGTAATTTTGTTAGATTTTCGCAAAGAGAGCTCCGTTGGAACTCCGGCCCTACATCGACCGCCTCAATTTGCTCTTACTTGAGAAAAGGTGTTAAGTCGTTGACTTGGCCTTTATTCACCAGCTCTTGAATTCAAGTATTGACTCAAGTACTCTTGTTAGCAAAGTTTCCTTTAGGCAATCCCAACATTGTGTCCGAAGTCTTCCTTTGTTGCATGTTAGACCCTCCATATCAAATTATGGCAGGCAAGAACCAATTAACCGTTTATGTAGGGCTGTTAATGTCGGGCCCAAATTTAAATTTAACTCTTAGCAAGGAGTCACTTAAGAACTATCTATTCTCTGTGTTCCCGTCGTGATTCTCAATTATGCATATTTTGTGCTAGGTTTCCTTCCATGTTTTCTTTCATTTCCTTTATTTTGCTCGTTTTTTTCCCCTCCTACTACCAAGAAGTGCGCCTTCTGTGTTAGAAGGGAAATTCCATGTATAACAAAAACAAAACAACTTAATTTAAATACACGGAAAAAACGCAATTGAATTAAGATATCCGCTTTGTGATCTTGTGACCTTGTGATCTCTATATATTTGGCAAATTCGCTTAAATAATCTCCGGATTTTCGGCAACCAAACAATAATACTCATCATATATTTCTTTGTTGCAATCTCAAGGTGATTGAGTGAATGCCATATGAAAACACTTATTAACTTGAGTCCTAAAAATAACCAAAAATGTTGCCAATAATAGTATCAAATCCAACAAACAACGTCTAAAATAAGCGCACCTCGAAAAATATTCGAATTTCCTTGTTCTCATTTCAATGTGGGATTGCTCACAAAGCTAAGGTCCATGGGGCAAGAATTTTAACAAGTTGGGAATATTTACAACTTTATCAAAAAGAATAAGAAATAGCCGCTACGACACGGTTGCAATTTATTGAAATCCTAAAATCCTAGGACAACGATTTATTTGGGGAGGAAGAGTAACATTTGCGGCAAAAATGCGAAAAACGCGTTTTATATGAGTAAATACACCGCTCAGAAATGTGCTCTCATTCAAATTCGATAATAAATTTTATTTAAATGGTTTAATTCACTAATTTGCACTTGTTTCAAATAAATTATGTTGCAAAACGGTGTCTACTTGCTATGCGTATTTATTAAGACAGAAACAACTTTTATTGCAAAGGTGGAAAACACAGCAAGGCGAACTTCTGTAGATTGCATCTCATCGGCTTTACATGTCCGCATTTTCATAGATTTGCAACCAATTAATGACTTTGTTTACTTAACATTTGAACATTTTCTGGTTTTATTTAGTACCTCCAGTGGTTTCTATCATAATTAATTAAATGTGATGATTACCAGTGGCAATGGAAACCAACCAGAAATCAAACGGTTTTCCAATAAAAATATATCAAATGTTTTATGGGAATATAGCTATTTTTGCAGGTGTTGATATCAAGGGCGGGCTACAAATTCTTCTTGCCTGATAAAAAACAGGCTAGCTTCTAAATAAACCCCGGAAAATTGTGAGTAATATTTTAGTTTGTTATAGATAAAGAAATGCAAATAAAATTATCTTTGTACTTTGCATTATTATCACACTATGCATTTTATTAGTTGCAAGTTTTATTGTTATTAGTGGCTAATTTTCTGTTTTTGACACTTATTGGCAGTAAATCGCTCGCAACCCCTAACTTTTAACTAACAATTAAATTTGATTGATTTACATAAATGGGCCCACCCAGAAGTGAGAATATAATTGCAAATGTGCTCGCATAAACATAAATCTTTTTGATATTTGGGTCATTATACTTCTAGCATTTATATTTGTACCGAACTTGCACAATTTCAAAAAGCAATTATATGATAGCGATTATTTAGAATCAAATACATAAAGACTAACTTTAGTAAATAATATTCTTAAGTTAATAAAAAACGTTATTTTTCCGTCCATATTAAAGGTGAGATTTTGCCACTCTTTTAAAGCTTTATGTCGTGAAAATGTAGAACTACTAACTACTGTTAATATCTGCCAGTATCACTAACAACAAAATATATATAACTAACAAAACACTTTACATTACACTTTCGGATCGGTTAGTGTTACTAAGATACATATATATTAATGGACGGATATATATATATATATATATATATATATATATATATATATTCAATTTATCTGAAGACACTGAAACCCTCCCGGGGGGTTGTGGGGGATAAAAAACTTAAATAGGAACGCCAATTTTTTTATTGCAGATGAGTAATCTTTGCTTAAACGTGAACAACTTTTGTCACGGAAATTTTTTTTAGGATAAATTTTTTGAGGTTTTTGGAGGGACACAATTGAAAATTTTGGAAATTTAAAATTTTTTCAGTCGAAAATGGTTCGGTTTACAGAAAAATTGTAAAGGAGTAAAAATGCTTAGATTTCTATTGAAAATCTGATTTTTTTTTTAGAAAATTTTGGATAAAAAAATTTATTTAAGAAAATGTTGCATTAAGAAATTTTCAAAAAGTTTGAAGAAATCTAATCACTTTTGCTCGAATACGAATCTGCAATAAAAAATAATCGTTCCTATTTAAGTTTTTTATCCCCCCCCCCCCACCCTAGAAGGTGGTGGAGGGGGCAGAGTTTCGTATCATTTGATGTCATATTTCGAGACGAACCAATTTTAATTTTATTTTATTTTGATACCAGATGTAGTTTTCGAGATATTTGATATATATATACATGTAAGTATATTGACTTTGAAGCTTTAGCAGGAAAAATTCTTAAGGTATACGAAATTATTATTCAATGTAAAAAGAAACTTTTTATATTGTGACGAACATAAATTTTATGGTTTTACTAATCTGGAAAACGCATACAAGGAAAGAGAGAAGAGAAAGAAAAATTGACAAAATTCTTAACTTAGCGGTTTCAAAAAACCACAGAGCTTAGCAAATATTTGGTCAAAAATTCCGTATGTTTACCCAGAAAGAGATAACAGGAGAAAAGTGCTCGAATTTTCTTTCATAATTTTCAATGGATCAATCATTTCGTGTTATGTTTTACAGTGGTTTAATATGATATACATATATAGGGACATAATTCACCTCATTCATAAAAAACACACAGTCTAAGATTTAAACCCTAGTCCAGCACTCATCAGCATACTTCAACATCCCCACCGCTAAGCCAATCGTCACTTTAAACAATTCACTCCCAAAGGGACTAAAAGAGCTGTCACTATATAAATTTACTATTTATTGACACTTGAAGTAGTTAACAAATTAATTGAATGATAATTAATATAAAAACATAGAAAACCAAGTACGATTGAAATTAGGAAACACAGAAAACTAAGTCTCACACAACGAAGAAAATGATTTCAGGTCCGTTTGATTTCATCTTAATTCATGAGTATCAGCGAATTACGGTGGAGAACCCTAAAATTTGCCGGTTATTCAAGGAAAAGTTATGTAGACCGCCTGGTCAATTCTTCCTACGAATCAAGTATTTATTAAGTGCAGCCCAATAAGCATTTCTTTAATCTCACGCAAATCTTTTGTTGGAATTCCGAATAATTGTCAATAAAGGGAAGGCAGACAAATTGACGAATATTTTACAATAGTGTGGATCGTCCAAGAGAGCCGTGTCCAAAACCACGATTGTGTCTGGTTGAGATGTTGCAAAACGATCCAAAATATGTTCGATGTACTCCACAATGTCGGGAACGGAAACAGGCTCTCAATCAGTGCTTTGGTAGAATTGGATCAGGTTTAGAATTGATGCAGCGCAAGGGGTTAAAGGAAATAGAGAGGTAAGCCCTTTCATTACCTAATACGTTCCGTCTATCGTCGTTGTTGTTTTTCAAAGTGAAGTTAGTTGTGAAAACTTTTTAAATTGTAACCAATTTAGTAACACAAAAAGTATTTAATAACCTAAACATTACTGTAGGACAATTCTGTACCCTACTTAGTATAAGGCAGAAAGATGAAAAAAAAAATTAGAAAAGATCATATAAATAAATAAATAAATCAAATCAAATAAATAAATAATCAGATAAATCAAAACACAGTTTTATACTGTCTAAATCCGATGCACTACCGTTAATAATATAATAATAATACTATAATTTGTATGGTTCCAAACACGAAGATTCATCAAATCCGTGACTAAGTGAATGGGCTGTTTGAAAAAACCCATAACCACATTTTTCATGAAATCAAGTTTTCGACATTAATTTATTCTTTAGTAGTAGGCGAATAGTTTAGAAGAAGAACCCCAATCAGATAATTTTTACCGGCTCTGAGGCGTTCGCGTTTATTGTTGAAACCCCATAAGTCGTCTAAGTTCTCTTTTACAGAGTCTACGAGATAGCTATAGTAATATTTAAGTGCAAATTTCATATAGAAGGAGTGGAATTTTTAATTCAATTTCAAAACATTCGGGGAGACCTGGTCTCGAATCCGATAGCCATGGCATGGTGGACCATGGTGGCCACTCATCCAACTCCGTCTCCAATATCGGTTAAGTTAAGATGTTGCATAAAGTGCTACTTCCTGATAACGCCAGAAGATACAGAAAAACTATTTGGCCGATTTCGTTCTTTAGAAATGAAAAATTAACAAGACGCTATCTTCAAAGTCTGATTGCTATGTCAGAAGTAAAATGGCGTCTCAGAAGGTTGCTGCCTGAAGAATCTTCCAAACCTTCAAGAGAGTGCAGTTACAGGTACGAAATTTCATTTTCCACAAAGTTCATTATTGCATACTGTATACTGCATATTTACTGATTTAAGTAAAGTATTAGTCATAGAGTTCTAATTCATAAATTAGCTGTTCTTAGGTTCCCTTTCTTAATTATTGCCTGTCTTCACTCTTACTTGACGTCTCACATCCAGGGAGTGCCGTTTCGCGGGTCTCCATCTGAAGTTATTCTCAACACTTCAGGTGTATCCCAAGGAAGTCATCTCGATCCACTTTTGCTTACTATTTTTATTATTTTATTTTTTTTTTTTCTGCGAACGACGCCAAGATCTTTAGTGTTGTTAACTGTCTACGTGACTGTGAACTTTTAAAATTTTTCTTAGACGCGTTTTATATATGCTGCTCTATAAATCACGTTCCCCTTAATATTAATAAATTTAAGACAATGTCTTTTTCTCGAAAGAGTACGACGCTTCGTTTTAACTATACCATTAATGGAGGTGTTCTAAACAGACTTCACTAAACCAAAGATTTAGGAGTATGGCTAAATTGTAGCTGCACTTAATTAATTATATCAAATCAACGTGATAGTGAGCAAGACCATTGCGACACTTAGCTATATTAACAGGTGGGCAAAAGAATTTAATGGTCCGTATATTTCGCGGCTGCTTAATTGCATATTTATTAAACCAATTCTCGAGCGTACCTATTGTGTTTGGTCTTCTTTTTTAATTGATCTTTTCGAGGCAGTACATCGTCACTGTCTTCGCTTCGTTACTTGCCGTGGGACAACCCACTATTCCTTCCACCTTATTCGGACAGACTTAAACTTTTAGGGCTCCATTCTCCACAAACGACGAAATAACTCCCTGCTTAAGATTGTTTGCAGAATTTAATCGATTTTTTAAAAGTTCCGTACCATCGTAGTAATTAGGTTTTTCATGCGATTATAACGTCAATATCTCTTTGCTTTAAATATAATTATAATTTAATAGATTTTGATATGTCACGTGTTTGTGTTAAGACAAGTCTACCTTAATTGTTTTCTATTTATGGCTTAGTTAAGTATTTTAAAATTTAAGTTTCACTCTTACCTAATGCTATTTGTATACTGATGCAAATATTGTTGTAGTCGAATGCGTTTGAATAAATAAATAAATAATTTATAGAAACAACATCACGATCATGCACGATATTTTTCGCGAACAGCATTCTGACGTGAACGTGAATTAGCGTAATATAAAAAAGGTTTCAAAAAAATTTTAGTTTGCCTTTGGGAGACCTCTGGTAGGCACAGACTGCGTTTGTAAGGAGCTGCCGAAAAATGGTCCACTTTTATATGATGTAGCCGAAGTCTAGGGACAACTCTATGATGACTTAGCATAGCTTTGGCCAGAAGGGCCTATGGGGGGCCTAAGAGGCATTGATACCAAGTGATTTTTTCAAGTATCCGAAAAAGTCGAAATTTCGTAAAAGTCCGTTGTTCCGTATTATTGCTCCATCTGGCTGAAAAGTTCGTAGACTACGTCTTTTTACGATGAATCCAGCCGAGATATTCGAAAATAAATAAGTACAAGTATTTAAGAATTAAAAAACTGCAAACTTTGAAATTACGTAAAGCTTGACAATAATAAAACAGTCTCATAGTTAATGACTATAAACATTGTACATGTGCCACATCGGTATGGCCCATCACTAGTAAACCGAAACCTCGTAGAGTTTTCGATATCGTGTCAGTGAGAGTCTTCGACATTCTACATCTTTTATATTTTTTTAAACCCTGTAGTCAAAAAAGTATAGAAGATGTAGTCGAATTTCTGCCGATACTGGGAGATTTAAAAAATTTTTAATGAAAACCTGGTAGTAGTTTCAAAATCCGCTCTAATATCTGTTATTTTTTTCTTGTTTGTAAAATGCAGATTCTCCGGAGAAATCCGTGGTTCTGTCAGCACTGGTATTGAGTGTTATTGTATCAAAAGACAGAGACGATTATGGGGCACAAAGTAAAAATCATCACGAAATGCATCACTTCAGTTGCTTAGGATTCCATGATATTTTCCGATGCGCCGACATTCTTTTTTACCTTGCGAGCGCGACTTTTCTGTGTTAAAAAGGAGGATACTGAGAATCGACCGAATCTATACGATTGAAGAATATACTAATTTGGTAAGTCCATCTGCAAGAAAAAATCGATTTGAACCGGTAATTTCTCAGCCGAAAGACATTGACATGATTTTAAATTTTGGTGGCCCAAGCAATACAAAAAATTAGCCTTAAGCCAAAGGACGAATAGGTTTCCTTCAAGATTTCCCACTTCATCTATTGTTCGCATTCTTGCACTGACGAGTCAGTCTTTCCGGCTGAACAACAATAAAAAACTTCAGATACATCTATATCGGATAATCCAGATTCGGTAATTTTGATCTTTACGACTCGTATCGATTAGGAAGAGCAACAACTTTAGACAATGACGTGTGAAGGGCGAAAGTGAAATCAAATCCATGTCGGACACTAAGAGGAAGAAACTAATGGAGATGGAGTACGCTCATTTTCCCTGTTCATATTTTAGACCAAGTGCTGTCAAATTAATCGAAGTATTGTCACTTTTCTGTTTACTTGACGTGATAAACTTGTTGAGAGATTTAAATGTTCTGATTTCATAATTTTGGTGTATTATAAATCATTAAAAATTTAGTATCGCAGACGTGAGAAAAGAATTCTAAATACTTTAACTAAAACTGTTAGTGAAATAAACAGGAGAAGTCTTAGAATTAATTACGAAATATTTATATTTTACGTAAAAATGGAACTTTATTTATATTTCATTTTGAGATCACCAGCTGTTCTGCGAATATTCTGCACTGGTGGATGGAGAAAAGTTTGTCAGAGAGGGGTTTGCGAAAATTTTCATTTTATGAATATTTATAGATTTTTGTTCGTTAAATTTTATATTTATGTAACTATGAATAGATTATTCAATCAAACACTTAATTATAATATATGCGTTCTATGAGAACATCATATAAAGACGAGGCAATAACATCAAAAAATTTGCGTGTTCGCTGCTTCTTCAGCTATCAAATCACACCTTTTTAATTAATTTAAACGTTTGCACAAAGTCTTTATTGATTTAACTAAACAAAACGTTTCAAGAGTGAGATGAGAATGAATAGTATAAGATTTTCCTGATATGAGTTATACTTCCTCTATACTACTTCTATGGCGTTGGTATTATATCAAAGTCCTGCTTTTGCAGTTGCAATTTCTAAACGCTTTTAATAAAACTTCAGAAGAAAAACAAAACTGATAGCCCCAAAATAGAGGCATATCTCAAATTAATTGAGGTTATAATATAAATTAAAAACCAAATCTTAATTTTTGCACAAAACTTATTTTTGGTCTCGTTCTCTACGTCTGCACCAGAGATAATCAAGTGATTTAATAAACAAAATGCGTCATAAATACAAGGCCCTGCTTAAAGCCAAAATTAAAAAATATTTGTTCAATGCCATTTCGTCAGATGCTTACCAATGAAATATTATTAATTATACAACAAACTTTTCAAAGTATGCGTTCCGAAACACTAGATCCATTTATAGAGTGTTGACATTCTTTTATCAAAACCTTTCCACATTTGAAGTGCATGCCATATAAGAAATAACATTTTATAACTCTGCCTATCTTTATAGCTGTCTCGCATTTTATCTTAGTAACTCCTATATTGCACGTGCTCCAACTGATTATTCTAAAAATATATGCAAGACTTGTAAACATATATTTTCGCCCAACAAGGAAGTGAGTATACAATTAGGTTAACAACGTATACTATAAAATGGTAAAAACTATATCTTTTTTAGTGTCAATATATTTTGAAGTCGAGAGCACTGAGGCGCCGCCGTTTGCATATTTGAATATTGAATTTTTTTAAAACTCGTAGAAAATTATACAGACAACTTCTTATTCTTGAATAATTTAGGACAAATTAATGCGATTTGTTCTATATTTTTAACCATTTTGGTTGATAATTAAATTATTATAAGATACGCACAAGATATATGGAAGAATATTATTGAAAAATAGGTAAAAATCAAGTCTTGTGGAGATGACAAAATTGTCGGAGGTGTTTCGTTAATACAGTAGGTGTGCATCCAGAGAAGATCAAGAAAAGAAAATTACTTCAAAAGTACTTACGTCTTGACCGAGTTGTCCCATTTCCGAGTAGCATTCAACCATAGAAAACATCTGAGCTGATGCGAACGGCTCTCGAATCTCGATAGATTTCAAGCACCTCGCAGCTGAAGCTAGTCTCGATCTCGACTTTGTCGCTTGCTTACGTTTTTTTTTTTTTTTAAATTCTAGCGGGTGTTTGATCAGTTGACTAATCTGGACCCGGTATGAAACCGGTTTGGACCCGATTTCTCTTCGACTTGACTTTGCTTTCTTTTTATGGTGAACCTTCTAATTTCAGAGTTCATTCGTACCTTTCCATGCATTTGCACTTCTATTTCGCGATGTACAAATCTCCTTTGTGGGATTACAAGTTTAGCATCAATTTAACCTGAAAAGGAAAATGACATTTTTGTTAAAATTACAACGAAAAAATGCTTTCATTAGAACACTAACGCTAAATAAAAAACTAACCTATAACGCACATTTTACAATGTTTATTTTTTTCTAGTTTTCTAGTATTAAAACACCTAATTGAGCAAAAAATTAACAAGACAAAGTGGTATTAGTTGCCTAGGTATTATAAATTGACTTATGGTATTAATTTCAGCAATTTTCTGTGGTGTTAGGAATAATTTATTCGTGAGAGCTGCAGGTTCAAACTCCAGAAGCAGCAATTGACAGGGATTGCAAAATAATATCTTATGGTTTAGAATCAGTCTTAGGCTGCAGTTCCCCTTGTAATTTGTTTCATCGAATCAAACGATTGGAACAAAAAGTTTTAAGAACTGAAGAGAGTTATATATATTCAAATATAGTTCATTGTAGTCAATGAATCTATACTTGTATTTAATCAGTAGTGCAATATATATAACAAGAAGCGAAATATATGGCTTTCCACATGAGAGTCGAAAGTTCGAATCTCGCCGCCATTAAAGGTCTCAGAGTAATATCAAAAACCCCCAGGAGGGTTTTTAAAATTTTCTGAACTTCTTGATTAGGAAAAATTTGACTGAAATACTAAAAAAATAACCTAAAATGTACATGACCATATTTTGTTATTGCATAATATATCATATTTTATGTACATCTATTTGTTGGTAGTTTTCTTTGTATAGCTTCTTTCTAATTTTTTAATGAAATTAGATAACCCCCCCCCCCCCCCCCCGGGCTAATCCTGCGCACGGCCCTGTTCCCATCATCCATTCTCTAGCAGTTCATGCATAGCACCAACTAAATGTTTTGTCTTTTTTCGGTTTGGAAAATAAGTGAGAAATAAATATGTTATTGTAAATTATGCTTATTTAAGGAATATATAAGATAGGCGTGAGAAAGTACTAATAAATAAAGAGTAGTGGATAATAAAGAGCTCTAGCATATTGGGGATGGGCGTGAAGAAAATGGTATGTGTAGATGGAGTAGGTGGTGCGCGGTGCACCGCTATGCCCGGCTGGAAAGTCAACTTAACCCTTCTTAAGAAAGGTTTCCCAGATCTAATTTCTGAAGCATGCAAAATGATTAAAATTGTCATGTTTGGCAAAGGAAAAGGTAAGGATCCATCAAATATGGTTCTCTAAAGGAACTAGAGGTGAGAGACAGAATTACGCTAGGCATATTGTCATTCAGGTTTTTTTTATAAAATCCACGTTTCATTCTCTTTGCATCCTGGTCTAAAGTTCTTTAACCCTATTTGGAGGATTTTCAAAGTTACCTTGCGAAACCCCATAGATTTTCTATGGCGTACATTTTTGGGTTCTGAGCAAGTCACTTTAGTATAAAAAATCTGTGCTTTACGAAACATTCTGATATAATCTTGCCCGTATGTTTGGGGTTTCATATTTTCTTGAGAAAGACAACTTTTTCCAAAGCAGTTGCCAGATTTTGCCTTAAATCTTAAGATATTGCTAATGATGAATCAACGTCAAACCATTATTGATCCTCTTCCATGCTTTTTGCACACACATAATGAGAACAAAGAGAAATGCTGAGATTATGAGGACATTACAAGCTCATTAATTAAATTAAAAAAAATTAAATTTGAAATTTAAAAGAAAAAACTCACATGTTCAAAAAATTTCTGGGCTCACTTTAAGTAAATTGAACGTAATATCCCGAAAAATACTAAAGTGCAATTTCACAATACACTCCTATGTGTATGAGAAGCTAGTGCGATTTGTTTACACCACCAAGGCTCATCTGTTCTTACATGCTTCAAGAATTGTAATTAGAGTAGGATGTTATTTATAAAGTCGATGATATAAGAAAACAAGCAAAGTAGTGACCGGAGGTTACCACAAAACTCCATTTTCCGGCGCAATAAAAATAATAATAACAGCGGATTCGTGTTTGCCTGCAACAATACTAACTCACAGGAAATCGTATAGTCGTCTATACGACTGTAAATTTTAAAACTTAAAAATGTCTCGCCTGTAAAATATGTAAATGGCACATTCGTTGGTATAAAAGTACGAATATTATGAAATAAATTAAAATATCCTTAAGTTTGTGCTCATATGAATTTTTTTAGATTTCTTGAATTAAAGTTGATTACACAAACTTAAAAACGCTTTTTTATTTGCGATTGTTAAAATTTCTTGTTATTTTAAACGTCAGAAAATTATGCACGCAGTTATTTCGATTGTCTTACAATAAGCATAGAGACATATTTCAGCATTTATATTCCGATATGACTTTATAAAGATTTAACAAAAAGCAGCAATTTATAGTAATCTAAAACGAAATTGGACATAATTTTGAAGAGTCTTTCTAAAGAGTGTCTTTATTTTTTTAAAGTACATAATAATTCAATTCATTTCAGTCGAATTCAGTCGTTTATTTACCTGTTCATATTTGAGCTCATGCGAGGTTTTTTACTTCATTCAGGTGAAATAATAAATTCAGTTAACAGTGGAAACTAAGTACAAATTGATATAAGAAAAAATGACACTAGTGCGATAACGACAGTTTCTGTGAGGTTACTAGTAGAGATAGTAGACAAATGACAGATAATCAATCTTGTCCACGATGGGCGCTTCTGTTAGCAGGTCTAGTGATCGTCAAAGTCAAACACTTGTATTTATCAATTATTCATGAGTAATCAATCATGAAACATTAAATCGTTTGTCATTTAGATCTCGCCGACAGGTTTTCATATCTTGGATGATAAGGTGCGCTAACACGTAAAAGGGCTTTCGACCGTAGTAAGCTAGAGACAAATTTAATTATGAAAAAAACATTCACGATAATTGAAGTGAATGCCAGTTTCATCAAGCAGACGTTTCAGAAAACGTGTAGCCAGGTTCTTAACACGCAACTGTTGCGTGACGATTCTGGGTTACATACATTATTTGCACTTTTTTTCGAACAAACTTGCGAAAAACTATGTTTTAATTATGTTAAACTAATTTACAAGTTTATGCAAATTTATTGCATTGTGTTTATTTGTTGTTTTGTAGCGATTAATTGTTTCTCTAAAATTTTTTCTAGGTAAAAGAAAATCTCGTCCATAACTGGATATGCAGAGCTGCAGTTGTTGCTGATCTTGCTCTAAAAAATATTTATGTTCCTGTAAACTGGTTTTATGTCAAGACAAATAAGTCACGCTTATAAAAAGTGACTACCTCAGTCATTTATAGATTCTACAAAAAACTAATGGAGATATGTGGCGTGGAACGAGGAAACGTACCTTACAGCACCAAAAATCGAATTTCAGGTTTTTAATGAACCTGCATGAAGAAAGTAAATCGAATGAGCATACCTTCAAGTTTGTGCGATAAAAATTGAAAAATCTATGGCGCATTTTGTAAAAGTGAAGTGTTCTATACCTGCTTGAATGGGACCCACAGACTCGTCCCTTTCAAACACGTTTTTCTCGAAAAGCTAAAAGGTGCTGTAAGGTACGTTTCCTCGTTCCACGCCACATATGCTTACGTATATGTATGAATACGCTGATTTTGTACTGCCAGATTTTAGTACGTGTTCTGTCAAATCAATCGGATAGCTGTCACTTTTCTGTTTACCACAACCTCAATACTTAAACAAAGTGTACACAAGAGAGTTGCCGGGCAACGCTCAAAAGCATTAGTGTAAAGAAAAGCGAATCGAGAAAATTAAGTATTGTTCTGCAAACTGAAAAGTCAAACTAAACTCCCACCAATAATTTTATGTAATAACATCTTTCCTTCAAAAATGCATGCAACACATACTATACCTATAATCATTTAAACCTTTTGACCATTGCACGGAGAGTGTTCCCATTAAAACACATGAAAAAAAAAAACACAATGAGAATTTCTTTATTGAGACCACAATGTTCAGAACATTTGTAGGTTCAGTAACTTCGTAACGCGTGAACCGATTTCGATGATTCCTTTTCTGTTCGGTAGAGTATGTTCCTTGATTGATTCCATGAGAAAAACAGTTTAGTGGAATGGGGGTGGGGTAGGGGGTTAAAACAAACGTCTAACGTGTGGACCGATTTGGATAGTTCTTTCTTCGTTGTATAGAGTAGAAGACACTAAAAAGTGTAAAATAAAATAGTTTTAAAAAAAAAAGTTGTACCGACTTCACAAAAAGCGCTAAAAAGCATAAAATAATTTTTAATTTTATATCTATTACGACATTTTGAAGTCGGTGCAAATTAAACAAATTAAACAACTACATAACCACAATTGAAAATAATATCATCATAAGATAATAATAATAATAATAAGGGATCATAAGAAATAAGGATTAAATATTTGTGTTGTAGTTGTTCGGTTTGTTTGATTTGCACCGACTTCAAAATGTCGTAATAGATATAAAATTAAAAATTATTTTATGCTTTTTAGCGCTTTTTGTGAAGTCGGTTCAACTTTTTTTTTAAAAACTATTTTATTCCTACTCTTTACTGTAGCAACTTTTGGTTTGTTTACACCACCATTGCTCAGCTGATCGTGTCAGCTTCGGGCCTTCTATCTGGAGTAGACTGTGTGTGCATGATTTAATAATTTTGGTGTAATATAACTTTAGATTTCGGAAAAATATAGTTTTACGCCAAAAGGATCTTAAAGGTTTTGAAAGTTAGACTTTCAGGCTAGAAAGGGTAGTGTGATTTGTTCAGAGCATTTCTTAAAACAAGACTCATTTCAACTCAGCAGAGGAACGAGACTAGGTGGTGATGCGATTCCACAAATTAAATTAGCTTCCAATATTTTCAATAATTGAAAATTCAGTTAATCTGATCTTTTCTGAAGCAACTCAGAAAAAGTAAATGTGTAAGGCAGTTATTGGTCAAATCAAATTAATCATTTGCAGCTATATTTTATGCCAAAATCGGTATCCTGATTATTCTTTTAAATAATGCTAAGATTAAGAAGATGAACTTTTAATTTTATATCGTAAAATTTGTATTAATGTAGAATATAGTAGGTATATTTTTGCCCCGCCTGTTCAGGGCCTTTCCATTAGTTTCTTCCTCGTAGATACAGAGTGTGTTTCTTAATTCATTCCGTATTCCGTTAATTCCGGCGCGTCTTTTATTCCTTATATTCCTTCCACGGAATTAAAAAAGAAATAGACCCATACACTTGTTACTTATATACGCTCACAAGTTTGGAGCATTCTATACATTTGCTAAATTTGGAAATGTTTCATTCAGACATAATTAAATTTTACGAATTATGGCTGTGTGGTTTAATATTAAACTGCTATTTCAAAGGAAAAACCTCGAATAAATTATTTTTTTTAATAACGAATTTAAATTGTAAACAAACCAGACGTGGTGCTTCAAACTTCTGATAGATATTATATATACCTAAGTAAATCTAAAAATTTGGATGTAAAGCAATTGCTTTACAGCTACTACAACAAAAAGATATTAATTTTAGAAACAAGTTCGCGAGATATTATATTTCCAAAAACGAAAAAATCCGGGGAACAAGGAGGTCCACTATCTGCTATAACATTGGAAGTAGGAGTCGATATTTGATATCCCGTGACTGAGCTAGCTTTCCTCCTGTGGCAGTTGCAAGGTAAAAATATCAAAACAATTCCATATTTGTTTTTGTAAGCAAGGATCACTAGTTTAGTGATGAAAACACAATGACAATGTATAAAACAATTGTTTGATTTTCGTGTACAAACTATACTTGTGGTTGATTTAATTAAGTTGCGCTGACTGAAGAAGCATTGATATTTTGCCCTCGGCGTGTTACACAATCATCATGGCATCAGAAGAATGTCATAATTTCAAACTATTCCAACTCTTTACCCTAGGTATTAGTTCTTTGATTCGATTTCGTTTACACATAATTAATTTCCTTCAGATCTGATTTTTGAAGTCGCAAAAAAGCAGAGCGTCTCAGTTTTATGTTTGCCAGCATAAAAAGTATGCCATCATCAGGTGGTCTAAAAATAATTCGCTCTTCTTAGTAGTTTTGAAACAAACAAAACTAGGGAATTGCCAATTTCAGTGGTAGCACGTAATTATGGATACCACTGGAGCCCCAGAGATTATCCAACTTACCGCGGCGCGTGGAGCATCATAAATTTACAAAAACGATCCATAACTACTGCTCCATTGCTAATATAGTACGAGTATATACAGACAATTGCTACCCGTGAACGCCGTTTTGGACACTATGATGATTGCGCTTATTCTATAGTTCTATGCTAAATCCAATTCCAGTTTGCAGTAAGTTACTTCATACGAGCTACGAGCGCTTAGTTTACGACTTGAGCAGCTGGACAACCGCACGTGGAGCAAAATTAGAGAATTGACTTTGACTAGTTGTTTGCGCTTCTTAAAACCTCTAGCTATGGCGCTGGACATGGGATGGGCATGGGAAACATAATACGGCTGCGGTTATCAATTGACGACTTTGTTCACTTTAAATAATAATAATTCAAATGGAACAAGTTTGAGTAGAGTCAGCCGTAATTACAATAATTCAGGCATGTGTCACGTTCATGTTAATTTTCACAAAATGCCAACAAATGTTTAGTCTGATATCTGGCACTCGTGTTTATTGATTTTTTTTAAGATTTTGATTGCACAAAAGAAATGTGCCCGCTACTTAGGCTTTTACATTTTAGTGTACACGTTTAGGCTCCGGTGGAAATATACCAGAAGAACAGATATATTTTATAAAAATAAGCGCGTGCATAAATGATTTACAGATAACACCCCTGTCAAAGATAAGGGGCGGCTTAGCCAAAATTTAGCATTAATCTCAACACACTACCACATCCTCGAATTGGTGACGTCAAGTATTGATTAGAATTCTGTATTTTATAATAAGTAAGTAAAATTAGTGATTTCTAAGGTTCAAATAAAGGTAAGTAAAATTCATAAAGATTATCAAATCGTAAATAAATAATTGATGAAATTATAAATAAGAACAAGGGAAGAGATATCAGAAGACACGTTTATGTTAAACCGGGAATAATTTCGTAACGCTTTGACCGATTTTGATAATCCTTTTTTTGTTCAGTAGAGTATGTTCCCCGATTGATACCATGTTAAAAAAAACTTACCGGGGTGGGGGTGGGGTTGAAACCTAACTTCGTAACGCGTGGACCTATTTGCATAATTCTTTTTTTGTTGTATAGAGTATGATATCCCATTGCTAATAATGAAGAGATATGGTCCTAGGTATAATTCCCCATTGCTAACATGAGGCTAAATTTTGCTCTAGTGTGATGGAAGCGGAGGGGTAGGCTAAATTCGTAATGTGTGGACCGATTTGGATGATTCTTCTTTTGATGTGTGAGAATATGTTGCCCCATTGATACCACGACAAAAATTTATGGGGTAGGATGGTGCGCGGAGAGGGCGTTATCCAATTTCTTAATGCATAGACCTATTTGGATGATTTGATATGATTGGAGAAGTTCCTAGTTTTATAACATAAGAGAGTAACATAAAGACAGCAAATTTGTTTATTGTATCTTTATTTGCAATACATTTAATGTTTGAGGCTACCCGACTTTCCCCTACATTAAATGACTTTTGGATAAATTTGGATAATACATCTGATTTTTTTATTATTATTATGTGAAAATTCATAATATAGTATACATTTTAACCTTTGCCCACAAGCATACCCACCGCTACCAGAACAGCTGGCGGTGGAATTTCTTACAACTTACTGGAGAACAATTATTTATACTAATAACCAGCCGGCATTAGATAACTTCTTGATTTGCAACGCTACCTCCCAGATTGTGAGAATTTATGACAACAGTCGTAGCATCAGTCTTCATACTGCAGTCTCCAAATTGATGGCAAAAATCAAGAACAAAAAACAGTTCTTAAAGCATGCGTTCTCAAATGTGTACCCGGCTTTATGTACAGCAATTTTAAAAAGGCGTTTGACGGCAACTTTGAGCGCAAGTACATGCACTACCGCTCATAAGTATTTAAAAGCCCCCATAACTAAAAGTAATACTGCTTTGCTGCTATTAATCCTAGCATTAATTAAGGCTAGGTTCTAGTCGAGCGGCCTGAAAAGTTTATGAAATTTTTTCTCACAGAAGAAGATAAATAATATATAATTCGACTTTTTCAGCTATGAGTACATTTGCTTAAGTTCACAAAAAAATAACTTTTAATTCTTTAAATTAAATTCTAATAATTAAAATTTGCGAGATGTCTACGCGCTTCTGGAGCCGTGTAGCACGTGCAAAGCGCTGCGCCGTGCAGGATTCCGCCTTACTCTTTTATCTGAAGCACAAAAAAGTTAAACAAAGGAAAAAAGTGGGAAAATATAATTCTTGATTCTTACAGCTAGTCAGCTGTTCCTGGACCGTAGAGCAATCCTTTGTCTTCCTTGTGAAACTGATTTTGACTACTATATTCAAGGAAGATTATTTTTTCCAAACAGAACAAATAAAAAATGTTTTTTAACTGCAGCGCAAACACCACGGCACGCGTGCATCTGCCTTTGGCCCGACCGCGTAAACATGATTTCTGGTTCGTACGTAAATCAGCTCTAACTTTTACATTTTTCCGAACTTCGTTAAATCGTTTTAGAGCCTTATTCGGGACAATATGCAAAAAAATTATTTAATTTTTTGAAATTGCTCGACTAGAACCTACCCTTAATTAATTAGAGACGAAGTTTGATCAATTTATTGAGTGGCACGATGACGAGCCTCGGTCTTATAGTGAGTTTATTTGAAAACGTGTAGCCTGCAAAAGTCTGTTTTAAATCCCCCCTGCAACTTTAATCAGCGATTGAAATCGTCATAAATAATTTTCTTTAAATGTTGTTTTTTTTTTCTATTCAGTTAAATTTTTCGTAACGTGTTTTTATTTTCAGGGTTCCGTAGGTTCAAAATGAAAAAACTGAACCATTATGATCACTTTTGCGACCGTTCGTCTGTCTGTCACAAAAGTTTTTCTTGAAAACGACCTGACGTAGGAATTTGACATATCGTGACATCGTGACGCGCACATATTTCGATAGTCAAATATTACGAAAATTTTTTAATTAATTCTTAATGGAGGTGGCCACCCTGTGGGGGTATCATGCAACGATATCCGTCTAGAAGGACTACTTTTAAGGATTCCAGAAATATTTTACCAATATTTTTGATTAATTGATAATAAAGATATAATTCGAAATGTGCCAAAAACACCATTCTCCCCTTCTGATCTTCTATGTTTCTAAAGTTAAAATTTTAATATTATAGGGTTAGGCATAGATTACAAAAAGCTTGCCACATTTTTCGTTGGTCTCATAGTTGCTGAAAAAATAAATATTTTTGTCAACTGTACAAAATATGTAGGAACAAAACGCACTTGACCCGAGTGAACAACTTACTCTAAACTATTTTTTTTGTTTTTAATAATTTTAGTTGATGTATTAAAAGATTTTGAGAATCTTTGAATTTTTGGGGCTAATCATATGGCAAGAGTTTTTTGTAACCGCCCGCCTCACTTGCTACACAGATTTTATCATAGTTCAAAACAGGTAAAATATCTCATATATCAAAAAAATAATCATGTAATTCGGTCCACGCGTAACAAATTTAGACTTCGTCACCTACATAATAATTAATTATACATAAAAAATATCCGGCTAAGTCCGAGTCGGACTCATGCACCGGGGTTCCGTACCTTGGAAGGTTACTGATTTCAATTCAATTCAATTCAATTTATTCAAGAAAGAAATTGTACAAAAAAGTTATATCTACTTTGTAATATGTACATATTTATCTAATTTAAGGTAATTCAAAGTTAATATTAATAGTAATAAACAAATATTTCAAGAAGAAATTAGAGAAGAAAGTATGGAGCTCCTAGAGAACGAGGGAAAAAAGGAAAAGGAAAAGGCATGAAGTGATAAAACCATGTCAGACCCTCATCTATTAAAACCTTCTAGCCACTTAAGCTAAAGAAGTTTGCAACATCTAGTTAGAGACATGGACAAGCCGGGACACATGTTTCATTGCCAGACAACTGTGGCCTGAGTACAATATGCTTTCAGCAGCACCCCTCCAACCTAACCTAACCTAACCTAGAGATAAGGGGAGTGGGGGATGGTATTTTTTAGATATTTTTTAAGCCCTTTCATATGATATCTCACTTGACCTTATAACCCCCACTTTAAAATCTTCACCCTCTTTCGGCACCTTCTGCAATAAATATAAACATATTTTTTAATTTTTTTATTTGCAATAAAGGTGGATAAGCATTACTTAAAACTATTCCAAATTTACAGTTGGTAGCATAAGGAGCTGCTGAAATAAGCAGCAGGGACAGACAGATATACGAAGTTGCGCCATAAAGGTTCCTTTTTCCATTTTGGTACATAACAACTCTTTTTTTTTTAAATCGGTTAAAAAGTAAAAAACAAATTTATCAGACTCAAATGCGTGGCGTAATAAGCACATTAAACCTTCACTCTGCGAATGTGAACAAAACTGAAGAAAAAAATACAGACAATAAGTGTAGGGTGTTGTTGAAGCTGACAGGAAACAGAATTATTTCTCCAAAAGAAAAGATAAAAACATTCTTGACTGCTTCATATAACAAAACAATAAACGTATTAATACCGTAGGAATCTAATATGCTCGTATTAAAACGTTATCAGCTGCCAATTTACTCCTTTTTTATTTTTAATGCCCATTTTTTGCTTAAACATTAGGTCTGTTTCTTCATTACAAATTAGAATACCGCGTGTGCACGAACTTACCCATTTTGCGTTCCTTAGCTTTTCATGGTAGGAAAAATGGGGGGAAGAAAATGGTTGCGTCACATGTTTTACTCAAGCGCGAACTTACCCAAACTTATTAGCTGGTGCATGACTAGCCGTGTACAAATATCTGTTAAAGAAGTGCTTCGTGTTTTCGTAGAAATGTTCTCATCTTCGGCAATAACGCAAGCTAATTTTCAATTATTAATTAATTTGCAATTACCATGGATCAAAATCTTTAATATACGATAAGCTTGCAAACCCAACCTCAATTTTTAATTTCAAAATTTTCTTCTTCTTGTTTCTTATGAGTTTGCATCAAACATGTTTCACCGCTTTTCCGGTATTTCGAGTACTTCTAAACCTGCTGTTAGCTAAAATCGTCTTAAAGAAAATTAGAATTTACCGCGGTTGATCGCGGATCTGTGGATCTGTCACTCTTTAGTAGCAGATCACCTAGTAATAACAATTATAAGATCCACATTTCTCCTTGTTTTGAACAATTCAGTTTACTCAAGTTCTCCATGTCAGTTTTTCTTTGAACTAGAAAAAAACGTTTAATTAACTTTAGGCATTTTTAGCACTGCAACTTATACCATCATTTGCATCTATTTCCATTTTAAGTAATTTAAATATTCAATTTTTAGGTTGTGAATTTGTTTTGGTTGGGAAAAAGGTTATAACTCACCACTAAATTCTTTCAGTGTCACTCATGATGTTTGCTTTTCGTTTGCATGGTCAACCTCAGTGAGCGCTGCCAAAATGACAAATCACCTTCCTCGCGAAGTATTTCTAAACAGTCAAATTACTCATCCGCGATAAAGTCGTTAATTAGCACTCCAATTCAAACTGAAAGGGTGCTAATCAAATTCTTCGCAGAATAAATTTGATTGTTTTTTCTTTTAGTGCATTTCATGAGTTTTTTGACTAGTAAATTAATTGTATGAATTCAAAATTACTCTTCGATATAAATAGCTTTTTTCTTTCGAATAATTTATGCCATAAATGTTGTTTACGCGAATATATTTAAAAGTTATTGCATTTATTCATTTTGATAGCATGTGTTGTCTCTCTTATTACTTACAATTATGTGTGATTTATTAAACGATAAAAAACATTTTCATGGCTTTTGAGCATGTATAGCGTGCAATAAAATAAGTAGTTTTTATTTGATTTATTTTGGCATTTATTAGAAAACGGGCCTTTAAGCAAGTGTGTTAAAAAGCACTCTACAGTGGCAGGCAGGTGAAAATGCTCCACGTCAGGTAATAATAAGCGGATGTGCGGCTTAACACTCGTCCGAAGTATTCATAACTTTCAATTCAAATTCACCAGAATCAGTTTTGTTTTCATTTAGAGTTTTTTAGGCATTCCAAACTCATGAAATTCGATTGCTAATCAACTACTACATATCAATTTTATCTCTGAAACATCGAAATTTGTTATTATTTTTATTGAGCAATCGTAATCTACACTCGTAACAATCACAGGGAATTACCAGAATTCTATTTTTTTGTTTTATACCGCAAACCTATCCTTGGCGGACATAAACACTTAAATCACATACTATACTGCTGTACCGATTGTAAATATAGAAACAAGATATGGCACATTGTTCATTATACAAAATAACCATATGATTGAGATGCCTTTTCCTGTCGGTGAATTGTGATTAAATATTATATTTGCAAAAATTTTGATTTTAATTACAATCTGAATACTAAAATTTTACTGCCGGACTTATGACGGCTAAGGCTAGAAATATTGTTGCCAGAGACAATATGTTCTTGCCTATCTCATATGTCGTAGTTGATAAAAAAAAATATGTTTTCATAAAAATAAAGTTAAATTATAAAATATTTAAAGCCTGAAAAAAATTTACTCTACTTTTTTACCCGACTACGGAAAAGTCATACATATCGCCGTTCGGTAAGAAGAAAAACTTAATTCTAAGTTGTCGATTTTTCTGTAGGACTTAATTCCCCCGCTGATCGATACTGACATACTGAAATTTATTATTTCGCTTAAATTCATGATGCAGATGGTCTGAATTCTGACAAGCAATATTTATTTATTTATTTTCAAAGATTCATCAATAGCTGATTACTTAACTGAAAAATTCAAAAACAAAGTACAAAAAGAAGAAAAAATAACTCAATAAACCAAGGCGACAGCTATTTAACAAAACATATAAAAAATATAAAGATATCAACGAATGTTACTTTATACAACTGCTAGATAGATGAAAATAAATTTTATCGAAATTTAGAATTTATTACAACTAGACATTGATTTGATAGACTCATGAAAACCATAATTAGTGCGGTGTATAAGGCAGGAAAATTAATAATCCCATGTAGGTAATCCAAAGCAAAAACAGTTTTGGATTTGTTTCGTCGAGTTTCGAGAGGATCTAATTTAAAAAAATTGAGTCTGTTCGTATAAGGGGTCAATATCAGTGGATTGTACCAAGGTAGTCCACGAAGAGCACACTGCACAAATCAACGCTGGACTGTCTCAACACGATAGACGTGAATATTATAAAATGGAGACCAAACGCAAGAAGCATACTCAAAAATTTTCGACCGAGCCATGTGATATAAGAATCATCAAACTACTTAGCCAAAACCACCGTAAACTACAAGCCATGAACTGGACTTTTAAATGTGGTCGTAAATGGTCTTCCTGAATGGTCCAATTTACATTGTTTCTTATGGTAGCCAGGTGGTGATTTGTCCTTAAACTCGCTCTAGCGCCAAAACTATTGGTTATATGAAAAAATTAGTTTCATATTACTTAAAGCAGTGAAAGCAAAACAAAGTAAAAACATGTGTAGTTGGCGTCAAGTCGAATTCTTTTACGACAAAAAGAAATACATAGTTGTACACTTACTAATATTAAGAGGAAGGTAGTTCATTGAACACCACTTTTGAAAGGAGTCCAAGTCAGAATTTAAAATTTCGCAATCGCAAGTAGAAAAACAACACGGAACATCTTGGCATCGTCTGCGTAAAAATAATATTCGAATTAGACAAAAAGAAGTAATATCCTTCTATTCTGATGTAAATAATAAATAAAAGTGGACCAAGGTGGCTACCTTGAGGTACACCAGAGGAATTGGATGTATTATTGGAAAGAGAACCACGAAACGATACTATCTGTGTGCGACTCGACAAACACGAGCAAACCCAGACAACGAACGAAGACGAGAATCCAAAGGCATTCAACTTATAAATTGCTTGATTAGTTCTGTCAAATGCTTTATTAAAATCGGTAAATATGCAGTCAACGTGCTTACCATCTTCGATTGCCAAAATACAGAAATTAGTAAAATTCTAAAAAAATTTTGTCATTACTAACGAAGTTGAAGGAAATGACGTCAAGTGAGTAAAATTCTTAAAACTAATGTCACAGTTATTATGACAAAAAGCGGTCATAAAAAATTCACTAAAAAGATTCGCAAGACGGGATAGACAAGTGTCCGCAGGCAAAAAAGGCAATGGATAGGCCACACACTACTAAAACAGCCAAACAACATCGCTCAACAGGCTCTAGATTGGACGGGACCCATGGAAGACGCCGAATTGGATGACCGCGCAGGGAACCATAGAGAGATTTGCCCTAGTTAGTCGTCCCCATGCAAAGGCTATACAAATTTTAACTCTAAATACACTGAAATTTATAAAGGGGCATATCAATAGCTTTCTTAATGGTTTTTTTTTGTTTTTAATGTACATATATGCATATGTATATGGTAAAATATAGGAATTGGAATAATACTCGATAAACAAATTTTCGAAATTGTGTTTTTTGACAAAATGATGGTCTTCTAAATTGTAAAGTCAATTTATGGGCTAAAATCGCTATTAATAGCTAAGAAAAGTAAAATATACTTGTTAAGAAAAAGTTTCTCGAGAATGTCTTTTAAATTTAATGAGGATTCATTATCAATCGGTAAAATAGATTTCAAGGCGTATTCCTAGGTGCCGATTCTAAGAACGCGGTATATTTTAAATGTCGTCGTAATTTCTGGATCTTTAGAATTTTAACTCCGAAACCAATGGGTAATGAGTTAACCTTAAAATGGCATACTTTAAGATGATAAAAAAAGTATTTATTTAGTATTAGTATTTAGTCCAAATAAATTATGTAAGCCATATTACTATGGTAATTTATTTCAAAGTTTCTGTTTTAAATTTAAAATACTAAATTTATTTATTTAAGTTTTTTAAATAAGTTCAAGAAAATGACAGCGCGAATAATGCTCAGATAGTTAAAAAATTTAAAATAGGCTTTTTACGATTTGAAGACAACTTAAATTGCAGAAGAAAGGATGGGATGCTCTACGATGCTAAAGTACAGCGTTGGCAGGAAAGGTATTAAGAACATATTAAACTATAAACAACAAAAATACTCAAAAACAGATCTTCAACACAGCTTCCAGAACAGTTCGGTGAGTTTTGCGGTGAACAAAAGTTATTTTCCGCGTTTGTTGTTATATACTAGCTGATGTCGCAAAAGCAGAAGCTTCGTTGTTCCGGAGATTTTGCCATTGAGTGACTTATATAGATTATTGCGGTGTTGTGTTGCTTTTTCATAATAGGTAGGCTTTCATTTGCATTATTTAATTTGATTTGGGTAGCTCTAACTCAACTAACCCCCCCCCCCCCCTTACATCACTAATGAGTTGACTTTCCAAAAAATGCTAAAGTGTTTCTTTATTTCTATCCGAGAGTTTAAAAACAAATTCCATACAAATTTTGACACCCATGTTATTGCGTTTAGTTGTCAAATTTTGAAAATCTTTTATTTGCGGATGCCGGAACCTACTTGCTAAATTTTAATTTTGTAGGATTTATAGTTCCGGACGTTTCGTGAAGAGTGAGAGTGTCATCGCTTTTATATATTGATTTTTTAAACCTGGAATTTTCAAATATGCACGCAAAGAAGAATCCTAGGAGCAAAGTGTTTGAAATAAATAGTTTATTTAAGGGAGGCCTAATTTAACCTTGACCTTCACGGTAATATAAAGGTCAACTTAATTGTAATGTTAAAAGAGACATCATTTTTCACCCAGAATTCTGAAAAAATCGGAAATTTTGCATTCAGCTATGCTCTTAGATTATTTTTTGAGATCGATTTTCAAGGTCATGCAGAGATTAAACTTAGCTTATTTAGTAACAGATGGCAAAACCGATTTTAACGATTATAAGACCCGTAGTCATATATGTGGCTCTCGTATGGTGGGCAGAAGTAGAACAAAAGACAGCGCAGTCCACATTACGGGAGTTACGGGTGGCATGCGCACGTGCCCCACTGGAGCTGCGGAGGTTCTACTGGACCTCACATCTGCACCTAAAGAAGGAGGCTGCCTCAAGCGTAATAAGGCTGTATGGTACCAAATCCAAGGCTTATAACAGAACTTTTAACTGGTCACTGCCCCCTAGGCTAGCACCTAAAAAAGATAAAACTAGCTGAGGAAGACACCTGCCGGTTCTGCTTGGAATAGGACGAGACAGCGGAACACATTCTCTGTCACTGTGAGGCCCTCGGCCGTATCAGGCTCAGACATCTCGGTGAGGCTTTCCCCTCACCGTTAGGCATAGGTAAGGCAGCCTTCAAAGAAATTATAGATCTAATTAAAGATCTAATTGGGTGGCGTAAATTTATAATAGGATCCTGTCATAAAGGATCAACTTGGTCGAAGTGACTACAGAGTGATTAAGTCCTTAGATCCACACCTAATAATATTATTATTAGACTATTTAGTCACGGATCTGCCCAATTACTTTGAAGAAATGACCTCTATCAAAAAAATGGCCAATACACAAGTTGTAAGATCTTAAGAGACGAACTTAATGATGAACTCAAACTTTACGTTGACCTATACAGATACAGATTTATTGACTAAAACCACCAGATATTTGTCAGAACCGCTTCCCAGTAGTGCGATTATTTCCCATCAGAGGACAAAATTTCATATATTCGGAGTGACTAGCTAGCGCGATAACTATACGAAGCAACTGCGACCTCAAGCCCTTACATTAAAGCTAGGAATGTTGACAATAGTATTTGAGAGTTGTTGTGGTAAAAGAAGCATTTGACTTGGCTGCAGTACGAAAAATACACTTTTTTACGAATTTTTCAAACCTGCAGAAGAACCATGTACCATGAACCAGAATATATTTATATTTTCATTTTATTTTTTTTTTGTGGCGCTACCTTTACTGTGTGTGCCGTGATAGCACACCTGCCATTAAGCTAAAATGATTAACAATCCTATTCTAGTCTAACTATACTTTTATCTTTCCTAACCAATACGTGTTTTCATTTTGTGTTATAGAGCATTCATGCTAAGTTTAAAGTAAATCCGAAAAAATATGTTTACCAATACAAAATTTTAGACCCCCTTTCACCCCCTTAGGGGTTGATATATAAAAAAACAAGAAATACATATTTAATGTACATGTACTTTTACCAAGTTTTACGTCGATAGACCCATTAAATAATGTTTCTTCACATAATCTTTAAGACCCTATGACCACTTTAGGGAGTAAATTTTTAAAAACCCCTTCCTATTAAGTCCCTACATCAAAAAATAAAACTACTGACCAAATGTCATATTTATAGCTGCAGCGGTTTCAGGTCGGTCTGGACGTGTTATTTTATATATGTACATACACATATATAAGCCAGAAAACTTCAATTTATTATTAAAATAATCAGGTGATTGTCAATAGCCATTCGCTGTTGGGTGAACAAGTCTTTATTAAATTAATCAAAAATTTCTTTCACCGCAAAATTGCCAAATTTTTACAGTAATGAATTTTCAAAAGTGCTCAAAATTTCAGAAACTGTCCTACGGAACACCAATTTTGCCCTTTCGCCCTTTTGACTTAACTTTTCTTTATTACAGAAGTTTCAACATGACATTGATTCTTAACACATATCAATTTGGTAAAAACTAGAACTCGAACTAGAATAATGGAGTCTGGGTTTGGGGAATCCCCGGATTTTAATTCAATTGAGAATATTTGGAATATTTGGAATTATTACCAGAGTTATAGGAAAATCTCAAGTAGCGATCGGACGGATGCCAGTGAACAAAGTCAAGCAAGTTGTTGAATATTTTAAATTGTATCTTTGGCCGATGCGAGACGATGCATGCTTACTGCACTACTACAGTGAGCGCAATTCCTATAACCCCGCTAACAATTTTCTGAAATATCTGTTTCTTGTTTTAACAAGAACTGGGCCAGTGAAACACATGCAATATAGTTCTAAGTATTAATGTAAAATAAATTCAAAAAGAACTTGCTAAAATTTGTTTTGCGTTTAGTACTTCAGATGAAGTGTACATGTGTGGTTTGTTTTCTTTCGCGCAATTCCTATAACCCCGCACGTGTATAACGGAATTTACTTAATATTTTAATACTATTTTTTAGATAATAATACATAATATTAAACTACAGGTATATTATACATATCTTGTGTTCTCTTTTTGGTTATTTTGTAACCTTTTCATAGAAATTTAGAAGAATCCCAAGGGGAAAGTTTTTCTTAGATGAGGAAAAGACGAAGATTATTACTTGGAAAGAAGCAGGGTTACCCATCAGGCAAATAGCCTTAAAAATTAATAGATCGTCAAGAGTGATTAGGAAGTTCTTGAAATTAGGCCCTCATTACGGCATTTGAAAGCCCACGAAAGAAAATACTAAAACTTCAAAAAGGCTGAAAAATCGAGTTAAAATCGAAGCAACCAAAAATCGATTAAGTGCATCTCAGATAATTACTAAGCTGTATTTGCCAATAAAAAAACGTCGTGTTCAGCAAATTCTATCAACTTCAGAAGGCATTGTTTTTCGAAAACCGCTTAAAACGCTGCAGTTGAAACAGCAATACAAAGACGCTCGACTCAACTTCTCTGAAAAACATATGGCGTGGAACCATCAGTGGAAAAATGTAATTTTCTCTGATGGAAAAAAATTGTATTTGGACGGGTTTAGCAGTTATTAGCACGATCTGAGGTCGGAAAACGCTACATGGCTTAGCAGAAATTTTGGTGGCGGTAGTCTGATGATTTGGGCGGGATTTTCTTATTCTGGAAAAACCCAGCTTTGCTTTCTTCCATCAATAATGAATTTCAGTATGTACACGGAAATGCTGGATGACGTGTTACTGTGTTTTTTGGAAAACAATATGGATGACAATGCGATATTCCAACAAGACAATGCATCGATTCATGTCTCGATTGCGTCACGTGCTTGGTTCTCTTCCAAGGAAATTGCGTTACTTCACTGGCCGGCTCGTAGCCCTGACTTAAACCCAATAGAAAATCTTTCGGGTATCATGGCCAGGAGGATTTACGCGAACGGACGCCAATTTCAGACCGTCTCTGAACTAAAGGCTGTGTTGGGATGAAATCTCAATGGATACTCTCCAAAATTTAACTATTTCGATGCCAAGACGAATATTTGAAGTTATTCGTAAGAATGGAGTCAAAACAAAATATTAAACACGAATTTTAAATAAAAATGGTGATAATGAATTATTTCTTTATTAAAGTTTTCAGTGGGGTTATAATATTATATTTATAAAATATTTCTTATAAAATTCATTCTTTTAATTAACGGATTAATTTAACGTTACATCGCAAAAAAAACCGATGGGGTTATAGGAATTGCGCTCACTGTATATGGTCCAGGAATCGCAGATTGAATATATAAAATATTTGATTTTACTTTTTTCAAACTTATGCCGAAAGTATCTCAAGAACATCTCTAACCGATTGTGATGAAATTTACACCATATATTCTTTACAATATTATCTAGCATAGTTGTTTTAGTAGATGTTGCGTTCGTTTCTTATTAATTTTTTTAACTTCAAATTTTAATACAAAGTTTTTTTTTCAAAACTGCTGTCATTTCTACAAAAAAAATGTAGAATTTTTTTCTCTGCTACAATTTGGATAGGTTTTCTTTCATACAATTCCTGACGGAAAAAAATTCACCGCCGGGGAGGGTTTTAAGAAAAGGGAACGTATATAATTTACATATAGATACAGACACGTGCAGCGTCAAAACGACTAACTAGCACTCAAATGAGGAAGGGTACGCCTGAGTAAGAATTATACTTTTTCAAATGCCACCCCGCTGCAGGAACGTATTAATAAAATACGCACGAAATAGTCGAAACCAAGCACGGTACGCTAACAGTTTTTAGACTAAAATTTAAAATGAAAACAATAAAATTATTTTCGCAGTTTAACTATTCTCTGCAGTACCCGGCAACCTTGGTGCAGTCGAATCTTATTTTTACTTAGGTTAATTAAGACTATGATTGAAACTGGAAAATATATAAGAATTAAAATAACAAATTTCACAAAATGTTATCAGTATTATTGCCAGAACTCACCTTGTAAGTCATCGGCTACTGGGAACAATTTTAATATTGAAGACCTACACGGTGAACACGCGTCTGTACGGGTGAGATTTTACATAAACCACGCGATGAGTCACCATTCCCGAATGTGTTAAAGCCAGAACGCAGTAACAGAAACATGAATTTATGACGGGCGTATTTTTAGATTTTTGTGTCTGTAGCAGGAGCGTGTATACCCGTATGGTGGGTATAGTTTTTTCAAAGATTGGGCTTGTAGCGGGAGCGTGCAAAATACTACCGGTTGAATTTGTTCATAATGCGCGCTATCAATAAGCGCCTATGTACTTTTAAAAATATTAACGTCTGTACTTGCTTTGGGCGAGGATATACCAACTCAAATGCTTTACTAAAAGTGTATAACAGTTTAGAATTGTTTCGACAAACCAAAATTGTAAAGTAAAAAAATTTTTATTTTTTTATTTTCCTGAAAATGATTATTTATTGTTTTTTTTCGCCCCACATCAAACAATTATAAATTTACTTAGTAACCAGCTATACATTGTATTTTTAATTGTCTGCTTCTTTTAAAACAATAATAATGAATACTTGTACAGCAAAATTAATTGAATTTTGTTTTGTACAAGAAAATATTTGAAAAAAAATTACTTTTTGGTTACTAAATATAATACTTAACGCTGCTTTGCCGTCAACAAATACCACTCGGGTATACGCAATTACTCTACAGAATTACCAGAAATACATATTGCGGTTCGAAATGATAAGTGGAATTTACAAAGTTAAATGTTAAAAACAACAATAAAAATAAGTGCTTTACTTTGATTATCTCACAAAATATATTATATAAATGATTATATTTAATAAGCCTCAACTTTTGAAAGTTCAATAACCTTAAAACCGACTATACACAATGCGCTTTGTTGCTTTTTTCATTGAAATGTACCATATCGCAGCCTTGCGGAAAGTACACCTTCACCTGGGTTGCATTCTGCATGGCAACAGGCCCAACTCTTGGTTCAGCTCAGCATCAAGAAGAAAGCGATGCTGAACGAATTAAATTGAATAAATGCCTCCGCGGCCGCACCAGAGAAAAACAAGTCTCTGGTGAAAATTTATCACATTTGAAAACTGCGGTTGCTTCGCATTTAATGGCCAGCGAACATGCACAAAGTCGCCGCCATGTACGATTACAAAGTTGTCTCAATGTTTAGGGAATTGCAATATTGTCATAGGAAGCAAATCCGCATGTACTTATTTATCCGGACCAAAACTATGTATTGCCGAGTGCGCGTTGACACTACCGCCAACCGGTACAATGTAACGTTTAAACCACGTTTAGGCATAACTTGTAAATTTCCAAATGCAGAAAAGAAGAGTTGGGGAAGATAATTTGCAATTTAATTAGATTACTGCATCGTCACAAATATTCGCTAGCTAGTGTAGTGACTTTACTAATTAAATAAATAAAGAAATTATTTTGAATTTTCTTACTTTCTTTCTTTCGAATTCGTAGCCAGCTGCCGCGGAAGAGTTTTATTCAGACGCACCACTTTTCACTTATAGCACATTATTTCTATTCGAAAATAATAAAAAAAATTTTTGGAGGGACTCACAAGAATACTAGAACTTTTCTCACAAATCACAGTTAATCACTATAGTGTCCAAGCAACGGATAACAAAATGCGGAAATTTCTGAAGCAAATGCTAAAACGGGATTTCAAAGTACAAACTTAGAACTCTTACAAAGAAAACAAATTAAGATTCCGCGCCTAAGCTCGTTCGAACTGAAAATGAATAAATTTTAACAAAGAACTAGCGGCATCCACCACTTCGATCCAAGACTGAAACTAGCGGACTAGTCCACAGTCAACTAAAGAACAACTGAGAAATTCGAAGTCATCGACTAAAGCTAACTTAGATTGCAGTAGCCCCCGTCCCCTGGCCGTTTCGTGTAGCATGGTCCACTAGCTTTCAGCAGAAGCACACAAGTAACCATGTGGGAACTGGCAAAACATGAAAACAAAGTGTTTATCAGAGCCCCAAAGCCTCTCTAGAGTGCTATATCGTACTGACTGATAACTGGCGCACTAACACTTGAGAAATCTCAAGCTTTCCGGGCGAAAAGCAACAGCCGGCGATAAGTCAAGACTGTTTATATCAATTTACATGCTAAGCTCTAAACAACAAATAAAAAAAAATTAACACAATTTTGACTCATCGTCACGTATACGCACGAAAAGCTCGAGCGAATCTCCACCTGATTGGAAAGCTAAGAAAACTTTGGCGGATTCTACCTACATTCAAAACCGCATACATAGTCATCTTATGATTATTTTCGATTGCTTACTAGCAATGATACGTTTCTTTTGCGGCTAGCTCACAGTTGTAGAACTATGTAAAAACTTGGCGAACCTCTGTCTGGCCTGAGCAATAATACTTTAGCAACCTATACCCGCAATAGCACCTAGGAACTTCATGCGAATAACATTTGCTTATCACCTTCTGTATTTTATGAGTCATTTCGAACACAATTCTTGCGATAATGCTAAATTCAAGCGCAGGTAACTGATAAAGCAGAATACGAAAAAACTTTATTTTTCCACAGCGGAACGTGCGTTTTTATCTGTTTTGTATAAACGTTATAATAAAGGCTAGGCTTTTCAAATATAAAGATCGAAGCCGAATTTGAAACTTAAGAAGGACTTTAAGGAGAGCACGCCACTATAAAGGGCCAAAAAATTCTTTTCGAAATTCTCAATGTATGCATATTCGAAAAATGTGAAAAAAAGTCAAAATAAAAGGGTTTAGACTAGAGATATAAAAGTACCGGAAAAAACCGTTTTTTTACATACAGCTTTCTTCATAAAAAGCCTGCTTTTTTCATGTTTTGATCTGGTTTGGTGGATAATGGTTTTTTCGGCTTTTTATTTTCATTTTTAACGGACTTCCCAAAAACAAAGAGGTTCTAAGTTGGACGTGTATTTTTTTAAATGTCTAATAACTTCGTAACGCGTGGACCGATTCGAATAATCCGAGAAAACAAATTTTAGAGGGGGGGTGGTGGAACCTAACCTTGTAACGCGTGGATCGATTTGCATGACTCTTTTTTTGTTGTAAAGAGTATGATCCCCATTGCTAATAGGAGAAAAAAAATTTGGCCTAGGATGGGGGAGGGAGGAGGGGTATTTATTTATTTAAGCTTAATACAAGCTATGACATAATAATACAAAAATAAAAATACAAGCTATAACACTAATACTACAAGCTATAATAAATGAGCTATAATTATGGTAAATACAAACTGGAAGGTAGAAGAATTAAGAAAGGTGATCAAGATGGGCGGGATCAAGATATAAGGCTTTGTGAAGGGATGATTTACTCAGATGGAAATCAAAGGAGGAAAGGTCGTTGACTTTTCGTAGCATCCTGGTAATTGGTTCGCGTTGACCGTAGTTCGTGTGATGGCGGTCGAGTCGGAAAAGGTGAGTGGACCTAAGGTTGCGGGGATTGGTATAGATGGGTAAAGATTGCAGGATTGAAGGGCAGTCTATGGCACCAGTTAATAGCTGATGAATGAAGATTGTAAGTCGATCAGTTTCAGACGGTTTTCATAAGGTGGAAGGTTGAATCTGTCTACCCACGGAAGATCACGTAGAGCAAAGCGAATGAACCTACGCTGGACAGATTCAATCCTGTTAATGTGGGTTGTTTGCGTAGGTGAGCATACCTGGCTGGCATATTCAAGGAGAGGTCTATCGAAGGAGTTATAGAGAGATTTGGAAACATAAGGATTAATTTATTTATTTAAGCTTAATACAAGCTATTGCATAAAAATACAAAATACAAGCTATAACTTAATACTAATTCTACAGACTATAATAAATGATAATTAATAATAAATAAATAAAAAGTATAAGCTACAATATGAGCTATATTTATTGATTACTGGCAGAAGGTGTAAGGAAGAAGAATTAAGGTAGGCGATCAGGATTAAGATGGGCGAGGTCAAGATATAAGGCTTTGTAGAGGGATGATTTACTCAGATGGAAGTCAAAAGAGGAATGGTCGTTGACTTTTCGTAACATCCTGGTAATTGGCTCGCTTTGACCGTAGTTTGTGCGATGGCGGTCTAGTCGGAAAAGGGGAGTGGACCTAAGGTTACGGGGATTGGTATAGATGGGTAAAGATTGCAGGATTGAGGGGCAGTCTATGGCACCAGTTAATAATTGATAAATAAAGAGAATGTCGGAAACATCACGACGTTTGCTTAGAGGTTGTAAGTCGATCAGTTTCAGACGGTTTTCATAGGGTGGAAGGTTGAATCTGTCAACCCACGGAAGATCACGTAGAGCGAAGCGAATAAACCTACGCTGGACGGATTCAATCCTATTAATGTGAGTTGTTTGTGTAGGTGACCATACCTGGCTGGCATATTCAAGGTGAGCTCTAACGAAGGAGATGTAGAGAGATTTGGAAACATAAGAATTGGAGAACTCTCTAGACCAACGCTTCACAAACCCTAGCGCGGAGTTAGCTCTGTTAATTATACTGTCAATATGGGAACGGAAATTGAGTTCGCTATCACAGATTTTTCCTATGTCACACAAAGAGGTAACGATAGGGATTGGTACGTCGGTTAACATCTAGACTCTCAGGGTGGTGTTAAGACGCTTGCGGGAATAAGTGTTGGACTGGCATTTGGGGACATTGAGCTGAAGAAAGTTTTTCATGCACCATGTAGTGAACCAATCGAGGTCTTTTTGCAGGAGAAGAGAGTCGGTTGTGGAGGAGATATGTTTAATTATTTTCATGTCGTCAGCATAAATGGACAGCTCTGAGTATTTGATGACACAATCAACATCATTTATTGTAAGGATGAAAATCAATGGACCAAGGTGGCTACTCTGAGGGACGCCGGAACGAGCGAAAATAGGGTTAGAAATGGATGAGCTGAAAAGAACATTGTACTGACGGTTGTTGAGGTAGGATTGAATCCAGGAGATGTATGGGGGGGGGGGGGGCTAGGCGATCAAGTTTGAACACTTTACTAAAATCGGTGGCGATAAGATCAACATCTTTACCGTTTTCCAGTGCACATAGTGCTTTGGAGACGAAGTCGGTAAGGTTGTTGGTTGTAGATCTACCTTTGAGGAAGCCATGCTGGGAGAGGGATAGATAATTCTTTTTCTGTTTTGTAGATTATATTCCCTGGTTGATATCACGAGAAAAAAAATGTTAGTAGAGTGGTGTGTGGGGGTGGTCTAACTTTGTAATGCGTGGACCAATTTGGATGGTTCTTTTGCTGTTGTAAAGAGTGTGATCCCCTTTCCTAATAATAGAATAATTTGGTAATAGGATGGGGGGTGGCGGAGGGGAAAGGGTAGTCTAACTTCGTAACGCGTGGACCGATTTCGATGATTGTTTTTTTGTTGGGTAGAGTATGATTAATTTCACGAGAAAAAAAATTTTGTTGGATGGGGGTGGGGGTAGGGGGTTGAACCTAACTTTTTAAAGCACGGACCGATTTGGATGGTTCTTTTCTGGTTGGACAGAATAGAAGACACTAAAAAGTGAAAAATTAAATATTTAAAAAAAAAATGAACCAACTTCACAAAAAGCGCTAAAATCATCTTAGTCACTCTAGTGGCAAAATTGTTATCATTTATCAATCAGGAAACGTATTCTGCACAACTGGATCAAAATCGGTCTATGCCTTGTGAAGTTATGTGCCGCCCATCCTCCAACTCTCACCATAAGCCAAATTTTTTGTCAGAATACAAATAGATACTCATGTGTTCAGAATAACCCAAATCAGTCCACGCGTTACAAAGTTTGGTTCCACCCCCACCCACCACCCCACCAACAGTTTTTTCTCGTGTTATAAACCAGTGAACATACTCTGCCCAACAGAAAAAGAATTATCCAAATCGGTCAACGCGTTACGAAGTTAGACTATCCCCTCCCCGCACCCCCCACTCTAGGCCAAATTTTTTTTTAGGTTTACGTTTCACCCCATACCTAACTTTGTAACGCGTGGACTGATTTAGAATTATTCTATTTGAATTCTGACAAAAATTGTGGCTTATGGTGAGAGTTGAAGGATGGGCGGCGCCTAGCTTCATAAGGCGTAGACCGATTTTGATTCGGTTGTACAGAATACGTTTCCTGATTGATAAATGATAACAATTTTGTAACTAGAGTGACTACGATGATTCTCTAATTCTCTCTTGCTGTTTAGAGAAAAGTGGCGCACCATGGTCATGTTAAGAATTTTTTAAGGTGAGGGTACTAAAGGGTGACCGTGACTAATTTCGTAATATCTTGCCGGATTTGGATAATTTTGTTAGTGTTAGTTACCTTTGCAACTTTTAAAATTGGTTTGTTCGTACGAGCAGCATTCTTCGAGTACTATATATGAAGATACTAAAAAGTAAAAAATAAAATAGTTAAAAAATAAATAATTTAAACCAACTTCACAAAAAGCCCTAAAAAGCATAACATAATTTTTCATTTTATATCTATTACGATATTTTGAAGTCGGTGCAAATTAAATCCTCTCATCTATTCATAGTTCCGCCGACATCACCCTTGATTTCGCGTACTCCTTTAGTTTGGTAATAAACTCTCGTCGAAATGCAGCAGAAATCAACCGAGAATGTATGTTTGGATCACTAAACAAGGATATTTCTATGATACTCGCTTGGGGCAGATCAAATCGTGTTAGGTTTATTGCATCCAAAACTCAATACTGTATAATGTCCTTTAAAAAAACGCTCAGTTCAACCACAACCCATTTCAGTGGACGGAGTGAATATACCCAATTCGCCCTCCCAAAACATCTTGGGTATTGAGATATCCAGTAATCTTAGCTGGACTGATCATATATTTGCAATAGCTAAAAGTCCGATGAAATGTTTGGGTTTTCTACAGAGATGTAAGAAATATTTCACTCCACCTGACTTAGCGCTGATCTACAAGTCCCACATTAGGTCTATACTTGAATATAATTCCCATATTTGGGCAAGGGCCGAACACACCGCATTGCGCGCGTTAAACAAAGTCCAGCGTAAGGCTATTAAACTTATCGGCGATTCCTCAATCTCTGTCGCTCCCACCCCTATACTCTCCAGGTCAAATTTGGACGTACCGTCAAATTTTGGGAATCTTTTCTAAGCAGAACAACACGAATCTGGAACAGTTTACCATCTTCTGTTTTTCCCTCGTCATATGAGCCGGAAACTTTCAAAAGGGGGGGGGGGCGTACATCGACACCTCCTTCACTCAACCTCCTAACCCATTTTCCTCATCCTTAATTCCTTTTCTGCTAAGGCTATGCTTTAGCATTGTAGGACATCCCCTGAGCTTTGGCAACATCATATATATATAAAGAAAAATCACTCGCGCCTTTGTGATGCGATCCTGTATAGCTCCTTCAGCTCCACCATATGGTGTTACTGTGCTTCCGAGATAACCGCGCATTCTACTCGCTGTACTTTAAAATATATCTTATCCTTCCACTAGAGCCCGAGCACGTTAGTATGATTTTATCAGCATTGAGGCAGAAGACATATGTCAAAATATTCTGGGTATGTAAGGTGTTCCTTCCGTCTAAGGTATAAGCTTTCATCTAATCCGTCACCATGGGTTACTAGTAGTATCATATGCATATTTTCTGCTCGAATGATTGTAAAAATATGATAGCTGAAAAATTATACTTATATAGGTACTTATACTTTAGATCCCAATAAGATATTTTAACTGCTCAAGAAAAATATGGGAAAGCTTTCCACACATAAATTATCTTTATTAGAGATAAGAGTGTGTGATAAACTCTGAAATTGAAACCTTTTTACAATTTATTACAACATAGCATTCAATTCCGTTCCCAATATACGCCATCTTTGTTTACATCTTGGCACAAATTAAACATAGAACTAATATTGCTGTAGTCAAAAGTCTATTCAACATTAATGAATTGTAACAATATTTCTTATCAAATTAATTTGAAAAATAAAAAGAAAAAGAAAAACTAGTGTTACTAAATAGGGCCAATATTTGTTTTGGATTTGTGTTATCGACTTTACTATAAAAGTGCAATCAAAGAGAAATTATAGCGGCGGGCATACACACGCATATTCATTGCTTGCAATATCTCCCACATTAAATTGTTGATAACAAGAAAGATGGTATAAACACAATTTAGGAATTTTAATCGTCGAACAAACAAAGTTGTTTCCAAAAGGAAACCGACAGTAAGTAGCACTCTTTGCATTAAAAGTGATAACAGATAAGAAACAAGAGCATCAAGCAGCGAAAGTAAATATTTTAGCGTTCATCATGCGATTGCAGTTTGAAGGATAAACGATGTGATAACGGATTTTTTTTTCAACAAGCATTTCTAGTTGTTTGTATAATACACATGTTATGCACTTTGTTGTTGAAACTTAATTAATTTTCGGTAATATCTAATCACTTTTTATTTTTAACTTCAGATAATAAATAATATAAAATCCAAATCTGCTGCATGGTAGAGATTATTTTATAATCAAGTGCTCGTTCTTTCAGCATCCTTCAAAGTTATTTGTTTGCTGTGTATTTTGACACCGATTAAACATTTTTGCAATACCTTTTTAAAAATGAATCAAAAGGAAATTTGCCATTCTTTAATTGTCAAATCAGTCAAAGAACGGTTTCTATTGCAAGAGTCGATTTTCGTTCACATCACCGGCCGCCGAGAGGGAGTGGGCGAAGGGGGTAAACCCGGCCCGGGCTTTCAAAAGGAGCCGCGTCATCAAAATGATTAGCAGAAAAAATTTTCCATTTTAATTATATGTATATATAAAAAAAATGTTTCACGATCGAAAAGGTGTAATATACTAGACAGATCTTAAATTGAAAGTCACTCATTCGATTGTATATGGGCCCGAAAACGCTTAGTTCCTGGCCCGAAATTCCTTTCGCGGGGGCCCGTATATGGTACCCCCCGGGCCCGAATTTTGCCTCTACGGGCCTGCAAGTAGCCCTGATGTTTTTCGCTTTATCGTAGAAAATGTTTTATAATTAAACATTACAAAATAACAACAGATAAAAAAAAAACTATCGTTTTAAAAAATTTGGACCGGCTTACAGATAATTTATCCAAGACCCAATTTAGACTGTTTTCTCAAAACTCAAAATTAATGTTAGAAATATGTAGCTTGCGCAATGCAACCTATAATCCGATCTATGCAGTGAATTTTGTTTGAAGTAAGGTTATTTTGACTTGGAATAAAATAGTTTTTACAAAAAAAGTTGAACCGACTTCACAAAAGGCGCTAAAAAGCATAAAATAATTTGATTTTATATCTATTACGAAATTTTGAAGTCGGTGCAAATCAAACAAACGAAACAACTACAACAAAAATATTTAATCGTCATTTCTTATGATCCCGTAAGCTGAAACGTTTAGGTAGTATCATGTATTATTTTCAATTGTGGTTCTGTAGTTGTTTTATTTGTTTAATTTGCACCGACCTCAAAATTTCGTAATAGATATAAAATCAAAAATTATTTTATGCTTTTTAGCGCCTTTTGTGAAGTCGGTTCAACTTTTTTTGTAAAAACTATTTTATTTTACACTTTTTAGTGTCTTCTACTCTATACAACGAAGAAAGAACCATCCAAACCGGTCCACGCGTTACGAAGTTACTACCCCTCCCCCTCCCCCACCAACACCATAGGACCAAATTATTCTCCTATTAGCAATGGGGGATCACACTCTATACAACAGCAAAAGAAGCATCCAAATCGATTCAGGCGTTACAAAGTTAGGTTCCACCCCCTTTCTCCCACCCCCACCCCAGCAACATTTTTTTTCTCGTAGTATCAACCAAGGATCATACTCTACCCAATAGAAAAAGAATTATCCAAATCGGTCCACGCGTTACGAAGTTAGACTACCCCTACCCCCACCCACACCTTTCTCCATAGGACCAAATTATTCTCCTATTAGCAATGGGGGATCATACTCTTTACAACAGAAAAGGAACCATCGAAATCGGACCACGTGTTACAAAGTTAGATATCTATTACGACATTTTGAAGTCGGTATAAATTAAACAAACAAAATAACCACAATCGAAGATACTATATAAAACTACCTAAACATTTCAGCTCACAAGATCATAAGGACGGAGGATTAAATACGTTTGTTGCTGTTGTTATGTTTGTTTATAGGCGTTTTGTTTAATTTATTTGCAGCCACTTTAAAATGTTGTAATGGACATAAAATTAAATAATATCATAGGGTTTTTTTTTTTGCGTTTTTTCGGAAATCGATTCAATCTTTTTATTTGTCAGTATTTAGTGTCTTTAGATATTTTGCTTGAAGAAGGGCAGATCTAATGGATTGTCGCTCCCTTAATCGTTTTATAATGTTGCTACCCGTAAAACATACTACATAAAGCAAAAAATTATTATCCAAATCGGTCCATGCTTTACGAAGTGAGACTACTTTATGGGGCGGTGCAAACAACTTCTCTTCGGTTCTTCAATAAGAAATCGCAGCGATAGAGATAGGAACTAAGCAGCTAACGAGACGGGGATAAGTTCCTCTAGGATAGCAATATGTACGCCGCGGTAAAATCTAAAACGATAGAGAAATCTAAGCAGGCCCTCGTAGAGTTAGGGAGGCAAAACGATGTCACCTTAATATAAGTGCCCAGAAAATATGAAGAAAGAAAAGAAATCATGGAATGGTAAACGAGGAGGCAGAAAGTAAAGTGAGCGGGTTCAGACACCGCTAAACATATAAAAGTTTTTTGGGGAATTCTCAATGCACACCAAGCTGAACATGTTTAAACTTCTTGTTGACCTCGTATCAGAGCATGCAAAACTTAGGGCTCATGCCAGAAAAATAGGAGTACTGAACGCCAGTCTGTGCAGGGGATGCGGGGAAGAAGACGATACCGTCTTTCACATTCTCGGTCAATGCCTAGCCCTAGCGCAAGAAGATTTAGAATCTTTTTTTTATAAAATGTGGCCAAATCCTAGGGGACAACCCTTTGCTGCGTTAGCATGGTTTTGGCCGGAAGGGAATTAGGGTAAGGGAAGTGAGGAAACTTGAATGTTTTGTTTTTTGCATTGCTGCGAGCTAGACAACAGCCCAGAGACGGAGTGGATTGTTTTAATTTCTTAAGTAAACCCACGGGGAGATCAGGTCTCGAACCCGGGACCCATGGCATGGTGGTCGTTCGGCTCAACGAATTGATCCAACTCCGTCTCCGACAATACTTCTGCAACGATTTAGCAGAAGTAAAGAGATTGGGATATCATCAAATTATCCAGTTTGTTATGAGAATCAGTTCGCTAAAAAGTGAGCTTTAGGGTTTGGATTTTTACATGGAAATTTAATATTAAGGTATTGTGTGTCAGGCGCGCACCTAGATCTTTGTTGAGCGGGGAGAGGGGGATGGAATTTTTTGAAATTTAAGACGAGGTTCTTCGCAGCTACCAGAATCCTATAGTTTCGGTCTGTCCGTCCGTCTGGCTTTATGTCATAGCCCTCTCATCCTCTCATTTATAAACCTACTAAAATGAGATTTGTTATACGGACGTTACCAAAATGATATTAGGTGAGATTTTTGGAAAAATAATACTGAACTAGCTATCCTTCTTGGTGAAAGCGAACTATAAAAAAAAGTTCCCAATACAATTTTGAACATAAAAAACAACAACAAAAAGCAAAATGTGAAACTAAACTTAGAGTTAAACCTAAACGAACGAACAAAATGAACCGAAACCGATAAAAAATCAAACTAGAACATGATTTTCTGAGTATTCCTAGAGTGTAGGTATATGCAGCACTTGGTCAGGTTCCTACTTCGAGAATCGATGCTTTGCTTGCTTTGTCATTCAACACTTTTTAAGTCCTCCGGGAGCACTCATCCAAAAATGTTCTAAGCGAACGCATAACAATTTCGAACCGCTTAGAGTCCAGTAGGACCAGTCTGCAGTCATTGACATCTGCAACTGCTCCCATCATCCTCTCAGTTTTACGATACCAACGTAAGACGTGTCCTTCCCGCAGCACCAAAGCGAAGAGAAGCTTCGTGGACAATGTGCTGCAAGTCAAGTCAGGCAGATAAGCTGGCAAATATCGCAAATAAGATTATTAATATCGCACAATTTCGGGTATGTGTAGTATTTGTGGAGTATGGTATGTGAAGTATCTCTGTAACTGACGGATAGATATATGTATATTATTCTATTAGTTATTGAGATTTGATGTAATCTAACGCTCTTTTTCTTGAAACCAAACAGGTCTTTTCTTCACGAACAGCCATTGGAAGATCATTTCACTGTCTGACACCATGGATGAAATAAGTGCGTAATGTAATCAAGCTATTAAATCGAGGATAACTAGAAGCTAAATTATTAATAATCTTATACATCATACACAAATTCTACAATGGAAGCATCTATCAAAACTGCGACCAAAAGTTTGCCTGGAAAAATTCGAAATATGATCATGTTTTCTCAATCCATATGTCTAGCACACAAACACAAAATTGTAATTTGAAATAGTAGTAACGACGTTATTGTACTAAGCTTAATTATAGAACCAGTCTAATATTTAGTTACCAATTTATGGCTACCAATAAAATTTCCAACTTAAGTATATAATAAACGCTCAAGGATTTTGATAATACAGGAAAATACATACCGGACTGAAGACTGTAACTTTACCGGCATATAGAAACCGTTTTCACAGGAATAACCTTAGTCATTTTCTATTGACTATTTCGGAATGCAAATTGAATTTGGTTATTAATTTGAGCCAAAATTGGATGACATCGATTACTAGGGGCTGAATTAGAAATGCTGCTGACAAAAAAAGTATTCATTTCCTCGGTATCAAAAGAGATAAGTGTATTGAGAGACATATGTTACAGCAGGGATACTAATGGACTAATAGGCCCCACAATAAAGTATCAAAAATCAACCGAACGCGGGGACTGATTTTTTGACAGAAGCGCCACAGGGAAAAAGGAATAAAACGTTTTATCTCCCACTTTTCTCAGGATTGGAACCGACAAATCAAAACCCAAAGCTCCGAAAAGCACATTCGCCAACCCATTTAAATTAATTGGAAAGCTTTTGAGAATTGCGGAGAGCTTTCCAAAACAATAACTGCCATAGTAGACAGATTAAGTTAGCAACAGTTCAATTTAAACGTTGAATTATTTATGATGTTTTTGCAGCACTATATATTTAAAATGAAATTGGCAATCACACACTGTATGAAGAGGAGGACTTCATGTTTCCAAATGTAATTCCTTCAATAAATGCGAATTTTGTTTGAAAAATATCATATAATAAAATGACGGTTATTTAAATTGAACTGCAACCAACTTAATCTGCCTACTACGGAAGTTGTTGTTCGAAAGCTCTCCAAATTAAATTTAAATCAACCTCCTACATGTTTACCAAATGTTAAATATAAAAAAACAATGTTGACATTGTGTTTTGACATTTTTAGAACTGTCAGTGCACCATGGCACCTACGAAATCGAGAGCTGTGCACCAAAAACGGGCACAAAAAAGTCTTTTGAATAGTATATATCACAAATATATTAATTTGGAGTTCGCAAAATCTTTAGTTTTCGATCCAGCTAAGCTTCCAATCGTCTCTGTAGCCATATTAATAGCAGAACTTATTTTAAATGTTGTTATTATAAATCGAGTACCATATACAGAAATAGACTGGAAGGCATATATGCAAGAATGTGAAGGATTTTTAAATGGGACAACTAATTATGCTTTACTAAAAGGTGCGTACTAGTGGTTAAAAATATGTTCAGCCCTTGCTAGTAATTTTATGGTTATAAATAACAACTGTCAAGCCGGCTGGAATTAGCTTTGTGGCAAAAGTTAGAGAGCTTTTCAATTTCAAATAGTAAATAATAATGTGCTTTCCCCGCGAAAGGAATATAATGAATATGAAATAATTATTTATGACCAAAGCGTCCCTGTTACGAGGTTAGCATTTCTTATTATTATAGCATTTCAATTGAATTCTATTTAAACAAATTAAATTTGCGTGTCCTTGGTTGTGTTTCGGCTCATAGGCATACACTAGGAAGAAGTAACTTGATCTGTTAACTTTGTATAGCTCGAATTCTTTGGACTTGGTAGTTTCAGATTATTTTTTAATAAATATGCTTAATTGTAAACAAGTTGGTATTTGATAACATCAACCCATCGTGTTTTCTTTAGTTTAATTTAATTAAAATTTTTTTTAAAGTCCCATATCTGCAGTCTAGCACGAGGAATTCAATATTTGCTGTTTTCTAGCTAATAAATTTGTTGCTTTTAGGTCTAAAAGCCATTGTTCTTTTAAGGTCTCAACCCAGCATCGAGCATTCGACCTAAACTGTAAAATAAAAAAGAAGTAATAAATATATACTTAAGGTAGAATTAAATAAGTTAATAGGCAAAAATTTAATATAAAATATTTCTATTACTACAAAATCTGTTTTTACTGTTTAAATTTTAAGATGACAATTTGAATATCTGTCCAGTTCCCGTAGCCCCTTATTGGGCATAGGTATGCGATTATTTTTCTTCGTATGCCCGTTCACAAGGTTGACGAACGAAAATTTGTTATTTACATTTGAATTTGCACGTAATTAGTGCTTTAAGGTAATATATATATCATTCCAAATATAAATATTAACAGCGAATCGGGAACGCGAATTTAAGTTAATGTTGTTAAATAATTTTTTTAAAGGGGAAAAGGGAATATTTGTTTTATTGCTTTTTCCTCATTTGCTGTAAAATAATAATAATTAATTTTTATATCTAATAACATATATTACATACAAGCCGTTTTTGATTCAACAAGCACTTTTCAAAAAGGTAAACAAACCAATTATGTATGGTTATGTTCAACAATCGCACCTTAGTGTATATAACTATAAGGAGAGGCCCTAAAGTCAAAAAACCCCGGCACTTTCCTTGATGTAGTTGAATCGTTGAATTGTGTTTGTTTTGGTCATGGCACTAGTAAAACAACGACATTTCTAGAGGTGGGTCAAAATAAATTTGAAATTAGAGCGTAATCGCATTTTACAATTGCCTCAAGGAATTGCGAATGATTTTCTTTTTTGTAGCGAATCTATATCACAAAATTAAATTAAAACTTTTAAACATTTTAATTACGAATTTAACTTGTTAGTGTCCCTTTATAATAGTTAAATCACGAGCCACTGGGTTAGCTAAGGAGAAGCAAAAAAGTGCCATCTTAGAAAATGTCAACAACCTAGGAACGCTAAGACAACTTCACTTTTCTTTACGTTCCGTTGCTGTTCTTAGCGTGTCAATGCAATTATATCAAGCTTAAAAACTAACAAAATATTATTTTAACAAAAACTTTGTAATGTATGTGTGTGCGGATGAGCAACGTGAAGTAGCCGCAGGATGTTCAAGTGGCACGCGCTAGCTGGCAGCACGTCCTAGCTCGTCGGTATGGAGTGTGAGTTCTTGAACATCATCACACATCCACAAACAGAATGTTTGTGCACAAACATAATAACATTCACTAATATAAAAGCTCTAAAATCAATTATATTCTATCTAGATATACTTTACAGTGTTAATGTTTAAGTCTCACAAGAATACGGTCATGAATGGAAAATTAATTTGCAACAGGATCCATATATAGTGGATTGCTAATAAATCAAATAACTTCAAATTTTCACTCTAACAAACAAACTGGCCTGCACGGGTTGAATATTGTAACAATTATGAATTGTTTCTTTGAAAATAATGTAATTTAAACAATTGAAATAAACTTAACTTTTAAAGTAGCGAAAGATGTTTTGAACGAAAATCCGGGAACTGCACATTAAAAAAAATACGCTAAAATCTTAATCGAATTCGAAGTTTTGGCTAATAATTACAGATATGCTTGAATTATTTCGGCATAGACTTGGAGCCGAATGACTGTCTTTATCGTATCTGATTTGTAGTAATTATTATCTCAGCATATCTGAGATTGTGTACAATCTTTTATCTCCTAAATAAAACATAATTTGGAATAATGGAACGAAATAAAATCTGTACAAAGATTTGATATCGCTTACATAGCAACTTTTATAATAGGCTGACTGATTTACAGGAATTGCACATTTTCAGATCACCTTTTCATTTGCGATAAAAACTGTCCACTAAAACTCAGTTAGGCACAAGTAGAACAAATGAAACCGAATAGTGTATCCATATCCGCTTTGAGCTTAGTAGAACTATTGATCACTTAAGATAAGCTTTATAAAGCATTGTACTTCTGCGTGTTTCTCGTTACTGCTCCTATCTACTCTACTTGGTCTAACTCCTTTAGTTCTTAACTATGCCATGCTTACTTGGCTCAAATGAATGAATACAAATATATTAATATGTATATAAACAAAAACCTTATATTCCAGGGGTAGGTGTATGAGCTCTCGCTGTGATGGAATAGTCAACCCAAATTCGTCTGTCATCTATTTCCATACCTGAGCACTGTTCCTTTGCAACTTTGGCATCTTCGGGGCTCCCAAAGTATACGAAGCAGAAACCTCGAGATCTTCCACTCTTGGCATCAATAAAAACTTGAACACGTTCGATTGGCCCAAATTTGGAAAAAATCTCCTTAATTTTGTGTTCAGTCGTATAAATGCTCAATCCAAATATTCCTAAACAGCGACTCCATTGAGGATGTTCCCTTGTTCCAACATGTCTTCGTCTTTGAGATAAAGGACTACGAGAGTATGATTTTCGTCGTTCTTTAACTTTTGCGATCGTATGGTGAGTAAGACCTTGATCGTGATCTGCTGTTTGAGTACTTATTTCTGTACCTTCGTGGTGTACGAGACTTTGAACGTGACCGATGGCTTCTCGAAATTGTCGTTTGCCTACAATAAATTAATAGAATATTACCTTCGTTCCACATAAAGGATGCCGCGGATAAAAAGGGATAAAGTTAAAAGGTTTTTTTTTACTTACCTCTTGCAGGCAGCTGTCACGGAATGTATGCTTCTTCTTAACAAAAGCACAGCACTCATGGCAGCTTACGGAGACGACAACTACAGAAGTACTTGGTAACTCTAAAATTGTGTGTACAAGTGACTTCCCCTTTCAGCACCCAGATGGCGGGAAATATTACGAATAATGGCTCACATTACAACTTCCCTGAAAAACGATATTCCACGAGTACAACGTTATTTGCACAACACAAAACCGCGCACTTCATTTTAACAATTTCACTATTAAAGTACACTGTCTACACTTCAAAAAGTTGAAAGCTATTAGCTTTAAAGTTTTCTAATATATTGCACTAAAATAAAGAGTAAAAAACACTCGGAACTTTATATGGAATTATAAAACAAAATTGTTAAACCATCCGACAATTCAATTGTACCTTAGTGGTAGTTTTCACCATATCAGTAGTAAAAAAACGGACTTGCACGGGACGGGGCAAACATAAGTTTTGAAATTTAAATATATTTGGGCTGACCGCCACTAGACATCTAAGGCGACACAGAAATTTCAATTCCTCAGATGTAAAAAAACTGAAAATGGGGACAAAAACTTTGATTTTTTTCATTACCCTTTCTTGTCTTAAGAATTTTACACATTATCGCTCCTAAAATTGATATAGACTTGGGACTGACAATACACAAAAAAAACAAACTACTACTTAGAAATATATCTAATATTTCAGACAAAAGTTGTTCAATAAATACAATGGATACACCAAATTATTTACTGATGGGTCACTTTACAACGGAGAAACAGGAAGCGCAATACTATTCCCAACATGCCACTTAAAATATCACCTTCCCAAATACACATCAATCTTCTCTACAGAACTAATTGCTCTCCACATGGCAGTCCGCCACGCCCCCAGAGAACCCCTAAACTTATAATATATATACTTATGCACTGATTCTCTCAGTGCTCTGCAAGCACTAAAAAACCTATACAGCAATCATTCCATAGTCCAGGATATTAGACATGAAATTACCCAAAAGAGAAATGAACACCTTTCATTCATTTGGATCCCCAGCCATGTTGGTATAAAAGAAAATGGAATCTCCACTGACCTTAGGCAACAAATAGATCAAAAAACAAATCTAAGTGGAATCTTGAGTGGAACTTCGTCACCCAAAATAAATTAAGAGATATCAAAACCTCTATTGATAGCTGAGAAGAAATAAACAGACTAAATCAAAAACAATCCATCACCCTCACTCGCCTCAGAAAAGGATACTCGCAAATTACACACAAACACCTCCTAGACAGATCAACTGCACCTACATGTGTATGCTCTGAAACACTAACCATTAGACATATCTTAAATGACTGCCCACATGTTTCCAGTCTAGGGCAAAAATATAACATCAACAGTATCCTGGATTTAGCGAATGAAAACCATACCAACATCAAAAATATTTTTAATTGTATTGAAGAAATAGGAATATATAATGAATTGTAACTAAGAACTGTATAAGTACTTAAAATATAACTAATTTTATTAAGAATTAAAAATACAATGTAACGTTACCTTAGAGCATATATTAAGAATAAGCTAAGTGCCGGATAAGATCCCTAGTGGGTTAGCAGGCAAAATACTTGTATAAATATATAAACGGTCCATTAATTAATCCAAGCTAAATCTTAATTGAGGTCACCGATGCAATAAAGTCCAATTTTAGCAGCATAGGCTACGTCTATTAAATCATTAATTAGCATACTAAAAACGGCCTAGCACGGATTCCCTTTCCTTTATTTTATAAAGTTATACAACATTTAATTTGTGTCAGTTTTAATCTGTGTTGGCTGGAAACAGGCCTTTTAGGCCGTATACTGGTACCGTTGGTAATATTGCTTACCTGAATCCTCAAACTCGAGATTGGATTCCTTATCAGGATTGCACTTTTTATGCAATGTGCAATGTCATAGGGCCCCAATTCACTTACCCTCATTTATAACAGCCATATTCTTGGTGTAAATTTAGCCCTATTGCGAATGTCGATTTACGATCGACTGTGAAAATGTGGAAATGAGCTTTATCTAGTCGAGTCGAATGAGAATCGACCCAATATTCATAATAAATAATTCTTGATTTCCCTCACATTATATTTATTATTAGTTTATTTTGTTTGAATATCAATTTTTTTTTGCAGGAGACACTGGACCACTCGTTTATCCTGCTGGTTTCTTATACATTTATTCGGCACTTTACTACATCACAAGCAGAGGTCAAAATATTCGGCTAGCTCAATATTTCTTCGCTTTAATCTATGTCGTTCAGATGTACCTTGTTCTGAGGCTCTACTCGAAAAGTAGAAAGATCCCTCCGTATGTACTCGTTTTGAGCGCTTTCACATCGTACCGCATACATTCGATATATGTTCTTCGATTATTTAACGATCCAATTGCTGTGTTGTTTTTATACGCAGCTTTAAATTTGTTTCTGGAGCAAAGATGGACCCTCGGAAGTATTTTCTTCAGTTTAGGCGTGTCAGTTAAAATGAACATTCTTCTTTTTGCACCGGCTGTGCTTTTGTTATATATTACAAACTTGGGATATAATAAAACTGTGAAACAACTACTCACCTGTGCTTCTGTACAACTAATTCTTGGAAGTCCATTTCTCTTCACATATCCTTTGCAGTATATCAAGGGAAGTTTCGACTTAGGACGAGTATTTGAACACAGATGGACTGTCAACTACAGATTTTTGAGCAGATCGTTCTTTGAAAACAAGCTCTTCCATATTAATCTTTTAATATTACACATAGCGCTTCTGGTCTTATTTGCGGCTCCGACTTATAAATTCTTTCAAAGTTATTGCCGTTTACGAGCTTTGCAAAAACAATTGCAACCGCAAATCGATCGAGAAAATATTCGAATAAAACAAGTTAAGAAGCCAAAGAAAAATCCACAAGCAGTGAGTGAGGACACTGAAAAATTGACAAAAGAACAAGATCAATTCTTGAAATCATTCGAAAAAACTCTTCAAAAGTCAAGCGGACTAACAAAACCACCAACAGAAAATCTTAACCAGGAAGAAGAAGAAAAACTGCCAGAAAAGTATTCAATTTACTTCGAAAAGTCGGTGCAATTAGCACTTCTCCCACTCTTTTTGTGCAATTTTGTGGGGGTAGTATGTTCTCGAAGTCTTCACTACCAGTTCTACGTCTGGTATTTTCACACGCTGCCTTATTTAATTTGGACAACCGATTTTAGCTTAACTATAAAATTTCTTCTACTGGGTTTGATAGAATTTAGTTGGAACACATATCCTAGCACGAATTTGTCTAGTCTTTTATTGCATTGCTGTCATATCATTTTGTTAATTGGAGTTGGACGAAAGATGTTTAAGTCTAAGACTGATAGTGAAAAAATAAAGTAAATATGATACCTGTTAAGGTGTATTTTATTTGCATATTCTTATTTAAAATTAAAGTTCTGCCTGCTTTATTAATGAACCAATGTTTTATGCTTACATCCAGTCTCTGTTACTCACGTGAGTATTTTCTCACTCACAGTGACGTAAAAGTAAACGAAATTGTCCACAATAGGTCTGTTTAATGACTTGCTCTATTTCAATCTAAAGCAGAAATGCTGATTTCATCACTACATTTTATGGGATCAAATTTAGGTTTTATTTTTTAATTGCTTATTCTAGATTTAAGGTTATTTTTATTTGAAAACACAGGATAAAATTTAGAATTTTTAAGAAAATTTTTTAGTATTAAACAAGAGTTATTTAAATATGAGATTTTTCTACGCAAGAACGTGTCATCTTCGGATTTATTATTACACGTGTAGGGTAGGTATGTAAGAGCGCAATAAAACAAGAAGGTGCATGCAAAGAATGCGTTTGGGGGGTGATATTCATCACATAGCCAGTCGCTGCCACCTTAAGAGCGCACGCGTCATAAGACACGATTACATGCAGACTTGAAGCCGGTTTCAAGTCGACTTGAAAGTCATGTAGCCTCGGATTCAAGTGGGCTTGACTTAAACTAAAGCATTGGAAATGAAGTCAAGCTCTCAAGTAGGCAAGATATCTCAAGTCAAGTTCTCAATCCAACATGTAACCGTGGTAATAGTGCTATTCATGTGACAAAAGGTAAAAAAATTTCGTGGCAGACATTTTAGTTTCTTGTTATATGTGTTCATCATATTTAAGCGAAGTAACTGCCTCCATATAATTTTTTTCTTAGTGAACACATTTAAAATACATAAAACTACAAACTTGTTGTTGTCATTGCTTTACTATCTAAAAAAATGTCCATGTACAGTTCGGGGTAAAAAGTACCATGATGGCTCTTTTTGCCCCGTCGAGGCATTTTTACCCCGTTTAGCTTATTATTATTTTCGGTTTATTTTTAGTATTGAGTTTTGCTAGATTCATACTTCGATACAGAGAGAACCCAAATTCTGCTAGTTTTGGATATGCAGCGCCAAGAATTTCTTTTCTCCAGAACAAGAAAATGAACTTACAGAATACCTTTTTAAACTCCAGCGGCTGGATGACTGATGTAGAGTTCTACCGCTTTATGGAACACTTCATTCAACTAAAGCAACCAATGATTCTCTTGTCCTCCTATTTTTGGACAATCACAATTCACATCTTTCAGTAAACACACTAGAATTGGCAAAAGATATTGTCGTGCTCATACTTTCCCTTTCCTTCTTATGTATTGTTATTATTCATCTCTAATAGAAGCCTTTAAATTACGAAACCGCAACCAGCATGCGCAAGAGGTTTAAGGTCTACAGCTACGGAGCCGAACAGCAGTTACGTGCAGGTACAGGCATATAAAGGCTGACACATTTAGCTTACCCTACGTTTAGCCAAGATAATGTCGAGGTCCCCAGAGAAGCATTTATTAATTCACTTGCAGATAGTGACCTGCAGCATAGCAGTGCGACTGGCTGGGAAGGACACCAACGCTGAAGTTTTAGCTTAAGCTCTGGCTTATGAGGCAACAAAACAAACCTCTAGAAGACCTATTTACCAAAGAGAAGAAATCGAAATAATAGATATTTGTTGCCGAATCAATACCCAGGTCAGCCGTGGTCGTCCGAGCTGCAGGACATGCAGCCAAGAGGACCAACCCTTCCGGGATATGGCACCAGGAAAACTGGTTGTGAAAAAGTGCAGCAAAAGAGAACGGGAAGAATTTGGATTGAAGAGAACTAGCGACATGAACATTGAAGCTACAGTGCCCCGTCGGAAGTATAGACGTTGGTCTTGCGGTGAAGAAGGTCATCAGCAAAATGATTGCAGAAGGCAGACCATTTACGACTTGTCACAGGAGTACAGCCTAGCTAAAGGTTCACGAAGCGATAGGCGTGTCTCGAGAGAAACTCGACCACGTCAATGGCTATCTTCCAATCAACAGGAACTATTGAAGAAAGTAGTGTCGCAGAAACAAAACGAGTCAAGAAGCTGCTGGAAGTCCAGAGAAGAAGAATTAATCAGAGATTTGAATAATGGGAATGTGTCACCAGACGAGAAGATTGAACCTGTACGAAGACTGACTGTCTTACCGACATGGAGAAAAGGAGAGCGGAAACTGCAGACTGTGGATCAGGAATTGCAAGATTTCGAGAACGCAATGAAAACTTCACCGGAAGAAAGCCCTGAATTGACGGAGGAATTGGAAATTCAAGAATGTAAGCCAATAAACGCTCAAACGGAGGAAGATGAGATTGTTCAACTGCACCGATCATAGCTACATATAAGCCAGCTAGAAGAGAAACGTGAAATGTGTGTGAATATGCAAGCAAAGTGCGAAGAGAGGGCCAACAGGAAGGAATTTGAGATAAGTGACCTCAATTGTTTGTTCGGAGAAGATAAATCCAATGGACGAATAGTTGAGATCTAAGGAGCAGTTGCCGGAAGGTACAAAGGCCAATGTAAGATTATTAAAACAGAAGAACTGCAGAAAGGCGAAACAGTTCTAAGAGGGGCGGGGGCAGTGTAACGTACACGAGGTAGGCCAGGAAAAGGGAAATAGTGAACCGTGTAATGCGCATGCCCGTATAAATAGGGCTGAGTAGCAGCCTGGTTAGTTTTAGTCGTGATTTAGACGACGAAGAGATGACTTGTGATACTGTGAAGAGTTAGTTATATTTTAACCAGTGAAGTATAAACTTAAAGAAGTAAAGTGAAACAGTGTATTGTAAAGAAAACGTGTAAACAAAATTGTGAAACGAATTAATAAATGAAGGGAATAAAAATTGTGAACAATTGAAGTGAAAATTGTGTCTTAATAAATCCGTCGAACCCGAGGCGTTACAATCTGTACTTAACATCTTAAAACATTTTTTGCAGCAGTTTTCTTTAAAAAAAAATCCTAGAAAAATATCCTTATTTTAAGGCAGTTAGACTGGTAGAGCCCCTTAAGTAAACGAGGTACTTAGCACGGTCCGTTTGAATACCCGATATTAATAAATTGGAAGAAATACAGAGGATTGTAAGTTGTTCCATATTCATACTGTTTGGCTAAGGATTCGTTTTACGGTCCGGCCAAAATTTATTTGAAAAGTTGAAAGGTAACATAACGACTTGTAGCTTTACTGCGCAAAGGGAAAGCCCTACAAGAGGCATTTGGTGGACGCGCCGCGGGTCCCGGGTTCGAGGCCAGGTCTCTCCGTGGGTTTTTATTAAGAAATTAAAATAATCCAGTCCGCCTCTGGGCTGTTGTCTAGCTCGCAGCAATACAAAAACGAGTTTCCCCACTTCCCTTACCCTAATTCCCTTTCGGCCAAAATCTTGCTTACGTATCAAAGGGTTGTCCCCTAGGCTTTGGCCATATCGTTTTAAAAAAATCCTAGAGACTCAATAATTGAAATTGTTGTAGACTCGCCAATATGCCTAAACGCTAAACATTGCGGGCAATGATACGGCCTGCCTCTGTCCATATATCTTCTTATCTTAGGTTATTGAAAGTCATAAACAATAATCTGAATACTACAATGCTTACAACATAATATTCAAGAAAAAGTAACTTTAACCGAGCTGATCCTTTATTTGCTTTTTGTTTAAATGGAAGTTAATAGAATCAGAATGGCTGTTGAAGAGACGAGACATTGATGTAATTGGCTCGTGCATGCCATAATTAGAGCGAGTCGGAATAGATACATTCAAAGCACCCAGCAAATTCAGGGGAATCCTGAAATTGTCATGCCTGGACTTAAGAGTATAAAAGGATATAAGTTTAAGACAATCCAGATATGGAGGCAATACAAAATGGTTATTCCATGGTAGGTCACGTAGTGGGACCTTACGTTGTACAGGCTCCAAGCGATTACCATGTATCGCATATAACGGCGCTAAAATTGGACTGGTATACTTCAAAACGGGCGTGACGAAGTTACAATAAAGAAGCTTAATGAAGCATAAGTCATGGAATTCCTAAGATTATCTGTTAGCAAAATCTAGGGTTGCGTTAATACTGTCAATATGATCCCCTCCAATGAAAAAACGAGTGTTAATTACTATGCCCAAATCTTTAGTTCTGTCAAGTTGGGTTAATGGCTGCCTGGAGATCACGTGAAGTATTAGGTCTGTTCCATCGATTTTCGTGCGCAAACTTTCCGTGTAAAAACTTACTCATTTGGTGGGAGAAAAAGTGTTCATAAAGCCAAAAATCCAGTGAACTTGTAAAAGTCAAGAAGAAAATTCACAGAACACGCGGAATTTATTTAAAAACAGAAGGAAACCTCAAAATAGAGTTTGTGAATGATTCATCCGCGATTAATTGTATCTAATGATTTTCTGCAATCTATGAAAATGCAATGGACGTGTCTCAACGGCGGGAAAATTCTAATAGATTATTCGTTGTCGACTTACCTTTCCTAAAGCCGTCCTGGAAAACCGCAGAAAAGGTTTACAAAGGAAAAAAGAACATCACAAACCAAGGCTTCAAATCTCTTATCAAATCTTCATCCTTCAAATCAATCTCATCTCTTATCCTTCGATACAAAGCGCATTCGAACACTTGTCGGCGTCATCACCGGACACTGCCCCATAGGAGCTATGGCCATTAGACTCGGCGTACCATCAAATGAGTTCTGTAGAAGCTGCAGAGATGAAGAAGAAATTGAGTCCATAGTGCACCTGCTCTGCGAATGTCCGGCTCTAAAAGAACGACGACTCGGCTGTTTGGGAGCATGGTTCTTTGACAATTTGGACGACTTAGCTGAGATAGCATTGGTGGACCTAAATAGATTCATACAGAGATCTGGGTGGTTTTAAGTTCTGACCATGCTTCTTCTTTTTAAGGGCATTCACAATGGGCCTTCATGGCCTCCGAGTGAACTTGGTGCTTCTTAGCAACAAACAGCCCGACTAACCAACCAAGGCTTCAAACATCTTAGCTATACAACATAAATTAGCAATAGGTTTGTAATTCAGTACCAGTTAAATTGCTTCCAGTGTACTTGAAAGACATCACAGCGAATTGGTAAGTTAAATGAATAACAGAGAACGGGAATAAGAGAAATGCTATAATTTGACGAAAAGGTGGCAGGAAACTATGAGCAAAAGTCGATATATTCTTTAAGCTGGCAGCGTCGTCAAAAACCAGGTTTCAAGGAAAATTGGCAAAAGCCTCGTCAGATAAGTAAAATACTTAAGAATCCAAGAACGGAAGGATCATCGCCCAGTTTTTCTTTCAATTGCACTTAATAATCATTATAAGAAGCTTCTAAGCCCAAAATAATTATGCAAATTAGAGTAAATTAAGTAATCGTCGTCCCTCCCGGTGGAACAAAATCTCTTCCAAGCTTTACTTCTCAAATTTTGTAGAAGCTTCAAAGAGAGCCATGGTTGAAAATATCGCATGTCATTATCATAAAAATATTTAACACCCTTATCAATGTGACTTTCGGTAAAAACATTCGTCCAACGACAGAATGGGCAAGTTCGTGCGGTTGAGTTGTACCAACATTGTGTAGTTAGTCGACCTATTATGAATGAAAAGGTACGCGAACAAACCTTATGTTTACTGTTGAAATGCACAATTTAAAAGTTCTTACTAAAACAGTGTATAACATTGTATTCTTTTATTAAAGGTAGTTTCATTATCTACTTTAAAATCCTATTAACTTAAATATAATAAAAACATAAACAATTGTAAGCGTCATCCATAAAAATTCAATAATTGTAAAAGACTACCAACAACACACACCGCTATTTTTTAATAGCGAAAAGGGCAATTTTCTGAATATTACTCTAACACTCAACTGCCCACATTGATCCATATATCATTTGCTGCATGATGCTGTCGTTGCTGCTAGATTTGATATGTTTCGATGTTGATTGTTATGTGATTGAGATTGTGTGGTTATTGTAAAAAATCTAAGAATTGAGGTTTCACTATTACGTCTAATTGGTGTAGGTATCTTTGTCTGGCTTGGACCATCTGTCTGCTGTCCTGAATGTGATATACGTCGTTTTGGTGCACCGGGAGATCTTGGGCTCTCCGAGTTTTTCAAACTTTGTAGTCGCGGAGATAAACATGTAGTTTCTTGAGTTAATAAATTATCATTGTCAAAACTATGAGAAGCGTTAAGTTTATCACTAATATTTCCTCGACTTGACATTAATTTCTGCTTTCGAATTTTTGTCAACCAATCTACCTTATCCTTATATTTTCTTTTAGGTGACATTATATGTAAATGAGGAGCCTCCCCATCAATAACGTAATTTGGCAGATTTGATGTCGGTGAAAACATCGAAGACGATGAAGTCGACGGTCTTTGCGAAAGGGGCAGTGTAGAATTCAAATTAAAATCTATCCTTTCTGTAAGTGGCGAAACAATCTTGTTGGTAATTGAACTGCAAGTATTTGAGCAGGGTTGCTGATCCATTAGAGAATTTTCTTGATTACTATCTTCAGGATGATTAACTACAGTACTTATGTGACTATCAGTCTCCTCAAGAACGGGATCCAATGATTTAATTTCTCGTTCCATAGCGCACCGTGCCGTAAATGACGTTGATGGACTAAATAATCGCCTTCCGCGTGTCTCCAAATTTGGTCGTTTTTGGTCACTACCCTCACATTCATCTCCTCGATTCATTTCAGCGAATGTCCTTTTTATAGACACTTTTTCTACAGAACTAGGTGTTTTCTCATTTTGTTCTATAATTCGCCGCAGTGAGCGTGGTGTGCATTCAAGAAGTTTCAAATGATTTTTCAACACATGATTTTGGTATCCCTTGCAATATTCTGCCTGTCCCCTATAATTTATTTTTTCTTCTGCATCTATTCTCTCCGGTCCAATTCGCCATATTTTGTGTCTGGCGTCATCACTGCATGTAACAATAGGCATATTTACCGATGCACTCCATGCAACACACATAACTTCCACTGTGTGTCCTACTAGAGTAACTAAAGGCTGTGGATTATTAATATTCCAAATGTAAGCTTTCTCGTCACTGCTTCCACTTATAAGGTAGTTTCCGTCCGGACTTAGACATGATTTTATATAAAATGTACTGTTTCTGAAACCAACGTACCTTTCCATTGGATTGGTGGAATAAGATGACAGGTTATAACAGTATATTGTATTGTCCATACAATTAGCGTAAAGTTTAACACCTCCTTCGTCTACTAGTAAATTGGTAAAGCCTTTTAGCGTTGAGGATCCTGAATATGGTAAACTAAATTTTGGAAGTGGTTCTTTTTTGTAGCATGTGTAATTTCGACGAAGGTCCCAAATTTTAATAACACCATCACCAGATCCACAGGATATAAGTGTCATATCGTCCTGAAAAGAAAAGAAATGAAATCAACTAAAATGATAATAATATTCATATATTGGCTACATAAAAACAAATGGTTATTGCATTCATACATTTCTAGTCTAAAATACTTTGATGTTTTAAATATATAATATTTTCGGTAAATGCCTTTGTCATTTATTAATTCTCTTGTTGAATCTTTATTGAGTAAATTTTGTTTTTTGTTTGTGAGAACCACCAACTAGCGCTAACTAATTTATCTGTAAGGTAACTCGTAAACCTCTGCTTCAAACGTTATCCAAGCGATATATTGTCATATAACAATATTTTAAAATGTTTTATAATAGATTTTCGCTGTCGTTTTATTAAAATATTTTTTATTCGTGCGCACACATTGACAAAGTCGGCAATAAATGTTTCATTGATCAGTGGGCCACTACAAGAAAACGTCAGAAACAGTGCGCCATGGAACCCGTGCTGAAAGAGTCCCATCGAAAACGCTATTAAAAGGTCTGTTTGTTTCGCTCCACTTTTTCTGCACTGCCTGCACTTTGTGCAAAATTGACGTCAAACGGCGTTTGTTTCGGTCTCGGTGTAAAGTTAGTGCAACTGCACAACGTTTGTTTCGCTACAAAAAAGTGGAAATTTCTGCACTTGCTTTGGATGAAGTGCAGTGAGTGCAGGCAGATATTTGACATTTGTCAGGCAATTGTCAAACAATTTATAAATTTTTAATTTATTATATGATAAAAAGTGCTTGAGGGGAAGTTGATTTGACAATTCAAATAGAGCTTTCAGTGTCTATTAGTGAGCACGAGTTATCACTAGTGCTTGTTAGGGAACAGACCTATTGAGTGCTCCGTGTTATGAATTGTCAATTGCATTGAAATGTAAGTTGACATTTCTCGTTCTTGGCACTGAAAAGCACTTTGCGTTCCTCAACGCAGTGCAGGTTTATCCCCACCAACAAGCACTTTATCACTGCACTTTTTGTCACTGAAAATCAGGGAACAGACCTAATAGCACTGAGAAAATTTTCACTAATAAAAAGTACTTGAAAAGTTGATTTGACAATTCAAATTGCGACCACTGCTTTCAGTGTCATTTAGTGAGCACGAGTTATCACTAGTGCTCGTTAGGGAACATACCTCTTGTGCGATTACATACAAGCCGATGAACTATCAAATTTGACAATTCTCTTTAGTCATTTGGTATACAACAAACTCAAACCATACAACAAAAAAACCATCCAAATCGGTCCACGCGTTACTAAGTTAGGTTTCACCCCCACCCCACCAAAAATTTTTTTGACATGGTACCAATCGGCGAACATACTTTACCCAACAAAACAAGAATCATCAGAATCGGTCAAGTCGGTTAAAAGTAGATTTACTTCTTCACATTGAAGTTAAGGTTTCGAAACTGTCAAATCAAATGTCTTCTTCTGCAATTTTATCCGATAACACAGGTCAACATGGTTTAGTTGTTGGAAAGCTAAGGGTTATTTCCGAAGTAATTTGCTGCGTAGAATCCGAATCCGGGGTCAGAATTGGCCCATCACGTCAGGATTTTGAGATATTTGAGGTTATGTACCCGAAAAACGGCGTTTTTTTCTACTTTTGAGGTTATGTACAGGGTGCACAAAATTTTTGTGGTCTGTCTCCCCAGTTTCATCCAGTTCCGCCGTTATTCGGGTACATAACCTCAAATATCTCAAAACTCTGACCTGACGGGCCAATGCTGATCCCGGATTCGGATTCTACGCATCAAATTACTTCGGAAATGACCCTCAGCTTTCCAACAACTGACATGACCCCGGTATTTGTAGACCTGTGTAATTCAACTTCCTTGCATATTTACTTCTATCATAGAATTAAAAAATAAGGGAACAACCTAAATTTATCATGCGAAAACCTGCAAGAAAAAGTCTCAATAAGTTTCAGCCTTCATAACATTTTTTGGATTTTAGCAAGAGTCATCAAGATGACAATATCAGCGTGCATTAAGAGATTCATCTGCCGCCTTAATACCCTCTTCTAGAGATTCCTATAAATCAAATAGATATAATGTAAACAATGTAGTTCATGGAATGCCTCCTTGCCTTACTCCCATAAATGCATACATTTTATGAATAAACACCAGTTGCTTACCAACTAGTTGTTTTGTTTTGTATTATTAGATAAAAATGTTATGCGAGAATATCAATATTTTTTTAAGTTCTTACTTTATGCGAAATTTTGTTCAGGGTTTTGAAGAAAACAACTTTCAAGTAAAGAATTATCCCAAGCACTAATACAAATCGTTAGCGGTTGTGAAATTGTCCAGCTGCAGGAAATATAGCCTTCCTATTTTTTTTCGCCCCCCCCCCCCACTTTTTTGTAATTTCTATCACACCATTAATACCTTGCGATCCCTGGCTTCGTCCATACCCGTGTTATGTAAAATTAAAAACTGAATTTTTTTAGTTGTCGTAGTTGATAATAGGTCTCGCATGAGAGAGGAAAGTTGGTCCAGCGAGAATGTTAGGGTATTAAGGCCATTCCATACTAAAAGTTCGACTTAATCTATTAATTCCTAACAAATCCAAATAAATTATTAAATTATATTAAGAAAGTGCACAATAATAAATATGTCTTTATTTTCCATATTTTTCTCTAGTTTAGAATAAGAACCCAACTATTTTAAAGAAATTCTAATCGTATGTTTCTTGTGAAAAGTGAAGCTGAACACTTTTTTCTTCTCTAGTTTCCGTAACCCCTTGTGGGGAATGGGGCCGGAGAACAACTTCACCCGAGTGTACAATTTAAAGTGGATTCCGAACCACTGGCAATTTCTCTGCAACCCCATGACCTTTTTATCGTAATTTGTGGTCAACAAAAAACAACCATGGTTCGCCGCCGCTCCACTGACGACTTGAACACGAACTTTAAATGTCGGTAAAACGCCGAAGACTAAACTGAATTAATGTGGACTGGACCTTTTTCAGGAAACGACAGAGTTACGAGTGTAGCATACGTTTAAAAAGTCTAAAGATATTGCATTAGTTGCAATGCGTTCAATTTCTTCTTTTCAAAGCTATTACTTTCACTGTTTTTTACATACATCATCTTAATGAAATAGAAAAGTTTATTTCTTACCTGGAAAACTAAGCCAGTAATACTACTCGATGTAAATGTGGTGCCACATTTTGGAGTTCTTGCCTTTTTCTTCTGTGAAATCGGTGTTCCTGGGCCTAAAACATGGCCGCTGTATATGCAGTTATCAGCCCTTGGTGTTAAATCCATATTTAATGAAGCTCTGGTGTCCCAAATTAAAATAGCTCCATCCCTACCTCCAGTAGCAAAAACAGAAGAGTCCCTTTTGCGAAATGCAGCGGTTTTAACTGATCTAGTGTGACCATTGAAAACTCTGTTTAATTCCATTTTTGATTCCGTAATATCCCATAGCCTTGCCGTATGATCTCCTAAAATACCCATTTATATAATAAGATACTTAACCAATACCATATATTTTACCTGATGCAGACACAAACTTCGTCTGTCCTGGCGTCCACTCAATATCGAAGACAGCGTTATAATGACATTGTTGTCCTTCAAGAGCCTTTTCTTCTGGATCAATATTACTTTTATTGGTATCTTGAAGGGCAATCTATAAAAATAATGTTTCATAATTCTTTTATAACTATCAAATTAAAATCACCTTTCCGTCCTCATTCGCTATGGCCAAGATGTGTCTGTAATTTGCACAATCTGAAAATTTGGCGGAGAAAATTGGCGGTTCAGGATTGTAATCAGAACCATAAGTCGATGGTGTGATACCTTTCCAGCTATCTTGTTTTGGGACACACAATCTTGAGAGCGCATAATCATAAGTTAAATCATTAGCTGCAAGGGGAAAATTAGAGTTCAGCAAAAATTATTTCTGATTTGAGGAGAGAAGTCAATTTCTGTCGGACTAGATTTTAATTGATCATCACCTGTTGATTAACCGGCACTTTCAAGGGATCTTAAATTCAGAATATTAGATTTTTGTAGATTCATTTTCTATGAATATTTGGGCATTCCTTTACAAGAGCGCACACAAATTAGCACTAAATTGTGAGAAAATTTGATGAATCAGTAATTATGAAAATTGGACAAGGGTTCACTCTGGAATATTGTTCCGATTATTAGACAGTGTACAATTACAAAACTCTGTTTAAATCACAATAAACATTTGACATTTTATTCTTATTAATGAATTCTATCGGTTCTAAATTTTTAAACGCGTCTTTAAAGCCGAGTTCGTTAGAGAAAATATGCGATATATGAAATGATATTAATTTTATTGACTTACATATCCCTTGTTGTTTCTCAAAAAATGATAAAAGGTTACTCATATTAAAAACACTAGTTTTAAATTAAAGAAATTCATTAGAAACACTACTGGAACATTTTGAACTTTCATCATCAATTTGACAAACAAATGGCGCGCAATGTCAAGTGATTAAGTGAAGTTAGCAACGAAATGAAAATGACCAAAGCTTCTAAGAACATTTACAGGTGGCAGCTTTCGCGTTAAATTCTTTACACTTAAAGAAACGTTAAACCGAATAAATTTGCTTATGCCGGGTAAAATATAAAAATTCCAAATTATATATGACAAGTGATTTTAATTAAGCTTTATAAGATATTTGACATTTAATATAACAACAATATTCAACTAAAGTAAAATCTTCCCACCTTGACGTTAGCATAATTAATCGACATAACTGCAGTCGGTTGTGCTTTTAGCATAATTATTCGTTGCTAAAGAAAATGACGGCTTGTCGAGCAAATTGGGGGCAAATACATAATATTAGAGTATTTGTATTGTTCCTTTGTAAACCGAACCAACAATAACAAATGCAGAGACTTCAAAATAGAGCAATGAGGATAATACTGACATGTTATTAGTAAAGAAGGTATATAGAGAAAGTACTGCCAATTCGATATACCAAATTAAGAAAACAAAAACTTCTTCCCTCCCATATGGTCACTATTTCCGCTATTTTTCGTGCCCTTTCGCGCACCATGTACATTTACAAATTTGCTGTCAAATGACAAATGGCGCGAAAGTTTATTTTCCTCTCGGTAAAGTGCGCGCGCGAATTACATTGAAAAGACTGAATCGAATACATCGAAGAATTATTGTGCAATAAGTGTAAGTTTATTAATTTTGATTTAGATTTTATTTATTTTAGGTGATTTAGAACCGTCATAGTGACATTTACCATGTAATTAGTTGAGTTTTTCGTGCTTTCGCGTAAATGTTGTACCACAGCACTGCGCCATACTTAATTTAAGGGTAGAGCAGCCAACTTTAAAAAAACCGGATGAGGGAAGATTCTTCGTGCAGTTTAACGAACCTGGGACATATTGGCGGTACTTTCTCTATATACCTTCGTTAGTTATTAGTATGCAAGGATATGTGAATTTTATGTTAAATTCATTAAATTAGCTGAATGGAAAATAAAGAATAATCATGAATATATTTATGTTCGTATTTAGGATAAAATACGGACTTGTACCAAGCCATTTGAGTATGATTAAGAAATGGTGATTTTATACTACTACCATAGTAGATATAGATTTCTTACTTTTGATTATGATTCCGGGGGCGTCGATTCTACTGGCCAACTCCTGCCTCGTAGAGTTGGCCTTTACTCGTTTCCCTGTTGCGAACGTAGAGTTGGTATAGGGCTTTCAGCTTTATCGCTCCTTTGTTTTGCTCTTTCTGTTTCTTTGCATTTTTCACAGCCACATCCAGATGTCATCTTTCCGGCTTGTGGAGAGTTTGATCTTCGCATCCTGCAATCTCGTTTGTTGCACGTTCAGCATTTAAAACAAAATTTAAAACGACTCCGCCTTTCCAATGCATTGACCCGACAGCAGGTATCTTCTATTTCGATTACCTCTCTTAGGCGTACTCCTTGATGCTTGTTTTGCTGCCTCATAAGCCAAAGCGTAAGCTAAAACTTCAGCGTTGGTGTTCTTCCCAGCCAGTCGCACTGCTTGCTGCAGGTCAAGATCTGCAAGTGAATTTATAAAAGCTTCTCTTGTGATCTCGTTGACATAATCTTGGCTAAACGTGGGATAAGCCAAATGTGTCAGCCTTTCTATGTCCACACATAACTGCTGCAACGTCTCTCGCCTCTGTGTTTGACTCCGTAGCTGAAGACAATAAACCTCTTGCATGTGCTGGTTTCCATAACTCAATTCTAGGGCTTGTATCATAGATGAACAATTTTGTACCTTTGCTCTGCCGGCATAGTCTGTAACAATTCTGCTGCTGCGGCTCTAAGTGCCATGATTAAAGCTGTAGCTTTTTCCTCGTCAGTCAAAAATTTACTGCCACTGCTGTCTCGAACTGTACTCTTTATGTCTGCCAGGCAGTTTGACAATAAAAGAAGTTTCTTATTTACAGTCACATCTGTAGATAAATTCGTCGTTTGCCGCTTCTTGACATCTTCTAGTTCACTTCTAATTGCATCCACATCATCTCTAATCTGTTCTTTCAGTTTCTTCTCTATATCGAGATTTACCTTCATAGAGCTTTCTATGTCCTCCAGTTTCTTCTCTATGGTGGCTTCTAGTTTTTCAAACTATTTTTGCACAGAAATTTCTGTTTCAGCTTTTACTTTTTCAACGGAGGCTTTAAGTTCGGTTACTGAGCATTTTTGTTCTTGCATTGTCGCTTTCATTTCGCTTACGGACTCTTCCATTGACGATTTATGTTCGTCCATTGATGTCTTTAAATCGGCCGTCGACGATTTCTGTTCAGCCATTGATGCTTTTCATTTTTCCTTGGAAGATTTCATCTCACACCTCAGGACATTGAGAAGATCTGTCATGCTACTTGCTTCTTCGAGCTCGTCTTCAAAAACAAAAGCCTCTGGATCCTTTCCTTCCTTTTCCATAGCTACTTGTAGTAACGCTGCCAGGGCACATTCCCAATTGTGGGTAGGGAACGTTTACTTAACTTCTCCTTCAACTTCACTTTTTAGTTTTTCTTAAAGTCCCACTTTTGACACCAATTGTAACGTAAATGGGGCTCTTCGAGCTCCACAGATTAATTAAGACAGAACCTTGTCCACGAAGCTTCTCTTCGCTTTGGTAGTGCTGCAAATACTGCGGAAAAAAGAAGTTTCACGTTGGGATCGTAGAACATGGAGGATGATTTTTTTTTTTTTTTTATACGATGTGGCCAAATCCTATGGGACAACCCTTTGATGCGTTAGCATGGTTTTTGCCGGAAGGGAATTAGGGTAAGGGAAGTGAGGAAACTTGAGTCTTGTTTGCATTGCTGCGAGCTAGACAACAGCCCAGAGACGGAGTGGATTATTTTAATTTCTTAATAAAAGCTCACGGTCATCTGGGCTCGAACCCGGGACCCACGGCATGTTGGTCTTGCCGCTCAACGCATTGATCCAACTCCGTCTCCTGATGGTAGCAATTTGCACACGTCAATAACTCTGCAGACTGGTCCAACGGGACTCTAAGCCGGGCACATTCAGACAATCATGCTCTTGTTAATTTTTTAGGTTTCGGGTCAATTTGTTCGTTCGTTTAGGTTTAACTTTAGGTTTCGTTTTGGTTCGTTTTTCAAAATTTGTTGGGAACTTTTCTTATAGTTGGTTCTCACTTGGGGGCATTTCAAAATTTGTTTATATTTCCGTTTTACAAGTTTTCGGGTCTTTTTTATTTAATCTTTTTGAATAACGTATTATCTTGTGTCAAGTCTTATATGTTCTATTTAATTGGAACTATTGTGTCTTTTTAATATTTGTACAGTTGTATGGGTTAATTAATAAAGCGGCAATTTAAATAAAAAAATTATTATATAGAGAACTCATAGGCAGGCCGAGGCTCGAACCTGCGTGTTACACATGCCACTCATCCATTAATTCAAGGCTTGTGAGTTAAATCAAAGGCACTCTTCTGGAAGATATAGCTATGTCCGCATCTCTAGAAGTACGATAAATAAGTAGTTAAATGTAGCGAATTGCAAAGCAAATAAAGTCGTGCGCACTGTTGAGTTAAGATATAAAAACCATTGCATGACATTGAGAAAAAACTGCACACATATCCAGATACAAACATTGACTACTTTTTCGAAAACCAAGTATTTTTCTAGTTTAATAAAAATCGTAATTGTATTGCGACTAATTTTTCAAAGGAATAAAAACTAATGTTTTAACTATGCAGGCGGAAGCGGAAATGAGAATATCAACACAATTTCTATAACAGTAAAAATATTGTATTGTTAAATCATATAAAAATTCATAAAAAAATATATTGCAGTTTCGCTTTGAGCTGTCAAATAAAGAAAAAAAAAATTCTAATCAAATATAAAACTAAGCAAGTATTCATCATAAATAAAAGCTCAAATCACTCCGACCTTTTTCATATTCTCATTTAAGAACTAAAACTAAATTGAGGGTGAAGATATTTAAATTTTGCGAGTTCCATAAACAACCTATTCGTCTCTATTTGGTTTCGTAGACGTAACTCCCTTTCAACTCCTTTCATAAGAGTTTCAAGCCGACATAATACTTCATCCCACTGAGCCTTTTGATTTTCCGAACCTGTTTCCTTGTTCTGTTGCGTTGCATCGGCTTGAGGACTATTAGGGCGATCTGAAAAAAATATTTTTATGAAAATATGTTTTTACTCTGTACCTTCTTTGTTTGCGTACCTTTTGATGAATCAAAAGATTTTTCTGAAATCTCAATGATGTCGACATAGTTTTCTGCTTTAACTTCCTTGGGCGAATAACTTGCAGGCTGCATTTTTTTAAGGGGGATGGCTCTACTACTTAGATTCTCCGGTTCTGTTTGTGTTATGATAATTTCAGGACATTCTGCAAATGGTTGCGGCATATCACCAAAATTCTTGTTAACATCCTGTAATACAAAAACAAGTTTTAATGATCTTATAAATTCTTGTTATTAAAGGGCCTGTGGCATTTGAGGTACAAGACGGCGGCAGACGGCGGAGCTGAAGCTGATGCACAGGCTCGCATCAATAAGGCTCCAGTATCATTTAATACTCTTGTTGAGATCTGGCGCAATAACAACATCTCCAGATGCACAAAACTCTGGATCTTCGAGTCGAATGTAAAATCTGGTCTGTTTTACAGCTATTCAACATGGAAAGTGACCTGTCAAATCACATCTTAGCTACTTTGTTAACCGGTGTCTCCGGTGCATTAACATCCATTGGCCGGAGGTCATTACCAACGAAGACCTACACAGATTTACAGGCCAAGATGGGATAGACATCAGTATTCGCAGGTGAAAGTGGCAATGGATAGGCCACACATTAAGAAAAGAGCCAAACAACATCGCACAACAGGCTTTAGATTGGAATTCCCACGGAATCCAAGGAAGACGGCGAGAGGAAAGGTATCCAGATCAACAAATCGTGGCCACAGTTGAAGGCTTTGGCGCAGAACCGGACCAGGTGGAGAGTCGATGTAATAGATGCCGTATGCCCGACAACGGGTTAAAGAAACCAAAGAGACAAGGAACTAATACAGGTTGTAATTTGGCTATTAGAAAAAAATTAAAATGACAGACACTTCACTAATTTGTTTAGAAATTTTTTAATTTTGTATGTTTCCGATGTTAAATTTAAGTTTGTTCAGCTCCTCACATCCTTCAATGTGAGAATCTTAAGCCCCTTAGCAGCCCTCGCCATTTTATCAAGAAAACCAATTGCGTCGAAACTATTTTATTATTTATATGCCAGTAATTGCAAAATAGTTTGATTTTAAAATTTTCCTTCTCCCAAATGCCAAAAAAAAATCTTTGTTACATTTGCGAACTTTCGAAACCGTCCTAATTTCAAAAGAAGCAATTCAATATGTTATATTACACGAATATTAATAAAATTAATTACGGTAAAATTTGTATCTATTTGAAATAAAAAAAATTTATTCCATCAAATTCAAATTTATGTTTAAGGACTAAATCTACTCTACCTCTGGGTTGTTTTGCTTGTTTGTCATAATTTCATAAACAATTAATTGCAAAATATTTTAATTGCATCCATAAAAAAAATACTTACGTGATCTACACTCATCCTAACGCTGTCAATTTTTCCCACACTTCTCCTACGAGATACAACCTTGCGGTTTAAAAAAGAATTAAGTTTGACCTCTTGTACCCGCGGAAGTAAAACGGGATGCTTCCTCTGCGAAAGAAATTTATTTAAATCAGTAAATTAAATAAAAAATTATTTTCAATTTTATGCGTACCTTTATGTGCATATGAAAATTGCCAGTCGATCTAATGCTGCCCTTGTATATATTTCGTGATTCGCAATGACAGCATCTTACAGTAACATTTTCACCGTCCAGTGCAATAATTTCATAAAATTCACCGTTCAAGATATATGGAATATTGGATTTAAGGATACTTTTCGACATAGCGTTACTCGTCTAGATACTCGGAGCAACTGATTCTAAAATATTTTAACAGGTACTGTAGTTATTTGCGCACGCACGCCCTTGTATCTCACTTCGAAATGAGACCGATCTGGTTAACGGCATCTCTTCAATAAATTCGATTTCTGCTGTTGACTTCTCATTGATAACACTGCAGTTGCTGACATCCAAATCTTGCTCGAATCGCCAAAAACAATAGCCAGTTCAGTGCGTTGGCCAGATAACTGGCCAACGCACTGGAGTTTATTTAGATTTGCTATTTGCATAGTTTCCACAATAAATCGATCGAAATTAACGCCCAAGTGGCAGTTTTAGTCGAAGTTTAAACAGACGAAAAAAAAATTCTTTGTTATTTCGTTTCAGGTCAGATGTGGGTCAGATACTAAAGAACAAAGGGGAGATGGTGTTAGTATGTTTGAAAAATTGTTACACGTACATCTTATATAAGCAATTACTACACTTAAACAATTCAACGTTGTCACTTTAGTGTGAACAAAATCTTATTATTTTTATTTGTTGCTGTAAAAATTGTTCACGTTAGCCAAAATATTAAATATTTTTTACTAAATTGTTATACTGATAGTGAATGAGCCCATGTAACACCTTGCTAAGGGATATAGAGTGGAAACAGTGCACTTATTGTAGGTACACTAGAACCCAAATCATCCGATCTACCGGTTTTTCAACCTCTTTGTTAAAACAGTCTTTATCTTTGTAAGTCATGCGCTGCATAAAGTAATGTGGCGGCTAAATTTCGCAAGAAAGTCGCTAATTTATTTGTTAAGTATTGATGAAAAATAGAGTTGAGTTTATAAAATTTAACTAAAGTAAGACTTTTGATTAAAAAAAATATATAAACAGCATTATATGACTACCACTATTTCTTTTCGGTTGGGCGGATTAACCCAGAGACAATGAGGCATTGCCCAGGGCACCCACCGAAATGGGACCACCACAATAGGAACTCTTGCAATTTTCGGAAAAATCAAGTCTGTGAATCAACTCTGACTCTGTGAGGTCAACACTTCTTAAAAAAATTTGTCAGCCTTTCGGGGGCAGAGGAAGCGAACAGGTGCAAAAATTGTTTTTCAATTATCTCAGCTACAACTTATGACCTTCGTCGTACCTGCAACCGTTCTCGATTGGGAGTGGGCAAACTTTTTAGGAGCAAAAACATTTTGTTTTATAAATTTGAAATTTTTTTCATAATTTTCAAAAGTTTTTAAACATTTTTATCGTCGCACATTAAAGACTAGAAAAATCTTCGTGAACATGATCAGGAACAGGTAAAGCATGCTCGATGAGAATAATATAAGGCTATAAGAATACTTAGGAACTAATCAGAGATGCCTGTTGAGGAAATGATAATGGTTTCCTGACCAGAATTCCCTGATTTGGAACTAATTAACGGACTTCCCAAAGACAAAGAGGTTATAAGTTCGACGTGTAGCTTTTTTTTATGTCTGACCGGGCATAACTTCGTAACTCGTGGTCCGATTTCGATGGTTCTTCTGTATAAAGTGTGATCCCCAGTTGCTAATAGCAGTATAATTTGGTCCTATGTTTAGGGGGGGGGGGAGTAGTCTAACTTCGTAACGCGTGGACCGATTTGGATAATTCTTTTTCTGTTGGGTAGAGTATTCTCCCTGGTTGATACCACGAGAAAAAAAATTTTGGTGGGACCGATTTGGATGGTTCTTTTGTTGTTGTATAGAGTCTGACCCCCATTGCTAATAGGAGATTCATTTGGTCCTATGGTGGTGGTGGGGGAGGGGGAGGGGAGGGGTAGTAACTTCGTAACGCGTGGACCGATTTCGATGATTCCTTTTCTGTTCGGTAGAGTATGTTCCTTGATTGATAGCATGAAAAAAAATCTTTTGTGGAATGGTGGTGGGGTAGGGGGTTAAACCTAACTTTTTAAGGCGTGGACCGATTTGGATGGTTCTTTCTTCGTAGTATAGAGTAGAAGACACTAAAAAGTGAAAAATAAAATAGGTTTTTAAAAAACAGTTGAAACTACTGCACAAAAAGCGCTAAAAAGCATAAAATAGTTTTTAATTTTATATCTATTACGACATTTTGAAGTCGGTGCAAATTAAACAAACAAAAACACTCCCCAACCACAATTGAAGATAATATTTAAAACTAGATGAACGTGTCAGCTCACGGAATCATTAGGAAGAACGATTAAATACTTTTGTTGTAGTTGTTTGGTTTGTTTACTTTGCACAGACTTCAAAATGTCGTAATAGATATAAAATTAGAAATTATTTTATGCTTTTTAGCGCTTTTTGTGAAGCCGGTTCAAATTTTTTTTAAAAAACTATTTGATAAGGATCTCCAGTTCAGGAATATCTTATGTGCAATTAATAAGGTTCTAAATAGAACTTCTTACTGGCACCTTCCTACTTGGAACCTTAACATTTTGAATTTTGTATTCACAAATAAAACACTTGAATCATCCCAAAAACTGAACATTTTATTAACTAAATTTTACAATTTAATTTATCAAGCTACCGACGGATATGTTTAACTTACATTAAAACATTTCGGATATAACAATGGGCATCTAACTGGTCATTACATAGATCTCTACCTATATATTTAGCTTTTCGTATTTCAAATTTGTCTAGTCTATTTAAAATTTTCTCGCCATTCTGATTATGCTTTATGTCTTTTAAGTCAACTTTGTGGTTATTTTCTTTTAAATGTCTTGAAAGACCTGATATGTAGTGACTTGCCCTGACAAGCTTATTTTTAGTGGTCTTTTTTTTTGCCAATATAGGTAACCGGACAATCCCCACATTTGATTTCATATACCTCGCTTTTTCAGTGTTTTCTATTTTTGATTTTTAACCGACTTCCCAAAAACAGAGAGGTTCTAAGTTCGACGTGTATATTTTTTTTATGTCTGACCGGGCATAACTTCGTAACGCGTTGACCGATTATGATGATCCTTTTTTGTTGGATAGAGTATGTCCACCGATTGGTACCATGTCAAAAAAGTTTTTGGTGGGGCGGGGGTGGGGGTTGGGGTGAAACCTAACTTTGGGGTGAAACCTAACTTTGTAACGCGTGGACCGATTTGGATGGTTCTTTTTGTGTTGTACAGAGTATGATCCCCCATTGCTAATAGGATAAAAAAATTGGCTATGGCCGGGGGAGTGGAAAGGGATAGTCTAACTTCGTAATGCATGGACCGATTTTGATGGTTCTTCTTTTGATATGTAGAATATGTTGCCTGATACGACGACAACAATTTATAAGGTGTGCGGAGGGGGCGTTACACAATTTCTTTTTTTCTGATTAGCAAATGATAACAATTTTGTACCTAGAGTGACTACGATGATTCTCTGACTACGATAATTCTCTCTTGCTGTATAGAGTACGGTGGCGCACTAGGGTCATGTTTAGAATTTTCTAAGGTGAGGGAACTAAAGGGTGACAGTGACTAATTTCGTAATATGTTGTCAGACTTGGATAATTTAGTTAGTGCCCTACCTCTGCAACTTTTGAAATTGCTTTGTTCGTACGAGCAGCATTCTTCGAGTCGTATATATGAAGACACTAAAAAGCAAAAATAAAATAGTTTTTAAAAAAAAATTTGAACCAACTTCACAAAAAACGCCAAAAAGCATAAAATAATTTTTCATTTTATATCTATTACGGCATTTTGAAGCCGGTGCAAATTAAACAAACAAAAACACTCCCCAACCACAATTGAAGATAATATATAAAACTAGATGAACGTGTCAGCTCACGGAATCATAAGGAAGAACAATTAAATACTTTTGTTGTAGTTGTTTGGTTTGTTTACTTTGCACCGACTTCAAAATGTCGTAATAGATATAAAATGAAAAATTATTTTATGCTTTTTAGCGCTTTTTGTGAAGTCGGTTCAAATTTTTTTTTTAACTATTTAATATTTTATGATTACCTTTAATGGTCTATTGTTAAAAATGACGCGGTAGTACAGGAAGGCAATTTAGATGCTAAGGCAAAACGTTCTAACATACTTTAACTTCCATTAAAAACAAAATTCAAAGAAACAACTTAATAGTTTCAAAAGCAGACAATTGCAATAGAGTGGTAATTTTAGATAAAGCAACTTATATAAGAAAGGCAGAACATTGTCTGAATAACATGAATTTGAAGATGTTAAGTATAGATCCTACCAAAAAATTTAACTATTAAATAATTTAACTAATTAAGACCACAACACAGTTGATTGATCAAAGGGAAAAAATAAATTAAAGATTGTAAATCCCGCCATTCCGAATTTATATAGTTTAATTAAACTACATAAAATAGACAATCCAATTAGAGCAGATTTAAAGTGTCAAGCACTCGCCCAATTGATTTGTGTGTACTTTAATACCGGACATGATTAAATTTGAATCAAACTGTTTCATAAGAAACACTTTTGAATCAGGGTTCCGAATCGATGCGCAATTTCGCTCCAAATATCGCTCCAAATCGCTCCGGATCGGATCGGTGCGATATCTGAATCGATTCAGCCTGGAGCGTTATAAAAATATCGAACCGCTCCGGAGCGGATCGTTATTTTCCAAATCAGATATCGAACCGCTTCGGAGCGGATCGTCATTTTCCAAATCTGACATCGAACCGCTCCGGAGCGGATCATTATTTTTTAAATCTGATATCGAACCGCTCCGGAGCGGATCGTTATTATTTTTAACTTCAATCGATCCGAACCGCTCCTGGAGCGATATTGAATCGATTCGGAGCGATTACAATATCGCTCCACTGAATCAAAGGAATATGTTTGGTAATTATAAGAAAATGATCCTCACCTGCAACTTAATTACTAGGTGTTTTATACAAGGGGTGATGAGTAGGTTAGTGGAAGCGCGGTGTGTGGGTGGGTGTTGGGATGTGGATGGTGAGTGGGTGAATTAAAGGAAGAACTCTAGTAATTATAAACGTGCACCTCACCTGTAATTTAATTACAAGGTGTCTTGAACTTGTGTTTTGTGAGTTAGTGAGAGGGTTTGGAGTGAATGTGGGTAGTATGTGGGTGATGGGCTGGAGGGTAGGTGGTTGGTGATGGGCTGTAGGGTGAGAGGTAGGTGTGTGGTTGGGTATTGAGTGTCCACCACCCACATGCTACCCACATTCACTCCTGGAGCGTTATTGAATCAATTTGGAGCGATAAGAATGTCGCTCCGCTGGACCAAACAAAGAAGTATGGTAATTTTTAAAAAGTGCTTCTCACCTGCAAATTAATTACAAGGAATCTTGCACTGAGAGCGCTTTTAGAGTTTGTTATTATTTATTTGGCCGTTTTTCATTCTAATCTGCGTGTTAAAGGTTTCAACCAACACTTCACGGCTTTTTATATTCTAAGAATTTCTTTTTAATCTTTTAATTGATGAACCCAATGGAGTCTGTCTGATGCTAAACTATTTGAATTATTTATCCAAATCAGGGAGCTGACTACAGAAGTTGAGTAAACTTCGCTTGCTTCAAATGTGCATAGGGATCCAAAGTAATAAAACAGAAAAATCAAGAAGCCCCTCATCAAATGTAGGTTGATTCCTAGTTTCAGAGAATACAATTTTATGAGGGTAAAGTAGGCCTTTTTGTTTTTCCGGGTAATAAAATTTTTGTACATGCTTTTGTATGGATAAAAAAAACCATAATAATCGGAAAAAAGCGCGAGCGAAATTTGTTCGACTTCTTTAAGCCGGCCAAAGGCGCTGCGATATGCAAACAGAGACCACAATTGTCCAAAATAAACAACAATTATTTCAATTATACCAAATATTCAAGACCGTAAATTTAAGCATACCTTTAATGATCCCATGCACTTGGTGTTTTCCACATTACAATGATTATCAAACTTAGACTGATAATAGGACATAATTTTGTCGTTTGATGCGCACTTAACATATGCCTCTCCTTTTATTTATTCCGTTGTTCTCTCATAATTCAGGTTAACTACAGCAATTTATCTAGTTCACAAGTTTTTAAGGTATTTACATATATCTTATCTTGGTTATTTGATTATATTACTTTAAGTTTCATTAGGGAAAGTTAGATTAGGAATTTACCTTTGCGGATATTTGGGCCGCATGCACCCTTTCCTCCTTCCCTCATCACTGCCTTCTCATTGCCTTCCCTTTACTCTTCTCCAACATCTAACATCCGCTGCCCCCCCTCCACAAATCCTGCTACTCATAGCACGTGCACTTTTTAAAAATTACTAGTCATATTCCAGAATACACGCCTTACCCATCATCTCCCACAACCACTCTGTACCACCATTTATGGTGCGAATGAGGAAATCCCAGGGGGTTTTTTTCAAAGTCCACTTTTATATTATATCGTTATAATTGGAACTGGACATAACGGTATCGGCTGAGCTTTGGCATTATCATAAAGAAAGATAAAATAAAAGCATTATTGTTAATCTTTGCCAATCGCAAAATATTAGCAATAGAGAAAACTTGTCTACAATCTGTGATATTTTTCTCAAAAGTGGATGATTCTTGAACTGGAGCCTCTTTCACACCTTTCTTTCGGATAGTGCAGCCGTAGCTACACTACTCCCGTGTAAGTTGGCTTTAACCAACATATTAAAGCTTATTATACACTAGATGTGCTAGCTGGTCTGTACATCGTTTTGTTAAAAAGTTAGTAAAATGCGCAATATAATATTATCATATACTACCACGTCGTCGGTGGAGTAAGTGCCCCAGACAGATTTCGATAAAAGGCCATTGGAGTTGCAGAGCAACTCGGTGGTTCGGAATCCACCTTAAATTGGAGGTGTACTTGCAACCATTGTCTTGCAACGGGTGAAGTTCTTCTCCTTTCCCATAAGGGGTTACGGGAACTAAAGAGAGACTAATGTTTACGTATATACTATCACAGCAGGTAGTAAATATTTTTCTTAATAAAAGTAAATAAGTACCGTAGGGCAACTAAATTTAAAAGGAATACATTAATTATACAATAAGGTTGTTTCTGAAAAAATAATAGCATAAATAGCTCCAAGAGTTATAATAAAAACAGTTGCAACTTGTTTAAACATACTATAAGTTTCTGAGAATTTTTTTCATTTTCAAGCAGTTCCCTATCAAGAGGGACCTCTAAGTTATAACGTTTTTTTGTCTAGATCAATTCAGCGGGGTGAAATACAAAAACATTGCTCAGCCGACCTAGCGCAGCACAGCTCTAGCATATAACAGGCTCTCTAAGATTTACAATTATGTCCAATCAAAATGCAATTAATGAAATATAAATCAATTCACAATTTATTTGGCTGCAAATAAAACACTTTAATATTACAATCACTAAAAAACTAAAAGCTTAATTATAGGAAACTTCAGTAATGTATTTTTAAGGTAAATTAAAAGAGTCATGTTTAAGAAAATGTTACTACAATTCTTCCTCTCTTTTAATTTCAATAATATCAGCGACCATCTTAACGTCATGGCGTTTCAAATGAGTTTGGTATCCGTCCCGAGTAAAAAATCGTCTATCGCAAACATGGCAGGAAATCTTTTCTTTATGAGAACGCTTGTGAAAAGACAAACAATTCCTATTTTTAAATGTGATCAAACATTCCTTGCATTTGAGAGTATATTTGGACTTTCTATCAGGATTGAGGTGCTGCCTAAAGGCCTTCTGTTTAATAAATCTCTTTCCACAAGATTTGCACTGGTATGGCTCATTACCTTCGTGTTTTAAAAGATGATTTTTGTAGTCTGGTTTCTTCAAAAATTCTTTGGAACAAGTTGAACATTTAAATGGCTTTTCTTTTGGTCGGTTATGAACTTTTTGGTGCCTTTGTAATCTAAATAAACCAGCGAATTTCTTTCCGCAGGTCTCACATTTTGTAGGTTCGGAGTCGACATGAATAGCCCGGTGCCGATTATAGCACTGAATTCTATTAAACTTTTTATCACAGTACTCGCAGTTAAATGGCATATTTCCAGTATGAGTCAACTTGTGCAGCGCCAAGCTTTCTTCTCTGGAGAACGGCTTAGAACAAATATCACAAACAAAAGCGGTTAAATCTTTTTCATGAGTCTGCATGTGTCTTTTAAGTAGAAAGTCGGTAAGAAATTGTTTTTCGCATTGGGTGCAATTTTTTAAGGTCCCTAGTATGTGATTGTGACCTTGTAGATGTCTTCTATAATTAAATCGCTGAGTAAATCTTTTCTGGCAGTAGGGGCATTCGTGAGGCTTTTCCCCAGTATGAGATAACATGTGTAATTTCAAGCTTTGCTTATACGGAAACTGCTTAGGACATAAATTACATTTGTAGACATCCGTCACGGGGCCATGGGCTTTTAGATGCCTTTTAAGTAAAGTAGGTATGGGGAACTTTTTACCGCATTCTTGACAGTCATACGATTTAATATTTACTTCCTTATGACACATTAATAAATGACCGTCCAGCGATGTTTTATTAGTGTACTCCTTGGGACACAAGTGGCATTTGTACATCTTGTAATCTATGTGCATATACCAGTGTCTCTTGAAATCTGGAAAGCGACAAGTGGTAAAACTACAGTCCAAACAAGCATACGGCTTATCATCGTTGTGAACTTCTTTGGCATGTTTGAAAAACAAGTCACAGGTACGAAATTCTTCGTTGCATTTTCGGCAAAACTTACATCGTAATACGTCTTTTCGTTTCTCGTTTTGATCGGACAAGTTCTCACCTGAGCCAAGAAGTTCCTCCAGACACATGTCTTTATACTTCTTAAAATACTTTACGAAGCAAAGTGGGCAGCATCCTTCCAAAAGAAGCTGTTCGCTAACTTTAGTACGTGATAGTGAAATATGTTTTTTCCGATGGAGATAAAATAGTTTATAGTCAGTAAAGTGTAAACTGCAGTCAATACATATAAATGTATCAATTTCTACTTTTAAATTAATCATGTTCTTTGATTATAGAGACGTCCTTTAACTACTATTCCGGCTGTCTGTGGAAAATTTGAAAAGTGCCATTTATTGCGGTATATACTAAATTAGACAATTTACGTACTCTTTCGATGATGCCAATAGGCTTTTCTACCAGTCCTTGATCTTTTGTTCACTTAATTTTAAAGCATTTAACGCAGCTTCTTATACAAGAATTAGGATACTTTTAAGTGGCGAAATGTCAACAAAGCAAATGTCAATTCTGAAATTACTGGCCGAGATCTTCCATTGACAAAATCTTTCATCTATATTGGGAACTTCCTTTCTCTGATATCCCCTTTTATTCTCAAAACGTTTCCGTTTCTTATTTAAAGAAAACCGTTATAGAATTAAACTTTCCCTGTTATGCTCCAAACTTATATTTATATTGGTTATAATGCAAAGAAGTTGTATATGCAATTATAGAACAACAACAATTTCTTGTTTTACCATGAGGAAGTTTTTTTTACATCGTGGGTTATTAAGTTGTGCGGGTTTTTCAACTATCTTGAGTATTCTAGTTAAGGATCTGCTTGGCGATATTATTAAAGCACTTCATTGCGAGTTTTATTTATTAAGTTTTTTCGCACGCTGCCCAACCGCAGCCTATTTTCATCGATGGAATGATCCGCGCCACTTTTAAGATCTTGGATACTGAGGCAATCATTACTGGCCAGATATTTTCAGTCACTAAAAATACGAAATGCTTGGGTTACTAGAAAAACAATCTGCTTTGGATCTATAGCGATGTAACATTGAGATGCCTTACGTCTTAGGGAAATCGTTTTGTGAACGGAGAGCTACTCTATTTATGTAAAAGATACCCTTCGTTGGGAACTTCAGAATGCTTTGAATGCCAAAGCTCAAAGCTTCTTTTAATCCTCAGTGAAAAACTTTCCTAGTAACTTCTGTCCTACCTTTGCGAGCGCAGGACAACGGCATAAGAGGTGTCCTATAGTTTATTTCATATTGGGTTCCCGACAATGCCTTCCTCAGTGTCAAAAATACCAATTCTGTGTGCACGTATACTCCCGTAAGGCAGTGGGCGTAGTAGATCCCGGCCATAGTTCTACATTGTTTCCGAGTTAGGTTGAGTAGTCCGTTAGTCTTTTTAATATCGTAGGACTTCCACATGATTCTTGCGTTTCGACACGTCGTGGTCTCTTCCCATCTTCTGTTCGCAAAATCTAATGGAGAATTGATAACACCACATATCCGAGGAAATAATTGTCCCACTTCTCTTAGCTAGAATATCTGCCGCTACGTTTCTGGTGATGCCGCTATGTGCAATTACCCAGCAGAGTTGTACTCTTCTGTTCGTGCCTACAGGCTGCAGAGCTCTGTAGCAATCAAAGAGAGATTTAGATTTGAATTCCTTGGACCCAAGAGCCTTTAATACTTGGCAGTCCACATAGATACTAATTGAAGTGCCCGTTACCAACTGACTATGCGCCAATTCCGTCGCCTCGTGTATTGCCGCCACTTCGGCTTGAAGTCCTTAACCGGTAGCATGTAATCAGCGGCAGTTTTGAGATTCTCCCCTAAGCTACTACGGCCGAATCCCCGTGTCTTGAGAAACTTTGACTGTTTGAGGCACAACATTGACCTCAGCGCGGCGTTCTTTGCATACATATCCACAGGGAGAAGGTGAAAAATTGTATCAAGAATACGAGAGGGAGTGGATTTGAAAGTACCAGTAATTCCCAAACACACTATTGTGTGCTCCAATCTGGGCAGGTAAGTTTTCCTGTTCACAGCTGGCCACGAAACCTTGATACCGTACAGCATTATTGGTCGCACTATTGCCGTATAGATCCATTTTGTGTTGTTGGGTTTCAGCCTCCACTTTGGACCGAAGAGTCTTTTGCAGGTGTAGAAAGTTCTGTTTGCTTCAGCAATCCCTTCTTCTATATTAAGCTTCCAAGTCAGTTGTCTGTATTGTTGGTTTGAGTTCCAGTAAGATACTATTTATACGCGGTATTTTGTACTTCCCAGTGAAGAGTTTGGGTTGGTGCCGAGCCCCCTGGTTTTCACCCAGGAACTTAGCTTCTTTAAATCTCCTTCCCTTATTTCACTAATCGTATTCAGACATTTGACAGATACTAATCCAACTACATCATCGGCGTAAGCAATCACTTTTACAGTCCCCCCCCCCTCTCAAGCGTTACAAGTATATCGTTTATAACCAGCAACCATAGGAACGGCGAGAGGACTCCTCCCTAAGGTGTGCCTTGGTCCTCTGATTTGCGGAGAGTACAGCCGCCCCACTCCGAAATTGTCTCTCTACTCCTAAGCAGCGTGGAGATCCATCTGCTGTAGTTTTATCCATCTTTTATATATCAGTAAAGGTTGGTTGGTACTACAGACCGATTTGTCAAAGTTCTTTTTTACTTAAATCCAAATCTTCAAAACTCAGTTCCCGACGAAAAGTGAATAAATCAACAATAGGGTGATCCAAGAAAACAGTTTAGCGATTTACACAGACGGCTCAAAATGCGAGCGTGGCTGTGGCTTTGGAATATCGTGCGAGGAACTTAACCTGAAGTTATGGGGAGGACTACGGCTCCTCCTCGGTTCTTCAATGTAAAATCGCAGCGATAGAGATAGGAGCAGAACAGCTAATGGAACGGGGGGTGGGATCCTCAAGGATTGCAATATGCACAGATAGCCAGGCGTCCATAAAGTCTTTAACTAACGTCGAGGTAACATCCAAAACGATAGAGGGATGTAAACAGACCCTAACGGAGCTAGGGAGACAACGATGTCACCCTAATATACGTGCCGGTACACTGTGGCATAACAGGAAATTAAAAAGCAAATGAGCTGGTGCGGAGAGGCGCAAATGAGGACACTCCAATAATGCTTAACCTGAGCAGTGAGCATACCCATCCATGAAATTAAAAAAGAAACCGTGGAATGGGTAACGAGGAGGCACAAGGAAAAATGGGAGGGATCCGATACCGTCAGACACACAAAGGCGTTTTGGGGAACTCTTAATGCACATCAATCTGAATCATTAAGCTTAACAAAGCCAAACTGAAACTTCTTGTTGGCCTTATCTTATCTTTCTTGCAAGACTAAGGCCGCATGCCATAAAAATTGGAAGTGCGAACAGTAGTCTATGCAGGGGATGTGGGGAAGAAGACGAGACCGTATTACATGTTCTCGGTCAATGCCCAGCCCTTACGCAAAAAAGGTCTACAATCTTAGAAACATATTACAGCGGAGATTTTGCAGAAGTTAAGAAATCGGGTTATAATCGAATTATCCAATTCGTTACGGGGATCAGTTGGCTCGTCAGTGGACTTTAGGGTACGCTACCGAGCAATGGCGTACAACGGGCCACTAAAGACCTCATTGCACAGAAGATACACATCTTTCCCCCCTCGAAAACCAACCAAAAAACCGGTTATTGTATGAACAATATATAAAAAGAAAGTAAAAATAAATAAACTCAACTTTATTTACATACATTTTTAAACACACCTATTCTTAACAACTAAAGAAAATACAAACGTGTTCTATGAAGATGTATTTCAGGTATTTAATTTTTGTATTGAACAGTTTTCTTCTGCTTCTTGTCTTATTAACGTATTGTAACGTTATTCACATTAAATTGTTCTTGCTTTACACTTTAAATGTTTTTCAAATCTGTAAGAATTGGTATCTGATTGCCATTTTTGTGAACCTTAGAATGAAAAATAAAGCAAGTTCTACTCGAATATGTTTTCTTGCATGTTCTACATGTAAATTTTCCATTTTTCGTGGTTTGGTGCATATGATTTTTGTATAATCGTTCCTTAATAAACTTCTTCCCACATTGTGTACATTTGTATGGTTCTTTACCTTGGTGAATCAATATGTGCTCATTTAAATGTTGTTTTCTTGTAAATTCTTTAAGACACCACGAACACTGGTATGGTTTATCAACAGGCTGGTTGTGAACCACAAGATGTCTTTCCAATCTATACCTTGCTGGGAAAGTCTTTCCACAATGTTCGCATGATACTGATTTTTCGTCTGGCTTTATATGAATAGCTTTGTGCCGCTTATAGCTCGAGGGTCTGTGGAATTGTTTTCCGCACTCTTCGCATTTAAATGGTAAGACACCGGAGTGAGTGCGACTGTGTAATTTCAAGCTCTCTTCCCGGGTGAAAGGTTTTTGACAAATATTGCAAGTAAAAGGTTTCTCGTCTGCATGAGTTATAATGTGCCGCTTTAGGAGATATGGAGTGAGAAATTTCTTATCACATAGCTTGCAATCGATTAATTTTCCAAGTATCCGATTATGTCCTTGCATATGGCGCTTATAATTAAAGACCTGATTGAATCCCTTCTCGCAAACGTCGCAACGATATAGAACCACACCTGTGTGGGTTAAGAGATGCAGCTTCAAACTATGATTATAAGCATATGTTTTAGGGCAGAAATTGCATTTGAAAGGTCTAGTTAGCGCAGAATGTGTTTTAAGGTGCCTTTTAAGTAAATGTGGTATAGGGAATTTCCTATCGCAGAATTGGCAATCATGCGATTTGATTTTCACTCCCGCATGGGTGAGCATATGATAATCCAGAGAAGTTTTCGAAGTATAATCATTAGGACACAAGTGACACTTATACATCCTAACACCTTCGTGTACGTAATAATGCCTTTTTAAATGGTGGTATCTAAAAGTAGAGAATGAACACTTCTCGCACTGATAGGGGCGATCAAGGTTATGAATAACTTTGGCATGGCGCAAAAATTGATTTATTGTAGGCAGAGATATCTTACATTTTAAACAGTATCTTGACTCCATGAGTCGTCTTGCTCTTTTTCCTTTTTTCCGTTCCATTCTAAGTCTTGTTATTTCTTTCAATGCATCCGGAACAAGGATTTTGAAATAAAATGTTAGAGAGCAAAATGGACAATATCCTTGCAGTATGTCCTTTTCTTTATGGCAGATTTCTGTTGAAGTAAAGTGACCTTGCCTATGCGCCATAAACTCTTCACGATTGGCGAAATATATACTGCAATCATCACACTCAAGCTGCGTGAACATATTCTCGATTAGCAATTCCATATTTATCTAAATTGGAGAAGACAAACGCATTATATTTGTTTAGAATTCACTATTCTCTTGAATGAGAAAAGTATTTTTGTTGCCCTAGAAGATGGTAATATATTTTTGTATACAAGAAAATTATATTAGTTACTTGAGCTAGATCTTCCTTCTATTGATGTCCCACGGTTTTAATGTTTCAATCCGACGAAGTATACACCAACAGCTTTAATTCTTTACATTATCGAAAAGGTAACATAGTTTTGTATCAGAAAACACTTTTTATAGAAGGCTTTGCGAATTAATTGGTCTATAATTAATTAATAAACGCAAAGAAATCCATGCCACTCACATGCCTACAGTAAACATCACATAAAAATGTCTGTCAACGCAAACTGTCAAGTCAATTAATGTTACCCAAAAATTTCTGATAGCCAAGAACTAATAAATCAATCAAGATCATTTTTTAAGATTGATATTTTTCGAAAAACTGATAAAAGTAGGTCCATATGGTTAATGGCTCTACAAAATATAATTTATAGAAATTTAGAATTTAAATTACAACACATCAAAATAATTTACTAATTTTTAGTAATCCTTTATTAAGTTTTGCTCTAAGCGAGACTTTGTTTTGTTTACCTGCCGGAATCCGTTTGTCAGGCGCCTATCGATTTGTTTTGTTCCCTAAAAAATAAGAACATTTTGTAATTTCTAAATGAAAATTAGAAGAGTTTAAACATACGGATAAAAAAGTATAGTTACAATCAGAAATCATCTAGAGTTTGCAAGTATTCATTTCTTTTCAGCTCATAACGACCAGATAATACTCACTAAAATGCACTAAGTCACTCAATTAAACATGGAATGAAATAAAATGACATTCTTCAAGCAATAATTGTTTTAACTGTGGATTATGTGCTCTCTCATAGACAATATGGCATTTGAAAATGAAAGCCTTTTTACTTCGTTTGAGTGTGAAGACTGCAGCATAAATTTCGCTAGCCGTGAGGAATTTGTTTTGCATAGAAGAAATCATTTCGTGTCTCCTCAGATTTGCCATAGAGAAAAGGATATTTTGCAAGGTGTTTGTCCATTTTGTTCTCTAACATTTTACTTTAAAAGCTTAGCACCCGATGCTCTCGAAGAAATTAGAAGGCTTCAGAGACATAAGAAGAAAGGGCAAAGAGCTAGACGCCTCATGGAATGCAGATATTGTTTGAAGTGTAAGATATCATTCCCTACAACAAATGACTTTTTAAGTCATTCAAAATTGGTTCATGATCTCGATCGTCCATACCAGTGTAAAGAGTGTTCTTTCTGTTCTTTTCGGTATCACGACTTAAAAAGACACTCGTATGTACACGAAAACATCAAGATATACAAATGCCACTTATGCCCAAAGGACTACACAACAAAAACTTCACTTGATTATCATATGCTTACACATGCCGAAGTTAAAATGAAATCGCATGACTGCGAGTTTTGTGGTAGGAAATATCCTATACCTCACCTGCTTAAACGGCATCTTAAAACTCACGTTGCAATTCCTAAAAATTTTAAATGCAATTTGTGTCCAAAAGAGTTTGCTTATAAGCATAGTTTGAAGCTTCATAACTTAACACACACTGGAGAAAAGTTATACCATTGCCCAATTTGTGAGAGAGGGTTTACTCAACCATTTAACTACAGGCGCCACATGCAAGGACATAATCAAATTATCGGAAAAGTTATCGATTGCAAACTCTGTGATAAGAAATTCCTCACACCGTACCTGCTAAAGCGACACATGGTAACACATGCCGACACCAAACCTTTTATCTGCGATATTTGTCTAAAACCGTTCTCCAGAGAAGAAGGTTTAAAGTTACATAAACGCACACATACTGGAGACCTTCCATACACCTGCGAAGATTGTGGTAAAAAATTCACTCGAAGATCGAACTACAAACGCCACCAGGTTATTCATATAAGACCAGATCAAAATCCGGTATCGTGCGAACATTGTGGAAAAAGCTTTCCTGCAATGTACAGATTGGAAAGACATCTCGTTATACATACACGCGTTGTCGATAAACCACATCAGTGCTCGATCTGCTCTAAGCATTTTACAAGAAAACAAGACTTAAAGAATCATCTCCTAATTCATCAAGGCATGGAACCGTACAGTTGCACACATTGCGGTAAGAGGTTTGTAAAAGAGCGACTGCTTAAGAACCATTTGGATCCTGATAAAGAAGTAGGACAATTTAAATGCAGAAAATGTAAACTTACATTCCCAAGCAAAACTTGCTTCAGTTTTCATCGAAGGAACCATAAGAAGGAATATTTATGCGAAATATGTCAAAGGAAATTTTTCAGCCCTGACGGATTTAAGAATCATTTGAGACAACATGTAAAAAAGGAAGAAATTGATGGCATTAAGTTGGAGATTAAAGAGGAGATGTAAAACGATTGATAACAACTAACGACATTTACTAATTAATGTACTTATCATCTTTGCGTTACATGTGGGTGCAGCACAGTATATATCGGACAGGATTAATATCCAGTAAACCTGGACTGCAAGAATTTAATACCTCATTTACATACATCACCGTTGTGTACATTTATGATATGTCAGATTCCAAGAGTTTTTTTTTAATTAAAGATTTCAAAACGTTTTTAAAAAGGGCTGAAAACTTTAATTATGAAATATAATTATAATTCAGTATTATATTCAAGTTTTAAATACAAAAGCTTCCAAATGAGAAACAGTTGTATTAAATGGTACGCTTGTAATTATTGGATTTTTGAAATTGATTTCGTTAGTAAGAATGCTTTTTAATTAAAATTTGTCTAAACGTTGCAGGACCTGGGCCAAATTATTAACCACAAAAAATATATTGCGAAAACAATTTCAAAATATTCTTGAGCCAAAATTTTTTTCAGAGCGGGGTTTTGGAACGACTCTTTTCACCTTCGTCATTGACTCCAGCCTCGAACTCGACCCAAACCCGTTCTTGACCCGTTCGACTGCCACCCTGCTTTCGACATCTACCCCGGCCGGACTTAAAACAAAGCTAATCTTAGTTTTGTTTTCGGTCTGAAATTTACGCATTTGCTCTTTCGCTTGGATCTAATATTGTTTCGTTTCAACTTTGTATATCGATAGATCTTGCACGACTGAGCACCTATTAAAGTTACGAAATGTTTACTTAAGGTCGGTGGTAAAATCCTGAATGTTTGTACCTATGTCGCTCTATCTACTTCACACTGGACGCCAGGTTCCTTAGGGACAGTTCTCTTCCCTCAGCTCTAAAGATGCCTTTACTTAATGTCGCCGCACAAAAACGAAGCCCATTTTATAATGACTCGTGTTATACTCCCAGGTCTACGAGTCAAGTATTAGACGGAATTAATTCTGCGCATCAACACCGTACTGGAACCGGAAGTTAAATCAAGAGCAAAGAAGTGAGTATACTTACCCAAACTGTGGACCTCCTTAAAAGTTCCAGCTTTGGCGGGGATGTGGGTAACAATTACCTAACTCAATGAAGGTGATGTACAATAAATAAAAACTCGAGAAACGCAGAAGGTGTTTATGAAGATTACCGGTTTTCGCATGACAACCCTGCAGCCTTATTACTTATAATGATTCGATTGCAATCAATCGTAAATATAGGAAACTTAGAATTGAATGGATGTACACGCAAGTACAATATCTCTTTTTAATCTCATTAAATTTTAAATTTCCTATACTTACGATCGATTGCAATCGAATCTTATTATGTAATAAGACAAGAAATTAAAGCCACTGTAGTGACTTGTCGAAGTTAGACACACTTCACCGCTATAAAAGCACCCTGCCAGTTTTTCCTACTAGTAAAAGCGTATAAAAGGGAAGCAAAACCTAGGAGAGTTCTGTTCACCTCTGACATCGAATCAGTGATGTAGTTAATTATAAATAAAGTTTTAATTTAAGATAAAAGTACAAAATTGTAATTATTTAAAGTTTATAGTATATAATTCAGAAACAACAGACCGGATGTTCGACTATATAAGGAAGGAAATAGAAAGGGCTCTTGCGGCAACCCAGTAATTCTCAACGTCAAAATCGTATGTAACTTTGACAAGTACCATCAAGGATAGTTCTCGCTCACCATTTCCTTTCAAATGCACTAACCAACAGAAGTCCGCAGTGACCTTTACTTCGCATCAAAAGGACGTCACACAGACTTCTAAGCACTACGACAAGAGTGCTTAATACCTAATAGCATAATAGTTGTTTTATTTGTTTAATTTGCACCGACTTCTAAATGTCGTAATAGATATAAAATTAAAAATTATTTTATACTTTTTAGCGATTTTGTGAAGTCGGTTCAACTTTTTTTTCAAAAACTATTTTATTTTTCACTTTTTAGTAACTTCTACTCTATACAACGAAAAAAGAACCATCCAAATCGGTTCACGCGTTAAAAAGTTAGGTTCAACCCCCACCTCCATCCCACTAAAAAATTTTTTCTCGTGGTATCAATCAAGGAACAACCAATAGAAAAAAAATCATTGAAATCGGTCCACGCGTTACGAAGTTAGACTACCCCTCCCTCAGCCACACAATAGAACCAAATTATTCACCTATTACTAATGGGGGATCACACCCCCCACCTCCATCCCACTAAAATTTTTTTTCTCGTGGTATCAATCAAGGAACAAACTCTACCCAACAGCAAAAGAACCATCCAAATCGGTCCACGCGTTACAAAGTTAGGTTTCACACCCACCCCCCACCCCACCAACAATTTGTTTGACATGGTACCAATCGGTGAACATATTCTACCCGCCAAAAACAGAATCATCAAAATCCGTCAACGTGTTACGAAGTTATGCCCGGTCAGACATAAAAAAAATACACATCGAACTTATAATCTGTTCCAAAAAGATTGGCAGTGCACGTTCTTATGGAGTATTGCTGTCTGCTTTATTTTCCTATAATTTTCCTATGCCTCCATCCCTCTTCCTCAGCACGCTGTTGCCACGATTTTATATCAGAACATTTTCTTATATTTCCTCGTAGCCTACTGCTAAAAGATATGATCTGGCTACACTAAATGTGCTTTCCGACCATTCCAGTCACTCGAATTCGTATTGCCTCGGAGAACTTCGCATGTAAAACCACCAACCAATGCTAATGCGGTGTGTCCGACCCCTGCCCAAATATGGGAATTATATTCAAGTCTAGGACTAATGTGGGACTTGTAGATCAGCGCTAAGTCAGGTGGGGTGAAATATGTCTTACATCTCTTTAGAAAACCTAAGCATTTCATCGCACATTTGGCGATTGCAAATATATGATCAGACCAGCTAAGATTGCCGGATATCTGAATACCCAAGATGTTTAGGGAGGGCGAATTGGGTATATTCAATCCATCGACTAAAACAGCATTGAGTTTTTTATGCATTAAACGAAACACGATTTGCTCTGCCCCAAGCGAGTACCATAGAAATGTCGTAATTTAATGATCTAAACATGCGTTCTCGATTGACTTCTGTAGAATTTCCAAATGAATTCGAAAATAAAGTACGCGAAATAAAGGGCGTTGTCGTCGGCGAAACAATGGATAGGATTGAGAGTAAGGAATAAAAGATCATTAATGAAAAGAAGAAATCAGATGTAACTCCGTCAATTACTACACGAATTGAACGGTCTGACAAGAAACTCTCTATCCATTTAACGAGGGTAGGGTGCAGAACAAATGTTTGAAGTTTGGCTAAAAGGGCAACATGCCAGACTCAAAAGCTTTTGAAATATCAAGAGCGACGATTTTGGATTCACCAAAGTTATGGAGACAATGATTCCAACACTCCGTTAGAGCCGTTAGTAAGTCTTCGGTTGAGCGGCCAGCGCGGAAACCATACTGTCAATCGATTATAACATGGTTACTTTCTAGATATTTCATCAACTGAGAGTTGATGAGTGATTCAAAAACACATCATGAGGAGAGAAGAGTGGCACTAAGTGATATCCAGGAATGTGATACTGATTAATATCAGAATCGGAAACAACATTGTTTCACTTAGTGCCAAAACTGCCGGATTTTCCGTGATCAAGTGGCAGTAAACCGAAAAATGGTTACTGTTTAAGCCATGAATTTTGCAAAAAATTAATTAAAAATTTTTGCATAGTCGCGGTCTTAATTTGCCCAAAACAAAACAAAACGAAAACGTACACCGACACAAGGACTGACGAACGGGATCCACAAATGCGAAGCAAGGCCGCTTCTGCGAGAACAAAGCCAGCAGCAGTGTTATGCCTGCTGTGCTGAACTTTGATCTCAATGAAGGGGGCCAAATACTCAGCAGTGGATACCCGTTAAACGCATTCAATTTTGAATGTTGGATGGGAAATAAGGTTAAAAAAAATGGAACGGACTCTCCAGACTGTGCTTTTAAATAGAGCATAAAAGCCCTTCCCTTTGACGAAGATGGCACTCGCACTTAATAATTTTCTTATTAATTCGCAACCGAATTTAAATTTTATTGGGGAGCAAGACACGGCGGCACGTCCGTTCCCCGTAGTTACTGGTAACGCAGCCATTACAAGTAAGATTTGGTGAACATTAGCAAAGGCATTTACATTGCAGATATCAAGAGCTTCGATAGAACTGTTGATATTTTTATCCAATATCCGCCTTCGCCAAAGTTTCACGTCATTGATCCATACTTCGGAAGAATCGTCATGCAAAATCGTGCTATATTTTTCAAATAGTTGGTTGCAGGCTTTTTCATCTAGGTTGAAAAGCCTCGAAAATTTTGCCAATACAACATAAACTGGCAACTTGTTGATAATAAGAGATAACTCAAGGCGTATGAAGACGGATAATCAAAGAAAATTTCCAAGAAAGAAATACGCAAGAATGCCATCAGGACCACACGAGAGACTATTAGCTGAATTCGAGATGTATTTAACGGCAGTAGCTTCGTCAAAAACTAAGTCTTTGGAATGAAGGGAAGTCGGCGGAACCCTCGTCAAATGAATAAGGTCCTTAAAGCCAGTATCACAATTGGAATCTAAAAACGCAGTCTTAAATAAGTCACCAAAGAAATTTGCAATTATAAGAGAATCATTGAGGTCGTCAAGGCATTCACGATTGTCATCCATCACATTTGTGTATCCATCACAATTGCGTCTAAAACTTACAAATTTTCAGTTGGCGGCACTCTTGTCAGGACACAGTAAGTTTGGGTGTCATCTGAAAAAATGGGACTTATTGAGGACGACATCTGTATATTATGTTAATATAGTGTGCCAAGCAAGCGGACCTATAATTAAAGGTAAATTACAACATTACTCTGCACTCCTCAATGGCTGGCGGCGACTCATGGTTGTCTGCTGTAGCAGAGAGCAATAATCGGTGGCGCCCGCAGAAATCGAATCTGCCATTCTTGCGTTGCAAAACCATGTAAAACAATTTATTTATGCTGCTAGTGTAAAATGATTTATTTATGCGCAAAATTGGCCTTAAATTAAAAAAGTGATATAGATAAATATAAACTCTTAAATAATTTAATCTAAATTTTTTTCATTTTAAACTTGAGTGGTCCATCTGGAGCATACATGAATGTAACAGCGTATTCAAGAGGTTTATGATGGTATTCGAGTTGGTAGTTCCTTAACAACTACAAAAGAAAATTTTAAATATTATTAAACGATACATAAACGATGTTGCTCACCTTAGCTAACAAAATTTGCATTTCAAGATCAGCAAATCGTTTTCCTAAACACATGCGGGCACCGTAACCGTATGGCAAAGACGAAAATGGATGAAGTTTGCCGTCGAAACCTCCTTGACTTACTTTAAGCCAGCGCTCAGGCCTAAATGATGCTGCATCACTAACATATTCCTCCATATTTCCGGTCACTAATGTAGGGAAAACCACTTGAATCTGAAATGTGAAAATGTTAATAAAATGAAAAATTTCTAAGAAAACTTTACTTACTCCTTTTGGTACTTGATATCCGCATATGACTGTGTCTTCCTGAAGAGTTCGTCCGTTACCAATAACTGTGCTATAAATTCTGAAAACCTCTTTGATGAATGCTTTTAAGTAGTGCATTTGATCCAGTAGTGTTATAGTTAGAGGCGTATTTGGATCAGGTAGGATTCTGACCAGTTCGTCGTGCACTTTTTTCTGTTGTTCTGGTCGAGTTGCCAGTTGATATAAAATTGAACAGACGGCCATGGATATCTAAGATATTTTCTCTTATTATTTTTGAAGAAATGATGAGTATAATCTTACTGTGTCGATTCCAACTAACATTAAATCTAACGCCATTATAGAAGCAATTTTTTCACTTTTTTCGGTTTTTAGTACTTTTTCTAGAAGAGAAGGTTCTCCATTTTGATCAGGTTGTTTTGTCTTCATTCGGCGAGTGGCGTCTTTTATGTACTTCATGCAAACTCTAAAGAAGTGTCAATTTTCAGAAGATAAATCACAAATAGGTAAAAATATAGGTAAATAATTCAAATAGGCCTCTAAAGGACTTGACACCTTTTCATAAAAATAAAGAAATGTTACGAATTTTTGACGATCTTTTATAAAAGTTTTAAGTTGTAAAAGATGAGTTGGCAGACTTAAATGGCGAGCAGAGGCAATAAGTTGATTTGGTCGAGAACACACTCTGAACAGCACACAATACTTCACCACCAACAGGAGCGTTCAGCGTACGAAAATGACGATCATGTCGAAAAACTGTATTCAGGGCCAAATTGTTCAACATCAGTTATCATTCCACAGAGCCACGTTTCGGTCAGAAACATATAACATAGTAGAATTGATGTAGAAGATAGGATAGCAGAGATATAGATAGCAGAAAGAGAAATTGCTAATAAGTTTTTTGAAGCAGCCTTAGAGTCGGAACGATGCCTTGGGATAACATTCCGCAAAATGGCTCCACTAGACCAGATCTTAGCAGAAATGATATCGTGGAAGAAAGAATAAGGACGGCAGATGCGGAGTAGGATCGAATTTGTTTATGCACCTGCATGCAATGCTGTAATGTACAACTCCGAGGCGAGACGAGATGTAACGCATGACTCCGTCAATTTCGAGGAGATGAAACGCTTCGAGGAAACATCGCCAGCCTCAGAGCATCGGCCTCAGCACAGATCTTAGGTCAGCAGCCAGAGGAACCGGGCCATTAAAGCTCGCCACCAAAATGATAAGCAAAGGAGTGTTAGCAGAAGAAGTCCAATGGGGTAGATTACCATTGTGATGTGAAAGCAAGCCCTTAATATCAGATTGACAGTTGACCAGGATAACAAATCAGCCTTGATCTGCTTGACAGAACGCAGAGTGTCATCCATTACATTATTATGCCCAAAGACATACCGTAGCCAACGAAGGCAACATGAAGATCCTTAACAGAGTCGGAAACATCACCAATTCTGCCAAAAACATTGTGGAGTCAACCGATGGACTTAGGGTTTTTGCAAAATTTAAAATTTCTCGATAGTTTTTTTTTTTCATAAAAAGAAGTATTTTTTCGGGATACAATCGAGATAAAACTGTAAAAGTAAGCCGTCAAAAATCAAAATTTTAAAAATCTGGCCCGACAACGACTAAATTTTTTATAGTTTAAGTTTAAATTAGTTTTTTCTGTTTCAGCTAATTATATCTTGGAGTGGGTACCACAAAACACCTTTTTAGGGTTCCGCACCAAAATGGCTAAAAAGGTACCCTTAAGATGTGACTTCCTCTGTCTGTCACAGCTGCTTATTTCAGCAACTGCTTGTGACATCGACTTGAAATTTGGAATAGTTTAAAATAATACTTGTCCACCTTCTAAACTGGAAAATTTCAATTTGTTTTTGCCAAAGAGGTCGAAAGGCTAAGTGTGGTATCATATGAAAGGCGTTAATTTGCATATTATAAAATATATTTTCATTTCCTTCTATGCTGCATAGTTTTCTACTCATGGAAAATGTCTAAAAAATGCTCCAAATGACTTCCACAAATTTCTGTTGTTGTTGTCCGAAGTTTGCAAAGCGAAAAATCTGAGATAATTATAGTTGATAGAGGTTTATGCAGATATTATAGGAAAAATAAAATGATATCTCCACAGTTTTTAGAAATCAGCAATCTTCCAAGGTACGGAACTCTCGGTACGTGAGTCTGACCCGCACTTGTCCGAGATTTTTTTAAAGACTTTTTCCCAAATGCCGAGAATTCGACGATTTTGTATTTTTTTATGATAAAATTGAATTCCAAGCTTTCATTTATGTACTTTCAAATGCAAAATTATTTAAATGTGTAAATAATACAAAATATAAGTACGTCAGAAAATATTTATGAAAATGACTTTTTCGTTACTTAAAATCTATGTACGTCCTTAATGTATTCTCTCACTTATCCTATAGACAAGCAAAGCTTACAGTATTATTATAAGCATATGATGATGATGTCCATACCGTGAAAGTTGGGAATTTGTGAATCACCCTGTAATACCTAAACGGTTGAGATACTATTTTTTGTTTGGCTGGTAGATCTCACTTATTTTGGCATACTTTATGGGAAACACCCTTTAGGTAATTTTCATTCTAATTATTGCTTCCTTCAGAACATTAAGATTTTCGACTACAACATTTTCTAATCGTTATTAATAAAGATTTGTAATCTTAAGGTGAAATAATATAAATTTGAAAGTGAACACTTACTCAACAAAGAAATTCATATTATTCACATATTTTGTCCATAGTGGTGTTGGAAAGTACCTCCAGTAAGGTGCTTTCAATTCCAAAATTGCGACATTTCTGAGAGCATACTTGGCTGCATTTATAATTTGTTGCGGTTCAGAATCAGCCGGTAGATTTGCTTCCAGGCAACCTAAACGAGTATCAAGTGCCACTCGTCCGATACCTGCCAAATGTCGAGTGAATACAAAACAAAAAATAATGAACCAAATTTGGATTACAAATTCCACTCACATTCTAGTGACCATTTGTGAATTTCGTTATCGAAATCGTCCGGAAGTTCGGAATTTTTATCTAAGAGTTCTTCGCAACGATGCAAGAAATCATCTGTGACTTCCTCAAGAGGCGTTAAATATCTGCGAACTGTTGAAAGTTGCAAAATAGGTTTTTGAACTCTCGACCGAAACTCCCGCCATTGTTCACCATGCCTATAGGAGTTTTGTAAGATTTTAGTCATATATTTTGTAATTTTTAATATACTTACACTCCTACTACGCCTGGTAGTTCACCAAAAAAGTCCTTTCGCACGACACTTTTATATTTGACCAAGCTTGGCACCGATGGACGATAAGGTGTTGTGCCTTCATTTCTGTAGCACTGGAAAGAAAGGTAATTAAATTTTGAAAAACACATTTTATCTACAAATTGTAAAAACTAATGGCAAATATCTCAATTATATTGTAATATAGGCTAAACTCTTTTGCCGGAAAGGCACAGTATGTGCCAATATGCCGAAAATGAAAAAAATATCGTTTGTCGACTTGTTTTTAAATTTGGGAAATAAAAAAGAAATCACTAGGAGCTGGAACTTAAAGGTATGACGGTCTATCTCCGATTTAAAATTTAATGCTTGGCTTTACGGAAGGCCAGCCTACTAAGGTCAATTTATCAGAATTCTCCAACTCTTGTAAGGAAAGGTAATTGTATATTCACTAAATTTTCCTCTTCCCTTTCTCCAATCGTTCTCTCCAATACGATTTATAATACATCTGGTGTGCCTTAAGGTCGACTTCATAGCATTATTTAAATCAACGATTTATTTATTTATTCTAATTAATTTAACTGATTTTCGGACAACGGTGATAGAATCTTTCATGTAGTTTTTTCTATTGAAGGAACTCTTACTTTGATATCTTCCATAATTGTTGCTCCAGTAATTTCCTTCCACTCAATTTAAGTAAGTGAACTGGAAATTTCTTTTTGCTGTAAATCTACTACAACAGAGGGCTTTGGCAACTTTGTAAAAGAAAATAAATTACGACTTAACTGTTCATCGATTAAAAAACTAGGTCACTACGCTCCTTGTCAGCTCTTTTGTATGCCTTAATCCTTAACTCACAACGCTCTAGATATGTTTGTCCCCTCCTATTCACCCCATCAAATTACCAGGGTTTGAATCGTCCTTGATTCCTACGATATCTGACGTTTTACTGATTTCCGAAATTTGGTATTTTTTAACTTGTGGACCAATTTGAACGATTCTTTTGACGTGACAAAGTCTTACAAGGCGTTCAGCAGGCTGGTTCGAATAGGAGAGCCTGGGTCCTCCTGGTAGAGGAGGTGGGGGTACGCGTACCCACCCTGGAGGGTTGGGAGAGGGGGTAGTGCCGTGGAGATAAAAATATCACTTTTACCAGTTTTTAATACTATCGCAACCATATATCCGCTTGCTGATGACGATCATGAATGGATATATCCTACATCGACAACATCTTCGACCGCTTAACAGAGGTAATATTTCGCTCAAATTCAATTATTTTTTCCTATATTCCCCCCCTTATATTTAACGATATTTCGATAAAAAAAATAAATACACTTTTATTTATTTATTTATTTACAAATTCGCCAAGTACTGACTACTACAAATCAATGAAATCAAAAAAAAAAAAAAAAAGTAAATCTAACATACAATGAAGTATAAAGTAAATTACAAAGTGATTAACTAATTACGATTCATCAAATACTCAAATACTGACAGCTATAAAAAACAAAAAATAACAATATAATCACAAAGAAAGAGAAAAAGTAACCCTAACAAAGCTGATTCTTCAGATGAGATCTAGATAAATGAAAATCAATAAGCTCAAAATTATTATTGAAAAGACGGCACATAGATGTAATAGGCTCATGCATACCATAATTAGTGCGGTGGTGGGGAGTATGGAGAAAGCAATGGTTTCTCAAGGGACGAGCAGGAATCGATAAACCTAGAGCTCCCAGCAGTTCCGGGGAATCAACCGCGCCCCGCAAGCAATCAAAGGCAAAAACAACTTTGGAGTTGTCACGTCTGCTTTCAAGGGACTCCAATGAAATAAGCTTTAAACGGTCAGCATGAGGGTGTATTTTTTATCTCCACGGCACTTCCCACCACCACACATCCTGACCGCCCGTGAGTTAGTCTGGATGATTCTTATTTTTTAGATACATAGAATATGTTTAACATGTGGTAGGAAGGTGGCGGCGTCTTACCTCATAACTAGTGCACTGGTTCCAAAGATTCTTTTTTTCTGCATAGCATGTAATAGGGTGGGGGCAATAAGGATTATCTTATTTTATGAACGCTCGAATCTCTAGGTAGGTAGTTATTTTCTTATATTAATTTGGAACCGACTTCAAATGAAATAGGCATAACAATTAAATTCTACCTACAAATTTTACACAATTATGAACAGTGAATATATATGTAAAAAAACAAGAACAGAAGGGTCATTAAGACACAAAACGTAAAATTTTTCCTATACTTCCGTCAATATGCTCACGAAGCAGGACGATCTACGCTTGCAGCAACTCTCCTTCAGATTAGAAGTTGTCTTCAACAGAGAAAAAGCGGTAGTGACGTTCCTGTACATTGAGGGAGTGACATAGTGATCGTGCCAATCGGAGACGCCGGTAACAGTGTTACCAAACCTCTGCAAAGAGAACTAGATGTAGTTGAAGAATGTTGCTGAGAAATTGATTTCAAAGAATAAAATATAAATTCAGCAGAGTATCACTGGAGTCATGCGTACCTCACAGACTACAGCACTCTTTAGATCCTGATGTACCCCCTATTTCTTCAAATTGCGTGGCAATTAGTACTGCCTACCGGTTAGATGGAGCAAAACTCCTTGACACTAGCTTAGGAAAGAGCCACTCAACAAAAAGAGAAACCATAGATGGGGTACATGAGCTGACTGTGTTCTCCAACACCATGCCGGTCAGGTTTTTAGCATTTCGTTTCGGATAAGTCGAAAATAGATGAGGGGGTAGGGGCAGATATCTGAACGCGACCTCCAAAGTCAACGCACAATTGTCGCTGTGGAAACTTGCCACTGTTTTCCAAGCCGAAATTCATACCATATTGTCATATGCAGACGAGAACCCAAAAAAGGACTAATTAAACATACTTGAACATATTTATTTTCTCCGTCAGTCAGGCAGCGATCAAGCAATCACCTGTTCCGTAACCAAATCTAAATTGGTCTGGGAATGTCAGGCAGCTCTAGATGAACTGGGAAAAACGAATCGAGTTAACTTGGTTGGATACCGGGGCATCGGGGTTTCCCTGGCACGGAAGGACTGATGAACTGGCCAATGGCTCTGACCAGAGTGCAGGATTTTAACCTGTACTGCTAAAAGGGCTATATAAACAACTCGACAAAAAAAACCAAAAATGCTAAGGTACTTGAAGAATTGAACGTTCAATGAACGAAACAATTAACACATTTTTTGAGCTAAGAAAAACTTATTTAACCCCGCTAATAATTGCCACACCGAGTATTTTCGGTATTGCGAATTTATTAAAAATCGGAAACTACCCCCAGTGCAATCCCACAATTAACACATTTTTTGAGCTAAGAAAAACTTATTTAACCCCGCTAATAATTGCCACACCGAGTATTTTCGGTATTGCGAATTTATTAAAAATCGGAAACTACCCCCAGTGCAATCCCAAAAATTATAACCTTCTATTTCGCACTAGCTAATGGGGAAACCCCCTAATTTTTAATCCTAATATTACTTTTACTTAGACAGATTAAAATAATACATATCTCTGTCTGTAGTTCCCGTCACCCCTTGTAGGGCATGGGGCGGAAGAAGAACTTCACCCGATTCGAGACAACGATTGCAAATGGACCTACAATTTAAAGTGGATTCCAAACCACTGAAATTTACTCTGCAACCCTCATAGTCTTTTTATCGTAATTTGTTGTCAGTAGAAAACAACCATAGGTCGATGCCGGTGGGATTCGACCCTGGGATCTCCGGATTGGTAGATCCACACGTTATCACTTGCGATCCTCGGCGACTATATATGTAACAACCCTTAAAGTGTATTGGAAAGCAACCATTCCTATTGCCACCCTGAAAGTTAAATAATTTTTCTCTACACTAGAATAAAATAAACCGGATAATTTTAATTTAAAAAACAACTTCTACACACAAGGAACTCCACTCGATATGCACGCTAGGGGTAGTTTCTAATTGATATTTTAGGTGTTGGGTTAATTCTTCATCAATAGCTATTTAATGAACAAAAATAAATCGGGGTTTTTTGTATATAAGTATTATAAAAAAGTATTCAATGTTGAACGTTGCATTAGAGGTAGATTTACTTTTAAAACAATACCTTTTATTCAATAGATATTTAAAAAAAAGAAAGCGTTGCTTTCCAAAGGGGGTGGTTTTTTTATGCACGTGGAGAGTGGAATGTATTTTTAAAAACTACTCTCTCATCAGTAAATATATAAACAAAAAAATATATTTTTCTATATCTTAATGCAGGAAAAAATTATTCAATGATAAGGATTCATTTTTGAAAATCATATATACAGGGTGTAACGTTTTTGAGGTCAATACGAATACAAATGATAGCTCTCACCTAGAAAACAAAAAAATGTATGGCAGGGGGGGGGCAATGTTAACCGTTTGGGAGTTACAGAGTGATTCATAAATATCAGTTTTCCATAGTATGCACGTTACTCTTTTATTTTTATCTTTTGATCTACTCAACATAGCGACATTAAACAAACGCTAATCAACTTCTATCCCAATGGCCTTTCCAAAATTGTCAACAATGTTGATCTCACTACTATCACTGCAGGTACAGTTACGGCCAAAATTGAAAAAAATGTTTTTAAATTACCAACATTTCAGCATTTTCCAAAATTTTCTCCGAAATTTATGTAATTAGTATACCTCTTTTTTTATTTTTAATGGATTCCCCGTCTTATTACCTTAGAAATCTCTGGCTACCTAATTATTTTATTGCACTTTAGGTAGGAAATTCTTTAAATAAATTTAAAGATAAAGGGTCAAAAATGATTGTTTTGGGTTATTGTTCCAAAAAAGTTATAAAAATGTTAGTGTAATTTTGTTTTATTGTCGATATTGGCATGTGTTAGACAGAATTCACATTCTTGTATCCTGGCGTTTTGTTACTCGTACCTGATGGAAATTTTGCTATAAAAAGGGTCAGTAAACAAGAATACCTATCACAGTTGAAAAACCAATCAATAAGTACGGGTGTTTTTAAGCAAAAATTAGTAAAAAACGGCAGAATTTAGTTTTGAGTAATACGCGGATATTCTTTACATTTATGGTGTAGTAGACGGAAAAGAGAGGGCGGCTGTACTAGAATATCAAGGGAGATTCCCTAATCAGCGAGCACCGCAAAGAGGGGTATTTACACGGACTTTCCGAGGATTAAGAGAAACAGGAAGTGTAACTTCACACGGCAGGGAGACACGAACTTCGGGAACTTATGCCGACGTCGAGCAGCAAATAATCACCATCGTGAGGCAAGATAAACTTACTTACGTAAACTGCTATTTTCCACGAAAAATTCCGCCATTTTGTGGGTGGGAAACCCCCTTAATGTAAAAAAAAAATTTAACTAAACGTTGGGGTGGAGGTATTTTATATGTACAAAATGTGTACCAAATTTCAAATGAATCGGTCTAGTAGTTTTTAAATGGCAGTAAACACGGACTTTGAAAAAGTAGTTTTGAGAAAAACGCGTTTAAAGTTTATGAGCTAAAAAAGTGAAGAAAAACATTTTTTTTTTCAACTTACACAGAATCATCGATTCCAGCTCCATAGAGTAGACTTCCTGCAGCAGCTTGAATGTCTTGAGCCTCTTTACTCTCAAGTCTTTGTTTTATCCTGTTTTATCGAAACTAAATAGAATATTCACGAAACAGGATAGTTGACCAGAACAATAGAAGTGAATAAGCTGTATACCTGCTCGACAGCTGCACTAAAGGACAGGGGACTAACTATAGACCATAACTTCAAGAGTTTTGCTCAGATCGACTTAAAATTTTGAGAATATATTCTTGAAATGTTTAACAATAAGATAAGACAAAAAAAATTCGATTTTTCGAAAGTGTAAAAAGGGGTGTACTAATGCATGAATTTCGGAGAAAATTTGGGAAAATGCTGAATTTTAAGTAATCGCCATTTTTTTCACTTTTGGAAGTGACTGTATGTACATGCAATGGTAGAAGTTAGATCAATATTGTTGACTATTTTGGAAAGTTCATTGTGATAGTAGTTTTTTAGCGTTTCCTTTATGTCGCTATGTTGAGTAGATCAAAAGATAAAAATAAAAGAGTAATGTGCATACCATGAAAAATACCGGATAATGTATACACAACGGTATAAACAAAGACGAGCTGACTAAGGTTCCTAGAGAGTGACATAACTTCACATTTATCCTGTTTAAGATGCAGGCTATTTCATCCACACCAAACCATGAAGGTATTTAAATCATCCTGACTGCAGGAAGATTAATAACTGTTTCTAACGCAAAAGAAAATCTTCATATCGTCTGCATAGATTAAGCCTTTGGAGTATTTAATCAAGGGGACAATGTCGTCAATGGCAAGAACAAACAGCAGCGAACCAATATGCCCTCATTGATGTACATCAGAAGAAGCCCTAACGACTGTAGATAAGTGCTAAGGACCAGAACGATTGTGAGACTGATCACCAGGTACAGCCAACTACGAGAGCACTTAGCAAAAATCGGTAGAGCAGTTAACTCCACCTGAAGATTGCGAATGGCGGAGGACGAGACATTATTTCATATACTTTGAGAGTGCGGCCGACCGGCGGCTATTACCAGACGCAGATTATATCGATCCTTGGGAAGCTACCATTGGGTCTTAATGAGTTTTGAAGCAGCTCGCTCCAAAATTACAAGCCTAAGGAATAGCGAGGGTTAACGTAATAGGTCTTACTGTTCGCGGCACTTAAGCACAGTACTTCTCCGTTTTAAACATAAGATAAACATCATGTACCTGGTTTTTGGTTGTAATTTCGACGACGGCAGTAGATTTTCGACGTTTGTGTAAATACCCAAAAACACATAAAATTTTAATATTTGTTCATATATTTTGTGCTACAATCATACAACATCGGAATTATACATACCTTCCCCACAGATTTGCACTGACTCCAATGCCTGCAGTTAATAATTTAGTGGAATCAATGCTGTGCAAAGTAAAAGACTGCTCCGTACATACAAAACAAATAGCACAAAGCCACATATCAACATATCTACAACTGTTTTCTGATAAATACCGATTTAATTAATGTTAATTAAAATTTTTATAGAACTATTAATATGTTAACGTAACAATAAATCGACCTTTTAAACGACAATTTAAGTTTTCCTTACTTCCAATCCTTTTAAAGATCTTTTAATTATTGCAAGGCATTAATGTTTAAATGAAAGACTAGTGAGTAATGTTGTAGGCCTAACTTACCCTTTCGATTTCATCCGCGTCAAATATAAATAAGAGATCTGGACGTCCCATCAATCCTGAAAAGCGAACGATCCTTCCATATTCCTTATGTAAGAGGAAAGATATCTTTCCAATATCTGATATTGTGTACTGTCCAATGATCGGGAATAATCTGAAATCAAAGATAATATAAAATTATCTGGGATGCTGTGTAATAAAATTCATAAAAAAGTTTCAATTTCAAAAGTCCATTGAACACAAAATATTTTTGTAATAAATTTATCATCGAAGTGAATTTAATTCCTGAACTGAGATTTCATTATAACCATAGACAGAGCGTTAAATTGCGTTGATTGCGTAACGAAAGAAGTTCCAAAATAATTCAACCTTGACTTCCATTAATTTAGTCAAGTGCTTCGGAAAATTGCGCTAATTGCAGTACAAGCATCAGTTAAGCTGGGCTCCATTCAGAAGCATTCAGGTGATAATTGGAGCTAAACATTGACGCATCGAAAAGTAAAACCAAAGCTAATCTCGGACTTGCATAATATTTTGTTTCGATGTGGTTTTTGTTTCGATGTGGGTCAGCACGGTTCAATAACATCGGGAATAATAAAAAGTCAATAAAATTAACAAAATTGTGACTTCAAAGATAATTTTGAATTCAATATTTCACTTTACTATGTACTAATCTATTCACATAGTCTTAAGTAAATTTGCAAATTTTTCTGTGCATTGTCACTATTTTGTTTTTTTTTTTGAAGATGTGTGAATTTTTAAGATAAATGTTTTCTTCTCAAAACTATTACCTAACTCTGGTTGTCTAAAAATTTGGAAGTGATAAGTTAATAATTTGAGCAAACTGTTTAAGCAGGTGCCACCCAGACATTCCGCTTATTTATTGTCAATGTCCGGGACGTTGAACGAAGAGCCAATGGAAAAAGCTTGTCGTCTTTTAATCAAATGCAATGTGCTATTTGTTTTGAGTAGTGCTGAAAGCATCGAGTTTATTTACATTTAGTTATGTAAAATTGTTGAAAAAATGTTTGTTTACTTTTAATTGCTGCAAACACTCTCTTTAACCGTTTTATTGGTCAAATAGTGGCAATAATTCCGTCAATCAAAACAAATTTGCCAAAGTAGAATCAGTTGGGGAGATATCTTTTGTCTATTGTTTTGTACTATACATGTAAACATTGCATTTAAATATACTATAATATACAAACATATATCCAATTATATATGCTAAACATTTTTCATTCAAATGTCGTCCTTGACAAAATTAATCCACTTACCAAGGTTTTGGGATCTATCCTATGCCGCGAATCTGAATCAACGTGCATGTCATATTTACGGTTCTGTAGTCAACTAGAAGGAACCTTTATAGTTTCGATGTCCATCTGTTTCTATAAAATCTCTGGAAGTTTATATTTTTAACTTTTAAGTAACGAGATATTAATTAAATTTCGACAGAAATTATTATTTTCTTGGGTTGGTGGCAGCCATTCACAACTCAGGGGACTTGGCGAATATCTGACCACTGAACTGAACCTCTTGAATAAATGCTCTAATTTCAAGGTTGTGGAGTCACGCTGTGAGGGGGACCATCTGATGATGGAACTTCTAAAATCTGTATGGTGCCTTTCACAGGATCCGGTGTTAAAGTTAATGGATCGCTAGTGGTATCTCCTCAGGGGCTGTTCAATCTGCTGTTGTAATTTAATTGATTAGGGAAGGTATTGGGGGATCTCTGCCCTCCCAGTCTTTTTGTTTCTCCCCCAATTCCCGGGTTCAAAAAATGGACGTAAAGTTAAATTTATTAAATGTTAAAGAATTATAAGGTTGCAAAGGTATAGGTAAAGGAGATCTTCTCAGTTCGAATAAAGCCAGCTTTCCTAGGTTGGAGTAACCCGAAACAAAACAAGATTGCAAAGAATTAGAGTAAACGAGTGAGGCTGATTAAGGATTGATTTGTCAATCCGACGGAAGAATCATCAGCACGGGAGGGCTTGAGTCGACCCGCGCAAAGGAAGGAACGTTAAACCAAGGGAAGCGGAAAAGAAATCGCCAGGACGGGATAGAGTTAAGATGGGAGGAGGTATGAAAACCTACTCCTGGGCTACTGCAAATGATTTCCGTCTCATTGTCAAAGTGGCTGAGTTGGATACGAAGTTCTCTCAGACTTCCATTTCGTTACTTTCTAGTTATTTAGATAATAACAATAATCGCAAAACTTTAAAAACAGCGAAAATATTTATGATACATGATTAAGGTGTCATTCGTACAAGAGCTAACTTAGTACTGACCCTATGCACTAAATTTTATAGTCTGTCAAACATTAAAAATTACATTAAAAGTCTTTGACTGGGTTTTGATTTATGTGAGGACAGCATTATGTAACTATGATTGAAAGTTCATTTTACTTCTCAAAGTGTTTGCAAGTATATAGGGCATAGGTTATTGCAACCTGACCCAAAAAGTTTAAGTTGAAAAAGGAAAATAATATTTTTTTTTGAAATAAAATAATAATAACTTTGCAATAAGTATTACTCAAATTAGTAACATTAAAATTGTAACTACTGCTACAGTGTCATGGACGCTAGTAAGGAGAAGGGTCTGCAAGTCTTCACAATAGCCCCTTCGGGAGCCATTGACTTCCTTAATGAAAAAGCGGGTGACATCGAAGTAAATTCAGTGACCTTGGAGCACGGCTTAATTACGCTAAGGTGTGTGTAAACCAAAAATTCAAGACCTGACTGTGCGAAACCGTCAAGGGATTGTCCAACTTTTGGGATGGAATGAACATGAAGATGGCACGCGCTGATGTAATCAAGAACATCAAGAGGGTGATGAACGAAGATATCTTGAAGTGCCAGTTGACTGCCAGTCAACCTCTCTCTCCTCTAATATGGAGAGACGCCAGAAGGGAGGAAAGAATTGGATTATTTGGTTGAGCGGCACGATCATCACGCCATGGTTTCAGGGTCCGAGCCTCGGCAGCCACCTAGGTCCATTGATTTTATCTTCACAATAAATGACGTTGAATGTGTCATCAAACACTCAGAGTTGTCCATTTATGCCGATGACATGAAAATAATCAAACACATCTCCTCCACAACCGAATCTCTTCTCCTGCAAAAAGACCTCGATTCATTCATCACATGGTGCATGAAAAACTTTTTAGAGCTCAATGTCTCCAAATGCCAGTCCATCTCTTATTCCCGCAAGTGTCTTACCACCACCCCGAAAGTCTATATGTTAACCGACGTACCAGTCCCTATCGTTACCTTTTTGTGTGACTTAGGAATAATCTGTGATAGTGAACTCAATTTCCGTTCCCACATTGACAGCATAATTAACAGAACTAACTCCGCGCTAGGGCTTGTGAAGCGCTGGTCTAGAGAGTTCTCCAATCCTTATGTTTCCAAATCTCTCTACGTCTCCTTCGTTAGACCTCTCCTTGAATATGCCAGCCAGGTATGGTCACCTACACAAACAACTCACATTAATAGGATTGAATCTGTCCAGCGTAGGTTTATTCGCTTCGCTTTACGTGATCTTCCGTGGGTTGACAGATTCAACCTTCCACCCTATGAAAACCGTCTGAAACTGATCGACTTACAACCTCTAAGCAAACGTCGTGATGTTTCCGCCCATCTTGATCCTGATCGCCTACCTTAATTCTTCTTCCTTACGCCTTCTGCCAGTATCTACTGTATTTATAGCTCATATCGTAGCTTAAACTATTTATTTATTTATTATTACTTATCATTTATTATAGTTTGTAGAATTAGTATTAAGTTATAGCTTGTATTTTTTTGTATTTTTATGTAATAGCTTGTATTAAGCTTACATAAATAAATAAATAAAACGGTCCCTCTAACTAGCTCAGCTTTTTACAAATCAGCAACCTTCCAAGGTACGGGGAAATCTCGGTGCGCAAGTCTGAGTCGCACTTGGCCGGAATTGTTTTCGCGTTCTACATCCTCGAAAACAGGGAGAAGTAGGTTTTGTAGCTGCAATAAAAATTACAAAAAAAAAAAAACGGTAAAACCCCGCTCATTCACTTCACTTATTCACATCAACCTGAATACTTCATATTCGGATTTTGTAGATTAACGGATGGCTAGGGTAAGTAATCAATAACCAAAAGTTGCCTTTCCTCACGTAATGTTGAAGGGTGTGCTGAATTAGGAAGAAAAGCAGCGGGGTAAGAAGGCCCGCATGCCTGGTATCAGTTTAAAAAACTTTATGAGAAAAAGTTTTAAGTTCAAATAATTGCGGTAAGGAACTGGCAGGTGTGTGTAGGCGAAGAAACGAGTGGGCTAAGGGATGAAATAGAGCGGAAAAAAAAATTATTAATTTAACTATATTGTACTATATTTTCTATACTATATAAATTTTATATAAATCGGGAGAGACAACCCTTAGCTACATTTTGGCACTGATACGACTTGCTATTACAAAATTCATGATTTTTCCAACCTATCAAAAACTGAACTCATTATCATATCCCACTTAGTGTAAAGCATACAGCTAAGTGTGATATGATAACTTAGCCACAGTTGCTCCCTTTCAAATTATTTAATTCAATGTGATAGGATTAAATTTTGCTGAGTTCTTAAAATTAAGACTTTTTTATTAACTTGCCTTCTTGTCTGTCTGTTAGATACAAATTTTGCAATCGATTGACTCCCGATTAGCAGAGACTTGAAACTTTAAACATAGCTCAGAATTGGATGACAATACAATATTAACTCATTTTCTTGTCTGTCTGTACGTTAGAGCTCCACTTATCTCTTAGCTCTTACTTATCTCACGCTAATCTCATCAAAATCCCCTTTCAATGCCTCAGCAACCTTTGGAATTCACTTTCAGATCACAGCAAGCTTTTCCTCGATTTCAAAAGTATAAAAGGTAAAACTTACTTACAAATTGTCAGTTCACCTAAAACCGACTACACAATATAAAGTTATTAATAAAGTCAAAGTTAATTTTTAAGAACATTTCTTTTACTAATAAAAAAAAGGAAAATCTAAATAATAATTTCTCCATCATCTGGAGGACCCCAGGATTCTAAAAGAAGGATTGAAGCATACATACATATACGGTGAAGCCAGCAAATTCGAATAGATTCAGCGTGACGTTAACGTTCTACACAAAGGAAAGTAACAAAATAATAAGGTCCTACAAAAAGGATCCCAAGAAGTAGTAGGTGAACTCTTCACGAAAAGGAGTATAACTCGTGACCTCCTTCAACACTAGTTGCTACCACAAGGAACTACAACCTCCCCATAAATATCGCATAAATAGACTACAAATTAGTATAAGGAAAGCAGTTGCACCTAAAACTACTTTAGTCAAAGAAGGTATCCCCTCTGACAAAAGCTTCACTTCCTTCTGGAGAATAAACAAAATGCTTAAAAATAAAAATTGAATCATCCCACCTCCAATAACGCAAGCCAATTTCCTAGTCACTGATTTAAAAAAAGCCGAGGAGCTCGCCAAAAAGCATTTTCAACCAAAAGAAATTTTGATAGGATTTAGAAAAAGCTTTTGACAGGATTCGTAGGCAAGAAATCTGCTAATAACAATTTAAAATTCTGTAAATTTATCCAAAATTACCTATGCGAGAGAAAACTTAAGAGTTATGGTAAATGGTAATATTTCAAATAGTCGGGTATTGGAAAACTCTATCCCACAAGGTTCTCCACTTTCAACAAGTTTCTTCAATACCAACACAAACTCGCAAACATACTAGAAAACTCAAACGTACACACGACACTTCTCTTATGCAGGCAGGCAATAATCGGAGCAACCTATAGACATTTTTACGGGAGTAATTTTACCATTGGAAAAAGTTGAAGCAATCATGGTTAGCAAGAAGAGGATCCAAACCAGATAGAACCTTAACCTTTTATATATTGAAATTAGTAGGCAAGACCATTTAAAAATTTTAGGTATACTTTCTGGTAGAAGATTACATGGAAATCTCACATTGAGTGAGTAAATAATAAATTAGCCAAAGTTAACGGCGTAGCTAAAGCCCTAGTATCCAAAAAAGAGGTACCCCAATACCCGCCACACTTAAAATTATACAAACTCTTTTATCCGGATACAGTGAATACAGACTGTTACTATACGGGACTGCCAAACGAACATTACTAAGAAAAATACAAATACGAATGGATACAGGACTTGTGCATACGAAGAGATAACTAAACGGAAGGGTTATCTCTTGTGGGGGGGGGGGGGGGGGTTACCCCGTGTGGGGTATAGAGAAGAATTTCACCCAATTCGAGACAACGATTGCAAGTTAACCTACAATTTAAAGTTAATTCCGAACCACTGCCATTTACTCTGCAACCCCCATGGCATCTTTATCATAGTCTGTTGTCAGCAGAATATAACCATGGATTAGAACCTGTGGCCTCCGGGTTGGTAGGCCGATACGTTATCACTTACTCCAACAAAAACTTAATAAAAATAGTGTACGTGAGTGAAGCATCTCGTTTATGGACGTAGTATAGGGATGTAAACAAATGCCGGAAAAATTTTCTTTTACGTGAAATCGATTTAAAGAGTTTTAATTTGTGAAATAAACTTAATGAACTCAGCCATAAAAAAAGTGAAAATAACTTCCAATGTAAAGAATAAGCAACAAAGTGTTTTACATGCAGAATATGTGTTCACAACGCAATTTTTTTTAAAAATATTTGACTACAGATGAGGAGTAAATTAGCTCTATACTTGTGAATTATTGTAAATAAAATCAATTGCTAAGCAATTTTAATTAAAGGTATGTAGTAAGCAAGCACATTTTGACTTTTTTTATATTGCTTAGATTTTGCTTGAACTTTGTTTCAGTTGGTACAGAGACGTCATAAAAATAAAATTTGTGGGGGTCTATTCTACTTAAAGTAATATCTTAACTAGAAAAAAACACATTAACTGTGGCCAAGATCAGACTTTGTTTGTAGTGGAAGGTGTTTAAGGGGGGTAGATAGTACCTAAAATTGCATGTTTTTTATGAGTTTTTAATTCATTTTTTTCATGATTACCCTTATACTTGAAGATTTTTTCTTTGGTATATTTGGATTCCTCATTTTTTTGCCTATAATTTTATGCTATTTAAAAAAAAGTACCGACAATACCGCGCATGATTTCTCATGGACCCTTCAACATAAAAAAGTAAAGCAAACTTCATTGGAAAAGTCTTTTTAAAAGCTACAAATTGACATAGGATTGTTTTTAATTTTTAAAAAAAAGGTAATTAAGTTTAAAGAATCATGGAAAAAATTATGCCATTTTTACACCTTAAAAATTTACTTAACATTAATTCTGAACAAATGAAATTGAACTGTTCAGAAAAAATTTTAAGTGAAAAAAATATTTCCACCAAGTGCCAAAAAACGAAACTATAAAAATTTAATAACTTTAGCCAGGGTAACAATTTTGAAAATCCCTTATGACAATTTGAAGAAAACACTTTGAAAAATAATTGCGCTAAATAAGAATTAAGAACTCTGTTAGTCAAACGATTTCCAAGAAACCCTGCGCGAAAGCTTATAAAAATAACTAAGTGAGTTTTTTGAAGGCACTTGTTGGAAGATTTCATTTTGTATAAAAATAAAATACTTGTTTTGTTCCAAAAAATTAATTTTATTCGGGGCTTTTACAAACTTAACGACGCGTTTCGCCCTATAGAGGCATCATCAGGTTACTGATAGTTTCAGTCCGTAACCTGATGATGCCTCTATAGGGCGAAACGCGTCGTTAAGTTTGTAAAAGCCCCGAATAAAATTAAGTTTTTGGAACAAAACAAGTCTTTTATTTTTATAAAAATAAGTTGTGAGAAAATCTACTTTAAAGTTTAGCAACGTTTAAGTGGTTTAAGGTTTAAGAGGTGCGCGCCTGCACTATATTTGTTCTAAAAAAAAATTATTGTGAATTTCGCTTAATATAATACATTTTTATAATCAGGAAAGATCAGAGTATCAAAAAAGCGATAAAACCGAAAAACGAATTTTTGAAGGTACTACTCTACCACTTTAAGGAGATGTAAGATAATTCAAAAAGTTGCGTTTATAGCCATTCCTTTAGTTGTCTTTTCATAGACTTAAATTAATTTATAATTATGGAACAAGAAAAAATTTAATTAATGTGGATAACAGCGCACGAAAGTATCTTAGGTAATGAACTGGCTAATCAATGAAAGAATTAATTAAGGAATTGGACGAAGTTTACGTTTCCCAAACCAAGGCCCTTGTTAAGAGGACAGCAACACCCAACTAGAAGTAGGCGGGGTGGGGGGGGGGGGGGTCTGGGGGAGGTATCTAATTTCATTTAAAAAAATAGGACTTCACCATACTCGAGATAATTCTCGCTGCTGGTGTCGGTGTCGACACGATACCGAGACTGGCAGCGAGACCAATATCATTGGTAACAGTGCGATACCGAGAGCGAGATTGAGGTGACGGGAGTGGACGAGATATTAGTTTTTATTATTTTATTTTGGAGAATTTTCTTAGTTGTTTCAGCTTTTATGTCGCTCCGAAAAATGTCAATTGTGTGATTTATGGGGCATATCAGTGTACACTGCTTTCCTCAGCCGCTGCTTTCTACATTATTTCCTTCAAATATTTGTGTTTTATCCCCAATAGCAAAGAAGAGCCTTTGCTACCTTGTTTTGGCGAAGGGAATAAGAAGAAAATGCATATATACATATACATATCACTTGTCTTCGCTCCCCGTTATTCCACCCAAATTACCTTTTTTTTATCTTGCCGAGAGCGAGATCGGACCGAGACTGGCCTTTATTTCGCCGAGATTGCAACGAGAACAAGATCGTCTTCACCTTGGCGAGACCAAGGCCGAGATGTGCCAAAGTCTCGGTCTTGCCTCGGTACCGTGAAGTTCTAAAAAAAATAAAACTATCAACAAATGGATGTACATAAAGGGTACGTTCAAGAAGTCAGTCAAATGCGCATTTAGATTCAACCCTCATGCAAAAGCAGCTATTATAAACATGCGAATGCATACAAAATGCATTCAAAACTGACTACTAGGATAAACGATTAAATGCAAAAGGAAGAAGGTTGTTTGTTTAACAGTCTATAAATATTTCTAGAAATGTTGAATTTGGTATTATAACCCTGTAGTGATTCTCTTAACAGCATTTTGAGCAATAATAACATCTTTTTTAAATTTTCTGAATTTTCACCCAATGGCCTTCGAATAATTCATCATTTAAAGCAGAAAGTTCACTATAGACAGAATTAATTGCAACATAAACTAAAAACTATTAATTTACATTTTTACTAGCAGTCCGAATCCATTTTAGGTCGTTTTTAAGATAATACCGCAAACAAATTCTTTAGCAGCTAAAAATTTCCAAATGCAAGAAATGCGCAGCTAATTTACAGCGACTGTTAAATTGATCGAGCGAATGCAATACATTTACATCGGCATTGCATTTGTTGACCGACTACATGCTGAGAATGCGCATTTAACTGACTTCTTGAACGTACCCAAAATATGATATATTATGCAATTAAAAATACGGTTATATACATTTTAGGTTATTTTTTTTTAGTATTTGGGGGGTTTGAACCTCAAAACCCTCCCCGTGCGCACGGGCCTGCGTGCCATAAGACATTGACTATACAACACATACTTGACGGAATGTTTCGTTTCAAGGAGCAGTGGTGGGTGAATTCCCACCACTACAGACACTAGTCATTTCATAAAATTTTAAATTATTAAAAACAATCTTCAAAAAACATAACATCTATCATTTCATTTAACACACACACACAAAAGCACAAACATTAAAAAACATCTGAATTTAAGATCATAATAATAATGGTTGATTGTATTATACAGGATTTCATATAAAGTTCCCAACTATAACTACATATAAACTTCAACAATGGCTCCAAGGCCATGGTTCTATATAAATCAAATAAATACTTTTAATAATTCAGATAAGAAGAAAAAAATTAGAAGAAAAAAATAGATAAAAAGAAGAAAAATAAATAAATAGAATAAATAGAAAGCATTAATCCTATACATCTACAAGTTAAACCAGGCAGAAAATATGAAAGTTTTAGAAGAAACGCATTAATTGTTATATTGGCAAATTAAAAAGTCTCTATATTTCCAGGCTCTTCTAGCAAACTCCACTAAATCATCATAATTGTTCCTGCCATTTAATATATCTATGATCTCGTCTTCACATAGTATTCTATTACTAGTAACCAGGACACGAAACTCCGATAAAATAGGACAGGTGCCTAGGAAGTGCAGCGGATCTTCATCTTCCGATAGATTACAAAGAGAGCACTGAGTGCTACCCTCCCTTCTCCAAGGGCTAGCATTTAATTGTATCAGCCCACATCTATATTTAATAACAAAACTAATTTTTTCTATAGAGTATTCATTTTTAAAATAATTTTGCTCCATGCTGTAGCTTAACTTATTATACAACTCATGTCTGATCGTAGATCTTGCCCTATCCTCAGGTTTACGCTTGATCCAGGCATCTTCAATTTCATTATTTTATTCTTAGCACAATGGGCAGATTCTTCTCTTAAATTCAAGGAGACGCCATGTTTTACAAACAGTTCCAACCAAGCAGCAAACCAATAAATTTCTTTTTCCATCCCCAACGAAGCCAGCCTATGAGGTAGCCGTTCAGCACTGTAGTTGTAGAGTACTTTACACATATATTTAAAATGGCAATGAAGAGTATAAATATATAAATTTGATAATCCTGTCTTCAAGGTAAGAGCATAATTAGGAGTCTGCTCAGGTAGGTAGAATTGGGTAAATCCCCAAACTTGTCCACTGTAGCATAGTATGGACCTGCTGACAGCATTAAAAACTTTCAACTTCTCAGAATGATTTATATTTTTGTTTCTAACAAACTGTGTTCAGGTCGAATTAAGTCCCACTTTAGCAGTTTGCAAACGCTGTTTTAGGTGCTCTGTAAATGAAAGCCTAGGTGTTAAGATAATACCCAAGTACGCATAATTTTTAACCACTTCAATTGGATTATTGCAGAACAACCATTGCTCCGATTGTCTACGAACACCTCCTCCCCTCTGGAAAATCATTATTACTTACTTAGATGAATTTAAGATCAATAAAACTGTTAGATTGTAATGATGTATAAAAGATAATTAGTAAGACAAAATTAAAAATATAAATTTATTATAAGCGCACTATATGGGTACATTCCTGATTGTGCATAATTTTAAGTGCTACATGTAAATAAATTTTATTCTATTCTTTTCTTAAGTATTTAAAATGATTTTGTTTTTTTCATAATATAACTCAGTGTAAAAATAAAAAAAGGTAGAAAAAGTAAACTAAAAGTAACCCCTAAGAGTTTGCCTTCTGCGACACCTTTTGCTGACAATTTTTTTAGTCAATATACAAGCCCTGCTCAACAGAAACGTTTGAATTTAAAGTGTCCATTTTTGAAATAGCTTTACTTGAATATATAAAAAATTTCACTTTCTCTCATAAGTGCAGTGCGTTGTTACTACGGTAATAAAAAGAAGTAATTGCTTAAGTCTTTCTACTCATAAGCGCAAGTATCTCAGACTCATGTCTATTTAAACCCAAGTTTTTCTAAGAAGACATACTGTTAGTGTACACCTGATGTACTCGCTTTTAACGCATTCCTGCACTTCCTCAAGAAATTCATTTCACTCATTGTTAGAAGTGAAATTTTCATTATCCAGAACGGGTTTCACATTTGCAGCGTACTAACATGAAATAAGATTGCTCGCTTACCAACGAAACCTCTTTCGAAAATGTAAATTAAACGTAAATTAAAAAGGCAACTGAAGAATCTTATGTATGTTAAGTACAAATACCAAAAAATCAGGTCAAGGTAGAATGCACTTACCGCCAAGTGTTTCCAAAAATCGGTATAGGTTTAGGCCCTGGTATCTTGCTGTACGGAATTGCATTGTTCCATTCTTCTAGAGCACCATCTGCTGTTAAGGTAGCACTTACATGTGGGCATGTTGCATAGCAAACAAATCCGTTTTTATAGAAATTCCTTCCTCCCGATTTCAGCACACCCGAGCAAGCAAAATTCCACACTGTCTTCATAATAAGCGTAATGAAGACACAATAGCGAAGGTACTAACTTTCTCAAGACAAATTCGAGATAAAATCAAACGCACGAACTTTTACCCATTTATTATGCTCTCCGCTATTTGAACAAATATTTTGTAACACGAATGTTTGAAAAATACTTGAACACAATCATTTATAACGAATATATCCAAATATTGCAACGAAAATATTTGCAAGACCGTTTTACAAAATTTATAAGAAATAAAACGGCCGTTGGAGTGCGGTACGGTACCCCGCAACTTAAATCGTCTTCACTCGCGAAAGAACAACCAGCAACTGATTCACTGACTGAATAATATAATAAATACTTGCTAAGATTGAGCTTCGCCGCGACAGTAGGTACTTTCACATGAGTGTAATAATTTCGCCGTAATTTCAGATGACTCTTCAGCAATGAAGAATACGACAATGAAGAAATTCGACAGTACTACGAAAAATGTGAATGTACGAATTATGCTAATGCTTGCGGGAATAGAAGGAGATAATTAAAATTAATGCAAGAAGTTAATGAAAATAAATGTAATGACGAATAGTTGTATTCCACTATAAGGTATTGAACTATTTTCAAAATAAAAACGTTATGTGCGAAGCCACTGAAAGCATTGGAGGTGAAACTTTTGTAACAAAAAGCCAAATAGTTTTATTAATAACCCAATTATGCGGTAGCTAAAACGTTAAAACGCTCATAATTTAAAAATGATGATATTGGTTTGCGGTATCTGAAATGTGACACATTTAATTGCTGGTTATCAGTCATTAAGGTTCATATCCAGTTAATACCGCATCAATAGCAGTTTCACATGTTGTGGTTAATACTGTTCAATTGTAGTTTTTTTTACCCAACAAGGCTATGTTGTTCACACCTATTTGACTTTGTGGTATTCTTTATTCCCTCGTTACGTCCCAACGGATTTTAATAAATGAGGTCTTATTAGATACATACGTCTTGATTCCGAGAGTGACAGAGGATAAAAAGTAAATATGAAGGTAAAAAAGGTATTGATGAATACTTTACTATTTAATAATTATCAAGAAACTCCGCCGTAGCTGGTCCCAAGCCCGGTTAAGAAAGGAGGAGGAAAACCTACGCGCCAGCCAGAACAACTCAGCTTAAAGAGAATCTATGCAAATATTCACACGGTGATTCCCAGGATGCCTCAAGAAGCAGCCTTCTGTCTGGAATAGGTGGGCTTGTAACCCGCTTATCTGAAATACCCAACCATACACCTGAAACGTCTAGTACACCTCGCATACCTCGGACTGATTTTGCGATGACGACCTTTGGCTATAAACATCGGACTACGAGCAGGCTATGGATCGTGAAAACTCTATTGGACATGTATGGATAGGCGAAGATCATGGTGGTAGCCCAGACGCAGAGGAAGTGGTAAAGCTTACATTTAGGGTCGTTCAAGTATTATTTAACGCAGTTAGGGGGAAGGAAGGGGGGTCTTGTGAAAAGTTGTTATAGCGTTGGGGGCGGGGGGGGGGGGGGGGGGGTGGAAGGGGGTCAAGCAACGCGTTACGTAACATTAAGTTTTTTTAAATTTAAAGTCCAAACTCTTAACTGGTGCCTAACGACTCAATTTATATGGTATATCTACACATATTTTTTTTACACGCGAAAAGAGTCGTGTCACTGAGTATACATAAGTATATATATGGGAAATAACCACAATAAGCTGTGTACCACGAGTCCATAGTTTGTACTTTAACAGTCCGACCGTTATGGTCAAGCAAAACCACCTAAACTACAAGCCATGAACTTACAAATTTCGCGTACACACATTAGGGCTAAAGTGGGCTGAAATTTCGTTTAATTTACATTGCTTCTTATTCCGATATTTTGCGCAACATAATTGACATTTTTTGGTAAAAATAATCATCTGAGTGTTACGTAACGTGTAGGAAGTGGGGGGTAACGCGAAACGTTACGGAGCGTTACAAAGCTGCGTTCCGTAATACTTGAACGGCCCCTTAACTGAAACCGTGCTACTATACTCTGGTAAGGACAAATCAGAAACCTACCGCATGGTTGGTAGAGACTATCTATCCTTACCCGCTGATTACTACTGCACTGATTACCAATATTCGGTCGAATTAGTGTCGCCAGGTTCCGGATCAGGGTACGTAATAATTCACTGCTATGCACCGAATAAAAGTGATATCAAAATAGTTATGAGTGATTTTAACGTTACGACTGACTTTAGTAACATCGGCCTGGAACATGTAATGTGATAGTTTGAACTGGGAAACAGGAACACAAATGGCGAGTTGTTTGTTGAATTTTATAGCTCGCGGCAACTCATCATCATCCTTATTTAAAAAAAATTTATGACAACTAAAATGCTGGGTTTATTTATTTATTAACTTATTCATTAATATATTCAAAAGAAAATCTTCACTTTATATTTAAAAAAAACTAATTCGACATTGACTATAGTAGTCGTCTGTTAAGATTGGCATCGCAAAAGATACGAATGTAGATTTTTTTATGTTTCACAGCAAAGATAAAATATAAAGAATAGAAAAAAAAACAAAAGACAAAAAATAGTTCATCACATCAAATAGCGTGAGTTGATAAATTTAAGTGTCTTCATGTATTAGTACAATTTCAAAGGAGCAGTTTGTTATGCACTAATCTAATGTGCATAATTTTATGCAGGCTAGCATGAAGAAGGGGTGGGTTATGATACAAATTACCCGGTGGGCGCCACGTAGTTTTTATCTTGAGTCTACGAACTCGGTAGAAATGACAAAAAAAAAGTGGACTCATATAAAATATATTTTCTTAAAATTAAAAAAAATTAAACAACTTGCAAAAGGAAAAAATATGTAAATCTAAGCTATGCATGTTATTTAAAAAAAATGAGTCAACAAAATGATAATGGCAGCGCTCGAAAGACATCAAGCAAAAATCTTTCCCTAAAGAAACTTACTCTGGCCTTTAAATGATTAAATTAAGGATATAAACGAAGTACTTATTGTCCTGTCCAGTCTTCCGTTTTCTTCGTCGTTTCGGGTCTTTCTTCTTCAGTTCCTTTCTCTTCCAATACTTCTTTGAACTGTCGTTCTTTATTATCTTTTACCAACTTGAACTGTCTTGAACTTGAACTGTCTCCGAAAACTGCACATCACTTTCTTCCAACACAATTTCTAATTCCTTTTTCGCAACTCACCTTAAGCTGTCTCCTTTACATTACAAGGATCTCTTTTTTATAGTTTCGCGCCCCCTATTTATATTACACTGGAAATTTCATGTCATTTTTAACCGAATTCCCAAAAACAAAGAGGTTCTAAGTTCGACGCGTATTTTTATTTATATTTATTAACTTCCCACATATAGGGAAGTTATTGTAAAAAGCGAATACAAGCAAACAAATTTCTGGAAATAATGACGAAAATATAACAGACGCCAATTTATTGGTAATGTCATTGGTTCCTCTTCGTTTAAAATGCTGTACTTCGGAAAACTTAATGTGGAAAAATCCTCGTCCATCATCTGCTCACTTTTGTAGACCTATTAAATTTAAATATTTAAAGGAAACAAGGGAATTGGTTCAAAGTGAAGTTGACCTCGTGAAACAAGAAATAACAACTTTAATGCCGACGAAATGCTTGGTTAACGGCAAAGAAATAGAAGTAATTCATAACTAACAATCGGAACTTGTACTATTTGCCAAAAAAATCCAAAAGATTTTCGAAATACGGAAGAAGAATCCGATGTTGAAGAAAATTATCAATACGGGCTTTCCCCTCTTCATGCAAGGATTCGATTTATGGAATTTAAATTGCACATGAGTTACGACTTGAGTTTCACTGATAAGGGTGTACGAAATAACCCTGATAATAAGCAAAAGAGACTGGAGGAGAAATACAGGATACAACAAGAGTTCAGACGACAACTGGATTTAATTATTGATAAAACTAAGCAAGGATTTGGAAGTACAAATGACGGGAACACAGCGAGGAAGTTTTTTGAATACCCGAACATAACTGCGGATATTACCAAAGTGGACGTGGAAATTATAAAGAGATTTAAGACCATATTAAATGTTCTTTCTTGTGGTCTTCCTATAAATGCGGAAAAATTCGGAACATATGCAGAACAAACAGAAATATTACTAAATGAGAAATATGCCTGGAGAAAATTAACAGCGACATTCCGCAAAGTTTTAAGGCATGAAAAAAATATAATACTGCATTGTCTCTTGCCAATAGGCGAATTGTCGGAAGAAGCTTAGGAAGCCAAAAATAAAGACTACAAGCGCTACAGATACCACACCATCGAATATCCTTTGTAAATGACTAATCTACTACACACAGATGAAAATGTAGATAATACGTTTGAAAGTACCTGTTCCAGCCACCTGATATGATAAATAATAATAATTCATTTATTGACTACTTCAAATTTATTAAATATATTATAACGTGCACCAGGTAGGCCATGAAAAGGGAAATGAACCGTGTAATGCGCATGCCCCAGGTGGCCAGGAATCTAGAGAAGGGAACGTCAAACGCGGAAAATCAAGGACGACTCGGACCTATGGTGAATATGTAAGGTAAAAATGTGTAACGGAAACATCTAGAACTAAATGGCAAACGTTTCTAGAATTAAGCTAAATAGTATAAATAGGGCTGAGTAGCAGCCTAGTGAATTAGTGAAGTGATAAGTGTAAAAAGTAAAGTGAAACAGTGTATTGTGAAGAAAACGTGAAAAGGAAATTGTTAAACGAATTAATAAAATTGTGAACATTTATGGTTGAAAATAAGTGTCTTAATTAATCTGTCGAGCCCGAAGAGCTCCATTTACGTTATAATTGGTGTCAGAAGAGGGATTAATTAAGAAAGACTAAAAAGTGAACTTAAAAAAAGTGTGACTGTGAAATTGAAGTGAAGTAAATATCTGGCGCGAACTGAAAGATTTACGTGTTCAAAACTTAAAGGGGGAGTTAAGTTAACGTTCCCTACCTACAATTGCAAATAAATATGCCCTGGTAGCTTTACTATAAGAAGTCATGGAAAAAGAATGAAATGATCCAGAGGCTTTTGTTTTTGAAACCGAGCAAGAAGAAGAAGAAGCAAATACTTCAAGCATGACGGATTTTCTCAATTCTCTTATGTGTGAGTAGAAATCTTACAAGGAAGAACAGAAAACATCGATGGAAGGTTCCGTTAATGAGTTGAAAGCATCAATAGAAGAACAGAAATCGTCGGTGGAAGGGTTAAAATCGCCAATAGCAGCTGAGCTTAAGGTTTCCTTTGAAGAAGTGAAAAACAAAATGGGTGAATTAAAGTCAGATATAGAAAATATAGAAATGAGAGATATAGAAGCAAAAAGAAATGAGCTGGAGAGCGTCAAGAAAAAGTAATCAGAAGTTGTATCTACAGAAATAACCGTAAATAAAAGACTTCATCCTCCAACATTTGACGGCCAAACGCCCTGGCCAACATACAGACTTCAGTTCGAGGCAGCAGCGGCAATGAACTTTTGGACTAAGGAGGAAAAAGCTACAGCTTTAATCACACTCATAGGAGCAGCTGCAGAACTGTTACAACTATACCAGCAGAGCTAAAACACGATCATCTTTAATACAAGCCTTCGAATTACGATACGGCAACCAGCACATGCAAGAGGTCTACCGTCTACAGCTGCGGAATCGAACACAGAAGCATGGAGAGACGTTGCAGCAGTTATGTGCAGACATAGAACGGCTGACATATTTGGCTTATCCCACGTTTAGCCAAGATTATGTCAATGAGGTAGCTAGAGAAGCATTTATTAATTCACTTGCAGATCGTGACCTGCAGAAAGCTGTACGACTGGCTGGAAGTTTTGGCTTACGCTCTGGCTTGGGAGGCAGCAAAACAAGCCTCCAGAAGACCTATGTACGAAACATAAGAAACCGAAATAAAAGATATTTGTTACCGACTTAATATCCAGGTCAGCTGCAGCCGTCCTAGAGGCTGGACATGCGGCCAGGAAGGTCATCTCCGACGAGATTCCAGGAAGCAAAGTGCAACATAAGGGAGCAAGAAGAATTTGGATTAAAAAGAGGTACCGATCGAAACAACTAAGCTAGTACAGATGCTTGTCCTGTGGTAAAGAAGGTCACCTGCAAAGCGATTGCAGAAGGAATGACCCATAGAAGGTGACCGAAACGATGGAGGTGTTTTGAGAGCATATCGATGGCGAAGGAATAACGAAGAGCAGCAAATGAAGAAAGAAATGTTACAAAGTGAAAACGAGTCAAGAACTTGCCGGAAATGCCGAGTACAAGACCAATTTGGACATTTGAAACATGGGAATGCATCACCAGAGGAGAAGCTTGAACCTGTACAAAGACTGACTGCCTTGGCGACATCGAGCCAAGGAAAGCGGGAACTACAGACTTATTGATCAAGAATTACAAGATTTAGAGGACGCACTGGAAACTTCACTAAAAGACGATCCTGAAACGACTAAGGAGGTAGTAGTTAAAGAATGTGACGTTATCGAGGAAACTAACATGCCAACGGTTCATGCTGGAGAAGATGAAATTATTCAACTACGACAGAAATTGAAGTAGGCGTAAGAATGCAATCAAAGCCTACGTTCTTAACAGGATGGGCTTTCATGGTGCTACAGGGATCTTCAACTACATATTAGCTAGCTAGAAGAGAAATGTGCAAATATGCAAGCAAAGCGCGAAGAGAGGGCCAACATGAAGGAATTCGAGATAAGTGACCTTAATTGTTTGTTCAAAGAAGAAAAATCCGATGGACGGTTAGAGAAGTAATTGAGATCTGAGGAGCAGTTGATAGAAGTTTTAAAGGCCAATGTAAGATCTAAGACTAAGATCTAGAACTAAGTGGCAGAAGTTTTTAGAATTTAGCTAAGTAGTATAAATAGGGCTGAGTAGCAGCCTGGTTACGTTAGTCGTGATTTAGACTAGGAAGTGTTTATATGTGATACTGTGAATAGTATGTTGAAGTTATAAGTGTAAATAAGTAAAGTGAAACAGTGTATTGTGAAGAAAACGTGTAAAGCAAGTTGTTAAATGAACTAATTAAGGGGGTGTTCTCATGTGAACGCATAAATTTTACGTCTTTTTAGGGAATTTTTTTTATAAGACAATAAAATTCAATCATTTTAATTTTTTTATATGTTGTATCTTAAACTGTATAAAAAAATTTTTTTTTCTTATTTTACATTTCTTATATTTTTTGTTAAATTAAATTAGACACCAAAAAAAAGCAGTTCACTGGTCATGGTAATAGCGGCTGTTCATGTTGTCCGAAATAAAAAAATTGAATGGATTATTGTTCAGTAGGTATGTCGCTATCGTCCTACCAAAATTAATCAATTTCATTGAAAAAAAAATGGCGGACTGTAGAAAAAAGTTACGAAAATCTTGTTTAAAAAAAATAAGAAAATATTTTCGAAAGTGACCAATTTTGGTACGGACGATAACTATTAATGAGTAGAAGAACATATATAAATTCCAAAGCAATCGGTTGAATCGTTTTTTTAGGACCATGACAGTAAAAAAAATGATGTTTCGAGAAAAATGCGTTTAAAGTTTCAAGAGTGTTTTTTCCCAAGCACCTTTGTATCAGATCATCAGATGATAATTCTTCGTAAATTGGCTTCAAAAAACTTACTGTTTCTTCATCAAATACTGGAGGATGTGTATAGTTTTCGTCTGTATTCTCTGCCGTATGTTGTAAATACTTGCACCATGCAATTGAACAGTACAAATGCTGAGGGTTTTCATCGGTTGAAATGTAATGATAGTATGTAGCCCACACTGCTTTCTTCATTTCTTCTTGAGAATCTGGATTGCTTAAAATAGTCAAACCATAGTATGTGCTTAGCTTAACCATCATGGCATTGGTCAATGCAAGAGTCGACTTCTTTGTTGCAGCACTAGTGGATGATTTTTTTTTCCGATGTACGTTTTGTGACAGCATCTTTACCTGCTTCATCTTTTTGATTATTTTTGGCCTTCTTTTTTTCAGCTTCTTGCAAGCCTTTTTTAGCTTTTAAATACTGGTTTTGTGTTTTTTTAGCTTCTTTCACTCGTCTATACGTTCTTTTTTTGACGTGCAAGACGCACTCTTTTTTTTTTACTACAGGATTGCCGTTGTAAGGTCGAGCATGGTCGAGCATGGACGAGCATACCATAATATCCATTATTACTAATTCCATTACACAAGTCCATTAGCGAACAAAATAAATTTATTCCAGCCAGACCGACTCCAAGTAGTCGCATGATAAACACAAAACGTCTATTGATTTCAGCATTTTTGGCCATAGGAGAAGAATTGATGTCAAATTCTTCGCACGAACACTTTACACACAACTTGAATCCTAATCCTCGCGGTGATTTTTTCAAAAATGTAACGTCACTATCGCACAGCTTGCAATTTAAAATTGATTGCAAAGCTGTAAAGACTAGCGAGAAACACAGAATGCTGTAGCTGAATCCTTCGTCAATCGGTACATCAAAATCATTCTTGTCTTTTAATTTTTCAGCTGATGTGCTCACCAACTCGGTATCGGTTTCAGCAGTATACTGATTCCCTCGAAAACTCCTTTTTCTTTCTTTTTGCCCTGGATATCTTGTGGAGCTTCTCGAGCCTTTTCGATCCATTTTTCTTCCTGTTTGATGTTGACACACAGAGCATCAAAATTGTACTGCTAAATTTGTTCTAGGATTTTATATATATTCACGACAAAAATTTATATACACTATTCCACATATACACAGGTAGGTAATATACTAAAGTTGATCGTCAGAAACTCCGTACGCAGGCATAAAACACCGGTGAAAACAATAGAAATGTAGCAGCTGCAGACATGGCGCGCGGCAGACAAGTCGCTTACGGCGCGTCGGCGACTATGAGTTGTAACTTATTTAATACTAGGAATTTCGTTCTGAATTTTTCACAGCATATTTTCGATAGGTTTTATTGTCGAAATATGAAAAAAAATCGATTTTTCGAAGTGGTCACATGAGAATACCCCCTTAAGTGAAGTAAATAAAATTGTGAACATTCGTTATTGAAAATAAGTGTCTTAATTAATCCGTCGAGCCCGAAGTTATTACGTTATAATATTTTGTGGCACCCTGTAAACCAATTGAACTTTGTCTTTATCAATTAATGTCAAGATTGATTTCCCAAAGTTTAATTATGATATCTTTAACACAAAAAAAGTTAGATTTTTGATAGCCACCAAGTCGTTTTGGCACACTGTGCGTCGGTTCAACTTTTTTTTAAAAACTATTTTATACTGTTGCATTGTTTTCAGAGCATAATAAAATAAAGTAAAGAAAAAACAGTTTTTTTAAAAACAAGATTTTATATGTTGTTACTTTGAAAAGCTAAAAAATTAAAAATAAATTCAATATTTTACACTTTCAATAAACATGAAATTAAAAAACTAAAATAGGTTGACGCCACCTGCAAATATTTTACATTAAAACCACATAAAGAAAAACAAGTAAACAACATGCACAACAATAATTACCGAGCAGATGTCCAACCCGCTACCTTAACTGATAGAGCATCCGTTTATCAGCTTGATTTCGTTTCGATACTTACCCAGTTAGTTAGTGCAAGTTTAGGTCGAATCACACAAAACAACCCAAAAGATTGAAATTGAGTTTTTTTAGTCAAAATTATAAATTAAATTATATTGTGAATTAGAATAATTATATAATTAAAGTAAATACACTGCTTTTATTAAGCAATCCCACTCTACATTACACCTGGTGAACACATGTGGGCCTATTCAATAACCAATTATACTTAGAGTACCTAGTACCTACACATTTAACAGGTTCTTATTCGGTTTATTTCGTTTATAGTATCAATATTGAAAGGCCTTTTCACAGTCAATTTAGTACAGTCCAGTTCTTCAAACTCAACTGAAGGCGACGTACGCTTGGTCTACTGCAAACTGCTTAGGGCCGCGATAAATTACAGAATAAGTGCTGTTTTTAGCTCTTTAAAATACAAATTGTTTGACTGTTTTTTAGTTTTATTATTGCCCCGTCCTTACTTAAAAATCCAAAACCATCCGCCATCTAGAAGCGTTCGCAACATTAGATGTAGAATGACGTCACATAGTTTATCGTATTTTACTTGTCAAACCCTTTCATTTGATACTCGTGTCAAGAGGCGATAAAGGAAAATGTAATCCGCCATATTGGGTTTAGAATGATGTCACGTAGCTTATTGAATTCTAATGATCAAACTCTTTAATTTCGTACCAATGGATAATTCGCCATCTTAGGGCATTCGTTGGATTTAGAGTGACGTCACACAGCTCATGGTATTCTAATCATCCAGCCCTTTCATTTGATACTCATTTCAAGGGAGTTGTGAAGAAAAAAGTAATCCATGGCGTCCGCCATGTTGAGATTAGAACAGTTTTAGATATATTATATCGAATTATCATCGGATCTCCATAAGTAAGCAAAATTTCAGCTCAATCGGATGTTGGGATGTGGGCTTGCAAGATTGGACGACCGACGGACGGATAGGCGAAAGTAATATACAGCTTGTAAAAGGAGCACACGAAAACATGCAAGAGGGTTAAATATTTCTTTCGTTGATGATAGTTTTAAATGCAAACATCAATATAATTTCATAACTTGAAAATATAGCTCAGTAGGAACATGATGAGGATTAAACCTTGACTCAATTAAGATTTGTTAACAATCAAAATGAGTTGAATAGTTCATTTAACTGATTTGCGGCACATCCCACTTCAATGAAGAATACTAATCGTATAGTATCCAGTAATAACGTTGGTTATGCTTCAACGCTTCTGGAAAAAGACTAAAATCATACCAAGTTGCCTAAGAAAGGTAAAGAATTGTGAAAAATTCCAAAAAAAATCCCAAGTTTTCGGTTTTATGTTGATTTTAATTCAGAGGAATTTGTTTTATTAGAAACGTCGATCATGTTTTTAGGAAATTTCTTCGAGTTATAGAACTATTAAGATAAAATTTGGTATAATTTTTTTGTACCTCTTTTTCATAAAGTGAAAGGTGTACAGAATTTTTTTGTTATTTAGATAGGTCTCCTAAAATGCGGATATGTCTTAGAGCCCCTCTGCTACTCTAATTTTTAAACTATTGATGCAAGATATCCTCAAAAATTCCTAATACTAATTCAATAAAAATTATAGCAAACACTGGCAAAAACACTTTATAAATAATTTCGAAATAACTACTAAACACTATCATGTGCGTGTCCAAGATGGTCTTAACTAATTTGTTTATTACAATAATAATAAAAGTATTAAATAATATTCAATTATTATTTTTTTAATCAGAATGCCATATCTCAAGGGAGTCCCTAATGCTGCTAAAGCACAGCTTTGGCAGGAAGCAAATTAAAGATAAGGGAAATCGGTTAATAGGAGCGGCGATGTACGCCTCCTTAAAAAGATTTGGGCTCATAAAACGGAAGAAAAACAGAAGATGGTAAACTATACAATATACGTCTTGTTCTGCTTAGGAAAGGTTGTCGAAATTTGACAAAATTTATCCAAATTTGTCCTTTAGAGTATAAGAGTGGGAGCAGCTTCAAGCTCTTCTACCGCGCTTTGTAATGTATCTACAAAGAATAAGGCTAGCAATTTCGTTAGAACAATGGCCGTGGAAACAGCTATAGAAGAGTGAAAGGCACGATATTTATTTATTTCATGATGATTCATAAAGCTACACAATTATGCTTACACTTCTATGTATGTGCAAGAAATAAGAAAGAAAGAGAAAAAAGAAAAAAAACAATTAAAAATTAAAAATCAAAAGATTAAATGCAACTACGTATTACAATTGCAAATTGTATGCATAGTATGTATGTACAATTCATTGAAATCTACTAAGTTTAACTAACTATTAATTCACGCAGTGTTGTGACTTTGAGTTTTGCAGACGTGTTTTGCTTTTGTGGTTTTGTTGTGAATTCTTTTGAAATTTTTTCTTTTTGGTGTGCCGGGTGTTTGATTAGTTTCTGTTGCTTTCCGTGTTCCTGGTTTGCTTCTATTTATTATTTGTTATTTACTGTTCGCTTTTTTTCTCTTTTCTGTGAATTTGATGATCTGATATGATCCCGTTGTGCCCTTGAACTCTGATTGCTTCAGTTGCGGTGCACTTTTTTTTTTATATATGATGTTGCCTAAGCTCAGGGGATGCCCTATGATGCTAAAGCATGATGCTTGTGTCTACATGGAATCAGGCTAGGAATTTCGTTAGAACAATGGCGATCGAAATAGCGATAGAAGAGTGAAAGACAACCGACATTCCGTCGATGCTCCAGAGAGTCAAGGCCTTCAGACATTGAGGAATCACCATTAAGTTTAATATCCTTACGCTGGACTTTGTCTAACGCGGACAATGCGGTGTGACCGGCCGCTGCCCAAATATGGGAATTATATTCAAGTCTAGGCCTAATGTGGGACTTGTAGATCAGCGCTAAGTCAAGTGGGGTGAAATATTTCTTACATCTCCGTAGAAAACTCCAGCATTTAATCGCACTTTTGGCGATTGCAAGTATATGATCAGACCAGTTAAGATTGCCGGATATCTGAATACCCAAGATGTTTAGGGAGGGCAAATTATGGATAGGATTGAGAGTAAGGGATAAACGATCATTAATAAAAAGAAGAAATAAGGTTGGTGAAAGAACTGAGCCCTGAGGTATACCGGCATTTATTTCATAGGAATCAGATGTAATTCCGTCAACTACTACACGAATTGAACGGTCTGACAAGAAACTCACTATCCATTTAACAAGGGTATGGTGCAGGCCAAATACTTGAAGTTTGGCTAAAAGAGCAGCAGGCCAGACTCTATCAAAAGCCTTTGAAATATCAAGAATACGTAATATACGTCGTGTTTCGAAAGTACCCTAAAAACTTCCCGAGTGCGAAAGTGTAGCGGCTTTTGCCTACTAGTGCAGTGTGACGGAGATGGAATTGGCTGCGATGAAGGTGGTAAGTACGAATATCCTATATTGAAGGATTCAAAGAAGCCTCGAACATCAGCGTCAGAAGCGTTCTGAAGTTCGCAACAGACGCCGGTACCGATACCTTAGAGTAGCTCTCCGATGATCGTAAAATGATAGCTCTGGACCATAAGGCATCTGACTGTAGATCGCTATGGACCTGATCCTAAATATTCGTTACTAATTTTCAACTAACTTAATTACCAAAGGATCGAAATTTTCTACTTGCTTTTTCAATAATTTAAGGGTCCTACATTATGTCCTTAACTAAATTCCGAGGAAAATGTGTCTTAAGACCATTATCTTTACAATGTAGCATCCACGCTGCTTAAATTGTTTTAGTTTGGGATTTCTTGCCTGACCATCTGCAATAGCTAAAAATTATAAGGCACTTATCTAAACTCTTGAGCCTTCCTACGCAAAATCACTCATAGGATTATAGGTGTAACTTTTAAACAACATGACTTAAAGTATATTTTAGCAGTTTACGCTCATTAAAAAAAACGCTCATTCATAAAAAACATTGGAGGGTTTCATGTAACTAAACGTTCACAATAAAGTTATTTTGCAAGGAAAATGTTTTGAGGAAAATAAATAAGAACGTTTTCATAAATAATTTACAATTATATTTGCTTTGATTATTTTCCTAGTGCCTTAAAAGTAATTTGTGTTTTAAATTTTATAACTTAAATTCTAAAATAAAATAATTTCCCTTAGCACAGTATATTTTTACAACTTACAGTTTTCGTATAATTAGAAAAAATGGCACAGAGACCGTACATTTTTTGTTGCATTTTTGCTTATCTATTTCTTTAAAAATGTTATTTTCGACAATTTGTTTTGTACTTTTGGAAAAAAGCAAAATATTCATATACTTTCGTTATACTGCTTGTAAGCTTTTTAAGCTATTTTGTTAATATTACTTTACAGAAATTCAAATAAACTTCTGTTCAAACGTGCATAAAATTACTAAGTTTAAATACTGTCTATTCGATTTAACTCGTTGTATAAAGAGTTCAACATTTTTCTCAGCATTTAATTGTATGCTTATTAAAGAATATATGCAAACAGTTACTCAAAGAAGTATCCGAACAAATATCTGTTTTTTATGATGTATCAAAAGCCCAGGGAATAACACATGATGCGTTCGCATGGCTTCGGCCGAAAGAGATAAAGGGAATTAGGGAGCTTGAATGCCTCGCTTGTTTGGCATTCCTACCAGGTAGATATAAATACCAAGTGGACTTTTTAAATTTATTAAAAACTGGAACTGGTGATTGTCCCCAAAATCAATTGATCCATCTGCGTCTCCTTACCACATTTCCAAACCATTTTATTTTTCTGCTAATGTTTAATAGTTTTGGCATCATCATCATAAGAAAAAAAGTATTACCAAATTCATCCGGATAAATAGAATTCTTCTTGTTACAAAAAGTACAAGTTTTTTTTTTTTTTTTTAAATAATGCATTTCAAATTATTTTAAAACAGCATTTAGGTTTGTTACTTTCTACACTAGAAAAAGTCAAAACGGTATCTGGAAGTGCTAAGTGGGGAGCTTTCTACTCCACAAAATAGACTTTATGTGGATTTGGCTAAGAGCAAACAACCCACTCACGTTAAAAGATTATTGCTACGAACTTTCCAACTGAGCTTAAGAATTCGCGGATAATACTAGGAGGATTAAGGGCAAAAATGGAAACTTGGAATATAAGAACTCTGCTTCCTAACGAAAGACTAGATCTTGTTCTAAGCGAGATAAACTAATATAACATCAAAGTTATGGGACGCAGCGAAATAGCACAATGCATATGCAGATTCTGCACAAATGCGGAATGATTTTTATATTCTGGAAGAAACTCAACAGAAACTAAAAGAAGTAATGTAGGAGTGATATTCATCAAAAAAGCGTAGGCATCTGTTAACAAACACTACAACAATAAATGTCTACACTCCAACTAAAAACAAAGCCGGTTTCTAGAGAAAACAAGACTGTTTTGATGGGTGACATAAAGGAAAGACAACGTCCTTAAACATTTCAATGTAAATGAAAGCACAAGCAAAGTTACTTAGGGCAATGGTGACTCTTATACCTCTCACCAATTTCTGGTAGGTAGAACCTGATTTTACGGGAACACGGGAAGTGATCAGCATTTAGTAATAGCGGCATAAACATCGAAGCTGTCAGAAACGTATAGCAGAAGAAAACCTCAATTATATCCCAAGAGCCGACGACATTAGAAATAGAAGCAGATGGAAAAGATGATTAAAAGCTGACTCAAGCTTCACAGAAAGTACTATGCATCCAATCCTAGAAATATCATTTAAAACCTTTATCATTAAAAAGGAGACTTGCGGTGTGTGATAACTGGAATGGCATTTGCCACATTATAAAATCAAAAGTAAAGGAGACAGATGACTGAACAATTAGAAGCCAGCAGACTAAGTTTAGAAAAGGTCTATCTTTAAAATTTTATTCTGAGGATACAGTGGAGCAATTTACAGAATTACAGTTTCCCCTACTTCGCCTTGGATTAAGAAAAGATGTTCAGATAGGAGTTTTAGGTTTAAATTGTGCAGTATAACCGGTTGCCGGTTCTTTCCTTTATTATTGTAAACGACATTTTTGTTATAGTAGGCGGCATACAAAGGAACTGTCAGATCGTCGCAAGGCATTGGAATATGTTCCCGCTGTTCATTTACTAGCCCATCAACAGCAGTGAGCTTATTTCCGTCTTATGAAAAAAAATTTCAGTGGTAAGTAGTATTTTGCAATTCTGATTCCGTATAATATAGGAATCGACTTGCTAGGTAAAGTGAAAACGTTTTAATCATTTATTAGTTCATCATATGGAAGGCCTGCAACACGATACGGAATTTAGCAATAGAAGATGGATCAATTGGTTTGAGATTATATCCGTCCAAAACAAAGGAATGGAGGATAAGCATAACAGACATTAGTTACCGCCGAATAATAAAGCGAGAGGCGTTATCCATATTCAGCTAGGTAGATCAACGAAGATCTCAGTTTAAAGTAAATAATGACTGTTCAACTTTAGTGTAAAGTTGCGAATCATTTAAAGTAAGCCAATTCATCAAAGGAAGCCTTCAAGCTTTCATCAACAAATAGATAGGTCACGATTTTTCTTCGTACGAAAGTTACAGGACTTTTGTACGCTCAAAAGTGATACTGCAAATTTCGTGCGTATTTCATACATTGTCTGATAAAATGCTAATCAATTAAACAAAACAGATATAATTTTTATATGATAAAGCCAAAGCTCATGGGATGTCTTATGATGCTAAAGCCCAGCCTTAACAGGAACGCAATTAAGGGTGAGGGAAATCGATTAAGGAGTTGAGTGAAGGAGATGTCGATGTTCGGCTTAGAAAAGATTCCCGAAATTTTATGGTACGTCCAAATTTGACCTTCAGAGTAGTTCTTGTATCGCGAGTTGTCATGTGACTACAAGTAATCAGGCTAGCAATTTCGTTAGAATAATTGCCGAGAGTTAAGGTCCTCGGAGATTGAGGAATCGCCAATAAGTTTGATAGCCTTACGCTATACTTTGAATAACGCGGACAATGCGGTGTGTCCGGCCTGTGCCCAAATCTGGGAATTATATTTGAGTCTAGGCCTGATGTGAGGCTTGAGAAGAAGAAGATGTTTAAAGAGAACGAATTGGGTATATTCATTCCGTCGACTGAAATACGTTGAGGGTGGGCTGGGCGTTTTTTAAGATATATTAAACAGCATTGAGTTTTAGATGCATTAAACATAACTCCCCCTGCCCCAAGCGATGATCGTATAAATGTCGTTGTTCAATGGTCCAAACATGCGTTCTCCGTTGATGAGTTGAGAGTACGAGAAATCAAGGGTACTGTCGTTGGCGAAACTACGAAGAGAATTGTAAGTGAGAGATCAACAATCATGATCAAAAGATCACTGATAAAAAGAAGAAATAAGTTTGTTGAGAGAACTGAACCCTGAGGTATACCGGCAATGATTTCGTAGGGATCAGAAGTAACTCCGTCTATTATTACACGTCTCTCCATTTTAAGAGGTGAGGATGCAGACTAAATGCTTGAATTTTGGCTAAAAGATCAGCATGCCGGACCCTATCAAAAGGTTTTGAACCATCAAGTGCGACGATTTCAGACTCAACAAAATTATGGAGACAATGATTCCAACACTCCGTTAGAGCCGTTAGGTTGACCGGCCAGCGCAGAAACCGTACTTACAATCGTCATGGCACATTTTTCGTAATTTAAAAATTTTGCCATGGTACGAATCGGGGAACGTACTCTACCCAACAAATAAAGAAGAATTCTCCAGCTGTCAATAAGGGGAAATGTTTTGGTTCTGTTTTGATATGTTATGGCGGCCTGCTACAGTAAAATGTTTGTTCGCCGGTAATTTGCTTCTAAAGATATTTGTTTAAAATTGTTTTATACGAGTAATTATGTATGGGTATTCGCAGTGACGGCAGCCTTTAAGAATCTCGCGGCAAATTCAAGTGCAGCGACACAGCGGTTAAGAATCACTATTGTAAATATTTCATGAACTGAGAGTTAATGAGAGATTAGTGTAATTGGTGTGTAGTTAGACAGTCGCGTGCCTCTCCTTTTTTAGGTATCGGTTGAATATGAGCACGTTTCCATGAAGTTTAGTCAAAGTAGTAGTAGTTTAGAACTAGGGGCGAAAAACCATTAGGTCCTGCAGCTTTGGACATGTCGAGTTTAAGGAGTACCTTAAAAACTTCCCGAGTTCGAAAGTGTAGAGGTTTTTGTTTGCTAGTGCACTGCGGCGGAAGATGGAAGAGGCTGCGATTAAGCTGATAAGTATGAATTAGCAGCAAGCAGGTTGTCTTTGTCTAAAGAGCCAGTACGAACATTCCCATTATGGATGAGTGGTGATATTGAAAAACTGGTGAAATTGTTCTTTACGGTTTTGACGAGAGAACAAAAGTCCTTGCAACCCATTTGGGTAGCAAATACCTTTCGTATAACGCTCTGATCGAAGTTGAACTTAGCCCGGCTAATCACTGATTTGCATACATTCCTCGCAGCTCTACAGGTACGTCTTAAATCCTCTGTTGGGCACAATTTGAATGTCCGGAAAGCTACTTCTGTGTTGTCAATGGCCGTATATCAGTCATTATTGAACCAATTGGTGTTATTTAGTTTTACTTTTTCTAAGCTATGAGGAATAAAGCCACCCTCATTTTACAAAACTGAATAAGTTGGCAACAATTGGCAATTTCTCATTACTGTTTCTCCTTTGAAAAGTATTTGAAAATTGTTTCCAGCGAAAGTATGCGAACAGATGTTCTTACAAGTAATTAATACTTTTGATAATATTAACCGTTTTATAAATGTGAAATTTTTGCGTTTTTCTACACAAGCATGGTCCTGGCGTCAAGCCTTAGATCAGGGGACAAAAGTGAGGTACATTTATTACAATTCCATATCAGGAAGGGTATTCATTTATATACAGGAGGACCAGAAAATATAAAGTATTTATTTTTTGAAGGAGTGCTATGTTTCTTGGCTGGAAGAGTAGAACAAGTCAGCTTTCGATTTGAAGAAAATTTTGGAAACGTTTTATTTAATATTATACAGTTTCTGCCTTCTCCTATAAAATGATCTTTTTTCACTTGTACACTAACTCCCGCCTATCAAAGCTTACTCGATTGTATTGTGCTAACGATTATTATATGGATAATCTGCTCGGTGTATGGCAATGAAAGTGATATTTACCCTCATTAAAGAAAGAGCATTATCATGACAATTGTGTATCAATAAACGCTGAATTGATTTATCACTTGATTGAAAAAACTTACATGTTTTGCACTCTTTTTTGTTTTCGTTGTGAATTAAATAAATTCGTTGGTTTCTTCTTCTTCTGTAAAAATACCAATTTTTGCAATTAAAAAAACTTAAAGAACTCTCTATATTATATGCAACTCGATAAATTTTAGAATAAATACCTCGAGAGCTTACAACTGAATACATGTTCGGTAACGCGGATTAAACAATATGAACTTTCCGATGTTAACTTTAAATTTGCTGAATAAATTACATGTTAACTTGTGCAAAAGATTTGAACTTCTAACCTACTCCAGCAAAAAATGCCGCAAATAATGTACATGGTCAACATTTGTCTTAAGAATTCTTATAAAAATTGTAAAAGTTACAATACATATTAAGATTTAAAGTTGTAGATAAAATTAGTTCAATTTATCGAAAAAATGGCCGTTTGTCTAAGTGACAAGAAGTTTGTGTCTTTTCCTATTTACATAAATGTGTTAAGAAGATATAAATAAAATCGCTGGGCTTAATTAGGCTCAACTACTAACTTACAGCGCTATAACAAAAAATTTATAAAAATATATACCTAAATCACAAAACTAAAGTAGTCGCACATTAGAGCATTTTCACTGTGAATTTGATATTTCGACAATCGTATTAAGTTCAAAGGTAAAAAATTGAAACCTATCTAAACGTACAAACTGCTGCTAACGATGAATATCAAATTCAACTATGTTCTCACATTTTAATGAATTTTTTAGCTTTACTCCATATTCTTTTTTTTTTGCTTTTTTCTAGCTCAATAAAAGCAGTAAAAATATTTCTTTGTATCAAAAGTAAAATGGCAATCGGAAAATCATTGACTAAAAATGTACAGAGAACAACAAAATATAATGTAATAATTACATATACATATATAAAAAATAAATTAATAAACAACCATGCAAGCATTCAACTGTTAACATTCAAACTCATTGGCGGTGATTGCACTCAAGTCCTTCATCAGACCTTCCAGGTTAGCCATTTCCTGATTAAGTTCCTCTGTTGAAGTGCTTGGTGCCAGTCTTTGAATTTCGTCAGTTGAGTGAGCCACCGAGGGACCACTCTGAAGACGATTTGTTGGCGTCGCGGTTGTAAATGAAGGCTTTTTATATGGCGACGAGTTTTGTGGACGAATCGTTACTGCGGGTACTGTAAAAAAAATTATTCGATGAAATTGACAAGTTTTTCTGAAAAGTATTTATAATAAAAAGTAAGAAAATGTAAGCGGAAAATTGTAAAAAGTCTCGAAAAATCAAATAACTAATAAGTTGTTATCTTTTAGTTTATTTTTAAGCTCAAAGAATATTTTAAAAGAGATACAGTCAAAAATTAGTTTAAATTTGCTTATAGGAACAAAGCGTGATCGAAAATAGCGACAAAAACGTCGAAATAAAATAACTAATGACAACGCGCCAACTTGTTTTGTCATACGAGTGCTATTTGTGTTGTTCACAGGTATTTGGAACATTCATCTTGGTAAAAAAATGGAATTAAATCGTGCGATGATTTTCTATGACTTTCGAAGGATTAAACCAACAACAATGTGCCGATCAACTCGCTTCGAATTTTGGTAATGAAGCACCATTTCGAGCCACTTTGTTTCGCTGGTTTTCCGAATTCAATCGTGGTGGCACTTCGCTACAGGACGAATTTCATGAAGGTCGCCCTAAATCGGTTATTGTGCCAGAAAAAATCGTCAAAAAGATTTGGATCAATGCGTTGAGCGGCAAGACCAACATGCCGTGGGTCCCGGGTTCGAACCCAGATGACCGTGAGCTTTTATTAAGAAATTAAAATAATCCACTCCGTCTCTGGGCTGTTGTCTAGCTCGCAGCAATGCAAACAAGACTCAAGTTTCCTCACTTCCCCTACCCTAATTCCCTTCCGGCAAAAACCATGCTAACGCATCAAAGGGTTGTCCCCTAGGATTTGGCCACATCGTATAAAAAAAAAATCGCTCAAAAAAGGCTCGTGTCGATTGGTGCAAAGAAATGTTAAAAAAATTCAATCGCGGTGTTTCAAAAGACGTCTATAACATCGTGAAAATCGACTGTATGGATCTTTCAAGACGAGCTAAATCCAACAAAAGTTGTTCGTGCACGAAGCAACGAAGTTGTTCGAATTGGACATGTCGCCACCGTGACATTATAGCGATGTAGAACAGTGAACTCTGAATGGTACACCACCATTTGTTTGCCAGAAGTGTTCGGAAAAATAATCATTCTCCACCACGACATTGCAAGCTCTCACATATCGGCTCAAACAAGTGAATTTTTGAGCTTTCAAAACATCGAATTGATGGGTCATCCGCCGTACAGTCCTAAAATGCGAGGTCAACGTTTTTCGCGCATAAAGAAGCGGTTGATGCGTTAAAATCACATCGCTGGGAAAATTGGTTCAAACGCATGCAAAAGTGTATTGATCTTCATGAAGAAAATTTTGAAAAACAATAAAGCCATTTTCCATTATAACTACTTATTTTAACTTGTCTATCTCAAAACTTAAGTACCAAGCAACCCTCGTACATATGTATGTAATCTTTAAGCTTCCACGGTCGTCATGTAGTATTACTGTTTGTATTTTAAATACCTTTTATTAAGAGCAACTTCTAAGTAACTGCTACGAAATCTGAATCACTAACTCTGTTTCTTATACAATTACTTAGCTTATTTATACAAAATTCTTGCCATTGCATTTAGTATAAATCAAATAATTATTATTACCGATGAGATAAAGAAGTAATGAGCTATATTTGTTCTGTCAGTTAATTGTCTGGCTAACGAAAATGTGCCGAAGCCCGATCCATCCCGTGAGCTGCATAAATGGATTTCTTTGAACCGTGCACGTCTGAAAGTCTGCTCTTGCACTTTGGGTGCAAAACTAATAGCCATAATTTAGTCCGACGACCGGTGATTCTATATATGAGTTCATCGTGTTTATTTAAAACGCGGTATAGCAGTTTGTTTTTATTCGTCGGTGGAGTAAGTGACAACGTGTCGGCCTACCAGGTCGGAGGTCCCAGGTTGGAATCTCACCGGTAACGACACATGGTTATTTTCTGCTGACAACAGACAAGGGGGTCACAGAGGAAATCTCACTAATTCGGAATCCACTTTAAATTGTGGGTTCACTTACAATCGTTGTCTCGAATGCGGTGAACTTCATCTCCTGACCAATGCCCCAGAACGGGTTACGGGAACTAGAGAGAGAGAGAGAGGGAGAGAGAGAGATAAGGTCAGTGTGAATGAACTATGGGCGCGTTCGAGGCTTCAATCGACTGCAGCAAACGGAGCAGCCATTTTTAAGTGAATGCAAACCATCTACAGTAACATTTGCTTGAACTTTAAAACACACGATTGCAACTATGATGAAACGATAATTCATCTTCTAAGAGCCGAGGAAAATCACTGTAAAAATTAAAATAGTTAAATCGTCTATTAATGTATCAAATTCACCTATTATTCGAAGTCCATTTTCTTGTACTTGTTTTAAGTTAAGTGAGAGCAGCCGAAATAAAAATGAGCTGAGAAAACGGAACGTTGCACGGCGCTGCACTATTTCTATTGCCTTCGTGCGTGACGCCAGATTCATCCACCTAGCGTTCGCTCGCACTAGCGCATCGGTTTGCACTTGGGGATAGTCGATGTTCACAAAACATCGGAATGTATAGACTAAAAATCTATGTTCTAACATCAATGTTGAAGTGTGTAAAGAACAAAGACAAAACATCGACATTGAAAAAAACTTTTTATTGTCATTGTCAAACTTTACTTTTTACTTAATCGCCAAGGTAGCCAGGCTCACGTACGCACGCTTACCAAACAAGGCAAAACAGCATTCATTATTTCGGTATTACAATTTATAAGAAAAATAGAAAATAGATCCCTAATTCCAGAGTCTGTAATTGACCTGCTAGAACAGTACTACAAAGAATTGTACCCAACATTAATTTTGTTGAGAATGCTTGTTACTCTCGCAGTAAGCGTAGATACCGCTGAGAGATCATTGCCAACTCTACGTAGAAGTCAAATGCTGACTACGTGCCTCAATAACATAAGATAGATTATTGGAACTAAATTTTCTAAATATACACAAAAACATAAATCTCGACGTTATTTAGATAATTTCCAAATTTTCAAAAAAAGATATAAAATTCTTTTTTTATTTGCTTTCAAAGTTGTTATCAGAGCTATTATCTATCTATGTTAGCTTATTTCTAAACTATTGATGGAAAATTTCTGAAAAGGATTCTCAATGTACTCTTAAGTAAGTACTTTCAATGAAAATGATAACGAATACTAACGATGACAAGGTTTGAGAAACCCCACTAACCTGCAGACCATTCTGGTGCGGTCACCTCGCACCTTATCTGAAGACTGGATCCGTGCCTGCTCAATGTTATGTTTTTTATTGTGCAACTTGGGCCTTCTTTTTAGAATTCAGGTGAAACCATTTTGTTTTGGAATTATGGATATTATATTTATATATAATTATATTTCAGTTTTTTTAATTTCAGTTTTGGCTTTGATTTTCACTTTATACGTAGGTTTTTACGTACTGGGTCACTTTTCAACCGAAAACAATGTAATACATTAAATTAAAGTTAAGTTGATTTCAAAATACTTAACTCCATAAACCTCCGCTCTTTAGTATTCATTATCTTAAGAACTTTCGTTTCGTCGATTTGTTTTCATTTCCTTTCTGCGGATCTACTCCATGTATTGTACTTAATTATTCCGTGGGTTCCATGTGAATTCTTATACAAAAACTGTTGAGCGATATTACTTTGCTCTTAATAATTGCCAGTCTTGTCATCGAAAAATTCAAATCATTAGCAAAGAGCTTCGTAGGCAATGTATTCTGAGATACCAAAATTTATTAACACGTTCTATCTGCTAATTCTTGAAATAAATTAAATTTTGTTCCCCGGAGGCTAAGCTCAGAAGTTTGGTCATCATAGCCTAGTGACTTCAGCTAAATGATTCAATTTGTTGCACAGAAGAAATGTATTGCATAAGCTCATTAAACTACATCTATCAAATCCCTCGGTTGTTGGCAACCTACAGCGCAGGACATTATGTCAAAAGTAATAAGTATTAAGAAAGGGTGAAAATGTTCATTTTTGGTTTGTGTTCCGTACCAAAATTTGAAAACGGACACTTATGGCATCACTCCGGTGTTTGTCCGCCCGTGTCTATCTATCACAAGCTCCCAAAGGGAAACGCTACAAGATAGAAACTTGAAATTTGGCATAGTTAGAGCTTGATGTGGCCCAATGTTGCGGTTTAGATATGGATAATTATGGGGAATAATAGGGGATGGTCAAACATGTTATGATAACACGAAAAAAAAATTTTTTTTAATGAAAGATAGTAAGTAACTCATAGAAGATAATCATATGTTTTTTTAAATTATTTGGTTAAATTTGTTTCTGACAAAAATGTAAAAACTGCAAATATTGTTTGTCCCACTGCATTATGCGATGAAGAATCATTAACTTGCTGTTGCGGAAGAATTGACTGAGTATTGAAAAACTACACAAATAAATATAAAATATAAATGCAGATTTATAAGCAATCGGTGGTCAGAAAATTATTGACCCAATATACTGCAAAGTTCCGCAATACGCTATCGATAAAGTTGACAATTTCGCTCGTTCGGCTGATTTGAATCGTGCAAAATCATAACAAAGTATAACAGTTCGTGCTGAACGAGGAAAGAAAATTGGAAAATTGTTTGAAATGAATAAAGAAGTCAGTGAAGAGACACGAAGAAAGTATAGTCATGCGGGGAAAACGTGTTTTTTTAATAATCAGTAAATTTATAATGTTTTTTTTGTACGATGTGGCCAAAGCCTAGGGGACAACCTTTTGATGCGTTAGCATGGCTTTACCGAGAAGGGAATTTAGGCTAAGGGGTGTGAGGGAACTTGAATGTCTTGTTTTTGCATTGCTGCGAGCTAGACAACAGTCCAGAGACGGAGTGGATTTTTTAATTCAATCTTAAAAACCCACAAAGTCAAAGTTGTAATAAAGTTCCGCCAAAACTTACGCCGGTCGTTTTATTTATTAAATGTTCTGTTACACTTGTGTATTTGTGCACCTTATCATGACACCACTTATATCTGAAGTATTAATCGGAAAAATCGGAAATAAATTTAACAAGTGTATCATAGCATTGATCACAAAGTTTAGTATTTCGAAGGAATTACAGATTAAATGTTGCTAAACACACAAATTCCAGCAAATGGAGGCTTCACTAGTTACTTTTCAGTATGTTCAGTATCAAGTGCATTAGTACGGAACACTCATTGCGCGAGGTGCGAGTCGCGCTTGACCGCCTTTTTTTACTTCGTTGATCACTTGGAAGGATTTAAACAGTTCTTCTGTATGAATGAATTCGACAAAAATGACATTAATGAGGAATAATATTCAGCATATTGCTCGATAATAATTTGCAGAATTTTAACGTAATCCGAGTAGGAAAACCTGCCGTTGGAATCTGCAGTTTGAAAACATATCGTTAAGATTCCTCAGGCCTTCTTTGTCAGAAAAGCACGACAAAAAAAACTTCACATCTGAGGTTATAGAGAGTCTTAGAAGATACTTCAAATTAATACTGAAAAATTTAAAATTCACCAACACTTCTAATAAAAATTCACAGCAACAGCTATACTGAGGTTATAGAGGTAAATATGAATATTTATAAGTTTACAACTAAGATAGATCAATTGAATAAAATGGGAAAATACATTAAATGGAGACAAAACGTTATAGATGGTGTAAGGGTTAATATGCTAGCTTTCCACAAGAGTATTGTACATAAAGACTGTGGACATTGAAAAAATTGAATAACTCTTGACTATTTAAATTATTTTTGAAATTCTATTTCACTAATACGAATATGACAATATAGTCTAACTGTAAATCATTAATATTTGCTCAATTTCTTGTAAGGGTAAAATTGACGCACTCTTTTTTAGGCCTGCCATCAAATTTTTTACATAACTTGACTGCAGCTGCTGCATAACAGGGATGTACCGTTCTCTGAAATCGGCGATGTTTCTGGTCTGTTTATTTGTTCTCTTCAATTTCTGCTTCATATGCGCCCAGTATTTTTCAATAGGACGTAGCTTCGGGCAATTAGGCGGGTTGGCGTATTTTGAAACAACATTGACTGAATTTGCCTCATTGGCATGTTGCCAAATCAGGCCGAAGTAAAACAGGAACTCCATGGGACGTTATGAAAGGGAGAAGTCTTTTTTCAAGCATTCCTCGATGTACACATCGCTGTCAATACTCCCTTTTGTAATGAAAGGCTTTGATTTTAAACCGCATGTGCAAATAGCCTGCCAAATTAGAAATTTTGGTGGAAACTTGGACATCCTTATCTAATTAACAAAAAAATCTCTCGAACTTTAAACTGAAACATGATGAGTGGAAACATAAAAAGTTTGGCAAGGAAGTTGTTTCACAGATTTTCCCTTTTTCTTCACTTCTGTCGGGCGCATACAAACCTTTAGAGGATTTTAAATTTGCCCTTTTTCATCTAGTGTGCTCTTGATTTCAATATTCCCACTTTTATGGCTACATCTCTGATGGAAAGTTTGGGGTTCCTTTTGTAGATGTTCCTTACCTTTTTCTCTTTTCCTAAGTCCTTCCAGCCTTTTTTCGCACCAGTTACATGTATCCTCTGAGTAGTCAGCCTTTCAGCATAATTTTTTAAAATCTTGTGAATGGTACTTTTAGCAATTTGAAGCTTTTTAGAGAACTTCCTAATGGAAAATCCGGGATTTGCACTTCATGTGAAAATAATTAATTTTCTTTGAATTTCTAGATTAAATAACATTGTTCACGTTACGGTATCAATAAGACTGAGATGTATATCAAAAGAGTGAACTGTGACGAACCAGTCGTCGTATGTTCGATCATGATCCGTTAGATAATAGTGAGATAACAAAGGAAAGAGTGCGTTCACTGTGACAGTCTTTATGTAGGTTCGAATTCCGCCGAAAGTAAGAACTGTTCTGCTGAGAACAGATCTCCACTGGCGCCCCATGTACAGAAATTTAAGCCAAAAACAATTCTTGCCTCTCAATTATTTCAAGCTGAAATAACTTTATTCTTTCGGTTTCTTTGCTTCAAATTTTTCAAAAAATTATGAATCATTAAATAAATGGTTTCAGCAGCAAATCTTAGAATAACATAAAATTACAATGTTCTCTTTTCTTACCATTGTGCTTATTTGATGATGTAATAACAGGCGTTGTCGCAGTAGGCGGTGGACCAGGTACACTAAAACTCTTAAGTGGATGCCCTTGTCCACGTTTTGGAGCTTCTATCGGCATCCCTGGTGCATAAGTTACTGACTGGTTGCTGAAAAAAATTAAATTTCGTGTTAATAATAATTGTTAAAATACTTAAAATAAAAAAAATACGAAATGAATGATATATTTTTTAAATATTAAATAAAAGTGTTTTAATCTTCAAGAATAGTAATCTCAATATTTATTAATTAATTAAATATGGTATTGCAAAGACGCTGTTGCATTGCCAGTGATTAAAAGGACCCAAAAATGTTAAATAATTTACAGACCACTTGCTGATTTACTAATCACCTACGGAATTTATAATATATGTTATTATTTCTCTATTTACCTTACCTTGCCCTACAAGGTGGGCTTGGGGAGGAGGAACGTCGTCCTACAATTGGACCTACAATTTAAGGTGACTTCCGAACAACTGACATTACTATGCAAAACCCAATAGTCGTTTAGCGTATTCTATTGTCAGAAGAACATAACCATGAGCCGCTACTGATGGGGTTCGAAACTGGTACCCCCATGACGAAAAGACAGCACGTTATCACTTACTTTACTGGTCACCGTATTATAATACATTTTTGGGATTATACCTAAGTGGAATCCCTTAGCTCTAGAAATATGAAAGGTCACTCACAAAAATGGTAAATTCATAATGGATTAATTATCATGCATGTATGCGCGATATTGATTGATAATCTTCATCTATTCCCACAGTCAGAGCCAAGTTCTCGCAGTACACCTATATTTACACGAATCAACTTAAGGCATATATTTATCACCCTGTATATCTAGCTGAAAAGCTTTAAAGACTGGAAGCATGCTAAGTGAAAGCCTGAGGAGGAAACACTGTATCACATTCATTTAGGTTTTTAATTTCTTGATTTAGGATTAATTGACACCGTTTTAGATCTTGATTCTTGTAGTGGCCGAGTAATTTAGGAATCATTTTTCAGATAGATGCAAGCTGTATCTTATAGAATTCCTGGGACTTAGCTTGTAGAATTTAGAAACTTCATATTTGGATGGAACAAATGACAGCTTGATGTGAACCATATGGTAAATGCACTCAAACGTAACAAGCAAGTTCCAAACATTTTGCCGACTGTCCATAGAAATGAGTTGAGAGTTTTTCGTCGTCAATATAGAACGCAATTTCCATTCTAGATACATTCCTATGATTACGATCATCCCTGCTGGCTCACTCAGCTGCGACATTTTTCATTCCAAGCAATAGCTGTGTTCTTAATGACTTAAAAAATTAGAAATTCTTAACCTGTTCTGTATCTGGTTAACGGTCCAGCTCAAGAAAATTAAAAACATTTCCGCAAGTGACAATTTTAAATAATTTTACAATATGGCAAGAGATCTTCAAATTTTGGGTTAATTAACAAATAAAATTTTACTCAATGCCTTTAACATACGTATACATATTGTTTAGCTCTACTTTTCTACCATTAAGGTTCTTACAGTATAATATACTAGAAGTCCTTCCAGCGTTATCGGAGAAAATTCAATGATGCGCGGCGGGGGCCGCATCTCCCGCTGTATCCACTACTTACGTTGCTCCACCCACACATCCCCCCCACCCTACGACCAACTATCTAGACTTAGAGTTATCTAGCGTACCAAATATATATTAAAAGCTGTTCTGAGAACATATCTATAAACTAAAAAAAGAGCATGTAAATCGGATCAGTGGTTCTCAAGTTATAGGCACACAGAAATACAGAGAGGTGTTGCGTTTAATATTATGTTGAGATTGACTAGCGTAACAAAATATTATACTAAAACCTAACAGGAGAACATGTTTGTAAACTAAAACTATAAAAGGAGTGTGTAAATCTGATCAATGGTTCTCGCATTATAAGCGGAGAGGTTGCGTCGTATAATAAGTAGAGAAGATGTATGTATGTAAACTCTTAAAAGAACAGAGTGCTATAGTAAACTTTAAAAATTTCCCAAATCGTATTTTTAATGAGCTGTGATCTAGTTCATTGAAAAAAGAAAATGAATCGTTTGAGAATAACTGACTTTATTGTGTTTGATTAGGAAATCACATGCAGAAATTCAGCCCATTACATATTTTACCTCAATTATTGCGGCATTCAAGTACATTGCTTGTTAACAAATTATACGAAGAATAGTGGTAGACATATTCAATGATTGACCAACCTTACGTATCGTTCAAAGGCGGTCACTCTCAATCATGGTCTAGATTTTATTTACGCCGATGGTTACAGATCATCCAGTGCAAGAATTTTGCCTATTTTTGTAAGTAACAAAAAAAAACATTTTAAACATAAATTCAACTAAAATGTTTCCCATTTTCTGGTATGTTTTAAATCTCACAAGAAACGCAAAGGCTCACCATCGATAACAACCAAAATTTATCAAAAAGGCAGCTCAACTGATCGCTCAATCGCTCAATTCTTTGACTTTATCAATTTCAGATTTTTCTTGGGCTCAAAAATTAGCGAAATTTTTTTAAGGTACAGCTTCCCCTCAAGCGCGGACTTGCCCAGGAAATGTAGCTGGTGCACAATCTGGCTTCACCGTGCAAGGATCTTCTTTCTGTTTTTAATGAAATGCAAGAAATTAGTTCTTAAAATTTTTGAACAAGTCAACCTCCATTCAATTCGGTTATTGCCGAGGAAGTTCTCTCACGAAAATTAGAGAAACCAATCTCTTTAAAAAAATTTGAACTTTCAAAAGAGTAACTGTGACGTGAATTTACAGTAATGTTTTTGGTTTAGCAAGTGAGAAAACAATTTCTGTAAATTTTAATAATAAATAATAATTATGCCTGAAAATGTGATCGAACAGACCTAGTATCTCTGACCATGAGTGCTACGCAACTAAAATCCAAACTTTCATTCAATACAGAAAATAAAAAATAATAAAAACCTATGACCCCGCGAAACCGTGTACCACTCTCATTCAAAACCACCACATTTCTCCACAGTACGTATAGCCTAGACAAAGTACGCTTTCTCTACATACCGTCATAAGCATCTTGGAGCCAGAAGCTTAAAACCTCTGGCAAAAAGCGCGAAATACAGCTTTGCATACAAATATGCAGGACATTTGTTACATAACAACTTATATAAGAAAATTAGTTGACGATACTTAGTGGTGTAAGGTGTGATACATGAGCATTTCGCGAAAGTCCGTAAACGTACCGCATAACTTCATTAAATGCTGCCGTCAAGCTCCTCCGGCAAATCGAGTCCAATTTTCGAATTACATTACTGCCTTAGATAAAAAATGCTAAGATAAGCGATTTAGCCAGTTTCATCTGCATTTCCAATGATAAAAGTTATCCGCAGTCGCCGTAAACAAACAACTGACTTACCTGGATTAACGGATAGATTGTTCCTTACTGACCATTCGGTGATGTGACGAAGGTCTTCATTAATTCTACAGGCACAATCCTTAATCAAACCTATGGGTCTACTTATATATATCTGAACATCATCAGTGTACAGGTGTGTCGAAGATGTACTGATTATAGATGGGAGATCATTCAGATAGAGACTAAATAAGAGCAGGCCAAGTATTGAGCCTTGTGGAACACCTGAATAAAGGTACTCTGTCTGTGAGTTTGAGGCGTCGATCATCACGTATTGGCACCAATTAGATAAGAAACTTCTAATCAACCTAACCCCTGGTGATGTAAAACTGAAATGATCAACCAATTTACAAAGAAGTTTGAATTGGTTAACAGATTCGAATGCCTTGCTAAGTCAATAAGGACAAGAACTGCTAAATAGTCTCTATCAAGAGCTACATGTATGTATATCAGACGTCACCCTAAAAAGAGCGGTCTCGCAACTGTGTTTAGTACTAAAACCTGACTGCTAAGGAGACAACAGTCCACTTTCCTCTATAAATTCCATTATCTGCCTATATATGAGTTTTTTCAGTACCTCAGCCAGGAAATTTAATAAATTGATTGGTCTAAAATCTGATGGTTGAGGAGGAGAGGTCCTCTTTGGATTGGGAACAACTCCAATTTTCTTCAAGTCAATCATTCGTCAATCAGCACTGTTAGCACTTTTAGGATTTTTGAAGTCCCTGTATGTAAAGGTAAAACTATCTGCAACCACCTGCAAATCAAACTTATGGGTCAATAACAGAAAGTCATGGTGGAAGTCACTCGAAGGAGTAATTTGATAATAAAATAAGACTTTTCTCAAGTCTGTTGTAAGAATATAATATAGTTGCGAAAGAGAATTCGAATTAAAGTAGGTAGGCATGTGATTGAAAATCTTGAGGTCCAAAACCTGAAACAAATCGAACAGCTCATTTCCTAAAATTGTGCGACTAAGTGCGTTAGGTCACCACAGACAATTACATCATGACAATGTAAGGTTGCCAAATGTATCGTTTCCGCAGAGTTGTCAAGCTCGGTACGCCGCATATTTTCCATTTTTTACCCTTGTGACAGGTGACCTAGAGCCGAGTTATCGCACGATGGCGCTTATAAGACAAGCTCATTTCGCCACCAGTTTAGAGGATATGATAACTGAATCAAGCGTGTTGGGAAGTTGATATTTGTTATTTTGCCTTGCATACCTTTCATCCTTTCGAAAAAAAACAATAGATGTATAAGTACATAAGGATTTAATAAAAAAAGTTTCAGAAAAAATGCCCGATACCGCATTTCGTCTAGGAGCCTTGAGTCAGTGAATAAATTCGTGTAATGGATTTCATTCTTTCACCGTTCTTGCACTAGGAAGTCTTACTGCGAAATTTTTCGTGAAGCTGTCGATAAGAAATATAACCGCCAAATACTACAGCGTAGGAGGATAATATCCATGTGATTGTGGAAGATTCCGTATATTTGGATTTTATGGTTTGGTTTTGCCTGAATTAGGTTAAGTCCACATGCAGCCGAAGCGCTTACTATACTTAAAGCACCTCTCATTATTTCATTGAATTTGTTATCGAAACGGTTAGGGTTATTTACTCGCCCCAATAGCACACGATGAATAGAAATGATCAAATTCTTTGTAGAATTAGGAGCAATAATGAAAATTTATTTTTGTTTAGGCTGCGGGCATACGCAATTACTAAAGACTACCATGTTCCTTTTTTCAAACAAAATGAATCTTTCTTCAAAAAGTTCTAATAGAAATAATATTTAATTTCAAAATAATTTTACTCTTAATTTTACTAAAAATTGACAACAATAATATCTAGATATAATTTAACTGATATAACTTGCTATGACCCTCTCCACTTTCCGCTTTTGAGGAGATTTTTTTCTCCAAGTAAAAATGTTAGTTGGATTTCTTGCAGTTCTTGTATTTCTTAAAGGTCCACTCTTAAGACGTTTCACTTTAATGTCTCGACTTCGACGTGCCATTATTACGTAAGGGAGTTTATCCTCCTCTGACATTGATCTCCACTTAGCTCCTCCTTCTTTGGCAACTTCTACAGCATTGCGACCAACACAAGCCTTTCGCAAATCACGAAGATAATTAAAGAATGGATTCCTTGAAAATGTTTTTGGACTCTGAGATCTCTTTTGCTCGTCTTTCATGTCATAGCCAAAAATCTTCTTGTTATACTTTGAACGAAGTGGTATAATCGACTGTTGTTTTATGCTACATTCTGCATATGTTGATGACGATTTGTCCCTCCCAGCTGCGGGTTCAGTTTTTTTGCCCTCTTTTTTCACAAAGGATGGCACTCTTCGGCGAACCATATCGCAAGAACTTCTATCGCTATCGGGTATCTGCCTTCCAACGTATTGAAACAATTTATTGAATAAGCTTTCTGAAGAAAATATACTAGATATAAAAGCTGTAAATATACGACGTAACTTCGAGGATAAATGGAGAGAATAATTTGGCATCTTTAAGGATTTACTGAATCCGGCTGATACTCGATTTGCATTATGGCATGCAGTATTCAATCTTCTCAATTAAAATTGAATCCAGAAATATATAACGAAAATATTACTTTAGAAAAGGAAAATTTTTTTCAAATATTTGTCAAAATTGACGAATAAGAACTCACGCAGAGCCAACTTAAAAGATAGTCAACTTGTCGTCGAAAAATTTTGTTCACAGAATAAAAATGGAATAAGGGCAAAATGAACAGTTTCGGAATGAACATTTATGTTAAGAATGTAACCGTAATTCATGATCTAAAAAGAATCGCGATTTACAGGAAAACTTTTAAAAAATGTCGTATAAAATACTTACCTTAATGAATACCAGTTAAAACTAAAACATATACCATTTTTAATTAGGTAAGATCCACTGTAAGTCGAAACACCTTAGAATCTCGCTTTAAAAAACATAAATCCTAATAGATTACGGTGTTGCCAAGTTTCAGCGTATTTTTCACCAAATTGAGGCTTTTCTAATTTATAAGAATTTTTGGTAATTATTTAGATTAACTGTGCCACTTCCAATAATCTTGAAATTAAGATATGTTGTGAAGATCATCACTCTGCATGTAGGCGCGGAGAGCATAACTATCCTTAGTTTTTGCTAATATTAATAATTATAAGGTCATTTTTCCTTAAATTTACGTCGAAAAAGTACTGTTTTGTTTGTGAAAGTATTCGTTGGTGTTGTAGGTGGTGGAGGTAGTAAAAGATGATTTCATACCACCCTCCCCATTTCTAGAATATCGAAATAATACTTATTGTACAAAGAAGTTTTGTACACCAAACCTATAATATTTAGATTGAGGACTTGTGCGTTTTTAACGATTACTTTGAATTACGGTCCTTGATCCTGCTTCTACGGTAATTGTCAGTGCGGCTTCCTACTGGCTTTCCAACCGGAGACTTACTAACAGCTCTAACGAAGCGTTGGAATTATTGTCGCCATAATTTTGGTGTTACAAAAATGACAGAGTCTGGCATGCTGCTCTTTCAGCCACACTTCAAGCATTTGGGCTGCACGCTCACCTCCTAAAACGTTTAGAGAATTCCGTATAAAAATAGACGGAGTTACATCTAAAACCGAAATCACAGCCGGTGTATCTCTCACTTGCAATTGTATTCATAGTTTCGCCGACGACAGCACCCCTGATTTCGCGTACTCTTTTGATTCTGTAATGAATTTTCGTGGGAATTTTACAGAAATCAACTGAAAACGCATGTTTGCATCATTAAACAACATTTCAACGATGCTCGCTGGGGGCAGAGCAAACCGTGTTACTTTAATGCAAAAGTTAATTTAAAATATTTGGGTTTTCTAAAAAGATGTAAGAAATACTTCACGTCGTCTGAGTTGACGCTGATCTACAAGTCAAACATCAGGCCTAGACTCGAATATAATCCCCATATTTGGGCAGGGGCCGGACACACCGCATTGTCCTGCGTTAGATAAAGTACAACGTAAGGCTATTAAACTTATTGGCAATTCCTCAATCTGCGAGAGCATTGACTCTCTGGAACATCGCGTCTCTCACTCTTCTACCGCTAGTTTCACGGTCATTATTCAAGTTTTAGTTTTGTAGACACATCACAACGCGTGATACAAGAGCTTTAACTTGCTCCCATCTCTATACTCTATTCGGACGTACCGTAAAATTTCGAGAATCTTTTCGAAGCAGAACCACACGAATGTGGAACAGTCTACCATCTTCTGTTTCTCTCTCGTCTTATCAGCCCGTCTTATGGACACCTCAACTCCTTAACCCATTTGTCTTACCCTTACTCCTATCCTGCCAAGGCTGCGCTTTAGAATCATAGGGTATCCTTATACTCATATATCGGGCTACTACCTTATAATAACCAATGACGTAGACATATGACCTGTAGACGTACCACGCCCCAGCAGCGCATCTCTGCTTACAGAGAATTCAGCAGCTAAATAAATGTACTCTCAGTGATGCTAGTTATCTGAAAAAGCACACCCATACATAAAACTCTAATGCACCTCGGATAAGAGCTCTGTGGGACGAGTGGATACTGTAATATTATTAAGGGGGAGCGGAAAACATCACCGGAATCTGAAAAGTGCTCATATGTTCTTTTTAGGAATAATCGAATAAATCCTGCGTGGCAGGTGCCGGCTGGATTAGAACAAACTTTATTCACCGATTCGTTTTGGACCGGGCAGCAATATCTGATTGAATTATCAGCGCAGAAATGGTAAAATAAGGGTATGTCTGGATCCTTTAAATTTAATTAAAAATATCATTAGAAGGTATTATCCCTTACTTACAGTTGAGGAAATTGCTGAAGTATCGATGAAGGACATTCTTTTACACGCTACAACTAAAAAGGAGCGGGAACTTTTGACAGAACAGGTTATTTCAAAACTAAGCAATGCCGGATTAAAATAAAATAAAGGAAAATGCGTACTTGGAATCAATGAGATCAAATTCTTAGGCCACATATTTACTTCAAAGGGCATTTTACGTGATGATGAAGTAATACAAAGGCTACTCGGAATGGTAACATATTTAGGAAAATTTATTAAAAATCTTTCTGAAATTACTCAGCCACTACGCCATTTAATTAAAAAAGACATTACCTGGGAATGGGGACCACAACAAGAGAAAGCTTTCCAGAGCTTGAGGAAAATTATGTCGAAACCTAAAGTTCTTCAATATTATCACCCTCCCTAACATGGATATAAAATTACAAGTCAATGCCAGTAGGCATAGATTAGGAGTCACTTTACTTGAAAATGAGCAATATCCGAACAAAACTATCCACAAATAGAAAAGGAAGCAACGGCCGTGAAGTATGCGTGTAAACGTTTCCGTGAATATGTCTACGGGAAGCAGTTAATCATTAAGTCTAATCATAGGCCACTGGAGTCAATATTCAAAAAACCGATTTACCGAGCCTCACCACGACTGCAACGCATTCTTTTTGAAGTTATGCTGTATGCTAGAAACGTAGTATATACAAAGAGAAAGGAAATTTCGCTTGCAGATACGTTAAGCAGAGACTGCTTGTCGTCTTCAGCATCATCGGAATCAAACGAGACTGAACTTGAAATCCCCTCATTACTTCAAGTTTCCGAGAAAACTTTAAGTCTACTGCGAGAACACACTAAATCTGATCCTGTTTTACAAGAAGTCAGAAATTACACACAGAAAGGTTGGCCTCAAGAACAAAATTCAGTTACAAACATAGCGAAAGCTTTCTGGAACTTTAGAGAAGAAATCAGCATTGAGGAAGAAATGTTGGTAAAGGGAGAGAAAATAATAGTAACAGCCACTTTGATAAAATTCATGCTGACAAGGTTCCACGGAGGGCATCCAGGTACTCAAACGTCACTGCCACGAGCAAGAACCCTATTATATTGGCCAGGTTTAACAAAAGATAACTTCAATATGGTTGGATCATGCAAAATTTTTCAAGCCACACAGCCACAGCCAAGTCAAGGAACCTGTCCTGACAAAGAAAATTCCCTCACGGCCCTGGGTACTAGTTGCGGCTGACATTTTCATTTTTGTAAATAAGAATTACCTCCTTATCGTTGCGCTTATTCAAATTTCTTCGAATTTCTGCTGCTAAAGGAACCTACTACGGAAGAAGTTGTAAAGCTATTTAAATACTGGTTTAGAACTTTTGGTATACCAATGATTGTTGAAACAGACAATGGTTCACAGTTTGTTTTAAGAAAGTTTGAAGATTTTATTGAACGTTGGGAATTTCAAAAGAAAAATACTGAAGATATGTGCAAAGGACGATACTTACGTCGATATGGCGCTTCTTAGTTGGCGAAATACCTCTAGAAATCAAGCCTTAGGTGCACCCAACCAAAGATTGATGAATAGACTAACTAAGAAGGTATTAAGTCCAATAAAAATCAAGGACGTTGCAAGCTATCTTAATAACTCAAGATTAATAACGAAAAAACATGCCGAAAGCGGTGCAAAACATCATGCAAAATTCAATGAAGACGATCGCGTTCGTATACAAAAGGGTCCTCGGGATTTGATCCGCTGGCGCATCGCGTTCGTACACCGTTCGCACTGATAAGGGAACTTTCTTACGACGAAACTTAAAACACATTGAATATACCAACGCTACTATCATTCCAGCAAAAGACGTAGTCATCAGCCCGTCATCTAACAAAAGACTCTCACCAAGTCCTAACCGTAATAGAAAGTCAACAACACCTGAATTTCAAGCGAATCCATTCAAGGAGTACAGAACCAGGTATGATCGACTAGTGAAGCCAGTTAACAGATTTTCTGCAACATAACCGGACGCCGAATTTTGCTAATGTTATTGTATTATTGTTAACTCTATATCTCTTGAATTTTTTTAATAACCCTGAACTTCGTAAACTTAATGTTGTACTATAATTTTTTGTTACAAAAAAAAGCTGAAGGATGTCATGTAAGAATATACAACACTGTAACGTGAACGAGGTAGCCCACGAAAGGGGAAATACTGAACCGTGTAATGCGCATGCCCCAGGTGGTCAGAACTCTAGGCAAGGAAAATGTGTAACGGAAACATAGTTCTAGATGTTTCCGTTACACATTTGCCTTGCCTAGAGTTCTGGCTACCTGAGGCATGCGCATTACACGGTGGCAGAAGTTTCTATACTAGGCGCACCGGGTAAGATCTACCGACAGTTCTGCAGGAAGCGTGGCATTACGCGTATTTGTACACACCTTTTTATTCTGTTCACAGGTGACAAAAATATTTCCCGAACCCGGCATCAGAATGACAGCTTGGTTTTGAATGTGTATGTAGCGCCACGCTTGGAAATAGGAAAATTTTTGGGTGAACTTCCTGTTCCCTTTTTCAGGCGAATCACCCTCATTATTGGTTGAGGCGAGCCTCGTGTAGTACCCTACTGATCATCGAATATCTTTTCATCAGAATCTGAAGAACCACCGGTGTGGCCATCATTAACGTCAGACCATCGACAGGTTTGGAGGCTGCGGAGCGATCGATGGACTGCACCAAAGCAACAGGGATATATGGAATATCAAGCGGCCTGCGTAACGGAAGCTGAGTCTCATCTTCTCGTATTGGGAAACTGAGATCTATCTCAATGAATAGAAAAACAGTGTGATTTCGAAGACTCCTAAAACATGGGATCTATACTAATTGGCGTTACATCTGTCTTCTGCCTACAGCTTCGAAACTAATTGCAACAATTAAAGTGCATAAGGTCACTTTTTCTATTCGTTATTGACGTTAACACTTTGACGGTTATAGCCGACGACTTAGAGCTCTCCGTATATTTAAATGGAAAGCTTTTTCAAAGGGTTAATGACATAACCTTCAGCGCCTACTCTTTCAAGGGATTCGACGAAATCGGTTTAAATACCTTATGGACCTGACCTGGACTATGTAGACGATGTATGTATAATCATGATGATATGAAGAAACAGAGTCACGAAAGCTAAATCTGCGGATCCCTTAGCACAGCTACAGAACTGAGCTACAGCTCAATACCGCGAAATCCAAACGTATGAGCTTGAACTCTAACAAAAGATAGCGGAGCGAAGGGTGATATACAGACTCGCATCAACAAGATTCGATTTTCATTAAATATTTTCGTTCACATATGGAGCATAAAATCGGTTCTGGAAATTAATCCCTCAAATAACATCTAAGGGAGGAAACCTTTAATATACAAATGATACAAATTTTGACTTATCCCAACAAACCTAATCTTTAATTGAATAATTCTTTTGAATTTTTATGCAGCCAAATCAAGAACTGGATAACTTTCATTCTGTAAAAGCGTAACAAATTACCTGTAATTAGAAGGCATTGAATCATATGCATATGGATGCTCTGGTGTTTGTGCCAAGGAATTGGCTTGTGGTTGAGACAAGCTCTGTTGCGACAATCCTGTATCGATATGACTCCGACTAGACATATTGTACTGCGTACGTGGATACTGGGGCCTTTCCATAGTCGAATTCATTGACGTAGCTAAAAGTTGTCAATGAACATATGATTGAGAAAATTAATTTAGTAACTTACTCATATATCCAGGAACATACGACCTTTTGTCCAAGGAATTTGTCACATGAGGTACTGTTGGATCCGATTCATAATCATGAACAACTGACCGTGGTAGAGTCATAGCTCCACTGCTTGAAGCGCCATCACTGCAGCCTGCAAGGATTTCTTTTAAATCAATCGCTTCAGAATTATTTCTTTAATACAATATTTTACCTGGAGTATTATTATGTAGGGTCTTTTCTATGTTTTTCAGTTCCATTTGATCGTGGTGAATCCATAAATCTGGTGGCTTTGGCACTCCAGCGTTATTTTTTTGGTAGCTGCAAGAATTAATATTAGAGTTAGATACGAACCAACACTAGCAATGAGCACTATTCTAGATTCAGCCCCTTACCTCTTTTTGTTATGCTCCGGAGAATTAGTGGGTTTTCTTCTACAAAGTACAACTATCACAGCTAAAGCAATAATTAGCGTAACAGAAGTAACGCCTACTATTAGATAAACGATCATTTGATTAGTTAAGCCATCATCAGTTTCTTGCATTACAACAGCAGGTCCTGTTGTATGCGATACTAGCGCTGAAAATGGAGCATTTCCTTTTGGACTGCGAGTCTGTACTTTAAAGTAATATGTTGTGTATGGTTTCAGATTTTTTATCAAAGCCACTGGAGTGTCTCCCATCACCGCGTCTACAGACCAGTCGCGATCTCTTTTTGTGGTATCTGTCGTGTAGTAAACAAGGTATCCAGTTATTTGTCCAGAATTGTGCTTGGGTGGTTGCCACTGTACAAACACGTTTTGTGGATGATTTTCATCAGATCGCAAAATCACATCTCTGGGGGGAGAAATTTGTGCACTTAGTTGGGTAGAATTGAGAACTGACATCGACCAGGCTGATTCCCTTCGACCTTTCACAACTTTAACAGCAAACTCATATTGAGTGTTAGGTTTTAAGTCAGTTATCATGCAATTAAGGTCTGTGGTATTATGATATCTGTATCTACTTGAACCAGCTGAACCAAATCGAACAGTGTAATGACGATTATCAGTGACTTGTTGACTTTTGCTCAACGTTGTATCCGTCCAATAAACAACGATTGAACTTGAGGACATGGTAATCGCTCTTAATCCAACAGGTACTTCGAGTGGGGCCGGAATATCTAAGGGCTCATCTTCTCTTGTCTTGATATTGTCATAAACTGGCGGTCCATCACCTTTGATATTTCTTGCTCTAAGAGAAATGACATATTCACTATTTGGCTCTAAGCTTTTGAGTTCGAAATAACGTGTATTCTCATTTAGTTCTTGTGTATTTTCATCGGGAATGCCTTTACCCCAACCTAAAATGTAGCTCCGAATTTTGATTTCTTGTTGAACTGGTGGTGCCCAATGCAAAGCTATACTTTCTGCTCCAGATCGAACTAAAAATATGAAAAAAATAGCAAAATTTTAAAATAATTAAAGAAAACTATTCTTTTACCTGTGATCCATCTTGGTTTGCCAGGTACTTGTGTTTCATCTAAGTCATTTTCATAAGTTACTATACGATGCCATTCTGTAAAAGGGCCAGACCCATTTACTGTCATTGCGGCTATTTTAACTTGATACTCTGACATTCGATCGAGATTATTTAATTCAAAGTGTCTAACATTTGCTGGAGTTGTTTTAACTTGAGGCGATTCTCTGAGTTTTCTATAACGAATTTTGTATCCTGTGATTTGCCCATTGTGCTCTTCTTCTGATGGTGGTTCCCAATGAACAGTTATTGACTTTTGATTAGAAGTAAATAAACAAATTAAAATACAGGTTTATGCTTTTGATATGTATTATGTTACCGTTGAACTTGTTACTTCTAAAGTGACATTGCTGGGCGGTTCTGACGGAGTTGATGAAAAAGTTTTTACTTTTACTTCGTTTGAAGGGTCACCCATACCATTTTGATTGAAAGGCACAACTGATATCGTGTACTCTGTAAATGGGCGTAGCTCGGTAAGGACAGCATCGTGCGTGTTGCTATCAGTATACATTTCTGCTCCACTCTCACCCTGGAAAAGGTTGGTTTTACCGAATTAGATTATTATTACGACGACAGAAAATTATTATTATTCGAAATATTTGTTGCTTTTTCATTTCTATAAAGGAAACAATGCTGCCGGGATAAGCTCGGAAAAATGGTAGTGTTTATGACTAAGGTTTTTATACATGGTATATCTACAAAGATACGAAGAAGAAAGGCACCTTACATGTCATCGCGATATCATCAAGTTGATGTTGAAAAATTGATTGAACCAATTTTCCATTCTAAATGTCGGTCGAAAAGCACTGAAATTTAACCATTCTGGAAGCGTAAGTAATAAGCGATGGTAACGGGATTTCTTTAATTAGTACAGTTAAAAACAGAGCTCGGTTGCTTTAAAGCGGAGAGTGCAGCACAGTACCACATAATAAATTAACCCTCAATTAATTAAAAAAAAGTAGATTTTTAGTATAATTTAAACATACTTTTGTAAATAAAGCCTCGATTACATTGAGCGAGTTTACAAGCGGGCGAATTGGCGTGTGCGATTTCCACTCGCTCAGTAGCCAAGTAGCTACCGAGTTGAAACCACGTGTTGTTTTGTTTTTCTTGTTCTAATCTAATCTAATAAATTAGATACTCGGAGCTATCTCACTAGCAACTTTGATAACACACGGTTAGTTTACTAGCTAACAAGCCCACACGCCTGCGAGTAGCGAGCAAAGTAGCCCGGCTTTCAACTTTTCTCGGTAGATTGTTTACAATCTTCTAGTAACCAGTGGGCGACTTTACTAGCAGATAGTGAATTCACTATCTAGTAGATTGTAAACTCGCTTAATGTAATCGAGCCTTTAGAGTATGCCTTTGAAATAAGCAGTCTGGTTATAGGAAAATCACAAAAAAGAACCTTCTAAACTTTATATTTAAAAAATAATAATAACAAAGATAACTGTCGTGGTCTGCATCCAGAGAAGGTAATATTTTGCATTTTGCGCCATTGAAAATGAGACATTTAACCAGTTCGAAATATTACGTCAGATATCGCCATTTTACAACCATTCTCTATAGCTTATCTCATCGAGTTTTAGAAGAATCAATGGTAAAGTCTTGAAGCCCAAGAAATCATAATCGTGACGGCCCGATAGTAATATAGTAGCAGTTGTCTTAGGAGAAAGCTATTGTCTTACAACCCACGGAAGGTGCATGTCCATCACCGTGTTTGTGTTCCTGGTCCACCTAACAAATTCTCGAATGCAAGTCTATATGTATATATTCAAATGTACAAATGTGTAAGAATATGCTTTGAATTTTTTTCGGGGGCTGCCATTTACACAATATATGAGAAATTCATTTCGAGAATTAATAACAACACAATTAAAGTATGCAGCAAATACCGACAACAATCAAACAGATGTCTTCTAAATGAGTGCTTTGTTAAAGTAAGGTCGAAAGCAGGTTAAGGTAACAACGGGATGAAGCATATCCTCAGATCCACATGTAATAAAAAGGAGGAAGTTATTTACACACGAAAGTTATTTACACTCTCTAGTTCCCGTAACCCATTAAGAGGCATGGGCCGGGAGAAGAATTTCATCCGCTTTGAGACAACGATTGCAAGTGGACCTACAATTAAAAGTGGATTCCGAACCACTGACATTTTCTCTGCAACCCCCTATGGCCTTTCTATCTAATCTGTTGTCAGCAGAAAATAACCAATAGTACAAATAAATCGAGATATTTAAACTTGCGGACTCTAGCGAAGATCGCTTTACGAAGCAAAGAAATGAGTTACTCTTTGAGACAGTATAGTTTAAATACAATGTAAATTCGAGCTTTTAACAAACAACATGTTAACCTATAAGTTCGTAAAGAACTGCACACAATTATTAAAATTTTGCATATGATTTACAATCCCGCACTATTTTTGATCCTGCAGGATCCCACAATTTCAAATTTTCGGGATCCCGCATTTTCAAATTTTCAGTTTCCAGTATTTTCAAGGATTTTGGGGATTCTTTAGGTTTTCTCGCATAATTTATAAATGAATTTATTTGTTACATAATTACCATATGTTTACACCAAGTCAAATGGACCTTGCCCATTCTTTAGAACTACATAGGATATTTGTATAGCCGGCTCTCCGATTAATATTTTATCAACAATGATCGAGATTAGAGATTATTTTATATCCAATTCATAAAGTATAAAATAAACTTCAATAAAATCTTGGTCAGGGAAAATGCTTTATACAATTAAATAAGGAGCGAATCACGTTTTCTTAACCAACATATCTGATTTATAACTAACAAGTATTAATTAAATAACATTTCAATTATACAGCGCAGGTAAGTCAGCGGCAACAGCAATTGAGTCGCGACATAACAAAATCTTCGTGTTGGACTTGTAGTACATCGTTTAGCAAGCTTTGGCTTGGATATCGTAACTGACATAATCAATTTGACGACGGATAGAGCCTTGTAATGGTAACGAAGCTTATGCCTCACGAACAAGAAGTAATGGACACGTTGTACAAAACACCTGAGGTGCATGAATCAAACTAACAAGCAATGTAGAGGAAGAAAATGATGATAGTGGTTGTAGCAAAAGCTATGAAATTAACAGTCTGACAGTAAATTTAGATCAGCCACACACAGAAATGCTACTCATCTACACAAATTTGAGGAAAAAAGTCGGAAAGATGGTGAAGAGTTTCAAAAACTCGTCCATCAAAAACGACATGTATTTGAAAAAATACTACCTAGGGGAACAAAAAGACTAAAGTTTAATGTTGGATTGTAAAACAACTGATTTACATTGTGAAAAACTGCATAAGTAAAGTACTGATTGAGATTGGTTCGGAAATCCATTTTACAGACGGGGAATGAATTAGAATATATAGTCTGAATAATTACTTGCAACCCGTGAAAATGGGTCTTAAAGCTCTTTTTAGAAGGGATGCCACACTATGAACAGTTGAAGGATCGTTCAAGATCATGCTTGAAAATGTGGACACGGAAAATACATTCACCCGCTAGATCTTAGTTGCGACACTTCGAAGGAGATATAAACAACAACGTACAGACTTTTCTGGAGTAGTGAGGTATCTATTAAATAAAAAAACTACAAAAAGGCTCTTAAATCACATGAGGCTTTCAAACCACCTAAAAACAGTCGTCCGTCAAGGGCTAAAGATACTCTTAGAGAGATTGTACAAACTAACAAACGTTAAACAAGATGTAAAACAATTTTATTTTAGGAGTAGATAGCTACTACATACGTGAACATGTGAAGATTATTTTGCATATTTGTTTTATTACTTAAAAGTCATAACAAGAGTTTGAAGACAATCTATTCGCTTTTAACATTTTTCTAAGGATTTTTAAAAATCAGGATTGAAAATCGTATGGGACTGCAAACCCTATTGGCATGAAATAGTGTGGTAAAAAATTAAAAGATTCATTCATCTACAGAACGTCATGACTTCGCACACGCAAAGTTTAGGTTTAATATATTAGAATTACACCAACTATATTGTATACTTCAGCCGTGTTGAATGTGAGGTGTTCCGTTGCCATCACCTTTATTTTTATATCATCCGCATATATTAGAGTGCTTTATCAACAATATCATAAGTGGCAAGAACAAACATTAGCGGGGCAAGATGTAAGGTTGTAGAACACCATATGGAACTATAACTGTAGCAACAGAATTATAGAAAGATACCTGTTAAATTCTATCAGGTAGGTCAGGTAATCAAGACCGAATCTAATCGAGTAGTATAAGCGAAGTAGTAGTTGTTGCCCGTATTCGTTGCATACTGTTGCTTATAAACCCAACTGGTTTGTTGCTTAATAAACAAAACACAAAGCATCAAATCAGATAACTTCGGAAAGGAAGACAGCTTTGCGATAAGCCGTTAATTTATAACCTCCCCTTTTTGGTAATTTTTTGTGAACGGATATTATAAAAGAACTCTTTCGTAGGATAGAAAATTGCCAGTTGAACGTGTCATGCGAGATTTAAAAAAAACTAGAGGAACACAATCAGGACCCGAGGAAAAGTCAAATTTAAGCTCACTAATCCTACTCAAAATAATATAATGTAATAATAATAAAATAATATGAGATATTAGAGGCATAAGGTATGTCACAACAGATTCTAAATATGATTAAAGTTATCTTCAGATGGTTGAAGTAATGATGAACTATACAAATAACCAGACACCATAACAAAAACGGTTGAATATTGTCAGTCTTCTTTTCCATGTTTAGAAATAAAAAAAAAATTATTATTATACAAATTCTCCCGATTAATACTCCTTTTTAAAATAGCTCGTCCAGTCGAAAATTTACTAAAAAAAATTGTGGTTGAATTGAATTATTATTTTAAACCAGGCGGGATCGTCACTCGGATCGGTGCGCGCCAGTTGGCGGTGGGGTGTTGGGTGCCGTCAGATCCGGTGTCCATTGTAACATCGTACAGGTTGCTCACTCTGACACCTTGGAGCTCCTTTGCGCCTCCTTGAAATTCCTTCACAGAACTCTGTATGTTTTCACAACCTACATTCCCCCTGGTTCACCACTGTCCACTTCCATCGACAGCTAAAGCAGAGCGCCCTCTCGGCCTCTGACGAGGCTGTCGTTCTTGGCGACTTCAACCTTCTGGCTGTCGGTTGGATCTGGTCTCCCGAGACTGAAGGGCTATTGCCGTCCTATTCTGGGGTTCTTCAACATGTGCTGTCCTTCCTCGACACCTGTATCTCCGCTGGCCTGACACGGTGCAATGACATCGCAAACGACTCGGGTAGGCTTCTCGACTTAATTTTCTCGTCCAACCCATCCTGCACTGCAAGTTATTTTATGCTTCGATGCTGTCGAGAGCTTCTCCCACCACTTGTTTGGCTGTACTTTTAACTTCAGGTCTGTCAATGATTGGCATAGTCCGAAAGACTATGACTGTGCTGCTGTTCTGACTGAACCGGATATTGACCGGGGTGTCCAATCTTTTTATAATGTCCTTTATTCCTGTTCCACGCAGTGTGTTCCGATCTCTTTTTCCTCTTCTTGCTCCTCCTGTTCGTCGCAGCACTGGATTGATGACAATTTGAGACATCTCAAAAATCTAAAGAATAAGGCTTGGAAAAGGTTCTGCTACTCTAGGCTCAACGAGAACTTCACCTTCGGTTCTCCTCCGATCTACAGACATCTTACAGCAGATTTCTGTCTAACTCGAGATCCACCTTACTCAACAATCCAAGAAAATTTTGGAGGTTCATTAATTCTAAGCGACGCAGTCTTCTTTGAGACTGGGTGATTGCAAGAGCCACGACGCTCTTGAGGTGGTCAATTTGTTCGCTGACTTTTTTAGTGCCGGTTTCTGTAATCCTTACTGTGATATTGCTTCCATTGAATTCTCCCATTTTTGAGAAGACACTGCTCAACGATCACTCCTGTCCTCTGTCACTTGTTTAATCTGTCTCTGCGTGACCGTTCCGTTCCGTTCCGAAGCTCTGGAAAGACTTTGTAATAAGCCTCCATTTGCCTCACCACCGAACTTTCTATGGAATGCACGAGCCCATCGCCTCTATGTCCCGACTGTTCAATGAGTTTGCCACCCACATCGAGTTCGGACGTTCCAGTCAGCAGTTGAAGGCCGAACTTCAACTAATTATCGAACAATGAATAAAACATATATCTTAAGTTTAGGTTTCAACTATGTTTTTTTGTTTTAGTAGCCAGTCTTGGCGAATTTTCATGAATAAATAAACAAACGCCGAAACTTTAAGTATATTAGAACAGCAGTCGAAGAAATAGAATTAGAACCAAAAAATTGACATTTAATTAAAATTATACTTAAAATTATTAAGTGTCAAAAAGAAAAAATGTGCCAAGTTTTTTAATCCTGAAATACTAACCCGTTTTAACTCAAAGGAGTTTAAATACACTGCACACAATTTCAAGCTGTAAAGTTTACACTTCGCCGAGCAAGTAAATTTTACTTATGGTTAGCGTTCCAGGGTTAAATGTAGATGAAAATTATTTAGTTTGCAAACTTAAGAAAATTGAAATAATAAAATTATAACCAACTGAATTTAAAAAACCAAATTCGTAAAATTAGCAAAAAAATAATAATTTGTTTAATCACGACAATTTTTCTTTGACAATAGAAAAAATAATGTGCAGAATAATGAAGAGTAACATTCTGGATTGTTTCTATAAGTTATTAAGTTTGTAAACTAAATATTTGACTAATAATTTAATAATTAAGACAAGTATTGAATCATTTAATCAATATTGGCTCTTATAACGAAAATAAACTTTTCAAAGCTTGTTTATCCTCTTTCTGTTTCTTAGGTTACAGAAGTCTATAATTTGTCACAGCGGAGACCTGCAATCCAATCTCATCTATTTGAGTGGTAACATTGAACAGATTTAGTAAAATGATGGAACGCAAATATCAATATCAAATGTGATGAGAAAAATCCAAGGCAGAAATTGTTTTACGTTGGGATCATTTGTGTCAACACAATTGTGACTGCAAGTGATGAAAAAGTGTAGATGATAATCGTGGATAACAAATAAATTTTAAATTGGTGATTCAACTATATTATTGCTCGAATTAGAAGAAAAAACAAATCTTAAGTAAGTGTTAAGAAAATTAAATTCGTTTGCTGTAAAGCTATTCAAAGGAAGGAAACAAACATCGTCAAGCACAGGCATCAGTAACGGAGTGGCGGAAGGAAAAGACGAGGTGTCAGGACCAACTAGATCACAGTACGAACCGTCGTTGAGAGCTCATCAGCTTTTTCAAGGCTTTTGTGTTAATAATAATTCTGGAGACAAAATCAAGTAGTTTATCAATTTTAACACTAAGAGTGAGGGACTCATCAGAAAGCATCTGCACGTTTGCCCAGTTTAATGAAATAAGATTAACTCTATCAACATAGAGGCTTGGTCTCTACAGAAGAAATTAATTACAACCGTCATCAGAATCAGCAAATTGCTGGACTTTATATCACCGGAGTTGGAGCAAGTCATAGATCCTGAGGGACTGAAACTTTGCCTTAAATAGAATAAATGATTGCATTTATGTCAACAAACACTGTCACAAACAGCCTCAGACTGTTATGGATTAAAGCATATCACTTCTGAATTTCTCCTTTTAATAAAACTTGAATTCATTTCCGATTTCCTTATATGGGTACCACATTCTTTAACGAAAAAACGAACTAGACCGCGTCCCTACAGCTATTTTTCTAACTGGGTACCGTGAAAAAAACATTTTTTGATTGAATCCTAATAGGCGAAGGTCAAACTCGTGGAAAGAGCTAAAGATGTCGATAATTACAGCGAACAATTACTACCATCAAGTCACCAAAAGTAAAAATAGATTTTCCAGATTTTCATTTTCTGCATAATAGTTTGACTGGCCAACACATTAGTATCATGGAAGCAGTCGAAAATTACCTTAGAAGAAAAATCACGCAGGTTCTACAAAATAAGAGAAAAAGAAAAATTCCAACAGTCTGTAAAGCGCTGGCGGACAAGAATAATTGTAGAAAACTTTGGTGACTATATAATTGATTTATAAAATAGTTTATTTAATGGAATGTGTTTCAAATCGGGCACGAAGTTCTGGAATCAATAAATAAGAGGAAAAAGTACGGATCGAATTAAGAGTTTCATTTCAAGTCGGTTAAAAAATAGTCCCATGTAATCTTCTATTTGTATTCTCTTGTTATTGAATTAACTTCCGCTTTTATACGCATTGTTATCATACATTTAATTAAATCTATTAACTTATTCAAGATTAAGAAACTTTAACTGGAAGATATTTGTTATGCAAATTTCTGAACTGTTAAATGTAGATCTAACCAAACTGTTCAAGCACACAGTTGGCAAACTCAGTCCATTGATTAAGTTCGCGGATTAAATATGTATAAGTAAATTAAAATTACGTAATTAAGTTTATTAGTAATTCTGTTTTGATATACCACAACCATAAGATAATCAATTTCCACTACTAATTAAGAAATTAATCTGTTTAAACTCATACCCATACCTCTGCATAATAAATCCGATATTTTGATATGACTCCATTAGTAACCGCAGGAGGCTCCCATTTAAGCAATATTTCCTTGTGACTGATTGCATATCCATCTACATTTTGTGGTGGTCCTGCAATGTTTTCTTCTGGTTGTGTACTGACTTCCAATACCTATTGAAAAAAAATCAGATAAAAATTCATTTATGCAAAGTGAGTTAGTTTGTAAAAATAGCAGTATAGTTTTTACCTCTGAGGATTCTCCAGGTCCATGGTTGCTATTTCCTACCACACGGAACTGATACGTTTTTCCTGGCAACAAAGATTGAATGTTGACTTGTTGATCGTCCCGGGATTTGGTTGTTATTTTCCGCTCTCTAAAAATGCATAGATTAAAAAAGAAATACGAGTGAAAGATTTTGGAATGCAAAACATAATGGAATTATTCTGAAAGGCACTTATGTGTACCTAGAAAGCTCAGAGCACTAACGCATTTCATATGCAAGTCATGCCCCATTCCTTGTCTTCCTATTCCAAACAAAAAAACTATTGAATTTCTCTGGAGAAAATTCTGATGGAATAAATTTCTCTTTCATGGATTTACTTCGTATAAATCTATAGCATACGAATTGTAATGTCATTTATTGATACGGAATAAAAATTTGATTTGATGATGATTATTGGTTTTTGCGCCATTCTAGTAAAAGTAGATAATACGTTAAGCAACGTTTATTAAATAAGTTATTCTCGTGTTAGGTCTGATTTATCCTGCCGATTTAGTTATTAATGAAATTAAAACTTTAATTAATTGCTGACAGAAGAGTTCGGTATTTATAAGTTAGGTAGATTTAAACAAGTTAAATCGAATTACTTGTATTAGTCTGACTAAATGCTTGCTTGGCATGATTCATTGAACGTAGTCCTTCTTTTGGGTTTTGATTGAGCTAAGGTCGACGCGATATGTGAAATTTCTGTGGTACAAACATCTGATGCAAAAGAGTATACGAAATGCTATCATTTGCAACACTATGACTCAGTCGATTAAGGGATAAGAGGTCGATCATTGCTAACAAAACAGAATAGGAATTGATTTATGTGAACTTTATAGACGGCTTGAAAGAACACTTTCAAAAGGCAAACAGGAGTTTATGTAGGAGTGCACAGTTTTAACTATTTGATTTTGTATGGTTAAAAGGCCAGAGGACAACACTATGATGCGTTTAGTATGACTGCGGTTGGAAGGAAATTAGGGTAAGAGGAATAGGAAATTGAATGTATGCTTTTTGTATTGCTGCAAGTGGGTTATTTTATAAAAGAAAAAGTCGTAGGCAGGACCAACTCCGTCTTTCTTTATTTATTTTTTTAGCTATCTGGCTAGCAATAAAAAAATAATTAGAAGGTTGTACCTAAGGAATTTAAGAATGTAAGGAAATTTGAATGTAAGGACAAGAGTGTGCCGCTAGGAGACTACTAATATTTATCACGACCCAAGTATAGCAGTACAGCACGTTTCAGCTATATGCTTTTGAACAAAATTTTCTGGTGGAGAAGGACGAGGGATTATTGCTCAAGAACGCTAATATGACTAGTTAAGTTGTTATCCATTACCTGTAAACTATACAAATAATTTTAATATAACAAATAAAGGAAAAGTAAAAAATAATATGATATAGTATAAAGACAAATACTTTGAAGAAAAAACTTAACTTACTTAAGCTACAGCCGATCAGCCTCACATAGACCTATAAATGGTCCGTTGTGTTACCACATCCGTGGAACCGTGCCTGATTGCCGGGTCTATCTAATCATTTTGTGAAGCAGTGTTTTAAATTTATGTTTTGGATTCTTCAGAACCAGGTCTGTTCTCGCATCTTAAACGATTTTTAGTTGAATCAACTCTTAATTTTACCAAATAAAACATACAAATAAGATAGAAAAATGTTTTACTCCAATACAAACTTTTCTTGACTGTGTTTTTTCTAGCTTTTCTACGCAATGAATTATATGTAAAATTAAAAATTAAAGTACAAAAAAAACTATTATCAATAAGTATTGTAAGGACTAAGATCAGTGGCAATATTGGAAGCAAAAATTGCCTGCAATAAAACATCAATTCGAAGTTAGTTTAGCATTTAGTTAACAGCGCACGATGGAAGCTATATTTGAAAAAAAAATAACGACAGCTCAACTACGTTACCTTTATTTAACACAGTTGTGTACTATTTTGAATTTATTCGTATTATATTTTTAAAACTAACCCTTTCGTTAAGGTTTGCTTAATATTGTTTTTAATTACAGAAAGTTCTGCCCGTCTTCAAAAAACATTCGCGGAATAGAGTGACGGAATAGCTTTGGTCACATAAGGTTGAACATATGACTCTATGAAATTACGAGCTTCAGGTAAAGTATATGCCTCGAATTATATAAAAGATCTCTGAAAGAGTCCAAAGCGAGCGGAGAAATACAGAGCAAATATGAAAAAGACTAAAGAAGAGTCGCGTCAACCATCAGATTAAGTGGCTATTATGTGTACGTAGAAGCGGGTCTGACATGAATGCAATACGAAATAGTCAGATCAAACAAGAAGAAGTTGTATCCCTGCTACACTATTCTCCAAAATAGAATGCTATTCTATCAAAGAATCGTACAGAATTACATGTGCAGAAATAAACTTACAAGATTTAGTGAACCATATTGCTACAAGAGTAATTATGCATTTAAAGGAAGTCGTGGATACATTAACTGAAACTTGAAAGTTAGATAGACTCTGATGCCAACATATCTAAGAGCTCCATTGCACCATTGCAGTTAAAATCTGACGACCCCATCACCAATACTGTAGACGGATACGAATTAGATTTTTTTTATACGATGTGGCCAAATCCTAGGGGAAAACCCTTTGATGCGTTAGCATGTTTTTGGCCGGAAGGGAATTAGGGTAAGGGGAGTGAGGAAGCTTGAGTCTTGTTTTTGTATTGCTGCGAGCTAGGCAACAGCCCAGAGACAGAGTGGATTATTTTAATTTCTTAATAAAAGCTCAAGGGGAGATCTGGTCGCGAACCCAGGGCCCATGGAATTGTGGTCGTGCGGCTCAACGCATTGATCCAACTCCGTCTCTACATAGATTGTATGATAGATGAAATTGAAAATTAATACACTTGAGCCTACACACTTTAAGAAAAAAAATGCACTATGATTTTTACCATGGTTGATGAAACCGCAACACACAGGAGTTTATTTATCCATCCAAGAGAGGGGGTGCCATTTCGATGCTTCCTGATCAGATAAGATTCTTTGAAAATATTTCTCCTTTGTCATAAAAGAAGGAAATCCTGAAAAGGTTTAGAAAGTAGTTGTAACTAACAGTGGATGTTCCAAAAGTCAATTTTAGAAATACTAATGATGTTTTTCACTGCACACGAATTGTTCGAATTGTTTCGAATTGTTCGAATTGAATTACTGGAATAGATTTAAATCTGATATTTAGGTTGAAAATTATCTTAGAAGCTTTATCGAGTGGACATAAAATAAACTTAACGAATTTCAAAAACACGCAAGACAGACTAAACTATATGTGCAGTTATGCAAAAGGCATCCAATGTCTTCGACAATACACAGAAGTAGTTCTAATAGTAGCGTAATAAACATAAAGCTACTTGCAACAAACAAATAACTTTGGCCAGCTCTTTGGTTCAAATATTCGTATGTGCGACTGGCCGAAAACCTGAGACGCAATTCTGTGTCTCTTTATTCATCACTTGATCTCATTCACTCAGAAAAAAAATAACAAAACTCATTTTTTAAATATTGCGGACCACTACCAAAATTCTGAAAAAAAAATTTACCTGAGCAGAGAGTTATTATATCTACAATATATGAAAGAAATTGTCAGTGTCTCCTCAAAAACTACAAAAATATAACAGTTTTTAAGTTTTATGATTTTTTGGGGTCTAGTCAGAGGCGTGAAAAAATTACTATTTTAAATAATTTTTGTTGGCGGTAATTAAATTTATTTTACGAAACTTATTATGAAGAGTTGTTACATCATCTTTTAGCTTGATTTTATTAAAATTAAAAAATAAATATATAATTTTTAAAAAAGTTATTGCCATCTTTGTTGAACCCAGTTTCGGAAGTTGCGATTTGCGGTGACCAACACAGCATCTTACTGGTCCATCGGAAATTAATCAAACAAAAGGAATCATTAGTTTAATAGTTAATCTTGTCCTTAATCGGCGCGTTTTTGTTTGTTTAGTCGCTAATTTTCAAGCAAAAAACCACTAATTTATTGTTTAAAAAAATGTAAATCCGTCGACCAAGGACAAGTTTTTTATGCTTACAATAAGCTATATAAATTTCATTCAAATCCGTCAAGTAGTTTTTGAATTATAGTGGTCACCAACTGTGAAAACATAGTTTCTAGAAAAACGCGTTTAAAGTTCTCATTAGCGCGTTGCAGAGAGCCCTTCAGTAAATGTGGGATATCTCGAAAACTATTTGTCGGATTGATTTGACATTTTCAGGGAATATTTTCAAGATATCATACTTAACGAAAATTCCAAAATACAAAAAAATTCTGACTAGACCTAACCCCTGAAACTTTTGTAGGATCTCAAAAAAATTTACAGAAAAGGTCTTCTATATCTCTGTAGCTGCGATTTTTTTGCAAAAACATTCATCTAGTCAGAGAATAAGAAAATAAAAATAAAATGTGAATTTTTTTTTTTGAGTGATTAGTTTCATTATTCCATCCTGAAGTCATTTAACACATTTCAACCGGGAATACCATTTTAAGGAAGAGCGTTTTTGTGCCTAAAACTGTTAAGAGTCAAGTTAGAACTTAATTGTCAACTTAGAGAACATTGCTTTTAATTTACCACAAAATGATGACCAAATAAATTATATGCAAGTAATTAAAAATTAATTGTGGCTTGCAATTGTGCCAATGTCACTGTTTCATGTAGATGGTACAATAAATTAAACTCAGTTTTTAGAATATTTTTAATTGTGGGCAGTAAAACGAATCCATTAAAGCTAACAACATCCAAAGGTTCTGGTACTTTGTCATTTGTGACATTTTCTTTAATCTTTCTTTCTGCTGATTGCCATATTTTTTTACTGACTACATTTTTCTATACATCGTCATTTAAGGCGAACCATAACGGTAAGATAAATCGCCTCACTCACATTATTGCATTCACGTAACACATATTTTTATAGAGAATCGAAAGAAAAACACTCACTACTTTTACATGCATACTTCAAGTAAGCTTCAAGTAAACTTCGAGTATCCAAAATATCATGTAAACGCGCATTGACTTCAAGCTTACTTCACTCAAGTAAATCACAAAATTTTGTTTGATTGACTTGAAATTTATCATGTAAACGTGACTTGAGTACTTGAGAAAATGCAAAGCTGAAAATTGAGAATATGAAAGAAAAATTATGATCGGTTTTGCGTTTTGCGATTGATAGGTCTATTTAAGTTAAATAGCAAAAAGATAGCAGAATTTCACAACAGAAAAAGTCAAATATGAAATGTCGTTTCAAGGATATTTGAAGTGAAGTAACTGAAGTAAATCAGTCAAAACCCGACTTGAGTTGCGAATAACTTTCAAGTCAAGTACTCAAGTATGCATGTAAACGTACTGACTTCTTCCATACACACTTTTGGGGTTCGAATGATATTTCATGAATTTCTAGTTGAGAAAAGTTAATTTTTCTTGAAAATTGTCGTCCCAAAAGTCCTTTGGACGGTTCTAACGTAAAAATATACCTTAAACCAGTCTCCAAAATTTGTTTTACATTTCATTTCAGTAATCAATGATTTTTAAGCCGTTTTTCGGCTTTAATTGAATACCACAAGGGTTTTTTCCACTAAACCAACTTATTTTTTTTACTAATCTTATTTTTTCGTCATGATCTACAAAAAATCCACATGGAGCAAAAAAAACCACACATATGCACTTTCCATACATTTCATGCATTTTGTTTATATGGTAACATAAATTATAGGCTGAAACAGATTGCACACGACACAGCAATACCTACGTGCAACGATGCGATGAAGTGGTTTTGTCGCACTGTGAAACAGATTGAAATCGCACGACAGCTGATGCGACGAGAAACTTGACGGCTCGAATAACATGAAAATCCAAGCAAAACATCAGTTTCACTGTTGGCAGAACTGAGTGTGACCGGCAGATTTTAGAAATAGAAATTGGTGTGTGACAAAAATTTTCGTCGCACTGCTGTGTCATATTTAATGTGTGATAACCAGTGCAAATCAATGGTTCCTAAATTTCATCGCACTGTCGTATGCAATCAGTTTCAGTCATAAACTATAATAATATTTCAAGCTTACAGCGATCAGTGATTTTTTTATTGTTTTACATTTTTTTTTAATTTTACGGTGGTACTTGTATTTGGAACCTCCGGGATAAAAAAAATTGTGAGAATTGATGAACGAACAAAGTTAATTTTAAGCATTAAAAATACTGGAAAGCAGCCGAAATTAAAAATCAATGAGTACACTCTAGGGCAAATTCTGCATACAATACAGCGTACATTTATATGGTTTTAAATCATTTAGGTGTGCAAACACTTCATAAAATGTTACGTGTTATTATAGTATCCGGCAAACGCACTTTAATGGTAATAATCTCATAAAGTAATTTAATCTCAACCTAAGTATTTCAACTACAACTTCGTTAGCGAAAGTTTTGGTTCGTTTAACTTTCCATAAAACCAAAGACTCTATTACAATCGGAAGTGGGAATCATGGAAATGTGCTCTGGCTTTCGTAGAACTTGTGCATGTACTTACTAATTAAAACTAAGACAATTACCAGATTGCATTAATACATACCGTTCACTGGTTGTCATCTTATAGTAAACTGAATACGAAATTACTTCGTCCGGATTCTTAACTGGCTCCATCCAACTCAGTGCAACAAAGCGAGGTTTAATAATTTGCGCTTCCAAATCTCTTGGTGGTCCAGGAAGTGGAACTGCTGCTAGTTGACTGGCATCTAAATTGGGAAGTTGTCTTGAGATTGTTGGTAGGGGTGACATAGCGGCTTCTTCTGTTTTCATTTTGTTGCGTTTTTTATTTGTCCAGGAGTTTAAAATTTTATCAGGATCATCACCGGGTTTAAATGGCTGAATCAGTTCTTCCTCGTCATCATCAGACATATCATTGTCATCATAATCGTCAGTATAGTCATCATAGTCTGTTTCATGGTCTTGTTCTTTACTTTTGTCCTTTGAAAGGAGACTGTCTAATGCACTCTTTGACAATATCCGAGAATCAGAGGCTTTTGTACGAACTGATTCATCCGATTTTGAGGTCTTTTTTGTACTTTTTAAGGATTTTGTGGTTTGGGATTGTTTTTTGGAATGTCCTGTATTTTAGGATATGGTGAGGAAAAGAAAACAAAAAGAAAAGAAGAAATTATAATCATAAAATAACAAAATATTTAAACAGAATCAATAAGTTACAGTAAAACAAAATACCTTGTTAAAATAAAATATTCAATTTAAAAAAAATTAACATACATATTTATAAAGTAATTGTAACTATACTACAAATAATGCTTGCATATAGAATATTATGTCATTAACATTATCAATTGTCACCATGAATTTCAAGGGCAAGGAATAACGACAACTAGTTTGTCCACCCAATCCCTAGTACCCCTTAGCTTTCGCGCGAGGGGGGAGAAGTATTCCCACTGATTTGATGATAAGATTGCAAATGGAGTTACAGTTCAATGTAGATTCCGAACCACAGATATTACCTGCACCCTGTGAGACTCGAACTGGTGATTGCCACATTATTCCTTTGACCACTGGCAACAAACTGTTCCTTACCACTTATTTATAAAAAAGTGAAGTGTACTGTTTGCAAGGCAAGTAGTAATGAATTTCATATCATTATTTAATACGATTTTGAAGATAAAAACATTTAAATTTATACTTTAATAGTCTGCTAAATATTACAGGCAATCACTCCATATACAAAATTCGTACTGCTGCCACATTCATTTGGTTATTCCTTTTCAAGGTATACGGTTAGTCTCCCCAGCTAAAGAAGGCAATCAACCATTCACAAATGACGTGAAAGGAAATAAGTTCCGGTATTACTAACCAAACTTAAAGAAGTAAAGAAGTTTTGTAAGAGTATGAATTTTAAGTAAGCAATTGATGATGCAGAAGAGGTTTACAGATTCTTTAAGTGAACAACTTTTTGAAAAACAACGAAGGAGCTATAGTCGAATATCGTTGCTAAACCAACTAAATAACTTTTCCATTGCATCCAACTAATATTATAAATGTAAAAGTTTGGATGTTGAGATGTCTGGACGTTGTGTTAATTAATCGCGCTTTAACGCTGAACGGGTTTGGATGAAACTTTGTATATAGATATATATCACATAGCCTACTTTTTATCCCATTACATTATACAAAATGCCATACAATAATAAAAATAGTTTAACAAAAAGGGAAACAGACTTCACAAAAAGCGCTAAAAAGCATAAAATCATTTTTAATTTTATATCTATTACTACATTTTGAAGTCGATGCAAATTAAACAAACAAAACAACTGCAACAAAAGTATTTAATCGTCCTTCCTTATGATATCTTCGGTCATGAAACACTGAACCCAAATTCACGAACGAAGAGTTACACGTATAATGTGCTATAGCATCCCCTGAGCTTTGGTAACATCATATATAAAAAAAAGAAAAAAAGAGAATAAGACTTCTACTTAAAATTGGACAAATTATCCTTAGAAAATCGACAAGGTCTAGAATGCTAACCTGAAGTGTTACATATCTGTAACAAAAACGAGAAATTGAATGCAGTTACTGGAAATATCCCAAACTAAATACAATGCAATACAATGATATTCGTGTAAAATGTAACCCGTCCGCACTCGTGGCAATAAAAGTAGTTTAAGAAAATAAGTGTGTCAATGTTGAAATAATTATTCGTTACTATGTATCACATAATATCCCGTGTAAGAAATACGCCAATCCCAAGAATGATTGGAAAACTGCCAGGCTGGACGCTTCATACAACACGCACGCTTGCATATTTGTTTGTAAAAAGAATTCCGTAAAAATTTGTTTGTTTTTAAGTGGTCTCCCATTCTATAAATGGATACGGTAGATTGATATAAACAAACAAAAAATAATAATGAAGCATTAATGTCGGATCACAATTTTCTAGTTTAGTCGCTCTATAAGTAATAAAGCAATCAAAACCCCACACTCCAATGATTATACTTAGAACTGACTCTAGAAGGCTTCTAAAAGTATGTTGCCTTTAAAAGCCTTCTAAATAACAAACCTAAACACAAAATAACATTAATAGAGTAGAAAATGATTAACAGATAACCCAAATTTAGAGGCAATCTTCAAAACGCAGTTCCCGACTAAAAGTGAATGGATCAACAATGAGGTGATCCAAGAAAACACTAGCGATTTACACAGACGGCTCAAAATGCGGGAATGCGAGGAACTTAACCTGGAGTTATGGGGAGGGGTAAACGACTCCTCCTCGGTTCTTCAATGTGAAATCACAACGATAGAGATAGGAGCTAAACAGCTAATAGAACGGGGAGTCCTCTAGTATTGCAATATCCACGGATAGCCAGGCGTCCATCAAATCTCTAACTAACGCCGAGGTAAAATCCAAAACGAGAGAGGAATCTAAACAGACCTCAACGCAGCTAGGGAGACAAAACAAACCCTAATATACGTACCGGGGCACTGTGGCATCCCAGGAAATGAAAAAGCAAATGATCTGGCGCGGAGAGGCGCAAGTGAAGACACTCCAATAATGCTCAACCTGAGCATACCCATCCAGGAAATTAAAAAAGAAAGCATGGAATGGGTTACGAGGAGGCACAAGGAAAAATGGGAGGGATCCGATATCGCCAGACACACAAAGGCGTTTTGGGGAACTCTCAATGCACATGAATCTGAAAAGATCATTAAGCTTAACAAAGCCAAACTGAAACTTCTTGTTGGCCTTGTGACAGGACATGCAAGACTAAGGGCGCATGCCATAAAAATGCGAAGGGCGAATACTAGTCTATGCAGGGGATGTGGGGAAGAAGACGAGACCGTATTACATATTCTCGGCCAATGCCCAGCCCTAACGCAAAAAAGATTTAGAGTCTTAGGAACATACTACTGCGAAGATTTACCAGTAGTTAAGAAATCAGGTGATAATCGAATTATCCAATTCTTTACGGGGATCAGTTGGCTCGACAGTGGACTTTAGGGTACGTTGCCGAGCAAGGGGCGTACAACGGGCCACAATAGGCCTCAGTGCATGGAAGACACACATCTTTCCCCCCTCGAAAACCAACCAACTAAGGAAATGATCACTATGATCGCTTCATGAAAGGTCATAATAATATTAGTCAGGCAACTACTATGATTCGATGCCAACGGGATTCGAACCTGCGACATTCCTATGGAAAGCCAGTACCTTAACCTTGACACCACCGTCGACTTCTATTTATATAAGTTCTCAGAAAGATCACAAGAATGGATTAACACCCACCCATAAATCTCTTGAAAGTGTTATTTAAAATGAAAATGTGATGAATGTACTTCCACCTTTATAATAATATACGAAGGGTAACTGACACATCATAGGTATTTAAAGAGAAAATACTCACGTGAAAGTTACAGAAACTGGCTGGCGGGACGAACATCTTCCAAGCCAGTAATATAAAATTACCAGTAAACAAAATAGCTCTTTGTGAGTTTATAGTTATATATTGACTTCATTTCAATAAAAATTGGAAAAAGGCCAATTGAACTGGTAATCTTGTGACCGTTATGACTATTTATTCAAAAAAAGGAATCCTTGCTCCGCTCCTGCTGTAGGTAGATTACTATTATTGCCCCATATGGGACAGGAGAAAACGATTTGAGACAACGATTGCAAGTGGACCCTTAAATTTAAGATGAATTCCGAACCACTGACAAAAAAACAGCTATTGATCGCCGCCGATGGGTTTCGAATCTGGAATCTCAGGGATGGAAGGCCGGCATGCTATCACCTACCTATACTTCACCGACTACTTACTGACTGGTGGGCTATGGTTGCCGATAATATCTAAAAAAAAAAGTGACAAAGACTGGCTTTTGGGATAGTGACAGAATATTGGGCCAGCAGTAAGCAAAATTCCTGCCGGCGAAATGAAGAAATGAATTATTTTAATTATCATATTATTCAATAACTCGATGACACATGTTGCTGTTCAATAATTAAAGATCAATTTTTAATCATAAAATATTGTTCTGCAATCTCCAATGGGTCTTTAGTGTAATCTGTAATCAGCAGAAAAACAATTGTAGATGATAAGGAATTTGGAGCTCTAGATTTAATATCCGGATGTAACTCTTGACCAGTTACTTCGTTGAAACTTATATCTAAACAAAACTCTTAAGAAACCGCCTCTTCAGTTGTGTCGATGCCCCTTTTTAAAAAGTCTAAAGCTATGAAACAAAGATATACTTGACACCAACTCGCAGCTATATTACCATAGGTTACCACCTCGGCAAGTAAAAATAAAAAGGAAGATGTTAAAATATTTACTGTTTATATAAACTGCTGAATTCACTTCTATTACATTGAAAATTAAAATTAAAACCCTCTTTTGCATGCTCTTGCAGTGAAGCTCAACCTTATGCTCGCGGGCTATAGTGAGCTTTTAAACTTTTAAATTCGTATATGCCTTTCTTTAGCTTTATCTGGCTGTTTTTCAGCAACAACATTTGCAATCATCTAAATGTTCTAAATTTATTAAACAGTATGATTTCTCAAGAGCTTTAAAGTATTACTCACACTCAGTAGTTTAAGTTTTGCCAACAATGTTCTAAAATACAAACGAACTGGCGTGTTTGTGCAATCCCATTGTTGTCTTATTTTTAAGAAAATAAAAGCAGTAAATATAGCATGAATCTTAATCATCTTTGTTAAATTAGATAACTTCGAAAACTATTAATAACTGCTGCTTAGTCGGACTGCTTAGAAATTCCCGACCAAGTAAAAATTGAAATAAATCTATCGGATATCTGATGGTCAATAATTGCGGAGATCAGCTGATGGGAAGACGAATGTAGAAATCAGTGGAGGAAAGGAATTCCCAATTATTGGAGGGAACTGGACATTCTAAAACTACAAATGGCTAAAATAACTTAGTTGGGCCCTGGGCGAGAGAAGAACTTCACCTGATTCGATGAAAACGAGAACAAGTGAACCTATAATTTATGGTGGATTCTGAACCACCGGTATTACTATATAAACCCTAATTTTGCTGGCAAAAACAACTATGGGTCATCGCCGGTAGTATACGAACCAAGATCAGTTATAATGGAAGGCTACCACGTTATGCCATATTACAGTGACGACATTAATGGTAATTGCTGAAATAAAAATAGTAATCGTTTCTGTGCGGAACAAATTTAAAAATTAAAGCATTTTCTTTGCGAATTTATAGGATTTGTTAAATGAAGACTGAGAATTGCCTTTTCAAAAGAAAAACTGGATTTTTAAAATTCTAAAAAATTACTTGGAAACTGGGAATTAATCAATTATACCTATCATAGAACATTTTTAGCACGAAAGAATGCCAAAAACCACTCAACTCTGTAATTGAGCTTAAAATGATTAATCCTAAATCATAAATGGTATTTTTCATATATCCAGGTCAGCGCGTCAAGTTTCTAATTTGATTACTGTTCATGTCTTTTACACATAAAATCAGTGGACTTATGGGAAATGCTCGCTACTTAATGAATTTTAAATTGCACATAATTTCCATTTGTAGGAGTGCCCAGATGCAAGGTTATTGCAACAAAAGAAGAAAAACAACACAAAATCGAACAAGTAAACAAACAAAATTTCTGGGTGTGTTATCTGGAGCAGAGGGAATCATTGAATTTAAAATAATTACAGTAATTACCATTCTTACCAGGCTGTACGATTTTTAGTCGAGCCGAAGCCTGAACACTTCCTGTAGGATTTGTTCCTACGCACTGAAACATGCCAGCGTCTGAATTCAAGAGCCCCAGTATCCTCAAGTTGTGTCTGGAATTATAATCTCGTTAGAGCTTGAATTAATTAGCATGAAATTAATCAGAAATTCTTACCCCCCGACTATTTGCATGTAATCATTGGGTGTGATAACGTCGCCGTTTTTGAGCCACTGAATGACTGGTTTCGGTTTCCCACGGATGGAGCACTCCAGTTCTAGTTCTTCCTTCTCATAGGCTACCTTATCAACGGGGCTTTGAATAAATTTCGGAGGGACTTGAACTTGTACTGTGGCTTGGGCATCCAATGAATCGACGGTATTGCTAGCTCGGCACTGATAGTTCCCTGAGTCTATGTCTTCTGCGGAAGATATTTGCAACGATCCAGTTCCAATGATTGAAAACCGCGAATCGAGGTCGCTGAAATTACAAGAGCAATTGAGGAGCAATTTCATATGCAAAAAGCTTCCGTCTTACTTCATATCAATTTCCTCGCCGTTTCGAAGCCATCTAATCTGTGGCTTGGGAACGCCATTAGCTACACAATCAAGAGTAACGGTGTCTCCCTCCTTGACGGTTTGCGGCGATGGACCCACAAGAAACGAAGGTGCCGCAAAATTCTCCACATCGTTGGAAACTTTTTTAATGTTTAAATTTGATTTACTACTTAACCTAGAAGTATTCCCTGAGGTTACGTTGCATTGATAGGTACCCCGGTCAGAATTGATTATTTCGTCGATCTCTAAAGCACCTGACGGAAGAATTACCATCCGCATTGTATCAAAATGAAGCGGGGCATCGTCTTTTAACCACTCCACTCGATGTTTCACGCCCGGCTGTATAAATCCAATCATACAACGAAAATAGGCTGTTTGACCTGGGGTCAGATAGATTTCTATAAAATCTTGATTTATTTCTGGCAGTCGCGCTATCGACACAATCGCCGATCTGCTGACTATCGTGCCAATACCATCCACACTTAAGAGGCATTGATATGCTCCTGTTAGGCCTCGGTTTTCCTCTACTGAACTAATGTATAGCGAACCGTTTTTTAATTGAGTTCTGCAATGGCATGTTTAATGGAATTAGTTCTGGTTGCGATGTAATTTATTTTAAAATATTACCTGAAAGTATCACCTACAATACCTAAGTCTTGGCCATCTGGTCCTCTCCACCGGATATTAGGAGATGTTTTACCTTCCTTTAAGGCACCTGGATGCGCTGTACCTGCACATTGCAGAAGAACTGAATTACCTTCTGGCACCACGACGTCTGATGGTTCAATTGTGAATTCAAGAGCTGGAAATAAAAATTTAATACCACAGTTAGTTCTTATATTCGAATGACTAGCAATAAAATCTTAAAACTTCGTCCTTTTTGGTACTTTGTGGGGAGAGCTTTATCCATTTATGAAAGCAATAAAATCGGTAAAATGGCGGATGACTAAGAATGGGGTTTTGTGCATATTATCTCTTGAAGATTATTTATTCGTTTTACCTATTAAACTGGAGACAATTTACTTAAAGAGGATGGGTTACAGGTATTCAATTTGCTTAAAATATTAATATTAATTGGTTGCAAAACACATGTCATACTAGAGTCAAAAATTGGTTAAAATCATCTTTTGCACGTACATGATAGCGTTGTGGAGATTTAGTTCTAAACTTTTCATAGACTAATTTTGCTACAAGGTTCATTATAATTTTTATTGAAAGTACTAAGTAAAGGTTACGTTAAGGAATTTTTTCAGATATTATGTATCAAAAGTTAAGAAGTCAGAGGGGGTGGGACTTTGCTAACGACTTTAAAAGCTAATGGCTCTTGACTGGAGAGTTAAAATCAAAAGGTCCTAAACATATGTAATCTGTTACAGTTTAGGGGTCCTACCTAAAGATATTCCAATCAATGTGATAAGTGGAAATAAACTTTCGAGTACAATTTTCACTCTATGGGAGGGGTAAAAAAATATTTTTTCAAAATTCAGTTTGGGGGTGCATGGTTTGCAGCATTTAGTTGACAGAGGTTTTCAAAAAATCGGGTATCTTTTCCGCTAAGCAATCTCCAAGAATTGAGGTTGTTGTTAAATTTAATTTAAAAAAAAAACCAAATATTTAACTGCGATTCCTCTTAAAACTACGCTTCCTACGGAGTTCTGTTTTGGCTCACTTGTTGTTATGTCTACTTTCGGTAAATGGTAAAAAAAGGTATACTGCAATGGAAAAAATAACCGGAAAACTGAAAAAAAACGAAAAATTCGCTTTTTTCGTGGTAATTTGCATATTTATCGTTTATATACCTTTTTCAAATTTAATTCAACAAATTTCATTTATTTTCAACAGATTTCAGAAATACTTCAACAATATTCAATAAAATATCAACAACTTGCACAAATCGATCAACAAATTTTAAATTAAATTCAACATTTATTTCAAATATACTTCAACGGGTTTTTCAAAATTAAATCAATAATTTTTAAATTTAATTCATTAATTGTTCGACAATATTCCGCTGTAACGAATTATTATTATTTTTTGCTTATTTTTACGCCTATTTCTACTGGACTACACTTACCTACAATTTTATAACAAATTAGAACCTGTTCGGTTTTTTTGATTCAGGTGAACATAGAAGAAGTGAGACGTCCCATAATTGAAAATGAGCAATGTCTTTAAATAAAAAAAGCACACTTAAAACTGTTATTTTTTAAGGGATTCAAAATCTTTTGTAAATTTTAGATATTGAATAAAATTATCTAAAAGGTCTGAAACCTAGGCGTTGAATTGGTCCTATTGAGTTGGCATTTTAAAATGACCTTATTGACTCGCCGAGATAATGGAATCCCCCCTTAATTAACAACAAAATAAAAGCAAATTATGAGCCTATTTGGGCTTCGATTTACCGACTATCTTAATGTGGTATTGCGCAGTGACGGCAGTATTTACATGAATTGTTCTTTTTGGAACAAAAAAGTTGCTCAAAAAAATTCTTTTCCAAAAATTTAAAACAAAAAGGCCACCAAAAAGCGCGCGTAATAGGAGCGTCTGCAATCAAATAAATGAAATCGTGAATAATTTACACGTATATTTCAAAACATTTTGAAGAATGCAAAAATAGGATTTCTGAAAACATCACTGCGTCAAACCCTCTCAATACACGACTAACCTTTTTTTGAAAAAAATTATATTAGTGTGACGTGAAATTATTTTCAAAATGGCGGGACTACATACCTACCATAATTATTTAATTATTATGCCAATTTTTTCCTATTAGTGATTAAAATGTTTGCCAAGCAGCACATTGCATCACAACACGAGCGCAATACGGCAAAACCTTAATTTTTTTGTTTTTCAAAATTGGCGATGCAAAGTTAACGGACATTTATCAACCCACGGTATATCTTGTTCACCACGAAATCAATATATTTATTCCAACTAAGATTCGTATCAAAACCAACACTCAAGATTCGAGCGGTCTCTGAATAAGAAATAGGCAATCGATTCAAGATCGGTAATGGTACTTCTGAAATATCAATATTAATTTTATATAAAATTATCGATTACGTCTTTTTGGGATTCAGCAATAATTCGTTGTTAATGGCCCACTGAGCGACCAAAGGTAAGTCAGAATTGAGCTTGCTGACCGCAGAGGCAAAGTTGTTCAATGGCATTGAGCAAGGATTTGAACATCATCAACATAAGGCTGAACATAGTAATATTCAGGTATAATGAATAAATCATTTATATATAACCTGAGTAGGAGAGGACCCAAGATCAAACCCTGTGGAGCTGCAGAAAAAAAAATTGCCTACTCACCCACTTTTACCCCCTAATTACGATCAGCAAGGTAGAGATAAATGTACTTAACAGTTGAGATGCAGAAGTAAAATAAGTGCCTCAGCTTGTCGCATAATATTTTAACATCTATACTGTGAAATGCCTTAGTGAGATCAAGGAGCCAAAGTATCACTGGGTTTCTAACCTCTATATTTTTCCTAATTACTTCAACCAAATGCAAGAGGTAAGTGGTAGTACTATGTCCTGATCGTACATAGGGCCAGACCTGAATCACTAGTCAGCCAGAAGATATTTGGTGCTTATGCTATAGTCATTTAATTGGTTCAACAGAAGCCTTTCCAGGACCTTTGACAAAACAGGGAGCATACTGATCGGTCTAAAATCACATGCATTACAAGCTTTGGGTATTTTTTTGACCTGTATTACTTTGGCAATTTTCCAACTAGTTGGAAACATGCTTTTTTATTGTTTCAGTTTAGTCGAAAGAGTCTCTTGATATTTTTCATGAGTTAGTGCGACGGAAGTTTTGTAGTTATCTAGTTTGTATTAAAAAAATTCTTTTTTCGCTTTCCGGATTTCGTATGTTATCATTTACACAAAAATTTGAAATTATTTTTACGTTTTACACATCTATATTTTTGCCAAAAACAATAGGCTCCAAGCAAACGAGCTTTACGTCACCGTGGAGATACTTGACAAAAATATTGATAACAGTTGTCAAAATATAAATATACATGTGGGATCGATGTTTCTCCATGAAAAGAACTTTTGAACGGAGAATCAACAACAGCGCTGGTATCCCAGTGGTTAGGTTGGTGACATATCATGCGCATGATCCTAAGTTTAAGATTCAATCTCGCCAGTTGCTATTTTTTCTTCGATTTCTCCAAGGTGGTGTCAGAAGTGGGATAGAAAAGACCTCATCCGACGTTCATCTCACATCGGCAAAAGATGTAAAGACGTAAAAGATGGATATCTGAGGGCAGATGTCATTTCAGAGCGGCCGAGTAGTGGAATCGCGGTTCCTCCATGAAAATGACTTTGGAACGGAGAAGAAGCAAAGCGCTGGTAGCACAGTGGTTAGGGTGATGGAGTATCATGCGTATGCTCCTCGGTTCAAGATTCCATCTCTTCAGTTGCTATTTTTCTCCGATTCCTACAAAGTGGTGTCAGAAGTGGGCGACGTCGAGCTGCGCCCCCCGTTGGCTGAATTTAAAAAAAGTATCCTATCTTTTTCAATTCAGTTAGAGCAATATATTTAAGATATTCTTAGAGCAAATAATTAGCACTAAATTCTCAGAAGGTAAATAATTTATTTCAGTGCAATCTGGGTGGTGGGGGGTGTGCCTCGACGTCGCCCTGCACCCCCTACTAAGAAAATTTAAAAAAATATATATATTATCGAGCACATAATTATTGACTCTGGTACATAATTAGCATATATTTAGCACATTATTCTTATAGTTCTTTTCTCATTTCCGTGTGGTGGGGGGTGTGGCTCGACGCATCTAGAATTTAGTTTAGTTTGTCAAAATTTGGAGAATTTTAATTAAAATTAAAAAATCCACTTCGCCTGTGGGCTATTATTTAGCTCGTAGGAATGCAAAAAACAAGACATTCAAGTTCCCCTTACCCTTATTCTCTTTCTGACGAAGCCGTGCTAATCATGGGGTTGTCCCCTGGGTTTTCGCTACATCATAAAAAAAATTTGTCAGTTCTCGTAAAGGGTCTAAATTTTCTTAAAATGATATACTTTCAGATTGTGTACTCGTAAAAGAACATGAATTATCGAAAAAGTTATCAAGTACAATACGAGTTTCTGGCGTTCAAGCAAAACTTACAGAAATACTATCCGTACTCAACCTCTTTCCTTTCCTGCAAAGCTACTGCATAATGGGATTTCTCTTGAGCTTTGGCATCATTATCATTAAAAAAACAAAATGTACAAAACATGAAATTATATATATAAATTCTAAACGATGTGCATCTCCTGAATGCACAGTAGCAGCTAAAAAACGGGCATACAGCTTCATGCATAGGATAATTAAACATCAATTTTGCTGAGTAAAACTTCAATAGCGTCAATTATTACATCTTTTATTACTTGTGCAATGAATTCCCATTAGAATAATAAAGCAATTGCTGGTTCGTGCCTCCTTGCAAGATTTCTTGTCTGGCTGTCTACCCAGTAAAATATTTGTCGTCAACTCAATTGCGTAATTTGCATAAAAACCTTGTGAATTTTACTGGTTTTAACTGCCGAATGGTGTATCCTTCATTGTCCGACAAGTAGAAGTATTTTAATGTCATAGCAATGATATTACTGGCAAATAAGTTGTATTTTGAAACAAGGTAGTAATTTATATTTATTGTAAGTTGTGTTTTCTAACTGTTTTAAAGTACGTACATATCTGGTAGAAAAGTAGCTCTTATCTCGCATAAACTGTCCAATAAATTCTACTCAGTCGTCCAGAAATGCTCTACTAGATCGATTTGGCGTCGAATTGCTTTTCAAATTTATGCCTTCTATGGCCGGAAACGTGTTATTCCACTAGAAACGAGAGTAAAGGCCTTTTTTCGGATATATATTCCGGTTCTATGAAAAATGACAGGGTGTCACTTAACCTGTTCACAAATGCGTGCTCAAAAAGTTATCCTAATCCAAGTTGTAAATGGCGGGCGTTAATCGTAAATCAAAATCTCCGCACCCATTGTGTGGCTATTTTACATGGATTTCGAGTTAAAGTAGATGCCAATAGAGCGCCATGGGGAACCTGCGACATGGCGGTCAGAGTAAGAAGATAGATAGCCAGATAGTTTAGATGCATCCAATTGAGGTTCATAAATTTTTGTACAGTCCATTCATCTTCATTTCGTTCCATCTCACGCCACGCGCGTAATTAAAGTATCTTTCAAGTTTCAAGCCATCCACAATAACAGATACTTCGATTTTTCGGAATATTTATTATGGCGGATGTCAAATAAAATGGTAATTCCAACGAAACGAGAGCAGGAAATTGAGCAGGGTGAACATAAATTTACATCCACCCTGGCTAATTTAAATGCAAATTGGAAATACAATTTGCGATGAAATTTGTGGTTAACTTTTTATTGGTAAAGAAATGCTTTTCAAATTGTAGCTAGATTGATGCTGTTTTTCAATATGCGTGAATGAAATATTTAGATGTTATGCAGGGCACGCATGTTCTTTCACATTTACTTTAGGGGTGGCGGCAATCAGTTCATTACAAAACGTAATAACAATGTTTAACCAACTCAATTAATTCAATTTATTTATGTTCGCTGCATCCCCAATTGTGCAATTTCCTGCATTCAAAAATTAATTCGCATCCAATTAATTGGAATTATTACACATATTTAGTGAGAGAAACCTATAAATTTTTTTTAAATATATATTTTTATGTGAGAAATACCATTTCTGGTTTAATTAATAAAAAATTTCTCTGTAAAAGAGAATTGGTGGAAAAAATAATTTTAACGTTTTTCTTTTAAGTAAGAAACATGCCCTAAAGTATATACTATTCTCCACCTTCTACCGACGGATCTCTTCTGTAAGCAATCCGCATCCTCGGCTGCGATTAGGCTTAACTCAGTTCAGACCTGGAAACGAACTGACTTCGGTCACTTCCCCACACCCACACACAAGCCTTTCTTTGGAGCCAATTTTGATTCTTCCTTTCTTACCAGATCAGAGTTGGAGGAAGGTCCACCTCAATGGGGGGAGTCAGTGCATCTCTACACTGACGGCGGATTAGGTGGAGGTAACGGTAAAAGGGCTCACCTTACTCGGACGTAAATTTATTAGCGTTATCGTGGTCGTTATTTCGGGCCACGGTCTTATAGGTAGACACGCCGATAGACTCGACGCGCCTTCAAACGACTTCTATAGAAGTTGCCAAGACGAAGAGGAAGAGGAGACCATACTCCACCTCCATTGCAACTGACAGGCCTTAGCCAACTGTAGGAACCTTTTTTGGAGCTCCCCTTTTTTAAGAGTTAACCGAATTAGGCTCCACTGACGTCAGGAACATAGTTCGATTTATCAGGAGATCTAATTGGTTGCCGAATACGTGATAAGGCTACACCCTTTCCGCCCCAGCCAAAATTGTATATTTGCTCCCCGAGAATTATACTCTAATGGCGACGGGGAACTAGTTTGGTTCAGAGAGAGTAAAAGGTAGGCTCTCCTTTTTCCTAGGGGTTTATATGGGGTGTGAAAATACAACCTCAACTGTGATATCACAATGGGGATCTTTGGCCTAAGTGTGACTTTTTAGGCAGCCACTGCAACCTACCCTAAGCAACATGCCCCAAGTATGACTACCAAAAAGGTATAACCGTAGCCCTTACAAAGACGTTATTCTCTTTTCATTTCACTTTGATCAGATCTTCCTTAATAGGTCGCAGGCTGTCCGATCACTCTATCTACCAGTTGAACAGGTTTCAGGTCAATTTCCTATCTGTGTAGCGTTCACCTGCGAACCTTCTTTCACAAGAACATCGGCCGCTTCATTACCCGGTACACTTCACTACCGAGCAGAGGTTAACTTTGTCTAATGCCTGGGGGCTTTGAAGACTGCTACGGTAACTAAGCATACGAACATAGAACACTACGCCTAGGTAAGTCTTTGTGCGACAGCAAAACTCTTATCGGCATCAACCTTAACTTGAAGATTAACTTACAATTAATATATTTAGCTAATGCACAGCAGCATCGTTCACGCAATACGACACCTAATGTGTCTCGGTTCAACGGCTTTAGGCTTAGAACGTCGAACACCCGCTGCGTATAGGTATTCCATTTATTATCGATTAAAAATACGACGACTAAAATTGACGTACCAATGCTTCGCGAGCTGTGGTGTAGAGTACGGTTAGAAAGCGCAAGGGGGCCATGTATCAGTCAAGTGATAGGGTAAAAAATACAAGAATGATAGCAAATTTAAGAGCGCATTAATTCTGCCAACAATATTGCAGGAAAACAGCTGAATAACCTAAAGAGGGCTGTTGGAGAAGGCAGAAGAAGCGGAAAGACAGTGGAAGTACAAATGCACAACCTGCCAACGGATTCCTGCTTCTTAGGGAGAAACATCAACTTCGGATACAAGAAAATATTTTACTGTAGTCATAAGCAACACATTTAGACCGTCGTCCGAGCGTGAAAAATCATCATAAGTTTCAGGTGCCCGGAGTAGTTAAGTCGATTTACTTCGATATATGAAATGGTGGTGGCAAAAATTACCCTAACGCAAATCGAGAAAGCAGTCGAGGAAAGGACTATTTTTGTGAGTTTTTCCTGCAGCAACCCTCAAAGTTTCTTTCTCCTTCACGGTTTTTATTATATCTTGTTGATTTTGAGAAGTCGTTTGAAAGCGTGAATCGCAAGCATATATTTGCAACTCAACGTAACAGAAGCTAAAATACACAAAACACCAGATCTTTGAATCGAACTTGAAGTTCGGTCCGTTTTATGGCAGTTCAACATGGAAAATGACCCTTTGAATAACATCTAGGCTACCAGCCTTTAGCAACCGTTATCTGCAGCTTAAACATTTTGTGACTGGAGGTCATAACCAGCGATTTAAAGTCCAAGGCAGGATAGTCATCAGTGTTTGACTAGATCTCTCTCTAGTACCCATTAACCCATGTGGGGCGTAAGGCGGTAGAAGTACTTCACCCGATTCGATGCAATGCAAGGCGATCTACTATTTAAAGTCTCCGAACCACCGAAATTACTCTGCAACACCTAATGACTTGTTTATCGTAATTTGTTTTCAGAAGAAAACAACCATGGGTCGCCGGTGTGGGTTCGTGCTTGAGACATCCAAGATGGAAGGCCGTGACATTATCAAATTAAATTATTTTACCTTATTATTTAAAGTATTAAACCACCAATATTACTCTGCAACACCCAATGGCCTTTTTATCGTAATATATTGCCATCTGAAAACAACCATGGGTAACCGTCGGTGGGACCTCCGATAAAAGACCCGGCTCAAGGCCTTTAGATTACCGGCTGTCACTTTTAAAGTACTCAATCACAGTACACACTCCTTCTTGATCAAAGAGATGACCTTCGTGATATGCCTAGCAATGAAAGGGCAGATGAACTTGGAGTACCATACATTACCCATTGCAGTGCTGTGCAAATATATAACCTTGCAGTAGATCGGCGATATGGACAATGATGGGCGGTGACTCTCTGGAAATAACAGATAGAGATAACAGTACAGCGCTTAGCTTTGACAGACCGTATGGTAAAGGTACGTTAAATATGCGAGAAAATAAATATTTTAACTGAACAAGTCGATTAAATTGGAATTCAGGAAGATTTGTTAAGGACGGATGTCCCGCACCAAAGTTATATAGTTTAAACACTGATTTTGGTTTAACTTAAACGTTGCACATCCATCATGTGGGTCCTAGACTCGAACCCCACAGACGGCGACATGGTGGTTTTCTGCTGACAATAGATTACGCTTAAATGCCATTGGCGATTGCAGAGAAATATCGGTGATTCGGATTCCACCTTAAAGTTACAGGTCCACTTGCAATCGTCGTCATCAAATCAGGTCGGCCGGAACAACAGAGATTTATCAATACACTAAGATATGAGTTCACAATTATACGATAAAGATAAAAGAACTAAACCAGGAAGAGAAATAAAGATGTCCTTCGAAGAGGGCAAAGCAAGACCTTTACGGTAGAAAGGTCCTGGCTTTTTTATTCTGTAGCTACTGATTTTCGGTAAGGTTCTGCATACAACATTGTTTTGACTGGCAAATCTCTTTTAGTTGGTACTTTGGAATATGAATTAATGTAAATCTTAGGCAACCTTTATGCTCGTCGCTGGTAACGTAATGTTCCGTTAACAGGAAACAAGTATGGATGCACAAAAGCGCAATTAAACCGCGACTCTAATATTGTAAACACAATATGTTAAAGAAATGTCTTAAGTCAGTTTCTGCATGAAGAAATACATATGTATATGTGCAAAGAAGAGAATTAACTATCGTCCGTGCCTGAACCATATAGGTACTCATACGATGTTAATCATAATGTAAAATCAAAAATTCAAAACAAACCACAAAAAATGATCCAATTATATCCGCTCTAACAAGATTTCAATAAAAATATAAATCATCTGGACAAGTTCTCAAGAAATCGTCGTAAAATTGCTCGTAAATGGGGACCAAATTGTAACCAGACAGGGAATCCTTTAATCGTGTTTGAAGCATGTAAACATAGAAATATGCGTAAAATGAGAAACATTTAACCATTTGATGGGATCATAAAAGTCCAAAAACGTTCCTTTCGTTACCAAGTTCAAGTCTATGGTGCGATGACACGCTGTCATCCGCTTAGGAGAAGACTTCATCCGGACAAGATTGTTGCTGACTTCACATAGGCTGCCGTGAACATAAAAATACTTACAAAATTGTACTAGACCAACACATTATCTCACAATCAGTCTCTTTGTATATTTTCCTCGCTCGAATGAAATTTATTATCAAAGCACTAGTAATAACGACGCCTATAAAATTTAACTGGCGATTGATAGGTTCTACATTGAGGAAAAGAAAGTGGAAAGAGTTAAGTCACAGTGCGGATCTTAAAGAATGAGGGCTTGACTGTAAATTTGAAAATACGCTGCCGTTGTTTTACGGACGCAGTTTAGTGAAGATTAATGACTTCCACTAATACCGGTGTTTGTGCCGATTATTTTCGGTTTATGCCTTCCTTATTATCGTAGAATTGTGGTGCCTTAATTGGGATACTTCCAGTTACAGCTGTTAGGAAGTTATTTTCCCTTCTGCGTAGGTAGACCACGTCACGAATAGTCGCACATCAAATTCATTAGCACTCCACGATTATAATGGCTAAGTGAGAACGAACGAGGTCATTAATAGCCAAGTTTGATTGCTTTTGCTTGATTGGGAATCCTTCACAGGGAGCAGATTGTTGGTAATATTTTATATTTTTAGTAATCGAGGGAGGCGAGGAATTTATTGCTCTAATGAGAAACGGACTTTAATTGAGCTCCAGTTTTCAAGTTGACTGCAATAATATAAAGAAATCAGTTCCAATATTAAGTTAGGCCAATTAATATAATCAAGAAAATAACTATAAGAATTTAACGGATACCTAAAACTACAATAATTGCTCTCTAAGAAAAATAGAGCAATTAATGATCATTGGGGTAAACTTAATTACTTAAATGTTCAATAACAAGAATTTTACTAAAGCACGTCACAAATTTGGCACACAATTATTGATAAGAACGGTGTTAAAAGACACTGTTAAAAAGCTTTCTTCTCTGTTGCGCTGCTGTTGATTAAGAGCCAAAGGAATTTAGCTCTTCCTTATCAGAAACATTGATAGCGTATAGAAAGTTTAGAGTTTTGAACGGGGAAATCTGCAATAGCTCGAGGGACAAAATATCGAACAGTGAAAAATTAAGTCTCTCGAAAAAATGAAATTCTGGAAATTGGAAAGCAAAGGTTTTATATAAGTTTGTAAAAAATTCAAAGTAAATACATATACACGTATAATGTTCAATTTAATGAGTATATATATATACTAATGACACATAATATAATAGAAAAATATGTTCAGCTTAATATAGTTATGGATATCTGCTAAAAAATAAGTGTACAAAATCAAAATCCATGAATTCTTAACCTTAAGAAATGTTGTGAACAGTGTTTTAAAAATTTCAGTTTTGTATCGTCATCTATAGTTACGAAAATATCTCCCTCCGCCCGGATTAATTCCACCCCGCGCCTCATCGACCAACGCTTAATTTTCAAATGAGTTGAGGAGATGGGGATACCATTTCTGACATCCACCCCCTGCGCTTTATAACCATCAGAATGAAGTCATCTGACTCCTCTCTACCGCCCAGCCACTCCTCCAACTGACGGTGCTTCAGCCAGTTCCTTTTAGATATTTCCGTTATTCATTTTTATGCCACCAAGTCACCACAGGTTCGAGACGGCCTTGACTTTATACGGCATGTGACGTTTTTCTGATTTCCGAAATCTGGGACATTGATCATCTTGGTTTCGTTTTCATCATGTATCCTATGTGCCTTTCACGTGCACTATTTATCATATTGCAGGCCAACACACCGAAATTCGATATTCTGTTTTTCGAGTTTTCAGAAGGTGGATTGTAAGTTATCGAGATTGCATAACGGAATTTTGTTTTTCGGAATTTCAAGTTCGGGACTTTGGGAATCGAGGTATCGAGGACAACCCTTTAAACCGGTTTTGTTTTGAATTTTTTCACAAATTTACTTGGATCAAGGGCATTTTTCTTACATACACTCGCGGTCATAAAAGTTGCACCACACAGGTGAGTAAGTCATTAAGGAATATGTACCAGGTACCAGCCATGGAAGAGCACTTGTCGTATTCAGTAGGTAATTTTCCAAGATAACTGACTCTGCACGTTGTCATCGAGCAAAACCGGGATAAGCAAATTGTAAAAAATATGAGTGTGCTTTAGACCACACGACTGAAGTAAAACTTCTTTAGCTCCATCTATATGGATGTATATATATATATGTTTACATATGTATAATATATACATGTATATACATATGCATATATTAATTTTCTACAAATATTTAAATTTGTTATCGGTTTTCATTGATAAACGAAATAATCAAGAAATCACCGTATAACTCCATCTCAACTTCCGTTCGCCTCGACCGATTACACTTTTCGTAACGCTCTCGTCACGCATTCACCAGCTTACTCTCCAAGTCAAACGTGCGCAAAGAAGTTTTACTTCAAAAATTTACTTCCGCAAGTCTGTACTCTTATTTCGATAAATTTGAAGTGGGGCAGTTTTTTTGACCGGAAGTGTATTTTGTAAATTCGACAATACAAATTTTCCCGTAACCGTATACCGGCTCGTAGGAAAATATGTCCAACTTACGGGGAAACTTATTTTTAACCGACTTCCCAAAAACACAGAGGTTCTAAGTTCGACGCGTATTTTTTTTTTTTTTAGGGTACAACGTAACTTTGTAACGCGTGGACCGATTTGGATCGTTCTTTTGCTGTTGTATAGAGTGTGATCCCCCATTGCTAATAGGAGAATAATTTGGTCCTATGGTGGTGGTGGGGGAGGGGGAGGGGTAGTAACTTCGTAATGCGTGAACCGATTTCGATGATTCCTTTTCTGTTCGGTAGAGTATGTTCCTTGATTGATACCATGAGAAAAAAAGTTTAGTGGAATGGCGGTGGGGTAGGGGGTTATAACTAACTTTTAAGGCGTGGACCGATTTGGATGGTTCTTTCTTCGTTGTATAGAGTCAAAGACACTAAAAAGTGAAAAATAAAATAGTTTTTAAAACAAAAGTTGAACCGACTTCACAAAAAGCGCTAAAAAGCATAAAATAATTTTTAATTTTATATCTATTACGACATTTTAAAGTCGGTGCAAATTAAACAAATAAAACAACTACAGAACCACAATTGAAAATTTACGTAATACTACCTGAACGTTTCAGCTCACGGGATCAAAAGGAAGGATGATTAAATACTTTTGTTGTAGTTGTTTGGTTTGTTTAATTTGCACCGACTTCAAAATGTCGTAATAGATATAAAATTAAAAATTATTTTATGCTTTTTAGCGCTTTTTGTGAAGTCGGTTCAACTTTTTTTTTAAAAACTATTTTATTAAATATTTTCTCATTTGCTGCGTGAAAATCCGTGCCAAGGATCATATCGAGGTCGAAAATATGGTTGGATTCCAGTATATCATGATTTCCCCCCGTATAATTTCAAATAAATGTATGTATGTACGCAGTCTAAATTGCACAGTGCAACAATTTTTGGGTGATCGATTTCAGCCCAAATGACTCCAATGCGAAATGAAAGTAGGCTAACAGACTAATAAAATCTTCTCGTGGTTTGGCTATAGTAGCTTGCATTTTTTTTAAGACCTTCTGAAGTGGACATATTTCTGAGCCAATTCTTCGACTTTTTGTGATGTAGAAGTCAAGGAAATGAATTAATGTATAAATGAAACAAGTAGGAGTCAATATTTTAAGCTTAAAATAAATATCTTGATTTATTAGCCCTTTAGTGGTTCACAATGCCCTTTTTAGCCCATTTTTGGTAATTTTCCAGTAAATTTTATTCATCTTGATCCATTTCGCAATGCAATTCGAATTTTATTGACGTCCTTCGACGTCGTTGCAGTATATATATGTTTGTCCCTCATTTTTGTTGCTTGGCGATGTCTATATGCTAAGACTTTTCTCCCAGGTGCCAACATATTGTTAAAATTTAAAAATCCAACCAATTCTTCCGACTTAGGTTAGGAGTTGGCACAGGTTCGTACAAAGAGATGGTAGCATTTAAGTAAGTTTCATTTCAAAAGTAATACCCAATGATGATCTAATTCAAGACACCACTGTAATACTTTTTAGTAAACGATATTTGGGATTTGAGTAAACTTTGAAAATAACTGGTTTTTCTAGTATGCGAACTAAATTCTTCACTATTAAAAACCATGTTTTGTCCGTTAAGGTATGAAATTGCCACAAACGTAACAAGAATTTTTTACATTACAAACTATTTTAGCCTCAACCTTTCAAACGTCAACAGAACAAACAAATCATAAAGTCGAGAAACTCTCGATAAAATCGCCTGTGCCTTTTTGAAATAAAATCTAATAAAAGAAATTCTGTAATTAGAAAAATAGGTGTATTCTTTCATCTATCGTTTTTCATGTTAGTTTTTGGGTGCGACGCTTTCTAAGAATTCCGTGATTATTACCTTCAGTATAGTCATTTATTAAAATGGTTTAAGTAACGTTTGCTGAAAAAAGTAATAATTAATCTAAATTATTTCGTTTTCGCCATTTCCTTTTGTTTTTTCATTAAATTAACAAAAAATCCCAAAAAGTCGGAAAATTGGCTGTTTTCAGGACAACTTCAGTAGGTTATTTTGCAATGTAGCTACTCGAGCTGGAGTTTCTTGCTGCACAGTTTTATTACAGCACAAATTATTTATAAAATCTATAATTGAAGTTAAGTAGTTATTGTTAAATACGATTTCTATTCATTTAAAATTTTCAAATGTTTATTTAAGAGGTTCTAAAGAACGGACCCCTCTAAAAATCCGGGTTTCGGAGATAATCGCCACACCCTTTTCGTTATGCTTGTCCGTAACACTATGCGGTACATGGAGCTAGAACACAATTAAATATAGATGAATATATTTTGACATAGAATGAAGGCAAAATATCTAGAAGCGCTGTGCGGAGCCGCAGTATTGATACCGTTGAGAATGAAAGCAACACAATCTAAAATCTGAATCATAGATGGAACGGTTCGAAAGAAGACTCATAATCAAGAAACGGATCAAGACCAAGTAAATAAATTGGCTAAAAGAGTAAAATGTCAGACTCTGTCAAAGGCTTTTCAGATATCAAGCACAACAACGCTAGGCTCAACAAAATTATGAAGGCAGTGATACCAACCTAGAGTTAAATACGTCATTACATTGCACTCCAAATGAAGGTCACCTTTTTCTAGATATTATCTAGGTTTTAACCTACAAATGCTCTGAGTACGTGGTAACGATATAAAGCTTTTTCGTTACAATTTTCGTTTAAGGTGTTGCGTTTGAAAGAGAAAAGGGTCTTCTTTTCTACTTGTGTTTGTAAAACGTCAGCGATATTAGCATTTCTCTTTAATATAGTATACAGGGTGTTTCAGATCTGACGTGCCAAAATGAGTAGGGTGATAGATCTTAACTAGACAAACAAAAAATTGTATGGTAGGGGGGGAGGGCAATCGCAACCGTTTGGGAGTTACAGGGTGATTCATAAATTTCAGTTTTTCATGGTATGAAGATTACTCTTTTATTTTCATCTTTTGATCTACCCAACAAAGCGACATCAAAGAAATGCTAAAAAATAACTATCCCAATGACCTTTCTAAAAATTTCAACACTACTGATCTAACTTCTACCATTGCATGGACAGTCCAAAAGTGAAAAAAATGGTTTCCGATTACCTTAAATTCAGAGTTTTCCCAAATTTTCTCCGAAATTCATGTAATTAGTGCACCCCTTTTTTATTTATTTATTTAGATTACGCATCTTATTACCTTTCCAAAAAGGTGCAACATGTTCACGTATGTAGAAATTTATACGTTGAAATTCTATCGGAGATTATTATAAAAATCAACAAATTAGAGAAATTAAACTCAAATTAATTCTAAAATTCTTTTTATTGAATTTAAAAATAATTACATTTAATCTTGATAAGTAACAAAAGCCGTTCAAAATGTCCACCGCCAATTTGGATGCATGTCAACAATCTCCTTCTAAGTCCCTGCGTATTGTGGTAAAATCGCCATGACTGCCATAATTTCCGTTCTTGTATCTAAAGTAGGTTGTGGAAGGCTTATACTCGACATTTGCATGTGGACTTTTCCTGCGATTGCAGGCTCCGAAAAATATTCTATTGTCTATCAGTCCGATGTCGTTAACTGCGAATCGACTCAAGTTGGATGAATCACCGGCTGGAACTTTTCAAATTCGATGCATTATCATTCAACTTAATGCTGTTTAGCGGGTGAATCGTACATGATATAGACAAGTGGATTACTTGAAATAATATTTTGCCCTAAGTATAAAAGAAAAAATAGTTAAACGAATAAATCAGAGTGGTTGCTCCAGATTCACCAGAATGTGTTTCTAACAATGACAAAATCTGGCTCTAAATAGTTAAGAATAAGTTGAATGAATAAACTTTAATGTTAATTTCTCCTTAACCTGTGACCTGCCACCATCTACTATTTAATTTGTCATTTCACTTTCCAATAAACCTGCAAACACTCTCCTTTCTTTAATTATATGCACGCGGAAAACACAAATTCATTGCAATTACATTGATTACAGTCTCATTTGCAGGTTAACTGACAACAAACTTGCTAAAGGGTCCGAATAATGTCAACAGCATTCATGTATCTACTTGTATAAACATCTTCAATGCAATGGAACACTTGTGCAACGCCAATAACCGATTCAAAAGCCAACAGAATTGAGTAAGTTTACTTAATTATACAAAGTACGCAAATATGCCTGGTCATCTGTTTGAGAAGCATCATGTCCAGCGGCTCTCCATAAAGTGCATAACCAAATAATCGTCGTAAATATATCGTCTATCAGCAGTAGCAGATCGATGCGAAACGTACAATATATAATGAGGTCTTTATGCGGATAAAACGGGAAGAGATTAACTTATCATTTATCGTTGAAATAATTACTACTGCTGGTAACCTATACGCCATTGCTTGACATCTTTGGCACAAATGCCGCGGAGCCCATTTCAGAGTCACGAGGAATAATCTGAAGACGAAGGAAGATGAATTCTTGATTCTGGCGTTTCCCAGGGAAATAAACCCGGGAATTAAAATTCCGTGGAGCTTTAAGAACAACATAAAATATGAGATGGTCATTCCGATTTCAAAGTCATGCGGTGACCTTTCTCATAAACGCAAATATTTATTTTGGAGAATATGTCAAATAAGAAGATGATAATTATGTCGAAGAAACCGGATGACGTTAGGAAGTGTACGTTACGTTGAGAGTGGGTTATTAATTCGTTGGGTATGAAGAATACATCTGACAATTAATTAGAACGACATTTATAACAGTTAAGTAAAGTTGGAAAAATTTTGATAATTCTGACGTTGTTCTTATGATACAACGTTTAATACTGAAAATTTAATTTTTGAAATCAATAAGCCCACGAGTCCCGTAAAAACTGAGATGATTGCATCTACGGTAGGTTGTCTGCAAGTGGCCCTACAATTTAAAGTGGATTCCGAAACACTGTTATTATCTCTGCAACCTCTGGCCTTTTTACCGTAATCTGTTGTCAGCAGAAAACAGTCATGTGTTGCCGCCGGTGGCATTCGAATCTGGGCCGCCGGATTGACCACCGACGATTTAGATCATACACGGAGAGAAAATTCCAGGAAAAACCACAGTTCCGACTCACTGTAATTGTGTTATAAGTAACACATTCTGTCAAAATTTAAGCATTCGTACTATAAAATTGACGATCCCTCAAGTAATACGTTCATAGGAAATTTTCGCGGAACAACACAGTAAAATTTACGTGACTTGTAAAATTTTCCTGTGTGATTTAGAAAAAATTGACTGAATAATACACAATTTTTCCCAGAATAATCGGTAAATCTTAGGTTCATCGTATTCATAAGAATATTAATGATTAATTAATTTTTAATCAATTTGTTAACTATTGCAAGTATCAATAAATAGTGAATTTATAAACAGGCAGCTCTTTTTGGAAGTGAATTGTTTAAAGAGAAGTTTGGCTTAGTGAAGCTTTTGGAACGTGCTTCTAAGGTCTTAGGTTCAAATCTCAGACTGTGTACATTTTCTATTTGGGTTTTTACTAAAGATGAATTAACTTTATTACTTTTAAGTTTTTTAAATTCTATGCTCGGAATATCCTTTGAAACCGAAGAAATATACTCGGGACTCTTCATTCAGCATATTTTACGGCGGTGCTTATAAAAATTACGGAAGCTGACAGGTACAACACAATTATAATTGGAAACAGTAATTTTTACCGAAATTTTCGTATAAAAATTCCATAATTGTTCTCTCCTAGTGCCATGACTAAAAAAACCAAGGCTGAAGCTTTATTCGACAACAAGGTTGCAATTATAAAATTGAAATTCCTGCTAATAAGAGACAAGTAGATATTTAGCTGTTAGGCAACCGTGTGATTAAAACTGAGAGTTATGGAAGGAATGAGTGACAAATGAAACAATAAAATGAACATTAATTTTTCCGAAGACTCAGCCCGAGTAATGTCAGTTGGTAATGATATTATAAACATATACTCTCGATTCAAGTGATTGCAGATCCGAGGATTTAAAACTGTTGTTTAGTAGGCTGAAGCTTGATCCAACGCAATACAAAGTGTAACAGCATGCGTTCATACTGTGTATAAGGGGTTCATAGTGTCTGGTATACAAGCTCTGGATACCACTTGACCTTCAGTTTGAATTAAAGGCTACCTGCAGTAAAGCGGAGCTCTGCTGTAGGTTTCCATTTAATTCTCGCGCAAATCGTCAGAATTAAATGAATTCATGTAAGTATATAAGACAATTTATTAAGGGCGGTATCACCTATAAAACATTAACACGAAAGACATTGGAAGACTCGTTAGGGACTCCTTGTAGAGCTGCTTGAATTTAGCCTGAGGTCCCGGAGTTCGAAAACACGAAATACGCTTGATCACTGGACCGATAAAAAGGCAGACTATCGACTATCGAAAGCTCATTGAATTAAAGTGTGTTTAGCATGAGAAGTAACCTATTTGGGGTACCACACGATTTTCAATGCACTATGTGAAGCATTCTTGGCATCCTACCTTATTAGCTAATTGGACTAGCAAAACAAAAAACCTCCTGGCCGAAGTTCCAAAAACGTAGCAGTGAATGCAAAGATGTCCAGCCTTCCGAGGATCTTGTCGAAAAATCAATCCTCCGTTAGAGAGAAAAATAAAGTTTGAACACAAAAAAGATCCATTTCCGCAGGAGCGGAGCTCACAATGGTTCAGATGATTCTTCGAGCCATTAAGCTTTCTCACTGATTGGGACTTTATTAAGTCCATAGTCAACGATAGAACAACAGAATTGGCTCCAAATGTGATCGATCCCTTAAAATTTTCGAGCTGAATGGTTGCGAGCAATAATGTTTTAAAAGGGACTTAAGTATAATATAACAAGTTTTTAACACTTTTTCCCGAAGTGGTTCTCTAATTTTTGGGAAGAGCCAAAAGTCACAAGGCTGATGTACATATTTCATTAATTCTAGAGAGCGCGATAAAAACCAATATTCCTTTTGTGCGATGAGCTGACGCATTTTCGTATGTATAGTTCTTCCTTTCGACGTCCTTTAGAAGGTTTTGAAAAGCGTTTGGTAGACAAACATCCCTGTAACAGTCAGTATTAACAGTAGTATTGTACTGCAGCAGTCAACTTACTCTATGGGAAGAAAACGGCGAACTTGATTTTGTTGCTGATTTTCGAGGCTTTAAGAGGTGGTACTGCTCCTTTTTTGCTCCATGCTCTTTGTTTTTGGACCGATTTTATAAAATCGTGATTTGTCATCCACATTTTTGTAGTTCAACAAGTTCAAGAAAAATTAAGCGAAACGTACTGGAGCCTCTTTTCCTAGTTTCTTCAAGATACGCGGTACCCATCTAGCTGATTTCTTGGTATAGTAAGATTCTTGATTTTGCCATGGTATTTGTACGCAGTTGCTTTGCTATTACTTCCTGTCTCACTCGGGAATTCTCGTCAATTATTTTCTTCACAGCGATAACATTTTGCTCATCAGTTGAAGTTGAAAGTTGTCATTCTCGACGATCCTCCTGTACCGACAAATTTTCTGTCTTAAACTTTCGATGCTATTTAGAATTTACTGTTAAGGCAGGACATTGTTCACTATAAGCAACTTTAAACACCCCGTAATTTTTATTGGACCTATAATTTAAGATGGGCTTCGACTACCGAAACTACTTTGAAATGACCAAGGGCCACTTAACAGCTGCTGTCAGCAAAATAACCATAAGTCGCCACCAGGGAGATTCGAACTTGGAACCTTCATGGTGGACTTTCGCAGGTGGCTATTAGTACATATAAAGGGTAAGCCGCAGCTGGGCTGCTATATTTGGAAAAACCAGCATGCCTACACTAGGCTAAAATCGAGAGACATCACTGCATGCAATTGAAAGGTCCTTTGACGTACGCTTTGGGCTGAGAGTGCGTTTTCAATATAATTGATTCGATGCTTTTCAGTAGGAAGAGTAGAACCGTATGCAGATGAATATCAAGAAGGAGTGCTTTCACCATTCCTGTGGTAACCAGTTATGGATGAAATTCTTGACATTTTGGAAAATGGAAAAATGGAGAAATAAGACCAGATGACCTAGTTGTCCAGGTATCTGACAATCATTTCTCGATAATCAGTCATAAAGACTACCGGACATATGCAATGTCTTTCATCAGAAATAAGAGCAATTTACCAAGCAGCACTTTAAGTATCTAGACATATATTGACAGTCTCCTTGATTTATTTATTTTCAGTGATTCATCAATGGTTGATTACTTAACTAAAAGTTTAATATTAGAAGACGGCAAACTATCAAAAAAATGTCAGAGAATATTAACTTTAATACAATTTTTAGATAGATAAAAATCAACTATAATGAAATTGAAACATCGAGATGTGATGTGATGGGTTCGTGAAAACCGTAGTTAGGTAAAGCAAAGCAAAAACAGTCCTGAATTTGTTCGGCGAGTTTTAAAAGAATGAGTCTGTCCAAAGTGGACAATATGCGTAGATTTTTCCAAGGGGTACACGAAGTGCTGGACTGCCTTAACACAATACACAATATTCTAAAATAGTACAAACGCAGCAAGCCTACCGAAGAATTGGTCAACCGAACGAACAATTAGGGAGCCATGTGATATGAGGATCATGAAACTCCGTAACCTGAATTTTAAGGAAACATAAATTCGAACTTGCTTTGGTAACAATTGCGTCAATATGATCAACAAATGTAAAACGACTATTCAACCGGACACCCAAGTCCTTCGTTTTGCCATGTCTCGCACACAACATAGTGCAGTTAAAGTCAAGTAGAATTCTTTACGATAAAAAGATACAGCAAGAAAAATCTTTGAGTCGTCACCATAACAAAGATTTGTGCATTAGACCAAAAGAAGGATACACGATTGATTAAATAATAAATAAGGGTGGAGCAAGGTGGCTGCCTTGAGGTACACCAGAGGAATTGGGTGTTTTATTGGAAAGAGAACCTCGCAACGATACTTGCTGAGTGCGACTCGACAAGAACGAGCGAGTCCAATGAAGGAAAAAGAACGGGAACTCCAGCTTATAAATCAATATTGCAAACTTAATTATTGCAAAGGCTTTACTAAAATCGGTGAAAATGCAGCCAACCTGTTTATCATTTTCGATTATCGAGATACAGGAGTTGGACAATTTTAAAAGATTTGTCGTGTTTGCTGAAAAGTACTTAAAAAAGGTTTGCAATGAAAATAAAGAGCATAGTATTGCTGCCCTTCTTATGAAGAGGAATAATAAGGCACCATTTTAAAGATTTAGTTTCATAACAAGCTTAGTATGTATAGCTATAGAAATGTGAAATCATTTTTTTTTTTTTGCAATACCATATGCAAAAAGATACTGTCACTCCCATGAGTGTTGCATTCTATGTATTTATGCAAAAAATAAGAAAAGTTGGTGCCGTCTTTTCGCAATGTTTTACGCCATTTCAAAAACATGGAATTTCAAAGTTTTTGTATCGCTAGGTACGGGCTACGTCCTGCGTTTTACAAAAAATCGCCAGGCACTCAATTTTCGGAATTTCGATATAAAACTTTGGAATGATAAAATAAAAAACGCATTTTTGACAAATTTAGATGTATTTTCCCCCTTAAGGTGTTCATGATTGCATCATCATCAAATAAAGGATCTTTCAATACCAACAATGTCGGAGGAATAACTTTAAGTGAGTAAAATCCTTAAAACAAATATGACGTGATGTTCTTTACAAGGAAAGCGCTCATAAAAAAGTCACTTAAAATCCCCAAAACTATTAAGGCTTGTTAGGTAAAATTGCCCTCATTCTCTGAACATAGTTATTGTAGGTGTATTTAAGAACTGAGGTACACTGGCCACTAAATTAGAATAAATATTAAAATCATCATAAAATTATCATAAAAAAGTCACTGGCACATCAATGGTGATCGGAGATGCTGCAGTCTCAGGATCAAACAACAGGGCAATCTGAAGGACAAAGGAGCTAAAATCGGCTGATCAAGGTACCACGGAGATCAGTACTGTAGACCTAGTCCAGGAAACTGTCGAAATAGTTGGCAACTTCGGAACATTGTATAAAAATAGTAGAAGTAAAGCTATCGCTGAAACGCTAAGGATGGAACGGTGTGGACGAATAAGTATGAGTCAATCCGCCATCATCAGAAGACACCCAGCATTGTTCAGAATCAGCAATCGCTCCAGAGAGCCAAGTTTTAGTCAGACAGGCCACGTCGAAACATAAATTAGTATAATTGTAGAGGTTAGTAGTCTTGAAACGAACTCAGTTACATTTGCATAATAGAAAGAGGCCTCGTTAATAAGTTTTTTGAAGCAGCCTTAGAGACTTGGAATAAACTCCCGCACAATGGTTCCACTAGTATAGTGGAACAAAGTATTAGGAACGAAAATCTTAAAAGATGTGAAGTAGGAACTAGCGCCATTGCGAGATGGTATAATCGAAGATAATACAAAAATATTAAAATAGTTAGTAGGAGATTTCTGCATTTTGCAAGGTGACCCAACTGTATGCCTGGACATAGAAATAAGCCAAATAAAAAAAATAATGACTGCCGAAAACCTATGAAAAGCTGCTAAAATCTGCGAACATAAAAAATACAATACTTGGTAGCCCCTTCTTCGCGATGAGTTATTATAATCTGCATGTAATCATAATTAAAATTTTTGATTACAATTATTCAAGTAATTGTGATCAAACCTTTCGATTAGAATTATCAAATGAACAAATCGTTTGCACAGCTGAAGGCGTTGGCGCAGAACCGGACCAGGTGTAGAGACGGTGTAGTAGACGCCCTACGCCCACAAGGGGTTAAAGGAACCAGAGAGAGAGAGAGAGAGAGAGAGAGAGAGCGACCCATGGGTTTTTTCTGCGGGCAACAGATAAAAGGCTATTGGTGTTGCAGAGTATGTTGGTGGGAACTAGAGAGATTTTGTCTGTCAAATCTCTTGGCCACTTTGAGAGTGCGAGGGACTGATAATAAACCTTCAATAACGTAGGTATATCTTCTTAGTAAGGTCCGTATTTCTTAGATATTAGAACAGTCAGCTCAGTCAAGTATTCCACAATTAACAAGGACGAACATACTTATTGATCTTTATCATTGCGGGTCACTTGTTATTTGCGACCTTTTTAAGTTGAGATTAACAGACAATGAAGAAGCGTGAAGTACCTTAGCCTAAAAGAGCTAATTTTTCTGAGTGATATCTTTTTGACGATTTACCCGAGCGTGAGCGGAACTTTCTATTCAAATCAATAAGAGGAACAGGGGGCTAAACGATTAAGGCATTGCTTGCTTGCAATGCTTTACTAATGAGGATGAGCAATGGGTCTAGTGATTTCCTTAGGAACCCTATCCATACCTAGAAGCAGTTTCGGAACTTACGTCACTGTCAGCGATTTTGCGGCACTTTTGTTAAAAATCAATCCACTTACGTAACCCCAAGTACGTTACTAGCTATAGTATAATCCAAGCGAATTTTCTACCTTTTGCCGAACATTGACCTAAGAGGATAAAATCTTTCACAATTTTGTCGTAAATTGTAAACAAGATACATTTCTTAATTCAGGACGAAGGCAGGATAAGACAGACTAGAATAGTGATTACTTTCTTAAGTGCTGTGGATTGCAAAACGAATAAAAGAAATGGCTAAGTCCAGCAATAAATTGAAATAAAAAGGAACAATATTTCAGACGATACTCGATGATTTTTAAGCAACAAAACAAAGGCTCAATCGAAACAAACTTGGAGTGGGCCAAAAAATTCTCACCACAGATTTAAGAAGGGAAAGTGAATAGCTTTTCAGAGATACGAAAGCAGAATTTTGATGAAGAAGGAATTACAAATTGCGAAGGCGACAAACGTTTTTAATGATTAAAACCATCAGGGAGAGAACAGACTAAACAAACTTTACTTACTTTTGTATTTTTTAGTGAACTGTTCGCAGTAATGTTAATTATTCCACTATACCTTAATATCCTGTTACCGTACCAATGATTTCTACTCTTACACTTTAAAAATAAAAAAAAATTGGTTTTATTTCAACCAGAGTAGATGCAATATAAGAGTTGTACTTCATTATACGAAGTAGACAAAATTAAAATGTAAATTCATGGCGCCAACATAAAATATAAACAAACCTGTATAAAATTTCATTCGACCCGGCGGCGGTATAAATTATACGTTTCGAGTCGAAAAACATAACAAAATTTTCTCTGACATAATTATAATTAATTCCGAGATGTTGAAAGTTGCCGCGGCTTAAGCAATTTATCTTGACATATCGGAACTGAACGAGTTGAACCAGAGCATCGGGAGATAATCAGCCATTCATGCTATGCGAATTTGATTAACATAACTAATTAATCGTTTTCCCTGACTAATCATAACTTCATCAAAATGCAGTCCGCTTTATAGATCTAAGAAGATTTTAAACACACAAAATCTATAGCTTAGGGCTTATGTAACGATAACTTTTGTTAAAGACAATTGAAAAGGAAAAGTTATCCAAAACTCTAATATCCTTATCCAAAGCTATTTCCGTTGGAGGTGGTCGGTAATTTTCTTGATTCCGCACTACTTGAAATGCTGGTCTGGTACCCGCCATAAATCAATTGAGACGATTAACATCTTCTTGGATGGAATGGCACTTTCTGACGGCGGCAGACTATTTCAAACAAATATAGTCGAGAAATTACCATAAATGATGACAAAATGTCTTTTCGGGAGGTCACCAGCAGTCTTTGCTCTTTCTTCGTCGTCGGACGCTGAGCATTATTAGCACCAGGCCAGACGTGCTCATGTCCATTCTAGCGCCCGACTCTTTTACTTTCTAGTCACATAGATCACAGCTAGCTGATTGTGAGATGATTTTACACAACTCTTTCTTTACCCGACCTGCATAGTGGAAGAACTTCAAAGATTATGCATATACCCATATCACAACATACACTGTCCGTCTAAACATGGCGCAATTACGAGATTAATGGGCCATCTCAAGGTAATATGTGTGGACCGCATTTTAATGTTTGGACTATGATAATAAATTTCTATGTGAGATATGCTCTTCTGGGCTTGTAGAATCTCAAATTGCCTTTGCTACCCTTAAGTTCTCTTTGAAATCCATTACACATTCGTTAGTGCTTTCACATGGGGGGAATATCTATTTTAGGTTTTCTGCTCTGCTACAAAGGCAGATTCACTCTTTATTATCTGCAGCGAAGTGTAACAGTCATATAACTCAGAACTAGGACTATCGTTTGGGCTCAAACATTTCTGCTTTGAGAATATTCAAAATTAGATTTTTACACTTCCTGCATGGTGCACCTTTGTCAATATTAATTAAGAACTCCACGTAACAAGTAAACATTTTTTGGTTATTAGCGGGAATGAGAAATGTGTTCTTTGATAGCGATTCAAATGATAATATAACTGGAAAGGGACTATATGTCTCTATCATCGTAATGCTATAGTAACATTTGTAGTAAACGTTAAAAAGAGATTAATATTAAGAATGATAATCAAAATGTCTTAGTTGGTCAGACAAAAAATAATAGAAAAATTGCATCTACATTCACTCAGAAAATATTTCTGAAAAGGTTAGCAAATCAGTTTTTAATTATGTAATTAGATTTTGTAACTTCACAGGAGTATAAATATTTGTTGTATTTTCAATCTTTTCAACATGGCTTTATAAAAAGCAAGTCGACCACTACGAACATTTTAGAGTTCTCCAATTTCTGCATCTCTGCTACTGAGAGCTGATTTAAGCAATGCATTCGATAAAATAAATGACAAAGGTGTAGCATGCAGGAAATGTAAAAATATGATTTTGAGTATTTTCAAAGCAGAAATGTTTCAGCCCAAATGATAGTCCTAGTTCTGAGTTATATGCCTGTTCTCAAAGTTTCTCTCCTCTTACATCCGTCTGTTTTTGTTGATTGTTGATATCCTTATCTACCTGATCGCAATCAGCAAGTCTCATTTAATGGAGCATTGGCTGGGTCAATTTTTAACACTTCTGAAGTTCATCAAGGCAACCATCTCAGACTATTGATCCTCACCGTCTACCTAATAAGGTATCTTTGCTTATGTGTCATTCTGAAATTCTGTATTATACTGACAATGCCAAGATCTTTGGTATTGTGTTCCAGTCCGAAATCGGAATCAATCGGGCTGCTAGGCACGTCAGCCGCGGTACCCCAAGGTGAGGTTCTCTCCCCCTGCTACGGCTAATCGTTGTGAACAAGTTCTGGTTGATTTGTTTCCCTCTGTTATCAGATTATGGAGGATGCCCTGAAGAAGGTGAGCAGTTGCTCAAACAACTGCGGACTGATTGTGAATCTAAGTAAAACTGAGCTTATGTTCTTCACCATAAAACCCAAAGTACCATACTTTTCTTTACCTAAATTAAACGGCCAACAACTCTCACTGTCTTCTAATTCCAGGCATTTGTGTTTAATCCTGGGTCCCAAACTGAAAAGGAAACTAAACATAGATAAGCGGGAAACAAACACATGTATAACCCTCTATGCCTCTAGACGTATCTTTGGTAAAACATGGGGACTACAACCAAAAATAACGCTATGGTTATACACAGCGGTGATGCGTCCTACCGTTCACTGGTTAAGTGGCCTGCGATGTGTAAGACTTAGAACCAAACTAAGCTAAGTAGAGTGCAGAGAGCCACGTGGATCGACACTACCAGTGCCCTCCGCTACACCCCAGCCGAAGCTCTCAATGTGCTTATACATATGCTTCCCCGTGATCACCAGACCAAATCCCAGGCGTCATGTAGTGCAGTTAGATTAAAAGAATCTGACGGAGACCCTGACATGGTGGTCGTTCCACTCAACCAATTGATCCAACTCCGTCTGACCGAACTGGCCAACAACTATGATACCCTGGAATGGTGGTCGTGCCACTTAACCAATTGATCCAACTCCATCTGACCGACCTGGCCAACAACTATGATACCGGGCTATTCACGCCCTGAAAACTTGCAGTATTATCAGGGCAATCTGGCCTAGTTAAAATAAAAGTAGGACATCTAATCTGCTCAACAGATCGAGAGCTGTTATCGCAAAAATCACTGCGGTCTGTAAGGGCCACTGTCTTATAGGCGAACATGCAGCTAGGCAGTTCGTACAATATACACTGTCGCAGTTGCGAAGACGTGATCGAAAAATAAACCATTACTCACCTTCTTTGTAAATGCGGGCTATGGGGGGGGGGGCTATGGGGAAGTATTTCTTAGAAAATATGAAGGCAATCTCATGGGTAAAGATTAAGCAAATAGTTAGTTTCTTAAATTTCTCTGGTTAGCTTTGGTTGTTTTCCCATAATAAAATCTTAAACTAAGATTCCAGATAAAAATTAGGTGTTGCGAGTGGAACTGAGTCCAACAAAAACCGAGGCTTATTTGCTGTGGCAACAAATGGCTAATTGGACTGTTACTATGTAGGCGACGCTCACTAGTTGTTTTGTTTGTTTAAATTGCACCGAATTCAAAATGTCGTAATAGATACAAAATTAAAAATTATTCTATGCTTCTTAGCGCTTTTTGTGACGTCGGTTCACATTTTTTTTAAAAAACTATTTTATTTTTTACTTCTTATTGTCAATTTTAAATTGCACTAACAAAATTATCCAAATCCGGCAATATATTATGAAATTAGTCACCGTCACCTTTTAGTACCCTCACATTAGAAAATTCTTAACATGACCCTAGTGCGCCACTTTTCTCTATACAGCAAAAGAGAATTATCGTAGTCGCTCTAGGTACAAAATTGTTATCGTTTATCAATCAGGAAACGTATTCTGCACAACCGAATCAAAATTGGTCTATGCCTTATGAATCTAGGCGCCGCCTATCTTCCGACTCTCACCATAAGCCACAATTTTTGTCAGAACACAAATAGATGCTCTATGCATTCAGAATAATCTAAATCAGTCTCCGCGTTACAGAGTTAGGTTTCCCCTACCTCCACCCCAACCCTAAGTCTACATTATTCCATAGAGTAGCAATGGGGGATCATATAATATACAACAAAAAGGAATCTTCGAAATAGGTGTGTGAACTAAGTAATTGTATAACGCCCCCTGCGCACACCACCCAACTTATAAATTTTTTTCACCGAAATGGGTCCACGCGTTACGAAGTTAGACTACCCCTTCCCATCCATAACCTTAGGACCAAATTATTCTCCTATAAGCAATGGGGGATCACACTCTATACAACAACAAAAGAACCATCCAAATCGGTCCACCCCACCAACATTTTTTTTTCTCGTGGTATCAACCATTGAACATGCTCTACCCAACAGAAAAAGAATTATACAAATCGGTCCACGTGTTACGAAGTTACACTAGCCCTCCCCCCACCCTAAGCCAACCCTTTTTCTTTTTTCTTTTTACACTACATACTGCAAATTATAATTTTTTTATACGAAAGTGTATAGCACTACAATATACTACCTTTTCAAACATCTTTCAGTTTTGCATTTACCTGAAAAGAAAGAAAGATAAATTTTAATTAACTAACAAAATAAAATACGTTTTTTAACATAAAAATTTAACAAATTAGATTGAAACAAATTAACAAAAAACTTACATAATTATAAACATAACATGTCAATGGATATTCTCTTAAATATTAGGGATTTATACGTTTATATAAAACAAAGAGTTTTTCAACTAGGTTAAAAATTGTAATTAATAAGGGTGAATGTCAAAAAACAGTTTCTGGTTTTTGGGTATTGAAGAAATTTTTTTGGAAAAAAGTAACACATTTGTTTTAAACAAGGTTAAAACTTAAAAAAAAAGGTGGTGGAATTGCAGGAGGTGGGGTGGTTGAGGGGGGTTGGAGTTGACCACCAAAACAAATCTTTCACATATTTCGATACTTTTGAGTGGCCAATCAATGTTTTGAATTTTTAAATTTCGATGACGGAATGCTACGTTTGAATAACGTAGCATTACGTCATCATCGTAACGGATCTCTAACCCCCCCCCCCCGAACGCTACTTATCTAGTATATAAATATTCTCCACTACCTTTTATTACTATAATATTTTATTCTTAATTTTTCCTTCTCAATTTATGCTATTTGTAACTAGCAAATTTTTTTTTATATTAATTTTAGCTGTAGATAATTATACTACAATTAATTCCTGTATATAATCAGATATAATGTATAAATACCTCTTAATTATCAATAATTTGTTCTAAATTGAGGATGAGTGCAATCAAAAACAAGTGAATATAGTAAAAGAAATCTTTATAATTTGACCAGCGGCCGTGACATTGGTTCTCTAAAATTTATTTTCTTTCGACGAAATTAAAAATAATTACTTTCTGGTAGAAAATTCGCAACCGCAAAATTCCAAATTAAATCCATACATTAAAGTCAATGACACAATTACTAAAATGAGATGGAGGGTAAACATTTCTTTTTTGCTACATTAATGAAGCCTATCCTGTACTTATAATAAACAGAACTATCGAGTGCAACAATATTTATTACGGTAGGAAGTTCCTATTATTTACATATGATTGCTTTTCATACGTTAGACAAAGAAAGTAAGCATTCATTTATAAATTCTCCCGAAAATTTAGACTACCTACTACTTCATGCGCAAACTTTTATTAAAATCGCGTTCAAAGAAGAAATTAAACTAAGCCTGAAACATAAAATTTTTCCAAACATTTGTCTATACTATTTTATTATGGGGACATTTTACATGTCGTCGGTGATATAACCTGCCGGCCTTCATCATGAGGGTCGTATGTGTGAACTCCGCTAAGAGCTATCCATGGCCGTTTTCTGCTGATAAAGGATATCGGTGGTTTGGGGAATCCGCTTTAAATTGTAGGTGCTCGTCGTCATGGAATGGGAAAAAAAATCGCTTCATGTTCACAAGGGGCTTTCTCTCTGGTTCCTTTACTATACAGCATCTCCAGCTGGTCTGCTTTTGCCTTCGACTACTGTCAAGATTTTCCCACCACGTATTGCATGGTCTTCCAATCAGGCGCCTTTTTTTGGTGTCGTATGGATTCCAATTTAGTGAATTTTGACTAATGCTATTTGGCTCTTTTGTTTCTGTGAGGTCAATAAATTCCCACTTAGGTCTTGGAACAATGATGTTTATCCCGTGCTCATTGACAATGACCTAGACACCGCTTGATTAAAGCTTGAACCTTAGATGTTATTTGTACCTTATATGTTGAACAAAAGAGATTTTACGTTCGTTTATAGTCATACGAATACAGAAATTCCGTGAAGAAATACGTTAAAGGTATATTGTGGTTGAAATATATTTTTGGCCCAAAATTTATGTGCTTATATCCTTTGTAAACCCAAAATTATCAAAGCGTGGTTACTATTTCAAACAAAATATTAATGTAAGTCAAAATTTATTTTACCCAAAATATTAAAAATGAGGTACTATTTTATTAATTATTTTATGAAAATATTATTTTCAGCCTAAATTTATTATAGCAAAAATTTTTTTTCCTTTTTAGTACATTTTTATATTTTATTGTTAAATAAAAGCTTTTTTTATTGTGTAATTTTATGTTAGGTAGTTTTGTCAGTAGTTTTTAAAAATTATATCTATTTCCTCGCGATGGTTGTTGTCTTCATTGCGTCATTAAACAAAATTAATGATATCAAAGGGGACAGTATTGTCTCATTCGTTTTAGCATTTGAAAGGACTTTGAAAGTTTTCCTCCTTGATAAAGTTTTTCTCCTTAATAACTGTGATGATTTTTTCTGAGATGTTTCTTTTACGTACATACAGGTTCCCATATGCCCTTACTATTCATGCTCTCAATCGCCTTCTTGAAATCGACGAACATAAAATGTCCCTTTGGTCCCCCTTCTGTACGCCACATATTAACCGCACTGAGGCAAGCCAGTGAAGTTTCGTCAGATTGGCTCTTCGTGGTCTTCTATGGAGCAACTCTCCCATGCTGCCTTCGTATGTGAGTAGGCTCAAGCTCATCGCTCTGGATACTCTTGAGGATAAACTGCTTACAGGACTCTAAAAATAGCCCTGAGTTTAAGGTATGATTTTTTTCAATACGTCATGTCATGGCTAGATGCCATCAATATCCCGTATTTTTAATAATCATTGCAACAGTATTGAGTTCCACCTAGGAGGAGCTTTGTAAGGTCGCCATTTTTGGGAATCGTCGCAATTACGTTTTTTTTGCACTCAATGCAACTGGGATTTCACAGAGTTCTATAGACTTTATTGCGTCTGCCTTACCTCCAACCTTCTCGTAAATCGGCGGTTCTGACGGTTTGAAAAGGTTTTTGACGGTCCAAAGGAGTTGTCTTCAGGGTTTTTAATAAATTTAAATTATTCCTCCGTTCCACATATCGATTTAGGCCCAGAGTGGATTGATATCAGATTTGAGAATAATGATCCACGCCGGAGCGATTCCATATTACTTTTGATTTTAATAGATCTGACCTGCTTTTGGAGTGATAGAATATCAAACAATATTGTAATGTGCACGAGGTAAGATATGAAAAATAAAATTACTGAACTGTGTAATGCGCTTGTGCCAGGTGACTAGAAATCAAGGAAAGGAAATGCCAAATGTAGGAAGTCAAAGACGACTGGATCCTATGGTAAATAAGTGAGGAGAAAATGTATAACGGAAATATCTACAACTAAGTGGCTGAAGTTTCTAGAATTAAGTTAAGTAATTTAAATAGCTCTAAGGTGCAGCCTGCTTAGTTTAGATAAATCTGAAGTTAGCAGAAGGAGTGGTTTTCTTGAGTATTTGGGTCAATCTGTTGGGAGGAGAAAAGCAAAGAAAACTCTGAAAACTTTTTTTAATCATTCATAACAATGCTCTCAACTAATTTATCGAGAATGAGTTTTCTTTGTTCATATAAATTTTCCAGCCACCGATTGAGCTGAACTACTGACGGGGACGGACGTGCCGCCGTGTCTTGCTCCCCAATAAATTTTTAAAGCGGTTGCGAAAGCGAATCGAATTTTAAAAAATCAAAGTGCTAGTGCCATCTTGCCGGAGTGAAGGGCTTTTATGCTCTATTTGAAAGCACAGTCTGGTGAGTCCGTTCCTATCTATTTTTTATTTTCTTCCATCCAACATTCAATGTAGTACAATCGTGCTGCATTGAATGCGTTTAACGGGTCTCCACTGCAGAGCATTCAGCTGCCTTCGTCGAGATCAAAGTTCAGCACAGCAGGCATAACACTGCTGCTGGCTTTGTTTTCACAGAGGCGGCTTTGCTTTGCATCTGTGGATCCCGTTCGTCAGTCCTTGTGTTTGTGTACGTTTTCGTTTGTTTTGTTTTGGGAAAATTAAGACCGGGACTATGCAAAAATTTTTATTTAATTTTTGCAACATTCGTGGCTTAAAAAGTAACCATTTTTCGGTTTACTGCCACTTGATCGCGGAAAATCCGGCAGTTTTTGCACTAAGCGAAACCAAGGTTGTTTCCGATTCTGATATTAATCAGTATCACATCCCTGGTTATCACTTAGTGCCGCTCTTCTCTCCTCAGAGGGGAATCGCGGTTTATATTAGAAATGATGTGCCATTCTCCTATCTCCCTCAATTCTCTTCTACTAATCCAGAATTTAATTATGTCTGGATTAGATTTAAACTCTATCGGCACATTATTCACTTCTGCTTTTTATACCGCAGCCCGAATATGTCTGACACTGACACTGTGTGCTCCTTCGATAAACTGTCTTCCGATATCGATAAGATTTTGGAATTATCCCCCTCTTCTGAAATCGTTCTTGCTGGAGATTTCAACGTCCACAACACCCAGTGGCTCAGGCATTCTTCTACCACAAGCCCGTCTGGAAGACACGTCGAGTTATTTAGTGAGTCTTTTAATTTACAGCAACTGGTTGAGTGTCCGACTCGTGTTCCTGATACTTCGGGGCACAACGCGCACCTTTTAGATCTATTTCTAACATCGCATCCAGAAAAATACTCGGTTTCGGTGACGTCTCCCTTGGGTAATTCGGACCATTGTCTAATCTCCGCCCAATTCTCCATCTCCTCTCTGACAACCACTAATCTAAACTCCACCAAAAGATTAGTGTGGCATTATAAAAATGCTGATTGGGCGGGACTTAATAAATATCTCAGAGAGCTGGACTGGTCTGATTGCTTTTCTATGAAGGACGTTAACAGAAGCACCGATTATATCTTGAACATCCTATGGTTTGGAATGCATCGCTTTATTCCTCATAGCTTCAAGAACATCAAACCAACTAACACCAATTGGTTCAATAATGACTGTTTCGCAGCCATTAAAAAGAAGGAAGCAGCCTTCCAGGCATATAAATTGTGCCCTTCAGAGGAATCGAGACGTATCTATAGAGATGCGCGGAATATTTGCAATTCAGCAATTAGCCGGGCTAAGTTCAATTTCGACCAGAGCATCAGACGGAAGGTATTTTCTACTCAAAAGGGTAGTAAGGGCTTCTGGTCTCTAGTAAAAACCGTAAAGAACAATTTCACCTGTTCGTCAACACCACCACTCATTTATAATGGGAATGTTTTTACTGACTCATTGGACAAGGCCAACCTGTTTGCTGCTAATTTTGCTGCTAACTCGTACTTGCCACCATCATCGCAGCCACTTCCATCTCTATCACAGTGCATTAGTAGGCAAAAGCCGCTACACTTTCGCACTCGGGAAGTTTTTAGAGTACTTTCGAAACTCGACGTGTCCAAAGCTACTGGGCCTGATGGTTTCTCGCCCCTTGTTTTAAAATGCTGCGCCTCTGCTTTGGCTAAACCTCTGCGCAAACTTTTTCACCTGTCATATTCAACAGGAATATTTCCAAGTGTATGGAAACTTGCTCATGTCCAGCCGATACTTAAAAAAGGAGAGGCATGCGACCCCTCTAACTACAGACCAATTGCACTAACCTCGATCATATCCAAAGTTTTTGAATCACTCATCAACTCTCAGTTGTTGACATATCTAGAAAATAACCATCTTATCAACGATTGCCAGTACGGTTTCCGCGCTGGCCGCTCAACCGGAGACTTACTAACGGCTCTAACGGAGCGTTGGAATCATTGTCTCCATAATTTCGGTGAGTCCGAAATCGTCGCTCTTGATATTTCAAAGGCTTTTGATAGAGTCTGGCATGCTGCCCTTTTAGCCAAACTTCAAACATTTGGTCTGCATCCTACCCTCGTTAAATGGATAGAGAGCTTTTTGTCAGGCCGTTCAATCCGTGTAGTTATTGACGGCGTTACATCTGCATCCCACGAAATAAATGCCGGTGTACCTCAGGGTTCAGTTCTTTCACCAACTTTATTTCTTCTTTTCATCAATGATCTCTTATCCCTTACTCTCAATCCTATTCATAGTTTTGCCGACGACAGCACCCTTGATTTCGCGTACTCATTTGATTCTGTAATGAATTCACGTGGAAATGCTACAGAAGTCAATCGGGAACGCATGTTTAGATCATTAAACAACGACATTTCTAAGGTCCTCGCTTGGGGCAGAGCAAATCGTGTTACGTTTAATGCATCCAAAACTCAATGCTGTTTAATGTCCCTTAAAAAACGCCCAGTCCACCCCCAACCCATTTCAGTCGACGGAGTGAATATACCCAATTCACCCTCCCTAAAGATCTTGGGTATTGAGATATCCAGCAATCTTAGCTGGACTGATCATATATTTGCAATCGCCAAAAGTGCGATGAAATGTTTAGGTTTTCTACAGAGATGTAAGAAATATTTCACCCCACCCGACTTAGCGTTGATCTACAAGTCCCACATTAGGCCTAGACTTGAATATAATTCCCATATTTGGGCAGGGGCAGGACACACCGCATTGTCCGCGTTAGACAAAGTTCAGCGTAAGGCTGTTAAACTTATTGGCGATTCCTCAATCTCTGAGGGCCTTGACTCTCTTGAGCATCGACGGAATGTCGGTTGTCTCTCACTCTTTTATCGCTATTTCCATGGCCATTGTTCTAACGAAATCGCTAGCCTGATTCCTTGTAGACTCATTACAACGCGCGATACAAGATCTACAAGTCGCTCCCACCCCTTTACTCTCCGGGTCAAATTTGGACGTACCGTCAAATTTCGGGAATCTTTTCTTAGCAGAACAACACGAATGTGGAACAGTTTACCATCTTCTGTTTTTCCCTCGTCTTATGAGCCTGAAACTTTCAAACGGGGCGTACATCGACACCTCCTTCACTCAACCTCCTAACCCATTTCCCTCATCCTTAATTCCTTTCCTGCCAAGGCTGTGCTTTAGCATCATAGGGCATCCCCTGAGCTTTGGCAACATCATATATAAAAAAAAAAAAAAAAATGCTTTCCGTGTGTCTTTTCAACGCTCTTGATGAGCTTCTTTGATGCCTGGAAACTTTCTACGAAAAAAGCAAACTCTCATTATTGGTAAATTAATTGAGAACATTGTTATCAATGAGTAGAAACAGTTTTCAGAGTTTTTTTTTCTTCTTCTCCCAACAGACTGACCCAAGTACCCAAGAGAACCACTGCTTTCTAAGAGTCTGCTGGATTTAGATTCTGCTTACTTTAGCTTCATTTAGTTTAGCCGTGATTTTGACTGCGATGAGCTACAATATTTATATCTGCTAATTTTTAGAAAGTGCACTCCATCTGCAACTTCAGCCGTCTACTTCTTACAGGGCTCTTAGAGTTGGGGTGGATGGATCATAGATGGGAGTGTGTTCAGTGGGAGTGGTAGGTTTGAGTGGGTTTAAGGTGGGAGTTGATGGCTATCATCACCCACCAACCATCGCCGCCCTCCCACCTATTCGTTAACCACAACCACTCCCCCCAGTCTCCCACATCAATCCACGACCATTCAGTTGCAAGTCTTGCTTTCTTTCTGAACCTTTACAAATCTCCATTGTCATCGCTTGTCACGTCAAATCTATGAACGCATCCTTGTATGAAGTTCTAAAAAGATGTTTGGCTCAATATTGTCAGCAGATTTTACCGGATCTTTAACCTTAACCTATTTCTGTTGTTATATTAAAGATTTCGTAGCGTCACTGATCTATGGTCCATTTAGTTTTTTAATGTACCCTTGCTCGTGAAGTATTCCTGGGCGCTCTCAGTTTTTGAAGGACTCGTTTTGCGGAATGTCTTCTGCGGATGCTCGATGTTTTAAGTCTCTATACAAACTAGGTGTTAAATAATCGTGATACTGCGGTGCATAAGTGAAATTTGGCTAACATTAACCCTTTCAGTCTCGAGGAGCGCGAACGGTGCTCATTTTCCAACCAAATAAAAATCTCTGGCACTCAAAGGGGTAAAACTGCATTCAAACTTTTTCAAATGCGATATGATCGATCTGGTACGGCGTCAGTTTTGACGTTTCAAAAAAACAAGATGAATATAGCGATGACAATTAAAAATCTAATAAGCAACTCTCCAATTATGTTCCTATCACCGAGACCAAGTATTCACATTGCATGTCCGAAACCGACTTTTGAGCGAATATTGGCTTTAAGATCTCTGATAACTATTTTTATATTACCTTTGGAAGTCTTCTATCTCCCTCAAAAGGAAGGCTGCTTCTAGCGACTTTCCGGAATTTCACGAGAGTGCATTGGTTTTTCCCTTATTAACCTGATTTACGATCAAGGGGCTACGGGAACTAAAGATGGAGTCATTTTATAGGCATGAACTGAAAACTGAAATTAATTGATTAATTAATATTTATAATTTTCCAGTTGCATTAGATTCTGTATACGGTCCTACGACTAAATGTTGCACTGCTGAAAAACCATAATTTGCTACAAAGACTTGTTTTAATTATTATGTCTTCAGTTTTCTTCATTATATTTACACACACAACGATTAAGCACATCGTAAAGTATTGGGTTCAAAAATGTCGCATTTCTTCTCAGAATTTTTTATCTTAAGAGAAAGAATCCACACAAAATGGAAGATGATATTACGAAGGCCAAGCGAAGATGCTATAAAGACTTATGAAATATTACCAATTTCAAATACCCCATCAAATTAACATATTAATGTAAACTTCGTGTTTTCAATTTTCTGCAAAACTGTCAAAGATAAGGATGAAAACGACCAGATGCCGCAGAGCAGATAAGTAGTAGGTATGAGATAGTACGTGGCGTGCACGTAAATATTCTTTTTTTTATTATCTTTGAAAAACGCAAATAAAATTGAGATGGAAGTGTGTTTCCTTAATAAAAAGTATATCCAAAGTAACGACATCTTTCGAAGGGAAATTTATAGCGTTCTCAAGTGACACCTTTGAATCCACTTTTGAAATACAGTGCAAGACCTGAATTTTAAATTTGTTCTTGATAAAGTGAGATTAGTTTTTTAGGAAAAAGTTGACTGCTGATCTGTTTGGCCGCAAATGAAAATTTTTATAACACTAATAAAAGAAAAAAAGAAAAGTAGCAGGTATATAATATAACTATAAATACAAAAAATATTTTAAACTGAACAAATTGATGTCGCCCTGTTCTGCAGTAAATTAGACAAAATAAAATATGTAATAGTTATCACCATAAATTACCAAAATATTTTCATTTAAGCATTAACATTTTATTACACAGATTTTCTGTGAAAAGTTGAAACAAGTACAAATGGAACTAAGTCACCCTTTAATAATTTCACATTGTTGACCGGAAATTTTTTCCATTTGTGCGCAATTGCCAGTTTATTATGGGAATAACCATAGGAAATTCAATTATTTGCAATTTCTGCCATCTAATGTGATGTTTTGTATTTTTGGGCGACATTGGAAATTTAAATTTATCAGATCCACAATTAACAAATTAAATGAGTTATGCCAAAGCACCACAGATTGGCAAATTTATTTAATTGACAGCAATTTTCTCTGCTAAAATAAGAAAAAATGGTTTTTTTAAAAAAAGACCACCTCATCTGTGCTATAAATACAAAACATCGAGATTCATTGACGAGTTACCTGAGAGAAGTTCGTGCTGTTTATACAAGATATCGATCCGTAAAAATGTCCACGCGTTCTTTCATTATAACTGCAGTAATGCTAACAATTTGCGTAATTCCCTTTTATTAATAATTTAAAATAATTTAATTATTTAAATCTTACATTAAAGGGATTCGTTTCGGGAGCTCCCGATTGTTCGAAAAATATTGAACTTGAAGCGGTTTGTGTGAAATTTACAAAGTTTTGAAATATAAAATATTCGCGATTTTTTAGGTTCTGGAGGGATGCTGTGATCAGCCGAAATGGAATGAAGATGATAGTATTGAAGCAAAGTGTCGCGGTACGAGCATTTCAGTGAGTATAATTTGAAAAGTTTTTGAAAATATCGCTACACTATCGTTTAAAAGAGCAAAAATCATATTGACAGGAAAAGACAATAAAATCTATAATACACACACTACTAGCCCGCTTTAGTGTTAATTTTTAAGCAAAAGTAGTGTTTGCATAAAGGTGGACAAAAACGGTTAAATTGTTTTAAGTTTTCTAAAGCATACAATATTATCGAGAGTGTCATTATTCATCTCTGCAACCCCGAAAGCTCAACATTCGACACTAATATTTATGGTTTTCCACATCTATAAACAAACTAGAAATCACTTTGTCGTGTCGTGAGACTTAGTTTTCTTATCGTCTTAATTTCGATGGAAATATTGACGATTAACTTTCAATCAATTTGATAAATATTGCAAGCATCAATAAGTGATGCATTTATCTAGAGACTGCTCTTTTAATCTCTGTGGAAACAAACTGGTCAAAGTGAAGATTGGTTTAGTGATGAATACGTAGGAGATTGTTGCTAACTACTAGGGTTCGATCTCGATTGTGTATGTTTTTTACTTCATTTTCTCTTTGCTAAATTTAAATTAATGTTATTAATTTTGAGCCCTTTGAATTCTATGCTCGAAATATGTTTTGAAATCGAGTAGAACCGTAATTTTTACAGGAGTTTTCGTATTAAAATTCTAGAACTCAATTTGCTCAACGTATCAAAAATAAGCATTTATTTTTTACAAATCCTTATAGTGAGAAGTTGTGGGATCTGTTTTACCTATTCAGAAGAATATTGCTGTTCAGATGCAACAAATATTATCTATAAAACCATACAATTGATAAATTTAATTGAATTTCATCCATATATCTATGTTCGATAACTCGTCGATGAAAATTACCGCCTGCCAGTCTGTAATCGAAGAGACCAGTTTTTTCTCTCTGTAAATTTTTCATATGAAGGTAGGATAGAGCGGGGGTGGGTCATTTCTTTTATTGAATGATTACCGATATCTGCCCGCATAAATAGTTTGTATAATTATGTACTACACATACCCCAATAATGTAGTAGACGAAACTTGCGATCGACGCTTTTTTCAAATTCTGTCAAAAGTGCCACGATTGACTGAATTCGCTGGAAATTGGTTTCTAAAGACTTTCTGGTCGTCCAAATGTAATGTATCAATATCTGCCATTAACGCCGAGTTTTTTTTATTTCTATAATTTTCAAATATGCGCCCCTTTTCCCCCACCGTCCTCCACGACTGATATGTACACTTAATTTATAAGAATGGTTTTTAAAGCGGGTAATAATCTATTCAAACAATAATTCCCCAATGGGCAACTTCCTACACATAATTGCAGTCATCTCTTTCTCTAGTTCCCGCATGAGGCGGGAGTTGTTCATCCGATTCAACACAACGATTGCAAGTGGACCTTCAATTTAAAGTGGATTCCGAACCACTGGCAAGTTATCTGCAACCCCATGGCTTTTTTATCGTAATCTGTTGTCAGCAGAAAAGTATTCTGACCAAACGGAAATTTTCCAAACAAACAAACATAAACACTAGCCCCTGACTAATAAGGTGGCTATAGAGAATTATTGGTGGGCACTGCAAGGACATGAAGCGAACGACATATTTTTAAGCTAAAGTTGAAGCGGCTTGGGTACAGGTGTTGAATGATGGTGCTTTTAAAATGAGCCACTTACAAACTGGCAGAGGGAACAATGGGTAGTTGCAGCGAATCGAAATCGACAAAAGTGCGTATTCCAAAGAAGCAAAAAGGAAAATTCCCAAAAGAATTCATGACAAAAAGGCAAACAGTAACATTAACTATTATTTTGGAATTCTCAATCTTTTCGGGACAAGGTTCATCATTGTTTACTGGGAGGTTGAGAGATTTAGAAATGAAAACCTCCCGATATTCCCCGAGATTTCTTCTTTCCATTACACAGTGTGTATAAAATAAGACAAGCGACTTCTACAGTAGGTTGTCAAATTATTAGAGACACTAATTTTTCTGGGAAAAAGCCTGTGTTAATTCTTAATTTTTATTAAAAAACTGCCATTTATGAGGAAAATGTTTTACTATTAATTCATTTTATAAAAAGTTAGGAATTTTTTTGATAGAAATATAGAGTAGATGCTAAGGTATTTCTGAGTTATAAACGTTTTCTTTAACAACATGTCATAGTTTAAAGTTCCGTTCCTACGAAACTTTTAAAAATAATGGGAGATGGCTTCAAATTACACAGGCAAAATTAGGCCTACCCTCTAACGCAGAAACCAGAATATGTTTTTCCGCTGAATCCGAATCCGAAGTTCAAATCTCTCAACTGGTTCTGTTTTTCGAGATATCTTAGACTAAAAGTGCCAAAAAACGATTTTGGCGTATATTTGAGGTTATGTAGCATTTTTTTTCTCAAAAAACTATGAACAGCATCTTAAAACACAGCCTTGCCCTTTTAAATGACGTTGAATTTACTCAAATATCTGAATGAGATAGATATCGCATTTTGAAATTTATATGTTTGCGTATTTCTCTATAATTGAAAACGTATTAAGGATCACTATCACATAAAACAGTCGAAAACATAAAAATTTTAAAATGCGATATCTCAGAGAAAAAAGGCATATAAGGACAATGCTTGTACTTTAAGAAACTGTTCATAGTTTTTGTAAGAAAAAAAAATTTGCGATGCTACAAAATCTCAAATATAGGCCAAAATCACTATTTTAACACTTTTAGGTTAGGATATCTCGAAGACCGTTCGAAGACCTTCGGTTTTAGCGCATCTGAAACCTTTGGAAAAATATATTCTGGTTTCTGGATTAAAATCTTGTCGTCCTGTGTTATTGATTGACTGTATTTTACCAGAAAATGTTTTTTTTATCACCTAATATAATAATATGGTTATTTCTTACATACTATTTTATTTACTATTTAATAACTGACTTAATTTTCCACTGTGGCCACTAGTAATACTATAATAAAATAACACATTTTTAGATCAATTACGGTCGTTCAGTTATTTAAATTCATCTCCTATTATTTTTCAAAGTTTCGCCGAAACACAGCTTTAGACTATCATTTCTAATTCATTAATACGTTAACAACTCAGAAATATCTTAGTATCTACTCTTTGAGATCTCCATATTTTTAAATTGAAATTTAAGTAAACCCTTAGTTTTTGGTTCAAAATTTTGTTCCTCCACTGTATGTTGTATGTCAATTACTTATTTCTATTAAAACAATTCTGGACTCTTTGCAGAGTGAATTAATAGTAAAACATTTTCTTAACAATCGACTGTTATTCTTATTAAAAATCAAAAATTAACACACCCTTTTTTTAAAAAAAAATAGTGTCTCTAATCATTTGTCCGCCCGCTGTAGTTTAGTGTGTACCATACTATTAAGTGATACATACACCTTTTATCATTTAAAAGTTATAGGAAAGTTATAGCTTAAGGCTTAAAATACTAATCATAAAAACTTCTCTTTACAAACTCCTGTGGATTTTTTTTTCATTTTAGTTTTTTAAAAGGTTTCATTTCAAATATTGAAGACATTTTTTGCAATGTTTATCTTTTGGTATATATGCTTGTTCGCAGGTATTTGCATTTCTGCTAATCATTTCAAAATTGTACAGCTATGCGCATGAGAGAGGGTAGTTTCAAAATCGTATTAAGACTAAAAATACATATTAGAAATAAAACAAAAGAAAAATTACTGATGAACATCTCATTCTAATTTATGTTTGATAAGATTTAAAGTTATCATTTTGTGCATTAACAAACAAAGATTAAGGGAAAACAATACATTTCACTTCTTTCAAAAAATTGTTTTACAATTTATATTTCATGAGTTGGCGCGTTATCCTGTTGGACTATAACAATATATTCTAGTTGTCTCAAATATTTATTTTCTATAATGCAGAAAACTGCGAAACGTAACACTAAATTATATTGAAATTTGGAGATTAATTTTTGAGCCGTTAATTTATAAATTAAAATTTCTGTATAATTTTATTTATTTAAAAACATAACAATTCCAAATAATTTGAGAGAAAGTTAATAAAGAAATTTCACTTTAGATTAAGTGAAAATATTTCGCTGTATAATTTACTTTTTGAGTTCTGCACCCCTGGTAAGTTAAGTTAATAGTAGTTTTAATAAGTAGTTTTTTTTATTATCTTCAACAAATAGATATTTTGTCGTTGAAAGAAATCCATAATATTATTCCGTCTCCTAAATCATGAAAAAAATTCTAGGGAGTATTTCAAATATAAATTTCTGAAAAAATTGTTTCCGAAAACTTATAAATTTACTCTCTTGCTGTAGTATATTTGTCTTGCTTGAATGGCAAGACCACAGTGATAAAAGTTGCCATTTTAATGGGCAATAAATATCAAAAAGCAATATGTCGGCATTTTTAATTAATCGAATTAATTTTAGGAAGCTTTTATTTCCACTGTCTCATTAAAATTCAACACTAATTAAAATTTATTGGAAATAATAAAAAATGTTTTTCAGAGTGTTAAAGTACAAGCCATTTCTCACCATTAACTATTGCTTGTAAATATTTCAGTGTATGGCCGAGTGTATGCTGAATGAAACCAAAATCCTGACAAATGGAAAGGCTGAAATGGGAAAAGTCCGAACAGTAATAGAGGCGGAATTGAAAGAAGATCCTGAATTTATTCCAATAATAGTGAATGCTTTTGAAACGTGCTCTGCAAAACGTGAATATTCGTCAATTAATAATATTTTTTAAGTAGAAATTTCAAATTTCATATATTACAGTACAGAGAATGACTCCGGAATCCACACCTCCAAGTGATGGATGCAATCCATACTCCATGTTACTGATTTCATGTGTGAATACACAAAGTTTGGCTAATTGCCCACAAAGTAAATGGAAATCCGGAACAGAATGCAATGATGCAAAGGACTACGTCCAGTTATGCCTATAAAGTCGGACCAAAAACTAAAATTAAAGAAATCTAATGACAAACGAAAACTTTTAAACTTTTGAAATTCTAAATTTTTACTTTGTAGATTGTTTTAGTATTTGAAGGTAATGGGATACTAAATTAATAAGTATAATGTTTAATTACTGTTGTTGCTTTTTAAATTAATTTTTAAATGAATAATCTCCAAGTGAAGTTGTTGCTGAAGAAAACAAATAAATTGTAGTGTTCTTTCAAAATAGGATTTATCGTTTCATTCTCTTTTTAAAAAATTTAAAACTCGACACCAACTAGGAGATAATCTTCATGAGAGAGATTTTAACGGATTTACACCGTTTAAGATTTTCTGAATTTATTTAGCTAATTTTTGGCCGGATATTCGTTTGATAGTCCGTCAATTCGTCTGTCCGACTATCCGTCCGTACACTTGTGAACATAAAATTTAATGATAATGTGTTAATAGATAATAATTTTGAAAACTTGCCCATGCCTTCTCAAAGTCCAAAAGGGAACTGAAGATTAAAAGAACCTAACAGTTTGGTAGAGTTATAGAGTTGATAAATCCTTGAAAGCAGTCAAATATAAACACGATTTCGTAGATATCACATTTTTTTCGAGAGCATTTAATCCTAGTAAGTCTAATAAGTGGCAATCTAGGAAATTGTCTTAGTAAACTTAAACTTTCGCTGATTCAAGATCAAGATTCAAGATAAGCCCAGAAATAATGCAATAGAGTAGTTTAGTGATATAAACGTCATCAAATGCCTTAGTCAGACTTTTAATAAAACTCAAAGTTGTATAGTATTAGCCAGTAACAATTGCGCCACCATTATTGCCAAAGAAAAAGTGAGCATTCGGTTAAAAGTTCGAATATTTGGTATTATCAAATCAGAGCAGGTAAATATCCGTCTATAGAAAAGTTGCAGTGCAGAGAATTGATTTTGCGAAAAATTACATAAAAGTCAATTGCACTTTTGTTTACAGGTGGATAGGATGGAGAGTTAGAAAATAAAAACCCTAATTAGGAACGCACAGTCATTAAAGACTATACAAAAGAAAGGCAAAACAAAGAATTCTATGGAAGACAAATAATTATTGTAGATAATAAATGGCAGTGGTCTAAGTTGGCTGCCTTGTGGTATACCAGAGACATTATAAATTATCTTAGCAAAAACACAACTAAATTAGGCACTCTGAATAAGAAAACACAGATGCAATAAAGCAAAAAAAGAGTAGAAAATCCAAAAAAGTTACTGGCAAATGGGTGGAGGTGCACCTGGACCATTTTCTTTCATTTGCAACACTACCGCAGCGTTTTCCAAGCAGATATCATGGCTCTAAAGCTAGCATTAGAATATCTGAAGGAGAGAGCAATGTCATTAAATTACATCTATATCTTCACAGCCAGTTAGACTGCTATCACATCTCTCACGGTAGTCTATACGACTTCTAAAACTAAAAACTTATGTCGTTCAGCTTTGATGCTTTAAGAATGCGAGCCTTAACGTACACCTTACATGGATACCGGGGCATAGAAACATTCTGGGTAACTCAAAGCAAGCTCGCGAGAATCAGTCCTACCTTGGCAGACTCGTAAATGACTTTGCCAAAATCAGGAAGCCATCCATCAATTGTTTCCGTCTCGAGTCAACCGAAGAAGCAGGCATTTAGTCTCCCCTTTTTTAAAGATTTAGACGAACTAGGATCTGCTGATATTAGGGTTCTGTTACAGTTTATTAGGAGCTACGAAGAAAGCGTAAACTTTATTGGCCCGATCAAATGAATCAGATTAAAAACGTTGTCAATTGTGGGGTATACTGGCCTAAAGCCTGCTTTGTATTTAAGTTATGGGGGTTTTCCCATCTTATAATACTGTCGTACTATATGCTCGTAACTATCCTTAATATGGTGTTAGTAAACATTATGACCCCTTAATTTGTAACTTCATTAAGGTACTTTTTATGATGCGACATAATTTTGAGGCATCGAACGATTGCCAACAATTTCTGTTCAATCAAAAATTAAGCGGCAGCGCTTTGAAAAAGCTTTATTAAACTCTGCTTTGCTAACAGCCCCCAATGGATTTGCTTATATACAGGGTGTTTCGATCTGGAGTGTGAAAATAAGTGGAGTTACAGTGATTCATAAATTTGCAATTTTCATGGTATGTACGTACATCACTATTTTATTTTTATTTTATGATCTACTCAACGAAGCAACACAAACAAACCCCAAACACTACTACCCCAATGCCTTTTACAAAACTGCCAGCAATGTTGATTTAACTCCTACCATTGCATGTACAGTCACTTCTAAAAGTGAAAAAATGTTTTGTGATTACTTCAAATTCAGCATTTTTGCAAATTTTCCCGGAGTTCATGTAATTAATATACCTTTTTTTCATTTTTATTAAATTGTCCATCTTTCGAAAAAGGGGGCACTTTTCGCCGAACATTTTATGAGCAAATTGGAACACTTTCTACAGCGGTTTCAAAATTGAACTATTGATGATTGGCAAAAGGTAATTTAGAATTAAGCATATGTTAAGTGCTAAGTAATTTTCTATTTTCCCTTGGTGATTTGGTCAGATCAAACCAAAATTGACAGGTTTCAATCCGATGGCTGTGGTTTTCACTCCAATGGTGTTCATTCCTCCTAGGAACCACAAGAAGTCAACCAAACAATTAAATATACCGGTGGATAAGGTTTGAGATGCAATAACAAGCAACGGAATTCGTATCGAAAGGTGAATTAAAAGCAGCAGTATTTGAAGATTCTGCAGGATAAGTTGTGAACCGCCATTTAACAGTATACTGCAATATTGAATCCTATCAGGTTAGTTTTTCGCAGGATGGTGCCCCCAAGCAGTGCAAAAATTGTATCATCGCGAAAATTTTAAATTTCACTAAAAATTTGTATAACAATGAAAAGGATGAAAGTCTTAGATTTAACCCTTATCGCGAGCTCGGATGACCTTGCGGTACACAACTTTAGACTCCGAACAGGCGTAATTATCTGACCACTGTTGGATATTCTTCGATATACCGCTTACTGCAGGGTCGGGCCACCCAAGATTTTTAGGAATGTTAATAGAACAAAGGAGGTGGTCAAGAGCATAATGTAGTACCCTCTACCTGATAGATTGCCAATGGAAATGGCAATGGACACAAAAGAAATCCAGGCCATCATGGTGGAATGCGGATTTGGCAAAACTTATGGTGCAATCGCGAAGACTCTTTAAGACGGCTAAGCATAGCAGAGACCAAATATACTGGTCCAGATATAAAGAAAGCCTAAAATACGACATTAAGGTCAGCAAAATTTTTAATATGGTGGAAGTTTTACGGATCTATAAAAACAAATACTGAGGCATCCATGTAGACTCAGGAGGGTCTTGTCAAACGACCAATAAGAAGACAAAACGGAGTCAGGACTACCGCAAACGAGGAACTGTTAAATACTCATCTCGACCCCACCTCACTCACACGGGGAGTGGAAACTTTACCCAGAACGAGAGAATGCTTTCGATAGGCTCTGCAGTTGACGGGGATTGGGGCCTTATATGGTGTATAGTCAGTCATTCGATCCCCTAAAATTGGTGGGGGTCGACAATAAAAAGCCAATCATGCTTCATAAGGCACTAAGTCATATAACAGCATGGTTGGTGTCAGTATAAAGAAGCTGCCTCTATGATTAGGACACATACTCACGGCTTGGCGGAAAGTGAGAGTAATATTCAGTCTAAAAGCTGGAAAAGCGAGCCATGTGGCAGTAAAAGATTATAGACCAATTAGTCTCTCATTCTTCATACTAAAGGAGACGTGCAACTGAACTTGTATGTAAGAGATGTATAAGGTGGGACTATCACATCTCAAAAAGCCGGTATACTTATACTAAAGGGATGTCGGTAGAAACAGCGCTGCATGCAGTGGGATCGGGGTTTCTGGCATTCAAGGAATACGCACTTGATGCCTTCGTTTAGGTTGAGGGTGCCTTTAACAATGCGAAGCTAAAAGTCGATAGAGGAGGACGGAAGGTCTTTGTGACTGGATTGATTCTATGCTACTCAGTAGAGGGGAGATCTGTATGCAGGGGGAACACCTAAATTGTGGGGGGGCTCTCTAGTGTGGTGGACAGCTCTGAATAAGAGCTATAACCTAGAGACGCTATTGAGAGTACAGAGAGCGGCCGGTCTGAAAATAACTGGGTGTCTAAGTAACACGACCACAACGGCTTGGAAAGTGTTGCTGAACATGTTGCCACTAAAGTATGGCAGGAACAACTACAGAGGTAGGCTACTAGGTAGTTACCTCTCGGGGCTTACGGAGCTGCTGGACAGAGCTCAAAACCATGTTGAGGTTCCTGAGGGAAGCAAGAGGCCAATGAGGTTGCTGGAGGATGGACGGACGAGTTGAAGCCTTCTAGGATACGGCGATCCTCATCTGGACATTCTCAAGTGTTAGTTACACCTCCAAGCGGTAGCAACCGGGCAATGCATCCTAGAACGTAGCCAAGTAACTAATGCGGGAGGAGATAACCTCTTAAAAAATCCCCCTAACTCCAAGGTTGTAGTAGGCCATGCCAAGGGAGTCTGCAGTGTTTCAAAGAAGTCTGAATGTGGCAGGAAACCTGAAAACGTAGAAAAAAAGCAGATTAAGAACAACTTTCGGCGAAACGGAACATGTCAGTGATGTGGTTAATAACAGTGGTACTTCATATTCAACAATTCAAAGAGTGAAAAAGAGAAGAGGACTAAGAACGTTTCGAGTAGAGAAAGTACCGGACAGAACGCGGAGAAGGAAGGCGTGACAAAACGAGGAGCAGCACATTTTATGAGAATTGTTTAATGAAATTTTGCTGCAAAATGGACGACGAGATCTACATCAATGCCAACTTCATGCAACTACCTGTTGAAGAGTTTGACGTTTCCAATAAACGGAAATGCAAACCATTTGAACCTGTGGCTTTATCGAATCCATTTGTTATCACGGGGACAGCGAACACTGAGGTATACCTGGCCCAGTGCCTTCAGAAAAAGCTTCTTCCTTGCACAAGAAGTCGCTGAAAATTTATGAAAGTAATTCTATTTTTTTTGGAATCCGCCAATATATTAGAAATAATAAAAATAACACAAAAACCCAAATTTATTAAATTTCAACATTGTTTTTACTTGAAGTGATCAGTTTTTTCTGGCACCGTATTTATCTGGAAGAGTGTTCAGTAGTCTCACCAAAAAAAATCAATCTCTCATTCATCCCATAAATATGGACTCCACATGCTTGGCCACCAAATAACAATCTTTATACTGTACTTAGGGATTTAATCGTAAATTGAATAGCTAAGTTCCTGAAAAAAACTTCAACAATAAATTAACATTAAAACGTGAGATAATACCCGCGTAGATAAAATTATCGCAAGAAAACTAGAACGATTTGTGATAATTTGATTTGTGATAAGTTTTGAAAAACCTTCCACTTCATTGGATAGCGGTGTTCACCCTGTTAAGATTTAGTATTTTCGGAGAATATTTGTCAATTGCTGACAGAATTTGAACAGTTCATAGAGACAAAAGTTTAAAGTTCACTTAAAATACAACGAAGCCGGAACATTTTTCAGTAATAGAATATACGAGAAGTGAACGCAACGCTCTTAAATGGAAGACGATAAATTGTCTGAACAAGTTAAGAGTGCAAGTTTTCCTAGATAAGATTGCTTTAATGAATTATTTATTGCATTTCATACTTGATGGAGGCTGCTAATGAATCAAGATGGCATAATCAAAGATGGCATATGTGAGGCCATCCTAAGATAACTAGCTAGAAGGAATAATTTAGAGTTGCTCAAAGTATAGATTCCAGCTGGGGCACGAATAGATAGATGAGGAACAAAGTCATCACGTCTCCAACAATTCCCGTCGAATCGTAAATTTGATTGAAGTAATTTAAGTTAATTTGTGTCTTGAAAGGCCCAACCAATTAACGTACTAAAGGAGCAACGACGTCGCTGATGGGCACAAAAATTGAATATCCTGTAGACATCTTGCAATCATTTTTTAGCCTCTGCCTCGATTTGATACAAATCAGTTAATGCGGCCACAATTTAATTGTACCGGTCTCAAAGCCTATTTCTTTCGGCAATATCGAGCAATTTATATCTTGACTCTGGGAACTAACAAGGTTAAGTGGTAGTTTTCCCATCTTTGATTTTTTGAGGCAAATGAATTGATGATGAGTTGACAAACCATTTGAACCATGGAATAGTTTCACACCAAATGAACAAAGTTTTGCACTCCTTTCCTAGACAATTTAATGAACTGCTTTCTTGAAAGCTAAATTGCTTCATAGCCAACGGATTCTGTGTGATGTATTTTTTGTAGAGCCATCGCTTTTATCTTTAACAGAGTTTGCGGATGCACTGAATTCATAACACTTGGAAGATACTCATCTTTTTCCGAAATGTTTCAAAAGTGCGAAGTAGGTCATATCCCTGTGAAATATATGGTGCTGCAAAAGCGAAGAAGAGAAATTAAATCTCAGAAGTTTTATAATTATTCATGTGCACTGTACCGATAGCCATAACGAGTACACACTTGACCAAAATATACCCAAAACTAGCGCTATGTGCTTGAGAGTAATAATTCGTAGATGAAATTTTCTTCTTGTGGTATTTCGTTAAATGCAGTCACCCTTCCATTCTGAAGCTATCAGAACCAGACACAGAATAACATTTTTGGAGTGGAGCAGAGTTTGATAAACATCTTTCTGTAAGGATAGTAATCGCATTTATTACAATTCCTGTGAAAAATAGAAGACAAAAGGGACCAAGTACATGTTGGGACCAAAAACAGAATTCCTTTTCCAGGAAAACAAAATAACTGCCAGAGTGCTATAACCTTCAACAAATTACTTTAGATACTTTGTGCTGGTCCTTTAGAGGCTTTTGTGTATATTCTAGCGGGTACCCGTTGTCCTTGGACATAAATTACATTACGGGAATTCCGCCAATGAGCCCGTAAGATCAAGGGAAGTCCGAGATATACCTTATTCTCTGTTAAAGTCGAACTTTCGTGCTTTAAGACGATAAAGACGTTGAAGAATTTCTGGGAAATTGAAGTCCTTTAGACTAATTGGTTTAGAAACCAGAGCTGTTAGCGAACAGCGGTAGTATGACAGCACCTACGAAGACTGCTCCTAAATCTTTTACTTTCATGACTACGACGGCTAGAGGTGACAGGTTTCACATTTACCTGGATGTTAAGGCGATTAATAATGAGTCTTTCAACAGGTTTTCTGCTTTCCGTGTTCCGCTCTATTTCAAATTGACTTCGGGCATGGTATGGCGATGGTTACGCGAGTTGACATTTACGCAAATGTCGTAAATGCGTGCGTATAGAAAAATCATCGACAGGCCGATTTGATACCTTCTTGTAACACAGCTAATTGGCTATTAATTAAGTCAAAGTGGCTCAGGTAGTTAATTGAATACACAACTACACGAGTTTCTGCAATTCATTAGGCATATGGATTAGGTGCTGTCGCTACTTGCACGATTTTTTGGATTCATGGAGCACTTTAGTTGACTCTCTCCAGACCTGGATTAAGTACTTTCGAATGTGGTTAGGCCAGAAAATCAATGATTTTACTATTCAAGTGGAAACTGGAAATTCCTATGTTAGGAAAAGGAGAATTCGAAAGTTCACAAGTAGCAGAACATTTTCCCTATAAAATCAATTTAACAGGGCATTTCGGGGCTGAGGGAAGGCCATTTTTTCAAGTACTTTCTACAGAGAAAAAGAAAGAAAATAAATCTTTTGAATGGATTGCTTTATGCTGTAATAAATTAGTAAAGTTTGAATAGGAACTGATTAAAAAATTCTTAGGGATTTACTTTTAATAGCGCCATAATATAATTAGCGAAGCCCAAACTTTTCCTGCTGTTCTAATTTTATTATACTTAACGTTTCTGACTGCTTTATGTGATTGAATTTTCTTTAGAAACCTTTTAAGATAGCTGCTTCAATAATTTTGTGTTTTCGAGATTTGTGTAAAAATGTTTGTATAATTGGATTATAAATGTCGAACTCTTGTAAAATTAAAGCTTTCATCGGCTAGCATAGATGGTTAAACACTTTTCCTTAATTTGAGAACAAATAACTACGAGCCTAACGTTTATTATAATATATGTATTTTAAAGTCCAAGTAGCTCTGGAGAACTGATATCACCCTGTAAGCAATCCATGTCGCGCTTCTACAAAAAGGTGTCTATAAAAAGTAGCGAGAAAGTCTTGTCCTCGTATTGAGGCATTGCTACAAAACGCAAATCTAAGAAATACTTAAATGCTAATCAGACGGGGCAAGCATACTCCAAGATTAGTATAGCAAGAAAGTAATAAAACACCTCGGTAATAAATGGATCGTTAAACTCGCTGGACTATCCCGAGTGGCATAATCATTAATAATAAATAATGTCTGAAATATGATCATCAAAGTAACGTTTGGAGTTAAAACTAACAACTAAATTCTTGCTGCCATTTACGTAAAAATTATAGGAAACAGTTTGGCATTTGTGAATACAAGACTTTTTACTACATATTAATCAACTTTCAGAGGAAGACAATTATTAGAGCACTAAAAGTAGAAAATAGTTACGGTAGAAAATAGCATTACCGGAACAGTTTATCCGGGGCTGTAACTTTATATCATTAATATAGACAATAAGCAATATAGGTCAAAGATGGCTACCTTTCAGGACCCCATGAATGTTATAGATATCATCAGAAAGGAGTCGTAAAGGCGTTGTAGCCACTTCGTTCTTAAAGAATCCTATGATTGTTCTGGGAGGCGCTTTTACAATATCCTTGGGCGATAGAAACGTCATTCCTATATGTTTGAATCTTATGCTATATATCTTCTGCTGTTCCATCCTCTTCCATATAAAACCGAGCTTTGCCCATCTTTTGAGATGATATCTAAAAGGTCAGTATCCAGTTAGAAGGCTTATTATAAGCCTAAGCTTTGATGTACTGAGTGTGAGGTAAGCTTTTGTCCTCTGTTGGGAGTAGTTAATAAACCTTCTCACTTATCGAAGTCCAGGGAGATTTGCCCAGTTCGTTTGGCTGCTAATATTATGCCTAACTACTTGGCTTTTTCAGTAACTATAGAACGGCTCAGGGCCGACAAATGAGGATTTAGCGTCTTCTTTTTGAACGCTGTCTGCAATCTCATTTCTGTCAAAACCTTCGTGTCCTGGCATCCATGATCCTCTTGGTTTTGCCAGTTTTTTGAGTACAGTCAGATATAGCATCGCGGATATCCTGCCGTAGCACCTACAAAATTGTAGTTGGTACAAAATTGTTCAGTACTGAAAAATGAAATTTTGATCTGCACCCCCTTGCAAAAGTACCAAATCGTAGACCAGTAGAGCATAATATTTTTTATTAATTGTTTTGGTAAACTCAGCAAATTAAGTGCATTTGACAGCTACTAAATTTGTCAATTCACAATATTTTTTAATCGAAATGAATTTGCAACTTTCCTGAAGTACATAAACCTAGAATTAACTGTTTTTATTTCGGTAAATTTTTACTACGAATATAAGGGTGTATGAGTTGACATCATTCTACACCCCTTAGTCTTGATGTTTTACAAACCAATACTAAACTTTTAAGGGGTTAGGCCACTCGAGAATTTTCGAAAAATCGATTTTTTTTATTTTTATTTTTAAATGGTCCCTTAGAACCTCAAAAATGATGTCCCAAAAGATAATGGCCGGGAAAAATCTCTAAGTACTCGGTTTTCGAATTTTAGTACAAGGCCACCTGGTCGACAGCGAACCGGTTTTCTACTACTCAAAATTTCTAACCCGTTTATCTCAAAATTTTATTTTTCAAGTTGGCCGGAAACATAACTCAGACAATTATCAACCCATTCACTTTCACATTTCACATTGTCTATGGAACTACGTAGGATTTTTTTATATTGCATAGGTCATTTGTCATTAACAAATTTCTCACGATTTTTTAGGCAAATTTTCCACTTTTCACTTAAGAAGTGCGACATTTGGCGAAAAATCAATATATCGTATATATACGTACTTATATAGTTATATAGTTATATATAAAAAAATCATTGGCTCCTCATAATTCAAAAATTACAGGAGCTGTTTGTCCGGCCGTGGACCCTGGAAAAATGGAGACGTCACCGTAAAAACGCTACACCACTACCGCTACCGCCATTTTGAAATTAATCGCTTCAAAACACTCTTTGTGCACAGTCACGGATATGTATAATAAACACCCTTTTTTGTAATCTTGAATTATTTTGTAGTTCTTCTGAAAAAAATCTCTGAAAAAGCCTATTTTTTGGCCTCTAGAGTGGCCTAGAGGGGACTTTTCTTTTTATAATTGAAAAAAAAATACACTTTTAAATTTTTTTGTGAAAAGACTATTTTATTTATTGAACTGATTCCTTTTCAGCATTTTTATTAAACATTAAGAATATAAAAAAATTATTTTTTTTGCAGTTTTAGTACATTTTGACCACTGCAGAGACGACTCAACAGTTTTTGGGCCTCCTGTAACAGATAGAGTAAAATTTCAAACGGGACATAAGACTAATTACTAGTAACTTAACCTACAAAATATTTTATTTTTAATATTTTTATCATTTTATAAACATTTTTCTGAAAAATAAAAAATAAATCCATATTTTGAGGGCAAACTACCCCTGTATAAAAAAATAGTTGTGTGTAACATAATATTTTTAAAGGTTTAGTTACTATTATTTTTTATAACGAATCGAATGGTTTTTGGGTTATTAAAATCCGTTGAGTAGTTTTCGAGAAAAGTGTGAAGCCAAATCAAAAACGTGATTTTGAGAAAAACGCGTTTAAAGTTTTTGTAACATAATTTTTGCATATAAAACGCGTATAGGTACCGCTACAAATATATGTAGGTATAACTTTTTTTCCTATACGAATTTCTTAAAACGGTTAAAACCACAAATTTAGTACATAATTCTGACATAAAAGTTATTCGAATTCCTTGAAAGGGGTTGCTCTTAACGGACCTATGTTAAATAGTCGTACAAAAGGAAGAATTTTACTCTCGATTCAAAACTCCGGAGTTTTGTGCGTCTGGAGAGTCACGCCATATCTGAGAGCTTCAGCTCCTGCTAATACTACACTTTCGAGATAACAAAATTAATCTTAATTTTCTGTTTGCTGCTCTTTCAGATGAATTTCATTTTGTTTCCTGTAATCCAAGCCCATAGGGGTGATTTTAAAAGCACTGATCCTAATCCCTGCTCTCTAACCTTTTCTAAGTAGTAACGCCTTTTCGAAATCTACGAATATTAGATGTGAACAATTACGGATGTGCGTCAATTCGGCAGATCCGCCTTGAATAATTCCGTTGATATACAATCAGTGCCTGTGGCCTTACTAAAGTCCATCGATTTTATTACGAGCACCACCACCTCCAATCTTGTCGGAGGCCTAATATTAATTTTGGCCACAACCGGCGGTTTTCCAGGTTCAGATGAAGAGATATTCGACGTTCTTAATGTGCTGTTTATGACTTCACAAGGAATAGGCAAAGTCTGCACACACTATCTTGTCAAAATAAAGATAAATCTACATGATCACATGCTTTAAGAGCAATAGCAGGATACTACTAATGTTATCTAAAGTTTTTAATTGTATATCGATTTCCAAAATTTTATTGCTAAGCAATAGTTACATTTTCGACCTAATAGTAGTACATATTACCATATTGAAATCGTCAGATACAGTAGGTCTGTCTGCTTACTCGAAAGTTTTGATACAAAACCAAAAGTTTTTGTCCACACTGAGTCTGTTTATTTTTGGACTTGAAGAGATTTAACAGTGGAATAATTTTCCCTTTTACCCAAATCTTGCACATGCTGATGAGTGAATTCTTCTTCTTGCTTTGTTTGTCAATCACACAGCTGATTGATGTTATTTATTTAATTCAATTTCATCACCAGAACCTTCTTCACTATTACTATATTCTGCAAAACTATCTATACTTTTTAGTCAATTTTTATTCATTTTCATTTGTTTTTTACGGTGTTCTGTAAACACATTGATCTCTTCCAAACTAACCTAAAAATTTACTTTTCACTTGTACTTTGGACTTTTTAAAGCGTTTGATTCGAGGGATTTCTTATATAAAAAATTATTGACACAGTTCAAGTTTACTATTATAGTTATCAGCGGTCCTTCAATACTCTCACCAGTCTACTCTGGCGACCCACAGGAATTAATAATGGGCCCATTTTTATTTATGTGTTTTATTAATGAAATAGTATTTGTTCGTAAACATTGCTCAGTATGTTTGCTCTGTCTGCTGTTTCTTTACGACGTAATTATGTTTCTAAATTTAAGAGCGATTTAGTTGATATATGTAGGATGTTCAAAAAGTAATGATAAATCGCCTACAAAAAAAGTATTTATTCAGTCTTTCAAATCTTAATGCTTTTTTTTCGAAGTAACCCCCTTCGTTTCTAATACACTTTTCCCACCGTTTCTGACACGTTTTAAACATGACCGCCAGACCATCTTTCTCGAGCTCTTTGCAGCGCACCTTCACCTCATGATTGGTCTTGAATTTCCATTCCTGAGGGTAAACTTGACTTCGGGGAACACCCAGAAGCGGCAAGCAGCCAAATCTAAACTGTACGTTGTTTGGGGTACAGTAACGATGCCGTGAGGCTTTAAGAAATCCACTACAGTGTGAGCTACGTGGAGCCACGCGTTGTCATGATGAAGTAACCAACTTCGGTGCCAGACGTTGGAGGACTTCCTTCGCAAGACTCGTCGGCGATGCTCTCTCTACCTTCCTTCAACACTTTATACCACTTGTAGAAGGCCACTTGGCCCATAACATCTTCACCATGCCCCGTAGTTAATAACTCATACGGGTTTTTTGTGTTCCTCCCGAGTTTTACTAAAAATAACATAGTAGGCGAATATCTAACACACGTTACGCGAATCGTCACAAACGTCGAACCACTTCACCGATCGACTTGAAGCTGATCGTTATAGATGGCTAAAAGAATGGGTTACACGATGGAATGCAGTATTACCAGCCTTCGCAACACATTCTCCTCCAGAGTCACTATTATTATTACTTTTTCAACACCCTCGTATATGCTTGGTCTGACAGAAACCAGCTTCAATTAAATCTGAATAAAACACAAAGCATAATCATCTTAAATAAGGATATTGATATCTCTATGTTTCCTTCCTTATCGTTAAATATTATCTAGCTAGATTGATTATACATAAGTACAAAGAACATACCTCTTGATAACACTTTCTCATTGAAAAGTCACATTACTGTAACAGTTTCGAGAGTTCGCCACGGTTTACAAAGTTTATGGAGGTATGCAGAGTATACTCCTCTATCGTTGCGTAAACAGCTTGTTAAAGCATTATTTGTGCCTATTTTAACTTACGAGGATTGTGTCTACTACAGCGTAGACAGTAAAGAAAAAGGAAATCTTAATGTGGCATTTAATTCCAGCGCTAGATATACTTTTGGTCTTAGGAGTAATGATCATATGTCCATCCAGCCGGATGTACATACGTGTGATTATTACCTTTGCTTTTCTCGCGGTGTACTCAGTACCTTTGAGTTTTATGGTTGTAACGAGTCCTCCAAGTTTGAAACCAAAAGCTTTGGAATATTCAAAATTATTGTAATCTGTACACTAAAAATTTATCTAGATGCGTGCATAATTTGTCCAAACTATTATTTTATATTTACTCACTTTATTGAATTTCAATCAATGCCAGTAATGCCTTTGTTTTGGTTTTTATTTATATTTTTTTCGAAATTCTTGGAGTATGTACGTACATTGTAAAGAATATTTAAAATCACAAATTAATTAAATATTATTATAATTATTATCAAAAAAATAAAGTTGTAATATACTTACTGTGAGAGAAAGCATGACTTGGCCTAACCTACAATACCTTAAGAACGGATTCTACCAGGACTACCTTTATATTTAATGAAGTGGCACATTTTTAGAATCAGTAGTTATTGTAGATAAAGAATATTTAGTTTGAAATTTCAGGACTGCAATGTATCAGAAATTTTAAGCAAGTGAAAACGGAATTTGTAAAATCAGAAATTACCCATCGAAACTATTTTTTCTCCAAATTTGTTTCTACTAGTAAAGGCGCTTACAACGCAATTGTAGCGTAGTTAAGATGCTTCCCGAAGAATGGAAAAATGATAGAACAGAGATTGGATATAATTTTTACGGAATCATATATTTTGTAATGCAATCTGCAGTGTTTAATGCATTAACACTTTTTACGATATCAAAATGGAGTACAGAATCTCTCATTAATTCATTCATATCTATATCCCTTAATTATTATACATATAAATAAACGAGACGCGAAAATCGTTTAATATTCATTCAATCTTTCCGCCCATTGCTTTGCAGACAAACCGCACCTTCACGACAAATATGCAACAATTCAAAGGAAGAAACGACAATTTGCTCAGATCAATCGGAATTAAACTGTCTCCATCGCTTGAACAGTGACTAATAACCGTTGACGTAGAGATTTAGCCAGGAAGTCAGTATCGAAAGAAACGAAACACATAAGTTCTGTCAACATCCAGCAGAAATCGAGATAAACTGGCAATAGAGCTTACAAACGGGGAAATTTACTTGACCTAAGACGAGAAACAGTTTTATTTGTCTTAATCATCATAGGCGCTCAGCCAAGAAACCACCAAGTCCATTTCTAGTAAATTCCACCCTCGAATCAACCCACACCAGACATCTTGGCTCTTGCCTTTGGCTACCACATTGTCGGCAAATGCTTTTGGTGATGGATCGACAAATATTTGTCTGTTCGTTCAGGTTTTGCCACGCCACCTCCTTGGGTTACTCCACGTCTTCTCAAAATCAACATTAGATTCTTGGGCTTGGACTGACGTCTTAAGGCAAAGAAATTGTGTTCGTGTTTGGATTCTATTACAGTCTTCTTAGATTTTCTTGCATAACTTTGCACATCAAAGGAAGCAGCAGCATTTGAAGGATTCGGGGGCTGCAGCAAAGGAACACTTTTAATTTGAACGAAAATTAAATAAAAATCGGCGATTGAGCGATGATGTTTGAGATAGTAATAAAAAATATCCGAAAGGAAGCGGAAATAGTGGGGACATTAAAGAACTTGGAAGAAAATCAAAAAATTTGTAAGGTCTTCTTTCACAACCAATAACAACAGGAAATGTGATATACAGGAAAGGACAAACATTTATTATGAATAGACTTTTGGACGTACGGGTTGCTCTTTCAAAGTTTTGTAGGAGCTGACTGCAGAAAAAAGTGCTCGAGTGTGTCACAATACAAATTAAAGTATGATTTTGTATCTTGTTGTAAAACAGTCTGTTTAAGTGAGCTTTGCTAGCTCATTTTAGTTCAAATTAAGCACCTTCAAACTAATCATGATCAAGTTTTCTTCTCCTTCCGTTCAGTGGATGTCTTTCTATCTCTCTGACCCAACACAGCGTGTTCTGTTTCGGGGTTCTCTCTCTAGTGAAATATGAAACACTTCTGGTGTACCCCAGAGCAGTGATTTGGGTTATCACAAGAGTTCCATCTTGGTGAACTCGAAAATTTTATGTTATACTAACGTTACTAGGATTTTGCGTTTAATAGCTGACATAATCATTGTTCTGTACTGAACTCTGATTTTCAGTGTTTTAATTCTTCAATATGCCTCTGAACGTTGATTAGTGCACGTTTGTCTCGTATTCTAGACGGATGGATCCATTTATCTACGATTATATTGTTAGTGACAAATTGCGACCCAAACTTGACAGTGTGAAGGATCTTGATATCACTTTAGTTCCGTAGTTAATAAGCCTAATGCTTTCCTGAGAAACAAAACCAACCCCTTAAGTCTGTCGAAAACTATCCCTGCCTCAATGATAAGAATTAACTTATCTAATTTTTAATTGAAAAACAAAAACCAAATAAACGCGCTAATTTTCGTTCTTTTAATATCTTCTGATGATATAGAAGTTTTTAAAAATTAATCCAGTGCATCGGAAACCACCCCTAATGCAACCCTTAATTTTGAATGAATTTTTTCGACGCTAAAAAATAAACATAACGGTAATTGTTTTGTTCAAATATTTAGTGATTAGAGAGAAATTTTTTTAAATAAATCCAACTCAGCAAGTGCATCGGAAACCAGCCCTACTAGTGCAATCCTTAACCTTAAATTATTTATTTAATAACTCGGAACTTTCGAAATTCGATGAAAATTCCAATGGAAGCTTTCAGACCAATCAGGTAACAAGAACTGACATTTATTTTAAGAATTGTATATTTATATTATAGTGACGAGGATCTAAATACTAGCAATGCAAGTAAAATTTTTTGTCCCAAAGTACATAAATTATTACTGTGTAAAGGATGAGTTGCAGTATCATAACTTTGTTATTACCGAGAATTTTTAAGGGTTCTTTTTTATATTATTCTTAACCGTTGAAACTATCACATTGTTACGACAAATAAAAACCCATTTTTCCTGCCGCAAAGGTATTGTAAACCCCTTAAAAATTAAAGTCAAAGAACTTTTTTCTTTCTTTAACATAAATTTTGGAAATCTTTTTGAAATTGATTTTTTCAAATGAAGGCGAGATTACATTTCACATAAAAGTATTATATGTACAGGGTGTTTCAGATCTGACATACCAAAATGAGTGGAGTGATAGATTTCACCTAGGCAAACAAAAAATTGTATGGCGGGGTGGAACTCTCAACCGTTTGGGACTTACAGGGTGATTCATAAATTTCAGTTTTTCATGGTATGCACATTACTCTTTTATTTTTATCTTTCGATCTACCCAACATAGCGACATCACACAAACGCTAAGAAACTACTTTCTACATGGCCTTTCCACAAATGTCAACAATGTTGATCTCACTACTACCACTGCAGGTACAGTCACGGCCAAAATTGAAAAAATGTTTTAAAATTACCAAAATTTCAGCATTTTCTCAAATTTTCTCCGAAATTTATGTAATCAGTATACCTCTTTTTTATTTTTATTGGATTGCCCCTCTTATTAACTTTCCAAAAAGGTGCAACATGTCCACGTAAAAAAAGTACTTAGCAATTTATACATAGAAATCCTATCGGAGAATATTATAAAAATTAACAAATTAAGAAAATTAAACTAATATTAACTCAAAAGTTCTTTTTATTGAATTTAAAAATAATTACAATTAATCTTGATAAGTAACAAAAGCCGTTAAAAATGTCCACCGCAACTTTCGATGCATTTCAACAACGTCCTTCTAAGTCCCTGTCTAAGGCGTATTGCAGCCAGCCTCTCCCGTATTTTCGTCGCTGTATTCCCAATTCGGCCAAATAAATCCTCCCTATTGTTAACTGGGCTTGAATTAAATTCAATACCATGTAACTCCCAAGCGGTTGAGAGTTCCCTCCCCTGCCATACAATTTTTTTTTTGTCTAGGTGAGATCTATCACTCCACTCATTTTGGCACGTCAGATCTCTTAAAAATGTAAAACCTTGGACAAATTAAATTTTTCGCCTCCCCGCGTTAGTGGCAAACACTCGAAGTATTTTATTTCATATAGTTAATTTTGTGGAACTTTTTCTAGATAAAAATTCAGGATCAAATTATTTTCGACTCATTATAGTACGCCAAAGCTCTTCGAGGTACATATTTAATATGTCGTGCATTCGAAAGTAAATTTTAGAAACTCGAACTTTAGAGCCTTATTTTATAGCATTCCGCCTTAAGTGTTTGATCATCTTACCAAAGGTACCATTTTAATACTTTTGTTCATTTCAATAACATCAAGGAGCACTATCATCTCTTTTAGTATTGAAGTCGGCGGTGAGGATCCTGGGTTCGACTCCCAACGGAGAAGCATGGTTGTTATCTGCTAACAACAGATTACGCTAGATAGACATTGGGGTTGCAAAGGAATGTCGATGTTTAGACATTATATTGAGAATTATTTTGCGTTCGTTTTAACAACTTTCGAAGGTTCACAAAAGATAAAACCAAAGTTGTAGGTGAATTACCGGATCATACCTTAAGTTCATTTTTCTCAAAGATTTGCTAATATCTACGGATTGTGTGCCTTCAACTGAGCGTATTACATATCAAGTTAACAAAATTGCTAAATCGTAACTGAACGTTGAAGGGAACTAATTGCCTAACAAATTTAATGCATTTTTTAACCTTTATTAGTTTTAGTATTACTGAACTCCTTTAAAAGCAACTTAAGTCCGTGCTTTTCGAAATCCTTCTTCTTATCAAAGGGACAACAATTTTGGGAACTGCAGAATAATGATTGCTTGTTATTCATTTTTAACATTTAACGCGAAAAATAATGAGAATTACTTGTACTATAGATAACAGTTTTTAACGAATACTAGCGAATAACGTAAGTTTATTCATCTCAGAAAACAACTTAACTCCAAACTTGTGTTACAACATTTCCAAAGGCATTCAACGTATTCTCTTTTCTACTACTATATTATAGTTCTTGAATACCGTTTTTAAATATTTCGATTTTTTAGCCGATAAATATTTGTTAAATTTTGTTATTATGTTAAAAACGCTTCGCGTAATTTTGTTTTTAAAATGAACAGAAGAATAGATATGATACTTCCAACTTAACGCTTTTTGTGAACAATCTTTAGCAAGAGATGTCTAAAGTTAGCAGAGCAAAATGGGCAGAACCAAAATTTTAATACAAAAAATTAAAAGGCTAATTAAATGCTAATTAAGTGCCCAACTGTCAATTTAAGTGCTCTTATATATTTTTTTAAATCCAAGTTCTTCTAACTTTTTCAAACTAAACTCTCTGTCTGTTGTTGCCGTAAACGAATCAGTAGAGCGATTTTGCAGCAATGTTCCCTTCCAATTCATCCGAAATTCTTCCCAGATTGTATTGGGCTTTGAGACAATTTTATCCGATGGCAACATAACGTCATTTTTGTAATTTAACAGGGAATTCACCAACATACTTGGCCTTTTTCGGGGAATCCTTACTTGAGGAGGCATTTCAAGAAAAACATTCGCACATACATGAAAAAGCGACGCACGACAATCCCAGATACTGGCAGTTAGGTATAATATATAGGTATCATTGATATTTCGGCCTGAAGGTAATCCGTACGGAATGTTGGTAAGGCATTAGAATAAAGAACTAGTAGTGGTATCAACAATATAGGCGTAATCTATCTCAGATTTTAGGTGAGGCCAAAAGGAAATTTAAAATCTTTATAATTCCTAAAAGAATAATTTGATTTTAACTTCACTGAATATAATAGTTAACCTGTATATAATTTTGAGGGTAATATTATAGGTTCAAGCGAATCATCAATTTTGCTTTTAATTGATTAAATCTTAGTTAAGATTTTCTATGGATGCCCCCTAAAAATTTTTTTTTTGCGCCACCACTAAAACGAACAACTACGGAACATTAAATCAGTTTTCATAAACCACACAAACATTCATACGAAACTTTCACTTTTTTCCGCAAATTTAGGTTTTAATGGAACATGACATCTTTATAGAATGAATTTAGAAGTAATTTATATAATGTATTTACCGGAAAAGCGTTTTCCCGTCATGCTATTTCTAATTATTTGGGCACCAAAAAATCTAACCCTTCGTGCTGGTTTGTTTTAACAAATTCTGTTCTTTGTCAGTCAGTTCACAAAAAATCAAAATTGTCTAATAATTTTATTACAATGATAATATACAGTTTTAATAGAAGCTATCTTAATAAAGTAGAGTGTTTCCTCTAGTTCTTTATTCTAAGGGTAAGAACGGGCGCAATTCGAAGAATTACACAAATTCAAAAGATCAAGCACTGGATGATTTTTTTTAGAAACAATAAACTAAATTTTTAATATTTATTATTAAAATTACAATTATTACACGGAAAAGAACAAAGAACAAAAATTACCATCTCTCTAGCAAACGAGGTAAATTTTTTTAATGCATTTTTAACATATTCAGTAAGATTTTCGGTATTTTTTATATGAGAAAGCTGGTTGAAAGGTCCCAAAATTTGGAATTTTCCCTTTGTTGGTAGAAAGTATGATAATTTTAGCTTCTCTTTTCTGATTGCATAAGTAAAAAAAATTTATTTGAACGCTCTGCTGTATAAACGAAATGTTTATTATCAATAAAATTCATTTGCGTAAAAAGACATTTTTCTGCAACATTTAATCATTGTTATGTTTTGAAGGACTTGAACTGTATGCTCTGCTAACTTTTTTTAAAAAGTTATTTAATTGGGCACTTAATTAGCCTTTAATGAGCCTTTTAATTTTTTGTATTAACATTTTGGTTCTGCCCATTTTGCTCTGCTAACTTTAGACATCTTTTAGCAAGGATTAATTGAATATGAAGGATTAATCCAAATATAAAAAATTTGCTTACTCACTCCGTAAAAAAAAAAACCATAAAGCTGTAGCAGAAGGTAGAAAGATATTTTACTCATTCATAGGTTGGTACTTGAAATGTTATGCCTTTGTAGATTCTTTAATTCTAAAAGAAAAAAGCCATCCACTCACAACAGTCCTACTTTATTATACTACATTTTTGTATTTATATTACGGCTTTCATCCAGAAGATTTTTTTAAAATATTTTTAGCTTACTTATTCACAATAGTTTCTGCCTTTATTTGAAAATACAATAAACTTCTGAATTAAGTCCGTACGTTATTGTTCGCCCTCAAAATTGCTCTATTTATACACTTATTGCAACAAACATACTAGAACGACCGTATTGTCTAAAAGCTTTTCTATGCTGGAATTCGTCAAATGACTCCCATATGTACACAAACCAAAACTGTTACACAAAATAAAAAAAGTTTTCGTCCTGCCTTTCTATTTTTCCCAACTCCGGATGGAAATCATTTCAACTTGCCCCAATACGTAAGGTTTGAGGGCAACTTGTCTCGTTTTATTTTGCAAAGCAAATACAATTATTCTCGTCTGGGAGCCCCATGGTTGCCGTCTATGTTGACACAAGCTACTCGCGTTTATTCTTCGAACCCATTTCTGTACATATATAGCCAGGGTATACAGGGTGTTTAGCAACAGAAATTGGGAACTTTAATCGTTTATGGAGTTTTCCTCTTCGAGAAACGTTAAACACTATTATTGCGAAAGTAGCCAGGAATGCAATTTGAGGCAACTTCTGCCGTTGCCTATAATATGGTGGCCCTTTATGGTTCCATTATGTCGGGGGACTTCCTTCCATTGGGGAGATATTCAGAGTTTCCATCACTATCAAAGCTGATTGAATATTCAATTCCTTTTCAATCATTTCAACAATAAGAAGGTTTTCAAAAGAATGGGTTTGTGAAAAATAAAAATAATATTAGGATGTCGAAGTCTATGGATTTCCAATGAAAGGAAGGATCGATTTAAACGAACTGATGCAAGCACAAAATTTCATTCAAATTTTCTCTGTTGACGAAATAAGGATTGCTTTTGTTTGTGAACAAGTTTTGCATTCCTTTATGTGCATGGATTCGACTGATGTTCAAAACATTGTTTGATAATAATGTCATTAAACAAATAAAAAAATTCCTTAAGTGTTTCTTTGTGGAACAAAGTTACATAATATCTCTTTGTTGTATAATAAAATTGTATTCTACGAAAAGTCTCTCATGTTTTAGTAACCCTTGAGGAAATATGACAGGAGAAAACCAAAGATTGCAACTTACTCACAATTTATGGTGAATTCGTAACCACAAATATTCCTTTGCAAACCCAAATGGCCTCTTAGGCTAATCTGTGTAGTTTGTACTCGTGTGAAGTTAGCGCAGCTTTTTTTGAAAAATTAATATTTTATTAGAGTTCTGGATAAATTCGATAGAGTTCTGGAGTTCCTCAAAAAAATTTTGAATAGTTCTGGGAAATTACAGGTAGAAATCATAAAAAAAAATGCCGCGCTAACTTCACGCTTCGCGCTTTTTTGTAAAAAAGAGTTCTGACATTTTTTTCTGATGTATTTTTAAGAGTTCTAGAGTTCCTGATAACATTTGAAAATAGTTCTGGAAAATTGAGAAAATTATAATTTTTTCAAATTTTCGACTCACCTGAGAAAATGTAAAACTAATTTTCAGAAGAGTTCTGATAGGATTTCTAGGTAGCGCCCGTAGAGTTCTGGAGTTCCTAATAAAAATTTTGAATAGTTCTAGGAAATTACAGGTAGAAATCATAAGACAAAAAAAATGCGCGCTAACTTCACGCTTCGCGCTTTTTTGTAAAAAAGAGTTCTAACATTTTTTTTCTGATGTATTTTTAACAGTTCTAGAGTTCCTGATAATATTTGAAAATAGTTCTGGAAAATTGAGAAAATTATAATTTTTTCAAATTTTCGGCTCACCTGAGAAAATGTAAAAACCACATTGCAAAAAATTGTTGTTCTTCGATAGATAAGCAAACAATTATATTAGACATTTTAATATCTAATGCAATTTATTTTTGACCAGAGTTCTGACTTCAGCACCCTTTAGAACTATTGTGTTGCTATTTATAATGTTATTCAGAGCTCAATAAAACATTTTTAGCAAATTTTTAGAATAAAGGTACAACATATTTCTTTTTTGCATAACTTTGCGAATTCGCCGGAGGTATTGTTAAAAACTATCAAAAACTCCAAAACTATTCTTTCGCTATCGACTTATGCACTCAGAACTCTTTTTATCAAAAAAAAAAAAAGGGGGTGCCACGTGATGTTAGCATCCCAAAATAAGTTTTGGCAATTTTTGAACTTAGTTCACCCGAACTATTCAAATTTGCTGTCTAGAAGATGTTAGTTTTACGTGGAAGAAAAAGAGTGCCAACATGACTTGTGTGTAGAATATATTTTATGTAAAGCCATTATGTTGAACTTTTTTGTTCTTAGTTCAAAGCCAACATTTTGAAAAATAAGTTTTCTTGGAGAATGTACATATTCTTGTCATCAAGGCAGATGCCTGACGTGTAAAATACATTACATTAGTTTTTCATTTTCTCAGGTGAGCCGAAAATTTGAAAAAATTATAATTTTCTCAATTTTCCAGAACTATTTTCAAATGTTATCAGGAACTCTAGAACTCTTCAAAATACATCAGAAAAAAATGTTAGAACTCTTTTTTGCGAAAAAAGCTGCGCTGCGTGAAGTTAGCACGGCATTTTTTTTTATGATTTCTACCTGTAATTTCCCAGAACTATTCAAAATTTTTTGAGGAACTCCAGAACTCTATCGAATTTACCCAGAACTCTAATAAAATATTAATTTTTCAAAAAAAGCTGCGCTAACTTCACACGAGTGTAGTTTGTTGTCAGTGAATAACTATGATCTATCCCTTACACAACCGCAGGCAAATACTAACATTACAATAAGATTGAAATATTGAAAAAAGGTGTTATTTAATAGTTCAATTACAGAAAGGAGCAACAGTAATGGCATAAGTAGATTAAGAAAAACTCCGCAACTACCAGCTAAGTCAAACAAAGACAAGAACAGTGAAATTAATAGTAACTGTTTTCTGCAGTTTTCTCCTTAAGAAAATGATAAGCTAAGTCACATCAATCTTAAAGCATCAAGTATAATTAATATGCACTAATAGGGCTGACAAAATATATCTAAAGTCTGTACGAATGTCCATATCTCTTATTAAAAATTTTAATTCACCATAGTGTTCGTTGAAGAAACATTGGATTTTATTATTTGATTTTATTTATTCAAAGTAATAAAAAAAATAGTTGTGTACTTCCAGATATTTTATCTTTTTACACTTATTAATCTGCGATAGCAACAATCTTATAATAAGCAATGATCACTATTTCTTCTGCAATTGATAACAATTAAATAAAAGCCCTAAATAGATATTTCGAAAAGTTTTGACAATGTGTCTGTTTTTCATGAAACTTAAAAAGTACAATAACTTTTTCCCAATCTGTAGCACTCGTTTACTTGCTGAATTCAGACAACTTGTTCCACTAGATTTTCTTCTAGTTTTTACAAGCATTTTTTTGCACACCCCAGGGGTCCCTATATAGTACTCTTGTATTTTCAGTTTTAAGTGACGTTGCTATCTCGGAAGGAAAAGCAGACGGATCAGATGAAGCTTATGTTCGTTCTTGCCAAGAAACATAAAGGAGATGGACAACAAAGAGTAGACTAAAAAGTTTTGCAATTATTAAAGTTAAAAAAGAAAACAACTGAAAAACGGATAATTAAAAAAACTGATGATCTTATCGACAAGATAAGTCATTCTCATTCTAGTAAAGCGAATATTAAACATCGATACAGTAGTTATGTCGTGAGTAAAACCAATTAATTACAGCATTTCTGAAAAAACTGTTCTCAATAACAGAGGTGCGATAAGAAAGGGCATGTGTAAACGTGAAATTTGGCAGATGGATAAACACCTAACAATATGCATATGTTAAAAGCACGTTATGGTACTTTTTACGATTCTGTTCATCAGAATAAAAACAAAAAGTCTGATAGGATTACTTTGTTGCCCGTCGGTCAAGACACTTTTTCTCAGGACCGGCCCGAGGTATCGAGGTTAAATTAATACCAAGTTCTAAAATCTGTTTTTTATAGTTGGATAGGTCCACAATAAGATTCTCACTGATCGCCAAACGAACGTGCACTTTAAGCGAAATCTGTAGGATTTGTCGAGGTGTCTGGACTTTTACTGTCGAATCTGCTCCCAAAAGTCCGAAGAGTGTTTTTTTTATACTCGAAAGGAATAATCCGCATTGACTTTTTGGAGAAAGCTACAACAATGACATGGAAATACGAACTACAGTGAATAATATATATATATTCAACGAGAAATTGAAGAAGATTTGATGTTTTTTTATTTACAAAGTTCAACAAAATGATATAGAAATGATAAGGGAAAAATGCCCCCACGACAACACCCCAAGTTTCAGATGAGGGTACTATCTGAAACTTGACCACTACCACGCTGAGCCTACCGTACTCGCTCGGCTTGGTTCCCTGCTATTCCTTTCTGATCCCAAACGAAGAGGTCTCGCCTCGGGCTCCCTCAGTTTTGCAATTGCAATACATTAAAAAGCCATGCTAACGCATCATAGGATTGTCCCCTGGGCTAAATCATAAAAAATTCGTATTTTGAGACGGAGAGGGAGGAAGAGGGTTAAGAACAAGGAAGGGACCTTAGGAAAAGTGAGTAGTAAAGACCTAATTGTTTCTAAAAATTAATGAAATGTTTTAGCAATTTACTTTTTCTTTTCGTTTTTTTCTTGTAGCTGTGTAGTTACGATACTTATGTAAATAATGCACAGCTACCATCAAAAACATGCGAAATTTCCAATTTTATGACTTTACTACGATTTTTTTTGGATGTATACGTATTATTCGGTTTACTTGGATCTATAGAAAATTTTACAAATTCACGAATTCATACATATAAAAATCCAAAAGTCCGAAATCCTAATTATGGACATTAATTTTCTTAAAATTGAGTTTATCGGATTTTTAAAAATGTGAATACTTTCTTTCAGCCAGAGTATTAAAAAATTAATCCGAAAAAATATCGCAGCGCTTTTTCGAAATCATATTACTTACTGTACGGCAAATTCTGTACGTTAAAAGTTTTTTTTTCGAGAAAAGACCACATTTTTGAATAGTTGTTTCACAAGGTATGCTGTCATCAAACGAACTAGCGTATCTCCTCCTAAACAGTTAAGGAGATTTCAGATAGATTAGAAATAATTATAAGAAAAGCTTAATACGCACGACTTTCAGCCTTGGGACTTTTACAGTACACTTTACACTTGGATTTGAATAGTCGATATTGTGGACATAGTTATAGATGTCGTTTTTCAGATAAAAAATAAATAAATTGTGCTCTTTTTGGAAAATAAGATTTTACGATTTTCGTTTATAAATTCATAAGTATTTCCGCATATAAGATGGGAGAAGAATTTCAGCAGATTCAACGACGGCAACGTTTGCAAGTGGACGTACAATTAAAGTTGGATTCCAACCCCCGACATTATTCTGTCAGCAGAAACCAAGCATTCGTCGCCGCCGATGGGGTCGGATCTGGGACGTCAGGGATAAAGGAACAACACGTTATCCCTTACTCCACCAAAGCCTCATTTAGGATATTGAGTAAGACTGGTAGAAAAATACTGGCATAATCACAAGCCAAACTAAGCATTCTGTCCAAAAGAATAACTCTAAAACTCTAAAGTGGGTATGCATTGCACTTGTGAAGGTTTTGCGGCGCTGACTATACCAGATACCTTGCCATTACAAGTAATGGTTGCTCAAGCCATTGAGTTACCATTACAAGTAATAACAATTACCTTGTTAGTACAAACATTAATTGATTAATGATTTAAATAATACTTGCCCACCAATTTAAAAAAAAATTTAAAACAATAATTTGATTGAAATAATTGCCTCTTCTTAGCTCGAAATAATCAATATTAAAAATTAAATAATAGCCTGATAAACATTATGCCCCACAGACAGATTAATAAGGTAGTGATGGATTACTAGTATTATATTCGTGCTGGTAATTTAACTATTTTATTTACCATTACTGGAAATGCATTACTGAAATAATAAAAGATGTTTCAACAAAAGGTTACATTTGAAATTACTGAAAAAACGATAATTTGATATTATCTTTGAGCGTTCACAAGTTTCTGTCATATTAGTTGTTGTCGAAGATCCAGAGGAAAAGTATAGGTACAAGCGTGTGATCGCACGATCTGGGCGAGGAATTGAAGTCCCCACTTCGAAAAATTACACGCCCAGGAAACTTTTCGCGCAAAGTCTGATTGCTTCAGCACTTCTAAGCCACGTAGCATCTTCCTGAAGAAAATAAAGTTCAACGTCCATAGGATTCTTTTTACCCGGCTTCCCAAAAACTAAGATGTTCTAAGTTCGACGTTATTGTTTTTTTATGTCTAACCGGGCATAACTTCGTAACGCGTCGACTGATTTTCATGATTCTTTTTTTTGGGTAGAGTATGTTACCATTACAAAAAAAATTTTGGTCGGGTGGGGGTGAAACCTAACTTTGTAACGCGTGGAGCGATTTGGATGGTTCTTTTTTTGTTGTACAGAGTATGATCCCCCATTGCTGACAGGAGAACAAAATTTGGTCTGGGGAGGGGGGAGGGGTAGTCTAACCTCATAACGCGTGTTGCTGTTGTATAGAGTGTGATCCCCCATTGTTAATAGGAGAATAATTTGGTCCTGGGGGGGGGAGGTAGTCTAACTTCGTAACGCGCGGACCGATTTCGATGATTCTGTTTTTGTTGGGTAGAGTATGTTCCCTGATTGATACCACGAGAAACAAAATTTTGGTGGGAAGGAGTGGGGGTAGGCGGTTGAACCTAACTTTTGAGCGCGTGAACCGATTTGGATGGTTCTTTTTTTGTTGTACACAGTACAAGACACTAAAACGTGAAAAATAATAGTCTTTAAAAAAAATGTGAACCGACTTCACAAAAAGCGCTACCAAGCTTAAAATAATTGTTAATTTTATATGTTTACGACATTTTGAAGTCGGTGCAAATCAAACAAGCCAAACAACTACAACAAAAGTATTTAATCGTACTTCTTTATGATCCCGTGAGCTGAAATGTTCAGGTAGTTTTATGTATTATCTTCAATTGTGGTTGGGTAGTTGTTATGTTTGTTTAATTTGTACCGACTTCAAAATGTTGTAATAGATATAAAATTAATAATGATTTTATGCTTTTTAGCGCTTTTTGAGAAGTCAGAGCAACTTTTTTTAAAAACTATTTTATTTGGTCAAACAAATTCAGACAGTAAGTATCTCGCGATAAAGCACACCATTCCCTAAAACGGTCGCACAACTTTCATTTGTCACTCGTTGTTGATAAAGAGGAGGGAGGTTTTTTAAAGCCCCAGATGCGAAAGTTTTGCTTCCTGCACAGCCAGAGAGACGAAAATAAGACCAGTCACAGATGCCTTCGTTTTGGAAGTGTTCATTACATTTTTGTAAAGTACTCAAGTACAGACACTACTTTAACACATAAAATATAGCGCATAATTTACATTTAATATTATCTTAGAATTCTATTGAGTTCACCGAATTTTGGAAATTCTAAATGGCGCTATAGTCAGTCAGTCCAAAAAAAAGTCAGATATTTGAAGCTCATTGTGTGGGGATTTGATATCCCCCTGAACATATGTAATATTTTTCGGAACCGTAGTTTACTAATACTTTCCATATTATAGGGCTCCGATTAACCGTAAATTTTATTTATTGATTTAATGATAATTTCACGATATTCTTGCTTGGTTTATTTTAGTTTTTTTTTATACTGTCGGAGTTTTTAAATTACCATTTTTTATACTAATAAATATCAGTGGATTCAGCACCTTTGAAGAAAGACAGGCAGCATATAATTTATCTCTTTATTTCTGGTAACCCCTCGCGGGGCATGGACGACAGAAGAACTTCACCTAATTTGATGCAACGATTACAAGTGGGCCTATAATTTAAGGTGGATTCCGAACCTCCAGTATTACTCTGCAACTCGGAATGACGTTTTTGTCGTAATCTGTTGTTAGCAGAAAGTAACCATGGAGACCTCCGGGATGGAAAACATGTTACACATGCTGTTAATGTACGGTACGTAATGCATATAATGTGGACTCCGATAATCATATTTGCATGCTAGCTAATCTACATAACATAAGTAGAAGATCTAAACAGGCAGGAAGTGTACTATAATATTCATAACCTTAACTTCTACTTTTGTAAGCTTACCAGTTCATTTTAAAGCCGATAAAGTGTGTCTTTTATCTGCCAATTTTCATAATTTATTGAGATTACAGTACAAATTGTGTAACTCTCGTTGACCAGATAGGAAAAAGTCTAATTAATTAAGTCTATGCGAATCATAAATCTTATAAAAAAAAATTTAAGAATGTTGAAAATGTACTTTTTTGGTACCTACATGTAATTATCGTGTGCACTTCGAGGTAGGTATACAACAAATTTGATCAAGTTTTTGCAATTTTGTAGGTATCTTGAGTCGCTTAAAGAGCGCGTAAAGGTAATCACGAGCAATTCATTTAACCCGATCGACGACGTTGGACTACTATATTAGCTCATTGGTATTTTCTGTTGCTGTTTTATTCTCCTACCGGCTTAAATGATCCCCTGATACCAACGCTCTCCCATTTGAAGCAATAAATTATGTTTGCTTGTTGCATTCGAATGCTGGCATGCTCCCTAATCTGATCACCTCGGAATTATTCAAATACTTAATGGCCTCAGCTCCCTCAGTATCGCATCATCAACTAACAAAACGAACCAATCCGAATGGGAATCGGCTTACAAGAGTATCTCATAGTTATAAGTCAAACTGAATATAGTCAAGATTCAATGAAAAGAAAGTCATGGGTACGAAAAATGGAATGGTCCAGACCGAGTACATTCATTGATATGCGGCATCCATCCATGCATAAGCTTTGAACTGATCCTCCGATAAGAGGCGGGAACCTATAAGATCAGATTAAAATAGCCAGCAGGGGAAAAAGTGATCTTCAACCTCCTGTGACCATGATATTCGTGAAGAAATTGGTGGAAAATTAGCGTGAAAAGTCTCACGTGAAATGCTAAATAGATTGTCGATTGTCACGACTTTCTATTGTTTGAGTCGCCAACCAATTTTGATTTTCATCTGCATGCGGTTCAAAGCGGATCACGTATCGTATCGATATTTTATGGTGTTGATCCCTTTGAGATCAAATATTACTTGCGGCTGGTTAAGATCATTGAATTGTCCTAATTTCTAAACCAAGTGCATGTTTTGAGAACGTCTTTAAAATTGATTAATGATAAACGTTAGAAATTCTTAGAATTTTCACTTATTGGGGAAAAAGCGATACACATCAAGCCAGCAATTTCAATCTTAGATGTTCCATAGGACAAATTAATACGTTTTGGTACTTTGGTACTTGGGTACTTAGCTCAAAAACTTTAACATTTACACTTGCATATCTACTAAACGCAGAAGCACTTTTCTCTCAAATGAAACAAATTGGACGCTGCTAGTTTATTTCTACATACAGCGCTGTGCAAAATAATAGGTGCAGGGGTTTAGATGTCAACCTTTTCATGAATTAAGACTTCACATTTCTGATCTTTTAAATAGTAGCCTATTTTGATCCGGTTGGGATATGGTACAAGGGAGTGTGTGTAAACTCCTGAAAAGTGAGCTTTTAGAAATTTGCTTATATCTCGGAAAGTTTCTGGACTAGAAGGCTGAAATAAATCATAATCACTTTTCAAGATACAATTTTTTAAAGTTAATCTTTTAGACGGCGAAAATCGTGTCAAATTTGATTTTTCTTTGCATATTATTATTAGGAGTTTCCTTTTTTCAAAAAAAGAATGTCACATGTCTATGAAGTGGCAAGTAAAGAATATTCAACTAGGAAAATTGCTAAACTTATAAACGTCTATTTTTGTACTTGAATAATCATAAAAAGTATTTTTATAAATTAATAAAAATGTTATATTTATTTTGGTGAAGGTGGTTCTCATTATGTCTAATGCACAACGTAATCTATCGGTGTTTTTTAACCGCTGTCGGATTCTTGTGCAGGAACGAAAACGAGGGGAAATCTTAGAACGGCTTCATAGCAGTTCTGGGGAAACCAGCGATACTACTAAATGAATTTTTAAGAAGGTGTGCGAAAATAATGCCAATGATGCCAAATATGCCAGAAACGAAAACGCCTCCCACCAGCTCCATGGGAGTCGATAGCCTTGGACAATTACTTTTTTTTTACAATATGACCAAAGCCTAGGGGACAACCCTTTGATGCATTAGCATGGATTAAGCCGGAACGGAATTAGAGTAAGGGGAGTAAGGAAACTTGAATGTCTTGTTTTTTTGCATTGCTGTGAGCTAGACAACAGCCCAGCGATGGAGTGGATTTTTTAATTCAATTTTATAAAAGTCCACGGGGAGATCTCGAACCCGGGAACCATGGCATGGCGGTCGTGCCGCTCAACCAATTCATCCAACTCCGCCTACCACCACAAGAGGCAATAGGTATATCCTGGTAGCCATTACTTTACCAAACGACCAGATACTATGGCAACAACCGATCAGGCGACGGAAACCGTCGTTGGCGCACTTATAGAACCCGTGTTTTAACGCTTTGCTTACCGCTCCAAATTCATTCCAACCAAAGGCGAAATTTCGAGTCGACAATCATCAGAGAAATGCTGAAACGTTTTGCTGTCCACAAAACGCGTACAAAGCCATTGCATCCATAATCAGATGCATAATCAGATCCTTTAACTGCACCATTCTCGATCATTTGGCACATGTCGCTAAACATTAAAGGATGATTACTTAATGTTCCTTCTGCTCGCCTATAGATGTGTGACAACACAACTAGATAAATCGCCATACTAAATATAACAGCGTTGATTTACTACATGGATCAACTCCCACTGAAAGACTGCCAACGACGGATTATTTACAACATCTGGACGACCATTTGAATGCGGTTTATAAATTCATCCTAATGCCGGCCAGAAAATAAAAGACTGCTATGATTTATCGTCAAGATTACATCGATTAGGAAAATATTGTAACAAAGTTCAGTGCAAACTTGAACTTACGAAATTAGTGTTCTGTGTCGTGAAAGCTTTCAAAATAACGATTTGAATTTAGAGAGCGAGGAGTCCTTGCTACGCTTCAATTTTTCGACTGTGTCAAAACAGATACAGCCACATTACGTTTTTATTTTGTTTATATACCAGACAAATAATCAAAATTAATTCACTCATTCACTCGGGATAATTTTCGCTTAATATACATGTTATCGAATTTTTTGAGTTGTACTTTCGGAAATAAGGTGGGGAAAAGCGATTTTTTAAATTAATATGAAAAAGTATAACTTTTAATTAATGTGTAAGTATAACATATTTTTTTTGGTTAATTGTTTTACAAGCTTTCGTTTGACACGCCATGCGAGGACATTGAGAAAAAAATTGTTGTCACTAACGATATCACCCCCTAAAAATAAAAAAAAAATATAATAATTATCGTTCAATCCACACCTAATTCTCAACGTCTATGATCTTTTTTAGATTTACCTGAGCGATTTATTTAGGATATAAGGTTTATGGGTTTTTCTTTTTGAAAAAGTAACACAAAATATATTCTTGAATTTGTGCTTCAACACAGCTTTCAATTGACACCCTACACGTTGACCTCAAAATAAATGTTTTTAACCTTCCATTTCACCCCACAAACATAAAAAGTTAACATTAAAAATTACACGGCTTTGATTGGGCCACCAATTAATATCTGTTTGCCACGTTTCAACTTTCTACGTCAGAAAGATTCGGAGAAAATCGGTTGTGACAGACAGTCGGACAGACACCGAGTACTCTTTTTGCAGATTTGGATACGGAACACTAAAATTTAATACATCAAAGTCGTGACTGAGATAAAATATATATTTGTCGTCTCCTTATTGTGGGTTTCTTTTTAATAATGATCATAGATCTGAAATCATCTTCAATATATATTAAACGTTGAGAAGTATTGCCGTTGTTTATGTACGAAAGTGTTGTTGCATTTCAGTTTAATTAACTTTGTTTTAGAAGTTGAATGTTGCTTTTAATCACTGTGGTCCTCCAATGTAGAAGTCATATATTATCTTCAGTGGCTACTTTTGTGTTTTTTCATGAATTAAATTTTTTCAGTTACGCGCCTATATTTTTCTATAGTCTATTCCTCTTTATAATTTGTTTCCCTACCTGGACTAATCAATATTATTCGCCACCAATTGAATCTAATTTCAGTGCAGACGTATTTCGAGAATAACTTTATTACACAAATTTTTACTTAATTATTCCATAAAAAATATGAAAAAGTTATATTAATAGTTTATTGATTTATACTGCAAAAAATTTAAAATCGATTTTTTTTTTAACCATTTCACAGTTTCACAGAAATTTCGAACTCTATAGCGGAAAAATGAAAATCTAATTTCAGCTACCCTCGAGGCTTTATAAATGAAATGATCAATTCTATTTCAAAACATTTTAAAATCCTTTCTGTCCGTCGGCTCCGGGTATAGTACCCACATCTCCTCTAAACTGCTGTAAAGCCACATGTCAGATTAACCGACCGAAATAAAGATAGCTCAATTTGTTTTTGAAACCTCCTCGACCACCAAATAGCAAAGGTACGTGCCCACAAATTTTCGGTAACGAAGGCTTAAGTAAGCGTCCAAAACCAAAAACACAAAAACCCATTCTCAGAAAAGAGAGTACAAAAGTATTGAGGATGCCCTCCTGCAAAATGCTATAAATCACTTTTATTAATGGTGGAACCGCCCGCTTTTATGTAATCACACTACTTTTCACTTAAAAATTTAATCAGAGTTTTTCGAAGTATTTATTATCGAGCAAAATTATACTGCAGACAGTACCGCAGGAAACACCCACCCGGATTAGGTTTAGATGGGAATTATAATTCCAAGCCGACGATTTTGTGTGTAAATTGTGTTAGAAAATTCGTGCCAAAATCTGAGTTGGGTTCTCTCCTCAAAACTGTCGGCTTTCAGAACGGGGATCATATTGCAAATTTATTCCATCGTCGGGAACAGACCTTCGGACCGAAGCCGCCAGACGACTAGATCCTGCTCCTCGGGATATTAATGGATGCTTATTTATTTTACTCTCTTTGAATTTCCAACGTAAAAGGCAAAGATATTCCTGTTAAAGCCGTTTAACTTTAAGGTCGCTTAATGGACTTTTGATGTGAAGTAGCACTGTGTAGACTTGAACGACAAGAGGAAGTGGCAGCGCCAGAATCTAAAGAGGTCAAAGATTCGGTTCGTGTGGGCTTTAATAACTCGATTGCTCCATTAATTAACACGCCCGATCCGTTCCAGTTTAAAAGTATTTCGGGGAAGATGCATTTTCGACGGCAGTCAGTTCTGTTCCAGCTGACAGTTACGAAAAAATTAATTCACTTACTTAAAATTCCTTTTTACCTGCATCGTGTCGCACCTGTCAAAGAGACGATTTAAAGTGGCCGGCGACAGTTCGATTTATTTAATTAGTTCTAGATTGAATTTAGAGACATTTTCTCCATAGCACGAAATCATTCAAATTAATGATATGCAGACATTTAGGCACTCGAAACTAGGTTAATATAATTTTCAGAACCGCATTATCTATTGACGACAACAAAGGTAATTGAAGGTAGTTGAGTTAAGTTTAGATTAGAACTAGAATTCGTTTATTGTAGCCGTCTTCTTGTACAAAGAGAACCCTAATTTATTTTAAATATATCCATGTGTGCCTTTTGTATTTCTATTGTTTAGGATTCTATTAAGCGAATACGGATGTAGATGTTTGCACATCCTTCAAAGTATTACTTCAATGGTTCTATTCTTATTTAACAAACCTGTAAAAATTTGTGAGGCGTTTTTCCATCCAAGGTCGGTAATAGCAGATATTCCACACGGTAGCAATCTAGATGTGTCCATTGGTGTCGCCTTAATCATTTAGTACTCAAACTTTTGTAAGTTTAAAGGCCTTTATGTTGTCGTTTAATCAATGTATTGATGGATTAGTTATTCGTGTTATCTTAGACACTGAATCAATATTTTAAGTTACAATTCTTGCAATCTTAAAAGGTTCTTTAGTTTTGTTTGGCTATGTGGATCCGTTCTATGAGATGAATTTAATCAAAACCAAAGGACATTCAATAGAATTGCTTTGGGTAAAGCAATTAGGGTTATTTACCTTCGTATGATACTAGAAACCGTTACGATGCCTTGCCGTAAGGATAAATGTAGGTTTTTTGGAATTTTCGCAAAATTCTAAACGAACATCAAATGTAAATAAAATAATCGGATAGAAGCCTGATGGGCCAAATGAAATTCACTGGATTGAGCCTTATGAAGAACTCCTACAGTTTCGTCAATCTGTTTGAAAAATTATAAAGACTTTAGTAATAATCTCACTCAGGAAGCCGCAGTTTTAAGTTGCTTTAGTTTCCCTGTTAGATTGTACGCTTCCTCTGAACCGTTTCTTCAGCATATTCTTTACAAGAAACAAAACATTATCCAAATCGGTCAACGCTTTACAAAGTTACGTTGTGCCCTCTCCCTCAACCAATCCACATACCATTTTGGACATGGTATTAATGTATATAATACTGTATAGCACAAAGTCAGAATCATTTAAATCGGTCCACGCGTTGCGAAAGTAAGCTACAATGCCCCCACCCCCTCCTCACACCAGCCGTAGTCACAAAATGTTTCTCATAATAACAATAGAGAAAGTCATCGGTGAAGTAAGGGATAGATAACGTGTCGACCTTTCAAAGGTGCCAGGTTCGACTCCCAGCTGCGGCCACCTATGGTGTTTTCTGCTAACAACAAATAACGATAAATTGTAGGTTCACTTGCCATAATTGTCTAGAATCGAACTTCACGCGGCAACGGGTTACGGGAACTAGAAAGGGAAGGGAACTAGAGGGGAACGGAGATATCTCAGACAATCCAGCTTTTTAAACTTCATTAAATTTTGGCAAGCATTTTAGCATTTCCTTCAAATATGAGGCACAAAATCTTGAACCTAATAAATTACAGTTCTACTTTTTCTATAAAGCTGACAACAACTTCTTAGCGATTCCAAATAAAACCCTCGACTGCATGTATCTTCATCATAACTAAAGTCTCTTTATGTATACATTTATACACCCTCTCGTTCTTGTAACACCTTGTGGAGCCTAAGGTGAGAGAAGAATTTCCTCGATTCGATGAAAAAGACTGCAAGAACTTGCTCTTGTCAGTAGAGAGCAACTATAGATTTCCGCCGAATAAATTCCCCCTCCTCCTTCCCACAATCAATGAACTTAGTTTTCTATATTTTTGAACTGCAATGTGAATATGAATGATTAATTAACTTTTAGTCAATTTGTTAACTATAGTAAATTTCAATTAATAGTGAATTTACAAAGAGACATTTAATTTCTTTGGAATTGAACTGTTTAAAGTGAATATTGGCTTAGTGGCCTGAGGACTGGGGTTCGAATATCAGACTGCGTTTTTTTTTAATTCTATGTTCGGAATATTCTTCGAAAGCTTTGGCATCAACGTAAAAACAGCGTGTGATCCTTTGAATGTGTCATGGGACCATAAAACGTAGGATTTAGATAAATATGCATGCTTTAGATCTAACGCGGGATAATAGGGAAGTATAAATATGATTTAGGGCATTTTATAATGATCGATCAAACTGCGTTCAAAAAACAAACAATTCTGGTTAGATAAAGAAAAACTTACAAACTTAAATACGCTCTCCCCTGCTTGAGATTTTAAAACATAACATGCTGTATTTCTTAACTTCGTTGGTGTCATTATTTCTTTAACTATAAGTTATATAAGAAAAACAAATTGGATATACACTAGCCCTTAAGTAAATTGAAGCATCTATAAATTTGATGATGTCTTTTGATTCTTCGAAGTAAACTGCAGTCACTGCCATATTTGCTACGTAATGTGGAGCCAAGCCTCTAACTCTACAAGGCCTTACTCTACAATCCCTAACTCTAGAAATCCTACATTTTGGTCAAAAAGTATGGCTTGGCAGTTTTGCGGCCATCGCAGTCACTCCTATGGACTTATGGTAAGAAATTAAGTGACTGGTCTTTAATGTTGTGTCATGCATTAGATCCATGAAACCAAGCCATACTTTTTGACCAAGATTTAGGGTTTCTGGAGTTAGAGGTTGTAGAGTTAGGGGCTTGGCTCCATATGAGATCTTCTTGAGTCTTGGCAACCTTCTTTACATGAAATGTTTTTGGTGGGATTTCTTTTCTTTTTGTCAAATGATCTAGTTCTTTTTATGTTTTCGGGCTGTATTTCTTGTGCGTCAGCTATTCTTTTTTTCATAGCCCACTCTCTATCATTGCCTCTTTTCCTTGTTGGCTTATTATTTGCAATAATCCATAAATCAGGGTGGTACTTAGCTATTAACCGATTATATTCAACTATCGCTGACTGTTGTGCTTTATTTATATTAACTTAACGCAGACTAAATTATCTTTCCAACAAAGTAAAAACATGTACACTTTATGAACCGAAATAACAATAAATCTCTGATTAAACTTGAAATTTTAGTCGCAAACTAAATTTTCATCCAAAACGGAATCAGTAAATCATGGTCTGGTGCTTGTATTTTTTTTTAAATTTCTCCTTGCATACAATTCCGCGCTTTTAGACTTAACAATGCTTGTTAGAGTCTTAAATACGGTATGACTATTTTTACTTCATTCGAAAGATTTTTTTGTTAACTTCAAGTAGAAAAAAATAATCCTTTCATAGAAGCAATAGATTAGGCACTAGGACGAGTTTAAAGAAAAAACAGCCCCCGGGGGCCCTTTGCTCTGACGTAGTTGAGTGAAAAAGGTATTTCTTGCATGCCAGCAGTTCCTTTCTTCATAGCACAGTCGCTTTTTAGTTGTTTATGTTCTAATAACATCTTGCTTTGATATCAAATTTCAGCTTTTTCGAACTTTTGGAAGTACCTCCCTAGAAGAAATGTTATATACATACCTGCACCCCCTTTATGGGGGGTTGGAGGGTGAAACTTACAGATTTCTTAATTTTCTCGTTGTTTCTGTGCAGAACCTAGTCTGCGTACCACATTTTAGCTTTCTAGGGCTTTTGGAAGTTTGGAAATTATCTTATGAGAAATTGTTATATAATACAGAAACAGACCCCTCTTTTCGAGGGGTTGGAGGATGAAAGTTACAGATTTCTTAATTTTTCTGTTGTTTGTGTGCTAATCCTACTGTGCATATCAAATTTCAGCTTTTGGAAGTACCTACGAATACGAAATTTTATATACTGACCTGAACCACCCATAAAGGGGGGGGGGGCGGAGGGTAAAAGTTACATATTTCTTAATATTTTCGTTGTTTGTGTGCTAATCCTAGCCAGCATACCAAGTTTCAGCTTTCTAATACTTCACAAAGTACCCTAGAAGTTTTGATGACGGAGGTCTTGCTGATCATTAGTGGCGCAATCGACGTTTTTCAGGTATTAATAAAATCTAAGGTATAAAAGCTGGACAAATGAAACTTAGTCTGTTTCATTAGTCTGGTAACTACATTTTATTCTAAGAATTTGGGCTCTCTTGTTTTATCCAGACCGAAGCTATGAGGGTTCAAAAATACGACGGAACGCTTCGAGAAAAGGTAGGTAGTACCCAGTCTTTTCCTTTCAACATGATCTGGTGATTGACGTTGCCTCTGTAAAAGGATTTTTTTAAACTGGTAAAAGGTACGGCAAGACAATTGATTTCGCCAAAAACAGATTCAGGAAAAGTTTGCCTATGATTATTTAGTCACTGCCATGCTATCAAGGATACAGGCCGTAATACAGTAGAGGCTCTACAAAATATTGAGTTTATGTTTTTAGTTTAATATATAAATTAAATGTTTATATCTACTAACCCCTGCATTTCATAAATTTTTTTTGTTACGCTTATACGGAGTTTTCTTTGTAAGATGTAAAATAAATCAAAAAGAATTTTGTTGGGTCAGATCAAATAAATGTGTTCAGGAGAAAAAATGTGTAAAGTTTTGCAATTTGGCTTACAGACTCGTGAAAGAATAAGAAATAAGAATCTGAAAAGTTCCCACCTGATGGGTGTAATACCCTTTTTCGTCGAAAAATAGGCACTTGAGGATGATTTTTCTCAATTTTCTCCTCTACGTCCATTCAGACGAAAAACATTAATAGAAACGAAAATATTCTGTATAAAATTCAGTTCAAAAATGTTTTATTGATGTTCTGCTACCTCCTATTTATTTATTTATTTACAAAAAGTCAACAGGGCTGATTACCAGCAACAGAAAAAAAAGAGTAATTAAAAATACACTAAAGTCACAATGAATAAAATAAAACAGAATTAATCATTTTTACAAATCAAAGCAATTAAACTTCAAATACAATTTCAAATTCCGAAAAGAAAACAAATATATCAAATACTGAGGTCTAACGTCAACAGCTCGTTCAAACCATAGTTAGTGCGGTGAAGAGGGGCCTGGGAAAAGTCCTGGTTATAGGAATTTTAACGTTCAGCGATGGCAACAGTTCCGGTGAGTAATAAAACCCTTATAAGAGATTAAAGATAAAAGCAATCAGAGATCTGTTGCGCCTATCCTCTGCGTATCCAAAGCGAGCAGCCCACGCCTATCCTTATACTCGAACAGATTTTTTTATCTTATCGCCAAATCCCAATGATGCGAATGATGGCTAGGCCGAAATGAAATAACCTAAATGGAATGAGGAAAATTGAATGTCTTATTTTTGCATTTGCTGCGAGCTAGACAACAGCCCAGAGGCGGAGTGCAGTTCTTTTCAATTCATTGCAATTTCAAATTAAAAACCCGCAGACTCGAACTCGCATGCCAGTTGTGGTAATCGTGCCACTAATACATCGATCCAATTCCGTCTCCACGTATAATTCCATAGAAGGCCACCCAATGCGAATCTGAACAGCCTCAATGTGCAAGCATAGGTAGGAGACCAAACAGAACAGGCATACTGCAACATGTGCCGAACGAATGTACAAAATAAAGTTTGATGATAAAGGGATTGTTAAATTCCTTTAACCATCTCTTTACGAAACATTAGCCCTATTAACTATGTAACTAATGTAATCAAAAATAACACCAAGCTCCTTCACTCTGTCAAGTCTGGTTAGCAAGTTGTCGCTAACAGAATATTCATAGATCCTTCCATTTAGAATACGAACAAACGTACACTTATCAACGTTCAGATGTATATTGTTCAAAATACTCCCAGATCAGAGTTCAGTACAGACCAATTATTAATATCATTGAAAAATCTTCAACATCAACATATCATACAATTTTCGAGTTCACCCAAAGTGGAATCCATGTCTTTGATAAACTAATAAAAAGAAACGGGCCCAAATGTACACCACAAGTTATTGATATTTCACTAGAGAGAACGAAAGGAGAAGGAAACCCCAACATTGCAAATTTGAGCACAAGCAACTTGTAACCATTGCGATGAATGGCCTTACTGAAATCGGTATTAACACAATCAACCAGCCTCGATGTCAAAAATACACTAGTTTGAGAATTCCACAAGATTGCTAGAGGTTGATTTGCCTTTGATGAAACCATGCTGAAAGGACCCCAAGAACAGTTTACAGTGAAGCCTAAGGATATTCCAAACCATTGCTTGGAAGAGCTTGGAGATATCGCCTTTATTACCCTTTTTGTAAACAGGAAAAATGGTAGACAACTTCCACAATTTAGGAAAAATATCGCAGGACATGGACAAGTTAAATAAACTAGGATAGGAGCAGGATACTGGCCACTATTCTTTAAGATTGGAGTATAGTTCTTCAAAATATTAAAATTAACTAAACTAATGTCACAGCTATTTATCGAGAAGGCAGCTCCAAAGAAACTCGCAAAGAAGTTAGCAACAGTCAAATGATCTTCGGTACTCCGATCACCGGACCACATTATAGAAGGCTAGATATCACTCCTACGTTTACGATTAACGAAATTCCAGAACTTTCGAGAGAGACAAAACGTCCTTAACCGACCACCGAGATATGCGATAGCATCCAATCATCGTCCACGGAATATTCCAAGGTAACGGATGGTATATTGAAATGATTCATAAGCAAAAGGTAAACGCATAAAGAGCCATTACTTAGCCAAGGACTGAAAATCATAAACTGAATACCACGAAGAAGGTGAAACAAAGACAGTCATAACATAAAATACACACATGGTATTACGAAAAACCAGGGAGATGCAGAGGTATTCCAGGGCCTCTGCGCTAGGAATCTCAATCAAAGAGGATGACAAGTCACCACGCACGGCACAGAGAACGCCGACAGGAAGATCCACACAAGATAAATTGACAATCTCGACGGAAAACCTGGAATTTAGAATAAAAAAGTTCTAAGCGAGAATCTTACCGCAAAGCCAGGTTTCGGAAAGGCATTAAATGTCGAATCCAGAATCAGCCGAGGTAGCATAGTGTTTTCAACAACACCAAAAACATCAACGTAGGTTTGTTTTTGGGGCTCCGTATTAAAGCTCATAATCAATTGGTATACAGAAAGAGCAAAGGATGAAATAGAGGAGCGTTTGAGGATTGTAGAAGCAGCAGCAACGATAATTTGTGACGATATTTGAACTTCAAAAGCAAGCGAATATTGGTATTTAGCAAATTTGCAGTCATTATTACAAAAGATAAAAAGGGTAAAACTGAAGGGAATAGTAAAAAATACACTGCCACCGACCACTCTATAATATGTGGAGCAAAACCTCAAACCAAATCACCCTCAGATTCGATAGCCGAATAATCAATAAAACATTTTTTGTGAAGAATTTTACATAAAGTGTTGTCAGTTTTTTTTTTCGTTCGATTAGAGGTTTGGCGCGCTTATTGGGGATGATTTTCCTTCAAAACCGGAGTGTTATATCCAGCAGAGATACATACATATGTAAACTTTTACTTTTCAGATTTTTATTTCTCATCCAACTTGGAAAAATTTATAGATTCTTTCTTCTATTTGTCGTTTTTTTATCTAATTTGACTGGATTATAGTTAGTATTTTTGGTCGGAAAGAGAGGTGGATTATAAATTCTCTTTATTTCCAAGGGTTGATGATATCTACTTAATTTTCGATTGATTTTCTAAATTCCTTTGAAATTTGGGCTAAATATTTTGAACAATTCAAAGAATTAGGGGATGGGCGTTTGCTTGAGCGCTACTCTATATTGTGTAGCCCAATTCTGTATTTACGTTATACTAAAACAAAAGCACACACAAAAAATCGAGGCTATTTGGAAATAAATCCATTCATTTTAAAACGTACTTTTCTTAATTATACCATAGTTAATATTTTCATGTAGGTACACTTTACTTTGAGATCTCTATACAACGAAAACCTACATCATAATATAATAGAACAGCAATCCTTTAGCTAAATAGACCTTCAAAAGTATCGAAAAATATGTTGTGGTACTCCCAGGGGAAATATACTCCCAAGTATCATTGAAGTCTCTCGAACTCTTGTATATACAAAGGAAATCGCACAACTCATGAATAAATTCTGCAAAAAGTTTAAAATCGATAACTTCCTGTAAACAATGACCTTTCTTCCATATGGCAGACTTTCGTGAAATATCATTTTATTTCCTCAAGCTAAACCCACTTTGTATGGTTTCAACGTTTTCTTCGAAAAAATTTTGTAGCTATGAAGTGTTCACTGAAGCAGCAGTGTATTAGTCCACGGTGAAGCGGTAGAGTGTTATAAAATATCAAATATCTCCAACATATGCCCTCATCATCCCAGGTGATATGTACGACAACGCCGAGCCGGTGTATTGCGTTTAATCCCGAAGTGTCACTCTGTAAAAACTAAGCTGCTCGTCACAGAAAAGTGAAACTGACGTGCGGAAATTTTCTTGTTAACACCTGGCTAGGAAAACAGCGAGTGATTAAGTCCGCCTCTTGATTGTTTCTTTATACGATTACTGAATTTCTGTTTAGCAGAAAATCGTCTCGGTTTTCACGGTGTGCCGATTACAATCGTCCGAAGTAATTATATGACGTGCTAAATGATGGAACCACTGGAATTTCCTGTGCTGCATAGTGATTCTTACCTGGGCCCCGTCTTCTCGAGAATTTATCACGTCCAGTAATCTTTTTAGTTCAAGTTAACGAACACAAACCGGTTTATGAAGGCGCTGTTTCGACCTCGATCGCATCCTTTCTTTAAAAAATCTTTGGATTTCGAGAACAACATAACAACTACTAAGCAAGCCGAAACGTATGTAGAACGCGTGAGTTTAGCACCGAACAAGTTTAGGTCGTCACAAAAACTTCCTTTTCAGGGCACACTTGAGGTCCATATACAGCAGTTGTGCCAAGGCAGAAAGGGCTCCATTGCATGAACTTCTTATCTTCCCGCGTTGGGCCGGTTGTTCATCCAGTAGAAAAAAAAAGCAAAACAAATCTCAAGATGCTGGCTTCATTATTTTAACGTTTTGTGGTCGTATGGTAATTTTATCTCGAGGCTGAGTTGCGCTTTGTATTGCCCACCATCCAATTTCATCCCATAAAGGCGTAGGTACAGGCCCAGGGTATAGAAAACAAACAGCTCCAGATCACAATCGATTTCGTCTTATTAACACTTCGCTCTGCTGTGAAAAGAAGAACTGAACTGAAGAGAGAAAACCATGATTTAGCTCAATGTCCCGTGTGAAAAGTAAATCCCCGACACCATGTAACCGCGCTAATTTTTCCGCTATGGTTGAATTACAGACGGCAGGGCGGTGAAGTGACAGTGAACCGCATAGTGACACTTCAGATGAGTAATGTTGATGACAAGGGCCTTAACTTTGTCTTACTTTGCCGATTACTAAGTTTCCTTTTGTAACTCATTTAAAAAGTTCAGTAATTCGATCTTTGCCATGTCGGTACTAAGAAGTTCTACTTCCCTGCTCTTGTTGAGGTTATTTCTCGCTGGGAACATATTCGCATGTACTCCTACTCGTAATGGAATAGCAGTGATTCTTTAGGTTATGTGGTATGTAGATGTGGTTTGAATGGAGCTCATAGGTGACTTATCTTGGCTTTTGTTGCATTCAAAGTTTTGTAGCCATAACGTTGGCCACTTTTATAAATAAAATTAATTTTACATTGAATCGTTCATTTCCAAAACGGCATGACTCATACAGTTTTGGAAGGGAAACAATTAAAGGTAAGGGAAATGGATTAAGGGGTAAAAGGTTAAGGGAAATGGTGAAGAGATGTAAGTCTCGGGCTGACACTTTCGTAGAAATAGCGATAGGAGAGTGAAAAACAACCAACATTTCTCAGAGATTGTGGGATCATCAATAAGTCTTCAATAATTTCTTTAAAGTTTGTCTAACAAAGGCAAAGCGGCTTGTCTCGCCCCTGAACCAATTCCCATATTGGTCCAGTCTAGACCTGATTTGGGACTTGTAGATCAGTCTCGAAGACAGATGGAGTGACATTTTTCTTATTTATAGGGACTATGAATATATGGTAGTTACAGCTAACAATACTGAATATCTCAATAGCCAAGATAGTACCAGAGGGCGAATTAGGTATATTAATCCGTTGACCTAAATGGTTTCAGGGTGGGCTAGATGTTTTTAAGGGTCAATAAACAGCACTTAGTTTTGGATGCATTAACCCTTAAAAGCTAACATCTAGAAAATCAGGTTATGGGTAAGTAAAGTAAGAGTGAGTAAATTTTATTTTATAAATTCACTAATGATGAATAAATGGGATTAGAAATAGTATAAAATTAAAATATTTAATGATAATTATTTTCACAATTATTTTAAATAATAAAATTACAAATAAAGTTGGTACATATTGAACATCTCACAGAAGAACAATTTGCCTTAAAGGCATTTTTATCAACGAACAGTACAGAAGCATAACACGCGTTATCTACATAAAATCGGCCATTTGAACTATTCCATTGCCTTCTTTATATTGCAAGTCGGGACACAAAATCTGCTAATTTTTGAGTCGTCCCACTATTTCGTACCACATTTGCCGTGATTCTTAAGGATATGGAAACATTTTTGATTTCAAATCACAAAAAAAAAAAAAAAAAAAAAAAGACATTTATACCATTGGAAAGTTGCTTTTCTTGAGAGTGTAGTTATTTAAAAAAATGTATGCACCTCTTAATAAAAAATAAAGAAATTAAGGTTCAAACACGACCCTTTCCAAAAAGTTGGTTGCCACTACCAAGCTGTATGATGCAGTTGAGAAAGTTCTTAATTGTTCGCCATCGAAATATTATAATGAGGAAATGTTACGTTTAACGATTCGTAACAACTTTTTTATTAGTCAGAAATATAAACATTAATATATAAAACAGCAGTTAATTTTCTTAAGTTTATTATTTTGCACAAAGAAATCGTTCTTCGAAAAAATGGCAAGAATTTCTTCCATTCTAGGACATCTAAACTCGATTCAAACGCCTGTATTTTCTTCAATTAAAAAACAAGTGGAATTATTTCGAAAGCTCAATTTCTTTAATTCAAAGACCCAATTTCTTCAATTCTAGGACATCCAAGATCGATTCGAACGCCGTGGTTCTACTTTTATATCATGTAATCCAACTCACTTTTCGTATGAAGCTCTCGATTCAGTTGATTCAAACTTGCTCAATAAGACTGTACTGAAAGCTTTTTACGAAAAGTGAGTTAGATTACATGTAATGTCCAGAGGCTAACGCATCCTTAGGAAGGCTCAATCTAGAGAAGTCACTCATCGATTTTATAGATGTTATGCTTAAAAGCAGGATCGTAGACTCTTGTTTGTGAGGATCTAACATACGAAGATACGCTTCAGAGCAACTCCCAAAGGAGGGACTCTGTCACCGCATCTATAGGATCTAGTAATCACAAACTGGATCTAGAACACTCTGGCCGTAAGGTTATCGTCTATGCTGATGTCTTTGCCTTGTTAATCTCCGGTAAACACCAAAATATACTAGCTGATGTGACGCACTATGCCCGGTCAAAACTATCTTGTACTCTTCTCAAGAAAGCATAGCGGTTTTCCCTTCAACATCGCAATACTGAATGGAGTCAACCTTAAACTAAGTGACCAAGCCAAATATATGGGTATTGTTCTAGATAGGAAACTCAGCTGGAAATCCAATATTCAAGAAAAACTTCGCAAACCGCCGGCTGCCCGGAACTCGTGCAAAAAAGCTATCGGCCACACCTATAGGAGAACTGTGCACTGGCTCTTTGCTAGCGTCAATAGGTCTTTCCTCACATACGGAGTGGTCGGAAAAAGTAGCCCATCAGAAAACACTAGAGAAAGTTCAGAGGACGGCATCACTATTGATAACAGGGGAACAACACTTTCTAAAGCCCTTATACCATCCTCCACCTAACGCAGTTGGAAGCCTTTCGGCAAGCAAATCGCATCCTAAATCGCCATTAGGCTCAAACCAGGCCAGGAAAAATGGGTAAGAGTCACTGAAGTCAAATTCCCTCCTGCCCGCATTTCATTCATCTAAACCACGAGAGTAAAAATTGAGTAAAATTGAGTAAGAAGCCGTGAAAATTGATGAAAATTTGCAGTTTACCATTCAGTCATAAAATTTGAAGTCTGTAACTTATTTCATTTATGTATAAGCATGAAGACTCAGACAGAGGGACAATCAGGTAGCTCACGCAACAGTAAATATTAAAATTCAACAATCAACCTACTTAAAACTCCCTTCCCTCCCTTCGACAATTTTTATGAGTACCTACTATAACCTCCTTAAGTACTCTCAAAAGCAAACACCCTGCGTTCAACCTACTGCGCGAATGCGTTTTTTTAACCCTTACGGCCCCAATGTGATCCCTTCACGTGTTTTATACTTGACTCTTAGTAGATTATTTCTCATTCATGACGTCACGTTTTATTAGCAGACACCATCAAAAAGGGCTAGTATATTTCTTTATCCTCGAGGCAAATAATATATGAATTCGATTTATGATTTTTTTCCAGTGTTATTCCCCCTATATTTGCATCAACTTGGGTTTCTACATATTCCCACTCTTACTGCTGAATTTTTAAAGTGCTATTATCAAAGACTAAACTCTACATTAAAGTATTCTTCGAATATCAAGTGGAAAAAGAAGCTGTACGGTTGTGATTTTACGCCCATGGCTACCTTATTATTTTCACACACATTTGCCTTGATCCCACGCACCATAACAGCATTTTTCTTAAACTCTCAATTGATTTCAAATTTAATAAAACTGAAAGGATGCACTCCTGTATACAGCCAAAATTAAAAAGTTAACCTTTTGAAAATGCATCTGTTTGCACTAAAGATAATCTGCTTCCCTTTAAAATCTGGCGCAAACAGCGTCCCCTTCAAGAGGCATTTAATTTAGTCAGATGTGAGATAATCTGCCCTATTCCGTTGCCAAAAATAATATTGCTTGCGCATCGTCTGCTTTAAATCAACACGAAACCAGGCATAGACTAAGGGTGGAACACTTCACCAAAAATCCATCAACTGTAAAATTCCCTTCAGATGGAAGACCTTAGTAACCGCAGACGAAGTTCTGCACCCCCTTTACCCTATAATATCGAGTTCTAGCATAAATTCCAAGGGAAGTGGGAGCAATGCATTATGTTTACACGAGAGCACCCCAGATGCATCCAAAGCGATCACTGCGCTTGCCTTCTAATGGATTAGCGTTCTAAAATGAGGTGATAAATTAAAGCGCTCGATAGGGCGCGGAAGTCGAGAGTGTTTGAACTTTATCAGCACCTCACAGCTTATGGGGCTCCTGAAAGACTTCTCTGTCAATTTCTACGCAGAAATATGTTCGAGGTAACCATTCGGTTCGAACTATTTGCCCGACAAAACCCAGCCATTAATCGTATCTACGGTGGTACTTTGATCGGGTTTACAAATTTATTGGTGCAAGAAATTGTTCATCGAGAATCAGCTCTTGCTGCAATTATGCGAAGTACGTGAATCACCTGGTCAGGGAGCACTTCCCGCAAAGTACGAAGTGCATGCATCTCACCCCTGATCCTGCAATTATATCCTCAGATAAAGGTGGTCTATGGTCTTGCTCGTTAGTTCAACGATTTCCCCATTCAGCCGATAGCGAATTAGATTCACATCTGAGTGCACACTTGGCGTGGTTTATGATTGCATTTGCAGGACGGTAAAGTAAAAACAAAAGCCGCTTGAAGTGAGTTGCATTTGCAGAAAGCAGAGCAGGAGCAGCTGCATCGTTTGGCTCACGCCGGGAGTTTTCTTTAAACAAAGGCTGCCGTTGCTGTGGAAGCGTGCATAATTACAAAATTTTGATTGAGATAATGCCGTAATGGGCTCAGGCTTTACCATTTACCTTTATTCGTACCTATAACTAGTTTTGCAATCGTTTTTAGTTAGGTAATTGGCGGTACACGTGGCAACCACTTTCGGAGCGAATTAAGATAACCGCGCGAGTAGTTTGCATCCGTTAAGCGCAACTTATCGCCTGATAGTTTCTGAAAAGCTGCAAATTCGTGTTCGCTTTTCAGCTTACTATAATTCTCAGCTGGTATCTGCAGCTCTTGTATACTGCGGTTTTCTGGCACCTGGATTCAGTTGCACCTTTAATCTATGTAATCTGCTTTGGGATGCAAGCTAAGCTACTGGCAACTTGCACATTGGGAATTCTTAATTAAGGACTATAGTGCAGAGTAACGTCATTAAACAGCAAATTAAGATAAAGCCGAAAAGTGGATTTCGTTTAAGTTTTAAGGTAATGTTCACAAATCACATTACGCTCAATATTTTATGGAATTATCCTTAGCGGCTTATACTTGGTTGTTTAACTTAGTGACTATTAACACAACTATTAAAAAAAAGTTTGAATTACTTAATTAGGCGGCATCAACACTTTCCATTAGTGGAATAATTGATATTAAACATAATCCGACATCTTTAAAAGGTCTGAAAATAAGTCGGTTCGTTTTACAATTCTTAACCAACGATCTTCACAATATTTGTTTGTAGTTACACTTAAGAGTGAAGTGGTCAATTATCTGACAATAAAAAAAGAATTAATAAACAGACACTAATAACAAATCATAGGCTTAAATAACTAGTTATTCGAAACTTTGTAAGTCCAGGAAATGTATAATCAGTAAAAAGAGAGATAAAGGTAAAAGCTTTTCAGCTCGCCGAACACAGATGGAGCTGTCTAACAACCTGCGAACTATCAAGAAAAAATTTTGTCTGAGAAGGGCATTTTTATTGCAGGCGAACCGTAGGAATCTCCGAAGTATCACTGCGGTTATAACTGGACCCTGCCTTTTTTGTTAGTCATGGCGTACCTACGCATACTCATTCCTGCCAACGACTTCTGTCGCAGTTGCTTGGACGAGGAGGAAGTTGAAACAATTCAGCACTTACCTTGCGAAAGTCCAGGGTTGCAAAAGAGAAGCTCAGGTCGGAGTTCGCCAGCTTCGTGCTAAAGAATCTAACTAGTCTTCGCATATATTCCGGTGTTTCTGGTTCAAATAAGGGGGGTAAGCTAGGGTAGTACCTAAAATTGCATGTTTTTTTTATTAGCTTTTAATTTATTTTTTCATGATTACCCTTGTACTTGAGGATTTTTTCTTTGGTATATTTGGATTCCTCATGTCTTTGCCTATAATTTTATTCTATTTAAAAAAACATACCTCCAATATTAGGCGCAGGAGGGTGTAAAGTAAGAGGGTGAATTTAGGGCTAAAAAGCTTGCGCGCATGATTTCTCATGAACCCTAAACATAAAGACAATAAAACAAACTTCATTGCAGAGGTCTTCTTAAAAGCTAGAAATTGCCAAGGATTGTTTTTTAATTTTTTGAGTTTTAAGTTTAAAGAATCATGGAAAAAATTATGCCATTTTTACACCTTAAAAAATTAATAACTTTAACCAGGGTTAACATTTTGAAAATCCCCTATGACACTTTAAAGAAAACACTTTGAAAAATAATGGTGCCAAAGAAGAACTCTGTAGTTAAGTCAAACGGTTTCCAAGAAACCTTCTGCACAAGCTTGTAAAAATTAGTTCTGAGAAAATCCACTTTAAAATATAGCAACGTTTAAAAATACGTCATTTTACAGAGGTGCGCGCCTGCACTAAATTCGTTCTAAGAAAAAACTATTGTGAATTTCGTTTAATATAATACATTTTTGTAATCAGGCAAGATCAGAGAATCAAAAAAGCGAAAAAACCGAAAATCGATTTTTTGAAGATACTACCCTTAATCACTGCAAAGCAGTACTAAAAGCAATTCAGGTGTGGTTCCCGCGTAGTGATATCGCAAGTGATCATAATAACGCCTATGTGAGGCCAAACGCTTACTACTCGGTGGCCGCTAATTAACATAATCTAACCCATAAAGCGGTAGTGACTTAGTTATTGTCTTTCTTTTATTCTAGAAAAGCTGAAAACCTAGAAAAGCTGTCTCACTAAGTTCAGCAAAAATAGTTTTTAAAAAAAAAGTTGAACCGACTTCACAAAAAGCGCTAAAAAGTATAAAATAATTTTAATTTTATACCTATTACGACATTTTGAAGTCGGTGCAAATCAAACAAACCAAGCAACTACAACAAAAATATTTAATCGTCATTTCTTATGATCCCGTAAGCTGAAACGTTCAGGTAGTATTATGTATTATTTTCAATTGTGGTACTGTAGTTGATTTATGTGTTTAGTTTGCACCGACTTCAAAATGTAATAGGTATAAAAGTAAAAATTATTTTATACTTTTAAGTGCTTTTTGTGACGTCGGTTCAACTTTTTTTTTAAAAACTATTTTATTTTTCACTTTTTAGTGTCTTCTACTCTATACAGCGAAGAAAGAACCATCGAAGTCGGTCCACGCGATAAAAGTTAGTTTTAACGCCCTACCCCACCCCCATTCCACTGCACTCTTTTTCTCATGGTATCAATCAAGGAACATACTCTCCCGAACAGAAAAGGAATCATCGAAATCGGTCCACGCGTTACGAAGTTACTACCCCTCCCCCCCCCCCCCACCATAGAACCAAATTATTCTCCTATTAGAAATGAGGGACCACGCTCTATACAACAGCAAAAGAACCATCCAAATCGGTTCACGCGTTACAAAGTTAGGTTGCACCCCCTTCTCCCACCCCAACCAAACCAAAAATTTTTTCTCGTGGTATCAAATAGGGTGCATACTCTACCCAAAAGAAAAAGAATTATCCAAAACGTGTTACGAAGTTAGACCACTCCTCCCCCCACCCAACCCCCCACCTTTGGCCAAATTATTCTTCTATTAGCAGTGAGTGATCACACTCTATACAACAGCAAAAGAACCATCCAAATAGGTCCACGTGTTACAAAGTTAGATTTCACCTCCACCCCCCCCCCCCCCCCCCCTCCCCCAAAATTTTTTTGACATGGTACCAATTGGTGAACATACTCTACCCAACAAAAAAAGAATCATCAAAATCAGTCAACGCGTTACAAAGTTATGGCCGGTCAGTAATAAAAAAAATAAATAAAAATATTTAAAAAAAATAAAAATACGCGTCGAACTTAGAACCTATTTGTTTTTGGGAAGTCGGTTAAAAATAAATAGAAGTTTCAAGTTTCTTCTCTTGCCCCATACCCCAGAAGGGATTACGAGAACTAGAGAGAGAGAGAGAGAGAGAGAGAGAGATTCTAATTTTTTTTTAATTTGATGTGGCCGTAATAACTAAAATTAAAATTAAAAGATTTCTTAATGTTAGAAAATTACAGAGGGGATGGAGACAAATGTAATATGGCATGACTCGAGGCGATACACGAAAAGAAGTTTCTTACATTTTCATGTATGATGCGTTATACCAAATATCTATCTTCATCTCGCGAATACAGTGTCCACCAAAGGGACATTCGTATTTACTGCGAATGCAGAAATATGATGTACCTCAACTTAGCCAAACACATTTCTCGAATCAAAAATGTAACCCTCTTATAATTTGTTGCTTTTTATTAAAAAAAAATGGGATGTTCTGCTAAGTTCAGCTGTAGTTAGCAGAACACCTTCATGAAAAATGAATTTACAGAATCGGAACGGTGCCTAAATTATTAAGTGAATTTGTTGCTAATTAGTTGGAGGGAAAAAATTATTGCTCCTTAGTTTTTTTTTCAAAAATGGGGTGTTCTGCTAAGTTCAGCTGAAGTTAGCAGAACACTTTCATGAAAAATGAATTTACAGAATCGCGACGATCTCTAAATCATTCAGTGAATTTGTTGCTATTTATCCCACCAACCTGTATTTTAAAACGTAAAATAACGAAGTTAGAATTTGACGAAAGGATGGTCCGTGGTTCTGTTGTCATGATGTGGGAAAACCAGCTGATGTTACTGCTGTATATTTTACGAATGGCTCAAAAAACAGTTTGTGCCAAGAAAACCAGGTGGACCTGTCATCGTGCTTCTTGACGGACTTTTCTTTCATGTGACTGAGTAGATGCGCGAGTAGGCGACTGGGGCAGGATTTACCAATCAGAATACAGAAATCTTCCTCCTAGATCAGCTTTGCTCATAGGCAGTACTGCACTTTTGCACAACTACACAAAGCTACATCGGCAGTTCTTTCACAACAACTGAAATCTGTGTAACAAATACTCTACTAAATACACTACTTTGGACGTTATGCATCCTATTACCCAACAGGAGGAACTAAACACCACAAGAAGACAATTTGTAGTCCATCACTGCTAAAAAGCCCCGAACAGTTAAAAGTTCTGTGGTTCACAAAGGACGACCGAAGCCTTTTTCATCGGAAAATTCCGTGTCTACTGTGCTGAAATATAGTACTACAGTTTTGCACAGCTATAAGGATATTCCTTCGACAATAAGGCGTTAAGGGTAGTCAGAGTTAGTCATAAAAAACTAGTATTTTAAATAATTTTTGTTGACAGTAGTTTAATTGATTTTATAAAACAATTAATACAAAGTAATTATATTATGTTTTAAGTTTATTTGACGAAAATAAAAAAAATATTTGTTGTAGACCAACTTATTGCCAGATAACGTCCCGTCCCACAAGTCGTGCTTTGTGTAGACCATCATAACATTTTACATCTAAATTCAATCAAACAAAAAAATTATTAAGTTAATAGTTAACCTGGTGCCTCATCGAAGATTTTGTTAGTTTTTTTTTTTAAGAAAAAAATTGCCGCCTCTGATAATTTACTCGCGGATTTTCAAGGAAAAAAGCGATATTGATTGTTTATAAAAAATAATAATTTTTATAATTAAAATTCTTCGATCAGGCACGAGTTTCTTATGTTTTCAATAAACTGTATAAATTTCATTCAAATCCGTCTAGTGGTTTTCGAATTACCGTCGTCACCGACTTGTGGGACGGAGTCCAACAAATATGGCGTTAACTTGGTCTACAATGAATATTTAATTTTTGTCAAATAAAGTTAAAATAATATAATAAGTTTGTATTATTTGTTTTATAAAATTAATTAAACCACTGTTAAAAAAATTATTTAAGGTATTCATTTTTTCACACCGCAGAATACCTCTAACCCCTTAAACGCAACCTCTAACCCCATAAATGCAATTCCAGAATCAAAAATCGTGGAAAATTCGCCTAAAATCTCATACGTTCTTAATCCTACTTCCCATCAACAGATACCAAAAACCACAAGGACATTAAGACGTTAAAAAGATCGCAGTAAAAAAAGAAGAAAGTACCTTTCTTCATCAGAAAGTTCGACAACCTTTCTTCACCTGGATAACAATGATAACGATTCTGAGCCGGAGATCGATGATAATAAGTGTATTGGTTGCGGAGAGGACTACATTCAAACAAGGAAAACTGAAGATTGGTTACAATATGTTGTTTATAAATTTTGGTATCACGAATCTGTAAAGAATACCTGTGAAAGCTGCGCCAAAACAAGCACTTAGAACTATAAATGTTATCATTTTGACGTGTCCCATCTCATCTCTTCATTGTACCAACTCACCTCAGGAAGCTAAATGAGATGAGATGTTTGCATTTTTTTTATTTATTTTTATTCTTGCAAGTAAATTATATATTTTTATTTTTGTTATGAAACAGCTTCCGTTCGTTATTTAATTTGCAAAACAGTTTTAATTTGTAATGTATTTTTGTCAAAATTTATTCGAATTGAAATAATATCGTACCATTTCTCCTGTAAAATGTTAAATTTTAAACATATCTTACGACGTGGGCGCATTTCAATAAACCATTTGCCAATTAATAAATTTGCACTTTCTTAAAACCTAAACAATCTAAAAAGCAATTTCTCTACGATAATAATGGTAAGGATGATAAATCGATTTTAGTATCTACTTATTTTCAGAATATTTGTCTTCGAAACTATAATAACAAGGTGCGATAATTGAAAAGGTTCTTGTAATTATAACCATACATCTGGTGTATGAACATGAATACCAGTGCTTTCATTAATTTTTGAACCTTTTATCATTTTATATTAGAAATATTATGACTTAATTTTATAAATTGACTATACTAAAAGTTAAAATTAAAATATTAACCAACCTTACTTCAACAATAATTTCTAAGGAAAACGCAGAGGTTTTCAAATCTTACCTGAAAAGAAAAAAGAAAAGGTTATTTCCTGTACATCTTGAACAAATATTAATAAAAACAATATTTATATTTAAATTTTAGCGTTTGCAGTTTTTGACCTTTAACCGCCTCAACTAGTAACACCACCCCTAATTTTCACAATCTTATTTAAAAATGTTTCTTTCCGATCAATTTTACTCTATTTTGGATCAAATGAGAGTAGGCAATATTTCGTACGTTCTCGAAAACATTTTTAAAGATTCGAGCTTGCGAACGGGATCAGTGGATATGTAATTTTTGAAGAACGGCATTGGCACTCTTCTGTAATATGTGTCATCGATCCCTTAGAGGAAGCATTCACACTGTTCTTTTCAAGAATTTTTTAAATCTTACTGTTCTGTCTAGCGGATGAAAGAATGAATACGGCTCGAGGCAAAACAAGACAGAACTACCTACCATCGAACCAGAGATTTCGGTAGCACAATCACTTTACATCTCTGGGCAATCAATAGTAATCAACAGAAATAATGTTATTTTATTGTTATTTGAATTTTGGTTTTAATGTAACTTAACGACTTATTTATAAACAACAAAAAAGTGTAGGGGAGATTATTGATTCTTGCGGCATCCCTCCATTAACATTGTAACGTGCATATACTACGTGCTAAAAACGAAATCAAGGTGTGCCATGCGTATGTCCCAGATTTCGGAAATCAGTAAGTCAAGGCCAACTCGAACCTGCGGCGACTTGAGGGATGTGAAAAAGAATAACCGTTGTGGCTTACTTAGTTAAGTGGCAACTTGTAATTACTATAGCTAAACCGTATATTGTGAAGATAAATTTTAGAGAAAATTGTACAGAATTAAACAGAGCAGCAAATAAACATAGTGAAATTTTGTGATTGAAAAGAAATGGAGGCATAACAAGAGAAAGTCCTCATAGTACAAATCCAAAAATCTGCTCTGGTTTCCCGCAATACAGTTCACGTCCTCCACATTAAAGAGGGCAGGACCCATTTCTCAAATCAAACGAAACCAAATTCGAGCATTAACCGTTCAACCAAAATTCCTGTTCTGTTCTGTTGTTGTTTTTTTTTTAAGATTTCGTGTTATTTCGACATTGGTAATACTAAAGTATTTAAAATATTGACAGTATTAACATAACCCTGTGATAAGAAAATGGCCGTCGGAAAATATTGAGAAATTATTTCCTAAATTAGTGCTGTTTTTTTATACGATGTGGCCAAATCTTGTGTACGTTAGCATGGCTTTCTCTGGAAGGGAATTAGGGTAAGGGGAGTGAAGAAACTTGAATGTCTTGTTTTTGGATTGCTGCGAGCTAGATAACAGCCCAGAGACAGAGTGGACTATTTTTAATTTCTTACTAAAAGCTCACGGGTAGACCTGGTCTTGAACCCGGGACCCATGGCATGGTGGTGGTGCCGTTCAACGAACTCCGTCTCCGTGTTGCAGAAACTTCGCGAAATTTAAAAATAAAAATTTTTCGAAATTAAGAAACTTCAGCGGCTGGTGCAAGAGAATTTATAAATTTCGTAAAACTGGCTTGCTTAGGCATGCTCAGACGTAGGCATTTCTGCTGTTGCCCAAAGTGCACGTCAAAGCCCAAAAACCTCATCTTCGCACAGTGTGCAATATCTTATCTTCAGTCGTTCTTCTCTGAGAAGAATATTGCTTACAGAGGTTCAACTAATTCAAAAGTAGCAGCAAATGACAATCCGATTCGCTATCGCTCCTCTGTAAGGACATTAAAATCATCTTTTCAGAGAAAATTATTTTGCATCTCGGAGGCTATAAAAAGAAACAGACCCGCAAAAGCCCACATAGTCGTAGAGAAGCCAATGCCTCATGTGGGTTTGAAGTGTGGCATCATGGGACCCTACTAAATGAAGCGTCGGACGTTACTGTGAACGTAGGGCACTATAGAGACATGATAACTGCGACCGCGATTGGACTACCTGAATTGGATAGCAAGCTCATACAACATCTATGAAAAATTGAACTATTGCACACTAAGTTGGATGACCGTGATATCAGTCGTTTTTCTTGTTAAGGACCGTTTTTACATCAGCAATTTAAGCTTAATACAAGCTATAACATAAAAAATACAAAAATACAAGCTATAACATAATACTAATACTACAAACTATAATAAATGATAAGTAATAATAAATAAGTAGTGTAAGCTACAGGCAGAAGGCGGAAGGAAGAAGAATTAAGGAAGGCGATCAAGATCAAGATGGGCGGGATCAAGATATAAGGCTTGGTGAAGGGATGATTTACTTAGATGGAAGTCAAAGGAAGAAAGGTCGTTGACTTCTCGTAGCATCCTGGTAATTGGCTCGCTTTGACCGTAGTTTGTGCGATGGCGGTCGAGTCGGAAAAGGGGAGTGGACCTAAGGTTACGGGGATTGGTATAGATGGGTAAAGATTGCAGGATTGAAGGGCAGTCTATAACACCAGTTAATAACTGATAAATGAAGAGAATGACCAATTGACAAACTGTTAGCTAAATTGAAGTTCTATAAGCATCCTGAAGACTAAGCCGTTGGACCAAAAAGATAACGACGGGAGTGAGTAGAGTTCTTAAAAGAAGCAGCCAAAGATTGTTATAGGATCACTACTTATTAGGGTAGAGCTAGAAGATAGATTTTTAATATATTGCTGTAGCAAGTTAAAAACTCATAAAGGGACCGAATCTCAAACCAGCACTCATGGCGTGGTGATTGTGAGACTCAACAAATTAATCCAACTCTATCTCTATTATGCTAAAGCACAGCCTTGGCAAGAAAGGAATTAAGGGTGAAGGAAATGGGTTGAGGTTAGAGTTAATAAATAAAGTATGCATTGCATGATGATATTAAATATAAGATAACATGTGCACGTAAACAAAAACAGTTAAAATAATATGAAGCTTTTGTGACGCAAAATTTTCTCCAAGTCTTCTTTTTCAAATTTTTTAGATGATTTAAAACAACCTACACTAAGTCATCGGATGGCAGCTAGTCCATAGAAAACGAATCGACACATGAGTCAACCTTTCAGTGACCGGAGCAGAAGGGGGATGCAGATAGTGACCTCATAGAAGTTTCTATTAGAAAGCCGGAAAGCAATAAATATTACCTCCAAATCATCAGAGCCCCAGTGCACATGGAAAGTCATGATGAACAACGCCTAGAGACCTATCATCGACAGAAGCATGAAGCGCAGAAGAGATTCCGGTGGAAAACCAGGTAGTCCGAACCAAGTCTTACACAGAAAAATTGTGCCATATCCATTACCAGAAGAATTAGTATAAAGACTAATTGTCTTACGGAAAAGTTCGGGGATATTCATAGGAAAAAGAGACCTCCTTAACGCGTTTTTTAAGGCAGTCCCAGAGCTTGTCTGATTTCTTTGAATAAGCTCAGGAGCGATGGAATTGTACCAGATGTCAGTTGAACGAACAACCGGTACACATTATTAAAGGATGCAAGGTAATTTCCGACGCTATAAATTCACATATAATAAATGCATGAAGCAAAAAAAGTATTTGAATAGCATAGTGATTAATCAATTAGCAGAAATAATTAGATAGACCTAAATGAAATAACATCATTATCTTATTAAGTTAATAATCGTGTCACAAATTTTAATAAGCACGTGGATCAGTTGTCTAAAATATGCATCAATTCGAACATGATGTCTTCCTGACTACATAATTAGACCATCCCTTGAGCTTTCAATTATATTGCAGAGAGTGAAATCAACTTCTCAGAACTAGTTCTACAATCAGATGACTCTAAGCAGGCATATCACTGAGCACTGAAGCAGAAAATGAAATCTTCAGATTTCACTAGAATGAAAATAGACAATCTGAGCAAACTCGATACAATTTGTTACTATAATCCAATGAAGTTTGGTGCAGCATAAGTCGAAGGTATTTTCCAGACTTCTGAAGTTGTGGGCTATTTCCTAATAAATATGAATGAAAACTGCATTGTAAAACACTTGCAATGCATGCAATGCAAATCAAAATCCGGAAAGTGAACACCTGCCGACAGGTGATAAAGTTCCTTGACAATACATTCGAGCTTGGCATTTGAAATTGTAATTATTGTTGCTACTTTGCTCCGCCTGTGACATTGAGCAATTATCTTCTTAGCGTGAGCCAAGCCAGACGCAAGAAATTTTATTTTACAGGTAAATCTGTAAGCAGCCAAACCTAACGATGAGGGCGCTTGGTTATACTCGTAAACAGACGACAGCATTCATTCCACATCTGAAAGCATGTTTTGATCTGTGATAGCGTTAAAAAGGTCAAAAGCAGATGTCAATTTTCATAGAACGTGATGACTTGGCTTCTCTATCAGTCCCATATCAGCAGGTATCACTTTCCCAGAAAGTCCACACATAAGCCCATTATGGACAGCCATCGCTTTTATGCTGCTCCTGACATTGTATAATAAAAGTTTCCTCTATCTTAGGTCATTCAATCTAAGCATATTTCATTTTACGGGATGACTTTAAGGTAAATCGGGGGACGAAACAGTTTACGACAAATGAACACTCGTCATGCTCTCCATGTCGGACGTTAAGAACCGTCGCTTGTATCTAAACGAGATTTTTATGGTTCTGTCAGAACGAATAATATTTTGTGCAGGACAAGCGCCTTTTGATGTTGTCAGAGATTAAGGTAGATTCGCGTTTGATGTTCTGTTTGAACATTAGCTCTTCATCACGTTCAACTTATGACAAGCATGATTTACCAAAGTTTAGGATTTAAAGACAGCTTCTATGCACGGATGACAGATTTATTTGTTTTTGAGTTGTTGTCATATTTAATTTTTCCAACTTTAAAGTGTGCTCCTTTAAGCAAATGTCAGATTTGATTCATGACACAGCTAAAAACTGACGGAAATTTACCAGAGAAAATTAATAGTGGCAGACGTGAAGTATTTTCACATTTCAGCGTATTCATTTATTCTCAAATTTGTCTGCAAGGGTTCAAACTGAACATTGATTAATATCCTTAAGTTGCTGGAAAAATTGTCTTTTCTGACAGCCTTGACCCTATTTCAGAAAAAACAGAAAATTAGTTGTGATTCTATTCATATTTTTTTAATAAAAGAACTGTTAAGCCTTCTATATTTCTACTACATTTAGACCTGCCATTTAAGGTGTATTCCCGGATAGATGAGGGCGATATTGTTGATCATATTTCTTCATGAGCTGGCGTTCTTGGTAATATGATCGCCTGTAGATGGACCAGCCCTATGCACAGCCGTGCATATACTATTTCGTTTAAGGTATTTGACGCGGAGGACGCTTTTGCGGCAGTTGTCTCTGCACATTTCTGGTTCCCAAGATCTTCATCTCTGTGTGTTGTCTTGAATTTCCCTGCTAGAAAACTGTTTATATTCCTCCTTGTTCACCTCCAGCGGTGTATAAACTTCCCGTTGCGTCGGTCTACGTCGGTTGACGGTCTGTCTGATGACCTGCTTCCTACGGACGATATCGTGATTCTTTGCGACGTCAATCTCCCTGCCGTTAGCTGGGTGCCTTCTTTTGACGCCAATGGCCTTCTGCCCTCATTTGCGTCCGCTCCTCAACACGCTCTGTCCTTTTTGAACTCTATTGCCTCTTCGGACTTGGCTCAGAGATGTAATGTTGCTAACACTTCGGGGAGGTTTTGTGTTTTCGTCACATCCTAACGGTACGATGGTGAGGAGATGCCGGACTCCCTTTGTTCTGACTTTTCTTCCATCAATGTCTGGCTCCTGTCTTGTGACTGTTCTAGGGAGCTTGGGGAGTGCGATGTCGTTCCAGCTGCGGACACCTTCTATGATGTCGTTTATGCATGCTTTACCCGGTGTGTTTCCATTGGCACTTCTAAGTCGGGATTTGCTCTTTTGTTTCGTCCTTGGCTTTCTCAATGTCTCGAGGCGTCTGAGGGGCTTGAAGGGGAAGGTCTAGAAGAATTTCTGTACCTCAGGAAGTCACGAGGACTACTTTTCGCCTCCGAACTTTGTCATCGCTTTTCAGTTTAACTGCAGGTTTCCTATTCGGATTTTTTATCTAACATGCCAACCAAGTTACGTAATGATCCTAAACAATGCTGAAGGTTTATTAACTCGAAGCCACACTGCGACGCTTATCCTTCCTCTTTGAGTTATCGTGATTCTAAAAGTGACAATCCTTTACTATTGCCAATTTCTTTGCGGATTTCTTCCGAACTACCTTCTGTGATTCTAGCTGTGATTTTTCCTATTTTGGTTTTACCCACTTGACGCGGTTTCCGCGAACTTCCCTTAAATCTAGTGATTTAGTATTTGATGACTTGGGGCGCCTACTCCAGTTCTTGCTTGTGTTCTCTGTTACTTATTCATCCGATCCTTGCGTTCCGGCCGCTTTCCTGAGCTCTGGAAGACTTCTTTGATAATTCCTCTCCACAAAAAGGGCAATAAGTCCGATGCTTCTAATTATCGACCGATTGCTAACCTGTGTCATGTCGCGAAGGTCTTTCACTGTCTTTCACTGCAGGCGTTTTATGAGTTCTTTTCAGAATGGCTTCCTTAAGGGTGAAACGACAACCACCAACCTTCTCGAATTCCTTAAGTACCTTCAAAAAATCGATTTTCGGTTTTTTCGCTTTTTTGATTCTCTGATTTTTCCTGATTACAAAAATGTATTACATGTATCAAGCGAAATTCACAATAGTTTTTTTTAGAACGAATATAGTGCAGGCGCGCAGCTCTTAACCCTTAAACGTTGCTTAACTTTAAAGTGGATTTTCTCAGAACTTATTTTTACAAGCGCAAGGTTTCTTGGAAACTGATCTTCAAATTGTCATAGGGTATTTTCAAAATTTTAACTCTTGTCTAAAGTTATTAATTTTTTAAGATGAGTATTTTTTTAAATAGCATAAAATTATAGACAAAGACATGAGGAATCCAAATATATCAAAGAAAAATTCCTCAATCATGAAAAAAAAATTAATTGAAAGCTCATAAAAAACATCTACCCCACTTAATTACTCTCGACTGATCATCTAGTCAAGTAAACAAATGGATTTCAGCAAGGCTTTCGATAGGATTGATCACGGAATTCTGATATACAAAATGCCTCTTGCGAATTTTCCATCCCGCTTCGTTGATTGGTTGCCCTCCTATGTGTCAGGTAGAACTTCAGAGAGTTCTTTCCGACCTTGCCTTTGATATCTCAGGGGTGCATCAGGATAACATCCTTCGCCCGTTGATTTTTATCCTGTATATCAATGATATTTTGCACCTTCTGTCTAGTTCTAGAATTTAGTGTTATCGTAATCGCCTTCCCTTAAATGTCGACAAGTGCACGGTGCTGACTTTTTCCCGTAAAAGATGTCCCTTCCTGTACGATTACTCCGTCTATGGTGTTTCCTTCCTCCTTCCTTCCTGCTGTTATGGTCCTTACAGGAGAGACACTCACGAAAGCCTCCCCCTTCATCGATAATTGATGTCATGCCAACTGTTACAACTCCTCGGGTCGCCTTTCTTGGGAATTTTCACAATTACTCTTTTTTCTACTCAGGTTTCCCAACAGTCCTGGATTACAGCAAGAAGAATATCAGCCGCAGCAATGCAGTGCATTGATTTAGTTGCGATTGTCAAGTCTGATACTTCTTTAGACGCCTTCCTGTAGAGGACAGTATGAAGTACTGAGATGTTATTTGACTGCAGCATCGGTAGCTGAATAATGCCGTCTTTAATTTGGGCCATGTATTCTTTTATTTGGACCATGTGTTCTTGTATTTTGAGCCACGTAGCGTCTATGGCGATCTTCCGTTCTTTAAACGCCCCATCTTCTGTACGACACCTCGCAAAGCATTTCTTCGGCTTTTCCCATTTCTGTTTGATGAAATCGTGGGCAAATGTATGCATTTTGAGCATTTTGGGAGTCGTTTGTAATGTAGCTCCCTTAAAAGAAGCCAATTTGAAAGAAATTTTACTAAATAGAAAGAGGAATAAAGCTTAACATTGGGTAGAATTGCAGTTTAGGCATTACTTCAAGTATCACGTAGTAGCCACAAAGGCATCATCAAGGTCGCTATGATGATTGTAAGCTGTTTCAGAATACTGCTGAATCCGATTGGAGCCAAGTGAAATCCACCCAATGTCAACCTATGACAATCTCGGAACGCAATTCATACAACATATGTACCAAATCTACATATTTGAATTAACATAGGCACATCATAAATATCTATTTAGTGCTTATATACATACATATATGTCTTGAAAGGTGATAACATTTAGCCGAGTGAGTTCACTCACTTTTCATAACGCGGGAGAAGAACCTTAACCGATTCGATTGTACTGTACAATTTAATGTAGATTCCGAAACACCAACATTAGTCTGCAACCTCAATGGCCTCTTTAAGCATTATCCTCAGCAGAAAAAGAAATGAAAATTATAGAACCCGGTTAAGCCGTAATGTAGGCCTTGTTGTCTCGCGGTTGTAATTGAAAACAAAAAAGCAATTCTTATTTTTTTAATTAAATATTTTTCCATTATAAATTTCAACGCTGCGAAACACGACATAGTAGTCCACGGTGTTTCGTGTAGACTTACAGGCAATATTCGCTGTCCATTGTAATTATAAAATTTGTATCAACACCAACACAATTCTACCTGACCTACGTGTATAGTGCAGCTTTTCCATTAAATTGGATCTATTCATAAAGTTTCAATGGGGGGGAAATTCAAAAAGGACTCTTCTCAGATTAAATCATTCACAAAGCCGTTCAAAATTAAAGTGAAGGCAACATTTTTACCAGATTTTCCATAAAAATTAGCAAATGAGTCAGCATTAAAGGGTCCGGAAAATGTTCAGTTCAGAGTTTTCGTTTCCGACTTCCTATTCAAAGTTAGAGTTCTCAAATTAGCTCACCTTTTCTATTCCCCCAGAGATATCAACAGCCAGACATTCTCGTCGTCTATAGAATGCCACAGCATTCCATTAATCTTGACAAAGAATAGGCCAATAATGATGCAATGGGATACGATAGTTGTCGAGTGTGCTCGAGGCCTTGCCATTCATCCATGTCATCTGAATCTCTTGCTAGTGCCTTTAGTTTCTGAGCATTGAATCGTTTACTTTTTTCTATAAATTATTTATTCATTAATTTTCATCAAATGTCGAAAAATCCAAACACATACGATGATTGGGGTGAGTGACATCGTTAGTCATTCGAATTGCCTTATTTTCTCATCTATAATAGATGGTTTCATGTGGAGCACGATCTGGAGCCATACAAAACTTTGACAAATATAGTGTCTTCGGCCTTAGAGCTAATATCTTAATAAAACTTGTCCTTCGGAAAGTAATCATGCATTTGGCAAGTTTTCTAGTAATAAATTTATCTTCTTTTAAATTATATAATTTCTTATCTATTCGGAGCAGCCTTGAAGGGGTCACATAGTATCATATAAGTCTGTCATTCCAGCATTGACAGAGTTATTCACCCTCCCATTAGTACCAAGAAAATTCTAAAAAAAATTGTCTCGATAGATTTAACGAGGCGGAAAAATCTCTCCAAAACCCACTTATACACGAATGAAACTGAGAAGCCAAATTCACTCACACGTATTTTTAATTAGTTCGAAACATCAACACTGACTTTGTTTTGAATGCCAGATGTCGAAGACGATGTCTTCGTAAATTGTTAGCTGTCACATTTGCGTCTGGTGGTCTGGCCCAAGCCCTACTAATGTCATTTTTCAATGCTAGCGGACCAACGAAAGTTTTTGTGGAATAAAACTCAAGAGGATGATTGATTCTGAACCAAGTGCGTGATATTAGGACTCATTTTTCATTCGAACGTTACAAATAGCGTTCCTCTTTGGAAATTGTTGCTACGATAACAAGTTGATGCATAGCACACAATAATGAGCTCCAGATTCGGTACTCGCCTGCGTAAATCATTGGAAGAAACAATGTTGGGGAAAGTCTTTTATAGCACGGATTTCTGATGTATGGTGATGACGACATGAATTTATTTAAGGCACAATTTTATAGATTTTGGAAAGTAAGGGAACATTGTAATATATCTCACACAAGTAGTTGCTTATAAGACGCTGAAGAAATAATGGAATTATTTCTAGCAAATGAAATTTAATTGTTGGCTTTGGGAACAAACCAAAAAATGCATTTGCTTTATCCAATTACTCTACAGATTAATTGCCTAACTGAAGATCGTCTCCAGTTATCGTTCTTACTCATATCGAGAACTTAAATTTAGACAGGAGTTAACTAATATAGAATGTTAATATGTTTATGAGGTCACGTGAAAAATAAATCAGCGCTTACTAGCCGATAGAAAATAACCTACGCTTTGCACAAAAAAAGTGAAAGTCTTGATGATTGGGAAGAAATATTACTTTTATCAATGAATTGATAATAAGGAGGATTTGCTCAGATTGTCGACAAGGGATCTAGTGAAACCCATTGAATACGTTTCAAGATAGATATGTTACACTTGAAGACCCTGTAATTTAGGGGCGAAAAGACTGCACTGAATATGTAATCGCAAGAAAGCAGACGACTTTTTGATCAACTCCAAGTCATCGATCATCATCGACCCGAAGTTCAAATTTCAAATTTTGTTATCGTAATCTATAAACGAAGTCAAATAAATTCCCAAGATATGTATATGTAAGTCTTAATATTCAGCCTGTGGTATTTTACAGAAATTGTTATATTTTTGAAAATTTTTAACACTGGTTTGAAATGTTATCGTTTTTCGTGACAATCTAGTATTTTGCTTGGAAAATTTTTCCTGCAAAATATAAATCTTACCAGAAAATTAACAAAAAAAAGGTTTTTTCGAAACCTTAATACTTAATAGTTATCTCAAAATCACTCAAAATATTTTTATATTGTGAGTATCAAAACAAATGAGTTATTTCTAAACAGCTTTCAGATTTGCTTTTGAGTTCAGTTTAGCTTTATCAAATTACTAGTAGAATCCGAATCTGTTGACGTTTCTGAAATTGGTTTAATTTTCAATACGAAATAAAGAAAAAAAAAGAAAATAAAAAAATTTTACAAAAAATTTACCTAAGACTAAAATCAAAATTTTTACAATTAGTTTTTGAGATATCAAGGCTTAAAAAACTGACGTGTTTTTGTATTTGCAGCTTTTAGGCGAAGCCATTCAAAAAAGTAAAGTCAGAGTTAGATTCTTATTTTTTATAATGATGTCAAAGCTCCGTGATTGACCTTTGATGCTACAGTATAGCTTTGGCAGGAAAGGAATTAAGGTTAGGGGAAATGGGTTATTAAGTTGAGTGAAGGACACGATGGTGGCACGACATTGGAAAAATTAAAGATGGTAAATTGTTCCAGATTAGTGTTGTTCTGCTTAGAAAGGATTCCCGAAATTTGACGGTACGTCCAAACTTGACCGGTAAGTATCGAGGTAGAAGCGGCTTGAGGCTCTTGTACCGCGCATTTTGATGTACCTACAAGGAATCAGGCTACCAAGTTTGTTAGAACAATGGGCGTGGACAGAGCAAAAGAAGAGCGAGAGGCAAATGGCATTCATTCGATGCTCCAAAGATTCAAAGCTCTCACGAATTGTGGAGTAGCCAATAAGTTTTATAGTCTTACCTAACGCAGCCAGGAGAGTATGCCGCGCCCCGCCCAAATATGAGAATTATATTCGAGTCTGGAACTGATGTGGGACTTGTAGGTCAGCGCCAAGTCAGATGGAATGAAATATTTCTTATATATCTATAGAAAACTCAAGCATTCCGCTGCATTTGTTTGTTAAGGAGCAATAAATAGTATTGAGTTTTGGAAACGTTTAACGTGACACGATTAGCCCTGCCTCCAGCATGGATTGTAGAAATGGCGTTGTTTAATAGTACAAACATGCGGACCCGGTTGATTTCTGAAGAGTTTCCACGAGAATTCATTACAGAATCAGAATATAGTATGAATAGGATTGAAAGTGAGATATAAAAACTCATTAATAAAAGGAACAAATAAAGTTGGTAAGAAAACTGAAACCAGAGGAAGACCGGTGCAATTGATCTGTAGTTCGAGGAGTCGCAAGGCTCTGCTGTTTCAGGTACTGACTTAACACGAGCAAACTTCCATGCAGACAGGAACACTTCTAGTATGACAGGTGAAAAAGTTCGTGCAGAGGTATAGCGAAAGCAAAGGCGCAGACTCGCAGGGGCAAGAAACCATGATGTTTAGTAGCTTTGATCAGGAAGAAATTTTTCACAGGCTTTTAAAACGATTTTGCAAGCAAAATACCCGTTTGTTATAAACAACTATAAAATTTGAAGTCAACTACTGATTATTTTCAAAAACACAAAAAGTTCTGTTGGATATCAATCCCGGTTACTAATAACAGATCTACGATGTCGACTACTACTCGTCGCTTAAGTGAATACGCATAGAAGTAATCATTAAACGAGTATTCAGACTAACGAGGGACATCCAGAAAGTAAGAATACAAGGGATGTGTAGAACATAGGGAAACTTTTGTCTCAAAGGTGGCACCCGTGACTTTAAGACGGGTCTGAATGAGGCATCGAGCGACTCAGTCCGCTACAAAATGTCGTCGCAGAAGCTCAATACGTCAATCAGTTCATCCCCGTTTGCTCCACGTACCGCAAGTGTGAGATTCACTCAGTGATTTCTTTCCTCTCGTTGAGGGTGAATCCTTTTCTTGACTCAGTTCTGACTGGGGACGAAAAGTGGCTGTGCCACTATATTCTGAGTCAAAAAGACAATCTCTGCAGTGGCGCTATACTCATTCGCCAACAACAAAAAACTACTGTCTTCGCAGGGAAAAATCATGATATCCATCTTTTGGGACCGGAACGAGATTTTGTCATTTCATGCCCAAAGGGACCACCATCGTGATACCCTAAGAAGTTGAAAAAAAAACATCAGTCCCCAACCCACCCGACTCACTCAGGACCTGTTCGTGTCGTTTGGATGAGACATTGTGACTCACCCACCCTACTCCCCGGACAAATAAGCTTAAAATTTTGGGAATTTGTAATATTCATTTTTGAGGGAGTGGATTTTTTAATTTCTTATTAAAAACTCACGGGTAGACCAAATCTCGAACACTGGAATCATGGCGTGGTGATCTTGCCACTCAACCAATCCGTCTCCAAAGAGATAATAAGAAAATAAAGCAATTAAGTATTTGCTCAGTTGATATGCAATTGCCCACTGAACATTCCAGAAATAAAAGATCTTACAGATATAAGGCGCCGAAGGTATTCATTATACTCCAACAAGAAAATTATACCAAGCCTTATGCATAGAAACCGATAATTGGTTCAGAGCGAACCAAATAATCATTATTGAGCGGTCACTGCCGTCCTCAGATCTTAATATTATTGATTTTGGTGAGGATATTTCCATACTTAAGAAGAAATTGAGTGAATTGTTATCAAAGCGAAGTAACATCTCATTCTATCATAAACGATAATATTACAATTTATTGTTAAACATTGTTATAGTTAGTTAAATATTGTAATAGTTGTGTGCTTTAATGTTAGTCCTCCAACAAACCACTGAAAGTGAATATTTGGGGGGACATTATTATAATTATTTTCTGGGTACTGCGATCTAGATGGTCTTTTGTGTCATCATGAGCATACATATGAGGGTTACATTTTTTATGGAAAAAAAGGTCATTAATAAAAATTGAAAAAATTGTGAATCTGTAATAGAACTTTGTGGAAAACCACTAACTATGCTAAAAAGGCGGAATATGTGCATAAAAAGTACACCTTCTGAATACAACTTTAAAAGTAAGTCCGTCATCATCCTGAAGAGCAGATAAATTGCTCAGTAAAGTAATTTTAATTAAATACACCAATTCAAAAATTTGGATTCTTTAAAAAGGAGGTTAGGTAAATTTTTAATACTAAAATTGAAAAACTTTCACAAATCCTTAGACGTTTATCCACGTCATGAATTTCGAGTAAATAGACAGGGGTACTCTATCTTAATGTCGTCTGTCTGAATTAAAACTATAGTCAGATTATAGCATCGTCCTGATGAAAATATTACAGCAGACTAGGCGTGGACAAGGTTCTAAGGCTTGTAGCTAATCAACTTTAATAATTATGAATACTCCACATAAAACGAAAACTTAGAAAAGCTTCAAGTGTATCTATAACTATATAACTGTATCTATAACTATAATTATAAAGGTACTGTCTCAATCTAGTAGTAAACATTGCATAGGCTTTCGTAGAACAAATTTAGTTGCTTGAGGTAAGCTAAACAGGTACTTAAGGGGTGCATTAAAGCGCCTAAAATGATGGGTATATTCGAGGGCTGATTAAAAACAAATATTGCATTTTACATTAAAACGAGTAACCCTGCCAAAATCATTAGACCCACTAATTTTACTTTAAAGAAGGCCTGTGCTAATTCTTAATTTTTATTAAAACGAAAATTTTTATTATTATTTATTTAGTTATTAATTGATTCTGTAGAGAGTTAGTGAACAAATTAAGAAACGTCACAGGCTTTTTTTAAAGAAAAATTAGTAGGTCTAATATGTAAATTGACTTAAATTTTTTTTAATTAAAAGTGGAATAAACGAGTTTTGATGCTATACCCTACAACTACTTCATATCATTATCGGATAATTGAACAATTTTCATCCATAACAGTGCTAAATTTAAGTACCAAATAAATATTATATCGAAAAAACATTCTTCAAAATCACTTTATTGAAAAACACGATTTTTTGGCTAAAAATAGGACTATAAATAAAAAAAAACTTAATGGTCAATTTTTATAGTATGGCCAGAAAACGTATTCCCTTGGGCGCCACTGTTCCAAAAATTTTGTTGATACTTTAATTTTTGACGTTGCGACACGTCCGCGCTAGTTTAAAAAAGATGTTTTGAGAAAAAGCTATATACCCTTAAATTATTAAATCAAATCAAAATCGTCTAATACTAAAATTGGAAATTAATAAAAAATAAACGGAAATTTAAACTACAGCAAGAAACTATAATAATAAAATAAGCAGAGCAATGTTAATGAAAGTATCTAGTAATTAAATGAAAATCGAAATGAAAAATAGCGTGCAAATACATGTAACCGAATATTATAAATAATATTAATATTATATAATACGAATAAAGGAACAGAAAAAAATGAGCCAAAAACAAAGAAAAATCAACAATAAAGATAAAGGCGGGTGTGGGCACACCTCAAGCTAAAATCTATTGTCATACATTAGCGGACGAATCAATAAGTTTCTCAATAAGCCAGCTGAATTTATACATTGCAGCGCTACAGGCAAGTTATTCCAGAGCCGAGCGGTGTGAACAAGATAAGAGAAGTCCATTGAGTTGAGTAACGAAAATGAGAAATTCTCAACTTTAAACACCTGTTAGAGTTCAAAAAATTGAGATCAGCAAATAGGTAATTTGGCATTCTCTTGTAAATAATTTTATGCAAATAGAGCAAATCTGATAGAATCTCTGCAAGCCATCTCTCTGGTTCCGTGTGGGGCATAGGGCGTCTATTACACTGGTTCTCCACCTGGTCCGGTTCTGCGCCAACGCCTTCAACTGTGGCCACGATTTGTTGGCCTGGGTACCTTTCCTCTCGACGGATCTTCTTCATGTATTTCGCGGTCGTCCAATTCGGCGCTTCCTTGGATTCCGTGGGGATGCCAATCTAGAGTCTGCTGTGCGATGTTGTCTGGCTGGATGCCAATTTTTTCTGGGATTCCTCTCATAGATAAATCAATCATTACGACCGAAGATGGAGAAAATTTTAATTTTGCAATCAACTTATTTATCAGTCCAGAGTGGTTGACTCTGCCAAAAGCCTTAGCGAAATCTAGAAACGCCACGACCTCAGCATCGTTCCTATTCCTATTGAGAGATCTACGAATATCCGAAGTGACCTTTAAAAGTGCAGTGTTGCAGCTATGTCCTGCTCGAAAGTCCAATTGCCATTACGTGAGCAGCGCATTGGTTTAAATTTGCGAAATCTGTTAATAAGTTAGCTTCTTCAGCACTTTTGACAGAAATCAGAGAATACATAGCGGAGAAAAGCCATTCGGATTACTTGCCGACGCAATCTTAGACAATGGTACCACTGTTGTAATTTTCCAAATCGCGGGAAATTGTGAAGAAGTAAGAATTGTATTAAATATATTTAGAATCGGAGAATTCATCCAAAATCCAAGGAGACAACCAAAGCCCAGGGGAGACCGAGTTTCGAACACTGGAACCATGGCGTAGTGATACTCTGAGTCATCCATTGATCCAACTCCGTCTCCAACTGAGGAAACTTGGTGGAATATCATCTGGTCCAGTAGCATTCGTTTTAACAGAGTTCACAGCGCAGATAACTTCAGCTGCATATGCACATTTGGAACTTAAAGAATACGAAGGAAAGAATGGGAAAGAGCGATTAATGGAAGAAGACGGCAGAGCACTATTACAGGAATTAGCATTAACCGAGGTAAAATGTGCAATAGTAATTGGCAAAAAAATAGAAAAAGATTCAAAGGTATTATTTTGTTTTTGATTTTTAAATATATGGGGCATTTCACGCGAAGCGGACAACCAACAATTTTGAAGAAGTTATGTATGACCTGTTTCATAGGCAATTAATCATATTAAGAAACTTATATAAATAATAATTAAAATAGTGATTCTTATAGGAAATTGCATGCTCTTCACAGTCGTGGTATCGAATTCGAAATTCGATTTTTTTTCATGTAAAAAAACCAAAATTAATATTTAAAATTATATTTTGCCAAACTTCGACATGTTTAATTTTTTTTAAATAGCTCAAAAAATAACTTCAAATGTATGTTTCATAATGTGATCTGCATTCGAACACAGTGCAGCGCGTAGTCGGCGTTTGGCCAGTGCGATAGTTTTGTATGGAAACATGAAAAAATTTAAGTTTAAATTCTCTATCTCCGATACGAATGCAGATCACGTTCTAAAATTTTACACATATTATTTATGAACTATAAGCTACATTTTGAGATAAGAACAAAAAATTTTAAACATGTCGAAGTTGAGTAAAATCCGATTTGATATGTTTACTTCCGGTTTTATATACGAAAAAAATTTTTTTTCAACTCTGTAATAACAGTCAAGAAAAACATTTATTTGCCTTTAAAATAACACTATTTAATTTTTTTCTATCACTTTGAATAATAGCAAATTTTTCTTCTCAAAAAACCCGCTCCTCAAATTTTATCAATTCTTTAAAGGCTTAGAAAAGGGCAACTAGGCTTAATAGAAAAAAAATAAAAATGCACATTCATTCAGGACATATAGAAGTACAATTAAACCAAATATGAACAAAATCCAGAACCTGACATTTTTTTCGCTGTCCGCTTCGCGTGAAATGCCCCATATGTATGTTCCACAGTCTGCAGTTTTTGAAAATGTACTATGACTTTATCATTAAAAATATGCCCATGTGCCGATACTTAAAAATGCCTAATCGTGATTTAGCTAACTAAAAACTAGTATCGTTATCTGGCTATGTTTCTCTCTCTCTAGTTCCCGTAATTCGATACGAGACAACGATTGCAAGTTAACCTGAAATTTAAGATAGATTCCGACCTTTTATCGTATTATTCTGTTGTCAGCGGAAGACAACCATGAGTCGCCACTGGTGGGGTTCGAACCTGGGATCTCCGACATATTATCATTTCCTCCACCGACGACTTACTCGATGCTTATTCAAATAAAATTTCTGAGAAAATTTGAGAAAATTTATATACTCTTAGTTTTGTGGCCTGTTTAGTTTTATTTATACTTTGGAAAATATTCGGAAGTATAGTAGATCAATAAAAACTAATCTTAAGAACATATCTGTGTTAAAAGGTAATTTTGTCGGCTGCACGATATTTGTTACCGCACAGCGCTCACAATGTGTTAATACGAGTATATTACTTCGGGTACTATTTGAGTGGCTATAAAAAGATATAAAAAGGTTAAGGCAAACGTACCTATGATTCCAGGCAGGCAGGGCAGTAAAAAAGACGAAATAGAACGGTTATTCATATAATGATAAAATTATTTACTAATAATTTCTTATCAGAAAACGAACAATCAACGCCGTCAATAACAATTATTCATTCATTTCATGACTGTGATAAAGTTTGTGACGCTCACTGAAAGCATATGGACATATTGTTTCACTTCAGACATCGTGACGACGACGACAACTGATTCCACGAAAGAATTCTGCTGTATTTCTAACTAAATACATAATTTGAACGGAATTGCTGTGTGAACGTGACAAAAGCAACGTACAACTGCAATTCAAGTGCGGAAAATAATCTTAGAATTTTGCAGCAGAAATAATAAGCGTCAAAGCTAAATCTAGGCTTTGTTTCAGGAAAATTATATAATTCAGCTGCTCAAAAGTAATTGCACAAAAAGTGGATACAAGAAAATTAAATGAGCATAACAAGAAATTAACAGTGGCGAGTTTTCTTAAGCATGGCATAACCAAAACCTCAATTAAGTCGAAAGAAACAAAACAAGTCAGAGGTGAAAGGTCCTTTGCACCTTAAATTGCAACAATTTTGCTTTGTTCATGGATAAAAGTTCCACTTGCCCTGGTTGTGCTTTCTACCAGCAAACAGAGCCTGACAGCAATACAATTTGAATTTAGCCACCACCGGGGAAAGTAATTAGTGACGAGTGCTTGCAGAGCTGGTCGCAGAAAATTAGCATAACCCGCAAAAGTAATTAAATGAAAATTACGCATTATTATGCATATTGGCCAAGTTAGAATTGAAATACATTCCCGAGACATTTAATTATACTTAATTTAGCCAGATATCAGCTCTGTACTTACGCACCGGTTCGTCGTCTTCGGGAACTTTAATAATTTCGGAAGTGACTAATTATCACAATTTTTCTGCCGGCCGCTGTAAATTGAAAGTGATACGAGAAGTAGATAAGAAATTATGGCAACATATCGCATGTTCAGATATGAACTTCTTAAGTTCTAACTGACCTAGAATGGAATCAATGATTCACAAAATATTTATCGACAGTTCCAGCATTTTTAACTTACTGTTAACTCGCCCAGAAACTTGATTATTTCGAATATATTGCTCAGGCCTTTAATTAATTAAAATTAATAAGATTAATTTAAAATTAATAAGATAAGATATAGGACATTAGACAAATTTCTAATAGAAAGTATCACATTTCAGCCAGTGCAGTTGACTCACAGAAAAATTTCTAAGTAGTAGGATCAGATCAATTGGAACAAAGGGCGGTTTTACACTTCATGACATTTTTGTTTGTTGCCACTTTCGACTTCGAAGGCAGATGCCTAACTCTTACAACTTATTGAAAAACCGTACATAAAATCCAAATTTACATTCTAACTTGGTGCACCTGAAGATTCAAATCATTTTTTATCTGGTTTAGGTTACAATCTGTCTTCTTATGTCTAGACTAGGTACTAACTGAATTTGACGTTTGACCAACCGTCAAAATAAAAAAAACTCAACAAAATCGGTTTAGCTGAAACGTCTAATTTGATGTTCTGTATTCGATTTTCAGTGGGTGGTCAAACGTTGAAATCGCTTTAAATCTCTGTCTTCCTATGTTTAGAATAGGCACCAACTTCTTTCGACGTTTGACCGACTGTTGAAATTTAAAAGAAATGCCGGTGCATAGGGAAAACTTCTTTCAGCGGATGAAGCAAAGCAGGAACATAGACGGATTAATTTCAAACGCTCTGTGGCAGTTTTCGGGTATGGTCAGACGTGGAAATCGGTTAATAATAGTGTTTTCATAAATTTAGTATACTTACAATTAACGCCGAAGAATTCAGATTTTTCGACTTACATCATAGCATCATTTTCATAATCGCAAACGCAGAATTCTATAATAAAGACAATGTTTCCTTAAGCTGTGTGAACTTGGCACCGCCTTTTTTGAATTTCGAAAATAATTTTTTTGCAATCGTTTGTCCACCCATTAGTGTTATTTGTCCAAGCTTCATTTCAAAATGGCGGACAAAGAACTTTTTTTTGCATTATTTTTTACCAAAACTCCAAAATTGCGAAAAAAAACTTTTTGTACTCCATAGGTCGATTGTCCCCGGTTTTTTTCCTATTATTTTTGCAGTTATTGATAGAGGATCTGCACAGGTTGAAACGCTTGTGGCTCTTATAAAGATTCAACATCGAAGTACCCAACAACAAAACCAACTTTTATTTTCTTAAAGGAAAGAGGAATTGTCGGAAGACAAAAGTTACACAATATATAGGGTGCGCTAAAAAAACTACTATCCCAATGACCTTTCCAAAATTGTTAAATATGTTCATCTAACATCTGTAATTGCAGGTACTGCGAAATTGAAAAAATATTTTGCCGTTACCTAGAGTTCAGCCTTTTCATGTATTTGGAAGAAAATTTAGAAGCGAAAATAATGCATAGATTGCTTCCCAGTTTCAATACCTATTATTTTGATCAATACTACTTATTTCATTGATCAAAAAGAAATTGTTGGAAATATTCAATTCACGCGCACATTTTTGTCTATCGACACTCTGGAGCTTTCTTGTTCATATTCCTACTGTTGGTTCCTTTTTAAATACACACGTCAATACAATAGGAGACGGAGTTGGATCAATTCGTTGAGCCGCACGACCACCATGCCATGGGCCCCGGGTTCGAGACCAGGTCTCCCCGTGAGCTTTTATTAAGAAATTAAAATAATCCACTCCGTCTCTGGGCTATTTTCTAGCTCGCAGCAATGCAAAAACAAGACTTTCAAGTTTCCTTTGACCCGCCAATTAGTCTTGTTAACCCACTTTTTGAAAACGAGATATTCAAAAAGCTAAAATCGGGGCTAACGTCACGCTTTTTTTCTAATTTTATGAAATTCGAAATCGGTAGCTACATCGATTGACCATCGTTTGACCACGTAGACCCACCCACTAAAATTGTTGACACACCCGTTGAAAAAAATATTTATAAAAAAATTTTTTTGTTCAATGACTTCTCATTTTGGTACCACACTATCATACGTTTTTTCAACACTCTTGCGTATTTTTTAAAATCAGAATTACAAGCTTTTTAAAAAAACATCCTCCGTCAGGGCTATATTCATACCCCCTGGAGCCATTATTAGAGCGAAATTGAACAATCAGACATGTTTGACCAGCCTTCGAAAACGTTAAGCCACATGTCAATTTGTTGGTCCTAAATAGTAACTTTTTTAAAATCAAAGTAAGTTTTTTTAAAAACTGACAAAAATTATTAAAGAAACCCCTTACGTACCTGTCCAAGTTTTTAATGTCGATGAGACTGACTTATTCTGGTAAAAATCCCCAAAAGAACTAATTTGTCAAAATGTGAGTGATCGACCCGAAGATATAAGGCAGCCAAGGATAGCGTGAAAGTCAATTCTATTGGTCCTAGACGACTCATTAAGTTGCAACATGCAAATGTACGAATTGAGTTTTTGCCACCCAATACAATTTCGTTAATTCAAGCCAAGATCAGGGAATAATTTCTACTTACTAAATAAGATGAACCTTTGCCGTTGTTTAGAGAAAATTGGATGAAAATACTCCACTTACTCTACGAGAAGTGTAGACAAATTTTACAATTTTCGTCAAAATAAAAAACTCAATAGCATGGCTTCAACTGAAAATGTTTATGCCAATAACATAGATGTAGCTCATTCTATTTAAGGCGAGGGATTTAATGATTTTGATATTTCAGATGTAGAAGAGTTATTTGAGGATGAGGAAATTTCATTTGAACAGAGATCCTGAAATTCCAAGGACAATAAAAAATGCGCTCAGTCAATGTAGAGAAATTTATAAAAATACCCGCGAAAGTAAGCAAATGTTGATTACCAATTTCGTACCAAATATATCAACTTTTGTTAACGAAATTTAGCCAACATATCAATTAGTGAAGCAGCACCTATAAAAAACGTTGATGAATTTTCTTTTAGTTTTCTGTTACAAAGCTCAGACGAAGAATAAAGGCTGATTTTAATTTCTGTTTTTATTGTTTTTATTTGTACGGAATATTGTTAATTTATGTTTTTATTTTCAAAAATAATTTGAAATAGTAATCCGAATTTAATATTACACGGTTATTATGAACATATCCTCGAATTTTCTTTATCTTCTTTAAATCGATTAAAACGGTATATAGTGTAATTGAAAATATCGATTTTTAAGTATACAAATGTTGTATCTCCAATAATTTTGGTTTTGAGATAAAAGCTGGAAAGTTGAAGCCAACATATAAAGGAAAATAAAACTTCAAATTTTAAGAAATTTCCTACAGTAGCTTTTGAATCGACGAGACTTCAACTTATAAGGTATAAAAAGTGTTAGTACTTGTGCGTTGATTATTTGACAATCAATATACCAAATTTTTTTTTAATGGGGATATTCATAGATTTGGTTGTAACGTCCCTGTAATATATTTCGTTAATATACAACAGTAACTACCAATGGAGTCCACTTAGGCATATATCATTTGGGCAGAATAAGATATAGGCTCATAGGAGCTATTTTATCAAAAAACCTAAAAATTATCAAAAAGTGGAGATACAATAACTGTGAACTTAAAGATCCTTCTATTTTGTATGAATTCTGTGTCTCGTTTTACATGGTTTCGTTTTGCACGATTCTCCCAGGCACTTATCTTCTGTAAATATCGAGGGATGAGTGTATATAGTATTTTTCTTACCACCGTGCTATTTTGTATTAAATAAAACTCATTTTTTAAATTAGCACGATTTGATTTAAATCAGGTATTTACACTTTTATTTATTCATGGGTACGTCTATTCCTCTTTGAGATTTTTCTAAAAGTCCAGCAACTCCACTCTCATGCGGTTATTCTATGAACTTATCATATGCCAGAAATAATAACCGAAACAGAAAGTAATTTAAATTTATGAATGAACAAAATCCCTGACTTCAGTAAAATTTCCCGAAATTCCCTGAGTTTTCCCGGTTTTCCAGAGAGTAGGGTGGCCACTCTCTGTAAAACCGGGAAAAGTCAGGGAATTTAGCTTTTATAAATCTTCTTTAGACGGATGTGCATTTTTTGCAAGATAATTCAGCATATCACCCTGCAAAATCCAATAAAACTGTCTTTTTAGAACAAAATATCAAAATCTCCCCCTTCAAATACATTCAACTTATACATTATTTCATAAGTTCATGGCTTGTAGTTTAGATGGTTTTGCTTGACCGCAATGACCGGATTGTAAGAGTTCAAACTGGGACACGGCTACGGTTACGTAACGCGTTGCTTGCATCCCCCTATAAAGCACCCCCCCCCCCCCCCCCCCCACTACGTTAAGTAATGCTTGAACGGCCCCTTAGTTAAGAAAAATTGGAAAGGTAGAAACAATTTTATTTTTTTCTAAACATAATACATCAAATTCTGATTTTATTTTTTTATTATTGTTTTTTATAAAGCTTGACGAACATGGCGATGTACTGTACATTAGTCGATTAAATAAATGAACTCTCGCTTCAGTAACAAAATCCATCTTTCAAGTTTGTGTCTGTTAGAGTAAATATAAGTCAACGTGTGATGTTCTGTGTCGAAGATAATACAAATGCGAGAAGGAATCGTTGTAGATAAAATTACAAAACAGGATTGAAAATTGTATTTTAACTAATCATCCAAACACGACAAGGTATTTTCAAACAGTAGCTCTGCTGTATCAGGGTGCTTACAAGCTAAACAAATGGTTGTTCCCATGAAAAAAGTCCGTTTACAACAAAGTGCTATTCTGTTCCGCCCCCGCAACCCGAGCACCTCTAGCTTTGTGAATTATGGCATCATTAATATCTTGAAATACATTTGAATACAAGTGAACAGAATTAGACATCAGCTTAGTGTAATTTATGGAGCTCAGAATTTTCCATTAAAAACGCATCTCTTCACAGATTCCTTAACTTTGCTCTTGTCTTCCCGAAGACCCCTGAAAAATATATTCATGGGAAATTTATCATCACCCGCAACATTAAGGCAAGATGTCTTCTCTTTTGAGAAGTGTTTGTTGAAAGCGCGTGTTAAGGAGAATTTCTTGAATTGAATCTCCTCCGATTCCGATGTGCATTCCGATTTCTTCGTTGTCGTTGTGAATTTATCACGTGGCAATGAATCACTCAAATTCGCAAGACAAGAAAGATGAGCTTAATATGTGAGCACCAAGGAGTGCTGGGAAATGTTGCTGAAGCTAATTTATCTACTGTGGATTTACAGAAGTGGTTTACGGCATCGTTGGCAATGAACGACCCTCTAAATGACATCTAGGTATCCTTAAGGTTGAAATGAGATGTGAAAGTCATAACAGAGCAACGTTTACCACCTTATGATGGATCTTATGTGGTTTTTGATTTGAATGTGATGTAATACTTGGGATGAGTTAACATTTATCATAAAATAATATATTACGAAGTGTTATGAAAAATGTGTCGTATTAAAAATCAAACGTTATTAAAATGCTTTCAGATCTTTAGAAAATGCTCTAACATTTATTCCAACATTTTTCCGTACAACCTGACCCATACCTACAAACGTTTTTAAAACATTTGCACTTCATTTGTAAAATATTAGATTTCTCTTAAATAATCCTTATACCTAACCAGAAAGTAGTACACCTTTTCAGGTAACCTTTATTAAATAACAAAAAGAAATCTGATGCCATATGATCTGATATATTTCATGTATTTTGTTCGTTCGGGAAAATATCTTTCATTGTTCTGGAATCTCTTTGAAAGGACAAAAAACGATGTCCCATTGTCCCGAGCACTAAAATTATATTGACTTTATTCGGCAGAATGCGGATAAGCAGTTAAAGGGAACCTACAAAAGCCACGTGCATATCTACTTTTGGGGAGAATCTTTTGGTAAACTCTTTCTGGGAAATGAGATGTCGTTATCCCAATTTCCGGCATTGTCGGGTATATTAACACATTATCTTGTTAAGGTGTATATTTTCCCTATTTCTACAGAAGAGTGAAAATCACTTTTTTAAGATGCCTAAAGTAAAATAACAACAAACGCTAAAAAATTAGTTTAAATTTATTATTTAAAATAGAATATATACTTAAAATGTCACATATTGAAAAAAAAAATTCTTTACTTTTACTAATTAATTTTTGTAGATGGCTTTGAAAACGCGGTAAATTGAATTTTATAAAATTGAAAAATCCATTTCGTCATGATTAAGTTCGAAACAAACTAACGTTTGCCTAAATAATTTTTGAAAAATAAGGTAGGTATAGATGGCCGTCCAACAAGAGTACGTACTCAGATCTCTCTGTGAAGCCACGGCAATAAAATGCCCCACAGCTTCTTATTTAAAACCATTTGCAGGTATGAGTGAAGCGCTGGAGATCTCTTACATCAGATGTCTCGAGATGTAGAGACTATCTAAGAAATAATCACCCAGTAGGACGACCTTCCACGAGGATACTAACTCAGAGCACGAGAAGAGGAGGTGTAATACATGTATTCTCCTCCACGTCCCTGCAGCTTCAGCAAAAGTAAGAAAAGTCCCAATCTCTTCGCGTGTATATCAATGACCCAACGCACACCTGTCTCTAAATTTCTTCCCTCAAACCGGTTTTCGCACGTGAGATATTTTGCTCCGACTCAATTTTATGTCAGAATGTTTCTGATTATATTTCAGTACAAAAATTGAAAAGTGTGTTCAGTTGCAGCTCAGTTCGGTATTCTGAGAAATGAAACATTAATTAACCGATCACATGCAAAATCATTTAATTAACCCTCCAGTCACAAAATATAAAAATTGTATGTTGCATCCGAGAGATAGAAATCATTTTGATGGAACATTTGAGGGAACAATTTCCCTTCCCTGCGATCCTTTACCCTCAAAAACCTGTTTGGATAGACTCAAAAGAGGACCTTGTGCGTTGGCTGAATAAGACTGTGACCAGTGATCATCCCTACGACGACGCCTGAGCTGGCTCTGTCCATGGAAACTAGACGCTTAGAGCGCTTAAGATTCAGATTAGGCCAAATCTCTCTATTCGTGTAGTAGGTAGCGCCATTTGCCATCTATGGTTCGTTTGGTTAGTGTTACGTAGCAGCTTGCAATGGGCTAGAGGCCTACCCAAAGAGGCTTATCCGGTTGGATCTCTAGTGCAGTGCCATCTCAACCGTCACACAGGTGTTCTTTTTAGGCACAGTCACGCTCGCCAAAACCGCACCAATTCAAAAATTCGCTTTAATTTACTTTCCTGAAAATGAGTTATCTACTGTATAAAAACTTTTTCGGTGAAGTATTAAATAAGTAGATCGCGCTATTCCATGTTCGACTTTGGCTATGATTGGAAGTATTTTAAACAATTTTTTGAAACATTTCGAGTTACGATGGCAAAGTATGCTCAATTAACGTCAGAAAAAAATACTGAAATTTTGGCTTATATAAACATAGGGTTATTCTTATTCTAGTTTAGTGGTCAACTGGCCCTCGGGAAGGTCCAATTCGGCAAGATCCGCTAGTGTACAAACGATACATCGAAGGCTACAGAAGGGTAGATTGCCCAGTAGAAAAGGGGCCGAGAAACCACTGTTGACGGCAAAAATTAAGTCAAGTCGTTTACCATAGAGCGGTCAACAAATATCAAGTTTGGACGTCTATGGATTGGATAAAGGTGATATTTTTAGACGAAAGTAAGTTTAATTTATTTGGATCTGATTAGGACATGCTAATGAGAAGGCGAAAAGGTGAAAGATTCGCCGAGGTATCTGTTCAAGAACTGTGAAACACTCTGCAATTTGTATGATCTGTGGATGCTTTTCGTACCATGACATTGGATATTTGCAGTTTATTGATGGTGTACCGTGAACGTAAATAAATATTTGCAAATTCTTGAAGAATGTTTTTTGACATCAATGGAAGAACACTTTTGGCACTGCAAAGACGCTATTTTTCAAGACGATTCTGCCTCATGCCACCGATTCAATAGGGTAAGTAATATTTTCACTTAACGTCTTCTTTAAAACCAGTTCAGAAAGTTGTAAAAATCATTTTATATTTTGACAGGAAAAAAATTTTCTTTAAGAACTTGTGGTCAGATCATTGGAGTGGACAGGTAACAGTCCTGGTCTCAACCCAATTGAAAATCTCTGGGTAATAATGAAATGAGAAAAACAGAACCACGTACAAAAGAAGAATTTAAAACGGCATTAGAAAAGAACCGGTCAAAAGTATGGCGGGCCATGCTTAATGTAGGGTTCCGTAGCTGTTAACTTGGTCGGCTACATCTCGTACACTATTTAACTCTAGACAGTCGAATTCTTTTTAGATGTAATTTCAAACTATGCGTATATTGCAAAATCGCTTTCAGCGTGATATCGTGGCCGACACCAGACTTACCGAAAATTGGCCTTTTTGGAGCCGAATATTCCAAAAATAGGAGATAAATTTGAAAAACTGTTTAAAAAATTAGATTTGATGATTTAGCCAAAAAGCACAACGATCAGTAATTTAAATTCGTAAAGTATATCACAACGCAAGATCGATGAAGAATAAGGTGAAGCGTGGTCGAATCTCTGTAGGCCATAAATATAACTTACTATAGAGGTAAACATAATACACAATTTACTAGAATTAACAGAATCCAATTTACAAAAAACCTCGCATACGTATGTTATTATTGGAATTAAAAGCAAACGAGTGAAAAGTAAGCTCGATGTTGCTGTAATAAAATAACTAGTTGCCCACAGTGAACGAAGTCCTCCATAGGTCCTTCCAGAAACATAATATGATCATGCCAAGTCAACTTTTTATTAAAAATTACTCCAAAGCTTCTTTCCGTTCCGAATCTTCAAAAGGACTAGCAATACCACTTAAAACAACTTCAGGAAACTCAACCAATATTCAGAGACGTTCGTTCAAAATCAGACATTTTGAATTTTGTGGATTAAGGTACAGAGAGATTAATGCAATAAACATTGTCCTTATCTAGTTCTACGGGTCTCGAGAGGTATGATTGAACATCATCTATATAAAGATGTAATTGCCTATACTTAACTTGTGAGAAAATGTCATTGATAAAAATTGAAAATGGCAGTGGTCCAAGAATAGAACTCTGGGGAACTCCCGAAGTAATAGACAAAAATGAAGATAAAGTACCATTCAAAAAGATGACTTGTTAACGTTGTCTAAGGTAATAAGATATAAGTTGGGTGACTTGGAAACTGAAGTTTAAATTATCCGCACGCTTAGAGCAAAGTAGTCCATGGTTCACTGCATCAAACCCTTTAGAAAGGTCTAGGAAGACTAAAACTTCAATTCATTCCTATCAATGGCATTAGAAATGTTATTAGAAATTTGTAGTGAAGCAGTCTTACAGCTATAATCTAGTCTAAAACCCGATTGACTGTCATGTAGATAACACTACCCTGCAAGATTTTGCCCCTGGACAATGAATAGTTGTTTCCAAAGTAATTTTTCCCGCTGAAACCAAATCCGGGCTCAGAATTGCTTAATCACATCAGGTTTTTTAGATATTCTAACCTAAAAGTGCAAAAAACACTGTTTTTTACATATTTGAGGTTATGTAAGAAAGAAAACTCATTCTCGGTAAATTAATTGGGATCATTTTTATCAATGATTGAAACAGTTTTTGGCGTTTTTCTTGCTTTTTCACTCCCTCCAGTGTTTTTGATATGATTCTTCACCTTCCCAATGTGGACCTGTACGCAAAGAACTCCGCAAAAAGTCCTCAGGACGCGGGGGTACGGCCGTAGTATTTAAGGGGAGAATCTCAAAACTGCCAGTGACTACATCCTACCGATTAAAGACTTCAACAGGCAGTTCGACCGGACAGGCTCTTCTAGAAAATAAGAACAAGAGAAGCTGCAGATATGGTAGACATCTGCACAAATGTTTCTAAAACGAGCTCCGGAGTAGGAGTATCAGTCTTCTGCCAGGAGCACGACATCTACTTCCCAGTGGCTACAGCGTCTTTTAGGCGGAAGTGGTGGCTATACACGAGGCGGCGGGCGAATGGGCAGATGTTCGAGCTAAGGGAGCAGTTGAAATGGAAGCTTAAGAAGCGGAACAAGTACTTCCTCCGATATGTGGTGTTATCAAATCTCTTAATGGTGGGCTATTAGATCTTGCGAAGAGAAGATGGGTAAAAAGACGAAATCCCTACTCAACCTAACTCGGGCTCAATGTAGAACTATGGTAGGGATCTACATCGACCACTGTCTAACAGAGGTACATACTCACACAATCTGTGCCGCCATTGTAGCCAATAAAAAAAACACTATAGAACACCGTTTATACCGTTGTCCTGTGCTCGCAAGGGCAAGACCAGAGTTACTACGCAAGTTCTTCATTGAAGGTTTAGCTTCGTAACAGAGACCTTTGACATGAATAAAGTAGCCCTCCGACGTTCACAAAGCGATATCTCTAGGACGTAGGGCATCTGTGTGTGGTATCGCTGTGGACCCGGTTTGGCCTATGGATGAGGGGCTTTTCTAGCCGCCACTGTAAGCTAACCTAACCTTTCTTTTGATGGCATAATTTTTCAAGGCTAAACTCTCGTTGATAAAAATATGATAAAACGACCTATTCCAACATCGAGAAGAGATAACGATTCGCTACCACTTGAACTTCTGGATTTTATTACATTTTGTTTTTTACAGTAAACAGTAAGTCCGTAAGATTTTGTAATTTTATTTATTAAGAAAACCAATATCTCACAAAAGGATAAAATTATTATTATTTTTGATGTTTAAAGATGTTTTTCGGAGTATCCCAAGGCTCTATTAAAGGACCAATTCATTTAAGATATAATTTGGTTAAAATACAGCCACAATAAATATGTATATAGGCATATTTATTGTGTATTTTTATCAATTTATTCCTCTATTAGTACCGTTAGATGAGTTACAATCTTAATCTTCTATTAATTATAATATTCCCACTTTATTTGTTTGTTATTGGAAAAGGGTACTTGTGACAAAATTACAGGTGACTTAAATTTTATCTTGAGAATGAATATGAGTCTCTACACACAAAGTTCTATAAATACATACAGGTGTGATAGAAAACAATAAAGAGCGACAGGTGTTCAAATTGAAACCACGCAAACATGAACTCCATCTAAATGTGTTTCCCTTTACAATCAAAATTTCTATATGTCCCCATCATCACATCAAAATCACTTTTGGCTGACACTTCTGAGCTTTTGACCCTATTCAAAACCAAAAAGAGGAAAAGATAAATCTCAACAATGCCACCCAAGATAGAATTCTTTTTCAAGTCAGATGGAAATTTCGTACAAATCGAGAGCTGTCACGGGTGGATTGGAACATCCTTTCCTGCATGATTGAAGAGATTTTTTACGTTCCATCCCATCTTAGCCTCGTTAGCATGCAAAGATTTTATTCCCAATATGATTTGTAACCTCATTTCCATGTTTTCCCCCTTTTTAAGAAGGTTTAAGGGTCATCCACACGTCTCTTGATGCCCTTTAGATTGTTCGATCACATAAATGAGGAAAAAATGTGTTAAAAGCAAGGCAACAGCTTATTTACTCACCTGAAAGAGGCCAACATATGTATATGTTGGGTTGGGTGTTACATTGCACTTATTTCTGATAGCGTGCATTCGTGTTATCATCAACTTCAAAGTGTCTAGATAGTAACAGCATTGAAAAAAAGGTAAACTGAAAGTAGTGAGGAGGGAATGACACGACTAACTGCTGGAGTAGGGGACGTGGGAATCAACAGAGTCAATGTCTTTTCGATCAATTCTTTATTAAATGTTTTGTTATATCTCGAGACAATATTGGATCAAGTGTGCCTATCAGCCTCCTCTCTGATATGTCTTAGGAGTGTTGTTCTGAAGGAGTGCGTTTTCCGTTTGTCTCTTTTAACCGCTACTTTGTTGATTTCGAGATAAACATGATATCAATATTCTTCAGTAAAGGCCACCACAGTAAAAAAAAGTGTCTGCGACTTTAGGAAATACGTATTTCGAGCTGATGGTTAGATAACAATTAAGCTAAAGATTTAGTATACTTTTTTTGATTGCAATATTTAAATACTTTTTTATTTTATTTTATATCTGAAGAGTTCTGAAAGACATCTACAATATTCCGTAAATTTTAAGTTTTATAAAACTACTGCTGACTATATTCATACAGTAGGGGGCAATTATATTGCGCCCTTTAATAATAGCTAGTTTATTAGCACAATAATAAGATGAGATTATTCTTAATTTCTAGTCAAGTTAAATAAATATTGCAGTTAACTGTAATTACCACAAAATATTGGCATTGTCGCCTTAAAGAAGACAAATATCGTTCTTAATAGAAGGGGTCCAAAAAAGTGTAAGGCATGAGACGGGAAATTTTATCAAGATAAGGCGAAATCAAAATAGGCGAACTACCAGCGGAATATTTAAGACGCATCAAACTGCTGTGGCTGCGGCGCATCAAACTGCTTCTACCCGTAATGCAGGAATGTTGGTAAAGCAAGCTATATTCAACTGAATGGAAACACGGATTAATTGTGAAGATTTGTAAGAAGGCGACTTGAGGAATTGTAACAACGATGAAAAGTCGTGACCTCATTGACAGGCCCCGTAGACATTACTAGGGCGGGTTTGGCAATCACGGGACACTGATTAGTGGGAGCTCATGTGGCTATACTGCTTACCACCTTGAACACAGCTGTAGGGACGAGAACACGAATGAAATCTTTGATCACTTCCTTTGCAAATGTCCGGTTCTTGCTTCAGCCAGACATCGCGCACTAGGCAGCTTCTTTTTTAATGACCTAAACAAGGTTTTTAAGATTAAGAATTGGAGAGATCAAGCACTTCCTGAAGCTTATCCGCTGGATCTAGCACAAGCTACAACCAACTCCCTTTGATCTCCTACACATAGTGCTAATTGGACCCTGGGAGGGTAGCCTTGGTCGCCACTTCAACCAACCAAGAAAAGGATGCATATTGCCACCCTTGCTGTTATTGTACCGGTTGACACGTTGCCCTCTGTCTTTACTTTTGTCGCTCGCCAAAATGAAAATTTGTTCCCAATTTTCGCTTGCCATGATAGTGGGTATAAATGAAATGAATAATTTTAACACTTACACAACATTTACAAAAAAGTGTAAAATGCCAATAGAAACAAAGACGTGACCAGAAAAGCGTCCAAAAAAAAAAGTCCAATTCTAATCAAGATGCACTTCTCGTCACCCGAACTTACCCCTTAAATTACGTAGCGTGCGCTGAAAAGAATCGTCAGGCACATTGATTGTCACGAATGTAAAGTCCCCTAGACAACCACCTATCGCCACGGATTAGATCAAAACTTTGTAAAGACGATGCTGACGATGTATCTTCTTCCAACGATCGGAGTCGTGCAGCTCGAATGTGCGAAGCTCTGATTACAGACATTGCTTAGGTCCTTAATGAGCTTAAAAAACAAACTTATGATCTAGGACTCCAACAGAATAAAATTGTGGATAAATTTGTTTTTATCTCGGAAGCTCAACAAAAGCTCTCGAGTTAGAGACTTTGAATAATAGCACAATCTGCAGTTATTGGAAAATTTCATGAAAGTACTTCGTGACCAGAATAATTTTGCCAGTACTTCAATCTATAAAAGTATTTGATTTTAATTTTTTCGATGTATTTTTATTCAAATAGTTCTGGACAAAGTTGAAGCTCCGTATTGAGCAGATAGATTTGTCAAACACTGAAGATGAGTCGGCCAAATAGAATGGTACAGTATCCACGCGAAAAAGAATCTGCTGAGTATATATTTGGAACTGAAATGCCTGCAAGTATTCAGATTCATTCTTTAAAGAAGTCGCAGGTTACCGCTTACTCCGAGACTGCTTTAGAGGTAATGTGTATTATAGGCACCATATCCAAACAACAGGTCGTGACATAGTTGAAACAACTATATAATGACTTTAGATCCCCCAGAAGACAACACAGCAACGAGACGACACTCAGATTTCCAGAAAAAATGTTTTCAAAAGCAATATTTGTAACTTATATAATATCGCAGCTATAGTATTTGTGTTATCTAACAGCGAAACTGTCCCAATCCTTGGTTTTGAAGCCTGCGAGTCTTATGTTCCTGATCATTGTCCTGGGAGCCTTATGTTCCGGATCATTGATTTGCTGGAAGATAACGTTCTACACATTTGCTCCCGCTGCTGCAGTGCGCCGAGAAGGTCGTCCTAAGGATCTCAAAATAAGATTCTGCGGTCATTTCACCACGATCAGCACGAGTCTGTAGTCATTCCACTAACGATCCTTAGGCATTAGATCCCCAAAGCATTAGATTTCTCTTCCCTTTGCTCTTCCTTTTCCAGGCCCATTGTCGATCGTCCGACCACCATTTGTTAAACTTTGTTTAATCTAAAAAATCAATTGCGTCCAATCATCAATCGTAAAATATCTTTGGGCGAAAGCCAAACACAAAGTTCGATGCTTCTTGGTAAGTGCTGGTTTTTTGACGTTCACACAGCCACGTAGTCCATTGCTCTGAAGGACTTTTCGAACAGTCTCGGGTGTTAGCTTTACTTTACTAAATATTTGTAGGCTAGAGGTGACATGCACAGCATTTGTTACACTCCAGAATTTGGTTGTAGTGTTGGTCCCTTCAGTTTTGTGTGCGCAGCTCCTTAAAGCTGTTGTACTGCAGTGAATTTTTAATTTCAGGATATAAAATTGAACATCCGGTCACATCTTTGCTTTCGCGAAGTACGAGATCTACTACATTGGATTCAATGAAATTTGTGTATTTTATGGAACGAAAAACGTTGACCTGTGAGAGACTTCCACTCGTGAGAGGACCTTCAGTCAGCCGTCGATTTGTACGATACATTTACCTGGGCTATATAGAAACAGCTAAATCATTTTGCATGAGAGTACTTTTCTTTATAAATTGGTAATAAACAATACTATAATATTTACATTACTACACAAAACATACTACATGTATTAATTTTGCTTCGAAATACTTAACTTTCTCCCCTCATGTGTATTAAAATGTAGTTTTTTTGACATTTTGAAAAGTCAAAAACGGATATGCATGGAACATTTTGGAGATCAAGTGCGCAAGCATAATAGTCGAGTAGTGAACGTCGGAGCACAAAATTTTTGGTGAACATCTGAGTTCCTTAAGTGCGGTTTTGAGTTGAAGTGTGGCTTCGTAATTACTAGGGCTTCACGATACTCGAGATAAATCTCGCTCCCGGTGCCGGTCACGATACGATACCGGGACCGGCAGCGAGACCAATATTGTTGGTAACAGTGCGATACCGAGAGCGAGATTGAGATGACGAGAGCGGACGAGGTATTAGTTTTTATTATTATATTGTGGACAATTTTTTTAGTTGTTTCAGCTTTTATGTCGTTCCGAAAATTGTCAATTATGTAATTTATGGGGCATACAAGTATACACTGCTTTCCTCAATAATGTAGAAAGAAGCGCTACATTTCCTTCTTCAGATATTTGCGTTTTATCCTTTTTTGCTACGTTGTTTTGGCGAGGGGTATAATAAGAAAATGCATATATACATAGATTTATCACTTGTCCTCGCTCTTCATTATCCCACCGAAATTCCTTTTTTTTTATCTTACCGAGAGCGAGATCAGCCCGAGACTGTCGCTTATCTCGCCGAGATTGCAACGAGAGCAAGATCGTCTTCACCTTGACGAGACCAAGATCGAGATGTGCCAAAGTCTCGGTTCCGTGAAGCCCTAGTAATTACCGAAAAGCAAAAAGTAAATTACTAAGATTGGAATAAAAAGGCGTAAAGAGGTTGTGAACACAGGCAACATGGAGCAATTTTAATATCGTTCAGAGTCTTTCTTTTGTTGTGTGTGTGTGTGCAAGGAAGAGCTATAATTTCGGTGACAGATGAATATTTTGTTTTCTCCTTTTCTTTTAATATTTCAGTAATGTGACTACTAATGCTAACTATCAGTGGTCAAGCGCACTTCACGCTGCTTGAAGGGATATCCGCTTGGGAGAATCGGCATGGCGCTCACGATCAGCGATAATGTAATGTGCGATAAATAAGTAGGTGGCACTTTCTTATTTTTGTACCCCGTACCAGCTATATACATAGAAACTATTATGTATCCAGGAGCTTTGATTTGACTCACATGTTCTTTCTTATTCTACACTAATTATTTTTAACAGGCTTTTAAATCGCGGGCACAGCTAGTAATAAAATAATTTTGTTTTCTGTAAAACTTAAACCACAATTTTTTTTAAATGTTAAAATTATGTGCAGAAAACCATGCGAAGCTAAAGATACCATACTTTGCTGTGAAAAGAGTGGGTATTCCTACTTTATTATTATATCAGTAAAGTATGTATCAACTACATACTATATGTGCACGCATATTTAAAAATAATCTTTTTCGAGGACTTTACATTTCCCGGACTTGAGTTATCGCCCAAACGAGCAAATAATCTACAAACATTACAACAAAAATGTTAATACTACGTTGAGATTAAGAAATGATCACCTGCTCATCACTGTAAAATGTAAGTAAAACTAGAATCATATAAAATTTTCAAAGTCGTTAACTTCTACAATTTCACTTAAAACACATAAATCACTAACAAAAGCTGATATGATATGAATACCTCGCGACATACCTACAATCAGTAATGTGAGAAGAGATGTATTTTGTGATAGTTTTAGCGCTAATTGAGTCTGATACTAAATTACTTATATCGGTTCAATAAAATAACAGAAACGGCACATCCTTATTGCTTCATAAAATTTGATATCCACACACCTTAAGTAATTTCCCTGAAATACTTGTTGCGTAATGACTTTCAGATAATATTAACTTACAACTTTACTAATAACTCGAATTTCCCAAGAAAATTTTCTTGTAATTGCATCGTGTAGGGGAAAAAAAGTTTAGTTCGCCGATATACCGGACAAGGTAAGAACAAGTTGCCGTCAATACGCTGAACTCTTCAAGTAAAAAGACTGGTAACCCGACCGAAAGGTCTTTTATCGAAGCGTTAAAACGAGTTCAGGTGAAGAGAGAAGTGGAAAATGCAACCCAAGAACGAAGGTAAATAGTGAAAAAAGGCCGCCAATATCTCGACTATAAAAGTCTTGCGATCATAAACAACGGGCAAAGCCTTCAACGCCTACACAAATGTTCGGTAGAGACAAGCTAAAATTGCCGGGGGAAGGTTACTTTGCAAGTGGAGATTTTCTTCGGTTTGAGCCGTTCTCGCTTATCTGTGACTCGTTTTATGAATCAAAGCAATCGAAGTCGAAGCCTGACGCCAGTGTTCTACCGTCACAAAGGAAAAAACTGGTCGCCAGTGTTTAAATTTGCGCGGGACAGAAGTCGACCACAAATCAACAACGGATCTGACACCGCGTAAACACATCTCCGGAAATAAGTTGTTAATGTGGGCTTCGAAAATAAACCAAGTCCGAAGGGATAAACAAAACTAGAAAAAACAATTTTCTGGAAAAATGAAAATGTCGAGTCAAAGCTGCACACTCCAATTTTATCTTGAGCATATCATTAATTAGAGACGTCCCAGCCGAAGGCCTTGCGCGAACTTGTTTTGCACCTTGCGCGCATGATTGCCAGGTAATTTGTAGTTTTACATGCCGGGACGGATAATCCGATCTTATCGCTCGAACAGACACGAGAACGGACCTAAGAAATATTCACGACCAATGTCAAATCCACGACGATATCATGTCGTGAATTCACTCTTCAATGAACTATTGCCATTGCTCGACGTGAAGATGAATCTGTTTAACATGACAAGACGGTTTCAGTTGCGTCCGACTCGGTCTTTATCAAATCGTGCAAAATGGGCAGAATCTTAACGAAAGCGATTAAAGCTACATGTAAACATAGGTTTTGAGCAGCGGATTCACGTTTTCTTGACTTGAGCCATTTAACAATCATCAGCAAAGGTATAATTTGTTAGAGGTCGTCTGTCAAGGTAAGTTTTAGTGGGGCGAACGGAAGCTGCAGTGTGAATGAAGGAAGAATGAAAAATATCAAAAGAATTTTATTTGTTTGTTTTTGGATTTTTTCGAGGTTATGCAAATGTGCATAAATCCGAGATCAGGAGAAAAGCTGCTTCTAGACGACTTGAATGTCAATATATCGCGAGTTATTTTGGAAAAGTAATAGTCACAGGGTTCCCCATATTACAGCACAATATTTAAAGACTCGTGAAGTAAGATTTAGTGAAGATTTTCTTGAATATTTCAAAGCTCGAAACAACCTGTTCATAAGAAATACCTACAGGATGCCAAAAGTACAAACCTCTACAATTACGATAAGATATGTTGTGTGGGTAATTTAAATGGAGATCTGCTTTCTCCCATGATTGTGTACAAAGCACAGAATTTATACGATAATTGGACTCAAGGTGGACCAACTGGCACAAAATATACTGTTGTCCGAGTGGTTGGTGCAATGTGGATCTCTTTGTATTTTGTTGGCACATGTTGAAGCCACTTGCAATCCTGCAAAAACAGTTGCTTTACTTAGAGCCAACTTGCAAGCCAGTTCTCTCCTAAAGTGATCGAGGCTTGCAGAATCAATGGATCTATCTATTCCCAATTCCAGCAAATGTAAGTCACTTAATGCAGCCACCGGATGTTACAGTATTTTCACCGCAAGCAGATATCTTGGTAGTATTCCAAAGGAACAGTGTCCTCTATTGCTGAACCGACTGTGGACTGAAAATGGTGACACTGTAGGCAAAAATGAAGTCTTAAGCTTTAGAGCAACACGGTTTCTCCCACCCAAACCAAGACAGGTGTTAAAACGAATTCCCGACGGAATAGCCGCTGGCGATGTTGAAGTTGGAATTGTTTTAGATGTAAGTTTTGTAGAGTTACTGCAGGAACATCGAAGAAGTGGCGAAAATCAGAGCAAAGAAGATACTGCCATATGCCACAAACTTTGGAAGAAATAGAGCTGGAACTTCCCATTTACTCAGATGCCTCTACACCTGCATCTACCAGGCAATATGACCCTTCATCTGAAACCAAAAGTATCTTCGAAAAGAAAGAACTGTTCGTAAAACCCCTAAAACAAACGGTGAAAACGAATCATGCTGTGGCATTTGTGGTATTATAAAGAATACAAAAGCACAGTGATGTAGATAAAATGTATAAAATGCGACAAGTGGATTCGTGGTCCATGAAATAATGAAAACACAGATCCTTACTATAACTGTTTCCGTTGTGAAGATTTAGAAAAGGAGGAAATGATTGATGACAGAAACCAGGATAAAGACTGCACACCAGAGTGAAGACAAATTATGTTCGCATATGTCTATGTGTTCATGTCTATTGTAAGTTCCTACCTACCTACATGCCTTAGAAGTGCTTTAGTTATAGAATAGTAATAATTGAGTTTATTTTATTTCTTATAGTTGATAGCGAATAGTTTAATGTTGTTTTTATGTTTTGTATTTTTGATTCCCGAAGGATATGCAAACAAAGTTCGGTACACATTACGGGGTACGCGGAGTTGCATTCACGTTTAAATGAGAAATAAGTGGGATAACCCAATTGAATGTATTCCAATTTTTATTTCAGCCATGCTATATGGAACGTTCAGTATTTTTAGTTGCCGTTTTCTAAAAATTCAGTTGCAAAAATGTACTAAACAGGTATCTAAGTAGTCTCATCTTACGATATTCATCTAATATGGCTGCCAATGTCAATATACGTCAGGGACAAGTGTACCAATACAGCAAAAGATTGTGACCCCTGGACTTATGCAGAATTTGGCGTATTTATTTATCAATCAATCTTCGTACACATACCAATGTGTATCTTTACTTTTTAATAATTGTTAGGTTTTTGGATAAAACAACTTCTCTGGGCCAATATTTTATTCTACCAAAAGGTCATATGCTTAAGTAGACCTAAGTTGAATGTAACAGACTTGACAAATGTTTACAACCAAATTTATCAATATCTCCGTTTCTAAAATGTTGTATGTGTATTTTTTGTGAAATAATCAACGCACTAGGCCTAACGCTTTCTGTATCTGATTGGTTGGCATATCGTTAATCAAAACCTACTATAGGAAGTTTTCTGAAATTTAACCTGCTACTTTCCTTTACATGTTTGCTGTAACTTTCCAAAGTTTTTAAATTGTTGGAGATACAACTTATGTGCACTTCACCATCGATATGTAAGCAAAGGCGCTAACAAGGCACAGATACGCATTTGAGGCACACTATGGAAAAGAAACGCGACATCTGCGCTGGAAAATAGAAAAACATTTTTTTTAATAAGTGAGTGAGGCATTGAGGTGTTTCAAAAATATTCGAAAGGAAGCAAATCCTAATAAAAACATATTTACTCTTTTCTCGACCCCCTGGAGACCGACAAAGTTTAAGAGAAAACAATTAAAATAACTTAAATTTTTCAATAATTTCGTCTTTCGCTAAATTCACGTAACTTTCAAACGGGGCGTACATCGACACCTCCTTCACTCAACCTCCTAACCCATTTTCCCCAACCTTAATTCCTTTCCTGCCAAGGCTGTGCTTTAGCATCATAGGGCATCCCCTGAGCTTTGGCAACATCATATATATATAAAAAAAAAAAAAAAAAAAAAGCAACCTGTGTTTTCGAAAATATCTGATAATTTCTCAGCTGACCGTGACGGAATTCCCGCCTCTTTTGTAAAAAAATATTTATTTATTCTATCTGTAGGCTGCGGTGTTCCCGTCAATTTTACTGTGTCTGCAAGATATTTCGCACTTGTTTTTGAATTCCTTTATTTTCATTGCAAACCGTTGTTGCAACCTTTCTATAATGGCTTCACGAAAAGCAATCTGACCCCCACCAAGTACTTCACAAATTAAGCGTTATCCTCACGCCCTACTCGGTCTAGCTTGGAACAATTCCATTATTTTACAGTTGATAAGCTCAACAGCCTTGCTTGCATAGACTAGATAATCTTAACAAGACTGCAACTGCAGTATCTTGTTAGCTTCTTTTTATATATTTGAAATCAAGACTTTTTGTCTGTGCCTCATCACTTCAATAAATATGGTAAATTTGAACCGATCCCGTCGATGGCACGATTCTTCAATTTCTGTTTTTGTTTGTTTTTAAATTTGCATTGCTCTCCATTGAAGCAGAAAAATGTTCATGCGCTTGATGTCGCCGCCGGTGGGGTTTGCACCTGGGACCCTCATTATGTACAGCCGATACGTTTTGATTTACTCCACCGACGGCTTCTTAAATTAACGAAATTCGAAGAAACATAGAGGTGTGCAAAACAGCGACTTCTTCGAAGTTCCAGGACTTACTGAACGTAACGCGTGTACCGATTTGAAGGATTTCAGTAGAGTATGTTCCCGGATTGCTACCATGTACAAAAATTTAAGGGGGGGGGGGTAGGCGATAGGGTTGGGTAGGGGGAGCAGGAGTAAAATTCAAATTCGTTATGCGTAGACCGATTTGGATTTCTTTTTGGTTATATAAAGCATGACACCCCAGTGCTAATAATGAAACAAATTTGGTCCTAGGGTGGGGTGGGGAGGGCGAGGAGTAGTCTAACTTCGTAAGTCGTGAACCGATTTGGATGATTCTTTCTTTGTAGGGTAGAGTATGTTCCCCTATTGGTACCACTTCAAAAAAATATTTGGTGGGGGTGAAACCTAACTTCGTAATGCGTAGACAGATTTGGATGATTCTTTTGTTGTTGTATAGAGTATGATCCCCCATTGTTAATAATGAAAAAATGTGTTTCCAGAGTGGACTAAGAAGAGAAAGGGGTAGTCTGACTTCGAAACGCGTGGACAGAGTTGGATGACTCTTTTTCTGATGTAAAGAGTGTGTTCCCCCAATGGTAACGGGACACAATTTTAAATGGTGGGGTTGTAGTAGGGGAGGGGTTGGATTTTAACTTGTGAACACGTACACCGATTTGGATGATGCTTCTTCCAGATTATAATCCCCCATTGTTAATATGAGGATAAATTGCTCACTAGGGTGGTGGTGGGGGAGGAGTAGGTTAACGACGTAACGTGTGGACTGATTTGGATGATTCTTCTTTTGATGTGTAGAATATGTTTCCCCACTGGTACGACAAAATACGAGGGGGCCTTATCCTAAATTCTTTATTCACATACCTATTTGGAAGATTCCTTTTTGTTGTACACAGTATGATCCCTCATTACAATTATATTGCAAAATGTTGACGTAAGGTTTGGGTGGGGGGAGGGGTAACCTAACTTTGTAACGCCTGGAGTGAGTTAGATGATTATGAATGCATAGACTAGTTATATATTTGTATTCCGAAAAAATTGTGGCTTGTGGTGAGAGTTGAGGCGGGACTGCGCCTAGCTGCATAACGCATAAACCCATTTTGATGATTTTGATTCTGCTGTATGAGTACAGTACGGTGGCGCACTAGGACGATGTTAAGAATTTTCTAAGATGATTGTACGAAAGGGTAAACGTAAATAATTTCGTAATATGTTGCCGGATTTGGATAATTTTGTTTCCATTCTTTAGAGTGCACAACCTCTGCTACTTTTAAAATTGCTTTGTTAACTCCATTTTTAATGTTTTCTTAGTGTCACAATATAAACACAAAGTATTTTTGAAACAAAATCAGTAACTCAGTATATCGTATCTTAAATTGTGGAGTGACCGATTTAGTTTTAGTTAGCTACTAGTTTTAATTTCCAAAAAGAATTTTACAATAAAAGCATTTATATTCCGACGGTAAGAAAAAATTGAAAACGGAGTTAATCGATTTGTCTTTTAAGTGGCTCATATATTAAGACGCTAAAAAGTGAAAAATAAAATGGTTTTTAAAAAAAAATTTGACCCGACTACACAAAAACCGCTAAAAAGCATAAAATAATTTTTAATTTTATATCTATTACGGCATTTTGAATGAACCTTTTTTTATATAAGTCTAATAAAAGTTGCTCTAAAAAATTCTTTTTCAAAAATTGAAAACAAAATGTCCACCCCATAGCGCGGGTAGTTGCAGCTGGCTGGTCAAGATATCAAATAAACGAATCGTTAAAAAGCATATTTTTAAGGATTTAAAGAATCCAAAAAAAGAACTTCACAAAACAACTCCCAGCGTAGTTGATCGATTGTTTCGAACCCGACGAATGATTTGAAAAGCGTTTCAGACTTTTCTTCAATTTTGTTTCCAGCAGGTTGACTTTACTTTCCCACGTGCGCGCGGTGTTTTCGTGCGAAGACCACATTGAAAATTATCTAATACACGGCGAAGAAAATTCTGAAACGCAGATTTTCGATAAATTCTACGCCGTCGAATGATTTGAAAAGCGTTTCAGAGTTTTTTTCGTCCAGCAGGTTAGTCTATCCTTAAAACCTGCTAGTTTTAGCTTCATTTAATTATTTAATTTTCATACTAAAATACCTCCCAATTGAAGCTGGCCCCCCATAATACAAAAATTTCAAATTAAAATACTAGATTCGATTGACCACCAAGTGACCACGATTGACCAGCAATAATTTTGACTGCCCACCCTCCAGTCCCGAAATATACAAAAAAATGTTTTCCAAGTCATCATCACTGCTGGCCGCTCACTTTTATTTTTGGATGAATAGGAGATAGACACCAACTACTTTCGACGTTTGACCAAACGTCATTTTGCTCTAACGTCGAAAGCAGTTGATGTCTGTTCTAAACAAGGCACTCATCTAAAGCGATTTCCACATTTGACCACGCCGTCAAACTCGAATTACCGAGTTGGAAATATTTATGTGAATTTCTTTTTTATTTAATGGGTAAGTTTTTTGAGGCTGGTCAAAAAATATAATGGGTGGTCAATCGATGGTTAATCCTATCCAGTAATAAAAATTAATAAATATAATATTTGGGGGCAGCGGTGACGATGACCTTGAAAACATTTTTTTTGCAGATTTCGTGACTGGAGGATGGTCAGTCAAAATTATTGCTGGGCAATAGTGGTCACTCGGTCTCGGTGGTCAATCGAATGCTGTATTTAAATTTCTGAATTTTGGGGGTCCAGCTTCACAGAACCCTTATACCACCCTCGACTTCTTTACTTAATATCTGGACACTGGCTTCCCTGGATTACAAGTCGTTAACGATGCCCCTTGGAAGAAAACTAAGCAAGTCCGATGCAAAAGCAACTATAGAGGACCTTTTGAAGGAAGAAAACATAAACTGCTCTACAACTACTTTTAAAAAGCGTCTAACTTCCGCCTAAAAGCCTTCTGCAATCGGAATCAAGTATAAATCAAAAGCACAATCGTAGTCCTCGTCGAACGCTCCACAAGACTTCTGTATCCGTATTGTATCGGAAACCTTTCTGTTGTACAGTTAAAGAAACTTCATCTCCACCTAATACCAGTTGCAACGCTCTTAAATCTTAACTTTTAATGCAAAATGGTGGCAATATTAATTTACCAAACAGCACTTACACACTTCCGCACACTAATGGATTCAATTTTAAGGCGCTCAGAAAAACTGTCTTGAAACAACCTTCCCGTGAGGCATCTCATTAAAGTCATTTAATTAACGACGTGCCATAACTGGTACCTCAGATGCGTGTAGCAGCCACTTTCAACGAATTTTGTGCTGCAGTATCTGATAAGAAGTGTTCTACCTATAGGTGCAGAGAAGAAAAAAAAACATCAAAGACTAAAACAAGGCAAAGTAGGTATACCTGGAGAGATGGATAAGTTTAGGGCGACGCCTCTAAATGGAATCCATCCGACATAAAAGTTTAACAATAAGGAAAAAGTCTCAGATTTGGATCACTTGTTTGTTCCTTGCACGTCTTTTACTAAAGGGGGGTGGGATTCAATTTCACTAGAGTTGCTTTTACTGGAGCGTTTTGTTTCCAAACACCTGAAAATCTCTGGATGGGATCATACAAGTCAATAATCGCCCGCTACCCCAGCAACGTAGCAGTTTAATTCTCTCCCTATCACATTCGCCTGAAATTTCAGTTGTTATGGAAACTCGAAAGGACAGACACAAAGTTTATATAGGATCCCGGGGATTGTATTAAAGTAGCCGACATCTACCCGGAAGCTTTTTCGGATCCTTAAAGTTATTTCTGGCTAATATTAGACATTTGTAAGTCGCGCAAAAAACCGATATGTAGTTGCGAATTCAGCGTGAATCCCTTTAGACGAGGCGTTCTGGCAAATTGTCTGCGAAAAATTTTTTAAGCTGGATTAAAGTTGGATTACATTCTCGGAGAATTGTGCTGAAAACCACGAGCTTTACCGGATTAATTAACAGCTAGCACAGCAGAGAATTGCACGACATACGTATTCAGTGATGTTTAAGCTGTGTTAGATGTGGAAATTGCTCCAGCTTTTCACGCTGACTTCCCTCGAATATGTCGCCATGTGCAGGAACAGAACACAACTATGCTGATATATGCTACATTCTACACCCAAACTATCATTGCAATACGGAAAGAAGAGAGGTGGAGCGGAAGCTGAAAATACGGTGGTGGTGCGGAGCAAAAGTGGCTGCAGTTACCCAGAACAATAGTAAATCTGCCAGAAAATCCCTTAGGCGATTCGATGTAAACGAAATGATAACAGGAGACCAGGATGGTCCTTCGTTGTAGTTTTATTGTTCTTTCTTTTAAACCCCTTGTAATTTCTGTCACCTAAAGAGTGGGGTTTTGCTGTCAAGTTGGAATAGCTTTTGTCTTTAAACGGTGAGTTCTTCCATCTGTGTCAGAGTGTCCTGTAGTTCTTACAAGTTACGGCGGTGCGAATGAGTTTTTCAGTATTTGAATTTCTGGAACGCTAAAGCTACAAATCGGACACTGAACTCGTTTGTCACTGTTATCTTAGATGGAAATAAATCGTAAATAGGACAATAAACGGAATTTACAGTCATGAGGTTTGTGATATCTTGTTTTAAACAAACATATTACTTTGCATTTGTGGCAGTACGACGAAAAGAAAAATGATAAATTTTTGCGTAGGAGCACTGATAAATGAAATATCATAAATCAGAAAAAAGTAATAAAATAATATACCACTGTTTAAGATTAATTTATAATTTTAAGGCACTAAGAACTACTAAACTAAATCTGATATATATTTTTCTCGATAAATGTATATACGATTTAGTTTACACGAGTAAAAATAAGACACGCCCATTCTAGTCTGAAACATGTACGCACAGCGTCAAAACGCCTAAATGGCTCACAAATAAGGTACGGTACGCCTGAGTTAAAATTGTACTTTTGCAAATGTAGCTCAGTGAAATAAAATAAAAGACGCACGAAATAGTCCAAACGAAGCATGGTATGCTCACTCTTTTCCTTGACTAAAATTTAAAATAGAACAGTAACAAAAGCGTAAATACCTCAGTGGCTGGCGCATTTTTTATTTTATTTTTTTGTGCCTGTAGCGGGAGCGCGCATACCCGTAAGTTTTTTGTAATTGGGCGCATATATATATATACTTTGCGTCTATTGACACTGCATTTGAATCTATTACTCTTGGAGATGTTATTTCCTTCATTGTTAGTAACTCTCATTAAATGAATTCCATTAAGTAGTAAAAGTGAAGTAGTTAGTTACATTGAAGTGCATCTAGATTTTCTATCGCCAGGGATCCTTACTTTGCCCTTTTTTATTCAGCCTTCTAATAAATGATTTCATTGCATTAAATACAGAAACTTCCATTCCATTTGGCCACTTTTAAAGTTTCTTGTTAGGCCGTTCAACCAGTGTAATAATAGGCGGACTTACATGTAATCCCTACGAAACAAATACCGGTGTACTCAGGGATCAGTTCTGTAACCAATATCTGTTATCTCTCATAACTGTAACAACCTAAATCGTATATTTGGATCGTTTAATTTTTAATGACCCATAAAACCCACCCAGTTAATCGATTTCGGTCGACGATGTAAATATAACCCATTTGCCTTCTCTTAACATCGTGAGTATACATTTGCCATCCCTTTCGCTCAACCCCTTAACCAAAAAAATACAACCCATTTATTCATTCTTCTTACCATAATTCACTTCTGGCCGTACCCATACTAACGCATCATAGGGTTGTCCCCTGAACTTTGGATACATCTTTAAAAAAAAACATTTACCTTACCTTTAAAGCCCTTTCTGCTAAGCCTGTATTATACCATTAGAGAGAAACCCGTGAGCTGCAGCATTGTTATACAAAAGTCGGACACGTATAAACGTTGTTTATACGCCAAGTGTTCCGTACTTGCAGCATTTTCAATACTAGTTCTTTTTGTTTTGTATAAAGTATATAAGCTATAGGAATGAGCGATTTTATTAAAAGAAAAATTGTTGCTCTGAAAAAGCTTGCTTCACCTCCAATCGATGACCCTTGCAGTTACGACTAAGGGCGTAAAGAGCAAAGTTGTAGTGCTCTCTCCGCTGGTATCATCGCTTTTGTCGTACTTTTAATAGAAGCCCAGATAATTGAAATACAATTTTTGCATCTGTTCGCCTCTCACATCCCCCACCTCGGCATTTAACAAAAATAGAAAAGTGCGCATTCGTGGAGGCGAGTTTATGTTAGTATGAGTATTTGTGTACAATTTTTATTAGTTTTCCTCTTTAACAAACTTTGACAAATTATTCAAATCTAAGTTAAGAACAAATTAATTCTAGATAATAACTTTAAGGTATATGCCAAAAATTATCAATATTATTTTCGATCATTTCATTTAATTAAATTAATTTAATTATTGGCCAGTTTAGTGGAATTTTATTTTAGCCGCAAAAACTTTTTACGTACACATATGGTCATATGAACCAGAACTTTGCCGATTGCCTTCCATAAAACATTTAGCGCAGAATTCTCTTCCAGAAATAGGGAATTTTTCAGCCTTCATAATTCACGTTTCATCACAGTGAATTTAATATTCACTTTTACCTACTTGCTGCGACAGGTCGAAAACTTTTAAAATCAATTTTTTAAACTCAGTTGTCCTTTTGAAAATTAATAACAAATTAAATTTTCTCGGCTTGTTTTAATTGATAAAAAATCATACAGTCGCTTAATAAATGACAACGTCTCTGGGAAAATTCCGTCGTAATTAATTTTCTGGGTCCAGTGATTGATGCTGCTCGTTCAGTCTTTTGACTCAAATGCCTGCAGCGTCGGATGCGTTTGACATCAATTTTGTTTGCTTAGAAAAGCAACATGACAAAGGGCGGGCATATGACTCGAACCATACGTTTGCCATGGCAGTATCACAACTCCATGCTTACGTTTTTTGTAATTAATTTGTAAAAGACTGGCATTGTTTTACGTCATCCTTTTAAACGAATGCGAAAAATTATATTACCAGAACAGTTACAGAAAAATATAAATGTTTACTTCTTTTTTCAAGTCAATCATTGCAAATGAAACTTTTTACGGCCCAACAAAATAAAACATTGCATTACGGCAATATGTCTTAACAGCTGAATAAGCTTTTAGTAGTGTAGTATAACTTTGACAGATTATGTAACTAATGGTCGTTCTAAATGTATTAATACTTTTTGAAACTGCATTTTCTGTCTTTGAATCAATTTAACTAAATTTTTGGTAATCGGCTTAAAGTCTAGAGGATGAATAAGATGATCTATTTGTTTCAATAAAGCTTTTTACAGAAAATATTTAAAGTGCGCTTCGCGTCATTATCTTGTAGAAATACTCGGGTGCTTTTAAATTGGGATGTCTGAAGAAACTATTTCGAATTTGTTTCCAACATCTGTAAATAATCAAATGTGTTCTTACGAGGGGATATCAACAATTTTGCTGAATAAGGATAAGGAGTTTGTGGAAGCAGCTATATCGGCAGTACTTAGTCTATAACTCACATAATAATGATAAATGTCATGTCACTTAAAAACTTTTGAAAATATCTCATTAAAAAGGGATGCCAACTCCGCATTATTGCGTTAAACATACAGCTCTAAAGATGTCGCATTTCTTAAGTTCAGTAGAAGTTATCTCTGTTGCTGTATTTGGTTGATTCCTGAAACAAAGTAGGAGTACAGGCTGCATTTTGTATAGACTATGTTCGCTAATAACTAATGAATGTTGCTTATGGTGGCAGTCCGATTTTAATGTAAGAAGTCGTTACCCCATACAATTTTTATATAATTTCTAACTTTCAGAAATTTATTTATAAAACAAAAATAAAAATAAATCTCATTGTCGGATCATAATAAATCTCATAGTTCCAATGCACCTATGCTAGTATTTGATCCTGCTTTCAGCCTGTGATTTTTGTTTTATGAAGAGTTTTTTGAGTGGGTCGAACAGGAGAAAATCAGTCTAGAGCAAGTCGGGCTCGCACAATCAGGGTTTCGTTAGCTTATTATTGTAAAATATCAATAATATTCAAATAGACGGATGCAAGGAAGATCTTATAAGATTTGTTTTTATTAGTAAGAGTGGTCTTATAAGTAATGTAAAACTACCTATTACCGACCACTGAACACCGACCTTATTTATTTTATCCATACGAAGCCAAAAAACAATAATATTATTAAAAAATTAGTATTTATTGGTTAAGAAGATGTTACTGGTTTAAGATTGCATTGAGTTTTCAATTAATTTCTGATAATAAAAATGAAAATAATTTTTTGAAAAGATTACATGTGTGCACTGCACTAAAATTAATTGTCCTTAATAACGACTGGACTTATTCCTATTACCAAACTATTTAGCTCATTTTCCACTCAAACTTAGGCACTCTGTAAAAATAACTTAGGCATACTAACTTTTTTGCACACATTTATTATTATTTAGAACGTTAAAATTATAAAATAAATATAAAGGATAATTTTTTGGCATAAATATAACAAATAAAAATGTTACATGCTGTTAGGGCATGTGGTGCTCTGTTTGAAATTTTTGGGTGTCGCTTCATAAACGCTTGAATCCATTTATTGCCTAGAACTGCTTTCTTTCTATTAGTTGCGCTCTTGTGTCTGGAATATGTGTTGTTTTTGGAACGTTGAATGCCTTAGAAGCCTTCCTGATAAACATCAAGTTGTGCTTTACAGAGTCTATAGCTCGGCTTAAAGATTCTTTAGTACTTTAATCTTCTCGACTCTATCGTCAATCTCAAAAATACCGGGAAATGCAAGTTGGGCAATTAATGTTCTGTACCATGTATTATTTAAAAATAAAGATTTTAAGTAAGCAAGAGAGAGCGAGGAGCCGTTGTCACGGTTCAATTTCTCGGCCGTGTCAAAACAGATACATTTGATATGCTGCTGCCACACCACTTCTTTTAATTTTAACTTAACTGCACTCGTGATATTATTCAATATTAACCAATATTTCATAACAATTTCGAATTTTTTTGAATTTTACCTACTTTTGGAGATAGAGTGGGGGACAGCTAATTGTAGTAAATTGTTTTAAATAAAAAAAATTTGTGCATGCATAACATATGTGTATATACATATATAATTATGAAGTCATGCTTTTATAAGCTTTATTTTGAGACCGCACTCGATGACATTAAAAAAAAATTTTTTAAATTTCCATTTGACCTGAGAAGTAACTGAATAGTATCCTGATAATTCTCGTTCAATGTCAGATTTTTCTTAGGGACATTTTCGGAGATAAGGTGGGGACACAACCATTTTTAAGTTTTTTTTTTCTTTTTTTAAAAAAAAAGTGTTGAAAGTTTAGACGGAGGTGGATCAATTGGTTGAGCGGCACGACCACCATGCCATGATTCTCGGGTTCGAGGCTAGGTCTCCCAGTGGGTTTTTAAAAATTGAATTAAAAAATTCAATCCGTCTCTGAGCTGTTGTCTAGCTCGTTCCTTACTCCCCTTACCCTAATTCCCTTCCAGTCAAAACCCTGCTAACGCATCAAAAAATTGCCTCCTAGACTTTGGCCACATCAAGATCCAAGATAAATAACACAGTGTAATGTATTATATATTTTTGAATCCGTTTCAAGGTGCTTTCATTCAATTCCCCACACGATTACTACTTCCATTTAACCCCCCAAAAGTAACCTCCAAAACCAAAATTTGACGTAGAAAATGGCTTTGAAATTTGAAATAAAAACTATACCACAACATTTTTTTCTGTTTACAATCAAAAGAATTATGATAGCACATGCATACGTTCCAGTTAAGTATTTAAAAAAATATAAACACTATCTGTTTCAAGACACTTTGTACAAGCAGGGAATTTCTACGTTGTTAATATGGCTACCAAAATAAAATTTCAGAAGTCTTCAGACAGAGCTTCAGATTCTCCAATGTTTTGACTGCCCTCTAAGAAGGGTAGCCGAATGCAGTTTGATAATAAGACTGCATGTCATAAAAGAAGTTTACTTGTAGTGCTGATAATACAGTAGGGGAAGGTCGGATACCCGGAGACTTAAATGAATTGCAAATAAAAATACAATAAACAAAATTTCTATCTTTATTTTACTCTTGCAATTAAACTGGGAACGTTTTCAATCATATTAATTAAAAATTAGTAAGTAATCATCAAATTTATTTTAATGAAAATATAAAAAATACTTTGGCCCCAAAAGACGGCAGGATGTTTTTGACTTGACAAACATCACAATAATAATACCTGAAGAATCTATATATCCACTATACAAAATTTAAATATATCAAATTTACTACAACTTCAAATAATGGACATGTACGTATACTTACTTATTCTACTTGATAACCTCTAACCACAGCCTACTCTAGGTACAAGCCCGGAAGCTGACACGAACAGCTGAGCATTGGTGGTGTAAATAAACCGAAACTTGCTACAGTAAAGAATAGGAAAAGGTTGAAAGTATTTCTCGCAGTATTATTAAAGTCTAAGCTTGGAATTTATTTGACATGAACCTACAAATGTTCTGAATATATGGTCACGATAAAAAAATTTCTCAATTACAATTTTCATGTGTTTTAATGGGAAGATTCGTTCTTGTGTTCGTTTTGTTGAAGTATTGAGCTTAGAATGCGTCAATAACAGCAGAATTTCCCTTTGGTTTTGGTAAAGACAGTGTGCAGTTTTATTTGTGTGCAAGGACTCATTAATCTGTGACACAAAAATAAATGAAAAAGAATGACGACACGCTTGTTGGTAAAATGGTGTCATGTTTTCCGGGCTTGTATGTACAGGAGTGACGAAAAATTTTTCCCGGAAAAAAAGCATACCCTAGCGCGTAACTCACTCGGCGCCCACGTTGCAATTAAGTTGAATTTGGTTTTGCTCTAGAGAGCGCGCATTTATATAAAGTTTTACCTATGCAAATTATTGGCGTGTCATAAAACATGTCCCGAAATAGTTTAGAATAGGAATTAACACTACTGCCAGAAATGCTGACAGTCCCCCCCCCCCCCCCCTTCCGGTGCGAATTGGGAAAATTAATGAAAATTTTCGTCCTGATTACCTACCACTTTTTAATCACTAAAAAGGAAACAAAAAAACATACTTGCTTTATAAGAATCAATTGCAAATAACTAATATTATTTTCAATTATTGTGTTCAGTGAAAATTATTACTAAAACAAGCATTTCACATCTAAACACCTTAATTAGTTGTTTAAGTACTGGAACTTATCAACTGTATAATTAGTAAACGACTTTTAATTCTAAATTTTCTAGAAGTCTATTTTTCATAAAGGTTATAATATATTTACCTCACGACCACCGGTGGTTATATGGAAAACGTAAAATAATAGACGTCCTATAACCGACCCCAATGTGTTATCAATCACGTTGAATTCTCATTATTCATAGAAAACAAAGATTCGAAACTCACTGCAATGGCCTTCTTGCACAATTGAATTTTATACACTTAACCAGAAATTGTTTGTAATTTTTTTTATTCAGTAAGCAATGCGTATTATGTATTACAGATCTTCATAGAAATGTTAAGTGGTCGGATTACGGGAGGAGGTCGTTATTAAGAGACTTTAGATTAACACAAAAATATTTATTTTTTCAGCACCTATGAGACTGAAGAAAAAATCTTGCTCCTGTTATCTATGACTCAGTACCTACGCGGGGATAAAATTTCAGGAATAATTACGGAACAGCGCCGTAAAATTTACGTGACTCGAAAAATTTGTTGTGTACTTTAAGACAAAATTACCGCTTAATACACAATTTTTCCTAGACTAACAGGCAAATTTTACGGTTTTTAATCTAATTCACTGATACTGAAAATCGAACAAACTTGAAATCATTTTCTTCATTGTGTGAGATTGAGTTTTCTGTGTTTCTGAATTTCAATTGAACTTATTTGCTGAAGCTCCAATTCTTTACGGCCTACCAAAATTACACAAACATGGGATGGGGAACAGTTTCATCATTTTGTAATGCTCCCACACAACTATTATGTAAAAAAATTGGCTAAAATATTACCTAATTTACTTTATTTCACGCCAAAGTATTCCATACAAAATTCACAAGACTTAATCAATAAGATTAAAAACTTCATAATTCCACATAACTCCAAACTAGTGTCCTTTGATGTGTATAATCTTTTTCCGTCTGTACGCGTTAAAGAATTATTTAGTCTTCATAAATTAAAAATACATTCTGTGATAAGTGACAAGCAGATAGCTGCGCAATTGTTAGATTTCATAGATTTGTGTTTGTTCCAAAATTATTTTAGCTTTGACGAAAATATATAGATTCAAAAATATGGGTTGACAATGGGCTCAGCTTTTTCACCTTTCGGAGCAGAATTTTTTTATGAATGATTTAGAGACACACTTGTTCGAGATGAATTGTCAGTTAACAAATATTGCTTTAAAGTTTTACAGGTACGTTGATGACATCTTCTGCATCTGGACGGGTACAAATATGTAACTTCTTAGATAATCTTTTAAATAAAATGGACAAGAATATTAAATTCACTGCTGAAATAGGAAACAAATCTCTAAATTTTCGAGACTTGACAATAGAAGTAATTAATAATAGAAGACTGTATTTTGATATTTATAGAAAAAATAGTTATTCTGACGTCACAATTCCGTAATTTTTCCGTACATCCTTAGAGTACAAAAATGGCTGCCTTTCACTCTATGTTAGATCGTCTGCTACATGCACGTTCCTTTTGCCACTGATTCCTTTAAAAAGGAGGAGTCATTTATGAACAATTTTTCCGAACAGGCTGATCAATACACTAAGGGAAAGCAATATTGAACCCATAATACTATAAAGAACTTATTAGTCTATAACAAAATAAAAACAAAGACGAATAAACTCTTTCAAAGTGGTGTATACCAAATTTATTGAAACGATTGCCCTTGAATTTATTTAGGAAAGACAAAAAGATAATCAAAAGCAAGATTAAGGGGAGAACCTCCACCAAAAATAAATTTTGCATTTTTTTTGCTTTAAAAATTCAAAAAAAAAAATTTTCAATGTTTTAAGCTCAATAGAAAGTCTTAATAGTCACCGATGATGTGCTCCAACAGTGCCGAGAACACTGCTTTGTGTTCTGCTAACTTCACCTGAACTTAGCAGAACACCCCATTTTTGAAAAAAAAACTAAGGAGCAATAATTTTTTCCCTCCAACTAATTAGCAACAAATTCACTTAATAATTTAGGCACCGTTCCGATTCTGTAAATTCATTTTTCATGAAGGTGTTCTGCTAACTTCACCTGAACTTAGCAAAATATCCCACTAATTAGCAACTATTTAGCAACAAATTAAAAGAGGGTTAGATTCTTGATTCGAGAAATGTGTTACGCTAAGTTGAGGCACATCAAAAATAAGACTTTCCGTCACTCCCCTTACCCTATTTCCCCTCCGACACGAGATATAAAGTAGACGAAAATAGTGTGGAATTATTAAGATATTTGAAAAATTATAAAACTCTTGATACTCCTCTACGAAATAAGGAAAGCTAAACAGGATAGCTGCTCTTTGTTAAATGATCAGATAGATTTTAAAAATAATAGCCCGCTACTTTGTTCAGCTTTGTGTAGATTTTAGTTTGACTTTTCCCTAGTAAGCTCTTAAATTATCGGTTTCATAAAAAGATATGTGAAACTGAAAAACAAGTATGTTTTAATATCCTTCAAGATTAACAGGAATATGTTTCACCAATTGGACTGATTTCAGTTTATTAATAGTGAATTGATAGAGACAGCTCTTTTAATTTCTTTGGAATTGAACTGTTTAAAGTGAAGATTGGCTTAACGTTAAAGATGTTGTTGAGGACTAGGGTTCAAATCTCAGACTGTATATATTTTATTAATTTGATTACTTTTAAGCTTTTTGTGTTCTGTATGCTCGGAATGCTCATTGAAACCTTTAAAAATGTTATGTTGCTGTTCCATAAAAATTAAAAAAATCAGTTGCAACACGATTACGGTTAAGAACCGTAATTTTTACCAAAACGTTCATATAAAAATTCCAGAACAGTGTTCTCTCCGTGTACTAACTCAGATAATGTCGAAATGTTAGCTTTGGAAACCTAGAAGATCAGAGGGGCAGTGTTTTTTCAAAAATTTTCAGCTATATCTTTATAACAAATTCACCAGAAATTTGGGAAAAATATTTTTTGAATCCTTAAAAGTATTTGTTTATTTCTTCAATACAGATTCGTCACAAATGACTAATACAGCAGTATATATAAATTATTAAACTAAAACTAAAAATCAAAAGTGTTAGTGAACAAGTCATAAAAATAACTATGGGGCAGCAGTCAACAGAATTCATATCACCCACATCAACCTAGGCACTGCCTGAGTAAGCCCCTCAACCGTAGCCTAGAGAAGTGCATGTCGAAATTGGCGAAATGTTGATTAAAGAGGCGAGATATCGACGTGATGGGCTCGTGCATCCCATATAGAGTTCGATGACCAGGGACGTACAGGAAGTCTCGATTTCTTAAGGAGCGTTGCGGGATCGAGAAGGTGACGGCCTCCAGTAATTCGGGCGAGTTTATCGTTCCCTGCAATATATGGAACAAAAATTGGCAATATTGCGCCTCTTTTCGAGGGAGTCGAGAGAAATCAGACACAAACGATCGGCGTAAGAGGGACGAAGTAAAGGATTAATCCAGGGAAGTCTGCGGAGAGCAAACCTAAGGAATCTGCGCTGCACTGCCTCGACGCGGTTGACGTGAACGGCAAAGTAGGGGGAACACACAGGGCTAGCGTATTCCAAAAATGGCCTAACGAAGGTGCAGTAGAGAAGTTTGGTTAAGTAGGGATCATCAAGCTCCTTAGACCATCTTTTAACAAAACCCAACATCGAACTAGCCCTAGCAACGATCGAATCCACATGATCCTCCAAAAAAAGACGAGAGTTAAGGACCACGCCCAAATCATTCATTCTATCGACCCTACCCAAGACAACACCATCGACAGTGTAGTCGAAGAGGAAAGGAGATCTTCTACGGGAAAGGGTCATAACGGTGCACTTGCCAGTATTTAAAGGGAGGCGGTTGCGTGAACACCAATCACAGAACGAAGCCAAGTCAGAGTTGATGAGACCGCAGTCTGATTCACAGGTAACAGTACGAAAAATCTTAGTATCGCCTACATAACACAGAATTTTACTATTTGATAGCAGAAGCAAAACATCATTAATATATATGATAAACAGGAGCGGGCCAAGGATACTACCCTGAGGCACCCCCGAGGTGACAATTATTTGGTTGGAAAGAGCACCACGAAATAGGACTCGCTGTGTACGACGAGACAGGTAAGAGGGCAGCCAATCGACGAAGCAATGAGGAAACCCAAGAATTGACAGTTTACAGATTAGGATTCCATGGTGAATCCTATCTAAGGCCTTACTAAAATCCGTAAACACACAGTCCACCTGCTTACTCGCTTCGATGGTCGGGAAAGAATAGTTAACGAATGCAAGAAGGTTTGTAGTTGTCGATTTTCCCTTAAGGAAGCCATGCAAGAAAAAAGGACTACAGTGAAATGGGAGTACGTCGCTGACGAGGGACTCAAAAACATTCGCAGCATGGCACAGGCTAGCAATCGGTCGATAGTTGGAAATGTCAGACTTACTTCCTTTATTATGGAGCGGGATCAAAACAGAAGTCTTCCAAAGTTCGGTTAAGCGGCCGGAACGCAAGGACAAATTGAACGGATTACAGAGAACACCAGCAAGAGGCACTTCTTCAAGAAGCAAGCGGGAATACCGTCGGGACCACTCGAGAAGCCATCTGCTAAATTAGATAAATGTTCAGCAACACATGCGTCGTCAAATACTAAGTCCGCGCCAGGTGGGCAAAATCGGAGGTGGAAATATCACAGGTTGAATCACAGAAACAAGTTCGGAAAACAACAGAACTACGTTGGTATGAGACAATAGCGGTCACCTTAAGAAGAACGAAGCAGAATGTTATTTAAGTAGACCTAAGCAGTATGTAGCCCAAATGTTCGAAGCCCTGAGTAGAGAAGCTTGTAAAAAAGGACGATGAACGCTGCTTAAAGTACACTTATGGAATGTCATTTAAGCCTGAGTGAATACACCATAGTACATCAAGCTGAGATGTTGACCCTTTGTAATGACTTGAAGGACAATCAAATTATGGGCAAAAACGTGATTGTAGCACTTGGTATTCAAGCGCTGATTATGTACGTAGTACAAGTGGTATTCAACACATTTCTGGAATTTAAATTCTAAAAATCAATGAGTGTGCCCTGAAACTGGTTTGGGTAAAGAGATACAACGGTTTTGAAGGTAACTAAAGGGCGGATATTCTCGCTAAGCGAGGAGCCGACTCGAACTTTCAAGACAGGGTCTTTAGGAAGAGGCAAGATTAGAGAACTGATCGAAAAGTGGGCGATAGAGGAACACTGGAGACAGTTTGAAGAAGTGAACTCGAGAAAGGCGTCTGGAGGAGTAGTCTGAATCGAAGAACTCTAAAATGGCTGACGACACTCTTGACAGGACATAGTAATTTATGGTGTTATCTGAAGAAAATGGGATTCATTGAGGATAAGATCTATAGACTATGCCTTGAAGATGAGGAGGTGGCAGCAAATATAGTGTACCAATGTCCAGAATTAGCAAGCAAGAAATATGCACTTTAAGGGAAACATTGGCTTAAAAAAGGGGAGTTTGGCACAGTGTCCTACAAGCATATCCTTGCAATAACCAAGGCCATTGAAATGAAGATTGAGAACTGAAAAAATCCAGCCAATCCTCAGTAAATTTTTTGGGCAAGGGATAAAAATGGAACGAATAGAGGTATGTCTCGAGGATGCCGAGGAGGTGGCTTTAGTAGGTAGTGATTCTACATGCTTAGGGGTGCGAAACTCTGAGCGTTTTTTGAAGATTTCCACCTCCTAACGTCAAAAAAAATATTACGAGCATCGACTCCAGAAGACATTTATGTTGAAGAGCAGTAAATAGAACAGCTGAAGCTGAAGCTGATGTACAGGTTTATTAATAAGGCTCGAGTTTCACTTAATACTTTTGTTGAGATAAGTGATGGCAATAACAACCTCTCCAGACACACACAATTCCGAATCTTTGAATCGAATGTAAAATCTCTTCTTGTGTACGTTCAACATGGAAAGTGATATGTCAAATAACATCTAAGTTACAAGTCTTTATCAAACGGTGTCTTCCGTCGCATCCTTCACATTCATTAAATGGAGATCATTACCAGCGAAGATCTACACAGACCCACAGACCAAGACAGGATAGACAGCGATGTTCGAACACAAAAGTGCCAATTTATAGGCCATGCATTAAGAAAAGAGCCGAGCAACATCGCTCAAGAGGCTCTAGATTGAGACCCGCACGGGACCCAAGGAGGTCGACGAATTGGACGACCGCGTAACACATGGAGAAGATCCGTCGAGAAGGAAGGTACCCAGATAAAAAAACCAGAGCAAGTGTTGAAGGTGTTGGTGCAAAACCGGACCAGGTGGAAAGTTGGTGTAGTAAACACCTTATGCAGCACAAGGGATTAAAGAAACCAGAGACGGAGAAGCTAATTTGTGGTTACTTAAAAATTCGTCGGTGATGTAAGGAGTAACGTGTTGGCATTTGATCCTGAGGTGGCAGGTCGAAATCTCGCCAACGGCAATCTGCTGGTGATTCTTGCTAATAGCTTAAAATTGCGTATTGTCACACAATTCCTCTCAAGTCGAGTTGATATGTAGGTAGGCAGGCAATATATTGGACCCAAGAAAAAGTACGGATTGAACTCTGTACGGGAATGGACAGTAACAGCTAGCTAAACGACGCCCAGCCGACGCAGGTAGATGAGTTTTAACTTGACTTCCAGATGAATTTTGATTAATGTCAGCAAAATAGGGATAGTGGCAAAGGAAGCATCATAAAAATCAATTGAGGTACATAGGTTTGATCTTCTTTCTTAAAATGTGTTCCAGTAACAAGGCTCATTAAGATCAAATAAAATGTATTCGCTCCCCGTACGGAAAGTACTCCCATTGAAAGAAAACAATCAACTTTACCCACTTCCTGCTGAGAGTAGCCCTGGTGCGCCTTTCCAGTCTTGCCGGTGAAGGAAGTTTTCTATCGAAATTATATTCATTATCTTCGCAGAGCTGGCAGTCGACAGGGCGATGCTTTCTCATTTTATAGAAAAAGCAATTATTTCCGAAGACAGTTAAACAGAAAAGGGACACAGCCTGAATATTGAAATAGCCCCACCTCATGGCTCTTTCTGATTTCTGTAGCAATTGCGGAGACCAAAGACAAATATCTTCATCTGGGATGTAATCAAAATGGAAATTTATTGGGGCACTTTGTCACTTGCACGATACGCAACGGATCTCGCGATGTTAGAAATTTTATGAGTTCCTCTCAGGCCCGCAGCAGTACACAATTCCGTGTTCACCCTGTGCCTCAAAGTGCCCGACATGTGAGCACTAAAGACGGCATATAATTTTATTAAATTTCTCATTCGGGTATTGTGCGAGTTGTAAGTTTCCTCGAAAGCAGTAAGCAAGTGGAAGTTATGGATTATGTTATCGCCACACTAAAAGACGTGGGTTAAAACGGCGGAAGGGTGAGTTTCTGGTAATCCAGCACGGCACGTAAAAAACGGGGAGGGATCGGATATTGCCGCAACACATCAATTCTCGACTAATGGATAAAGTTGTTCAGGTGAGCGCTAGGAATCGATAAAAACGTCCACAGACAGCAGCAGGTTTTCAGTACAAACATGAAATCCGGCTGCAGAAACTTGGAAATTGTACCGCCGGCTCCCCATTTGGTAAGGAATGATCGATGCCGGTTAGGTTGCTCTTGGACGCTACTACTAGCCATAGTTAGCTTGGGAAGATTGATGGGATTCGTTTTCGGGTGGGAATCGCTTCTCTTTCTCAACGCTACTCGAAGACAACCAGACCCAACTCAATTAGGAAACTGAACAAGATTGCAGAGAGGTGTTCCAAACTCTGTCTAGTTTCCACTTCTCCCTTCCCAGAAAAACGCTTCTATCAAGAATTGATACGACGGCGTTTCGGGCTGTCACTTGTATAAACAACAGAAGGCGTAAAAAATGCTCTAATTACCTTGACTCGCTTGACACTTGCCAACAAACGTCGCCGCTATCAGCAGTAGCAGTACCAATGTCATCCGGTGGCAACTTAAACGGCGTTTATTTCCTTTCCTGAATGAATTTTTCATTTTTACAGCCAGATTAAAAGAATTCCCAAATTTACACACAACAGCACAATATTAAATCACTTTAGCGAGCATTTTCTGTACACATTTTCGCTCGAACTTTTAATTTCACATCAAAACACAACAAGTAAACACACCCACACAGGCAGGACCACAAAACTTATCGTCTCGCTTAATCGCTTTAGCTAACTGAAGGAAAACATAAAATTTATACCGATATTTAATTTACACGTTATTCGATCATATTTATTACTTTTTACTTAATTTTACAGGCTGAATAAACAAGAAAACATTAACACGAATTGGATATCAACGTACCACCAAACCGACGGCCATATTAGTTCAAATCAGACTGAACTTGGCGTGGTTTATGCTCCCTGTCTGCAAGAAAGCATAATTCATCCATTTTAAGAGATTGGGAAGAGAGAGAAAAATCACGAAAAGCACAGAGAGAGAAAAATTTTGGAGAGCTTTGAAAGAGCACGAAGAGCTTACAACAACAACTACCTAGTAGGTGGCTTAAGTTGGCAACAGTTCAATTTAAAAGTTGAATTAATTATGATGTTTTTGCAGCACTACATATTTAAAATGAAATTGTTAGGCAACCACACGATATATGAAGAGGAGTACTACATGCGCCCAAATTTCTTTCCTTAAATAAACGCGAATTGTATTTTAAAAATAACATATAAATAAAATGACGGTTATTTTAATTGAAATGCAACCAACTTAATCCACCTACTAGGTAGTTTTTGTTGTAAAGCTCTCTAAATTAATTTAAAAGAGTTAGCAAATGTGTTGTAAGAGAGTAAATGCAAGAGAAACGAAATTTGAAAGAGACAAAGATTTGACCTTTCAGTGATGCCAATTTCGACGTTTTTGAGTGTTTTTTGTATTTCCTTCCCAACTTTTTGCTAGTGTCAACCGACCGAATTTCGACTTCGGTTTCAGTTTTTAAGAAATTGTTATCCAAAAATTGTTCGTTCCTGTAAGAAAAAATAACAGAAAGAATAGGATACAAAATTTGGAACCTTTATTATTACTTAGTTTATATTTTTAAACAGTAATTCTAAAAATTAGTTGCGTTAATTTTCTTCGAAAATAAATTAATATTTTTCTTAGTTTCTTACGTGTTTATATATTGGACGCTAAAACCTGAAAAAAAAACAGAATAATTTGTTTAGGCCAAAATAAAAAGAACTCTACTTATCTGTGATGTTTTTTCAGGTTTCGATAAATGTGTGTCCTAGTCAGCGCTTACTGTCCTCCCAATTTCTTTAGCATTGATACAGCATCCGAATTCAAAGAGTCGATTTCATCAACCGTTATGCAAAACTATAACGCGATTTTAACGTGAACTCACTAATAACAAATGCTTCATCGGACAACTTGCAATATCTTTTCCAAACGTTAAATTTGGAAAGGGTTAATGACCAGCCTACTTACTTCAATTCATTTCACCCATCACTTCTCGAGTATTTGCTTACAAGGACTCTGACAAAGTTTTATTCCATACTCAAATTAGCCCTCCAAAGAATTTGATCATGACATTTTATTCCTCAACTTTACCTTAGGTCGAGGGCACTATGAATCGATAATAACTTATCGCGATTTTAAAGGTGTCGATGTCGAGCGTCTTTTGACTCAATCCTGTGAGCTGACTTGGAAAAACGTTTATTCAGCCAACTCTGCTGATCATAAAGTAGATATTCTCGTGCAAACTCTTACTGACCTCTATAATGATCATATTCCGATTCGTAGTGTTCGTGTTAAGGCTACGAGATGTCCTTGGTTAACAAGTGAGCTACGTGGCATTTTGGCTGAAAGAGATTTTCTTCTTGGCCGATATAGACCAACGCGCAATCCTGAGATGCTCACAGATGCGAAAAGAGCTTATTTCAGTGATAAATTTAATTCCAATCTTCCACCTAAAAATTTATGGAGAAATATTCGCAACTTTGGCGTTTATAGTCGGGAATCGTCTGAAATCAATATTGATCCTAATGAGCTTAATATATTCTTTGCAGCAATCCCGACACCAGCAGCTCCTATGACAGGCCTCAATTCTTTCATGGAAGACTTCCCTAGCGATGGATTTGCCGTTCGGTGTGTTGATGCCGTGGAAGTATTTTCAACATTGCAATCAATTAAATCTAATGCTGTGGGATCTGATGGGTTACCTCCCCGATTTCTCAAATTAATAGCTGCGGGATTATTCCTATTCCCAAGAAGTCTACCGCTTTGCATATGAATGATTTTCGTCCTCTCAGTTTGCTTTGTTTTTTATGCAAGATTTTTGAGAAACATATATTCATGCAAATTCTGGACCACGTCAGTAGGAATTCTATAATATCGACTTGGCAGTCAGAATTCCGCCGCTCTCACAGTTCTGAGACTGCCATATTGAGGGTCACATCTGATATACATGAGTTACTCGATGAGGATTGCCTAACAATCCTTGTCTTACTTGATTTTAGTAAGGCTTTTGATTCTATTAATCACCTTAACTTGCTAACAAAGCTTTTCCGTCGTTTCCCATTCTCTTCGACGGCTATCAAGTTTATCCAAAGCTTTTTAGATGAACGGAGTCAATTTGTTCGGGCTAAGGATGAGCAATCGGAGGTCGAACTACTTAGGTGCGGCGTACCTCAGGGATCCATTTTAGGGCCTTTGTTGTTCAGCTTGTATATTAATGACCTACCTGATGTAGTTCTTGATGCCTCTATACACTTATATGCAGATGACGTTCAGATATATCTCAGCAGGCCAATAGGATATGGTATATGAATATGAAAGGTATGAATGCAGGTTGCCGGTGAGCTTTGGATATCTCCTCTGCAACCCTGGAAATAAGTATCCATTAGAAAATCAAATGGCAGTATGCTGCTAAGTCTAGCTGATTCCCTTCAATAAAATGGTAGTACTTCTTCCAAGTGTGTTTCTTATCTTCTCTGATGGCTTTTTTATAAACCTTAAGGCAATCTTTATATATGTAGCAGATATTGAAGATACCTCGAGTAATCTTTCTCAGATTAGAGAGATCTTCATTCCACCAGGGTGGAAGGGATTTCTACTTTACTTTAAGTGGCAGGAGATGTGGAAAGCCGGTACTCATAGCTTTCTTGAATGTACCTACCCTTGATTCAAGTTCTTGAATAGTTTCGATGCCCAAATCAGGTATATTGGAAAGTTTCGATTTAATTACTTGACTAAATTTCTTCGAGTTAGTTCTTTTGGAGTTTTTGAAAGGTTGAGGCGGGAAGGTGCCCTTGTTACAAATTTGGAGGTAAGCTTTAATTATAAAATCCAAAACAGACTCACTACATTCGATGTTCTTATAGCTGTCCCATAATGTATGTTTAGCATTGGCGTCACAGTCTATCAACAGTTAGTTTTCTTTTGATTTTAGCGCGGTTTTAAGCACCTCCACTTCTGGTGGCGGGACCGGTCCATCATGAGCCATATAGGCCGAGGTTATGCAGCTATCCATTTCGCAGCTGCCTGCTATCTTGTCAACTGTCAAGTCTGCTGAGCTGTAGTTGGGGGAAATGAAAACTTTTAAGTTCTCTTTTTCCAGAATGCATGTCCTAGGCTTACCTCCCAGATTCGCGTTCTTGCAAAAAAAAAATTCTTCCTTACGTCACCTAGTCCCTTACTGCCAGATCTCTCACCCAAAGTTCCTGAATGAGGACAATGTCGAAGTCATCTTCCCCTAGGAAGGCCAGCAGATTCTCTGTAGCACACTTCGAGTGCTGCAAATTAATCTGCAGGAAGGATCGGGGCTGTTCGATCTTCATCTCCTTCAACAATTTGTCTGTACCATCGATGAAGTCGACGGCATCTGGACACTGGTTGATGAACCCGAATATCTTCAGTTTAGCTTACCTTATGCCAAATCTTAGCTTGAAGTCTGCTTTTCCTAATGACGCCAGGTACTCCTCCTTGATCAGAAGGAGGAGGGACATGTTATATATTGTAGTAATTTGTTATTGTTCAACTTCATGTTGGGCAACCAAATGCGAACTCTAGGCCTCCTCGGTATCTCTCCAACTGGAGTAACTCTTAATTTGGAGCCACACCTCATTAATCTTAGTGACATAGCTGCAGAAGAAGAGAATTGGTCCTCGCTTTTTATGATTCCAAAACCTCTGACGATCTCCGAGGAGTCGAATCAAGGCAGCTGCCCTCCCAGGTGAGTAAGCAGGTGGTCCATCACCATTTCGGAAAGTCTTCGGATCCTGTCCTGGGTGTGAGCCGGCGATGGTGTGGGATTGCGATTAATGTGCACTACCCGGCTCCTCTAGGTGGCTTCCGTAGATGTCTCATCTTCAGGCCTGTTTCGCTTGCTCACTTCCAGTTGCCTCTATGGAACCAAGCATTGTATTTCGCCAGTATGGCTCATTATTTCGTTTTGTCTGCCTTGTCACGCTTATTAGCAGCACCGCTGGCATCCTTCTTTGCAATCTTGCCTAGAATGAACTTGGCCTTTTTGGTACTGCTTCTTGAGCATATTTCCAGCAGACGTTCTCTTTTCTTCAAGCTTCGCTTTTCCACTATTGCTGGTGGCTGCCTTGGCCGAAATAAGTTTTATACTGGATTGCTTATGTTACACGGGAGCACTATAGCTGATGCTCGCTAATCCATTAGCTTCGGTAGATTGCTTAGATTTCACGAAAGCACTATGGCGGGTACCCTCCGATCAACTAGCTTCGGTGATGGTCTCCTGGCTACAATGGAGGGCTACAATTGGACTTCTGGCGATTTGGTGATCTCCGAGGAGATCGAAGTTAAGTTTTTAAATTCAAATTCAAATTCATTTATTAACTAACACCCTAAATACAAGTTAACTATCTTAAGCGCTTAGGAAGCTAGTCCATACAGCGCGTCTAACATATTTTTTCTTATACTTCTACTTCTATTATTTATTCTTAATCTATATAATCTTATGATGTGATATATGCTTAACCCTATTAAGATTTTCTTAAGTCTACTATAATTCATGGGGTCAAGGAGTTGGGAAAGGGGTGGGATTTCACCCCGTTAAATATCTCTTGTGGTCGCGCATTCGTTCAGTACATGTTTAATAGTCAGTCTTTGTTGGCACCTTAAGCATCCTGGAGTCGGAGATCTGCTAAACAGATATTGGTGCGTCATCCGTGTATGTACCGTTCGCAGTCTCATCAATTTGCTTGTTTCTGACCTTGTCAAGTTCGCCGGATATACTGGGGGTGAGGTTTTGTCCCAGTGCGTCCTCAGGAAGGTGTTGTTGGACCTCCTGCAGCGTGCTTAGACCGATTCGTTTTATGAAGGCTTGTGTTTGCGGGATATACTGTTCTTCGATTTCATTAATCGCTCTATTTGCTTACTGGTCAGCGGCCTCGTTTTCGGGGATTCCCTGATGTCCTGGGATCCATTGGATTTCTATCCGACCTATTTCAGATAACAGCGCCTGTCTGGCCCAGGCTACTAGAGGTTCGGCGTTGGCGTGGTTCTTTAGCGCCTCTACACAGCTCTTCCAAACAGTTCTTTTTGCTCTGAAGTTTTGATTTCCTCCCGAGGCTTTTGTTATCATGGCTGCCGTGACTTGCGTACTTATTTTTGATCCGTCTGTTTATACGACGTGTTTTCCTTCTTGTTGGTTGACCGTTTCCAAGTATATTCTCCTATGGTCTTCTGGTTTGTATGTCTGTCTCGTTTTATGTCTGTTCGTCCCCGAATACGCGGCCACAAGAGACATTCTACGTGGGTTTTCAGGGGGCGGTTCAGGGGGTGGGCTTGGGTATACTCAGCCTATCCAGTACATCTACAGCTTTCTCTATTGCATTGTTCGGTGTTCTTCTTCCTAGCCTTCTTGCTTGTAGGTAATTGTCGATTGTCACTCTGTGTGGTCCATATGATGTCTGGCGATAAAGTTGATCCGGGCCTTCAAAATCCTGTCTTGTATTGCACCTATGCCCGCTTCGATTGTTGATGCTGGGATTGGTGTGGTCCTCAGCATTCTTGTTGCCGTTCGTCTTATTTATGTTTGTCTGTATTCGTTTTAAGTATGTCTGTTTTGTCCTACCATACAGAAGCAGTCCGTAACCTATGTGTCCTGTAAAATAGGGTGTCAGTAATTTTTAGGATGCTAGCTGTTGATGCGCCTGTGTTCTTTGCGGCCAGCAACTTGGCTAGACCGTTTATCCGAGTTAGTTTTTTACAGACTGCTGCTGTATGTATGCTGTATGAATTTTAGTCCTAAGATTTTTAGCTTTTCTGCCCTACTAATCTCTACATCGTAGAACCTAACTGGGCTAGATGTCGGTGCCCTTTTCCTACTGAGGGTTATGGCCTCTCCTTTTTCGATGGGTAGCATGGCACCCGTCTCTGAGCACCATGCCTGTATCTTAAAAACCGCTCTTCTAAAGACCTTGTCGGTGTATGTAGAGTAATCTATGTCGAGTTGGTCGTCCAGTAGCGTCATTTATCCGTGTTTGTGTGTGTTGTATAATGCTGTAGACAGTGGTGAGCCTTGAGGAAGGCCGATTTGCAATGCGCGAGCCCAAGATAGGAACCCATTTACCCTAACTCGAAGAGTTCTATTTGTTATGAAGTCTTGGATGAGGCGACAGAATGCTTGTTAACTCCCCAGAAAAGTAATTGTTTCATAATTAGGTTTTTTATTCTTGTGATCCATTTTGGTCTCACGAGTAAATATGGAAAGGGTAGATCCGCCCCAGTAGCGGCGACATACCGGGGTAAGGCACTAATACAACCGACCTTGCCAGGGCATCGGCAAGGTCTTGTACTTTTTACAAGATTTTGGAAGCTTTAAAACATCCAGTTTACTCTGTCTGAAAATTTTTTTCACTATAGATGAATGTCGCACTAATTTTGTCATTTTACTTTTTCTATTTACTGTTTTATTAAACCGAATTTTTTTCTTATTTTTATATATTGATTATGTAAAATCCTATAAGAAGCTTATTAAATAAATTGAACTGAAAAACATTTAAACTATATACGTGTTTCCATACAACTTATTTGTTCGAGCAATGGATTGGTTTTAAACACAGTAAACCTTGAAAGCATTTTGTAAATACTACAAAATGTATTCAAAACCATTCGGCACGTCCTACGACGAATTTCATTGACTTTTCATGGATATTTTAAAATGTGCCTTAATGGTATTTGTAAGCTATTAATATTTGAACGCGAGCAAATTGCTTCCAGTTACATAACGCGCAATATATTGTGAATGCATATTTTTGCTCTATCCATTAGGAAATGGCCTCCACTGCATATCTTCCTTAATAGAAGACTTACGCACTTTTGTATTGTTATAAGGGTACAAAATCAGAACGTGGTAGGTTCTATGAATATGTTCTTGCAGATTCGTAATCAGAAAAAGCGTTATTTGTCAGCACTCGGTCACGTAAAATACCGAAATATCTTCTTTCCGTCTTGTGGGAAATTCTTGCGTAAAATATGAACTTGAAGTGTATTAAGCCGTCGACTTGCAGCAAAGCCTTTTCTCTCCTTGAGGAATTCGCCTCAGGAATGCTCTTGTTTCTTTCATTAGAAATTCCATTCGTGATAAAATTCCTTTTAATGTCGAGAGTGAGTATTCAAGTGGATGGGTTAAATGAGCCATACTTCGTGGAAATGCATAATTCACGACTTGTTCTTTTTATCTACTAAAATAAAAGCTCATCATCATCATCATCACCAGCTAATTTAACTCCTTCGGGGTTGAAGTCTATTTTAAACTTAAAAAAAAATGCCATGGAGTGTTTTTTTACAGTTTGTCTAGTCTTAGCCGCTTAAAACAATCTCTTTTAGAATATGCTAAAACTAAAGGATGTTAATTAAGAAAATTTGATTAAAACTTAAACTAGTTTTCCAAAGAATTTTAATTTTCTACGTTTCCATTTAGGGTTTCAACATTTAAAAAATAACTCCACAAACGATAAGGATTATATGTACAGGGCAAATCGATTAAAAAGGACAAGCAAGGAGCAGACCAATAAACTTCTATAGTCTGCTGTACTCATGCCATCTATGAATTTCTTAAGATGGGTTTGCTGCTTCTGGTACTTAATGAAAAATTTATAGCTGAGCTGCAGCAAAGCATCAGACGGGGCCACGGGACGAAAATATTTCAAACGTTATAAAGCTATGGGGAAACAGCATAAAGTTTTCACAGAAAAGCTATTTAGGAGGCAATAAAAAACTAAATAAAATGCTTTTAAGGGTGAAATGCTATAAGTTTACGATTTGTTTATTTATTTTAATATCTTCCATCAAGGGAAATGTTTCCCTTCGAAAGTACTTTATGAAATGAAAATTTATGAACGACATCGGAAGATTCCTACAGTTGCCCCGGTTCAAAAGAACTTCAGCACTCCACAAAGTATTCACTCTACAGAAAATTGAGTTGTAATAAATGCCATCAAGAAAGACGGTGAAATTTTCAATTTGACGAAAAGATGATGTTCTTATACGTATAAGTGGGACTCTTGTAGCCCTTAGATGTAAAAGATGTTAATTCATTTGGAAAAATTACATTCCTCTCAACCCTGCGATCTCTCAGCGTGATTATACCTATTAAGGAAAATATTTTTAAAAGTTCTTCTTTTATAATATGAGAAACAAGTAGAAGCTTCTAAGATATTTATAGATTACAATAGTAATTAAGGGTAAAACACTCAACTTAGAAAATTTTCTTGGATGCAAGAGTGCATGATGTTATTTTCAACTTTGCTTTTCTCTCAGTTCAGTTCCCGGTACCCTTTGCTGGATATGTGGCGGGAGCAGAACTTCATCCGGCGCAACAATAAATATTGCAAGTACATCAATAAGTTGGATTTCGAATTAATGTGAATTAAGGGCTTTTAGCGTAAACTGTTGACAACAGAAGCTATTATTAAGATCAAACTGAGAAAAAACCTATACCTGTAGTAACAAACTAAGCCTCCGGTGCAAAAGTGAGAAATCTGAAATTCCATTCCTCTGTTAAGATAGCAAACGTGCGGAAACCTATGAACTTCTAGAAAAGCACGAGTAGAAGTAGTAGAAATGAAAGCCATGTTTACTATGGAAAATTGCCAGAGTCAGAGTTTGCTGATCATTGTTGCCACGTGATTTTTTCGAAAATCTGTATATTACGGATTCCTGAGGAGGCAAAAATCCGTTGTTTCTCTATCTGGCTGAAAAGTTCGTAGACTACATTTTTTACGATGATTTACAGGATATTTGAAAACAAATAAATGAAAGTATTTAAAAATTAAAAAAAACTGCAATTTCAAAAATTTAAAATAGTGAAATTATACAAAGGGTATTGAACTGAACCTAATTTAATTGAATTTTTTTACAAACTTAGAAAAGGAATAATTTTCAGACATACTAATCCCACCAAAAACATTTCATGTAAAGAAGTTTGCCAAGACTCAGAAACTCATACCGCTTTCAATGTTAAAAAGTTATCAGATCTCATGTGGAGCCAAGCCCCTAACTCTACAAGGTCTAACTCTACAAGGCCTAACTCTACCACCACTAACTCTAGAAACCCTACATCTTGGTCAAAAAGTATGGCTTTGGTCTTTAATGTTGTGTCATGCATTAGAGCCATGAAACGGCCAAGCCAGACTTTTTGTCCAAGATGTAGGGTTTCTAGAGTTAGGGGTTGTAAAGTTAGGCCTTGTAGAGTAAGGGGCTTGGCTCCATATGAGATCTGATAACTTTTTAACAGTGAAAGCGGTATGAGTTTCTGAGTCTTGGCAACCTTCTTTACATGAAATGAATTTGGTGGGATTTCATTTCTTTTTTAAGATGCTCTAGTTCTTTATATTTTTCCGGGCTGTATTTCTTGTGTGTCATTTATTCTTTTTTTCATAGCCCACTCTCTATCGTTGACTCTCTTACTTGTTGTCATACTATTTGCAATAAGCGATAAATCACGGTGGTTCTTAGCTATAGCTAACTGTTGTGCTTTATTTATATTAACTTAAAGCAGACTAAATTAGCTTTCCAACAAAGTAAAAATATGTACATTTTATTAACCGAAATAACAAGAAATCTCTGATTAAACCTGAAATTTTAGTCGCAAAGCAAATTTTCATTCAAAACGCAAGCAGTAAATCATGGTCCGACCATGGTCTGGTGCTTGTATTTTTTTTAAATTTCTCCTTGCGTACAATTCCGTGCTTTCAGGCAGGGTATGACTATTTTGACTTTACTCGAAAGATTGTTTTCTTTATTTCAAGTTGAACAAAACTATTTGATCATAGAAGCAATAATTTCGGCACTAGGGCGAGTGTAAAGAAAAATCACCCCCCCCCCCCCGGCGACCTATCGTTCTGGCGTAGTCGAGTGAAGAAAGCCAGCAGATCCTTTCTTCGTAGCACACTCACTTTTTAGTTGTTTATATATGTACTAATAACATGTAGCTTTGATATCAAATTTCAGCTTTCTAGAACTTTTGGAAGTACCTCCCTAGAAGAAATTTTATATACAGGCCTGCACCCCCTTTATGGAGGGTTGGAGGGTGAAAGTTACAGATTTCTTAATTATCTCGTTGTTTGCGTGCAGAACCTAGTCTACATACCACATTTCAGCTTTCTAGGGCTTTTGGAAGTTTGGAAATGATCTTAGCAGAAATTGTTATATAATACAGAACCAGACCCCCTTTTCGAGGGGTTAAAGGATAAAAGTTACAGATTTCTTAATATTTTCGTTGTTTGTGTGCTAATCCTAGCCAACATACCAAACTTCAGCTTCCTAAGACTTTAGGAAGTACCCTAGAGGTTTTGATCACGGAGGTTTTGATGATCATGAGTGCCGAAATCGACGTATTTCAGGTATTAATAAAATCTGAAGTAGAAAAGCTGGACAAATGAAACTTAGTCTGTTTCATTAGTCTGGTAACTACATCTTATTATAAGAATTTGTGTATTATCCAGACCGAAGCTATGAGGGTTTGAAAATACGACGAAACGCTTCGAGAACAGGTAGGTAGTGCCCAGTCTTGGCGGGTGAAATGGAAAACTCCTTCCTAGTTCTTGTTATATTTAGTGTTCTTAAATTATCCTTGACAAAAATTTTTTCCTGACGTCACCCAATTATAAATACATTTTCATACTTAATGACTATAAATATTATGCATCGATATATCGCATCGATAGAAGATGAAGGAACATTCTGCTGATACCTTAGAACAGAAAACGAAAGGAAGTGCAATACCGTGTATAAACCGTGTACGTATTTTCCGATTTCTTGTTCGTGGGAAAGGTGTGGGAAGGGAACCCAAAAGCACGCCTTCCGAAATGTCAAGTTGACGTGGACTTTCTGAAGAGTGCGCATTCAAAGTGTTTCTTGAATAATTTTCACTTTTCAGTTATTAAAAGTGGTGTAATTTTACAAATAAAGACAACTAACATTTAAAAGAGAGTGTGCGGTATTTTGTTGTAAAAATAATCGACGCATTGGGTGTGGAAAATCATTTTTAGGAAAGTTAAATAATATAATAAGCAATTATACAGCATTTTCTTTGAAATATGTGTTAAAGCTATTTACACAGCTAAATTTACAAGCTAAATTACCAAAGAATACAAACATTTCTCTAGATGGTACTCGTTTGTTTACATTTGAGATTCATAGGAGTTTTGGGTCGCCTTGGTGGTTTCAGCGACAGCTGACGGAAGTTTTTGCCTGGTGGCTCTAATAAAATTTTAAAAATATTAAAATATTTTTCTACTCTTACGTATTTTAGGTTTCCAAAAGATAAAGATTTCAGAGAACTGTGGGTAAAATCCATCGGTAGAACTGATTATATACCATCCAATGGTAGTATTGTTTGCGAGGACCACTTCGAATGAGTCACAAATTTACTACTTCCATGGTGAAAACTAACACATTCACACCTTTCAAAAACAATAAGGAAAATTCGGAAACTTTTTGAGCATGGTGCACTTCCTTTCGTTTTTCGTTCTAAGGCTGATACTATGAAATTTAAAAAGTGTGTGATGAAAAAGTAATTGAAAATGATGGAAAATTATATTTCTGTAGAATTTTTGTAAAAATCCGTAGAAATTCCGTGTTTCAGTCAAAATTCGTTGTAAAACCTCTGATTCTTTTTTCTTGTTTGAAAAGTCCATGTTTCTCCTGAGAAATCCGTGGTTCTGGCAACATTGTTGCTGATAACACAATTTAAGTGACGGTTAATTGATTACAATATTGTATGCAATTGAAGACTACAGGGAAAAAAGGAGTAAAAAAGTTTATTTTAAGAAATCCAAAATTGAAAATTTAAAGACCATTTAATTTTACTATAAGTAAAATAATTGCGATATGTTTGCCCTAAGGCATTTACAACTTTCTTTGAATTATTAAAAGCTTTATTATTATTTTTATGTGCATAAATTTATAAGAAAGATAAAAAATAAAATATTAGGTTTTAGTTTTCGGTGAATAGTTCATCATAAAAATGTTGGGCTTCTATTCCACAATAGACTTTAAGTATCTGCAAATCGTACAATTTTTCTTTCGAGATTGGTAATTTTCAGTATAAAGTTGAGAAGGGTCCATGTCAGAAATAGAGTCCAAAGGATTCCTATCAACAATGTATGTACTTCGAACGGTCCATTATAACAGCTTTTTCTTATAATATAGGTAAAAATATCGAGTCTTTTCAAGTAACGTAAATGGGGCTCGACGGACAATCTCATCTTCTTCGGCATGAACCGTTGGCATGTTGGTAACCTCGCTAACGTCATATACTTTAACTACTACTTCCTTAGTCGCTTTAGGAAGTTTCCAGTTTTTAGTGAAGTTTCCAGTGCGTCCGCTAAGTCTTGTAATTCTTGATTAATAGTCTGTAGTTCCGGCTTTCCTTGGCTTGATGTCGCCAAGACAGTCAGTCTTCGTACATGTTCAATCTTCACCTCTTCTGATGCATTCAAATGTCCAAATTGGTCTCGGCATTTCCGGCAAGATCTTGACTCATTTTCACTTTGTAACATTTCTTTCTTCATTCGCTGCTCTTCGTTAGTCCTTCGCCATCGAAAAAAACAAAAACACATCCATCGTTGTGGGCACCTTCTATTGGACTGTACATCTCTGACAAGTGATCAAGGGTGTTCCTTCTACAATCGCTTTGCAGATGACCTTCTTTACTGCAGGACCAGCATCTGTACTTGCGACGGGGCACTTTAGCTTCGTTGTTCCGATCGGTATCTCTCTTCAATCCAAATTCTTCTTGTTCCCTTCTGCTGCACTTTGCACAACCAGTCTTCTTCGTGTCATATCCCGGAAGGGTTGATCTCCTTTGCTTCCTGCAATCTCGTCGGATATGACCTTCCTGGCCTGCTGACATGTCCAGCATCTTGGACGGCCGCGGTTGACCTGGATATTGAGTCGGTAGCAAATATCTTTTATTTCGGTTTCTTCTGTCTCGTACATAGGTTTTCTAGAGGCTTGTTTTGCTGCCTTCCAAGCCAGAGCGTAAGCCAAAACGTCAGCGTTACTGCTCTTTCCAGCCAGTCGTACGGTCACGATCTGCAAGCGAATTAACAAATGCTGTGTCAGCCTTTCTATGTCCGCACATAACTGCTGCAACGGCTCTCCGTGCTTCTGTGTTCGGCTCCGCAGCTGTAGACGGTAGAGCTCTTGCATGTGCTGGTTTTCATACCGCAATTCTAATGCTTATATTAAAGATGTATAGCAATACCTCTGTTTCGCCGGGATAGTCTCTAACAATTCTGCTGCTCCACCTCTAAGTGCCAAGACAAGAGCTGTAGCTTTTTCTTCGTCACTCCAAAAGTTCATTGCTGCTGCCGTTTCGAACTGCAGTCTATATGTTTGCCAGGGCGTTTGGCCGTCAAATGTTGGAGGATGAAGTCTTTTATTTACGGTTACGTCTGTTGATAAAACTCCTGATTGATTTTTCTTGACGCTCTCCAGCTCACTCTTTATTGCTTCCATATCACCTTTAACTTGTTTAATAGTCATTTGCCCAGAAATTTCTACTTCTTCCAATCTCTTTTCTATATCTGGCTTTAACTCTTCCATTTTGTTTTCCACTTGGTTTTCCTGACTGACTTTGATAGAGTTTTCTATGGTCTCCAGTTTTTGCTCTACAGTTGACTCCAGACCTTCAAATTGTTTCTGCATAGAAATTTCCATTTCCGCTTTCACTTCTTCAACAGAGACCTTAAGTTTCGCTACTATTGATGACTTCAACTCGGCCGTCGACAATTTCTGTTCTTCAATTGCCTGTTTCAATTCACTTACGGACCCTTCTATCGACAATTTAAACTCGGCTGATGAAGTCTTCTGTTCTTCCATTGCCACTTTCAATTCGCTTACGGACCCTTCCATCGTTGATTTGAATTCGGCCGTCGATGATTTCTGTTCAGCCATTGATGCTTCTATTGATGTTTTCTGTTCGTCCATTGCTGTCTTTAACTGCCCCTTGGAAGATTTCATTTCACACATCAGAGCATTGAGAAGATCTGTCATGCTTGGAGTACTTGTTTCTTCTTCTTCTAGCTCGTCTTCAAAAACGAAAGCCTCTGGATCCTTTCCTTTTTTTCCATAGCTTCTTGTAGTAACGCTACCAGGGCACATTTATTTCTAATTGTAGGTAGGGAACGTTTACTTAACTCCCCCTTCAAGTCTTGGACACGTAATTCCTTCAGTTTGCGCCCCATATTCAGACTGGCTACACTATTTCACTTCAATTTCACAGTCACACTTTTTTTTTCAAGTTCACTTATTTTTCATTAGTCTTTCTTAATTAATCCCACTTCTGATACCAATTGGTAACGTAAATGGGGCTCTTCGGCCTCGACGGATTAATTAAGACACTTATTTTTAATCACAAATGTTCACAAGTTTATTCACTTCACTTAATTACTTTGTTTAACAATTTCCTTGACAATATTTCCCATTATCAAATGTAAACGCTTCGCAGTCTAAATCACGACTAAACCACTTAGGCTACTGCTTAACCCTATTTATACTACTTGGCTTAATTCTAGAAAGTTCAGTCACTTAGTTCTAGATATTTCCGTTACACATTTTCACCTCACATTTTCACCATGGGTTCGAGTCGTCCTTGACTTTCCCCTTTTGACATTTCCTTTTCTTGATTTCTGGCCACCTGGGCATGCGCATTACACGATTGACTATTTCCCTTTTCGTAGCCTACTTCGTGCATGTTACAATATTTTGGTGAACTTCAACCACAGTAAAAGACTAACTCGAAATTCTTCATTCCAGTCATCGCCTCCGGTTTTGGGTAATTATGCCCATATTCTTATTACATGCTAAGTAATGTGACCCCTTACAGGAAAAGTAATTTTTGTAGAAGGTAGCCTGCTTTTGTAAGCAGTAATGTAATGCAAGTAACGAAAGTTAGAAAAACTTGTATTTTCTCCAGGACACGAATCACAGAAGATATCTATTTCAGTTACTGTTTCTTGCTAAATATTCATTTAAAAGTAATGGATAGTTTCATCGTATGTAAAAAAATTGGTGTTAAAAATTGTCCGACAGCTTTCATACGAAAGAGGATTATTACGGTATTTTTCATTATACATTTCATATAACTTTGAAATATTTAGATCTTTTGAAAAGTAAACTCTTTTATCAACAGGAGCCTGTCCCGTGCTTGCAAGCGCCTCTTCAACATATCTCACTATCTTCTCATTAATGCCATGAACGGATGCGAACAGGCAAAAGTGGTTGCTGATGATGTTAAACATTCTCAAGAGTTAGTTACACCTCCAAGCGGTAGCAACCGGACAATGCATCATAGAACGTAGCTAAGTAAGTAATGCGGCAGGAGATAACCTCTTGAAAAATCCAAGAGAGTCTGCCCTGTCCCCCTATCTGCAGGACCCAGGGGTAGTTGGGTCGCGACTGGCGTCTCCTCAGGCACTTCTTTAGGAGTGGAGGTGGAGGGTATGGTAGACCCTAAGAGGTTGGCTATACCCACGCTATCCACAACACAACAGAAGCAGCTTTCGGAAAATTATCTTTTGAAGGTTCTGCGGCGGCTATGGAGGCTGGCTTGTGCCGACTGAAAGAGCTGCAGTAGTCCTGAAAGATGCCATTGGCAAAATAATAACTGTCATTTTTCCGGAATCGGTAAAGGACACACTTTGTTGACTGTAGGTTTAAATGTTGAGTTCTTGTATTTTACGGTGACTACTCTGATTCTAGTCTTCGTAAAACATGGGGTCAATAAATTTGAAAAACACATGGATGGGATAAGCAATATAAGGAAAATTGAAAGACATCAAGAATCGCTTATCTCTGATGGGTTTGCAGCCCGACGGCATCATCTACACGGATGAATCCAGAGTTGATGATGCAACCGGCGCAGATATCTATTATGTCACCATCAGGCGCTGAGAAGGTATACCTCAGTGTACCAAGCGGAGATGTTGGCCTTCCTGATGGAAAGTCGTCGGCCATGAGGTGTATGTCACGAACGTGCCTCTGTGAATGAGTTAACACTAATTTGGGTAAAAGGACACAGAAGAATTAATAGAAACAAGAAGGCGGATAACCTTGCAAAACAGGACTCCGTCTCAAATTTCCATGGTCCGGAACCATTCAATGCCTAAGGCAAAATAAGGGTAACGGGTATGATTATTGCATGGGCCAAAAAGGAACACTGGAGAGGGTGGAACAACATGAACTCCTGCAGGTGGCCGTAAATATTACTGATACTGCTACTAAAACGGATATCTATCATTTGAATAGGGTAACAATCAGTTGCTTAACAACACTGGTGGCAGGCCATCATCAGCTTCGCCATCTGCTGTAATTATATTTCTGATGTAGCAAAATGTATCTACCTGCTCTATTAACTGCTCTGCAAGATAAATTTCATTTTGTCTCCTGTAGTCCAGCTGATAACTTTGACTTTAGCAACTGCTATGATTTTAAGCCCTGTTCTCGAACTTTCTCTACTCAGGGCTTCGGACATTAGAGATACATGACTCTGTTTGTTCGTCCTCATAGATGTGTAAGGTAGTTAAAAAGTTTTTATCTAATCCCTCGTGATGAGAGATGGAAGGGCTACGACAGTTCTCCCTTATATAGGACGTGACATTGGCCTCCTGAGTTATACTATTTTGTGATGGTGATAATTATTTTTGGGATGCCTCTTCTACGTAAATCTGTCTATATATATTGACGATCAATGCTGTCAAACGCCTTCTTAAGTTCGACAAACATTAGATGTATCTCCATTCGGCGGATTCCTTGATGATAATTCTTAGGGTGTTGACGTGATCGCTTCAAGATGAACCCTCACGAAAGCCTGCCTGTTCATCATTTAAAATGCTCTCGGTTATATGCTTGATTCGTCTTAAGCTGATTTCGCCATCAATTTGGAGACTTCAATAAAAAGACAGATATCGCGTAAATTGCAACAACTCATCAGGTCGCCATTTTTGGGAATCTTCACAATTACGCCTTTTTCCATTTAGTGGGATAGGTCTCAGTTTCCCAACATTCCCGGATCACGGGAAGAAGAATATCAGCCGCAGCAATGAGATCCACCTTAAGTAGTTATACACTGGTATTCCCTCCATTCCTGGGGCCTCACGGAAGTTCTGCTTCTGCCAACTCCAGTCTCGCTGGAGTTTCCAAGAGAATTATGAGCAAAACTGAGTAATTGTCTGTTAAAAACGATCGAAAGATGCACTCTGCCCTAGATTATCAAGAACACAAGTCGGGCACTTATCGACGTTAAAATCGCGAGAAGATGCAAATATTTCATGAATCTTATCGATATCTGAATAATTTTTGATTTGATTTAAATTTGAGATTCTGCGTAATGAGGTGGCAAGAAGTGGAACGTATAGAAATCTTTTCTGAGGATGTCCTGGCCTATCCGATTTGGGCTTTCGGCATTCATTTCTTTCACAGACTGAATGAAATTGCCAATAGTCGGTTAAATGAAGTTAGCAAATAATAGTTTTAATTCCTATCTTTCATATTTAATCCTATTTGTGATGTTATCATAGACGTAGAACACAAAGCTCTATGAGGGATGTGTTAATTGTAAGATAAAATTGTGTCACGATGTGGGAGCAGTTTTATGATAGGGTTTTGAAAGATGGGAATTTTCTCCGTAAGATTACCCTCACGCACCCCCACCCTGCAATACAATATTTTTCGTCCCAATGTTCCGTTTTCTTTTCAAGGAAATATGGTCATCCTACCGCTTACAGTAAGCTTGGTGTTCTAAGAGAAACATTTGAATACACCAGTTATCATTTAAAGAAAACTTTACAAATGCAATCTATTTGTAATAGCAGAGCATATGTCTTACTGATTATTGTCATTACTACGATATTTCTAACGAAGACGAAATCTCGAACATATTATAAATTCCTCTCATCATTTATTGTGAACACACACATGTCATCATAAATTTAAAAAGTTTATAATAGTTTGTGTAGATATCAAAATAATTTCATGTTTCGAAAATTATACACGAATTAAAGTCAACTCCTTTCAAATTAAGTGAAACACAACGCAAGTATCATAGATGTCAATGCACGAAAAAAGCACCCTCAGGTCGTAAACTTTGATCTGAAGTGCATTGTCGAGTTTCGAATTTTTATCATCCCCCAAGGAAATCAAGCCCGCAGTCACCAGAACAGGAGAATCTGAATAACTTTGGGGAGAAATATGATATGAATATGTACATATATGAATAAATCTTTTATTATTCCTATTTCAAAACGATCCTAAGGACCACGTACACATTCAGAGTGAACATTTGCAACACCCGTTGAATGACAAAAATGCAAGTGGTAGCAATAGCAATCGTAGGGGTTGATTTGAGCTGAGATTTGTGATAAAATTTTCTTTGAATTGATTAAGGAAACCGAAGAATGCATTCAGCTGGAGGATAGAATTTCAAGGTTTGATTCCAAGGATGTTCATCGAAAAATTTGAAGAAACTTGAATAACTGCTGAAATAATGGGATTGACATTTAGAATACTTTTGATTTGTATATAAAAAGATTGTATCTACTATCTTATGTATAGATACTCGTAAGTTACTCCCTTAGTACTAGCACAATTTATTACTCTTTATTCCCCGTATATCTGTCAATTGGGTGAGTCAAGTTCATTATTTTTATTTGAAAGTACAATCTCTGAAATTTGTATATTCGTTTAATTATAATGAAAAGAATGTCACTAAATATACAGTAACTTAGTCCGACCTTTTTTTGGAAGAAATGAAAAAGACTGTGACCATCGGATACGCTGGATTTAATTTAAAATTAAAATACAGTAAATTATTATTTAATTAAACAATTTTTACTGACTTATAAAGTAGATATGTTGAAAAAAATTAAGTAATACGATGTCCCCATTTCGAAACCACGCGGCTGTGCTAGAAAACCCTGACCGTTTTGATTAAATGTTCGAAGACTTTTCGTAAGGTAGTTCCCTCAAGTTTAGAAATAAGGAATCGTTTGTAGTTTGAAAACACATTCCTAGGACTTTACAAAACTGCAGAGGAAAACATCGCATGGCATCAAATCAGTAGATCTGGGCGGCCAATTACTGTATGTCATGAAGTACCATTCTTATATATCTAGCTGTACTCTCGTTGAAAAGGAAGATTGGATATTACATTTAGTGAACCAACGAACACTTGATTCTACTCCATTTGATGCCAGTTTATGGATGTAAATCCAAAGTACACTTATGATATTTTTCTCCGACTCACTGTATCAGTGAGTATTAGTTAGTATTGGTGTTATATCTCAGAAAACTACGCTGTGTTGTCACATTCCCCCGCAGAACTACACACTAGAGTGCAAGCCATGTCGGTCATAAACTTTTTTATCCAACATTTCCACAGGCTTCCCGATGCTCACAACTCTCACATGATCAGGGTAAGCCTCCCTTCGATATGAGTTACAGTATGGTTGCTCATGATTAATCTCCATCGAGAAGAATCGATGTTCAAATTGATTTTACCTCCTTTCTTAAGAATGCCTATGCCCGTGGCTCTATAATTTATTATTATTATAAGCAGTGGATCAACTCATCAACTCAAACATCCTTTCAGCCACTTCGACCAAGATGATCTTTTATGACTTGATCCTGGTTCAGACTTAAGCCACCCAGTCAAGCTTTAGTTCCTTAATTAGACCTAAAATCTATTTAGGGGCTGTCTTAGCTACATCTAGTGGGGATGCAAAAGCCCCACCGAGATATCTGAGCCTGATGCGGCCGAGAGCCTCATAGTGACAGAGGATGTGTTTCGCTGTCTCCTTCTCTTCCAAACAGAAGCGACAAGTGTCTTTTTCAGCTAGCCCCATCTTTTTTAGGTGGTAGCCCAAGGGGCAGTAACCAGTTAGAAATCCTGTTATGAGCCTTAAATCTGGTTTGCTGAGTGAGAGCAGCGTTTCCGTTTTCTGTTTTGAGTAGGTTGTAAAAAACCTCTTTGCTTGTCTGAACCCTGGAATATTTTTCCAGTGTGACTGCTTGCGTTCGGCCTCCCATGATTTGATACGCATTGCTAGTTGGCTTTTGGATGAATTGTCGATTTAGCAAGTGTTAGAATAAGGCTTATCAAGAAATTTACTTGGTTACATGTACTTGGCCCCAGTAAAAACGACGTTCTTGTAATGCTGAATGTAGGGTAGATATGCTGGCACATATCGCGAACAAGATTATTAATGTCGCACAAAGTCGGGAATGTGAAGTATCTGTGGAACAGAGTTCCTTCACCACCACAAACCGTGCAGGCTCTTTGAATTCGTCGATCGATATGTGACAGCTGGTTTGGATGCACGAGGCTGTGATGGAGCAGTTTGAATGCCACATCAGAATCTCTGTAATTGGACGGATAACTATAGATGACTCTGTAAGTAATGATCCCCATTACTTCCAAGTTTACCCCAAGATGCGCGCGTCGTCTATTAACCCCTAAGGTATCCGTAGGATTTACTCATACGAAGGGCATGCCGACGTGAAATGAGTGTGCCCCAGGTCGTAATCGTGGAAATGAGATCCTGGGACCAGTCATGCTGATATGTCGGACGGACCGAGAGCAGATAGTAGTGCTTCCCTGCGCCGCTACCTCCCATAGAACTTACCCACAGCTGCGAAATTAAGTTATCTCTTTGACAGAACACTCGTTGGAATGCCAGTACCTGAAGACAACGAAATTTCACGACCATGTCTGTAAGACCCAAACCACCCTCCGCTACTGGTCGGCAGAGTGTGCTTTCAGCGACCCAACGTCCCCCCCCCCACCCAGAAGGCGTCAACGACCTTCGCATTCCGATTTTAACAGGTGCACGATGGACGAAGTAATCAAATAAATAAATAAGTGGATTCAGTCTAGTCCGCCACGAATTCACAGCTCCAGAGAGTTTCTTCATAGCCATGCGGCTATTAGATGTTTTACCATCGATCCCCACATATACACCTAAATATTTCAGGCAAGTATTCGTCCATTATGTTGCTTCTGCGTAAAAATCCATTTTAAATTATATGAGCTAAAATATTTTTCAAAGTTTATAGATTGCCCCTCGAATACAAACGTTTCTATCAAAATAATAATATCGAAACTGTTAACAAAATAAAAGAAGTGAGGATTTATCAATTTGCTTTTTAATCCAAAAATATTGTATGATAAAATTTTCAATTGCTTAGAGCCTACAGAACTATTAAAATTATCATTAGACTGGCAGCTGTTTTGTTGTCATTCGGTGTTAAGCTTTAAACCGGCTTCAATGATTAGATCTCGACAGTCCATTTTCAACATTGGGTTCAACATCGGTTGACCATACGAATTAACATGAAAGCACTCTTTTTTTATGTACAGCTTACAGTCGATTACGAAAAGTATAAGCTGTCCATCATTTGAAGAATTTTTTTACGTAATGTAAGCAGTTTTTTCGTCTATAATTATTTTTTTAGCGTTGAATATTTTGTTGTTTTTGAGCATTTCTCATTCCAAATTACATTTGAACATATGTATAAGTTGTATATCATTTTGTAAGCCATTTATAAGACCCTTTATTCTGATACCCCCACTCGATAGGTTTTGAGGAAAGAAAAATGTTTGAAGACATAATATGGCGCAAAAACTCGGCCATTTTAATTTTTATATACCCAGTTTCACTATTACAATTAAGTGAATCTAACGAAAATCCATCCAGCCGTTTAGGCTACAGAGCGTGCCGAAGAAATATACAAACATACACTCGAAAAACATAACCCTCCTTCTGGCGCAGTCGGGTAAAAAAAACTTAATTATTCTGATTTCCTTCACCTTTCTATTTCTGCACCTGATTTATTTTACGGAAAATTGAAATTAATCCAGCCTTTAAAACTAGTGATAAGGAGGTCCATAGGGAAACCGGATTTTTATTTTTATTAAATTTCATTTAATTTATTTAATTTTTATGGAAATTTTAAGTTTTTTAAAACATATTGAGTAATTTTGTAACACCCCTGATAATAAGTTGAACAAAGTAGGACTATAAGAGATGTATGATGCTATCTCCATATAAAAAAAATGATTAACTTTGATTCACTTCGTCCTCGTTTCCTCTCAGTTTATTGGTCTTAAATGTTCCTCAACTCTAAATAATCACATCATTCCAGAATCTGATAATTACCAGCACGGTTTTCGTTAGGCTATTTGTGGCCGTGTTAACGACCTTGCCCATCACTCCAAAATAGCATTGTTATCCTTTGAGCCTGCACATCTTATTTACAGCTCTATCACCTAACGAAAAAACAAAATCGATAAATCCATAAATCAATCTGAGAAATTTACGAGGGTGTTTTAATGGTGAAGATAAAGCTTAAACATCTGAGCCGCGGTTCGTTAATGCCATGCCCTTGTCTGTGCCATATGTATCCAAGTGCTCATAAAATCGTTATTTATTTTAGCAGCTTTGTTTTAACGAGTTCGTAAGAGCGCAATTAACATCGCGATTTAATTTGTTCTTTGACTGCAATTCTGCAATCAGCCAAATGGACGCATCCGCAAAAGTTTCATCGTCTCATACAGAAATCGCCACACGCTCCCTCTGTTTCCGGCTTCAATTTCGGTAAACAACACAAAATATTTGTGCTACAAAAAATGTTCGAAAAGAACACTTTGGGTTTATTCCAGGAATACTACCAAACCAACGACCAATGTTACGTCCGGGAACAAAAATTGAATAATTCAATTTTTCGCCAAGAAACTTCCGAGAGGATGGCAGATGATTCTATGAACGAAACTTTCTCCATCGCTATTTGTTGCCAGAGGGACCACAATTTGAATTGGCTAATGAGCTGGAAATGCTAAATAAATCAATTTAATGAGCAAGTAACTGGTCCATTGCTGTCCGGGAATTCACTACGATTTTGCTTGACTTAGCAAAGAGGCTGCGAAAAGGAATTCCTCCAGGGCTCTATGATTGATAGAGTAAGGATACTTTCAATGGAGTGTCTTTGCTATAGCGGCCATCCCTAGTTAATTATTCGATGATAAAAAAATCATTTTTAACCTAAGGCTCTGTGTACATACTTACTTACAAGGGCTGAATAAATTTATTCAGACATTTAAGCTCCTTTTTTGAAATTCAACCCATCCAAAGAAGAAGATTGTATTTGAACACAATTTAAGGACGATTTTCATTGTTTCCGGAACTAAATCTAGAGAAGCTTTTAAAAGTGGACGAGATCAGAGGTTCTGTTTTTTTAGCACAAAGAAAAAATTTACATTGGTATTCAAACTGGGACTGAATGGTCGAAAAATTATCATTTTGTATGATTAGGGAAATTTTAAAAATCTCCAAGAGCTGCAAATGGAACACCTACATGTGTCTGCAGAATAAACCAATGCATATGTTCGCTCATAAGCTACTGTTATAAGCGCTGAATCATAAAAGATAATTGTTCCACCGCTCCCATTTTTTTTTTAATTGTTAACTTCCTGATTTTGTTTTGCGTCCTGCATGAGAGAATTTCAAGCTCCGAGGAGGCACAGTGTGTGGTTAATAATTTCTCAATTTTTCAGGGGGATTTCTAGCAGAATCATGGACAATGCAATTTGTAACTTTCCTGGTCTGAAAAACTATTTTAACTAATGATGCGCAACGTCGATCTCAATTTAAGACAGGTAAGAAACGTCGTTTAATTTTGCGCCCAGCGTGGGATAATTCAAGTGGAAAAATACGAGAAATTTGAAGGGCATAATTGAGACATTAAGTGCAAATGTTGCTTAACCCCAATGCAATGTGAAATTGGTACAGGCGGTTTTTGGCACACCCTGCTGTAATATGCGTCTTGTCCCTTCATAAGAGCTCGGGGGTGATTGACCGGCTTTTCTCCATGGTATTCAAGCGTACAATTCTCAGAATTCATGTGCAACACAACTTAGGAAAAGGGAAAATAAACTATTCTGAGTAAAATAAACTTTTCTGAGCTTTCAAGAAATTTAAAGAAAAATGGGTAACAGATGTGGTGGCGGGGGTTGGTGGCAGTCATTCATAACTCAGGAGCCTTAGCGCGTAACTGATGTTATAAATGTAAGTGTATCTGTGGCCTCCATGCGGCGCCACTTTTACTCACAGTGTTATACCTATGCAAGCTATTACATAATACGGGAGGAGTAAACCTCTTGTATAATAATACTATGTGAGGACGGGATTTCTTAAAATGAAATGGTACTTATTGTAGGATCAGGGTTTACAAGATCACTTGTGGTATCTGCTCTGAAGCAGCTCAATCTGCTTTGGTAAGTTACTTTAGTGCGGGAAGCATTGGAAGATCTCTGCCTTCCCGATCTTGTACACTCTACAGAATGCTGTCGATGAGACGAATCGCAAATTCTGCGCTAAAACTAAAGTTTTGCACCAGGACGCAACCCCTTGGTGGGACAGGGAGCTGGAACGAATGAATAAGGAGAGTAGAAAGGCTTCCAACTGTGCCATTAAGATCCAGGATATGAAAGCCTGTGCAGAAGCCAAGCTTTAAAGAAAAAACCTCTGCGCAAGCTTTTAACCTGTCATACAATGACCCCTCTAACCACCTCTAACTACAAACCGATTGCACTTACTTCGGTCTTATCTAAGGTTTTTTGAATCACTCGTCAACTCTTAGTTGATGAAATATCTAGAAAATAACCATCTTATCAATGATCGTCAGTACGGGGTACGCATTGACCGGTGAACCGGAGACCTGCTAAGGCCATAATTTTGGTGAGTTCAAAATCGTCGCTCTTGGTATTTCAAAAGCTTTTGGTAGCGCCCCATTTCGCCAAACTTCAAGCATTTGGTTTGGACCTGTACCGCGTAAAATGGATAGAAGGGTTTTTGTCAAGTCGTGCAAGCCGTTCAGTTCTCTCACTAACCTTATTTCTTCTTTTCATCAATGATCAGTGATAGTTTCGCGTACTCTTTTAATTCTGTAATGAATTCTCGTGGGGACTCTGCAAAAATCAATCGAAAAGGGACGGATACACACCTTGTTCGTATTAGAAAAAGCCCAACGTAAGGCATTTACTCTCTGGAGCATCGATGGCATGTGGGTTATCTGTCACTCTATCGCTATTACGGCCATTGTACTAACGAAATTGCTACAATACGCGATATAAGACCTTCAAGTAGCTCCCAGACTTTCGATCAAATTTGGACGTACCATCAAATTTCGGTAATCTTTTCTAAGCAGAACAACACGAATGTGGAACACTTTACCATCTTCTGTTTTCCCTTTCACTCGTCTTATTAGCCCGAACCTTTGAAGCGAGGCGTACATCGACATCTTCTTCACTCAACTTCTTAAAGATGAAAAAAACTATAGAAGAAAGAAAAGAGAGTAGTGCGGCCACTTCTGCTCGAGCACGAGAAATATCTCTGATATCTGCCAACTTCAGAATATGGTCTGAGATATCCAGCGTAGTAGAACAGCGTAGTAGGGCGACCAGACCTGAGATACATACTGAAGAATAGGTCTAACTAAGGAGCAGTACAAATGCATCAATGTTGGTATACCCGAGAACTCTCTAGATCAACGCTTAACAATGCCCAATATTAAACTGCCTCTAGACACGATATAGTTAATATGCAGAGTAAAGTCAAGCTTCCTATCAAGTTTTACCCCAAGGTCAGTTACGGACAGCACGCGACGGAGACCATTCCTCGCAAAGTTGTAAACATAAATTTGTGGATTAGGGCTCCTGGAGAAAGTCATAGCTTCAAATTTCTCAAAATTGAGGTGTAAGCCATTATGCTCGCACCACGACAGAAACGTATCTAAGTCCTTTTGTAGTTAGTTAGTAGTCGTTGATCTACCGGACAGAAACCCGTGCTGATTGGGGAGATTGAGCCAATACAACGCTCTATAAGCTGCGAATACACTATTGATTCAAATAATTTAGTAATGCAAGATAACTTTGCGATAGTTCTATAATTAGTTATAATATTCTTATGGCTCTTTTTATGAACAAAGACTATAAAAGAGCACTTCCACAATGTATGAAATTTACCAGCTTGAAGGGACCTATTGAAAAGAATCGCTAATGGAGTAAGAAGGGCATCGGAACAGGACTTGACGAAGGCTGGAGGGATGCAGTCAGGACCAGAGGAAAAGTCAGATTTAAGTTCATTGATTTTTTCCGAAATATAATTCCGTGACATAAACGGCAAAAAATCGGATGAAACGGGACGTTCCAGAATATGATCAAAATTATTCGCACATGGCTTAAAGTTATCCGAAGAAAAGGCACTCTCAAAATATGAAGCAAAATTGTTTGCTATGTCGGACACGTTATTACTAAAAGACCCCTCATACCACATCGTAGATGGATAGTTGTTCGATTTCTTTTTCATATTGACGAATTTAAAGAAATTGCGTGACTTATTATGCACATTATCTCGAACACTAACAAGGTATTCCTTATAGAGCGAAGAGGATAGTGCCTTATAACTTTCATAACAGGTCACAAAGTCAGAATACGCTATTGCGCTATTACAAAGCAAGTAATATTTTCAGAGTTTGTTCTTCCTGTTCCTAAGACTGCGGAGTTCGGCATTATACCACGGGGGAGAGGAGCATGTTGACCTAATCCGTTTTAATGGAACAAAGGAGTTAAACAAATCATATATCTTGTTATAAAATAGGTAGGCGCAGACATCAATATCATTATTGTCCAGTAACGCCGAAAAATCGACTGAAAGGAGATTAGACGTTATCTCAGAGAAGTCATAAGCATGGTGTTCGAAATTGGGATCCGCAATACTAGTACCATCGTAACAGAAGGAGACAAAGATGGGCGGATGAAAACTATCAATTAAACTATATGTTTTTTTTAATAATATAATTGTATTATGTTCTGTAAAAAATGAATTTAATAATAATATGTATATCTATTGAAATAATATTTTGCTTTTAATTTGTTGCCGTGCTCCTGAAGGAGAGCGGGATACACCCATTTTCACTTTGATTTCTTATCACATATATCTCTAGAGATGAAGATACCACTTTTTGTCAAATTTAGAGCTTAATTCACAGACTTCTTTAATTATTATTTATAAAATCCAAGTTAACTTAATAACCTCTCTCTCCTTAATTATTATTTTAGAAATAAATTTATTTTTAGAAATTTAGTCTATCCAACATCTTGTAGCGACAGCGATATTAGCGTGGAGCTACTGCTCTAGCGCTTGCAAGTGCCTTGAGAAAACCTTTTTGCAAATTGGAGAATTTGCAATGTGAATAATTTCTGTATGTAGAAATGTGAGAAAATGGAGTTAGGTGAAAGATTTTGTAGGAAAGGATTGTAAACGGACGGTAGGTATTCAAATTTTAGTTATTTCTACATTAATTTTTTTTAATTGAATTAGAATTTTGATTTAGGCAATTCATAATAAAAAACTTTGGATAGGGCTAAATGCCTAATTAATAATTTTGGAAAGGTTGTGGCTGAGTTACAAGAAATTTACCTATCAAATAATAGGAAAAGATTCATCCGTTGGCTCCCGCCAAGACTGGGCACTACCTACCTTTTCGGTAATCGTTTCGTCGTATTTTCGAACCCTCATAGCTTCGGTCTGGATAATACCAGAGGGTCCAAATTCTTAGAATAAGATGTAGTCACCAGACTAATGAAACATAAAGTTTCATTTATCCAGGTTTTATATTTAAGATTTTATTAATACCTGAAATACGTCGATTTGGATACTCATGATCATCAATACCTCCGTCATCAAAACTTCTGGGATACTTCCTTAAGTCATAGAAAGCTGAAATTTGGTATGCCGGCTAGGATTAGCACACAAACAACGAAAATATTAAGAAATCTGTAACTGTTACCCCCCCCCCCCCCCCCCCCCATTAGGGGGTTGCAGGTTTGTATATAAAATGTCTTATTGGTAGGTACTTCCGAAAGTTCTAGAAAGATGAAATTTGGTATGCAGACTAGGATCTGCACACAAATAACCAGAAAATTAAGAAATTTGTAATTTTCACCCTGTAAAGGGGGTGCAGGTCTGTATATAAAATTTCCTCTGGGGAGGTACTTCCAAAAGTTCTAGAAAACTGGAATTTGATATCAAAGCTATATGTTATTAGTAAAAAGCGAGAGCGATGTGAAGGAAGGAGCTGCTCGCGTGCAAAAAATACCTTCTTTACCAGACTACGCCAGAACGAAGGGCCGCCGGGGGGTTATTTTTCTTTAAACTATTATCTATTGCTTCTGTGAAAATATTGTTTTGTTCTACTTGAAGTTAACAAAATAATCTTTCGAATGAAATAAAAATAGTTATACCGTATTTAAGAAACTAACAACCATTTTTAAGCCGAAAAGCGCGGAGCTGTACGGAGGGAGAAATACAAAAAAAAATAAGCACCAAACCATGGTCGGACCATGATTTACTGCTTGCGTTTTGGATGAAAATTTAGTTTGCGAATAAAATTTCAGGTTTAATCAGAGATTTCTTGTTATTTCGGTTAATAAAATGTACATGTTTTTACTTTGTTGGAAAGATAATTTAATCTGCTTTAAGTTAATATAAATAAAGCACAACAGTCGTCACCTATAGTTGAATATAATCGGTTAATAGCTAAGAACCACCCTGATGTATCGCTTATTGCAAATAATACGCCAGCAACGATAGAGAGTTTGCTATGAAAAAAATGGATAGCTGACGCACAAGAAATACAGCCCGAAATAATAAAAAGGACTAGAGCATCTTAAAAAGAAATGAAATCCCACCAAAATCATTTCATGAAAAGAAGGCTGCCAAGACTCAGAAACTCATACCGCTTTCACTGTTAAAATGTTATCAGATCTCATGTGGAGCCAAGACCCTAACTCTACAAGGACTAACTCTACAAGGCCTAACTCTACAACCCCTAACTCTAAAAACCCTACATCTTGGTCAAAAAGTCTGGCTTGGCCGTTTCATGGATCTAATGCTTGACACAATATTAAAGACCACTGACTTAATTTCTTACCATAAGTCTATAGGAGTAACTGTGCGACGGCCACGAAACTGCCAAGTGAAACTTATATTACCGTTTCGGTGTTTACTCAAAACTAGCTCACATTAAGTTTCACAGCGCTAGGCAAATAAAAACATCGATAACGACGGATGCATTACAACCGGGAACACTCCCCTACTGAATCGCGTCTCAACCTAAGAAACAAGTTCTCTCTTATGGGGAAGAAGCTGGAAGATCTCATGATTCGATTAAAAGTATTACAATTGGATCAGCATCATAAGCTGGATTCCACACTAACAAATACCTTTCAGTGGGTTTGGAAAATGACCTTGGATAGCCGACAGTGAAATTCGAACTTGCGATTTTTATAATTATAATTATCCTAACCCCGCCGAGGAATTAATATGTAAAATCTTGTATGCACAATCACACTGAAACATGAAACAATGTTGACATCAATTTTAAATTGTTACCTCTAATTATGTAAATGAAGTCAAGAATTTTAAGTTTCCAAAGTAGACTAAGGCCCCGGAAAATGAACCCAATTCTTACCATGTAAATTAAGTAAAGTTTTCCACTCGGGTAAGGAGCCCGTCATAACTGTATGAGTTGGTAATTTATTCATTTCTAGAATGTCAGGAGCTGCAGTATCCTAGAATCCTAGTTCTCCTTCTTTTACTGCAGGGAATAGCATATCTCTATACAATATGCATTCTAACTTCAACTTTAAAATTTCTTCTGAGTACTTAGCATCCATTATCTCGTTTAGGGCATTTGTCTCATGTGAACTGAGTGAGCATTTGTCACAAGTCACAATTCATCTTTCAGCTTTCCCTTAAGTTGCTTTTTAACTTTTTCACGCCAGGAATAACTGCGAAAGTTTCCGGTAAAGAAGCCACCCAAGTTTTTATTGTGCTAAAATGGGGGCTTTGAGGCAAACATAAAGTGTCTTCCCTTGAAGCAGACAAATTGCCCTCTTTTGTTTGTTCTTTTTTCACCTAATTCCAGTACTTCCCACTGGCTGTGTTCACACTTCATGAAAAGAAAAAAAAATCGTCAGGGTAAAATTCTGGAAGATGATTTAATATAAACTTCTTAGTTGTGATCAAAAGTGAAGCACATAAATTGGGAAAGAGATTTGTCCACGCCCAGAGACCAGAGACAGACATTCCAAAGAAAGACTAGTGCATGCCAATTTGAAGAATTTACGACTTTAGAAGTTTGCTGTTGGTTATTCAAATCTCCCACAACACAGTTCTGTGGTGCTAAGATTCTTCCCTGTCTTTATCCTATTTTCTAGTTTGCTGTGTCTGTTGCCACTATAAAAGGACTTTCTTTCCATGAGAGCTCCTTTGTCGACAAAATCCATTTGTTATGTTGGATGGAGATTTATTGCATTCAGTTGCGGTTGATGTTCCTTAGTTTAACCTATAGAAGTGTGATACTTTGGGGCTTGAGACTACTTTTCATTTCGTATGCAACAAGCTGCCGAGACAGACAATCTAGTTCAAGTCGAAATAATATTTTTCATTTATTGGAATTTTGACAGAACCGTCTATTTTATGTAAAGGTACATCAAATTTGGTTTCTTGATCGTAACGTCCAAGACGTAGATAATATCTTCTTGAAATTTTAATTTACACAAAAATAATTCAAAATTATATAAGGACAGTTCTGTCTTTTATTTATGGTAGTTCCTCCATTATTTTTTTTGTATGTATTTTTTTATATTTGAAGAATGAGTGTGCGAAACTCGTCTCGTCTTATTTCTGAAAAACCTTTACCCGCCAAAACAATATCGTCATCTTCGACATAATTTATCGATCCATATCCTACAATCATTTGCGAATCACTTTTCCTTCCACCTGGCACCTTAGATTTAAATGAAATGAAACCCCCCAGAAGTAAAACCAATAAGGAACTTCACAGTAAACCCCTTTTTGTAATGAGAATAACGAAGAATACGGTAATCTACAGTTGACGAAATTTCGATTCTTAATCCAGTGCAAGCAATAATAACCCTTGTGTCTCGATAGTCTCGATAAAGATAGTCTGGCATTGTAGCTTGCACCGTATTTTTATTTTCCTTAACTCTCACAAATTCCCTTACGATATCTTTGCCTTAACTGAAACCAATCTAACACCAGGAATTCTCGACAACGAACTATTCCCTCCAAACTATACCATTTTCCGTGTTGACGGTTGTATAGGCACCAATGATCCACCAGGTCGCGGGGTTCTCGTAGCTGCTCACAACCGTTATGATGCTACCCTGCTAAAGACCTCCGACTCTACAATATCAGAATTTGTATGTATAAAAATAGCACTAAATAAGTGCCTTCTGTACATTCTCTGTTGCTACATTCGCCCCTCTCAACCTCTAGACGCCTACGAGCCCATAATTGAAGCGATCGATACCCTACTTGAGAACGCGTCCGATGAATTTATTTTATTGGGTGACCTTAACCTCCCCCGTATTCAATGGTCATTGTCCGAGGACTCTTCTCACTTTGTCCCCCTTAACGCATCTTCGGCCAAAGAAGCCTTCTTTACCGATCAGCTCTCCGTTTCAGGTCTCTTTCAAGTAAGCGGAGTCAGGAACTTCCTGGACAGACAATTAGACTTAATCTTTTCTTCAGACCCAGTTAACTCGGCTGTCGCAGAAAGCAACCACCTTCTCTCCTCCCTCGACCGTCACCATCCTCCCTTGTTCCTCGTTTTCTCCTACGAGCATCCTCATGCCGTTTCAAATTCCGAGTCTTCTTTATCCTTCAATTTTCGTAAAGGCGACTTTGACAAATTAAATCACTTGCTCCTCAACTCTAATATTGGCGATATCCCTCAACATCTCCCAATTGACGTCGCTTCAGAGGCGTTCTATTCGGAAATACACGCTTGTCTTACACAATCTATCCCTCTTCTTCCTCGTAAAAACTACTCCTCATCTCCCGTATGGTACGACAAAGAATTACGCTCTCTTCGCAACAGGAGAAATAAACGTTGGCAAACTTTTCTTCTAACCCAGACTGAGTCTGACTATTCTTCCTATCTATCTGCTTATACCTCTTTTTCTGAACGTTGTGATACCCTCTACCATGAGTACCTCCAACGGATGGAAACTAGCCTCATATCCGACCCCAAGCGTTTTTATAGCTTTATTAATTCTAAGAAGAAATCCAATGGTTACCCTTCCACCCTAAAGCTCGAGAATACCTCTTTATCTGATCCTAAGGTTATCGCTAACCTCTTTGCACACTTCTTCAGTAAATCTTTCAGCGACAATTCTCTACAACCCGACCTTAAATATTTTGCATTCATGGACAAATGCACTCAAACGTCGTTTACATCTTTTGACCCTGATCCTGAACTAATCGCCGCCAGTATTATTGGGCTTGAGGACGACTTTCACCCAGGTCCAGATGGCATTCCGGCCATCGTTCTGAAAAAGTGTGCCATGCATAGTTTAACCCCTTACTTTGCTTTTTCGTCTCTCGGTCACTCAAGGGGTTTTCCCTCGATTATAGAAAAATTCGTATATTATTCCCATCTTCAAAAAAGGCTGCAAGAACGATGTGTCCAACTACAGACCCATCGCTTAATTATCATCCATACCTAAACTATTCGAAAAATTGGTCTATGATTCCATGTTCTTCCACTGTAAGTCTATCTTCTCACTCTCCCAGCATGGCTTCCTCAAAGGTAAATCTACAACCACCAACCTTACTGACTTCGTCTCTAAAACACTATGTACCCTGGAAAACGGTAAAGATGTTGATCTTATCGCCACCGATTTTAGTAAAGCCTTCGACAAGATCTCCCATAACGTTATCTTGTTCAAACTTCATCGCCTAGGCTTCCCCCCAGATTCATCTCCTGGATTCGATCCTACCTCAACAACCGTCAGTACAATATTCTTTTCAGTTCATCCATTTCTAACCCTATTGTCGCTCGTTCCGGCGTCCATCAGGGCATCCACCTCGGCCCATTGATTTCTATCCTCACAATAAATGATGTTGAATGTGTCATGAAACACTCCGAGTTGTCGATTTATGCCGATGACATGAAAATAATCAAACATATCTCCTCCACAACCGACTCTCTTCTCCTGCAAAAAGACCTCGATTCATTCATCACATGGTGCAGGAAAATCTTTCTAGAGCTCAATGTCTCCAAATGCCAGTCAATCTCTTATTCCCGCAAGCGTCTTACCACCAGCCCGAGAGTCTACATGCTAACCGGCATTCCAGTTGTTACCTCTTTGTGTGACTTAGGAATAATCTGTGATAGTGAACTCAATTTCTGTTCCCACATTGACAGCATAATTAACAGAGCTAACTCCGCGCTAGGGTTTGTGAAGCGCTGGTCTAGAGAGTTCTCAAATCCTTATATTTCCATTATGTCTCCTTCGTTAGACCTCTCTTTGAATATGCCAGCCAGGTATGGTCACCTACACAAACAACTCACATTAATAGGATTGAATCTGTCCAGCGTAGGTTTATTCGCTTCGCTCTACGTGATCTTCCGTGGGTTGACAGATTCGACCTTCCACCCTATGAAAACCGTCTGAAACTGATCGACTTACAACCTCTAAGCAAACGTCGTGATGTTTCCGACATTCTCTTCATTTATCAATTATTAACTGGTGCCATGGACTGCCCTTCAATCCTGCAATCTTTACCCATCTATACCAATCCCCGTAACCTTAGGTCCACTCCCCTTTTCCGACTCGACCGCCATCGCACAAACTACGGTCAAAGCCAGCCAATTACCAGGATGTTACGAAAAGTCAAAGACCTTTCCTCTTTTGACTTCCATCTGAGTTAATCATCCCTCCACAAAGCCTTATGGCTTGACCCCGCCCATCTTGATCCTGATCGCCTACCTTAATTTTTCTTCCTTACGCCTTCTGCCAGTAATCAATATATATAGCTCATATTGTAGCTTATACTTTTTATTTATTTATTATTAATTATCATTTATTATAGTCTGTAGAATTAGTATTAAGTTATAGCTTGTATTTTGTATTTTTATGTAATAGCTTGTATTAAGCTTAAATAAATAAATAAATAAAAGATGTGTGGTTGGTTGGTTGTTGTGGTGTTTAATGACTTTTTCTTAACTTACTTTTTCCCCGTTTCATAAAACGCCTATACCGAGATGCAGCAGTAGATTTTCTTAATTTTTTTGAGTGGCAGCTGGAGGGAAAAATCGTCAAACAAAATGATCACTGCATATTAAATCACATAGTTTTGGATGGTGATCCATCAAAACTAAAACATAACTAAATTTGTTTAGTAAACCACTAATTAACTAATATCCAAGTCCAAGATTAAGTAAGTTCTTAAAAAAATTAGTATTGAAATAGAAAATAAGGTTATGACGATGCTTACTTTTTATTGTTGACCGAAGCTATCCATTTGTTCTAATCTCCAAGTTGCCGTAGGGCATCGGTAAAATTTGCATTTACTATTCCTTCCGGTATTTTAATATTTACAACACAGTAACTATAATGACCCATTTTTAAATTTATTTACAAAATTAATTTTGTAAACACACTGACAGCCTAATTTATTGCAATTTTTATCCACTGCGAGAGCTGCAATCGATTTCATTACCCCCACCCTATATTCTGCACATAGCGAATAACATCTCGTCAGGAATTTGCCAGTCAGACATGTAACGAAGCTTAATTAGCGGCTAACAATTTTTAAGCTTAACTCCCTCCATCAAAAAGCATAAAATAATTGTTAATTTTATATCTATTACATTTTGAAGTCGGTGCAAATCAAACAAACCAAACAACTACAACAAAAGTATTTAATCGTCATTTCTTATGATCCTGTGAGCTGAAACGTTCAGGTAGTATTATGTATTATTTTCAATTGTGGTACTGTAGTTGTTTTATTTGTTTAATTTGCACCGACTTCAAAATGTCGTAATAGATAAAAAAAATTAACAATTACTTTATGCTTTTTAGCGCTTTTTGTGAAGTCGGTTCAACTTTATTTTTAAAACTATTTAATTTTTCACTTTTAAGTGTCTGTTAGGTTGAACCCCCTACCCCCGCCTCCATGTTACAAAATTTTTTTTCTCGTGGTATCAATCAAGGAACATACTCTACCCAACAGAAGAAGAATCATCGGCATCGGTAAACGCGTTACGAAGTTAAATTTGAAAAATTGGAATTATAAGCCAGACCTCAGCTAGGCAAAAGCACCAGCCATAGTCCGGTCATACGATAATTCCTAGTCCAATACCAGTAAGTGTAGGTTAAGGGCAGTTCACTGCTCGGGCTGAGTACCCGTGTTAATGGGAAAAGTCAAAGGGACTTAGCTCCTAGCCATAAGTAGGTTAAGGACAGTTTACTGCTCGGGCTGAGTACCCGTGTTGAGGGGAAAAGTCAAAGGGACTTAGCTCCTAGCCGTAACTAGTTTAAGGGCAGCTCACTGCTCGGGCCAAGTACCCGTGTTGAGAGGAAAAATCAAAGGGACATAGCTACTAGCCGTAAGTAGTTTAAGGGCAGTTCACTGCTCGGGCTGAGTGCCCGTGTTGAGGGGAAAAGTTAAAGGGACTTAGCTCGTAGCCATAACTAGTTTAGGGGCAGTTCACTGCTCGGGCCGAGTACCCGTATTGAGGGGAAAAGTCAAAGGGACTTAGCTGCTAGTCATAAGCAGGTTAAGGGCAGTTCGCTGCTCGGGAGGAGTACCAGTGTTGAGGGGAAAAGTCAAAGGGACTTAGCTGCTAGTCATAAGCAGGTTAAGGACAGTTCGCTGCTCGGGCGGAGCACCAGTGTTGAGGGGAAAAGTCAAAGGGACTTAGCTCGTAGCCGTAAGTAGTTTAAGGGCAGTTCACTGTTCGGTCCGAGTACCCATGTTGAGGGGAAAAGTCAAAGGGATTTAGCTAATAGTCTTAAGCCAGTAGATTGGAGCCAAGAACGGGCCGTTCGAGGCATAGGAACGGATCAGGGTAGAGCTGCGCGTGTTAAGTTAGTAGTTTTAAGCAGGTAGCCAGGATCAGCTGTTCGAACCAAGTACGACTCAGTGTTAGAGTGGGTCTAATAGCCGTAAGTAGGTTAAGGGCAGTTTACTGCTCAGGCCGAGTACCCTTGTTTAAGGGAAAAGGCAAAGGGACGTAGTTCCTAGTTAAGTACTTATAGTAGAAGGAAGCATTTGAATTATATAGTAGCTGTCAGTAAGTACCGGAAAGAATTGTTGGAAATGGGGAAATAAAGATAAGTTTGACGAAGACCAGGTCTTGTTACTTATACGCCCATACCCTATTCTCTATCTCCGTTGCGAAAGCCAAGGTCTGCCTTTCTCCACTGCAGTTACCCAGGCAATTGATTTTGTGACTTTCCCACTACCGTACCGATAGTAAAATCGCATTGTGTTGGCGCCCGAGTAACCTAACCGGGGAAGTACGTCACAGAAATTACATTTTGTGTCTGTCTTTACTAGACGAAGTAACATTAGACTACGAGTATAATAAGTAGTAGTTATTGCCCAATTCCTTCAGAATAATGAACCGATGTTTTGATAACAAATATAAAAAAAATTAAGAAAATATTCTTGAAATCCAGGCATTTCTTTTTTGCTCAAAAGTTCCCATATTACCACCAAACTAGATTTTTCAAACATCTATCTCTATCACATGCAAAATTTTATCTTCCTGACTATTATAGTTTCGGATATTAACTGCGAAAACAGACAAGTGGTCGGATATGCGAGTGATCCTATTGAGAGCAGAACAATCTAAAAAGTTATTTCCTGAAGCTAATGGGAAAACCTGTTGAACTTCAGCGACATTGCTAGTAAAACATTTTTGGCAAAGGAAAACTACAAAAAGAAATTTTTAATAGTTTACACTCCCATGGGTATCAGGGGGTTAGCAACAATCGTCCAAAATGGTTTCCGATTGATAAATCACGCTGAAGGTTTTACTGAAAGCGTCCTTTTGAAATTTACTTACTATGCCTGTTCCGTCGGAAGGTAAATGAAGGTAAAAAGTATCCACAAGTCGCAGTCAGTGAGTTACGGCAGTGATGAATATTTTTCCCTTAATCAAGTGAGCCATTCGTGACTACCAGTGCGAATTTATGGGAATTTTTATACTTCGAAATTCAAAAATTTATCGGGCATGTTTTTGCTGTCAATGTTTTGTTTGTTTAAAATTCTTTGCCGGAAAATTATTGCCTGTCGACCCGGAAGATATTTTTTTAGTTTACCCGATGCGTGCTTGATTTGATTTCGAGCGATGAAATTTTGTGAGAAAAGTCGACGAGTCGGAAAAATCAATGAATGTCTTTTGTTTTAAAGTTTAAATATATTTTTTTATTTAAAAAAGCAGTGCGATGAATGTCTGAAATTAATATTTGATAAATGAATCGAAAGTAATTTAAGGGAGTACGCCTAATTTTAGTATATCAAACTCAGTAATTTTTGTGTCAGCAGTACTGAAGGAAATGACGTAACTGATCGAGACTGATTCGAGAGCGAATCTTTATAAGGATTTGATGCGTTTGATTCGTTCGAGAATAAAACAAAATCTGTTTTTAACTTTAATTCGTGAGCGACTATGAATGGAAGGAAATGTTCTGGGTTATTTCTCCAAGGACTGGGATTGCTTTGAGTAGAAGATCACTCAGCCCTGTTTTATGCCTTTTTATAAAATGTTCACTCTCACTTGTAACTTTTTATTTAATTAATTTTTATTTCTAATGTAGAGGCCCTACCACTGGACTCTCTTAACTCTTTGCTTTGAATATTGCAATTGTTTTCACTTAAACTGTGCCAACTGACTGATTAATCTTATATCGACCGGCTATATTTATTTAAAAAATGCGTTCTATTCAGCAAGAATCGATTAGTGATTCCTGCCCAATCAAAGTGTTCGTTAAGATATCATATAAAAACATGTTTACGCCACAGTTATTAGTTGAAAATAATTCATTTTGATCCAATTTTTAAAGGGGAAATGATGAAATAGTTTAAAAAAAATGTTGAACTAACTTTACAAAAAGATATGAAAAGCAAAAAATAATATTTAATTTTATATCTATTACGACATTTTAAAGTCGATGCAAATTAAACAAACAGTATTTACTATAATTGCCTAGTCGGTTCAATTTTTTTTAAAAACCTTTTCACTTTTTAGTATCTTTAGATACGCGACGCGAAAAATGCTCTCGTACAACAAAGCAATTTTAACAGTTGCAGAGGTAGTGTTCTCTACAGAAAAGAAAGAGAATTATCCAAAACCGGTAACATATTAAGAATTAGTCACGGCCCACCCTCACCTTAGCCTTAGATACAAAATTCTTGCCATGACTCTACTACGCCAACATATTATAGAAAACAAAAGAGAATTCTCAAAATCGGGGCGTGCATCCCTGTGGGGGATCCCTAAGGGGGGTCAATGGTTGCGATTGAGTTTCGCCCGAATTTTGTTATAAGAGAAAGACGCGTATAAAAAAAACTTACTTAGCGCCGATCCACATCAGGCCTAGACTAGAAAATCAATCAGAGGCCGGGCATATCGTATTGTTCCAACGCAGACAATGTGGTATGTCTGTTAAAATAAAGACTACAAATATAAATTTCTACACCCTTTCTCTATCTGGACATGTTGTACTTTTTTGGAAAGGTAATAAGATGGGAAAAAATTATTGAATTTTAGGTAATCGCAAACCACCTGTACCTGCAATGGTAGAAGCTAGATCAACATTGTTGACGATTTTGGAAAGGTCATTGGAATAGTAGTTTTTTCACGTTTGTTTGATGTCGCTGTGTTGGGTAGATCAAACGATAAAAATGAAAGAGTAATGTGCATACCATGAAAAACTGAAATTTATGAATCACCCTGTAACTCCTAAACGGTTGAGATTGCCCCCCCCCCCTGCCATACAAATTTTTGTTTATCTAGGTGAGATCTATCACCCCACTCATTTTGGCACGTCAGATCTGAAACACCCTGTATAGCCAAAGCTCGTCATCACAAAATAAGTCCGAGGTATCCAAGGCATACCAGACTTTGTAGAAGGACTGCTACTTGAGGCGTCATGGGAAGCACTTATTGATTAGTTTACAAAAATCATAGTATTGTACAAATGTTTTAAGAAATTTATACAAACAGGCTGTAATTAAATAAATAATCACAGTTTTTCGGGATTAACGAACCAAGGCTTTTATTTAAATGCTATGAGTCGCAACTGGCGTTATTTGCCCCTAAAACAGAGGGCGTCGAAGAAATTTGTATGAAAGAATGATTGCATGTGAATTTTAAAATAATGAATTTGTATTTACAGATATGTCAGATACAGGCAGGCCGATTTGTGTGCTGAATTAGATAGTTTAATTATTGTTTTCAATTGTGCAAAGTTCCGTTGGTGATCGATCAGCTATTAACATTTTTACTATTTTCGAATTATTATACCAATAAATTTCTGTCTTCAAAAAATTTTTGCCACGCTTGCAATCAAATAAAACGAAATTCAAATGACCAAATGGAGTGCATGACTTATGCATAGGTACATACATGTGTAGGTAATGAAATTTCTCTAGAGACAAATATAGACTCGGTATCATTTAGTTACAAATCTGCCCACAAATTAAGATCACATATTATGTCTGCTGTAAACAGGTAATGAATATTAATAACCACATTCATTCTGCTTATGGCATTCGAATTTGTCATCATTGAGACTTAATATAATCTCCACTTTCCATGCTAATATACCTACATATGAAGTTTTCTATTCTGTCCAAGATGCTAAAACAGTTGAACTACCCAATTGTATTATTCGAGTGGAGCAGCAGAGTCCTCCTGCTTTTCGTGGTTAGATGCAAGCAAAGCGGCAATTAGTGAATGCCTCGAAGGAAACTTCACGGCTGCTAGTGGCACGGGGAGCTTGTAACTATCGCTAATAAATCATCCAGGCTGACATAATAACAGCCTCGGATATGCCTTCAGATTCCTTCATATGTACAAGTCTAAATCTTGAAAGTGTCTTAATTAGCTATCTCTGAGCCATAAATCTCGTGGCACCTATGCTGTTGGTATATATGTACGTATTCATATAAGATTACGATTGTCAGCAAATAAAAAAATGTACATATCCAGTACTTTTGCAATTTTTATGTCTCCAACTTACGGAACTTATTAAATTTCATGACATTGAGACCTTTTGCGCAGCCAAATGAAAATATAATCTCACAGGTCTGGAAAGAAGATAGATCACTTTTTAATCCAATAAAAGGGTTAGCATGGACCTATGGGCAAAAAGTTGGAAAAAACTTCTAGCCAAGTTGACCAATAAAAGTTTAATCATTTCCTCGGCTCGTAAACTAACCCATAAAACTCTAGGAAGACCCACAATTTCAGTATATCCTTGCCTTTGACGACCCAAAGGATACTACTCCGCCGACAATTTCTTATCACAAGTCTCAAAGGATTAAGTGAAATAAATACCAGAACTATCTATCCCTCAGGGATGAAGGAATTGAGGCGGTGGAAAAAACGGGATCTGGTTTAATTAAACCGTGCTGAAGAGTTTTTGTTGCTAGAAAAATAAAGTTAAGAAGAATTTAACTAAGAACAGAGCTTAAGGCATGAATTGGCAGTCATAAATAAACAGGACGCCTTCAGTCATGGCTCTTAATTTTGGGTTTACTGTTTCTGCTTAATTATAACTTTCGACTATCTAATCTGACGTGCCAAAGTGAGTAGGGTGATAGATCTCACCTACCTTGTATGGCAGGGAGGGGGGCAATCTCAACCGTTTGGGAGTTACAGGATGATTCATAAATTTCAGTTTTGCATGGTATGCACATTACTCTTTTATTTTTATTATTTGATCTACCTAACACAGCGACATCAAACAGACGCTAAAAAACTACTACCCCAATAACCTTTCCATAATTGTCAACAATGTTGATCTAACTCCTACCATATTCGGTACAGGCACTTCCGAAAGTGAAAAAAATAGTTTGCGATTACCTAAAATTCAGCATTTTTCCAAATTTTCTCCGAAATTCATGTAATTAGTACACCTCTTTAAAAATACGGGAGAGGCTGGCTGCAATACGCCTTAAACAGGTACTTAGAAGGAGATTGTTGGCATGCATCCAAAGTGGCGTTGCATATTTTGAACAACTTTTGTAATTTACTAAGATTCATTTTAATACGCATTGAATTCAATAAAAGGGATTTTAGAGTTAATATGAGTTTAGTTTCTTTAAATTGAAGATTTTCAAAAATTTCCCAATAAGTTTTCTACTTATAAATTTCTACATACTTTCTCTACGTGAACTTGTTTCACCTTTTTGGAAAGGTAATTCATTCAGTTGGGCAATTCAATAAAAATAAAAAAGAGGTGTACTAATTACATGAATTTCGGAGAAAATTTGGGAAAATTCTGCATTTTAGGTAATCCAAAATAATTTTTTTTTTTCACTTTTGGAAGCGCCTGTACCGAATATGGTAGGAGTTAGATCAACGTTGTTGACAATTATGGAAAGGTTATTGGGGTAGTAGTTTTTTAGCGTCTGTTTGATGTCGCTGTGTTAGGTAGATCAAAAGATAAAAATAAAAGAATGCATGCCATGAAAAACTGAAATTTATGAATCACCCTGTAACTCCCAAATGGTTGAGATTGCCCCCCTCCCTGCCATACAATTTTCGGCTAGGGGAGGTCTATCACCCCACTTATTTTGGCACGTCTTATCTGTAACACCCTGTATAAATATTTAAAATCGAACGATTGCAGCTCGAGTTATAAATCTGGTCAATTTGAGAAAAGTCGTTTCGAGAAGAACGCAATCGAAATTGTAAGCACAGGCACAGAAGCTTTAAGCAATATTTATCCTGTAAAGCGTAGTCACCATCGTATTAATAGTGAAAATTTTGATATTCACTAAACATCGTCGATTCATAAGATGTATTTTCTCCCTCAACGGTTCTACAGGGTGGCCCAAAAGTCTAGAAACGGTTCAATATTTTAAAAAATACGCACAAATCGAATAATCACTTTGAAATTTCAAAGAGCAACCCCCATTTTTATCGCGGATTATGATTCTTTGACGAAAAATATCCAACTTTTGTCTGAAAAATTTTTTTATCTAAAACCTTCCTGACTTCACAAATTAACTAACGATAACCCCAATAATAATTAAAAATGGTTTTTTGGAGAAGATCTCAACCGCCACTCTAAGGCATGGCTAAAATTGCAAGTTTCAAAAACAGTTACTTATTTTTTTCTTATGAGCTATCCATTGAGATTTATATAAATAGAGCGACGTCGAACAAGCTCATCATTCCGCATTCGGATGTTGCACGATACTTTCAATTAAGTCAAGTGTTAGCCAGCATTAAGAGCTTTACCCAAATAAATTTTCCCTGCTTTCAGGAGTATCCTAGGTTGAAACGGGCATGCATAGTGTCAAATGGCCTGAATTAGGCATGATACGCCTGTGTCTTATTTGTACCCAGGTTAATAAAGATTATAACCGAAAATATAAAATATATGTTATAAGATTATAAATAACAAATTTCAGGTAATTGTTATCATTATTATTGTCGGCTATTGAGAACAATTTTAATATCAGGTGGCCGATGACCAACACGGTGAACACTCGTCTATACGGGAAAGATTTTACATAACCACACGGTGAGTCACCAGTATCGAATGTGTTAAAGGTAGAACGCTGTAACAGCAGTGTATATTTATGGCGATCCTATTTTTGTGTCTGTAGCGGAAGCGTGCATACCAATGTAATGAGCGTATATACTTTTAAAAATATTAACGTCTGTACTTGCTTTGGGCGAGAACATACTAACTCAAATATTTTTACTGGTTTCTAAGAATCGGCGACTGCTTCTAACCCTTGCGTACGTAAGAGCTTAACTCAACTTTCAAATTCAGAATTCAATTATAAAAAACAGAATTCAATTTATGCATTTTTTGAATATATGAATTGAAATATGTATTAAAAACCTAACAAAAACAAGAAATTTTCAAAATAATGCAAATTGTTTTTAGTGAGACTAAGTACTTTAGATATGAGCAATTATTTTTAAATGCTAATTTTCCACGAAAATTTAGCGCACATTTAACATTGTCTAGCTGGGAATTTAAAGAGTTTTAAATTCTTCCTCCTCGATTATTTTCGACCTGGATATAAGTTGTTGAAGATAAATATCACTTTATTAATGACCTCTTCAAAATAAATATAATATGAATAATAATATCGGCAATTTCAAACTGTAATTAACTCCGAAAATAATTTTTTTTTAATAATTTTTATAATTATTGAATTTTTTTTCAAGTTTATATTTAACTGCAACAATTTTTTTAACGTTTTTATTATTTTTGAATTTTGCTGTTTTTGCATATATTTAGAATATTTGCCAACAGCGATTCTTATTTTTTCGAATATTTATCTTATAAGATTTTTCTAATTTTTTCTTTTACTTTACGGCAAATCAATAAAGTCTATAAATTTCTGAATGTATTCTAAGTATTTTTTCAAGTCAAACAGAAATTACGACAATGCGAATTTTGTTAAAAGTTTTTTAATATCATTTCTAAGAACGCTTCTTTTCTTTTTATTTATTTATATTAATTATTAAAGTGGAACTTTTTACCCTCGTTCTTCGTTCGGTTACGAACATCACTTGCGTTACGTCAACTCTTGTACTCTATGTATGTCCGGTCATAACTTCGAAACGCATGGTCAGATTTGGATGATTATTTTCTTGTAGTCGAGAATATTTTCTTCCCTAGTATCATGTCCAAAAGGGTGGGGAGAGGAGGTGGATCCTAACCTCCGCCATTTTGAAAAAGTGTTTACACACTTTTTGCTGATAACCGTAAATCATAAACAAATTGTACATAGAGATTTTTTGTAGTAAACTAAATTGTCTACAACTTTTGTTAATAATTTTTGTACGTAGCTATATTAATGAAAATTTTATAAGCCTAAATACACCTCCCGTCAAAAAAAAGTTCGCACTTCAAAAAATATGAAACATTATTTTCCCATTCTGACACTATTTCCTTTGTTCTTGGTCAAACTCAACTGGCAACAGATGTAGTTCAAAATATGACACTTGCATTTGAAAGCGGGAACTTGATTCAAAGTAAAATAGCTTGCAAGGTTACCAAAGAAATCACTGATCTTTCAATTTAGGCACTAATGCGAGTTAGGAATATAGGAGGATGCTCAAGTAGAGTACATCTCATTTCCTCTAATTGTAAGCAAGTAAGCAATATGGGGCGGAGCGTTGTCGAGGAGGAGCATGTTTCTCATTTTCAACCTTTTAACGTCCTTCCTTGAACTCCTTATGCCAAAACAATACGAGAGTCCTTGACAGCGTCGTGCAGTTAATCTTTTCAAAATGTCAACCAGTTTTACTTCTTCTTGAGTAAGAAATTGAACAATAATGTGTTACACAGCAGAAGGATGCACTTGTTGCTCCGAAATCGTGCAACTCAACTACTGGCGAATCGGTTTGAACTTGTCGACTGTCTGCCCTTCCCTCTCCTAACATCCCAACCTATACCACCTAGAAGCGAATGTTCACTCTCTTCAAACTTTCTCGCTCAGAAACAAAAGTTTCATTTATATTTCATTCACCCTCTTATACGTATTATCAAATGACTAGTACGAACTTTTTTTTGTAGATGGGAAATTGAAGGAAAAAGTGTTTGAGCCCATATAAATTCTTTAGTTAAAAAAATGAACCGATTTCACAAAAGTGCTAAAAAGCATGAAATAATTTTTAATTTTATTTCTGTTATCACATTTTGAAGTCGATGCAAATTAAACAAACAAAACAGCTGCAACAGAAAAATTTAAGGAGGGTTTCTCATCCAAAAATAGATTTTTTGTTCTTTAAACAATCGATTCCTTATTACTTGAATAACATTTTCCTAAAATTTCAGATCCTTTAATAAAATATTTTTTCGATTTATATATTTACTTCTGCAGAAATATTTAGTCACGACATCGAACGTGCGTATACCGATCAGATGATTAAAAGTCGTTCTAAAAAAGATGTTCGAGGAATAGTAGACTGAAGCTTAATTTATCGCTATAATTTATAAATTAACAGAAAAAACGCGTTTTACTCGGAAACTTCTTTCTTGCGCGGTAAACACTGTAAAAAAAAGCAAATGACCTATTGAGTTGAAGCTTTTAAAATACTTGGGGAAAATCTGTTAGCTATATAATAAACCTCCGTCCTATTCAAAAATCATCCTTCCTCGCCCACCTCCAATTTTAAGTGTCGAAAAAACCGGATGTTTTTCGTATTTTTCTCTTCAAAATCCTGCCATTTTTTATTTTTCAACATTTTTTCTCACCCGAAGTTTCTTTAGTTTTTTGTTTCAGATGTTTTAAAGTGCCAGAATCGTGTTTACCGCTGAACAACTTTTTAGAGTTAAGTTCAATGCCCTCTAGTGTTAAATTTTTAAAGCAAATGTGTAAAAAAACTTTTTACATTAATTTTAATGTAAAAAAATTAGGGCGTATCTATTAAAGGAAACGAAAAAATAAATAAAAACAAAAGTGTTAATTGTTGGCTTTTATAATGAGAATCCTCCTTCCTTAGGTACTCAGGAGCTGAAACATTTATATTGTAATAAACTCGGAGCACTTTCTAAATTTTTACCGTAAATGTTCGCGTCAACTAGGCCTTGATAATCGAATGCTCATCCCTCTAAAAGCACCCTCACTCGATCTGATGATCATTATCATCCCACTCTCATACATACCACATTCACAAAGGGTTAGTTGGTCATGCTTAATTACATTCTACGTACTGGTACCTGCATTAGACTACAACAACCGATCCTCAAGCTAAGTAGACAATCCAAACGTCTAGACACATTTTAACAGGAGGGTTTTCCCTGGACTCTTTGTTATTTCACATTTGCGATTCTTTTACTTAAATTACGCGCCGTAGTCTATTGTTTCTACAAGACGCGACCGCGAATTTCTTTTCAGTTTGGTACACTTTTATCATTTAAGGTGCCTTTGCTTATGGCTTCTGCCGAATGTGCATATATAATTATCTCAGCTTACTACAATATGGTATCCTCTGTTTGTTTAATTTGCACCGGCTTTAGAGTGTGGTAAGAGATATCAAATTATAAATTATTTTATGGATTTTAGCGCTTTTTGTGAAGTCGGTTCAACGATTTTTTCAAAGCAATTTCAAAAGTTGCATACCCTCACCTTAGATACAAAATTCTTACGTACCTTACCTTACTCTATACAGCATAAGAGAATCATCATAGTTCGAGAATCATCGTAGTCACTCTGGTACAAAATTTTTTTATCATTTACCCCAACCGTAGGTTCACTTTTTCCCTTATATTATAGCAATAGCAATAGCGGATTATACTGTATACAACAAAAACGAATCACCCAAATAGATCCACACGTTGCGAAGTAAGTCTACGCATCACCTCATATTAGCAATGGTGGTTCTGCTCTATACAACGAGAAAAGAATTATCCAAGTCGGTCTAGATATTAAGAATTTGGCAACCGCCCTCTCCCCAACCCCCACCCTACCCTTTACATTCTCGTCGCGGTACCAATGTAATCAGAAAAAAGATCAACCAAATAGGTTCCCGTACCCATCTTAGGACAAAGTTTTTTCCATTACTTTCAATGGCGTTTCATATTCTGTATAAAAAAAAGAACCATCTGTAGTGAGCTACAGTAGGCTAATGACAAAAATGATCATTCGTCGCCCGATGGAAAAACGAAAAAGAAATATTGAAAGGAAGATATTTAATTAGGTTTGTTCAATCTTAAGCAATGTGGAAGAAGATCATTAATTAATGTTGGATTGTAGAACAACTCTGGTGACAGCTTAATGGTCGTATCAGAAACATTATATTTGTAAAGTTTAGTTATTTTGGGTTGGTTTGGTCAGAGAAAATTGTACCATAGTTCAGTTCAAGTTTAGCCATACGACGATATTGTTATAAAACATTTTATTTAAAAAATAAACATTGATAAAATAAAAATAGTAATTTGCTTTTATTTAAAAAATCTTTTCTTGCAGCAGGCAATTTAAGTTCTTTAAATGGAGGCACAATTTTGAAGTCCTGCGGAGTTCCGCCCTCTCTAGGCAATCAAGGTTCGGCCGTTAAGACGATCTCACCAGCAACAGACGATACGCCTGGATTAGATAGTCGTGACGTGGGACTCGGCTACATAACATAACCAATGTAAGAACTTGGACATAGTACCATCAAGCCCACATATCTGCTTTACATTGTGAAAAACGCACGGTTCGGAAGATTCGGAAATTCATTTTACAGATGGGGAATGAGTTAAAATACTTAGTCTGAATAATCACTTGCAACCTGTGAAAATGGGACTTGAAGCTCTCTTCAGAATGGATGCCACACCATGGACAGTTGAAGGATCATTCAAGTTCATGCTTGAAAATGTGGACGCGGAAAATACATACATCAGCTAAGTCCTATCTGCGACACTTGGAGGGAGATGTAAACAACGGCGTACAGACTTTTTGGCGTATGTATTAAATCCAGAAACTACGAAAGGGCTCTTAAATCACATGACGCAATTTTTAAATAGCCTAAAAGGATATCAGAAATTGCTAAAGAAACAGTTGGAGAGATTGTACAAACAAAACGTTTTTTTGGAGTTTATTTTGTATATTTATTTTATTATTTAAAAATCAAAAACTAGCCAATAGTGATTGCAAACCCTATCTCCACGGTTGAAAATAAATCATAAATCTTACACAACCCTAGAGCTCCGTTGATTTTTCAAAAGTTGCATGTAAGCCAATGCATTCACATACCTTCTCTTTTTTTTTTATTAAGGTTACTTGAACAAGAGCCAGTAAGAAATAAATACTATACCTCATTTAATTTTTTTAATATTCTTAATAAGATGAAATATTATCACATTTCACTAACCTTGCTTAAATAACAAGTTCCTTCCTTTGAAAGTAAAAAAGTCGATTATGAGCTTTTACAGACGATCGGTAGCTGGAAGTATTCACCAGCTTTGATTAATTAAAAATTCTATCAAAAGTTTTAATCAGCTCATCGCTTAAGATGACTTACATTTTTCTAGCTTCCATCAAAGCATTATTCCATTGCATAACTTGCAGAAGTCACTTACAAAAATTCGAAACAATTTTTATCAAAAGTCTGAAATTAATTCCTTGCCTTGACTTTTATTTCCCTCAAGTAAAAGAGTTTTTAAGTTGGACGCTTCAACCGAAGTACATTAATGCTGAAGAGGATATCGGTAGACGGAAAGGTCCATTACAATTCTTTCGGTTCATTTCGTCCTCAAAGGATACTGGACCAATTCTGTTTTGTTCGAAACCAATTAACTTTTCTTCTTGTGAATTGTATCGCATCCATTACGTGGATTTTCTTGTCGGAAAATAGTTGCTTCTTCCTTGTTGCTGTGGGACTGTTTTGCCAGAACTTTGTTCTTATAATTAATTGAAATGGCTCTTGTGCCCTTAGTTAATGACCAAATAGCTTTAAGCACTCCATTCTGCTGTTTTCTTTCACATAGCCAACTAAAATTTATAATGTGCACATTCCGACATAATTGCATTGTTCACAATTATAGCTTTGGTATATTGAAGACTTTACCTATACTTGTACATTGAAGGGTATGAGAATTTTAGACATCATCAATTACTGTACACGAAATAATTTTTCTTTGCAAAATTACAATGTATTGAAACCCCTTTCACCTGGAGACATGCAATATTTGTACGTTCTGTTGTATGTAAACAATATGGAGCAGCAATTCCCCATTACTGCAGATTATTAGAATTTGAGTATTCTCTCAAACTTTGTTATCCCCCATCGACGGGACCAGGATAAACAAGTCTTTTGTCCTAACCCTAAAGGTATTGAATAGACACCTCGTTATGAACGGTCGCGTACTTCAAAATGCCTCAAAGCAGGAATTGCCCTCCTGCTGTGTTGCATACAATGGGTTGTAGCGGGAAGTAATCGTCTTTACAGTAAGGTCAAGTGATTCATTTGGAGAGTTCTGGAAGAACAAAATGTGATAATGAAAGGACCCTCGTAATAAGCTTATTTTATTTCAAGAATGTAAAAAGATATTAGACGGGTTGCTAAATTAGGTTTGCAAAACAAGTCCTGAAGGTTTTACTTCTTTATTGAGTTTTATGATAAAAGTTTAGTTGATTTGAAGGAAATGTTTTAACGTAGTAAAAGGAATAATATAAAATTAATTGTAGTTTAAATTAGATAAAAAAAGGTGATAGTATACATACATCCTTGTCACACTCCGTTCAAAACTTGGATGGGCTCGGACAGTTTCCCTTATTAAGGACGGACATATGGCTACTGGATAGGACTCTTTGATAATGTTGATTTTTTTCTGGGATTCTCTTCTACGTAAACTTGCCCATATATTCTCGGACACGCTCTCAACGCTATAAAACGATGGTAAATGATAATTCGGCGGATGTTGATGTGGTCGATGCAAGAGAAACTCTCACGAAAACTGTCTGTTTATTGTTAAGAGTGCGCCAGATTGCTTGCTTGATTCGCTTTAAGATGATTTTTGCCAACAATTTATAAATTGTTACAATTCCTCAGGTCGCCTTTCTTGGGAACCTTCACAATTACGCTTATTTTTCATTCAACGGGATAGGTCTCGGTTTCCCAACATTCCTAGATTGCGGGAAGAGGAAAATTAGCCGCAGCATGAGGATTCGCCTCAAATAATTCTACTGGTATTCTCTCAATCCCTGGGGCCTTAGCGAGGTCGTCGACGTAATTGCGTCGGCCATCTCTAATCTTGTCGGAGCTCTGATGTTGATGTTGGTCACAGGCGGCGGTTCGCCGGGCTGGGATGTATTCGACGGTCCAAAGGTGTTGTCTAGGACTTCAACAAAATATTCTGTCCACCTCCGCAGTTGATGTGCCTCCGTTGGTATCTCTTACAAGACGTTCAGTCGTTTCCTGCCAGTTTCTTGCCAATCTTGCATTAATTAAAATATCCCTGACTTCTTTTGTTAATTCCTCTTTAAATCTTGCGAAATTTTTTTTTTATCGAATTAACCCTTCTAACTCAGAAGGCGCACTTCACAAGCAGAAGCCTGGAATCAATTGACCTATTCACCAGAATATAACATATATTGAGGTGAATGAGGCTCCCACAACCCATGCAATAAAATATTAGTAAACAAAATAGTGAAATAGGGTGCACAGATAACAGAGAACGTTTAAGCAAATCCTTGGTAAGAGCCAGGTCAAAAATAGGACACATATTCACGGCTCTACACATGCGATTAATAGGCTCATGCATACCATACTTAGACCGAGAATGGACAACATGTAGTAAAGGCACTCTCCTTAAGCAATACGGGGTATGCCTATAAGTAACCAAACCTGCGAGAGTACGAGAATCTATATTCGAGTTCGTAAGCTGGTGAATAAATACTAGGTCAGCAATTCTACGTCGTTCCTCCAACGAGTGCATATTAAGCAATCGGAGGCGATCCTCATATGGAGGAAGCCTTAATGGATCATTCCACGGGAGGTCCCTTAGTGCGAATCTAACAAAGTTTCGCTGCACTGACTCGATGCGTCTAGAATGAACCACATAGCAAGGTGACCAAACCTGAGATGCATACTCGAGAACTGGTCTAACCAAGGAGAAATATAAGTGAATAAGTGTCAGTCGATCAGAAAACTCCCTTGACCACCGTTTAATAAAACCCAGAACTGAATTACTCCGAGACACGATATAGTTTATGTGCAGAGTGAAATCCAGTTTTTTGTCAAGCTTCACACCGAGGTCAGTAACGGACTCAACACGACGGATAGTAGTTTCAGCAAAGGTATAATCAAAGACAAGCTGATTGGGGTTCCTACAGAATGACATAACTTCACATTTATCCAGGTTAAGCCGCAGGCCATTTGAGGCACACCAAACCTTGAAGGTATTCAAATCAGCCTGAATACAAGAAGGATCATAACTGTTTCTAACACATGAGAAGATCTTCATATCATCTGCATAGATTAAGACTTTGGAGTGCTTAATCAGAGGGACAATGTCATCAATGGCAAGAATGAACAGCAACGGCCCCAGATGGCTACCCTGCGGTACACCAGATGAAGCTCTAATAAATCTAGATAAAGTGTTACGGAAAGATACTCGGTATGACCTATCTTTTAAGTAAGGGCGGATCCAGTCGAGCAATAAGGGCGGAAAACCCAGCTTTTCCAATTTAAGCATAATCACAGAGTGAGGGAGCTTATCAAACGCCTTGCTAAAGTCGGTGTAGATGCAGTCTGTCTGGAGACCACGCTGGAAGGCAGAGATTATATGGGATGTAAATTCAAGCAGGTTAGTTGTCGTCGATCTACCAGGCAAAAAGCCATGCTGATTAGATGAGATTAACCCCTTACTGCTGCGTATATTACACATATATTACAAGCTGCGTATATATAACAGATTCGAACAACTTGGGTATGCAGGAAAGCTTCGCGATTGGCCTATAATTTGTTATTAAGTTTTTATGCCCCTTTTTATAAACAGGAATTATAAAGGAGCTCTTCCATAACGTAGGAAATCTGCCGGCCTGAAGAGATTTGTTGAAGATGAGTACTAGTGGAGTGAGTAAGGCGTCAGAGCAGGATTTCAAGAACGCAGGTGGAACACCATCAGGACCAAAAGAAAAGTCAAGTTTAAGCTCATTGATACCATCCATAATAATATCTCGAGATATAATGGGCAAGGCAATGGAGGCAGCGGGACGGTCTTGGATATGACCAAACTCATCCAGGGAAGGCACAAAGTCGTCAGATGAAAAGGCACCCTCAAAAAATAATGCAAAGTTGTCGGCTATGTCGGGCGCATTCCATTTAGAGGTTCCATTATACCACATTGTAGATGGGTAATTATCAGATCTCTTCTTCATATTAACAAATTTGAAAAAAGTACGAGGATCATTATGTAAGTTAACGCGAACATTATCAAGGTACTCTCTGTATAATGATGAAGATAATGCCAAAAATCTGTCATAGCAATCAACAAAATCACAATAAGCTGACGTGCTTCTACAGCGTAAGTAAGTTTTCCATAGTAAATTTTTTTTATTCTTAAGGCTCCGCAGTTCACTAGTATACCACGGGGGAGAATGACAGGATGGTCTCGACCGTTTGAGTGGTACACACGAATTAAACAGATCATAAATTCTATCATAAAACACGGAAACGCACTCATCGACATCGCTATCATCAAAAAGAGATGCGAAATCGATCGAGAGGATCCTGTTTGAGAGAACAGAGAAATCCGCCCTTTTAAAATCAAGAACGTACTGATTTCATCCAAGGCTTCAAGAAGTTCATTGGAGCAATTGCATTTTGTTTGTGAAACTAATAAGAAATTTTATGTATTAGAATTTTTTGGCTGATAATTTAATTCAAGTTCCTACCTGGTTCCCACTTTCTGGGATAATTTCAAATTGCTTGAACAGAAAGTGAAAATATTTAAATAGGTTGAGCTAATTGGGTAGTTAAAGTATGATTTTAAGTCTTTAACACGTGAGCTTTTAAATATTGCTCTATTATCAACTTTTAGTATTTTATTAATTTTAAATACTTAAATATCTAGAACTAAGTCACTTTCTAGAATTAAGCTAAGTAGTATAAATAGGGCTGAGCAGTAGCCTGGTTAGTTTAGTCGTGATTTAAACTGCGAAGCGTTTACATGTAATAATGGGAATAGTTAGTAGTATTTTAACCAGTGAAGTGATAAGTCTTAATTATTAAAGTGAAACATAATATTGCCAAGAAAATTCTGCAACGAATTAATGAAGTGAAGTGAATAACAATTTTGGCTTTAAATAAGTGTCTAAATTAATCCGCCGAGGCCCATTTACGTTACAATACGAATAACTAACCTTAGTTTTAGGAAATGTTTCATCATGCAAAATATCCTTTAATATAAATGGGCCTCTGGACAACAAAAATTGTCGAAATTACGTTGCTTTCCAACGCTCTAAATTTTGTAAACACCTAAGAGATCTAGAAAATTTAAAAGGAATTTGGCATCTACAATATATTGGCTTCATTTCGAATTTTTTTGGGAAGTTAAAGAAATCAAGCTATTTTCTTGCAGAAAACTTCTCCTTTTTGGATACATGGCCTTTTGTTTTTAAAACAACTGACCGTGCTGGTCCGTCAAACATTTTTTTATTATAATAGGGTATATTTCACTCTTAAATGCAATTCATTCATTTATAAGAAATTTAATTTCCTTGACAAAGGGTATCAGATTTCGTAGGTTTGTTAAGTCCTGCGTAGAGACTGTAATGTGAGAGTGTGAGACTCTTGTTTTTGACCTCAGAATATAAAACAAAACAAGAATGGCGACGGCTGAAATTAAGCGACCACCGTCCAAGTTGTGTTGGAAACAATTTGCATTCGTATGAGAAGTTCAGAAAAAGTGTAATTATTAAGAAGGTAAGGTACGGGGCATTTCAATCAAATTTAAAAGTTGTTTAAAGTCACTAATTTACTTTATATTTTTTAATTACACTAATTATCGTCATCATTTAAGACGGTATCATATCATCTGTAATGCAAAATATTATAATTATTTAAATAAATTTAAATCAATTTAATAGTAAGTAATCTGCCGTAGCGCAACACATAATTGTGGAAAATCATAATGACATTAAATAATCTGAAGTTAGAAAACGCTATAAGTAAACTTAATGAATTGGACGCATGGGAAAGTCTCTTAATACATAAAAACATAATATTTTAAATAATGACAACGGTCCAACAACCCAACAACGGTGATAAAAGATCATTGAACTCAGCAGAGATCATTGAACTCATCTTATCGGTCATCTGTAGCTGGGAGATTACTTCAGTCTCCGCTGACGATGGCATGGATGCATGCCGAAATGCATCCGGATTCGGATTTGTAAATGGTACGTAAAGAAGAAGGTTTTAAAAATCAATTTATAGTGCTTTTTATAGAGTCTGGCATGATGCCCTTTTAGCAAACTTCAAACATTTGGTCTGCACCCTACCCTCGTTAAATGGATAGAGAGTTTTTTGTCAGGCCGTTCAATCCTTGTAGTAATTGACGGAGTTACATCTGATTGTTACGAAATAAATGCCGGTGTACTTCAGGGTTCAGTTCTTTCACCAACCTTATTTCTTCTTTTTATTAATGATCTCTTATCCCTTACTCTCAATCCTATTCATAGTTTCGCCGACGACAGCACCCTTGATTTCGCGTACTCATTTGATTCCGTAATGAATTTAAGAATTTTCAAAATGAATGAATTCAGAAATGCTACAGAAGTCAATCGGGAACGCTTGTTTAGATCATTAAACAACGACATTTCTATGGTACTCGCTTGGGGCAGAGCAAATCGTGTTACGTTTAATGCATCCCAAACTCAATTCTGTTAAATGTCCCTTAAAAAACGCCCAGTTCACCCCCAAACCATTTCAGTCGACGGAGTGAATATACCCAATTCACCCTCTCTAAATATCTTGGGTATTGAGATATTCAGAAATCTTAGCTGGACTGATCATATATTGGCAATCGCTAAAAGTCCGATGAAATGTTTGGGTTTTCTACAGAGATGTAAGAAATATTTCACCCTACCTAACTTAGTGCTGATCTACAAGTCCCACATTAGGCCTAGACTTGAATATAATTCCCATATTTGGGCAGGGGCAGGACACATCGCATTGTCCGCGTTAGTGCCATCCCACACTTGTCATGCTTCCGCGCGTAGAAGTCCGCACGAGTGCCAACACCTGTCGTGTCGGATTTTGTGTAGAACACGCAATGTAGCGTGTGTAGTGGTAAAATTAAAGCATTTTCCGAACCCAAATAAACCTTGCTTTGAATGTATGCGTGCTGATGCGACGATAAATAGGTAAGTTTCGTGCGGATTTCCCTATACACCCCTGCACGCGCTCTCTCTTACAAACTGCAATGAAGCAGGACAAGTGTGGTATGTCACGCATTTCACTTTGCTTGTGAATGCACACTTAAACTTCTTTGCGTGCCATCTCTGCCATCTTGCCGCGAACCGATGTACCAAGCCTACTTCCGTGTTAAGAAGAAGCAGACATATCATGTGCGTGTAATTTTTGGCGTGGATGAGCAAAAGCATAAGAAGAGCATATTAAAGTAACTCGGAGCATCAGTCTCTTTTCGGATGGTTAAACTGGCGCGAAACATTGTTGCTTGTTTAGTAATTTATTAATTATTTATCAAGAAAACACCGCATCGTCACGGAGCCATCAAATAAACCAACCGATATAGAAAAAGGGATCCTTTACTCAGAGGCGTTGGGAGTAAATTTCACAGCGCCAGGCCAGCTTATCAGCTCAGTTTTTCTTACCTTCTGTCCCTGTTAGGCCCCGATCAACAAAAGAAAAAAAAAGAAAAAACAGGAAAAAACTAATTAATTAATTTAAGATAGAATCAAATTCAAGAAATATATTTACTGAAAAGAAAACGTACGTACGCTAAATTGTGGTATTAGTTAGTAAAACGAAGGTGCATAATCGGCCATCTTTGCTCGCAAAAGTACAATCAGCTGTTCGGTGTTTTTGTTTATAAAGTGAGGTTGGGTTGAGTGAATGTTTCATAGTGAATTAATTAAACAAAGTCATTAATAATGGATAATTAGGTGACTTAAATGATTAGATTAACAATTTATAATTATAAGTGAAGTTTACATAGATTTCGCGTGTTGCGTGAATTTTTTTCTTCTTTATTTTTATGAAACATGTTCCCTCGATTTTTTGGTTCTTCTTTTTCTTCCACCATATCAGACCTAATATGTACTGAATTCACTCAAAAATTTTTACTAATAATCCAATAAGCGAAAACCATTAAAACAAACGGTGACAATTACCCTCCATGAAAGTACAACATTTCGAGAATATTCCGCAAAGTTACGGTATTGCTTGTCAGGTTTTCAAACGCTCAGTCGCATGCGGACAGGAAATACTCTCCAGTTAAAGCTATTTTACAAAATTCAAACTACTTTAGCGTCCCGTCACTTCCCCCACCACTCGCCCCTCACTCCCACCCAATAGTTGGACGTGGGGGTTACACCCCACCACTTCCACCCCCCCCCCCCCCCCCCTCCACCCTAGGATTGTTTGCTTTACCTTTACCAATGGTACCTTGAGAAGCGAAACAATCTCGTAGAAATATCGTTTTGCTTTTTCTCAGAATATTATCTCTGACCCTCTACCTAATTCTGCTCGTCTCCTTACTTCGAGCATAATCGGAGAATGTGCCAACCTTGGTAAAATGTTTGCAGGGTCCCTTGCCATTTGACATTTAGAGTGTGATTGATTCCGAGATAAGCCCAGACAAATAGACACACAGACAAAAATTGTAAAAATTATTGAATGGTTTTTCATATCATGTAAATAACCATATTAGCTTATAAAATAACAATTATTTTGAAATCACAGGCAAGCACTTCAATTTCATGAACATAATAATATCCATGTATAAGAAGATAGGTAAACAAAGTAACAGTAAATTTTAGTTAATTAATTAATAATTACTTAGAAAAACTTGTTCATAAAAGGAAGGATATCCTTACAAAAGCTACAATTCACAGGCTCGCCTATAAAAAGCTTATGAAGACATTCCCTACAAGTCTGAAACGGGAATAATTGATGTTAATCACAGGTTTAAAACATTTCCATGCTACGAAGGAGGTTCGAGGAACCTTTGATTTTAGCCTGTTCTTAAGCGCTCCCTGATGAAATACTACCGTCTGTATTTAAGATATTTTGGGGTAACAATTTCCATAATAAATAAGTAAATTACTTCCTCACAGCTTCGTAATTGCTTGCCTAATTGCAGTGTGTTTATACATTTAATTATTGCGCCCGGCTACATTAAGCCAGTTCAAGGCGTCTAAATACTTTTCAAAGGCGCTCTCAGAGTTTAGATTAATTATTAAATAGAGGCCGCCGTTAAGCAAGTCCTGTTGGAATAGAGTTCCTTCCGGAATAAAAAATGCAAGACGAAAGACGGATACTGTGTATTCCTTCATCCAGAGATTTTATAAAACGGGTAGGAAATTTCTACGAATTTTCTTGTTGTTGCAAAATACTGGTGCACTCGTGCTGAATTTTGTGTACTCCACCAACACAGTTTACTACTGCTGCTCTCAGAACAAATTTTAGTTGAAAAGTCAACTTGCTTGTTTATTGGAGCAGAAGCCGGTTCGCGGAAGGATAAAGACTAAAGCTTGCAAAGTTTTGATTTAAGCCGCTTGAGCTTCATGTTTTTCTGGCTTTTACCATATGCAGCAACATTAATTCGCCACTTAAAAGCTCAGTAGTGCAGAAATAAATTAACAAAACAAAATAATTCTACACCATTTTCGTGATTTTTGAATGGGATTATGGAAATTCGATTTACTGCAGAAGAACAAGGATAAGGATTACTTTATATCACTTATTCTGTTGATGTAATTGAATCGTTATGTGAAAAAAGGATTTAAGTCCAAATATGCAAATAATGGGAAAACACAAAAAACTATTTAACTTTTAATTCGTAATTATTTAAAGTTTGGTGTCTATTGTAAATTTATTGCAGCTGTTCCAAACAACCTTCCTAGTAAAATACTGGCATGAACTTAAACCTTTTTAAAATTATTTTTATGTGATTTGCAAAGGTAAAGAAGGTAGACAAATACACAGGCCCGTTCGCAGGATTTGCTCCTGGGGTGGTTTTTATCTAATTTTCATTAAAAAAGAAAGAAAACTATCAACAAATGGATGTACATAAAATATGATATATTATGCAATTAAAAATTATGGTCACATACATTTAAGTTATTTTGTTAGTATTTCAGTCAAACTTTTCCTAATCAAAAAGTTCAGACAATTTTAAAAATCCTCCTGGGGGGGGGGGGGGGGGGGGGGGGTTGATCCACCACGTGCGCACGGGCCTGCAAATACATACATTCCACAGGTTGAGAAGAGCGTGATGGAACCGGCTATTCCGATTTCAATGAGAAGATTCAGTATTTTCTTATGTATAATTTAGGCTACGACGAATGTAGGAAGGAGGAGCACAAATAATCGAAACGACCGATATTAGTGTCGACTCCATATTTTAGGTGAATAATGACACTCCCGATGCCCCGTCAAATAGTTTTGTGATAAGGCACTCCTAGGAATGAAGGTGGGAAGGGAGTGATATGAAACAATTAATCGAAACCCGACCGATATTAGTGTGTCGCTGATATGAATAATGACACTCTCGAGACCGCAAGATATTGTGGTAGTAAGACATCCCTAGGGTCGCATGCCTTCAGATTCGCAGGGGTCCAACGCCTTAAGAAATTATCATTAATTTGTTGGCATGCCGAAATGAGATTACTGTAGGATGTCCGCAGCGGCTGGTAACAGTCATGTAGTTTTTACTCTAGACTGGATTATGATGACGGGTGGAGAGACAGAGGTACTACTATCGGAAATTTTTTTCAACAAATCGATTTTTTTTCATTTTTTGATTCCTTATACTATCAAGAATAACCTATTAAATTTTTATAAAGGAATTCGTAATAGAAAAAAGTTACAGCAAGTTACGCCTTCGTAGTGTGATTTCGACTATCCGCAGCTGCCTCGCGCGCTCCAGCTTTTTATCCCCACTCTCTAAAATACCGGTTTTTTTATACTTATAATATTCATTCTTGTTTCTCATAGACGTGTGTAGTTATAATTTGGTCGTAGACGAAAGCATTTGTATCTAAATACAATGGGTCCGTATTATAAAGGAAAGATGGGTAAGAAGCCAAAGAGCGCACCAAAACTTTAAACGCGTTTTTCTTGAAATGACATTTTTTCAACTGAGTGAGAGTTAATATCAGGATCTACTGAACCGATTTTAATAAACCTGGGTGAATTTTGTTTGTTAAGGTATACCCTTTTGTAATTTACCACATTTTAGACAAAAAATGAAAACAAAAAATTTGGAAAGAGAAAAAGGGTGAAAAAAATGCAATTTCTTCAAATTTTTTTTCAAACTTTCGCCATTTTTTTCAATTTTTGACTAATTGTGGTAAATTACAAAGTAAGAAGCCTTCCTTTATAAAACCCCGTTCGAATTTTATTGTTTCAGACTTCTTAATTCTGAGATTATTTCTTACTCATCGAACTATCTATTTTTCGAGCTCTTGACTTCAGCGCTCCCTACCAATTTTTGTTGTTGTTTACTTTATGGACTAATAATGTTATAAAAAAAATTCATGATAATATCTAATAAAGCGGCTGAGAAATGATGAAAAAGTTCTTATTTTCTGGTCCTAGCTGTATTCTAATTGAGCCTCCTTCATACCTGGGCTCCTAAAGGAATAAGAAGGACTACCCATGGTATGGGGCTGTACCATGGGTGGCCCTCCTCCCCCCAACCCAACAATATCTTCAGACCATGAGTACCGCCTCGTCGCAAAAATGATCGCTTATGAAAATTTAAATGAACAAAAAACACCAAGCCTCGGATTAAACCGAGAAAACTACTTCATCCGCCCGAAAAGGGGGACAACCCGCCGTCAGGGCAGACCCACCTCCTCTAACATTATAACATTACTGAGGCCAACACGGTGGCTCCCTCTAAGAAGTCCTGTAAACCCCCTTCCTCGAGGAAGGAACACGCTGCTGCCAAGGCTTCCAAACCCGGTAGTAGCAGTTCAGTTCCTCTTCCCTCTGCAAAACCTACGCTTTGTAGTATGTCCCTGTCCAAGGCTAACACACTCGGACATACATCCACCAGTGCGTCACTCAGGACATCTGTCCAACCCAGCGACCACCAAGCAAAAGGGAAACGCCTTAACGGTGGCCTACAAAGAGAGACGGACTGCGCTCAGAATTCTCCGAAGACTGAGATCCGTTTCTCAGGAGAATCTCGCATAGAAAGACAAAGCCTAAGTCCTAAGACATTTTTGCATTTCCTGTAATCCTTTTATGAGGTAGAAAAACAGAGCATTCATCAATATTCAACTTAATTGTTATCCCCCCTCAATATAAGCCTAAATTCGCGCCTGACACACTCAAATTACAAAATCAAGAAAACTTTTTCTTAACCCAGGAAATGACAACTATCGAAAAGAAAGCCCATTGAGCATTTCAACATTTCATCCCAAGCTAAATTCACAAGTCAATTATGTCAATTTACATTGAAAATGTAAATGGAATACATAAAATTATTTCAGCTAAAACCAAACTGCCAAAATACAGAAATTAACCCAAACATATACGGACACATGAAAAACGAACAAAGTCATCAACTGTATTTAAGTAAATCATCTTCACGATATTAATAAGTCATAAACAATCTTAGAGATACGATAATATTCTTCCTTTACAGTGTCGAGTAGAATCAATAGAAACAACTCAAAGAAAAGCATCAGCTTACAGAGTCCTTTGGGTGTTATGAAATCACATCAAGAAGTCCTTAACTCATGGAATGCTGAATGTGCCATCGACAACCCCTCTAGTTCTGACAGGAATAGTTCTTACTCTTGAGAATAATAATGATTTAATCAAACCACTTTATACATTATAGAAGATGAGTTACAATTACTTAGTGTGATCGGTTTCCTAAAATGTGTTAAACTGGACTCAATGGGATGCTGGTATTTATGTAATACTTTCTGTAGGTAGAAAACATGTAGTGGTGGTGTAAAGGATAACTTCTTGGTGTTACATTATAAAAGCCAATGTTTGAGTTCTGCCAGCGGTGATAGCTAATAGTTTTTTTCTACTGACCATAATTTACACTAAAAGTAGAAATAGAAAGTAAATAAAAATACCAACAAAATCACCACGTCAGTAACAGCCCCAACCGTTAAAAGTAGTGAAGTGGGGCGCATTCAATAGATAATTAATGCATGAATAGTTCACCTAAGTCACTAACAATTGTATTGCACTGTAAATGATACGAACTGTTGTTGAGCTTTCTCAACGGCAGCTACTCTCTACACTACTTACTATTATCACATACATACATTTTAAGCCTTACAAGTATTTTCATAGCTATTAAAAATTCACAATCACAAATTTTCAGGACTATCTGTATGGGGTTAGGAATCTGTTTGGGGCTAGGTGAAATTGTTTAGAGTTAGATAAATAATAGGATTTTGTTGCCGGTCGGATTCGAACCTCGAACTATCATTTGGAAAGTCAGTACGTTAATTCTTTCACAAAGAACGACTTAATAGTTAATAGCGAATTTACTTATAGCCTTATTATACCAATCATAAGAACGTTCAAGAATAATAGTAATATCTAAATATTTGTTTAATACTGCAAACCCCCTAACAAGATTGCTATAAATACTAGTATAAGTAAAAAATTACAACTTTTAAGCAAGGTTGAACGGCTATAATGATACTTTGCACACTAAATTAAACTTTTGGCATATTAAATTCAACGTTTCACAAGCTACTTGTTTAAATACAAATTTTTCTATAAGTTTTTCTCAACAGTATCGACTTTCAGCCTTTGAAATAAAAATCTGGTATAACCCTTAGCCAACTTGTCTACTCTAATAGTTCTAAAAGATTTAAAATGCTTTAGCAAATTATTAAATACTAGCTGCGTGTATCCAGTGTTGCTCAGACTTTTGGTAAGTGAGTGTCGTTTCCGATTATTTTTACGTGTCACTCTCTTGCCACTCCCCTCTAAGAGGTGTATTATTTAACTGCATTGGGAGTTTCATTATTCATCTAATTTACCCATCCCCCCCTCTCCACCCGCCATTCGATGGTAGCATAAGTAGCCTTATCTATGCCTAAGAAAATAGTAAATCTCCCTTTGAAGATCTCATCGAAGAGATTGGTGGTGTGGGGGAGGGGGCTGCAACATTCACCCCCCCCCCCCCCCCCCCCCCCCCACAAGTAACGTAATACAATCATGATCATTTTCAATCTTAATGTCAATCTACACCGTAAGCTTAATGTTCATGATTTCTTTTCTGAGCGATCCTTTTGATAATAAATGCATAAAAAATTGCATCATACATATTGTTGTGTTTCAATAAGCTTTCATTTGACACCCTACACGATAAACTTGAAAAACATTCTTTTTCCATTTCACAACTTACCCCCAGAATCAAAATTCAACTTTTTATGCGTCAAATCTTTAATTTGGGCCATCACACTCTGTCTGCACTAAATTTAAAATTTTTACTTCGAATAAATTCAGAGAAAATCGCCTGCAACACACGGAAGGACGGCTACCGTCTGATTCGATAAGTGTTTCGGTTTTTTTTTAAATTATGATACGAAACCCTAAAATCTGGTCAATTTTAGGAGGAGGTCCGCCCGCCTATCTGTGCATCTGTGAACACCAAAAATCCTAAACGTTTCAACCGATTCAGTTGAATTTTTTACATTTATTTAAAGCATAAACATAAAGCATAAATGTGCCGTAAAAATCGGACTATCGTGGGTGACGATATATCTAATATTTTAAAATTTTCTAATCAAACGGGTATGTGAAATAAAGGGTGCAACCGTCGGCAAAACTAGGAACAGTATTGGAAGTGAGATACAAAACGCCATTAATTAAAAGAAGAAATAGGTTTGGTGAGACAACTGAATCCTCGGATACATTTTATTTCTTAAAGAACAAATGTTGCTCTGGCTACTGCTAGACTGAATACAAATTAGGAGGTAAAAAAATGTCTTGTTGATGCACGCGGTACGTACTGGGAATTCTAGTGGGTGTGATCCATATTTTATCTATCGACAGAGTTGTTCTAGACCAATAATAATAAATGTTTTATTCATTCTCTAGAAATACAATCTTGCTTACTATTCTTCTAAGCTAAACATAAAGACAATGGGTCAGTGGCCGTCTGTCAGTTGGCATACCTTCTTATCTTAGATAAACTTATAAACAGAACAGGCGTTTTTTTATATACGATGTGGCCAAATCCTAGGGGACAACCCTTTCATGCGTTATCATGGTTTTGCCCGGAAGGGAATTAGGGTAAGGAAAGTGAGGAAACTTGAGTCTTGTTTTTTTTGCATTGCTGCGAGCTAGACAACAGCCCAGAGACGGAGTGGATTATTTTAATTTCTTAATAAAAGCTCACGGGGAGACCTGGTCTCGAACCCGGGGCTCATGGCTCAACGAATTGATCCAACTCCGTCTCCTTCGTGTATGAACCGTGTACGCGAGAGCAGCCATTTTGCTCGTTGGAAAGGTGAAGACAGGAAAGGAGGCGAAGTTCACTAATTTGAGCTGTCAGAAAAGTTTTTTTGAGTTTACAAACATGTTATAAGTGAATTATTAGTTCTAGTTAATAAGTAACTTCTTATTGTTTATATTTACTTACAAAAGTGTAAATACTGGAAAGGAAATGATAATTTTACGAAGTTTTTATTACTATTTCCAGTTTGTTTACGTTCGGAAATTTTCATTTGTCAGCTGTTGAATGGCGGTGCTTTTTAATTTAAATTTGTTTCCAACCCCTCCAGAGAAATTCTACAATTTTACTAGTTCCATGACGCACTTGCACATGAAAGGCCTTTCCACTACTTAAAGAGATATGCCGAAGTTTTCTCAGCTTATGGCACTTCCTTCTTAATTATATATTCTAAGCTTCTTATATACTTATCTTACAAGAAAACAATTCAATTAGGAAAATACTTATGGATCTATCTTACTACTAACTAACTTAAATTGTATGACTACATAAAAAATTTTCAAATTTCCACAATATATCGATATACTTCAATAAATAATTTTTTTTCTTCTTTTTTAAATCCATATTATTATTATTATTTTATTTTATTTAAGCCTTAGCAATTGTACTCGTTGGCTAACAATTTTCTAAATCCATACTCTTCTTTTACATATTTATATAAATTTAGTCAGTTTTTGCCATTCACATTAGTCCTAAGCTCCTTTTCTTCTAGCAAGCTTGAACCAAGATGACGAATCCTAAATTCTTTCAATATCGGACACACTACAACGAAGTGAATTGTGTTCTCTATCTCATCTCTATTGCACATTGAACACAATTCGCATGTGTTCTTTTTCCATGCTCTAGCATTAAGATCAAGTAATCCACCACGCATTTCAAATAAAATTTTTATCATGTCTAATGGAAACTCGTCCTTAAAATATCTGTTAATCCCTTCGTACGTCAGAACGCTGTGTGAGTAATGATATCTTCCCTTGCCTAAGCTATAATTTGCTCCTTGGATGTAGTTTCTATCAGTTTTACTATTTCTATTTTTATCTTTATCCAATCTACACTGTTATGACTGCCAAAGGTCAAATTCACTCTACCTCCTATTTGATGGTCATACTTCAAAAGCTTCTGCACCCAACTAACTTTCTGACTAATGCACTGAATAGCTAATTTTTGGCAATCTCCTATCATCTAATCTAAATCTAGTGTTTTGATTATTTAATTAAGGTGCAATTTTATAGTACCTATATAGGAAAATTTTATTAAGACCACTTTCTAGGTATGTCATTTAGTGCGGCGTAGTATCTGATAAGCAAAACAATATCTTGATGAAATATCTCAGCAATTTTTCCACTTCTTTGAACTCACTATAACCCCACACCTGTGCTCCATAACACATGATTTTTTGTGTTACTGCATCAAATACCTTATATTTGCCCGAAAGCACCACATCAGTCCTCCTCAGAAACTTATTCCACGTAACATTAATACTGTTCTTCGCTAGGGTGAGTCTTTCTTTGAGGCTCTTCTGATAGGAGATGCTTGGGACTAAACTAATACCCAGATATTTATAAGTATTTACCACTTCAATTACCTTTCCTACAGATCACCCTCTCTAACTTAGCAGGATCATCAACCAAAATAACAATGCTATCTGCATACATTAGCAGGCTCACAGCAATGTCACCTATTCTGATACCTTTTTCCGAAAATTCCTCTAATTCATTCAAGTATAGAGTGTTCTAGTATAGAGTATAACAATATCGGTCTGGGACGATCTCCTTGTGTAACCCCCATCTTCGTTTCAATGAACTAATAAATAAGTGTCTTCCATTCCATATCGCAGCTTTTATATCTGTGTATAATGCCCTTAGCATTTTCACAAATTTGCTTGAGACTTTCATATTTAACAATGTGTAAAATAAAGCAAAGCTGTCGATTGTATTAAAAACCGTAACATTTTTTTTTCCTGACTCTAACTGCAAGTGAATGATACTAGTTAGGTTGAAAATATTATCTACAGTTGAGTAGTTTTTACGAAAACTGGCTAAACATTCGTTTATTTTATTATTTTCCTCAGCCCACTTATTAAGTCTAAATAGTAACATTTCCGTAAATATCTTACAGTCTAAATCCTCAAAAGACAGTCCCCTGTAATTGGAGGCATCATTAATATCACCCTTCCTATACAAAGGGTAAATTATGTAAATTAATTCGTTTTGAAATTCGTAATGGCCGTCTTATACCATCTTTCAGCTTTCACTAGGGCAGACTGTATTTCTTCTCCAGTAATGGGTACGTCTCAAATCTTGTACCTATGGGTGGGTCAGCATAATGCGTATTACCTATTTTAAGAGTCGGGTTCAGCTATCGTGTAAAATGTTCTGCAAAGTCAAGAAGACAAATCATTTCCACATATGAACTTGTTTTGCTTTAGTTCACTTACCCACCATTTATTAATATCCCTAACCTGAAGTAGTACTTGCCCAACGGACTTATAGTAGTGTTTGTAATGTTTGTTGGCTTCCACGAATAGCTTACATATCATTTGTGAATTATTTCTCCCTATACAGATTCAGGATTCTGAATGCAATTTTCCTAGGTTTCAAACACAATGAGTTATACCACTTATTTTATAGACCCCGTTAACCTGCTTGGCACTATGACTGTGATTCGCAACATTCTAATTCTCTATCGGGTTGCCTTTGAAGACTATGAGGACGGATCTTAAAGATACGCCACCAACCAAATCACGGTTTTGTACCTAATATTGCGATTTCAATGTCATTTGTCATGATTTAAAAGAAATGTTGCAAATAAAAGATCGTATGTTTGCCCGTAGAATCCGAATCTGGAACTTAGAATAAATAATTAGAGAAAAGGACATCACTCGGAAAAAATTAAGCATTTTTCTATATGTAGTAGAGCCCAAGCGATGTGTGCGTTTCAAACATGAAAGTAGTAAAATTTTGCTTTAATTTTATGTTAAAAATATATTCTAATAAAGTTTTTAATATAATATAACTTTGCCCTACCTTATTGTTACATCTTTGCAATAAAACAACTCATGTGACTTACACTAATTTTATCGTACTTAATTCCTGGTACTGTCTGTCCTTAACAAGAGGAAGGTTACTAAGCGACTACCTAATATATATCTCACTTATCTAAGTACTTCAAGAGAGCAAAATAAATACATATAGCCAGGCAGGCGAATACTTATTTAGAGAGAGCTTATAGTTATATCAATTGGAAATACAACACTTATTTTATTAATTGAATTAATTTTACTATTTAAAAACACTTAACATGCCCCCAAATATTTCAATACTACCGAGACGACTATGATTTCAAACGGCGACAAAAATTGAAAAACTTAACTTAAGCAAACCGATTGGACAGATTTGTCCAATTTGACAATCGCTGGTGACACTTCCCTTACCTCCGTCGCCACTTTGCCCAGAAGCAAATTGCTTATCACACGTACATGGCTTTTACTCGAGATTAAATTATTTTGTCATCGAAAACAAGCATCCCACCCCATCTATATAAATTTGTTTTAGTAATGCCTACTGTAGGATAGTCCTACAGTAGTCTGCCGTTTTAGTTATACATTGTTACAAGACATAGTGGGCGTATCCAAGGCTACATGTAAGCTCGTCATAGGTGCCCCAGTCATTTTCTCCAGTTTTACCTAGTTTACCTTGAAGTGTTTCAGTCCAGATGTTAAATCAGGTTGTTGTTCAAGGCACAGCATCGAAGTATTTAAAAGAAGGAACCGCGCGGTCCCATGATTGATCCTGATTCGGTTCCATATTCTCTCCAATATTAAAGCTTCAGTAGATCCTCTTATCTAGTGGATTCTACATGTAATAGAAGATCGTCATGCGGGTGACGCAGCATCTATAATTTTATTATTCTTTTCGACTTTCGATTTATAATACAAAAAAGGATATACATATGTATATAGACAAATCTTCCATATACCTTAAGGGGGCACGTCAATTTTTAGCTCCGAAAATAACTTCCACCCGATTCAATGAAAAAGATTGCAAGTGGACCTACAATTTAAGATGGATTCCAAAGCACTGACATTATTCTACAAAACTCATTGACCTTTCAGTAGCCTTTAGAGCCTGTGCATCTCATATGAAAAGTCAACACATTAATACTTACTTGTTTTCGGTCTATAATTACCTTGTATTTCAGATAGTATATCCGGTTCAAAAGTTAAGAGCTTAATTCTGTGGTTTAAATCATTGAAGATTTAGTAGAGTATTGAAAGGTTTTTCCTGTAAAAGAACTTCTTTACATTTTGCCGGCATACATTTGTTTCAACCTTGTTAGCACAACTTTTTTATTTGCCTCGGTAATCTGCAAATATCAGCTCTGTTGCCTATAAATACTTTATTTACGTTCGTTGGAGCTGTTAACGTTACAACTATCCACCCTTGCACAGCACCTCATGCTTTACCACAATGACCATTCTTGATTTTCCATTTTCTGTGAGGAAGCAATACAATTCAACGTAGGCTACGTATGTATGATATGAAGGGCTGGTTTAAATCCTTTTACAGGAAATTTCCATGCGACCGAACATGCAGAATATGTTTCCTATGGGTTCATCCAAGTTCATTTATTTGACGGATGCACTTCGTCTACGTTAAATCGAAATGAAATGTAGCTCAAGTACACAACCTGTGAAATTGTATGTTATGGCAATTTAGAGCTAATCTCCGTATATTGCATCCAACCAACTGTGAATATTAAAATGTTTCTGTAATAAATGCTTTAAAGCAAAACAAATGCAACTTGAATAATGTTTAATCACATCAGGGAGGACCGGAGTTAATTCTTTAGTCAATATTCCTGTTGAAACCTACAGTACCTGGCAAAGGATTTCAACTCCACTTAGAGAAACTGAAAAGTTCCTTCGTTTGATAAGCTCTTGAAAAAGTACTTTTTATCATTGTTCGAAAATAAAGACATTTACATAATAAAATCCTCTTAAAAAAAGTTAAGGAAGTTTCTAGTCAGTTAAGCGGGCAATTTATGACAGGCCACCGCTCCCTTTCTTTATCTCAGGACAATACGTTCCGAACAGATTTTCTATTTTGTTTGTCTATTGTCTTACTGCAATTTTCTCCTCAGTATTAACTATTCCAATGAAAGTCTCGCCTGGATTTGGCATTGCAATTTAGGGAAAGACAACTTTTACCAAACTTTTAAGTATTATGTAACCTGGGAGTCTGGAAAGGTATTGTGTTTTGAAATTGGAGTTTTTTTTTCGGAAGACGATATGAAATAAGTTTTCTAAAAAATAATGAGACGAAAAATTATTATTAGGAGAATTAAACTTTTAAAACAAAGCTAATTACAAGTTAGCTTAGAATTAGAACAAAATTAGGAATTACGTGAGGACTTTCTTATTTATAATTTAATATACTATACGTACATACGTTAATAAAAAAGTAATTAAAACAAACCTCGACTGCACAAAAAGCAATGAGTATAAAAAATAGGTAAAAAAAAACTTTATAGTTAAACGGTTTTATTTAACATTAGATGTACTAAAAGCTAGGAAATAATTATTGGTAACAGATGTGGGATTACCGAGATATAGGTACTGTCTACTAGTAAGAAATCGGAGACCAAGAGCAGTGGCGTCCGTAGTGTCGGAGGCCAAGATCCGCTTTGTTCGATGCATCAGCTGGATAAGTAAGTAATCATGGGGTTTAATAAAACCTCAATTAAACCGGGGGGCCAAGTGATAACCAAATTCTGATTCGCATTTGAATTGGTCCTGGTGTCTTTCCAAAATCTTGGAAGTCATCTCTTATTATTCCTCTTCACAAAAAAGGTAAGAGGTGTGATAACTACAGACCCGTTGCTAACTTGTGTTGCATTCGTAAGATTTTTGAGGCATTAGTTTGCGATATACTTTACTTTCATTGCAAACCTTTTCTTGAAACTTTCTAGCGCGGCTTTATGAAAGGAAGGTCTACCACGACTAATCTTCTGGAATTTTCTAATTTCTGTTTATCTGAAATTAAAGCTGATTAGTAACTCTATGGTATCTTTATAGATTTCAGCAAGACATTCGAATAATTCACCAAATTTTAATACACAAGTTAGCTGCCCTTGGGTTTCCATCCTTGTTTGTAGACCGGGTTCGTTGTTACTAATTAAACCGTACCCAACGTGTGTCTTTTTGTGGATCCGTTCCATGTTTATTTTGAATTCCTCTAGTGTGCCTCAAGGAAGTCATCTGGGCCCGATTTTATTTATTATTTACATAAATGATTTATCTATATATTTTAAATATTCCAAAATAATTTGATATGCTGACGATGCCAAAATTGTTCGTGTTGTTTCTTCTGTGTGTGATTGTGAAATTTTAAACTCTGACTTAGACGCCTTTTTCAATTGGTGTTCTATTAACTATATCCCCCTTAATATTAGTAAATGCACAACTATATCGTTTATTCGTAAAAAATGGTTTTCCGTTCTTCTACGCCATAAGTGGTTGTGTACTGGAAAAAATTAATAAGTCTGGATAAACTGCCGTTTTACATTTGACGGCCACACAAGGTTTTATTAAAAGATGGGCTAAGGAAATTGACGACCCTTAGGTTACACGGCTCCTTTATTGCACCTTTGGTAGGAGTAGTCTGAAGTATGCTTGCTGTATGTAGTCACCAATTTATTATGTCCATATTGACCGAGGAGACAGCGCCGCTTTGTTAGCTTTGCACTTCGTGGGCTTCCTTGGAGTAACCCTCTTAGTTTGCCTCCGTGCTTAGATAAGTTCAATCTTTTAAAACTGGAATCTTTTTAATTTAGGCGTAAGATCACTAAAACTGGTTTTGCTTTTGAGTGTCATCAAGGCAATATTGACTGCCCTGCTTTGTTGTCTTCTTTTAATATATCGATTCCGAGTCGCTCCTTGAGTAAACAATGTCTCGGTTTTTTAATTCTCATTTTGACAACATTGATTTCATTCTTTCTAAAAATTGTGTTAAAGCTAAACTTTAAACTTTTTTGACACTTATTTAGATGTTTTGTGAAATTTTTTACTTTATTTTAATTGTTTTGTTCCTTTTCACCAAATATTGTTAATTTACGTTTAGCAACTAAGTAATCAGCCTGTTGATGAATCTTAAATAAATAAATAAATATTTTCTTGCTTTTAGTACAAAACCTAATGTTGAAAAAATGTTAACTTAAAAAAAGTTTTTTTTTACTTATTTTTTACATGTCACTCCCCCCTAGGTGCTAGATATGTCTATACCCCATAGTATCTAACGACATTTAGAATGTGATTGTTCATCTCAGTAATCCCTAAAACTAAGAATTCAACATTAACAATCGATTTCGATTTTCTTTTTTCCCTCTTCCCTCCCACCACACGCTCAGGGGAGTCTTACTACTGCAGTATCTAACAACATTGGGAAATCCATTATTTATCTCAGCAACTCCGAAAGCTGTGGATTGGGTCGGTCCTTTTTGATTACATTGGTATATTTCACTCTCTTCCCATTCCCGTTTTGATATTTGTGCAGTCGGATATTTTGTTTTTGTTTTTAATAAGCTTTTTATTTTCTACTTTTTAGTTAATGTAAGAAGGCAAATTTTCCAATCCTGTTATTTCATTAAGCGAGTTATTATCGTGGGGATTGGTAAGTACCTTTGAGTGATCTAAACTAATGCTAATTAATGCGTCTAGAATCAGTAGATAATAGTTGTTGCATAAGAAATTTATCAAGAGCGAACCGCAACCCAGTTCCGTATAATTTTATTGTTAAATAACCACCTATAGCTCACACGCAATTTGTGTTACCTTAAACTTTATTTTTAATTAATACCTTTAGTTTTAAAACACCCGTTTTCTACTAAAAGCTGTTTAAGAACTGTATTTTTAATGTGCTTAAAAACTTATTACAGCTTTATTATTATTATTAAAAATTGAGGTGAGGCACAACTGCAGCAACTTGAAGCCTTATCGATCCTAAATGGTTATTTAAAAGGAAAAATGGTCTAAGAAACCTAAATATAATTTTTAAAGACCTATTCAATGATACCCCACTTGACATAGTTCATTGAGTTTCGTTTTGTTTTCGTTGCCTAGTGGCCGCCTTGTTGATTTTGAGTACTGTTATATCTTAAGTGACACTCACAAGGTTAAGAAGAATCTATTGCTGCAAGAATCATTAAAATCAACCCACGCGGTTCGTCTCTAGACCGCCATGAAGGAACAAACTTACATACATTTACAGGGTGTTTCAAATTTGGTGTCCCAAAATAAGTGGGGTGATAGATCTCACTTAGACGAACAAACAATTTTTGGCAAAAGGGCGAGGTTGGTAATCTAACAGCCGTAACTCTGTTAGATTGCCCACCCTCCCCCTCTTGATGATTTATCGTGATTTATTAATTTGCAATTTTCACGGTATGCATATTATTATATTATTTTTAACTTTTGATCTACTCAAAGCAGCGACATCAAACAAACGCCAAAAAACTACTATCCCAAAGTTATAAAAGCACTCCGAAATGTGCTCCGCCACTTTCGTTGCATACCAATAGTATCCGACTAGGTATGGAGGTTGTGGAAATTTCTGATACAATCCCCGGTCAACTGAATTCGGCCCAGAAACACTCCCTTTTCCATGTCGCATTCCAGAAGCCAAATGCAAAATTGTAATCGTCGTCTCTCGAAATATCCTTCCAGTAGTCGTTGGACTGGGATTGAATCATATGAATGTCACTGACTATGTAGCTTTCCAAACTTTAACTGAAGACACTCATAATCGTCTTGCGACTCACCTCGGGCTCCTTTCAGGGTCTTGCCCGACGAAGGTAAATAATCACCTCGACGTCGGCAGAATCTTCTGATGTTTCAGATCGCATTTCCATGCTGTTTAAAGTTACACTTTCGGTTTCTTTTAACCTATGTAAAGTCGCCGAAAATAAATAGTTTTTCAACTATAATCGATATTCTTGCTGACTGACCCATTCCATCAGGTATTAGTAACAAAACGCCAGGATACTAGGTTGTGAATTTTGGCTAAGAAAAGCTTATATCGTCCATAAAATAAATTACACTTACCTTTTTATAATTTTTTGCAGCAATAATTAAAATAAATTACCTGTGTACCCTAATCAAAAGAATTTCCTACGTAAAGTGCAATAACATAATTAGATAGTCAGGGATATCTAAGGATTCGATTTTTCTAATCCTTTCTCTACCTGGACATGTTATACCTTTTTGGAAATTAAGGCCAAATGACTGTAAACTCAGCAACATTTTTGTCAAAAACTATTTTTGACAGTAAAGCTCATTTCTGGGTGAATAGTTTATTCACTAAGTAAAATTGCCATAGAATTCACTCAGCTCAGAATGCTGCACCCTCAGAAGGTAACAGTTTGGTATGCGTTTCATGCTGATGGTTTTAGAGTTCCTTTTTTCTTTGAAAATGAGGAAGGAGCAAACGTTAAATATTCCACGTTACAAACCATATCGATTTATTGAAAACACCATTCAGCAATTCAATCATTTTCAGAAATGCACGAAGAAATGTCAAATGGGTGTGACGTTACCTGCAATTGACATGCTGTAGAGAAAATATTATTCATAGGTACTAAGTAAAAGTTCACTGAAATCGGTGATTACTAGGCGTAGTGAAATCCCAGAGTCTTTAAAAATAATTTCAATAAATTTCTTCCAAAACTTGGTACAAAAGACAAATAATTGTGTTTTTTTAGTGGGCAAAATTTTCAAGAGGTTGGAATAGTTATCAAGAAGTCAGAACAATTTTTAATTCACTTTGGAAAAAAGATCCACTCAGCTATAAAAAAAAACTTAATTCGTACAAAATGAATACTCTTTTAATTCAAAATATTTAAACCCACTCCTCGTTGATCAAAAACGATATCAATAATGACAGTAATTTCCGCACAATAGCGGTCATCGGAAATTGGTGTACAGACCTTGTATTCTCTATACCGTGCAGATATGTACCTGTCAATTGCACATCTAGCGCAGTCTACTCCAGATGCAAGTCCAGAAATTATGACCACCAAACACGTTATCACGTTAGCATCAACCTCCCCGTGGAGCAGCTGGAAACAGTCATGAAGTTAATGATGTCGGGTGTTAAGCGTTTCCGTGCCTACTTAATAGTTTACAGCTGAGGGCACCTAGACGTGTTCTAACGGAGTCTTCTTGATTCCTGTGCTCCTCAAGGAGTAAGTTTGACCTTTTAATGGAAAGGTGCCATTGTCGATCTTCCCTACCCCAACTTATGTATGGACCATGAGTACCGCCTTGTCGCAAAAATGGTCGACTATTAAGCCGGCGGGTTAAGTGGAAATCCTCTGCGAGCTATTCTTGCTCCTCCTCAAACTCCAATGCCAGCACGCTTCCCACTAAGGAGTCCTATGAACCCCCTTCTTCGAGAAAGGAACATGCTGATTCCAAGGTTTCTAAACCTGGTAGCAGGCGTTCGGTTCCTCAGATATCCGGGAAACCTGCGCGTGATAGTGCGTCCCCCTATTTAGTTAACATACCCGGAGATACATCCGCCAGAGTGCCTCTCTGGACATCTCAGTTTCATCCAGCGAACACCAAGCGATGTTAAAGCCTCAACGGTGGCCTACACAAAAAGACGTACTGGACTCAGGATACTCTGTAGACTCGATACTGTCTCTCTGCAATGGCAAACAAAACCTTTGAAAACACTTCTCCTTCGTCTAAAGGGATACAAGCTCTTCTACAAATGAGGTGCAGGTAGACCAAAGTCATGTATCCCCCTGGAGTTTCAATATCATAGTATAGAGTTGATCTCCAGCTATTTGGCGCAAGATGCGGCGGACAACCCTAAAGAATGTAGTCCGGAAAGCCACTAACCAGAAGAAAACGCTAGTAATAGAAGCAGATGCCAACGCGCACCACTCAGTCTAGGGCAGCTCCAATATCAATGAAAGTGGTAAGTTATATGTAACGTGAAACAGATCCGTTCTCCCTACAAAAGCAGGCTTAGACTCTAAACTTTACAAAACTGCCTTGCTACCGGAAATAGGCGAACCCTCGACAAGGTGGTGGACATTCTGACGCTTGCGTGTAATGCGGCGACACAGATTTCTTGCCCCTACCGGCATCCCAGAGGTAAGCACAGACCTCAGAGGTGATCGAGGAAAATCAGGACTCTTAGCAAGGAGTGTCGTAAGCTTTTTAAAAAAGCAAAAATAACCGATGTTTGGACTTAATAGAAGGAATGCCTCAGTAAGTTTAAAAAGTTGATCAGGAAGGCAAAACGATCCTCGTGGTAGGACTTTTGTAACAAACTCGAGAGCACCTCTGAAGCAAGTCGTTTGCGTAAAATCCTCTCAATAACTCCCAGTACCCCAAGCCTCCTAACCAAACGGGATGGTAGTTGGATTTCAGCGGTCATGAACTGGTCCAAAATAAACTGAAATGGGCGATACAAATATAGGCGGAATGGCCTCCCACTACAAACCTAGCATTAAAGAGCCAGTCGATCCGTCCAAGCTGTCTCTTTCGCAACATGCTTACAATAAAGGTAGGCCCGTCGAGAGTGCTTTGCAAGTCTTTGCCTCAAGTATAGAGTACTCACTTGCAGCCTTCCTCGATATCGATAACATAATGCCAGAGGCGGTAACGACATTCTTGAGGAGGCTGAATCTTGGCGATCCTCTCATCGAACTTATTGACCTTATGCTAAGAAGCAGCATCATTAACTCCAGTTTGGGACGATCTAACAAAGAAAAAGTCGTTGCTAGAGATACTCCTCAGGGAGATATCCTATCACTGCTCTTGTGGAACCTTACTCTTGATGAGCTACTCCTAGACCTGGAGCACTCTGGCCACAAAGTTGTCTCCTACGCCAATGATGTTGCCTGATGTGTTCAGGTAAGCAACCTAATACATTGGATGAAGTGTGAATGTTCCTCCTATGAATTGACCTATACTAAATGGGGTTAGACTGAAATTAGGTAATCTGGTTAAATATCTAGGTCTTGTCCTAGTTGACGGAGTTGGATCAATGCGTTGAGCCGCACGGCACGACCACCATGCCATGGGTCCCGGGTTCGAGACCAGATGACCCCGTGAGCTTTTATTAAGAAATTAAAAAATAATCCACTCCGTCTCTGGGCTGTTGTCTAGCCCGCAGCAATGCAAAAAAAAACTGAAGTTTCCTCACTTCCCTTACCCTAATTCCCTTCCGGCCAAAATCATGCAAACGCATCAAAGGGTTGTCCCCTAGGATTTGGCCTCATCGTATAAAAAAAAAAAAAAAAAAACCCTATCGTGGCCGTTATTTCGGTCCACTGTCTCAAAGTCAGATAACCCGATAGAATCGGCGCGCCTTCGAAGAACTTCTGTAGGAGTTGCCAAGACGAGGAGAAAGAGGAAACCATACTCCACTTTCTCTGTTTTGCTCCAACCAATAATGTATATTGAGCCCCGGAGAAATAGATTCCACTGGTCATAGGGAGCTAGCTCCCTAAACTCGAGCGACGTGAGAAATATAACAAAATTTCTCAACACGATCAGCGTTTCTGATAAAGAAAAACTAAACTCCTCCTTTGGCTCTTCCTCAACAGCAGCACCAAAGGGTTAGTTTTTCTTTTGCTGCTGGACACAATGGGCCTCTTTGGCCTACGTGCCTGTTTAGGCAGCCACTCTAACCTAACTTTACCTATGGCCACCAAGCGTGTGTAATTCTATTTTATTTATTCTTGTGTTTTTATACCACAGATTAATCAATTCCTTTGCACAATTAAAACTACACACTCTCTTAACCATCACCAAAGAGGAATGATAATGTCATTACAAGTTCAATAGTTTAACAAAATAAACACAAGGGACAGTCTTCCCTTTAAAACACCGCACGTTGAATGAAAATTGCAAATGAAGATACTTTATATCGAAGTAGAATTTCCCAGCCCATTCCAATAGTTTTATTGATGCGTTTGCAAACTAATGGACAGCTTTTCGCAGTTGCTCCCAGGCTGGTATCTACAGTGAGCTAGATCTTGTAATATCACACCTTTGGTCAGTGGGCAAAACAGCAATTCTAGCAAATAAAAACTCAAATTAATTGTCTTTAATCAAAATGAAATGTAGCGAGTAATTAAATCTTTAGTCTTGGGTGAACATAAAAAAGACATCAATGCAAGCAATAATCTTCAACAGAGAATTAGCGGAGAAAGATCTACAAATTGCGAAAAAATTCAATGAGTATTTTATTAACAGCGTAAAAGAACTTAAAGAAACAATACCGCATGTTTCATATGCAAATACAACACCTGATTGCAGCCATCAACTCAAATTCAACTGTTGTTCACTTAAAAGACGTGTATGAAGTGCTGAAAAGAATTTAAAAAAAAGAATCTAATTATAAATTATAAAAATAATGCATTGTTCCTTATCGACTGGCACATTTAAAAATACTTGGAAGGAATCAATGGTATCAATAATTGACAAAATTAAAAATTCGAAAAAATTTCCAATTATATCAATTGAATGCCAGTATTTCAAAAAGTATTGAAGGAAATGGTACACCAACAATTAGAAAAATATGTGGCGGAAAATAAGTTATTAATTGAAGAACAATCAGGATTCAGAAAGAACCACTCATGTGAATTAGCTATAAACATGATATTGATAGCATGGAAGGAGGATTTTGTAAAGAAGAAAAAAATTGCGTGTGTATTTCTGTATATGAAAAGAGCATTCTAGACAGGGGACAGAAACATTCTTCTAAGTAAACTGCATAGATATGGGATGAGGGGAATGGAGCATAAACGTGTCAACAACAGGCCACAACGAATAAGGATCAATAACGTATTTTCAGAACGATTGGAAGTTACTGAAGGGGTGCCACAAGGTTCAATTTTGGGCACCTTACTCTTTCCAATTTACATTAATGACGTGAATGACATGAAAAGAGTAAAAAAACATTTTAAACTGGCACTTTTTGTGGATGATGCATTGGTTTACATCGCGATAGACAATATTGCGGCCGTTACAAGATTCCAGCAGGAAGATATGAACAGTTTCAACCATTGGCTTCAGGAAAATAAGTTTAAATTAAATATGTTAAAAACTAAGCGCATGATAATAAATTACGAATCAGATTTAAATATAAGTGTGTAAGGTGAATTTATTGAACAAATCACTGAAATTAAATATTTAAGTATGATTATAAACCACAAGCTTAAGTTTAGTGCTCATTTCGACTACATTATAAAAAAAATAGCAAAGGAAATATCTTTTTTGGGCAGAATAAGAAAAAATCTGTCATTACAAAGTGCAATTAAAATTTATAACGTCATTATTATTATTTTATTATTATCATTTTGAATGCAATCAACAAGTGTTTAAGTAAAGTACATATTTGTGTTTACATGTACAATTAAAAACAATTTAATGCCTGAATACTTCGCTAGTTAAGTGTGTTTGCTCAAAATAGTTTAATATATAAAGGGTTCAAATTATTTAATCAATTACCGCATGAATTAAGGGGGTGGTAAGGTATTAAAAAATTTTTTTTGCATATTTTTTTATTTGATAGTACAACTCTTCAAGAGTATCTAGTTAAAATTTGAGGTCGATTGGTGCAAAACTTCCGGAGATACAGTGCCTCGGGTCTCCCTCCATCCGATACATCCCCACTGTAGCTAAAAGTCTACTGCACCGATCCTTTTGAAATTTTGCACACTTTTTCTTTACATAAATGACGAGGTACTAACGTCGAGTAATTTTTTTTTTAATTTTAACGTATTTTAAAATCACAATCTTTTCTATTTTTTTGATGAAAAATCGGCATTTTGACTTCCAAGTGCTGTAAAAAATTGAAAAATCAATAAAAAAACAAAAACTCGACGTCAGTACCTCCATAAACTTGTGAACTAAAAAAACCATTTTGGTTTTTTGATTTCAGATGATCCAATGATGAGTTATGAGGGGCACCGCAATCAAACTTTTTTTTAAGACGTCCGCGTAGATTCGCCGTCAATGGCCCATTTCTTCATAAAAATTAAAAATTAATTTCACGAAATGTTCTTCAAATGTTATATTATTATGTAGTATTTACAGAAATAAATATATATTAACCGTGTTGCCAAAAAAAAATTATCGAAAATATGCTTTTTTTGTATCGAATTAACCTTACTCCCCCCTTAAGGAATGTTAGTAGGTTGGTGGAATTTAAAAGTAGAATATCGGAACATGTCAAGTTGATTGTATTTTGAATTAAAATTAATTTAAGGAATGTACTTAGTAAGAACTTTAGTGATTTAGTTTGATTTTGTGAACATTGTAACTAGAGATTTCTTTTAAATAAATAAAAATATATAAAATAATAAAATAAAATATATGAATAATATGAAAATAACGCAATAAGGTTTTAAAGGCGTTTAAAATAGTAAAAACTACGAAATTCGCTTAATTTGTATATTATTTTGTTCTGACTGAGTAATCAGCCTTTTTTTGCATGAGAGGTTTATATGTTCCAAAGACACCAAGAGACCCAAATGTTTCTGGTAGTGTGCGATTTTTACTCACCAAAAGAACCTCTCTAGGGATAAGTCGAATCATGCCACTTCATTATGGTACCGTTTCTTCAAGGCAGTTAGCTTAATCAACAGAATAAGTAAGTGATGCTATCTTGAGTCCTGGATTCGATAATAAATTAATAACATTATTGAGAAGTGTTTGCTTTCTTGCTAAATGGTTGAACTGGCCTTAAATAATAATGATTCGTACATTACAAAATACTTATACAGGATGCATTATACAGGGTGAGTAATTTTAATCTTCGATGTCCCTTGCAATTTTTCTGTTAACCTGACCATTTTCGAGTAAAAATGCTCAAGGTTCAAAAATTTTCTATTTTTATCCTCGAAAAACTGAAAAAATTGACGTTCTCAAAAAAAATATTTGGGACAAAAGTTGTTTATTTTTTTATTTCGGTGTCTAATTTTAGAATACGAATCTGCAATAAAAAATGAAGAGTCCCATTTCTGACCATGACCTTCAAATGAGCTTGGAGGTAAAGGGCAAATTATAGGTCACCGTTAGATGCTCCCCTCCAAATTATATGTTTTTCCTGAAACATTTTCCGCCATCTCTGGACGGCTTATTACAAGAAATTATTATAGCCGGGATAAAATCGGTAAGGCAATATTTCCCCTTTTTTAACCGACTTCCCAAAAACACAGAGGTTCTAAGTTCGAAGCGTTTTTTTTTTTTTTTTATGTCTGACCGGGCATAACTTCGTAACGCGTCGACCGATTTTGATGATGGAACCTAACTTTTTACCACGTGGACCGATTTGGATGGTTCTTTTGCTGTTGTATAGAGTGTGATCACCCATTGCTAATAGAAGAGTAATTTAGCCCATGGTGGGGGGTTGGGCGAGGGGAGGAGTAGTCTAACTTCGTAACGCGTGGACCGATTTGGATATTTCTTTTTCTTTTGGGTAGAGTATGCTCGCTGGTTGATACCACGAGAAAAAAAAATTGATGGTGTGGTTGGGGTGGCAGGAGGGGGGTGCTAATAGGAGAATAATTTGGTCCTATGGTGGTGGTGGGGGAGGGGGAGGGGTAGTAACGTCGTAATGCGTGGACCGATTTCGATGATTCCTTTTCTGTTCAGTAGAGTATGTTCCTTGATTGATACCACGACAAAAAAAGTTTAGTGGAATGGGGGTGGGGTAGGGGGTTGGATGGTTCTTTTCATTGTATAGAGTCGAAGACACTAGAAAGTGAAAAATAAAATAGTTTTTAAAAAAAAATTTGAACCGACTTCACAAAAAGCGCTAAAAAGCATAAAATAATTTTTAATTTTATATCTATTACGACATTTTGAAGTCGGTGCAAATTTAACAAATAAAACAACTACAGAACCACAATTGAAAATTTACGTAATTCTACCTGAACGTTTCAGCTCACGGGATCAAAAGGAAGGACGATTAAATACTTTTGTTGTAGTTGTTTGGTTTGTTTGATTTGCACCGACTTCAAAATGTCGTAATAGATATAAAATTAAAAATTATTTTATGCTTTTTAGCGCTTTTTGTGAAGTCGGCTCAACTTTTTTTTTTAAAACAATTTTTTTTGTACTGTTCTTTCGCATTTTTATCGTATTTGTAAGTCGTGAATTACACGAGAGGGATTTTACCCCATGAGTGACGAAAATCTGTTTTTTTTTTCTTTGTGAGAGAAGTGAGGTAGCAAGAGGATCATCTGTGAGTGTCAATCACGAATCGTAGGGGTTTTGCTTGAGTTTTTCCTGATTTGCTTTTGCCCATTTTCGTAACTTCCTCATAAGGGTTTGAAAAATGTTTGGTGTCAGGTTGATTTAGTATTGCTTGACCCGGTGAATACAAATTTTCAACCCTGCAAAACACTTATGAACCGGTTTTTTAACGTCAGTCAAAGCCCCTTTCATAGCAACACTCCGAGGGTTTTTTTACTTTTGCACAGAAGAGAATTGCCGTGAGTTATAGGGTTAAATCCCTCTCGTGTAATTCAGGACTAACTTAGTCACTTGTTCATAATCTTTTTTTTATACATTTTTGAGTATGGAGTATCTTTTTGAAATGGGCCTCCAAAACAAAATATTTCCACTTTTGAGAAACACAATATGATTTATTTAAATTTGATCGAAACTTAACAACAGCCTTGTATTTGCACTTAAATAAATTGTTATAAATATACACAAAATATGCACGAATTTACACTTGTCATGTTGATGTTATTGTTTACTGTGTTTTAAAATGGACCTCCAGTATTTCTCTAGAATTATATGTAAAACAGAAATAGAGTAGTAGAGCCCAATAGTGTACTAGTAAAAAGAATAAAATAATGGAAGTGCGCATTTTTCGTACGAATAGAAACGAAAAATACTCGAAGGAACGATTTAATTTTGCTAAATAGATTTCGTGCCATCCCGTACGTTTTCTCTGGTTCGGGCAAAACGTTTCTACTGATATTGGCAATTTTCGTTAGCTTATTCCAGTTTTCTAGTTGACAGAGTTTCTTAAATTGTTAATGAATCACTGAATTCCAGCTTCGGTCAAGTTTTTTTCAATACTGCAAATTTCAATATAGTCCTTTGTCTCAATACATAGATCATTATTACTCCATCTGTCTGCCGGGCAGTTTACGAAACTGTTTGCATTAACGCAAATCAAAAGTTTTCCTGGAATTGGTTTGCAAGCAGAATGTGCTGTTGATAATGCTGTTCCGTTTTTTATCAAATCCTTAACTGAAAAGACAACATTTGCAAAGTAAAAAATAAATAAAATTGGACGAAATAATGACACTTACAAAATTTGATACACCTCTTGAAGGCATTCTCGAAAACTGGTAAAAACGATTCGTATTTTTTGTCAATTACACTAATTAAGTAATCTGGCATTTCGTCCTTAATTAAATTTCCCTCCTCGAAAAGGCCAATTTCATGAAAAGCACATTCTGCGAAACACTGAAATAATGCGTTATAACAAATTAAACTTTATATATTATTATTACTAATTTCTTACAGAATTCGGATTCGGTTTCAGCGGGAAAAATTACTTCGGAAACAACTATTCATTGTACAGGGGCACAACCTTTTCAAAATTTTGTAAGTCAGTGTAATTAGATAAACAGAAAAAACTATATTCAACTTTAAGTATAAAATCTTGTCGAGCCAGATATTTGAAATTTTAATTTTTGACAAAATGGCCAAAAAGCCGTACTTTTATATTTTTAACCTCGATTTCGGATTAAGGCTCGTCTTTCTAATCTCGAAAAATACTTCTTTGTACAAGGAAAAAAGTCGACAAATACTTATAAATTTGATAAGTTCTTAGTCGCAAAAACATTTCAGGGGTAATGACACTCGTGACACGCGTCTCGGCGGAACGGGCGTTAACTATCAGATAAACCGAAAAAATTTCTAATTTTCGAAAATTCTTTAGTGGTCCGACCCCTTAATCCCTTTGAAGTTGTCCTTAATTTATTGGCAATGAATAGTAAAAGCATAGTTAAAAATACCAAGTTCTATTCCAGCTAGTTATTCAGGAAACAATTACTACTTTTGTTTGATCGCAATTTCAATCACGACTGAGATTCTATTTTTGTGCAAAAGACAAAAAGATTTCCTACTTATTTTTAATTCGGCAATAATCTTACGGAAATTAAAGTTTTCTTGTCCAAGTGCAGACAAGAAAAACTCTTGCTGCAAACAGCCATAATATTTGCAGGCTCTAATCAAATTGGGCAAGCTTTCTTTCAAGTTTACAAAACCTTTATACTTCGTCTTGTGGAAATATCAAATGCACTCAGTCCAATTATTGCTCTTTTGAATCTTGGGGCACGGCAGTGCCCCAGCCAAGACTGGGCACTACCAACCTTTTCTCGAAGCGTTTCGTCGTATTTTCGAACCCTCATAGCTTCGGTCTGAATAATAACAGAGAGCCCAAGTTCTTAGATTAAGATGTAGTTACCAGACTAATGAAACACACAAAGTTTCATTTGTCCAGCTTTTATGCTTTACATTTTATTAACACCTGAAATATGTACGTCGATGTCGCCACTCATGATCATCAAAATCTCCGTCATCAAAACCTGAAGTCTTAGAAAGCTGAAATTTGATATGCTTGCTAGGATTAGCACACAAACAACGAAAATATTAAGAAACCTGTAACTTTTACCCTCCACCCCCCATAAAGGGGGTTCAGGTCTGCATATAAAATTTCTTATTGGTAGGTACTTCCAAAAGTTCTAGAAATCTGAAATTTTATACGCACACTAGGATTAGCACACAAAAAACGAAACAATTAAAAAATCTGTAACTTTCATCCTACAACCCATCGGAAAGGGGATCTGGTTCTGTATTATATAACAATTTCTCATAAGATAATTTCCAAACTTCCAAGAACCCTAGAAAGCTGAAATTTGGTATGCAAACTAAGTTCTGCACGCAATCAACGAGAAAATTAAGAAATCTGTAACTTTTACCCTCCAACCCCCCATAAAGGGGGTGCAGGTGTATATACAATTTCTTCTAGATAGGTACTTCCAAAAGTTCTAGAAAGCTGAAATTTGATATCAACGCTAAATGTTATTAGTACATAAACAACTAAAAAGTGAGTGTGCTATGAAGAAAGGAACTGCTGGCGTGCAAGAAATACCTTCTTCACTCGACTACGCCAGAACGATGGGCAGCCGGGGTTTTTTTTTTAAACTCATCCTAGTGCCTAATCTATTGCTTCTATTAAAAGATGTTCTGATGTTGATGTGTTTTTTTCTACTTGGAGTTAACAAAACAATCTTTCGAATGATGTAAAAATAGTCATACCGTAATTAAGAAACTAACAAGCGTTTTTAAGCCTAAAAGCGCGGAATTGTACGGAAGAAGAAATATAAAAAAATACAAGCAGGAGACCGTGGTCGGACTATGATTTACTGCTTGCGTTTTGGGTGAAAATTTAGTTTGCGACTAAAATTTCAAGTTTAACCAGAGATTTCTTGTTATTTCATGTCTTTACTTTGTTGGTAAGATAATTTAGTCTGCTTTAAGTTAATATAAATAAAGCACAACAGTCAGCTATAGTTGAATATAATCGATTAATAGCTAAGTACCACCCTGATTTATCGCTTATTGTAAATAATACGGCAGCAACGATAGAGAGTTTGCTATGAGAAAAAATGGATAGCTGACGCACAAGAAATACAACCCGAAAAAATGAAAAAACCTAGAGCATCTTGCAAAAAGACCAATCCAACCAAAAACATTTCATGTAAAGAAGGTTGCCAAACTCACAAGCTCATACCGCTTTCACAGTTAAAACGTTGTCAGATCTCATGTACAAGACCTAACTGTACAACCCGTAACTCTAGAAACCCTACTTCTTGGTCAAAAAGTATGGCTTGGCCGTTTCATGGATCTAATGCATGACACAACATTAAAGACCAGTGACTTAATTTCTTACCATAAGTCCATAGGAGTGAGCGACGGCCGCGAAACTGCCAAGCCATACTTTTTGACGAAGATGTAGGGTTTCTAGAGTTAGGGGTTGTAGAGTTAGGCCTTGTAGAGTTAGGGGATTGGCTCCAGATGAGATCTGATGACTTTTTACCAGTGAAAGCGGTATGAGCATGTGAGTCTTAGCAACCTTCTTTACATGAAATGTTTTTGTTTGGATCTGTACTTTCCCTTAGAAGAAGACACCAGATAGTCATACCTAGCATCAGTATTAAAATATTATGCATATAAATTATTTGTCAGGTTCACACGCGTTTTTTATCCGTCCTTAAAACGTTTATTATGCAGTAGCTTAATATAAATTTAGTAGTAACTAATATAGTATTCTGCTTGAGTGTACACTACTAATAACTTAAAACCTTATTGCTTTTATTAGATTTGAAATGCCCATGGAACGCCTTGGGTCGATTGAATTCTCTGAATTATAGTGCACTTAGGTTTTTTGAAAAATAAAGCAGAAGATTCGCAGAGAAACGGAGTTTTAACAATTGTTTGAGTGGGCTGTTGTCTATCTCGCAGGAATGCAAAAAATAAGACATTTAAGTTTCCCCCATTTCCCATACCCTAATTTCCTGCCGTCAATACCAATGCTAAGACATCGTTCAGATGAGCGGCGTACTGCGCGCGTCGTGCTTGTAATTGCTTGAAATTTTTTTGGTTGCTTGGGTTAATTTCCCCTCTTTAAAACTGTCAAAATTACGACCCAGCAAAAACAATCTCGTGAAATAAACGGTGATTTCAATTTTGTGTATCGATGTGCTAGGCGTTATGTCTATTACTTTACAGGGAATTGACACATTAACTCCAAGTGGAACTTGTGTACATTTTCCACCGACTTTCCACGTGATTGAATTTCTGCTGGGTAGGCGTCGAAAATATCTTTTTGATACCATTTTACCAAAATGTACTTACTAATTATATCTTATTTTGATCACAAAATAATTACCACTTGGAGTGAAATAGAATTGCGTCCACTTTGAAATTTTGGAAAGTTGAAATAAGGGTACATAAAATTTTCATTGAATATTCTGGTGGAGAATTTTGACTTGATTTTTGTTAACTCCTTAATGCTTGTTCCTCGTTTTCTTAATAGTCTTCAGTAAGCACTAAAGGTAATGATAGCTTCTTTTCGCATTTATTAATTCAATTTCTCCCCACAAACAAAGAACTAAGTTTGCTTTTTATAGGTTTTATGTCAAAAACAACTGTCTTTCAGCGCGTTAACATGTGAACACATCCAGAAGAGCGCGCAGCGTATACAGGGTGTTTCTCAGGTCGTGTGCAAAAATTAAATAATCTGGTAGATCTAGGTGAGAAATGAAAAAAATATATGGGGGGGGGGGGGGGGTATCACAGTTTTCAGGTTACACAATGGTGCTAAGGACTGTGTAATTTTTTTACTGCTAATGGTCTAAAAAAATTGATTTTCGAAGTTAAATTTTTGAAAAAAAAACAATTTTTTCATTTCAAACGGATATATTTGGAATTTTTTTTTCGGGTTTAAAATTTTTTTGTAAAGCGAGTCTCTAGCTATTGCAAGATTTCTACCGAAGAGACAGACAGAAAAGAAAGCGAATTAATGAAAAAAACCTATATATATATTATAATGGTCTAAAAAAATTGATTTTCGAAGTTAAATTTTTGAAAAAAAAAAAACAATTTTTTCATTTCAAACGGATATATTTGGAATTTTTTTTTCGGGTTTAAAATTTTTTTGTAAAGCGAGTCTCTAGCTATTGCAAGATTTCTACCGAAGAGACAGACAGAAAAGAAAGCGAATTAATGAAAAAAACCTATATATATATTATATATATATATATGTATATATATATATATATATATATATATATATATATATATATATATATATATATATATATATTAGCTGCACGTGCCCGGCGTTGCTCGGACTTTTGGTAAGTGACCGTCCTTTTCAATTATTTTTACATGGCACTCTCTTCCCACCCTCAACCTTAGGGTCACATTATTTAAGAGCATCGGGAATTATTCATTCCTTCTCTCTAGTTCCCATAACTCCTCTTATGGCATGGGGCGGGAGAAGAATTTCACCCGGTTCGAGACAACGATTGCAAGTGGTATAATTTAAAGTGGATTCCGAACCACTAACATTTGCTCTGCAACTACGTTTTTGTCGTAATCTGTTGTCAGCAAAAAACAACCATGGATCCCCGTCGGCAGGATTCGAACCTGCGACCTCCGAATTGGTGGAAGACTACGAATTCGGCACTAATATATGTCGTTTTCGATTAATTTTACATATCACCTTCTTCCACACCCAACCCTTCGAATGCTAGGGATGTCTTACCCTACAGCATCTTATGGCATCGGGATAATCATTACTTACTTCAGCGACCCCGAAAGCTACGGATTTGACACTATTAACTGTTGTTTTCAATTCTTTTTACATTTTGCTCCGTTCCCATCCCCGCCCCTAGGGGTGTTAAGGTGTCTTACCTCCACAGTTTCTAATGGCTTCGGTAGTGCCATTATTCATTTCAGTGACCTCGAAAATTTTATTTGACACTAATAACGGTAGTTTATGATTAACTTTATGGGACTCCCTTCCCGCACAACCTTAGGGATGCTAAGGGTGTCTTACCCCCACCGTACATTTTCCAGATTGTAAGTTCTAAGTTTGTTATATATTTCTCCAAGCATTCCAAAGTTATTCCGAAATATATACATAAGGGTGCTTAAAAAAATCTATTTTTTTAGTTCCCATTGCGTAAAAAGTTAGTTCTCTATAAAATAAAAATTTTTGCGGAGTTTAAGTCTAATTTATTTGTGAATCAGAGTTAAGTTACTGGCGAATTGATAGCACTTTCGATTTCGCCTGAAATGAAAAAATTTCCTAACTTCAACTAAAATTGTATGGAATGCCCAAATTTGAGATTTTTTGGTTGTGCTATTTTAGCAGTTTAAGTGCTTATGTTGTTTAGCAGGCTTGAGCGACTGCGTAAAAATGAGTTATGACACTCCAATTCTGCAAGAATTTTTATTTTATAGAGAACTAAGCTTTTTTGCAAATTGAACTTAAAGAACCGATTTTTTTTAATCAACCTAATACACATCCACATCCATTTTTATATATTTAGTGCGCGCGTTCTATTGTTTCTTGCATTTTGTGATCATCGTGATCCTATGCTGCTTGGATTATTAAGGTTTCTTCGCGGCATTTTACTCAAAAACAAAATAAAACTAAACTAATTCTGTGAATATAAAATTTACTTACGGGTTGCGGAAATCCCCTGAACTCAAATTCGCGTGGTCCTCTGGCATAATTTATACACTTTTCCATTACATCAGCCGTAAATAGATCAGGCTTTTCGCAGCATAATCGAAGATTCTAAGTAGAAATAAAAAGAACAACTTATACAAATATTTAATTCAACAAAGATTAATAAATTCAAATAAACGGATGATAATTCAAACAAAATATTAATATTTTGTTCAATTGCAAAAGATAATTTTAATAAAGCAGGTTTTAATTCATTTATTACCGTTTGGGGCGGATTTTGAGAGCAATCTGGTGTGGCTACGAGTATATCCTGTAAAAAAAGAATTAATAAAATCCCTTTAGTAAGTGATTACTTAAAATTTACCACTGCAAGTAGAGCCAAAATGAATGCAATAGTTTCGTCCATTTTCCGAAAAATTTAATTGAAATTAACAAGAGGTGTTCTTGATATGCCTGTAATCCCATCAACTAGTAGTTATCAGCATTTTATTTCAATTTCAACCCGTATGAAATGGTCCAGTGAACATGAGGCTAATTTCGATAATGAGAGCAGATTAACAGCAAAATGAGACCACCAAATTGTGGGAAGTAATTGGATTTATGGCAGTTTACTTAGATATCGGATCTTGTTAAATTTAATGAAAATTTCAATTACCCTGATATCATTTGAAAACATTATGGTTCAGTGAACTGTTTTTAGTGCATCGTAATAGTCTTTTTTTTACTTTGCCAATTGGAAGAAATGCTCATACTTTTTGCTAAAATAGTGGGACAAGAAGCGAACAGAAGTAAAGGAGCGAAATTCAGATCACCACATCACTGTGCCTTTTAACCTATTATAGGAGAAAGAGCGCCTAGTACACCGGTTAGTCGCTTACGCCTCCAATTCCTGCCATGATTTGCGTATTCACGTACTTAAAATAAAGAACTAATGGAAGAGCTGAAACCTGATTTCAATTTCATTTGCAGTAGAATTTCGGGCTATGTAGTGGTATCAACAATTCAATCGTAATCTAAACCAGATTTGCGGTGGGGCAAAAAGTCAATTTTAAATCTTAATAATTCGTAAAAGTATGATTTGATTTTAATTGCTCTTAATAAAATATTTAAGCTGCATATTAAATTTTATGTAATATTAGAGCTTAAACGAATCGTAAATTTTTTTTAATTCTTTTAATTTTATTTGTTGTTAGTTGCGCGCATACTTAGTGCTGGATTATTTCAACAAATGGGTGTTTAAGATAACCTGTCTTAAAAGGGTATTTGCATCATTTTTGCAAAAAACAGGCTCATTTTGACATTTTTTTCCCGAAATCTTTACTATGTTTATATAAAAATTAACTATTTTTAAGTTAAATACTTAAACTTTATAAAAAATATTTTTTGGTTTTTTTTTTGCTTGTATCATGTCTTCTGTACGCTCCTTTTTTTACAGCACCAAGAAAAAATGATATAATCGTCTTAGATATATAGTCTTAGCAATAAAATAGCTTTAAAAAAAAATTTGAACCGACTTCACAAAAAGCGCTAAAAAGCATAAAATAATTTTTCACTTTATACCTATTACGACATTTTGAAGTCGGTGCAAATTAAACAAACAAAACCAATACCGAACCACAATTGAAGTTAATATATAAAACTACCGGAACGTGTTAGCTCACAGAATTATAAGGAAGGAAGATTAAATACTTTTGTTGTAGTTGATTGGTTTGTTTAATTTGCACCGACTTCAAAATGTCGTAATAGGTATAACGTGAAAAATTATTTTATGCTTTTTGTGAAGTCGGTTCAAATTCTTTTTAAAAACTATTTTATTTTTTACTTTTTAGTGTCTTCATATATGTATACGACTCGAAGAATGCTACTCTTACGAACAAAGCAATTACAAAAGTTTGAGAAGTAGTGCACTAACAAAATTATACAAATCCGGCAACATATTACGAAATTAGTCACCCTTTAGTACCCTCACCTTAGAAAATTCTTAACATGACCCTAGTGCGCCACCTTTCTCTGTACAGCAAGAGAGAATTATCGTAGTCAGAGAATCATCGTAGTCACTCTAAGTATGCATTCACAATACTCTAAATCAGTCCACAAAGTTAGGTTTCCCCGCACCTCACGCTAACCCTAGGTCAACATTTTTCCATAGAGTAGCAATGAGGGATTATATAATATACAACAAAAAAATCCTCCAAATAGGTGTGTGAATTAAGAAATTGTGTAACCCCCCCCCCCCCACGCATACCACCAACTTATAAATTGTTGTCTTTGTATCAGCGGGGCAACGTATTCTACACATCAAAAGAAGAATCGAAGTTGGTGCACAGTTACGAAGTTAGACTACACCTCCATCTCCATTACCACCCACCTTAGGGCCAAATTATTCTTCTATTAGCAATGGGGAATCACACTCTATACAACAGCAAAAGAACTATCCAAATCGATCCACGCGTTACAAAGTTAGGTTTCAACCACACCCCACCAAAATTTTTTTTGACATGGTACCAATCGGTGAACATACTCCACCCAACAAAAGAAGAATTATCAGAATCGGTCAACGCGTTACGAAGTTATGCCCGGTCAATAGTTAAAAAAACAAAGAAAAATTACACGTCGAACTTAGACCCTCTTTGTTTTTGGTAAGTCGGTTAAAAAAGGTAAACGGTAGTTTAAAAATACATTAAAATACTGAGCACTGAACCACTATGGTGTATTTGTATTTTTATTGAATTGCCAATATTTAAAAAAAGTGCAAAAATCCAACATTTTCGATTAAAGTCCCCCGCCAAAAATTGAGGTTTTATTCAAAATACACTATTAGTGGTTCAATGCCTAATAGAAACAATTTTGAATAGAATGAGCAAAACTAGAACCTTATAGTTTTTTTTAAATCATTTGTACCAACTTTGAAAACGTTTGAAAGTTCGGTAAACGGAACCGATTTGAATGGTTCTTTTTTTAACGCGTGGACCGTTTTGGATGATTTTTATTGCTCGGTAGAGTATGTACCCCGATTGGTACCATTTATAAAATATTTTTGGAGCGGTGGGGGTGGGTTGGGGGTTAAACTTAAGTTTATAACGAGTATGATCCTCCATTGCTACTATGAGCAAAAAATTTTACCGAGGTCACGGGTGGGGGGAGGGGAGGCTAACTGTGTAACACGTTGATCGATTTGGATGATTGTTTTTTATGTTTAGAGTATGTCCCCCATTAGTAAAACGATACAAAAATTAAAAGAAGGTTTCCGAACATTTTAAGTCAATAATAATTACGTTGATTGCATAATTAGGTAGTTGTAAGATTTTGAGAAAAACATGCCGAAAGTTCCGGAAAGGTGCGACAATGCCCTGCGCATTGATGCTCGATATCTTATAACTCAGTCAATTTCATTAATTTCTGCTCAAAATTTTCACTACACATTTTTAGGACTTTAATTTTTTTAAATATTCAAATAAAAATGTTTTCTTCAAAAAGTAGAAACCGCCCTTAAGGATTTCATTGCCTGTAAGTAAGAGAACTTTATGAAGCAAGTAATTCTTTTGACTTAAAAACTCATTTGCGACAAATAACAAATTGACGAAAATTTCTTTACTGTACTTCAATAAAAATGCCTTACATGTACATTGCATACTTAAAAGTAGCCACGTCATAAGCAACGACTTGGTATTTGACGCTATTTCGTCTAATTTAAAATAGCTTACGAGCTTTTAAAAGTAAAGTTCGAAATACAGCTGGAGCTTTTTGTACCGCCTTAAATATTTACGGTGACAACATGTTTAGAACTTTTTAAGTTCTTCTCAGAATAATATACAGAAAAATACTCCGAGGAAGTAGTATTTCCCAAACCATTCATGTTGTTTACTACAGGAATGATATGCAAGTGCTGTTTACTTACACCACCAACACCCAGCTGTTCGTATAAGTAGAATTTATAGTAGGCTATCGGCTGTTAAGCTTCAATTTTGTATTACGCAACTCTTTTAGGTGGATGGATTTCAGCGTCTAGCTGACAGAAAGCCTACTAAAAAGCAGCCGTCGAAAGGCTCCCACAAAAATAAAACAAGAAGTTCAGTGAAAAATGCGGCACGGTATAATTCGCCGATATTTTCGGCGTATTTGTACAAATGTCAAGCCATTCCACCGAAATCTAAAATTCCTGATTTTGCGCGAGCCAAATAACACATACACATTTAATTAATATGTTTGACAAACATTTTTTTCTATGTAGTTAAACATCAATTTCAAAATTGGTTTGTTAACGTCGAGTTTTGCTTTTCAATATAAAGAAATAAAGTTTTAAATATGTCGATCCAAAGATATTGCTCAAAAATTTTTCTGATTGAGTTCATTGAGTTTTATGGTTCATATGACAGCCTACATGACAATTCGGTCATTTTACCACCATCATTATTATTTAATTTTTTCTTAAACCATAGATTAACCAATCCTTGCACACAAATAAAACTTCAAACTCTCCTAACGAAAGCCAAAGAGAAATGCTGATGTCATTAACAAACTCCAAGTTCTATACTTTAATAGACCGAACACAAGAGATGTGTTAATTAACCACATAACAATTTCCATTGTTACTACATGTTCAAAACATTTGTAGGTTCCCGTCAAACAAATTCCAAATCGCTATTTTAAAGATATTGCGAGAAATGCTACGATAAAGTAGAATTTCCCGACCTTTTCCTATTATTTACTATGACAAGTTTCGTTTTGTTTACACCTCCAATGCTCAGCTGTTGGTATTTGCTTCCAGGCACAAATGCTTGGTATTTGCTTCAGATACAAATCTAGACTCTAGAGTAGCAAAGGACCCATTGAAATGAGCAGCTCGTGTTGATGTGAGTACTTTCTTTAGAGGGTGGCTCGAAAGTTACAAGGTTTAATTGGCAGCAACTTTACCACAGCGCTTTTCGCCGAACTTTTTAGTGTGCCTTTTGGGGCCTACAGATTTGTTAAAATAAACAAAGTGTCTACAAAGTATTTCTCAAGTCGTGTGCAAAAATAAAGGAACTTGTAGATCTAGGGGAAAAATGGAAGTGACAAGTAACACAATGGTGTTAAAGGTTTTAAAAAATCGAATATCAAACTTAAATTTTGTGAAAATAAAGTAAATTTTTTATTTCAAACGGAGATATTTTAAAAATGTGTCCTATTTTTTATTATCGGGGTTAAAATATATTTCTTTTCAAAAGAAATTTAAAACAAACAAAAAGCGTTTATCTTTCTCAAGTTACATGACTAAACGTATAGCTCATTCCTGCCCTTCTAAGAAAAAATTGTACCAGCCCGAAATTGTTTTTTCGTAATAACACTTAATTTGGGTTTATTGCACATATTTTCAAGAATTTTTTTAAAAAAGAATTAATTTAAATGTTTCAAAAATGTTGTACAATAAATTATACATATTAAATTACATGAAAAAACATTTTTTATTTAATTTATGGCAACAAAATGGCGGTCATAAGAGAATCCTGTAAAAAACTGGTTGACAAGATATCTCGGGTCAGGAACGTCTGAAACAAAAATTCAAACGGGATATTAACATATAAGTAAGTGACTATAGCCGGAACTAGAATTGAACATTTTGGGCAAAAAAAAAACAAAATGGCGGACTTTTGAATTTTTTTAGCCTTTTTTGCGACTAAAATTGTTTAAAAATAAAGTTAAAAATTAATAAATATTTATGATTCTAGTTCAGGTTGAAACTATAAATGTGCTGAATAATCCCTGAAAATTTCAGCCCAATCAGTTAGATAGTTTTTTCAAAATCGTGTCAACCAGGTCAAAAAACGTTGTTTCGAGAAAAATGCGTTAAAGTAACTCAGCAACTGCCGAAACACCGGCTGTGCGCGCTCACGAACCTTCTATTGTATCGCCTTATATACATATTTCTGGGGATCTCCGACCTAAATAAGAGTTTGTACACTAATTCTACATATATATAGTACACGATTATGATGTTTTTAGAAAATCGAATTTTTTCAAAAATAAATAGACAATGTGTGGTACGTTTACTTTAGGACAGTAAAAACCAAATTATACTTTGGAAAGCTAGGAGAATGAAGTAGAAACTCGACATTTTTAGCATCTCATTGGCCAAACACCTTTCCTCCAGGATATCCAAATTATCTTTTACTAACAGAACATTCCAAAATTATGAGGTTAAGAACTGGATAATGGATATACTTCTTTTGCTAACAAGCACTTTTCCACAAGAACGCCAGCTCCTGGATGCATCACGTGCTAAAAAACTTTAACTGTATAACACATACTGACGGAATGCGTCGTTTCAAGGAACAGTCTACAGGGCAAATTCCCACCACTACAGATACTATTCAATCTTCAAAATTTTAAATTATTAAAAACAATCTTCAAACAAAAAAAACCCACCTCCTATCATCTCATTTAACAAACACAAAACAACACAAACATTAAAAAACGTATAAATTTAAGATGAATAAAACTGTTAGTTTGTAAGGATGTATAAAAAATAGTTACTAAGACAAAATTAAAAACATAAATTATAATAAAATTAAAAAGGTAATTTATTATTATAAATTTTTGTTATCTCAGTAAATTTTATTCTATACTATTCGTTTACTGTAGGTCATAAAATAATTGATTTGTAAACACAGGAATATTATAATCATTTGTTGTACTTTGAACGAAAATCCTATGATCTCCAGGTATAAAATGAGATGCAAACGCAATGCCTTTTTTAATAGCACGTAATATTTCAAAGTGATCGTTTTGATAACTTGCAATTAATAGTTGAAAATAATGCAATTTACAAATGAAAAATACGAGAACATAATTTCTTATTATGGATTTAGCAACGGAAATTCTCTAGAAGCAGGGGGTGAATATCACCGGCGATTCCCAGAAAGAAAGCAATCATCTATTGATGTTTTATAAAGAGCGTTTCAAAGGCTTCGAGAAACTGGAAGCATTTTTACACTTTCGACTCAAACAGAGATTTATGTTGCGCCAATTTCAGCAGAAATGGAGCAGAGCATTCTTTAGATAAGTAGAACTGCTCCTACCACAAGTACACAGCGCATAGAGTGTCGCCTAGCGGTCAGCGCATCGACGGTATGACGGATATTGCGAAAGAAAGGACGTTATCCTTTCACCTTACACCTGTTCAGGAACAGACCTCATTAACATGGCGGAGCGCCAGACCATTGCGGAAGAAACGTACTCGTTGTTGAAAGGAAATTACGCCGATAGGTGGATGCGGCGGTGTGGTACGTTTCCTTGGCCGGCTCGTTCTCCTGATCTAACCCCACTTGATTTTTATTTGTGATGGACAATGAGAAAAATGGTAAAAGTTGCAACAAGAGCTGAATTCATAACAAGAATTTTAGAAGCCGGAAATAATATAAAAGGAAATCAATTGACATAAAAACATACATGAAGAATTACACAGTCTTTAACACCATTGTGTTACCTGCCAACTGAGGTATATATTTAGTGCCTATTTAGACCTTTGACCGCACTTTCGTCACATAATTTGTTGGTGAGGGGTAAGTTTGGGTGGCCAAAAAGTGCGTCTCGAATATAACTGGACTCCGTTCACTTTTCTGGGCACGTGACTGTTTCTACATATATTGGCGTATTGGTGTATTTGATATTATTGTTGGGTAAGCATTGGAATTACCCATTTCATTTTCATGTGAACAAATATTCATTTTGAGTGACGACAAAAGTAAAGACAACGAATCGTTTAAACCAGCACTTAATAACATCAATAACACTAAAACTGTAGGAAATATGTTAGAATGCAAGATTGGTTAATTTCGTTGTAAAAAAATTCAAACAATAGCTTGGAAATTGGTGGATATAGACCACCCCGCACACAACCCATACATTGTTTTCCTTTTTCGCATAGATCTACTAGTTCCTTAATTTTTGCACACGACCTCCTTAATTTTTGCACACGACCCTGTATAGCCCAATAACATACAGGGTGCTTCACGATCTCAACCGTTTGGGAGTTACAGGGTGTACATAAATTTGCATTTTTACTGTATGCACATCACTATTTTATTTTTATCTTTTGATTTACTCAACGCAGAAACATCAAAACTACTATCCTTATGACCTTGCCAAAATTGTCAACAATGTTGATCTAACTTCTACCATTGCAGGTACAGTTACTTCGAAAAGTGAAAAAAAATGTTTTGCGATTACCTAAAATTCAGCATTTTCCCGAATTTTCTCCGAAATTCATGTGATTAATACATCTTTTTTTTATTAAATTGTCTATTTTATTATTTTACTAAAAGGTACAATATGTCCAAGTAGAGAAAGGATTATAAAAACCGCATCCTTACAAATCCATGGATACCTAATTATTTCATTGCACTTTAGGTAGGAAATTCATTAAATAAACAAAATTTTTAAGACAGAGGGTCAAGAATACTTGTTTATGGTGCACAGCCCGTTGAACATTTTACCAACGAAAAGCCGAAAATACATTGGCGCCCCCAACGTTTTTCGTAGGCTTTTTAGCGGTCCGGCGCATGAAACTCAACGCTGAAAACGTCTGTACGCACGTTCTGGGACTGAGTTTACGCACATGTTACGGCGGTTTCACCGACAAACGCAAGTCGGTGAGCCTCACGCGTTACGCATACTTCACTGCTCTTTTACTAATTTTTCCACCTACATTTTACGGACACTTCACTACTGTTTTACCTATGAACTAAAAAAATTTCAAAGAAAATTATTACACATTGTTTAAAGCATGAAATAGTTTATTAATAAGTGTTGTAAACAATATTAAAAATCTTTAAAATGGATAGTCTGCGGACAAGATGACTGCGACAAAAGTGATGATTTTAAAAACTGTGAAAACGTAACGCCTGCATTTCTTTTGAAGGAGGCATCACAGCACTTTTTGAATGATTTTTTGAGGCGTTGGTGCGAGAACTGCGAGGAGATTTCGAAGTTCCTTTTAAGTGACAGCGGAGATGAAATACCACCATGTGCTACTGGGTGGTATTTCGGTGGTGCACCAACGTTCTGCACATACTCATACAAGCCTCATTATTGTCAATGACGCTGCGCGTGCACGTGTATAAAAACGTGGGTGCTCGATCGTTGGTACCGACGACATACCAACGCCGGATTGTTCAACGGGAGGTAATTAATTTTAATTACTGTAATTAATAGTGTAATTTTGTTTGATTGCCGATATTAGCTAGTATTAGCCAGAGTTCACACAGAAGTAGCGTGGCGTTCTTTTACTAATACCTGATGAAAATTTTGCTATCAAAAATAGTTTTTTAAAAAAAAGCGCTAAAAAGCATAAAATAATTTTTACAACAAAAATATTTAATCGTCATTTCTTATGATCCCGTAAGCTGAAACGTTCAGGTAGTATTATGTATTGTTTTCAATTGTGGTTCTGTAGTTGTTTTATTTGTTTAATTTGCACCGACTTCAAAATGTCGTAATAGATATAAAGTTAAAAATTATTTTATGCTTTTTAACGCTATTTGTGAAGTCGGTTCAACTTTTTTTTAAAAAACTATTTTATTTTTCACTTTTTAGTGTCTTTTACTCTATACAACAGCAAAAGAACCATCCAAATCGGTCCATGCGTTACAAAGTTAAGTTCCACTCACCCCTTCTCTCCCCCCCCCCCCACCCCACCAACATTTTTTTCTCGTGGTATCAACCACGGAACATACTCTACCCAACAGAAAAGGAATTATCCAAATCGGTCCACGCGTTACGAAGTAAGACTACTCCCCTCCTCCACCCCCCACCCCTCACCATGGGACCAAATTAATCTCCTATTAGCAATGGGGGGATCACACTCTATACAACCGAAAAAGAACCATCGAAATCGGACCACACGTTACAGGTGTTTTTAAGACAAAAAATTAATTTAAAATTGGTAGAATTTACTTTTGAGGTATACTCGGATATAATTTACATTTATTGTGTTGTAGACTGAAAAGAAAAAGCGGCTGCACTGGAACATTAAAGAGATTCCCTAATCGACGTGCACCGCAAAGAGGGGTAGTACCGCGGACGTTCCGAAGATTACGAAGAACCAGAAGTGTAACTTTAAATAGCACGGAATTGCGAGTTGAAACATCGGAAGATTTTGTCGATATCGGGGAGTAAATAATCACCCGGGCAAGACCTTGAAATGAGACCGAGACGAGTCGCAAGACGATTGGAAGTGTATGCAGATAAAGTTTGAAGGCTTATTGACCCAGCAGGTTAACATTCAGTCCAAGGACTACTGGAAGGAGATTCCAAGAGAAGACTAAAATTTCGCAGTTGGCTTTTGGAATACGAAGTGGAGAATTCTGAGACGGTTCACTAGGGATGGTATCACAAACTTCCGCACACCTTCATACCTGGTCGGATACTAACCTACATCTGACAAGGGGTTCTCCTTCCAGCCAAAATTCTGAGCCAATGCTCCGTCTGTTTACTCGAAAGTTTTTAGTTTTCGTCCGCAATGCGTCTGCTTACTTTTGGACTTGAAAATATTTTACAGTCGAGTAAATTCGCCTTTTACTCAAAGTGATGAGTGTGGACACAATTTCTGCAAGACCTCTTAACTTTAACATAGTTAGAACTGTTAGAAAAGCTGGAATTAGAAGAACTGCGTTCCTTAAGGAGCAAACTGGCATTCTCTGTAAATCCTTTCCTTGCAAGAAGGCAGAAGTATGACGTGAATCGTATTTGTTAAAATATTTATTATGGGGAGATGGAAAAGATTACAAAATTAGCGAATTTATGTCGGAAGTTCTATCTGTCATTTATGATGCTCTTCAACCTTTTTTTTATGTTTTCCGAATTATCCGCGTAGAAAAAAAATTTGAGTGAGCAACCGCGAAAGCCTCAAAAGTCATATGCTCTTCAACCTATTCATTTACAGGCATACAAATTGCTTTACTTGTTTTGAATCTTAATTACTAGCATATGATACTGGATACCGAAAACTGAAACTGAAACTGAATGGTTAAAGGTAGCTGAAGATTTCAGTAATATTTGGCACTTTCCGATTACATTGGTTGACGAATGACACATAAAAATGAAATCTCCACCAAAATCTTTTTTTCTTCAACTACAAGGGATGTTTTAGTATTGTCCTGTTAGCTGTTGTCAATACAAATAGTAAATGTTTATGTATTGATGTTTGATGCAATGGCAGAGCTTCCGATAGCATAATATATAAAGGCAGCAAGTTATACCATGCTTTAACTACCGAATGTTTACAAATACCGCCACCATCTAAATTAAAAGGCCAGGAAGTCCCACACCTTTTATTTCATTTTCGGACTAGAAAAAATCTCACGAAGGCATACAACAGAAATGCAAACCTAACTCTACCGCCGGAAATTTATAATTACAGACTTAGCAGAGCAAGAATGACAGTGAAAATGGCCTTTGGACGCTTGGCAAGACTTTTTCTAATATTGCATCGCCCAATTGGGGTTTCTCTTTCAGCATGTGATGCTGTAGTAAAAGCCTGCTGTGTTCTCTATAATTACTTATAAGAAGATATAACCGTTTTACAGATACAATTACTCCATTGCAGCCGCAAGTAGAGTTAGGGATACTACATGTAAATATTGTATTACTGATGGTGATGTGCCATTTCAATGGCAAAAAATAAGAAGAGCAAAGTAGATTTCATTTTCTTTTATTTAAAATAATGATTGAGAAGTAAACTTAGACTTTGGAAAAATAACTTATATCGTCAGACTTATCGGCGTCAAACATTGCCTTTTCAATGACTCTGTCGCGAACTTGCTGATGGGGTCGATGTTCTGCAGAAGCCAATGTCACTTCCTAAATTGAAGGATCTTGAGCTGCAAGTACTGTTTGAATGTTGCATGACGGAAGATGAGGAATGCGGTGGTTTTAAAACTTGATGCGATGATATATTTACGCGAGATGTCGATAGTAACTCTTGCCGAATATAGTTACTTAAGCGGACCTAATTTTTTTCAAAAATCGTGAACAATTTTTTTTCCTAAAATGATCTCAAGAATGTATTCCGAGAATTTTTTCTCAAAACTGGATTTTAAGTATTACTTTTACACTCCTTTGTCTGCGCAGGCAGATACCCAGAGTGCTAATTTCAAAACTTTAAGCGCGTTTTTCTCGAAACACGATTTTTGAAATTCGAGGGCACGATTGAGAAGAAACTGCGTTACCGATTTGCAAAAAAATTTGTGAGCATATTTATTGACTAATTTTTGGTGCACTGACGTAGAGATTTTTCAATATATGCTTTTAAAAAAAAAATTACATTCATTTTTGCACTGATATTTTAAGCGTTTTTTCGATCTTTAACTTTCAGTAACTACCACTTTCGTATAAATTCAAAAATATCAAATTTTCCTACGTCAGTGCATTCATTTATATTCATACTTTGACTTTTTAATTTTTTTTTGGTTCAGATGCTTCAGAATTCAGTTATCCTGCTACCCGTTTTTACATTTTCTTTTTAAGCGTCTCAAAAAAGCGCCACCTGTGAAAAACCGTCTAATTAAAAACAATCAAAAAAACTTAATTTATATAAGTTCTTAAGGGTAACTTTCAAAAAATCGATTTTTTTTACATTTTTCAAATGTATATGTATCTAAGAATATTGTATAAAATTTCCGAGCAGTATCGAAACGTTAGTATCATGGCTAAAGGCCTAAAGGTACAGGTAGAAATCCGAATAGAAGCAACGTTTTTTTTCGGACGGCCCCCACGATTTCTCCGGAACTCGTGGGCCGATCCTTCTAAAATTGTAACCACATCTTCATACACATAAGTACTCACAAAATGGACTATTCTCATGTTAAAACATTAAAATTTACTATATTTTTTTACAAAAAACCAACTTTTTCAATGTTTTTTGGTTTTTGTTAAGTAAAATTAACAACATTTGTTAAAAATGAATATCCATAGTTGATTTTGTAGCCATTGTCATACTGAATCTAAAACACTTCGGTTTTTTAGTTTCAGATAAGACGTTGCTGAGATATCGTGGGGGAGCCGACCTGCCTTATGGCGTTACGTTCAACTACGGATTTTGTATAAAAAAATTGAAAAATATGAATAAAAAAATCTTTTGGTATTTTAAGACTTGATTTATTATTCCTAACAATTTTTTTATCTATATCTTCCATAGCATGCTCAAAAAAAATTCTCGAAAATTGCCTATTTTTTCAGCCTACGAGCTAGGCTACACCCTTAATAAAATAAAAAAAGTTTTATATAAATATCTTGAATAGTTTTTTGTAATCACATTTCAAAAAATGACCTTTTTTTATCAAATTACCATAAAGGTCCCCTTAAGACACTTTGCATTTCGGCCATGGCATCCTTTGCATTTATGGAAGGAAGGTGTTTCAGTTGGAACTGAATGTTTTTGGCGAATGCAGATTAGACATCTTCATACATGGTCATACTTTATTAATATGGCTTTACGAAGGTCACTTTTCAATTTGTTCTTCTCTTGCATATTTTGTTTTTCTTTATTTAAATTCTTTCTTCTCTACATTCCAACGCAACCTCTATATTTTTCGAGTCATCCTATAAATTCTGAAAATCATTAGGATATTTGATTCCATCTTACGAAATTTTATTAACATACCAAATTTGCACTCCTCGTATTTTCTCTAAGCGTACCAGCTTAATTCAGGTAACTGAATTCTTCGTAATAGTATAATGTATAAATTCGGCTGATATACATCACCATACATATATATGTTACAGATTTCTTGGATTATTCAACGTTTTTCTTTTCAAAAATGTAGGCAGTCCTAAATGCTTTCATCTTTTTCGCTTTCTTTCTTAGGTCTGTTCTTTTATATAAAGAACTTTTGTAGTTCCACAAGTTATTGTTCATAAATTTTAATAAATTTAATAACTGCACTCCATGCCAATTTCAAATCAGCCGTTTTTAACGATAAATCTCAAATTCCGTGCCTACTTTATTGAAACAAATATGGAAGGCAGTATTTCCTTCCATATATTGCCGGCCGTAAGATATTGCCAACTTCACAGTGTCTGCACTAGACATATGATGGCAATGCCATGAGCAATTCAATATTCTGTTGACTGCCGGGAAATTTTAGTTTTGTTCGAAGCTGGTCTAATATTTGTATTTATTTATGGTTCCCTTCCCGCAATGTCGTATGCTCACTTTGAATAAAGAACGAGTTCTTTATTCTAAATATGATCAGCTATAAGACAGCTTAGGTCAATTTCAAATTGATGTTTACTAACATATGGCAGCTCAGTACTCAATGATGCCAACATGTAAAATTAATTTACAAATTTTGACATCTTGACAGCGTGCCGCAGCCATCTTTCTTTTTAAAGTTGTATCTTCACGGAGGACGTGTTTGAATAGGATTAATTTGAATTTACAGGTGAATGATATGATATATTGTGGAAATTTACGTTCAAAAGATGCAAGGCCCATTTAGCAATTTTTAAAATAAAGTATTTGCTAAATACGCTTCTAATTAAGTACTCGCGATACACGTGTAATTAGAAGATTAGACAGGTTATGTCTGCTCTGGCGGGTCTTGTGGACATGTCATGTATTCTCTTCTAATAGCAAAAATTTGTCAATTATATTTTATATTAGACTATCGATATAAGTTGATAATTCTGACTAATTAAATGTTTCCCTTGCAGATTCAAAATGTCTGGAACTACAGCAACAATCCGTACTAGGAAGTTTATGACAAACCGGCTGCTATGCAGAAGACAAATGGTTTGTGATGTCCTACATCCAGGACTGTCGTCTGTTAATAAGAAAGACATTCGTGAGAAACTTGCAGCCATGTACAAAGTAACCCCCGATGTATGTTTTGTGTTTGGATTTAGAACAAACTTCGGTGGTGGCAGATCGACAGGTTTTGCTCTGATTTATGATACATTGGACTTCGCCAAGAAATTTGAACCCAAACATCGTCTTGCTCGTCATGGGCTTTATGAAAAGAAGCAACAGACACGTAAACAGCGTAAGGAACGCAAGAATAGGATGAAGAAGGTCCGAGGCACGAAAAAGGCTAAGGTCGGACAGACTGCTAAGAAGTAGATGGAGTTTTTATTTTAGTTTTTACTTTCAAATAGCGATTATATTAGTTATTAAATAAAATCCTCTTTGAAAGTAACTTTGTTTTTATTTCTGAGCTTTCAATTTGTAGCAGACTACTAGCATTTTCAGCATATCAAAATTAATCTGCAGAGATGCTTGTCTCGTAAAGTGATTACCTCAAGCTAGTGTAGCAATAAGATGCTTGTGTAGGTTTACACTGCTTTTCATTATCTATTTTGACAAGTGCAGAACGGATCATAACCTCAACTTCAGTTTATCAGTGAAATCCGAGCAAAGAACTTCGTCCGGTTTGATGTAGTGTGGAAACTTTGTTATATCAATATTATTTAATCCCTGATGTTTAAGACTAAATTACTACAATTGATAAAAGGTATGGAGGACACTTTAAGGCCCAAAATAACGACAGGTGTCGGTAAATGGGATATGAATAAAATCAATTATTTGCAATATTACGTGTAATTAATTTTGTTCAGATTATGTGAAAAAAGTTTTGTTGTGTTAGTTATTATTCAATGAATAATGGAAATTTTTCGTTCTTAAATTAGAGTGAAAATCAGCTCCTTATCAAGTTCCTTAAATAACCGCTCGGAAGAGATAAGAGCCAAATATTTTATGAAGATCTCGTGCTGCAAGTGAAGTAAACACTAATCGGTGGAAAAGTGTACAGAACTATGTCAAGTTTGATTCTTATAAAATAAGAAATCTGCTGCTTGTGTCATAATTGAGAGATAACAGAATATTAGTATCTTTTCGTTAATCATCTAAAACTTGTTAAACAATTCTGTGATATAAAAAGTCAAGACGTATGTTGGGTGGTAGTTTTTAGATTTAGTGAAGCTTACACGATTCAATATTTTACCAAGTAGCCGCAGCGAAAGCCCTGTGTGACATACAAGCAGCTTTATATTAAAGTTTTAACAGTATTTATTGATCAGACCTAGTTTTATTTCAGTACATGAGATAATATTGCCACATTTTACAAAAAATCCCTTACTTTCTGCTACTTATGTCCCTTCTTATAGTTACTTATGACAAATTGGGTTGGCCTTTGTAATAGGGCATCGTCCAAAAATTGTTATCGATAAAAATAGTTCTTTATTAGCAAGAGCTCCTCTTGACAACAATGTGCAAATATTTAATGTAGGTAATGTTTCAATAAGCTCTAGTTCCGTACTTAAACACAGATCAATACATTTACCTCTTATAAATTCTACCCAAAACCTATATTTACATTTGATCCATTAGTTTAATATTTTAGCCTATTACACATTCTTAAATCTATAAATAGTAGTGATTTTTTGGTTATAGCGGATGTAAATTTACTTAATCTAAACTCATTCACTCGTATTAAGTTATATAGATGCACCTTAATCATATACTTTAAATAGCCACTAAAGTACTAAGGCAATAATCAATTGTTCTCTTTGATTATCAGCAATAACTCGTTTATTTCAATTTTCTGTTTAACATTCATCCACTTCATTGTATCTCGAGTATTTCTAATCGACGAATACATATTTCACCGTAGACTTACCTTTATTCTGTAGTTGTTGTAATTATTTTGACCCATTTTAAGGAGAGATATGAGCGATTTCACTATTTTAATATTCACTCGTTGGCTTCTACATAATTAGCACACTTTTATTAAAAATCAATCAGATGTAGAACATTAAACAGGAGAAACATTTCGTTTGGTACATTCGCGAAATATAGCTCATATGAAGGGTCTTAATGCGTGGAATAATAATCGCTAATTGAAAAATCAAAAATTGCAAGAAAAAGCATAAGATTGTTCCTTTAATTCTAGTGAAAAATTTCGTCCCTACCCTTTCTCACTTAAGTGAAGCTTTTGCTAAAAAAGTCTTTTCACGAAAATTAAAGGCCCAGAAAGGGAATTTGTTTAAAGGCCAGAAAGTAAAGGAACGTATTTCATGCAATTCACTAAAATTAAGAAGATGCTAGAAAGAATGTTGCATTATATCGCTAGCGCAAGCTAAAATTATTGTCAAAGTTCGTTCTTCAGCTCTGACATCAACAAAATTTATCTCAGATTTACATGACTTGTTGTCATACTAAATATCGCTCAACTCACTCGCTCAAATTCAAATTCAAATAATTAATTACCTTATAACCCTAGGTACAAAGGTAACTTAATTATAGCGCTGTGGATACGGGTCCATAGAGCGCTCCTATTACTATGCTTGTTAGCTAATTGTAAAGGCAATAACAATTATATTTATTATTTATATTCCTGTTTCTAATCCCTATTTTATTTCCTTATTTATATCAGTTTTAATATTTTTCATTTTTAACTTCTTGGTTCAACATCTTTATAATATTTATTTTATATTCGCTATTTATTTCAAAACTTTTTCGACGACATCTTATCTATGTATATATTTATAAAAAATTTAATATTATTACATTTAATTCATTTTAATTTTAGCTTTGAATTTATGTCCTTTTATACACATATATATATATATTTTCCATTTAATTTACTTCTAATATTCTTTGGTTCTTTTTTCCTTATTCTTATTAAAGATTTTAATATTTTTACAATTAGCTCATTATAACCATCCGATATACTGTTTTTAATAATTATTTTACATATCTTTAATTTATTTGTTTATATATTTGTTTCGATTTTTCCTTTTTTCTAACCTTTCTAAATAAAGAATATGTTATTTCAGTTTATTTTAAAATCTATAAATTCTAATTCAGTGCTCAAATAAATTTCATATAGTCCAAATCCTTAAAAATTCTTTTAACTAATTCAAGGTTCTTTGGGAGAAGTAGCTGGTCTAAGGGAGGGATATTCTCCTGCAGATTGCCTCTTGTAATTGTGCATTCTGTTAGTGTATGTTCTATAGTCAGTTGTCGTTGGCATGTGATACATCCTGGTGGTGGTGTTCGGGTGAACAGGTGGCTGTGTGTTAACCCTGTATGCCCTGTTCGTATCCTCATCATTTTCACACAGTCTCTTCTTGGCATACCTGCTGGATATTCTGGAGGTGTAGTTTTTTTCCAGTGAGATGCAAGGAAGGTCCCACTTCTATTCCACATTTCAGTTTTTCTTCTTTGCAGTTCCTGCTTTGCTGTTCTTCGAATGTAGGCTTGTGTTGGCGGTATGACCTTTGATGCGTTTTCATTTACTGGCCTTTTTGCTTCTTCGTCTGCCTGTTCATTCCCTGGAATGCCTTGGTGGCCTGGAACCCATTGTAGTTTTATTTTGACAGGATTAGATAAAATAACGTTTCTAATCCAGGTTATAATTGGTTCCTTGTTTTGCATGCTCTTTGTTGCTTCCACTACACTCTTTGCGTCTGTGTATATTGTGGCCTTAATATTTCTTTCCAGGATTGTTTCGATAGCTTGCAGAATTGCTATTAATTCAGCTTCGAAAACTGTGGCGTTTTGTGGAAGGACTATTTGCCTCGATGTGTTTTCCGACGGCATGTCTGTGTTGGTAGTGACGATTGCTGCTGTTGTTTGTTCGTTTGTTTTCGCTCAAATAATTTATTTTTCATCGTACCAAAAAACGTGTTTTCCTTGAACCTGCTCAACTGCTACAGAGTCGTGCATAGTCTTAGCACAAATAGAAGGGTACAAATTTCCTGGGTACCAGGCCACAGAGGCAGTGCTAATACTACCTTCAATACAAGTCATTATCAAACACCTCGGTGACGAGTTGTTGGACCGCGCGAAGAAAAGATGGCAAGGGAACACAACAGGTAGAATCACGAAGATCATGTTTAAAACCTATGATCGAAATAGTAATGATATGTTACTCAGCCTAACTAGGACTCAATGCAAAACGATGGTAGGTAAAAAATGTTTGCTCCGAAAAAGTTTGCCGTACACCCAATCGACGACCGTAGCAATTGCGACGAAAGTCTTAAAGGCCGAAGTTGTAGTGCTCGAAGCTAGTATCGTCACTTTTGTTGTAGCGTCGCAGTAAAATCTCACCTCGGGACCGGTAAAGTGTACCTATAAAAGGGGTACTCTTTAACAAAAATAGACTTAATCAAACGACACTTTTCCTAAAAAACATAAAGCAAAAGAACAATTTCGCAAAATAATCATATTCTGTAAAAGTGCACTTACCAAAACTACTCTTTCAGAAAAGGCAATTTCGCAACTCTTTTAGAAAAGTCCATTTCGCGAAAAGTTCTTTTTTTCAAACCTGTTATTTTATTTTGAAAAATTATTTGAAGATTCACATGCAAATGGTAAAAAAGTTGTAGATTGGTTCATGCTGAATCATGGCGCCATAGGATAAATAAAATACTTGACGGTGACCATGTAGGTGTATATACCGGAAGAAGTTCGGAAGGACCTAATGTTTTTGCGAGCAATGTCTCATTGCCAAACATCTTCTTGTCAAACGTCTTTCTGTGAAACATTCGTTTTTGTCAAACAACCATTTGCAAATCTGAATTTTTTCAAAAAGATTTTTTGTGAAACGCCTTTTTTCAAAATGACTTTCAAAGAAAGTTCCTTAAGCGATGTCTTTAGTCGAACTGAGTAGTACACCTATAAAAGGTAGCCAGGGTGCCGTGGAAAGAGTTATAGCACTCTTTGTAAAAATTAGCCCATCAATTTTTAAAACGCTACAAGATCCGGTACTTTCTTGTACAAGTGTTTTATTGTCTGAAAATAACCTATCTATGGCTTTTGGGAGAGAGCGAATCACGTAAAATCTCCGCACTCAAAACCACAAATAATATCAACACTGATAGCATTATTATTTCACTGTTAACTTCGCCAATAGCGACTACCCAATCATATTTTCTGTCGTTCTACTTCTTTCCTGATTTTAATAATTTAAATGTACACAGAAAGAATTGTTGTATAGTGATAACAGATAATAGGTCTGGCTGCAGTTTACTTATTTATGTGGTGTGGGTAAATTCACTTCAGTACGGGACCAGCTGCAGAAAACTTGTTTTGAGTGACAGCTGAGAAAAAAATCTTTTCCCATATATGAAAACTAAACAATCACAGTTCTTACTTATAGGCTACTTCCCGTCCTTAATCCGACCTTAACTTTTAGGATATAAAACCTTATAAAAGTTGGATTCACAAATTTCAATTTCACTCAATTGACGTTTGGGCAGTTGTCACTTTGATAGAAGGAAGATTTAAGCATATTGCAGCTGATCAAAGTTGTTGCAGAATTCTTAAATTTTCTGCAGGAGGGGAAGTTTGGACGTAGGCAAAATCTTTTTGTAGAAGGGGAACAGTTTTCTGCAGTATTCTGCAGTTTTCTTCGAAGCGCTTGCAATCTCTGCAGGTACGGGAACAGACTTATTATTTTGCTGGTGGCCATATGCCTTACCTAACGGACTGACGGTCAACTTTTTATTAAGTTCAACTATGACTATTTTAAACAATGATGCATCTCTGTTGCTTCATCTGCCAAAAATCTTACTGACTTTCTTGTTTTTCCTTAATTGGACATGATGACATTGAGGACAAACTTTTCAAAATGCGTTGGTTTAATTTAGAAACAATTAAGTTAATGTTAATTTATTTTTGAATTGTCGAATTATCGTCGGTGGAGTAAATGATAACGTGTCGGAGATCCCAGGTTCGAATCCTACCATCGGTGACGCATGTTTGTTTTCTACTGAAAACAGATTGCGATAGAAAGGCCATAGGGATTTCAGAGAAAATGCCAGTGGTTCGGTTCAGAAGTTATTCTCCCTGCATGCTCCACAAGGGGTCACGGGAACTATTTTCTAAATAAATGTCAAACCAAAGATTAAAAAAAAGCATTAGATCGATAGACAAATGTGCACACGTGCACATGATTTAGAAAACACGTTAAACACAATTTTGACTAAAATGGATATAATGCGTTTTGAAATATTGTTCCTCCTTCAGAGTCAACATATTGATAATGTGTCGTTAGCATTATAGAAAATATGGTGCAGACTTTCCGTTATGAGATCCGCATCAACCGATTACGCTTAAAAGAGATTGCGAAGAAATGCTGGGTAATTAGGAAAAAATCTTCATCTGAAAATCTAGTAACAATTAATATGCTAAACTATCGCATAACGCGAAGTCCTTTTACCGGCACATAATGAGTTAAAAAAAGTAGTAGAGATCGTTTAATAATTAGCATAATTTGCACGACTTCTCAACGTAGATTAATGGACGTAAAAATAATAACTCGTGTGCATAAACAATGCTATATAACAGCAATTTATTACCAATAAATCATAATGAAACATATATTCAAACTTACCAGGTGCTAGTCTTATGAGAAAATATGGAACCGAATTTAAAGTCATGGAACATTTTAAACTCCAGAGAGCGCTGCTTGTAACAAAGTTATCTAGATATGAATCTGAAAAATTGAAATATCCAGAATTGAGTGATAATGAATTGGAAAATCTTCTCAGAAATAGAGGAACTGATTATGATGCCCTTATACATTCACATAATCTTCATAAGCAGTTTGAAAAAAAGATAGCAACAAGTTTTCAACAGGCTGGTGTAGAAATAAAAATAACCAACAGGTGAATTTTAATTGTTTTACATTTGTTAGTTTGATCAAGAATATTATACCTTCAAAGAGTCGAATTTAGGACTTCACCTTCGAAGGACACTTTAAAATGGGCTGACCTTTTGGTGCCTGTTGGCGGTGATGGAACATTCCTTTTAGCAGCTGGAAGAGCGAGCCCTTTATTTGCAACTAGCCAACGTAAAATTCCTATTGTGGGATTTAATTCCGATCCAGCTCATTCTGAAGGCCGACTAATGCTACCAAAACAGTACTCTGAAAATCCTGATGATGCTGTTAAGAAAATCGTTTCTGTACATAATAACCAAACTTAATTAAAACAAATATTAAATTTATAGTATTTTAGGGCAATCTTCGATGGATGCATCGCACAAGAATACGTACCAGTCTTCTTACAAATAATGGAAAGACTCCAGAATCGATTGATCTACATGGGCATACTATAACTCGCATGGAACAAGAACAAACCGCTCCAGAGCTTTTAAGTAAAGATGATTCTAAAAAATATAATGCAGTCATGAAACGAGTACTTCCTTATTTGGCACTGAACGAAGTAAATTTTTCGTTTTTTTTTATAAATTGAAATGATTCACGTTTTTTAAGGTTTTTATAGGTGAAACTCTATCAGCACGTGTCTCACTCCTTCAGATGATCATAGATGATTCCGATGTAGTAAACAAAACAAAATGCTCAGGCCTTTGTGTAAGTACTGGCACGGGCTCTACATCTTGGCATCATAGGTAGGTAAAACGCAATATAATTTACGTACTTTCCCAAACATGATAAAATTATTAACACTAGAAATATGTTGTTTGCAGTTAAATTACGCCATATAGTTTTCGTACAAGCTTCCATGGGCTTTTTAGCAAATAGAAGTATTAATTCATGATAATTATGAAACTTATCTTTTGCGAAACAAAAATAATAATAATAATTAAAGAAATGTTGATAACATTTAACAATATCTTTGCTATTGCAAGTATGATTGGAAATCTAAAATCGTAAAAATCTGAATTCAAAAGTGCAGAAATTACGTATTTACATAATGTAGTTTTCATGAGTGTACATCTGTTGACTTTATAAGATAACGAGAAAGCGTTGGTTGCTATGTAATATTTTTGTTACCGAAGCTCATTTTAATAATTTCACTTTCTTATCGCTCTCATCCCTCATTCACTGTTAATTTGCGATAATTATGTAAAGTACCTGATTTTGCTTCTCGAACATTTAATATTAAAATTCATTATCTTTGCTGTATTCCTACATAGCTAGAATTGAATTAAGCATCTGTCTCTGATTGAATCGTTGAGGCACTGTAGAATAATTTAAAACATGACTGATCAGATAAATACGAATTTTAAATTAAAATCAAAGTGATTATAATTATCAATAATAAACATTAGCAAATTATTAAGCCTCAAATCCTTTAACAAAAGCGATTTTTTGTTTTGATGAAATCTCTATAGTTTCCGTAACCGCTTGTGGGGCATAGGCCGGGAGAAGAACTTTACCCAATTCGAGACTACGATTGCGAGTGGAACTACAATTTAAAGTGGATTCCGAACCACAGACATACTCCGCAATCTTTTGTCACTTTATATACTCCTCACACAGTTGGTGGGGTAAGTGATAACGTGTTGGCCTTCTATCATGAGGGTCCCGGAGGTTGTAAAGTAACGTTGATGGTTGTGTGTATTTATTTATTTATTTACAAATCCGCCAAATACTGACTACTACAAATCAAGGCAATCTAAACAGTAAGAAGCAATGCAATAATTTTCCCTCAATCTTTTAGGTAGAATACAAAGTGTGCTTTCTAACAATTGGTCCATTTATTTTTCAAAAAATGACGCTTAACATAATACGCCCAACATTCTTTTATGTCTTTGAAAAAAAATTGAGTTTAGGATAACAGTAAAGAATTCTTAATAGGATCCAAAAGATTACTATTTATCATCCGCCCCGACTGTTCAGGATTCATGACCTAAATAAGTTCGTAATTGGTATATTTGCGAAATAGTTGCTGTTTAGCAGCTATTTGGGAGTGATGCTATTTTTACGGGCTGTTTTGCTGTTAAGTTTTTTCGACTTAGCAAAGCACATGCTATGGTATTTATAGTCAACTACTTGGCTGGGAGAGAGAGAGTTAAATGTCACACAACAGCCTAAAAAAGCCGATATTAGTGTGGATTCCATAGTTTAGGGGCATTCCCGATGACGGCAAGTTCTGTTGGTGATTATAAACCCCTAGCACCCTTAGGGGTGGGGGTGAGAAGAGGGAATGTGCACACGAGCGCACTAGACTAAATACCGCTAGTGTTTTAAATAAAAAGGGGTTTACCGTATTCTTAAAAAAATTACATAATACGTACCTACGTATGAAGTTTCATGCTTCTAGGGTAAAGGTTCAGATGTTAGAAAGCTGGGATAGGCGAACGGAAACCGTTTAACGTGTTGATCCCAGAATTAATCGGTTTTGTCGTTTCTGGCAAGGATACCTAAAATATTACCATTATCTTCTTTAAAAGTAATTGGCGATCATGTGCTGAAAATTTCTTGGTTTATACCTGTACTGGGAAATAAATTAAAAAAGTAATGAAAATGTTGCACACAACTCCTGGCCTTGAGTGATCGAATTAATAAATCTCTCTTTAAAGCTAACAAAAATAATCTTTTAATAATTTCTTTTCTTTATGGAAATTATTTTCCATATAAATATGAATTAAACGTAAAAATAAGTGTTCAGCTATCACTTGCTCTAAAAATAAAAGTTGACAAAGAACATTAAAACATGGAACACTTAAAATGTTTTGCCTGTATTACTTGCAAACCCAAGCAATTAAACAAGTCTTTCTGCTTTTCACTATGTTCAATAATCACTTATCTCCCACTAATTTGTTTGACTTAAAATAATTTATTTCACAGCATAAATAGATTATCAACACAACGGGTACAGGATCTCATAACAATCCTACGAGAAAAGCATGGAGATTTGACGGATGTAGATGCTGAACAGATTGCAGAAAAATACAATCAAAACTTGCTATTTGCGCCAGGTTAATTTTTAGGATTTTATTGTAATACGTTTTACATTCTATGTTTTTTGTTATTAGATGATCCCAGACTATGCTATTCAATTCGTGAACAGATATGTGTTGGTGTTTGGCCCATTCCCAAAGGCTTTCCTTCGCGAAACTTTGTTAGGAACCTCTTCGTGAAATCAAAATGCATTGATGCAAGTAAGTAAATAAGTTAATATATTAAAATAATAATAAAAATATAAATTCTTGCCCTTCGTAGTACTTTTCACCCAATGGTTTAAAATATATTATTCATCTATCTTCTATGTTAGGCCCGTCACCACATTCAGAGTTTTCTTGATAGGACCCAGGTGAACTAGAATCCTCAATATTACTTACAAAACGATCTGTTCTGAATTTATCTCGGAACGAGTCTTCAATTTCCCATATTGTAGTATCACTGGGATCTGTTGGTACGAAACTCAAGTAATCATAAAATAATATAGTTTCTAAAAGTAACAATCCATGCATAGCTGTTGTAAAGATTCCTGTTAAAAATAAACTCAGTGCTACCGATAGCTGAGTTGACAATGCAAAAAGATCATAGCTTATTTCTAGAATATTGTAAGTATGATCAATTAAAGAGTATATGTTCCAAAATATCCCTGGGATAAGAAAGTTCCGAAATTCTGGTGTCTGAGAAAAGACTTTAGACATTCTCATTTTTTGGAATACATAACATACTTACAGGAATAATAATGGGCATCCACATACAAGAGGAAAACAAAACGGTGAGGAAGCCAGTAATAGCTCCAAATTTTGAAGTAAGAACCGGAATCGTTATTTGTAATCCAATCCGATCAGCGTAGTTGCTTTCTGTAATAAAGAAAAGTTTAAAGAACAATTTACAAATAATAGAAATACACATAATCTGATAAAAACTATCTTACAAACTGTGAATAATAACTGATTAAAAACAATATAAAGATGTAAGAAGCGCTTTTAGAAATATGCTTAGATTAAAATTGAACTATATTCTATAAGCAAGTCCTATCAAGTTTAAATATATTTATACTGTAAACAAGGATCAGACAAATTGGAATTGTATGCCATGAAAATGAATGAAGACATAATATAATATAATAACTTAAGTAATTTATGCCGTACCAAATTGAAACTTCGCTTGATCGGTGGCAAGGAAGTATTGAAAACGCAAAAAAAAAATTTGTCAATCTTCGCTTTCTCTTGGACAGCACTAATGAGTTTTTAGTATTTTCTTTTATCCTAATAAAGCTTAAGATTTTAGATTACCTTGTGTAGGAATCTTCATAAAAAATAACATGTTAAACCTCTTACATGCCTTAGGTATCACATTAAAAATCTTTTAACTTTTTTCACGGTGTAACAGAATGTTTCGACGTGAAGAATTACAAGAAGTTTCGCTGGAACGTTTTTATCAGTAAAAATTGTTGTCACCCGCTCTTTAACTAAAATTTATATGAATATAAATGAAGTTTTAGGCCGATACAGAGCGAATTGGCAATATAAGATCTTGCATTTAACTGAGCGAGAGGCAAAGTGTTTTTCTTATGTAAGTTTACCCGTTCCAGCGCTGTGTTAATTTGATTTTTGCATTTGTGTTACGTGTTTTTCTATATAAAAAATTTTGAAAGTATGCAGGCATTTTTGGGTGTCCCACCATCATCTAAAGAATAAATTGTATCAATTCTGATAACGACGTCGGCCTACCAACCCGGAGGTCCAGGGTTCGAATCCCACCCATAATTGTTTTCTGTTGACCACAGATCACGATAATAAAGCCATGGGAGCTGCAGAGAAAATGTCAGTGGTTCGGAATTCACTTTAAAATGTAGGTCCACTTGCAATCGTTGCCTCTAATCGGGTGAAGTTCTTCTCCCGCCCCATGCCCCAAAAGGGGTTACGGGAATTAAAGAAAGAGAGAGATATTCTGATAACACACACACACTTACAAAGTGCTAAGACGTACCAATATTGCCTATTCGAGGCTGCTGGCAAATCAAAGGTAATTTGAATAAGACTATTTCGGTAGTTATCATTTTAAAAGTAGAGTGAATAAAGATACAAATGCTATTTGTTTTTTTATTTCTTTTATTATGTACTGGCGACAGACGTCAGGTAAACCGTGTGCTACTGCTACAACTTGTTTACAACTTCCGTGTGCATAAGGCCCGAATTACAATTCTGACTGATCAGTTGACTGCAACTGAGTTTTCAGTCGAAGTTAACGCCAAATCCAAGTTTGAAATTAAATTGCAGCTTCAACTTTTGTCATTTTCAGAGATATTTCCATGTATATTTCAAATGAAGTTGGCCTCAGTCGAGTTTTGTGACTGCGACTTTGCACTTTCTAAGTTCAGTCGTGGTCGACTGAGAAGTCGAAGCTGCAATTTAATCATGTCACATGGATTTCCCATTTGGAATTGTAAGCCTAAGACCCCAGGTTATTAATCGACTCGGTCGCTCAAATCTCTGACCCTCTCGCCATATCAGTTAGAATAAATATCAAGCGAGTGAGAGTAGAAGTGAATAGAAAAGAAGAAAATATCGACTAACATTACAGCTCAACGATATTGTAAAGCAAAATTGACTGGTTAAGGTGTATCAAGGCCCTAAAGTAAGATTGAATCATGTTGGCCAAAGTTATACCACTTGTAGCCTAGGGGACGACCCTGTGATGCACTAACATGGATTTGGTCGGAAGGGAATTAGGGTAAGGAGAATGAGGGAACTTGAATGTCTTGTTTTTGCATTGCTGCGAGCTAGACACAGAGTGGATTTGAGTGGATTTTGTAATTTTTATATTTTTTAAAACACACGGGGAAACTGAGGCTAGAATCCTGGAACCATGGCGTGGAGATCTTGCTACTCAACCACCTGGTCCAACTTCGTCTCCTTAAAAAAAAATTTGGAATAAAATCAAATTCAACAAGAAAATGATCACATATTTGTGTAATATCACAAAAAACTGTTAAAACAATAAATTTTATAATTAGAACTTTTCGCAATCCAACACATATATTTTTACGATGCACCAGGGGACGACCCGGTGATGCATTGTGTATGACCGGAAGGGAATTAGAGTAGGAGGAATTGAATATTTTGCTTTTACATTAGCTCCGAGCTAGATAACAGTTAACTGAGTTGATTTTTTATTTTATTGTAATTGCAAATGAAAAATTCATAGGCAGGCAGACCGACGCTGGAACCTGCTTCCATGGCGTGATGATCGTACCACTTAGGCATTTATTCAACTCATTCTCCAAATGCAAATAAAACATGAAATTTGTTACAAAGTTGTACTAAACTACGGTAGTTGTATTGTTCACGACAAGGCTGAAGTTTAATGAACAATAAACTGTAATGTTTTATAAAGTAAATGCTATTTAGTACTTTTCTGATATGGTACAATGTCTCCCCAATAAGAACAAAAAAATGTGTTGCCTTTCGAAAATCGTACGAAGTGAATCAGTGCCTACATTTGGATACAGCATTGTTTTGAATCTGCCCTTTTGAAATTATCACTAAAAGTCAGAAAATTTCAACTGTTCATTATAATCTGGTAGATTTGGTGTTCTTGCATTTGAACGAACAAAAATATAGAAAATAGTAATCGGTGTTTTGCACAGATAATAAACATGGGTACCAATTGGGCAACCGTTTTTCCTAAGCCGGTAAAAACAAACCACGCTTGCGGGAATAAATAAATGCATTGACAATTTGAGTAGGTAAAAATATCCTATGTGATGGCACATATAGGATATTTTTGTCTTTCAAAAATGCATTAACCGCTCAACTTGTTATTCTGATTAGAAGTTCCTTAAGCATAAAAACTGTTTGCCATTGTTTTATCCATTGTCGTATTAATCTGTTTATATTGGAGTATTTGGGAAAAGTCATCTAAAACATTTAAAATAGGACTTTATTTTTTTTCAAATCCCCGTTATTTTATTATATATCTAAAGAAAATTCAAAAAAAAAATTATGTTTCTGACAAAGAAAAACTAAACTCCTTTGGATCTTCCTCAACAGCAGCACCAAAGGTTTAGCTTTTCTTTAGCTACTGGACGCCTTCGCACAAAACCGAAAATTTAACACCGAACTATAATAACTTTTTATATATTTCTACCTAAGTCTGTTATTTCCATAGGTTAAGAGTTAACTAAACATGCAATTTTACAAACATTATGTTTTGTACAAATAAAAAGTGCAGCATGCGTTGATTCATCCCTAACGCCTTGCTCTCTAGAAGAATATTTTCTGGATTTCGAAACCCAAATTAATTAGTCAGTAATCTTGTAAACTAATTTGGACTTATAAATGGCATAATGTTAAAACTTTTACATACCAATTAAAGAGAAATCCCAATTTAGTTGTTCGTGATACAAAGCGCAATATGTCATTAAAAGATTATACAGGCAAAGAGTTGACGCTTGAATTCTAAGATCAATAATCCTTTTATCCTGCAAACAAGCGAAAGGACTTCAGTTACATGCACTAATATTTCATAACAATACTTACATATGCTTTCGAAGTTTTGAGGAATTCTTTGAGCATTTTGCATTTGGCGACATTTTTATAAAAAATACGTCACTCCTTCAAACCGCACGCAGAAAATATGAAGATCATTCAATTGTCAATCTTGATAATAATAACAAATATAAACAAAGATTAGTTAATTACTTACAATTAAAATTCTAGCCAGTTTTTAAATAAATTTTCTTCGAAATGTCAATCATTTTCCAAAATCTAGTATTCACTTATGTTTTGATATTGAAGTGGTTGCTTCTTAAAAAGCAATATAGTTTTGAGTTTTGAAATAGCTATAGAATAGAATTTAGTTACAATCTTATTATAAATTATCACATCGAATTGGTCGTAACTTCTTTTACCTAATCTTCCAGCTGCATGTCTTGCATAGCTTACAGTGTGTAAAATCATAGCTTTCGCATCTATTTTTTAAAAATAAATCAATGGGCTTCATCGCAACAACAAACTAACTTTATAACATACATAGTTAGACACAATTTCATTATATTATATTTAAATTTTCATTCAATTCACAAAGCATTTCTCCTTAATAACTTCTTAAAACGACAGTTTTGTTTATTTAATTAGCATCGACTTCAAAATGTCGTACTAGACATAAAATTAAATATTATTTTATACTTTTTAGCGGTGTTCGTGATGTCCGTTTAACTTAAAAAAAAACTATTCTATCTTATTTAACAACCAATTGTATAGCAGGGAGTGCCAAGTAAGGAAGGGAAACCTAGCAAATAATAAATTATAAAGTTGGTTATAGATAATACCGTTTCCAACGAGGCCAAATAAGCTTCCACACCTGCTTTTTAACCGACTTCCCAAAAACAAGAACGTTCTAAGTTCGACAGGAATTTATTTATTTTTTTTATTTTTTTAATGTATGACCGGGCTTAATTTCGTAACACATTGATCGATTTTGATGATGTTTTTGTTGGGTATAGTTTCTTCGCCAATTGGTACCATATCAACAAACTTTTTGGTGGAGTTAGGGGAGGGGGCGGGGCTGAAACCTAACTTCGTAATGCATGAACCGATTCAGATAATTCTGTTTTTGTTCCTAGAGTGGGGTGGGAAGAGGGATAGTAGCCTAACTTCGTAACGCGTAGATAGATAGAAAATATGAGGATACATTTTTCATTAGGGTGGTGATAAAGGGAGCGGTAAGCTTACTTCGTAATGTGTGGGCCGATTTGGATGATTATTCTTTTGATGTGTCGAATGAGTAGGGAAACACTACTGGTACGACACAAAAAAATGTATAGGGTGGGGTGGTGTGCGGACGCCTATTTGGAAGATATGGAAAAATGTTGACCTATGGTTGGGGGGAGGGGTAACCTAATTTTGTAACGCGTGGACTGATCTAGATGATTCTGAATGCATAGAGTATCTATTTGTATTCTGACAAAAATCGTGGCTTGTGGTGAGAGTTGGAGGACGGGCGGCACCTAGCTTCATAAAGCATAGACCGATTTTAATGATTTCGATTCTGTTGTACAGAATACTTTTCCTGATTGATAAATGATAACAGTTTTGTACCTAGAGTGACAACTATAATTCCTTCATACTGTGTATACACAGCAGAGTGGCACACAAAGGCCATGTAAAGAATTTTCGAAACTTCGTGACTAATTTCATAATATATTGCCGGATTTGGATAATTCTCTTTCCATTCTTTAGAGTGCACTACCTCTGCAACTTTTCAAATTGCTTTGTTCTACGAGCAGCATTCTTCAAATCTAAACTAAAAATCACTAAAAAGTGAAAAATAAAATAGTTTAAAAAAAATTTAACCGCTTCACATAAGGCGCTAAAAGGCATAAAATAATTTTTAATATTTTTATCTATTACGACATTTTGATGTCGGTGCAAATTAAACAAACAAAACGACCACCCAACCACAATTGAAGATAATAAATAAAACTACCTGAACGTTTCAGCTCGCGGGATCATTGGTTGGTTTGCAACAGGGGAAGATGTGTGTCTTCCTTGCACTGAGGCCTTTAGTGGTTCGTTGTACCCTAAAGTCCACTGTCGAGCCAACTGATCCCCGCAACGAATTGGATAATTCAATTATACCTCGATTTCTTATCTTCTGTTTAATCTTCGCACTAGTATGTTCCTAAGATTCTAAATCTTTGTTGCGTTAGGACTGGGCATTGGCCGAGAACGTGTAATACGGTCTCGTCTTCTTCCCCGCATCCCCTGCATAGACTGGAGTTCGCCCTTCCCATTTTTAATGCATGAGCCATTAGTCTTGCATGTCCTGTCACAAGACCAACAAGGAGTTTCAGTTTGGCCTTGTTAAACTTAATGAACTTTCAGATTCATATGCACTGAGTGTTCCCCAAAGCCGCTTTGTATGGGTATGTTCAGGTTGAGTATAATTGGAGTGTCCTCATTTGCGCCCCTCCGCGCCAGCTTATTCGCTTCTTCTTTACCTGGGATACCGCAGTGCCCAGGCACGTGACATCGTTTTGTCTCCCTAACTTCTTGAGGGCCGGTTTACATCCCTCTATCGTTTTAGATTTTACCGCGGCGTTTGTTAAAAATTTGATGTAAGCCTGTCTGTCTGTACATATTGCAACCCAGAGGATCTTACTCCCCGTTCTATTAGCTGTTTAGCTCCTATCTCTATCGCTGCGATTTCACATTGAAGAACCGAAGAGGAGTCGTTTATCCCTCCCCATAAATCCAGGTTTAGTTCCTCGCACGATATTCCAATGCCACAGCCCCGCTCGTATTTTGAGCCGTCTGTGGATATCGCTAAGGTTTTTTCTTAAATTGTTGTTGGTAAATTGTTGATCCGTTCACTTTTTGTCGGGAACTGAGTTTTGAAGATTGCCTCCAACTTTGGATTACCAGTTTTGAAGTCAAAGTAATCTTCTTCCTCAAAGATTCTCTTGATCGTATTTCCATTACATACTCGGCCGATCTTCTCATGTTGGCTTTGCATTCCCCTTACCTTCCACAGTTTATTCATTCGTAAACGTATAACCGAGTTTAGTGCTATTTGTTTAACATCGAATTCCAGTGGAGTTATATTTAGAATGTCCTCCAAGGCCTTTTTCGGTGTCGACCTGGTAGCCCATGTTATGCCTAAGCAGCACATACGTTGGGCCTGGTCCAAAATCTTCTGGTTTCTGCCCAACTCCATCGCTTTCCACCAGACTATCGCTGCATATGTTATCATGGGTCTGATTACACATATGTAAATCCATTTTATAATATGGGCTGATAGTCCCCATACCTTACCTACCACTTTGTTTTTCTTCTCGTGTAGGTACCTAGCCTAATTTAGTTTCCCGTCCATCAGCACACCCAGAAATTTCGCCTCATTCTTTAAGTTTAATCTAGTGTTTCCGATGCACGGGGGAACTATGTTTCCTAATTTATGTCTTTTAGTGAAGCAGCAGAGTTCCGGTTTATTTGGGTTTATCTTCAGTCCGAAATCCTGCGTAAAAGAGGTTGCCGTGTCGATTGCTTCTTGAAGTAGGTATCCCAAGTTTTCTTCAAACTTACCTGACTACTGCCGCTAGGTCGTCCGCATAACAAGTTACGTAGACCTTTATCCGATAGGGCTTCAAATAATTCATCAATCACTATCAGCCATAAGGAGATTGAAAGAATCCCTCCTTGTGGAGTTCCTCTATTTACCCGCGCCGGCAGTTGTTCATTTCCGAAACCTTGTAATTATGATTCGGTCTTCCAGTATGGACTTGATCCATTTGATTGTACTGTGATCTGTTCCCTTCCCCTTAAATTAATTGAGAATCTTATCGATTCTGACATTGTTTAAGGCCGCTTCTATGTCAATGAAACAGTCTAACGCTACTTCTTTGTACATCAATGCCTTTTCCACTTGATGTACTATGCTATGTAGAGCGAAATCAACCGATCTACCTTTCATATATGCATGTTGACAACTTGATAGTTGGTTTATGCCTATCTGGTTCGTTACTTCCCATTCTATGAGTCTTTCTAGACTTTTCAGTAGGAATGAGGTAAGGCTGATTGGTCTATAAGCATTATATGTGCTATAATCTGTCTAGTTTGATTTCGGTAGAAATACTACCTTTGCCACTTTCCCGGTTTTAGGAGTGTAACTGAACTTTAGACACGCTCTAAAAAGTAGGGCGAGTTTGTTCCATAGTCTGTTACCTCCCTTCTGTAGCATGGGATCTAAAAGGAGTAGCATCTTCCCTTATTGATTCCCCCCTCCCCACCTCCCCACCAGGGTACTTCCCGGGAAGCTATTCGTAATCAGCTTCTCAAGAGATTCCCTTATGTTGGATGAGTTTTCGATAAGTTCTAATTAGCTTTTCGATTTAGATAATATTTTCTTCAGTTTAGTTACCTCACCCGTGCTTTCAATTTGGCTACTTAAAACTTTCAATGATTCCCCCTGAGCTTTTCGACACTCGGACTTGAATTGCCTAAGTGCCGTTTTGTATTCTTCCCAGAGTTCCTCTCTTTGGTGTTTATTAACTTTATTGAATAGCTTTCTGGTCCTTTTCCTCATTTCCATGAGAGAAGAATTCATCCATCTCTGTTTCCATACTATTTTCAGTCGTTTCTTTGGACACGCTTCCTCGAATGCGAGTCTGATAACATCTGCAAGGCTAGCAGTCTCATCATCGATTTCCTGTGTTGATTCCAAAGGAACATTTCTTGTACACGATTTTGTGTTTAAAACCTCCCTATATTTATCCCAGTGTAATGCCTTGTTTTTATAAATAAAAGTCGGCTTGTTGCTCCTATTTATAATAAAAAGTTCCGATTTTACTAGGTATTTAATTAAGGACTTACCCATGTCATTGTTGTCCTTGCTGCCTCACACAGTATGTGCGTTTGCGTCACAGCCTATGACTAGCCTTAAATTTGTGTCCTTTGCATACCTTACCATATTCTTCAGAGTTCCCGTGCGAGGTGGATTCTCTTCATATGGAAGGTATGCCGATGTTCGTAGTAGCTTCTTTTGTTCTCGTCCTTTGCCGACTTCCCATTGTACACCTACACAATCACGGTCGCTAATCTGTGGAATAGAAATAGCATGTATCTCTTTTTTAATAATTATGCAAGCTCATGGCCTACCTTTATTCATTGTATGCAAACAATTAAACACTTTTGAGTTCCAGTCCGTGATTTTTACCTCAAAAGTGGATGGTGCGGATCAGTGCGATCTTCACATCCTTCTTCACCAACATCTCGGCTAGTGCGGCCGTAGCCACACTACTCCTGTGTAGGTTGACTTGGACTAACCACGCCATGATGATGGTTTCATCTTTTTGGGGTGGAGGTCCTGGGTTCCTCATCGTTTAATTTGCATCATCCATCTCTTGTGAGATATCCAACAAACTCTCTGATGTCACCTCCTCTAGATCTTCCGGTTTTCCCAGTGAGTATAGCAATCCTATCGATCCCAATTCGCTTACGTCCATTTCGGCGAACGAGGTCCTCTTCTTTAGCCTCTGCGGATGTACTCGGCTGTGGTTCACCCCGTTCATCTACCGATGTTTTTGGGTTTCCCTTAGCCTCTTCCTTCTAAGATTTCAGAAGGGCAAATTTTATTTTCCTGTTTAGGTAGAAAATGTTACCCTCCGTCTTCTCTAATGCTCTAAGCGGTTTTTCTCCCACACCTAGTTGGAGCCACTGACCCATCTTCTCTCTGACTACCCGCTTGATTACTTTCCACTTGGAAATTTCGAGCTCAATGTCCCGGTTTAACCTGTTTAAAAAACTCAAAATCTCCCTCGTTTCCCTAAACTCATTCGGAAGGCCGAAATTCTCTTTAACCTGCGCACGTCATTTTTCCCAACCACTTCCTTACTTTCAGCAACCTTACACTTGATGTACTCCAACGTACTCACATCCACACAGGTTACCCTGGAGAGTCCGTTGAAAAAACCACTCCAGTGAAACGTTGGGCCAAAGTCCGATTCGATCATCAAGGCTTCTATCTGCCACTCCTCGAACTTTGTCGTTAGACTAAACTGGTTTGTTGGGTCTACGCTCTTGGCCTCAGAGACGTTTCTATCTATTATTGCCACTTTCAGTGATTCGCTTATTCTGTCTCTCTGCCGTATCCGCAATTCCACCTATGTCTTCCTTAGGAATTGCAGTTTGCTATTCCGGGCGAGAGGGTTCCCTCGCAGATTCTGCCAATCTTTTGATCAGCATCTCCGAGATCATCTTCTCGCTCATCCCAGCCGCCCGACACTTTCTGAACCATTTCTTACTGGAACCGTTGCGCTTCCTAAGCATGGGCTTATTCCTCACTGCGGTCGGACAAGAAGTAGTTGTTTTTAAAACAGTCAATTCCTTTCGTGTGTCCGTTTCATTGTCCTTGTTCGTCATCGATATTCCTGCTACTGGCGACCTGTCCCTAACCACATTGCTAGAGCCAGTCCCGCCGGGGGTCGTAGATTCCACCGACGTTTGGATGTATATCCCCGCTCGAGTTAAATCACTTTTTGTTGTACTGTTCATCATTATGTAACGGGGTGGTATTTGATTTAAGAGAGTTACCTTCTCTCCGCCCGACTACATTCGCCAGCACTCTTGGCAGAGACAGGACCGTACCAAGAAGTCTGTATCCGGCCGCCGCCACACAATTACGGCACATAATACTACGTATTACATGTTATCCCCGTGCACCTGACGGCTGAAAAAAAAGTACAGTCACTGTTTTAATACTTCGTAACTTTCATAGGCGTTTGGAGGACATCAAGGACTGATGCACATCGTCTTTATTGAATTACGAAACAAAATCAAAATTTTTACATTTATTTCGAATCTAAAACTTATATTTTATTTTCTAGGTCTGGTAATCGATGGAAGCCTCGCATATCCATTCAATGATGGTGCGAAAGTTTTGTTAGAAGTCCATCCGGAAGATGCTTTGCTGACGATTGCAATGGATTAATAAAATACTTATATTTGAAATAAGCGATAACGTTTTTAGATTACTTTTTATGTTAAGAAAATACGTACCTAATTGTAACTGAAAATGCGAAAATATTAAAACATTTTTTATATTTATTAATAAAAATTTTATGATTTTTCTTTCTCCTTCATTTTCCCTAAATTAAAAGTTTTCTTTTGCTTATGGATAACTTTCGATTTGCTATTTAAAGAAACTTCCTTTTCTTTATTGATTGTTCGTTCTCTAGTGAATGGTTTCTTTGTAAATCGTTCCGCACTGACATCTTTAAATCGATCATCGGTTATTAAAGCGGGCTCCCTTTCTGTAAATTCTTTTTGCCTCAGTTTCCACGCTCTTCGCCTCTCTTTAAACTTGTCTTTTTGTTTTTTCTTAAATCTGTTGGGATAATTACATTTAGACAAGAAAATATTAATAGTTTTAACTTACTGTTCTTCCATTTCATCTGGATCAAGGCCTTCTAAAATCCACTTCTTTCGGCGATAGTTTTGTGCTCTCTCGTCAAAGTCCTTGTTGTCCAATTTTATTTCAGATTCTCTTCGGGTAACATTTACTTGCATGAAAATTCGCTCAACCATACGTTCTATAAGAAATTATTGGTCATAAAATTTTACGCTAAAATTAATTGATATTACGATCAACTGGGTGTTCAGTAAGTTTTGTATTTATCGCTGTTTCAATTTCTGAAAGTAACTCCAAATCACGAGGAAAACGGAAAATGGAAATCGCTAGTCCTTTTCTTCCGGCTCTAGCTGTTCTTCCAACTCTATAGTAGAAAAAAAATCAACATAAGTTTTCCTTTAATAAGTTTTTTACCTATGAATGTATTCTTTAGGGGTCCTTGGTAATCGGTGGTTTATAACTAACTGTACGCTTGGAATATCTAAGCCCCTTGCAGCAACGTCGGTAGCGATTAATGTTCTAATGTGATTAGACTTGAAGAGATTTAAAGCTGAGACTCGTTCCTTATGTCTCATGAAGCCGTGTAGACAAACATTTTCGAATCCAATGTTTTTAAGGGTCATTGAAAGTAACTGACAATATCTGTAAGTAATTTGTACTTAAATATGCACGTTTGTTAAAGTAAAATTGATTATTAATGTATAGAAAGAATTATAATCAGAAATTTCAATAAAACCTATAATATTAACTAACTCGAACAATTAAAACAAACGAAAATCGTAAAATTGCACGAGTAAATAGTAAAATGGCATGTTAAAACCTGATAGAAAAAAACCTTTTTTATCTTCAATCAAGAATAAAGATTGTTTAAGGAATCAGTTAAATCAAAAACGGATCAAATTTTTAGATTTTCTATTAATTTGGCTGTTCTAATCAGTTTTGGTTGGTTTGAAAGGAGGGAAAGATGCACGTCTCCCTTGGACCGAGGCTTTTATTGACCCTTTTTATGCCCTCTACTCGGCAGCGTGCCCTAAAGCACACTGTCAGGCCAACTGATTTGTTCATGTCGTATTTATATAAAAATCTCTCAAAATTTTTACTGACTTTTTTGTACTTGTGAAAATCATAACATTTGCATCTTCATTTTCCTCGCGATACTTCCGAATAGTTTCAATTAGAACCATGTCTCGATCGTAATCCGCACAGAGTATGTATCTTTGATCTAAGGTCTCTACGGTAGCCACTTCAGCTTCTTCTGACCATTCGAAAACCTTCAAAAAATTAATTAGTTATTACTTATTATAAATACTGTTTTCTTACATTATCTTTAACAGGAAATATAGAAGATTCTTTAATAAAATCTTTCATAGTAGCCGAGAAAAACAAGTTTTGCCTATCTTTAGGTAGACACTTTTCTATCACAGCTAAATCTTCATTGAAGTCGCCGTTAAGCATTCTGAAAAATTTACGTAAAATATATTTAAGTGATGTTAAGTTTTCATAATATATTACCTGTCTGCTTCATCTACAACCAAAAATTTCAATGTATCAAACGAGAAAGTATCGCAACCTGTTAAATGACTGGCCAATCTTCCTGGCATGGCCACAATAATATGTGGTCGTTTTTGCAATTTTTGACTTTCCAAAATTTGATCTGTACCACCGGCTACAACACATACCCGAACGCCCATTGATTGACCAGCCACCATAAATTGTTCAGAAATCTTTTAAAATTAATTTGCCTGTTCTGCATTAGCAAATGGCTTACCTGATATGCAAGTTCATGCGTTGGGGTCAAAATTAGTGCAAAATAATTTACTGGCTCTTCACTCAATTTCTCCAATATTGGTAGGGCGAATGCAAATGTCTTACCTGAGCCCGTCTTTGCTGCACCAATGCAATCTCTACCCGAAAGAATTTCGGGTATACAATTTCTTTGGATAGGTGTACAACTTCTGAGCCCTTCAATTGAGTAAGCTTTATTCAAAACTAAAATGGAATGCCGTATCTTACCTAGTTTTGTTGTTTGTTTTACTATCCATGGAGATAGATTCAAGGATTTAAAATCCGAATCAGACATCTTATTAGTTATAAATTTAACGCAATTTTATAAAAACACACCGGAATGACATTTCTCAGGCATGTGAAAAATTTGACATTTACAATTACAAATGACCAGAGCTGCCAGAATTCACCCATTTCGAATTAAATTTTATAAGTTTCAAAAAGACCTAATTTCAAATTTAGTTAAATTAATTTTGTATGCATACAATATTACTTTGAATACCATATTATCCATTAAATTTATTTATTTTTATCAATTCTATGCAAATAAATATTAAAACATACGCCTTGATAGCAGATAGGTTTCTCTCTCTCTCTCTCTAGTTCCTTTAACGCCTTGTGGGGCATAGGGCGTCTATTACACCGACTCTCCACCTGGTCCGGTTCTGCACCAATGCCTTCAACTGTGACCACAATTCGTTGATGTGGTACCTACCCTCTCGACGGATCTTCTCCATATGTTGCGCGGTTGTCCAATTCGGCGTCTAGCTTGGATTCCGTGGGGTTTCCCATCTAGAACCTTTTGGGGCGATGTTGTTTGACTCGATTCTTATTGTGGTGTCTAACTATGTTTCCGAGATAGCAAAATTTATCCACTTGCTCTATTTGCTGCTGTTCCTTATAAATTTCATGTTGTCTACTGGAGTACAAGCTCATAAATTTGGCTTTAGCAGCACTGATTTTAAGCCCTGCTCTGCGACCTCTTCTGCTGAGAGCTTCGGACATATGGGCTGCATGATTTTGTTTGTTGGATAGGAGACATACATCGTCGGCATAGTCCAGGTGCGTAAGGTGCTTAAAGAGTTTGCATCTAATACGTCGCGATGGGTGGTCGTCTACGGCACTGCACTATACGTCACTTATGACAATCGTGAAAAGCAAAGGTGACAGTATCCTTGTCTCACTCGATTTAGCACTTGGAAGGATTCCGATAGTTTTCCCTTGTATATCCTGAATAGGACTCTCCTACGTAAAGCTGTCCATATATATTCGCGATCAACGCTGCCAAACACCTCAAAATCGAGAATACTAGATTTACATTCGGCGGATTGCTCAATGATAATTCGGAGAGTGTTGATGTGATCTCTGAAGGAGAAAACCTCACGAAAGCCTGCCTGTTCATCGCTAAGAGTGTCCCCCATTATTTGCTTGATTAGCATTAAAATGTTAAAATGATTTTAGCCATCAATTTGGAAAATGCAGTTAAAAGAAAAATACCACGCCAATTGCTACAACTCCTCAGGTCGCTTTTATCGGGAATCTTCACAATTACGCCTATTTTCCATTCACTAAGATAGGTCTCGGTTTCCCAACATTCCTGGTTTACGGGGAGAAGAATATCAGTCGCAACAGATAGGTTTAGCATATAACAAATGGATTTTAAAGTGGCAGATAACGGGGGAGATAACGGAACTTGTTGCAAACCTCAACGACTGATCATAAGAAAATCCACATCCCATAATGCGTATCTCCTTTAGTCCTAAGAGCGGTTGTCTGCACCTACATTTTCGGTGATGGAGTCGATCAAATGAGAGATATGTCGTCAAACTTTGGCGAACCTGTTGTTAATAAATCAATAAATTAAATAAATGGTGTACAATGCCATGTAGTGCAAAGTCCATCAATCTTCCTTTAATGTAGGCTTATTGGCAACTTGATAGTTTATTCATGCCCATCTGTTTTCTTAACTCACGTTCCACAAGTCTTTTCTGTAGGAATGAAGTTAACGGTCTAAAAGCACTTGGCGGGCTATAGCCGGTCTTGTTAGGTTTAGGTAGAAAGACTAACATTGCCACCTTGCAGTTTTTGGGAGTGTAGTCATGCTTTAGGCATGTTTTAAAAAGTTGCGTAAGTCTACCCCAGCATTGGTTATCTCCCTGCTGCAACATGATTTGTATGCGCTAAATGATTTTACCGCTCACTTTACTTTGTTGGTAGTACACGTTTTCTCATCCATTAGGATACTCTCAGAAGAGCTGTTAGTATAAGGTACTTTAGTGATTCCTTCATGTTGGATGATTTCCCAAAAAATTCGGTTTGGCTTTTAGAGTCTAGCTTTAAGTCTAGCTACTTTACCTGCGTTTTCAATTTGGCTAGCAAAGTTCCCAAGATTATTCCGTTTGGGGTTTTCCGGCAATAAGCTTCGAATTGCCTAAGTGCTCCTATATAAATGTATTATATTACTCCTTTTCTCGACTTAAATTTCTTCAATTGGATCATGTTCAATTGTAAAACTGTACTTGCAAAATTAAGCGCAGGATACTAAAAATATGGGTCCATTAAGGTCTAAAGAAGCAAAACTACATAAAATGCATTTCTTCACTCCAACTCCCCTGAAATACAATGTTTTGTTTATCGCGATAAGAGTGTTATGACCTCCTTCAGTATAACATACATAGTCCGTGAACATTGACTAGATATAAGCAAATTGATTTAATGGTTTTTACTCATAATTGAACACATTATTTTAGGTCACATTGACATTAGCGTTTGTATTTTTCATTAGTTTCTATATTGCATACAAATTTTATAACTTACAATTAGTCAAACAATTTTTTTTGTTTACTTAATTTAAAGTTATTTGGAACTTTCGTTTAGTTAATCTTAAGTTTACACCAGTGTTTTTTCTTAAATTAAAAATAAAATGTGTGTTATTATTTAATTTAAATTAATACAACTTTGGCCTTTTTTTACTATGTATAGCCAAACTCCAGGGGACAACCCTATGATGCTTTAACATGGCTAAGACCGGAAGGGAACTAGGGTAAGGGGAATGAGGGAATTTGAATATGTTTTTGCATTGTTGCGAAGTAGACAACTGCCCAGGGACGGAGTGGATTTTTTTATAAAAGAAAAACTCGTAGGCTGACCACTTAACCATTGACCCAACTCCGTCTCCTCGGCCTTGTTATACGAAGGTGAAAAATGTACGTAGATTATGGAAATTTTCCGAAGTTGAAGATATTAGATAACTTTATGTTTTAGGTAATTTGGATGGTTTCTGTTCTGAGGTATTTGGTCACATTAACATCCAAATAAAAATACAGTAACTTAAAAATTTCTAAAATTACCGAGCGCACATTAAAGAGTATATTTAAAATGATGTACATACATGTGTCTTTGACACAAATGCATTAAATCTTAAGTTATTGATAAATATTCGAAATAATATACAAAATATCACAATTAATTAATGGAATTGGAACATTTTAACATTTTGGCTTGGCCCCTAGCTTGCAATCGCATTTCACAAGGAGATTGCTGCCATGGTTCTCCATCTGCTTGTACTGGACATGTTTGTTTTAAGTGAATCTAAGATAAATATTTATATATTATATCCGCAAATGTTTCTAAATAAAGATATTTACCTTTATATGCTTTCCCTGTCCAATGCGCAATGGCTTACATATCCCTACTGTTAGTTGTGCAATATGGAAAGAGGAAACGATTCCAAAAACTTCCATAATCCCATCCGATATGCTATTTTCAAACCCTTCGGAATCAGATTTAATTAATTCTAGAAGAATTTTATCTAATATATCGAGAGAAGTATTATATTGTAGCAATTATCTACCACAAAGCTTTACACCAGCTCCCCAAGAATCAATGTTCAAAAACACTATCGACTGGAGTTCAGGAAGCTCAATTAATTTATTATCAATATAGAGATCCAAACGTTTCTCTAAATTTTCGCAGTCACGTTGAACTATTTGCTGAGTGCCAAAACCGAAGTAAAGAAGCTAAGGATTGAAAAATTAGTACTTGTTATATCTCACCTATAAATATAATTACCTTGTTAAATACCCGGCTACTAAGTACATAAAAAGGGCTTTCACGAGTTTTGTGAAAATTTAAGGTCACTAGAGCATCTACTCCTATACTAAAGTAATTGTAAATGTAGTGTGTACGGATTGGTGCCCGCTGAATTGGCAAACGATACCGGACAGATTCAACTTCCAAAATCCAGCGGTCCAAATTAACGCATGTAGCAAACTTAATCTAATATTAAAAGGAAATTTTAATTTTTAAGTATTTAAGATAAATAGTTCAATGCTTTACATTGTCCAGAATTTTAAAAGGATCCAGAGACGGTGGAGGCTCACCGCCCCATCCCATTACTCGAGACAAATCATTACCCGTGCCCAAAGGCATAATTGAAACTTCAGGAATTGGCTATAATATTAAACGTAAATATATATTCCAACAGAAAACCATACTTACTTTAATGTTCAAGGTAAAGATAGTATTCAAAATCCAACCAATAGTTCCATCACCTCCGGCTACGAGAATTCGACACATATTCGGACTTGCTTTAACAGCCCACTGCAATGCTTCCTGTGGGCCACGGCCACCCATTTCAATAACTTGAAGAGGATGAAGAACTCCACGCAAGAGCGAAACAACATCAGATGCAGTTTTACTTCCCGATTTAACATTTGCTATAACAATTAAAGGCTTCCAATTTTCCCAGTTTGGTGAAGTAATTTTTGCAAGATGAAGTTTCATTGAACCTCGCGTTCTTGCTGCAACAATGCAGTTTGGAGGAAAAATCATGTCTTTGTAAGGGCCAAAATCGCATTCATCATTGGAGTTAAATTTCTTAAAACAATTATTGTGAAAAACTCGCTGACACCAGCAACAGCGAATTCCAAAAAGTCCGGGAGGGTAGTCGACATCCTTTTCACATATTTGGCAAGTTGAGTTATGAGGAAGATTTCCTTTAAAGAAACAATATCTCTGTTCATATCAATCCGTAATTTTATGTCAAGCAAAGGTATGTGGCATTTCCATATTTTTACAGGAGACCAATTTGGAAGAGAAAAAAGGAAGTAATTTTGCACTAATGTCTACTCAAAACGAATTAACTAAAACAATCTTGTTATTTTCAGAAATATTATTTATTATAGATATTTTCAATTGTAATGTAAGGATCAGTGATTTCCGAAAATATGCATGCATCTCATTGCACGTCAGTAAACCTCTTTGGCGGATGTTTTAGGAGACAGAGTATTCTAAAAGGTAGATAGCAAGGGTCTAGGGTAAGGATTTATATCTATAATTTGCTGTTGCGAGTGCGATAAAGTTATTAAAGTTTCCGGAATAGGGTACGTAACATCTCAATAATATAACGCTATACGCCGACTGAGCACGCGGAAATAAGAACTAACGAGGCCTTCTGCCAGTTTCTTGGGCTTTGAGGGACCTAAACGCTAAGTATTGATATTTTGTTTTCATACATATGTGTTTTGTTCTCACTGCTTTTGCTTTTATTTACCGTGTCATTATTTTGTTACTGTGGATCAGCTGTGTGTACACTTTGTTTTGAATTCTGTGGAATTTTATCATTTACTTGTTTATTTATTATTTTTTTATTTATGCTGACGATCCTTATTTTATTATCTTTATTTTTGTCCTACTATGTTTTATGTTTTTGTCTATATTTTCTTAATTTTGTGATCTCTGCGCTACAATTTTTAATATCTTGTAGCCGTGTTTATCACTGCTCTTTCTCATTTCTGCGAGATTTTTGCCGTTTCTTGAACCCATTGTGCTTACGTTTTCTTTTCTAATTAATTCTGATCGTTGATCTTCTGTGTGTGATTACAATTTCTGATTTATTTATTTATTTGTTTTATCTTTTGTACTCTCCTTATGTTATCGATTTTTTAGAATAATTCTTGTTGTGCCTATTGCTGATCGTTTACTTTTTGTTTTTATTTTTAGTTGTGTTTTCTTTCATTGGTTGTCGCTTGTTTTTCAGATCCTGTCTCGCTGCGTTCGGTTTTGTATCGCACTCTACTGATCCCATTCCTGGCTGGTTTATTTCATCCCTCATCTTCGCTCTTTTGTTTTCTCTTGTCTCAATCTATTTCTATAATTTATTTATTCATTGATTTTGATCTGTTTCTGGTTTAAGTCTTTTTATTTATTGTTTCTTTATCTATCTTATTTATTTTCCTTCCCTTGACGCATTACAATTTTTAGTTCATCTTTATTTTATTTATTTACTCCTTGTCGCCTCTCTCTTTTAATTATTTTGTTTCTTATTTTATCTCTTGACTCTGTCTCCATTTCGTTTATTTATTTATCTATTTACCTATTTGATTGTATTCCCTGATTCCAATTCTGTCTCTTTTATTTGTCTGTTTATTTATTCTGTTTTTATTATCTTAACCCTGTTCATTTTTATTTTATGTTTTTATTTTTATTCCTTGTCTCCTCTCTCTGTTATTTATTTCGTTTCTTATTTTATATCTTGCCTCAGATGGCTGAACTGAGATCCAGATTGACCAAATGACTGTTTCAAAAAGCTGGAGAAAATGTCTTCTTGACGTAAGGTATGAGCGCGGCGCTGATATCGACAGCGATCAACACTTGTACCAGCTAAGTTTCGCTTATGCATAGCAACAGTACGCCCACGTAACACAACAAATAGAAATAGAGGATAGAGAGCGGAAGACGACCATGGATCAGTGACGCCCCATGGTTCAAAATACAAGAACGGAAGGAGATTAAAGACAACATCAGTTCTGTTACCAACGTTGCAGTTCAACAACATCTTAGAACTGCATACCGATCTCTACAGAAAAGCGTCCAAAGAAGTGTAAGACGTGACAAGCGCAATTACATCAACACGCTAGCAGAAATGGAAGAAGAAGCGGCCTACTGCGGCCATAGTAGAGATCTATACAAGATTGCCAAGAATCTGACTGGAAAAACTTTTGCAACTGAACATCCTGTGAGAGATATCAATGGATCCCTGCTAGTCACGGCGGATAATCAACTGCGGAGGCGAAGAGAATATTTTGTCGAAGTTCTAAGCAACACATTTGAACCGTCGAATCCGTTTTTCATCGAGCCTGAACATCCGCCTTCTATGGCCAGTATTATCACCAGAACTCCGACAAGATTGGAGTTGGCAGACGCAATTAAGTCAATGGACCTCGTTAAGATCTTAGGAATTCATGCGGCTGATATTCTTCTACCCGTAATCCAGGAATGTTGGATTTCCACAAAAGGCGACTGGAGGAGTTGTAACACAAAAGGCGAATGGAGGAGTTGATGGCAAAAATCATCTTAATGAGAATTATGCAATTAATCGAGCGTACTCAAAATGATGAACAGGTAGACTTTTGTGAGGATTTCTCCTGTAGCGAGCACATCAACACCCTCTGAATTATCATCGAGCAATCAGTCGAATGTAAGTCCCCTTTACATCTAATGTTCGTAGATTTTGAGAAGGCGTTTGACAGCATTGATCGTCAGTATACATGGTAGGAGGCATCCCAGAACAAATTATCATAATCATAAAATTATACCATCATAAAGTCATGTAACTATAATGTGCGAAGCCCTAAGCAGAGAGGGTCGCAGAGCAAATTTATTCTACTAAAACCAAACATATGAGCTTGGACAGGAGACAAAATGAAATTTGTCTTGAAGAGTAGCAAATAGCTCGCAAAAACAAGACATTCAAGTTTCCTCACTCCCATTACCCTAAATTCCCATCCGGTCAAAGCCAGTCTAACGTATCATTCTAGGCTTTGGCCATATCGTACGAAAAAAATAGAGCAAGTCGACAAATTTAGTTATCTCGGAAGCAGAGTTTAAGCAAACGGCGGAGCTTAAGCTGATGTACAGGCTCGCATCAATAGGATTTGAGTTGTCCTCGGCGCATCCTTAACAAAGATCTAAAGAACATCACACAACTGGCGCTAGAGTAGTGATTCCACAAACTTACTATGCCATTTTATACAAAAAACCTCCTCTATTTTTTATGAGGCTCATAACTGGACTAAATCCAGGCTCTACTAAATAGGAAGACGGGAAAGTAATCAACAGCTTCTGTACAGTGACCTATAATGAAGGATTCAAAATTGGTATATGTTTTTGTAACCAGAATTTGTGGTATCCTTGTTCATTGGTTTCAGCTCCTCATTTGTGGATAATTCAATAAGTTGTGCTCCTGTATTAGTATGGATTCATCTGAGTTTGTGGATCTACTTCCAAAAGGGTCCAACACCCAATCGGGTGTAACCAAGTAAAGAATGTCTTCAAATATTTGGCTGAGATCAGAATGAAGAGCCGTTAAGTACTGATAATAAGCAAGCAAATCTTCATCTAGTTTTTGCAATTTAAAGATTTGGAAACTGGGAGCATTCCCCTCTTACCCCCCCCCCCCCCCCCCCTCCTCACGTAGGACTCTTTTATAGTGTCATATTTTAGACAAGTTATTGCATGTAGCGGCGAGATTCCGTTGCTGTTATCTTACTGTACATAGAGCATTAGCTCTTAGTACACGACTTGCTTTAATTGTCTATTTGCGTTTATGTGTCTTATTTATTTTTTCTTATTATTATTTAAGTCAATATAGTAAATTGGTAGTTCTTTTTGTGGCTTCCAAGGATCAGACACGATACTAAGCTAAGAACTTAACTATTTTCCTAGGTTACACGGACACAACAGAGGTATTTTTTGTAGTTATATGAAACCCTAATTAATTAGCGTACTAAGACTGTTTGTAATGTATTACACCTACCTTTAACCCATAAATGGGTTATTGATTTTCCACTTTTTATGTATTTTTCCTTGCATTTCAATTTTATATCTGCTATTCTTGTACAAGCAGGATGAGAGCAGATGCCGCAGCAGTCACAAAATACTCCAATTGAGGGAGGCAAAAGATCTTCACATATGGAACAATAGCATGCCTGAAAATAATAATCATAAATCTAAATAATTAACCACGTGCGGAACTTTGTATACCCTCTCAAGTATTCTAATAGTTTTCCACCAATGTCGTTTTTTGTCTGATATATAAACATTATTATCTATTAAAAATAAACGACAAAACAACAATAAAACAAGTGATAGGCAAAAAGAGCCGATTAAGAGTTCATTAGTCCAATCAGTGATTGACATCTTCGCGTTCAGTTCTAATTATATTTCGAGTAAATTTTCAGAATTCAAAAGGCAGCATAAACAATGTTTTTTCAAACTTTAGAGATTTTTTAAAAAAATCTCCAAGAAAAGCTTTAACAAGAGGACCGTTTATAAACAATATTTGAAGTTTCTCTTTGACATTGAATTGGGCAACCCAAATTCACAATAGTTATGGTTTTCTGATTTGGACTAGAATATCGGAATAGTAAGCAATTTTTATTTAACTTTATGAAATGTAATGATTAAATACGTTTATTTATTATGTTTATATATAAAATGAGAAAATGTTATAAGATTGTTATTATTTTGAAATTTTACAATAAATTATAAAATTTTGTACCGCAAAAATTTAATCAAGGCATTGAACTATAAGTTGAAATTAAGTGCGGTGCAAACATCCTCACCCATATAACGGACCTTATTTGACGTTGAGAAAAAGCATAAAGTTTCCACATTTTTTGTAAAATATATGTGCTAGGGAAATGGATTACACTAAAAGGATAGAAGTAGAAAGGGCGATGAATATGTCCCTTGGTGAGTTGATTTTGAAAATTAGATTATAACAGGGGAATTGATTCAAATTATACTTTCTTGTTTATGAAATTGTTTACAGGTGCAATTCTGTTTTAAATGAAAATAACTTTATAAATGATGAGACTTTTGGTTTAATTTTTGGCGCGTTAAGCCAATGTGATAATAAATATATAAATCACGTAAACTGTATTAATGTCGAACCTAATACGTTTCAATGTGCATAAAGCCCAAGATCTTACGAACTTTAATTTTTTAAATTCTCTGTAAAGAAGTCTTATTACAAAAATATAAACTCTATTGTCAAGTTTTATGTAGGTATTTCTTTTAACAGCAATTTTATAAATATATGGAAGGATCATTCAACTGTAGGACAGCTAAGGTGCTTCCGTTTCTACTCACTGTTTCCGCTCAATTCGGAGCACAATTTACGTAATTGGAAGTAAAATTTCGCTAATCGAGCTAATTGGCGAATTTTAAGCTTATTCAGTGGTAAGCTGCGCATTCGAAATTTTTGCATTGAAGTAATTTTAGCTGGGGTCTGATTAACTTTTCTGGATTTCAGTAAGTAAAGTTATCAGATTAGAAGGAAATAGAATAATAAAACGTCCGTTTGTGGTCATAAAATTCTACTGGGCAACCATTTAAAGTTCAAAAAAACTTAAGTCTGTCCCTTTTATTTGATTTCTTCGGTTATTTTTAATTTTTTTATTCGATTTATTACAATACAATCAAAAGGCTCAAGAGCCTTATACAAAGATTGCAGAAAGATGCATAAGAAATAGGCTTATTACTAATCTACAAGATTGAACAAATAAAGGAGTTAACTAAGTTTAATCAACATGCCAACTAAGTTACGTGTTACTTGATACTGGCATTATCTTAGACTAATCAATATATCATCTAACAAAGTATCTAATCCTAGAATAATACCATAGCTAAATTAAGTCAACATACATACAAAAGCGTCTGCATATCGACCACCCACCCCTCACCAAATACATTCCAGTAAATTTGAAGATAAAATAACTTTGTACCAGAGAACTACATAGCCCCTTGAAGTGTCATTATTAAAAATAAAAATATAAAAAAAATTTAAAAATATAAGGAGGTAGGAACTGAGAAAGAGTAACAGTGAGGAAGGAATAAGCTAAACATGCAATTTCATGAGAGGACATTAATAGTCATTATAGTCATGACTATGGAACATATCTGGACGCCTAGCTTTAAAAGAGTTCGGCGACCCTAGGTACCTGTGTGTTACTGGTAAACGATTCCACAGACGGGCAGCTCTAACCTGGAAGGATAAGTCTATAATGCGAGACCGGAAGAAGGGCAATAGCAGTGACCTAGAGAAGGTGAATCTGCAAAATAGGTAGTTGGGGAGCTTTGAGTTTAAACCCGATAAAGTAGCTGAAGCGTCCGCAGGGAGAGAAAGTCCAAGAATGAGCACCCAAGGAAGGCATACGCAGGACCCGAAACATGATCTCTCCTATTCAGCGAGTAAACATACCTGACCCCTGAGTCTGCTAAGTTGGCCAGAATCACACTCTGAGAAAGCCTCACATCCATAGCTGATGATCGGCAAGAGTAGTGACTTTATTATTGTTCTGCACAAATTAATTTCAATTATGTATATCCTTCCAAAAAAATTTTAATATGTGTATATACGTTTTCAATATTAGCTTCGCTTGACATAAGATTTTATCCGTCTAGTTTCCGTAAACCATCGTGGAGTTTGGGACGGGGAGCAAACTTCTTCAGATTCGAGTATAGGCGTAGCAAGCCAAACTACTCAGAAAAGAAGCATATAAGAATTTGAAGTCGACTCTACTGGTGCATATTTTTAATTGAAGTGAGTTAAGAGGTAACGTATTAGCCTTCCATCCTAGAGTTGCCAGGTTTGAACCCCGCTCACGGTGGCCGGGATTTAAAATACTTGGCCAAAGCCTTAAAACTATCTTTCAGCATTATCCCCTGGTTTTCTGTAGAAGGTGTGTCCTGTACATATTATACAGCGTGTTTCAGATCTGTTGTGCCACAATAAGTGAGAGGATGAATTTCTCTTAGCCAAAAAAAAATTAAATGGCACGGGTGGGATAATCTCAAGCGTTTGAGAGCTACAGGGTGCTTCATAGGCTTGCAATTTTAATGGTATGCATATCACTATTTTATCTTTTGATCTATTTAACGCAGAGACATCAAACAAACGCCGAATCATTATAATCCTTATAACCTTTGCAAAATTATAAATATTAAAATTTATTTTTAACATATACCAGTTTTTCTTTTAAATAATTTCATTGCATCTACAATTCTAACATCCTGTGGAAATTCATTGAAAATTTTAAAACCTTCATAAATTAACGAGTTTTGTGTATTACATATTACAAGGTGTGATTCTGCTTCTAATAGGCCTGGTGAGGCTATACTATATTTGCGAACTATCTAGAAATATAAGATTGTGTCTGAATATGTAATTGGTTTGGATGTCTTGTGGTTGGTTATCGATTGGTCAATGAATGATGAAACAGTAATATTTGCGGTTATCGTTCACCTAGCTCGCCATCGAGAATGTTTTTGATTTTATTAGGGACCAACTAGATGGTTTGTCGCAAATTGGTAGCAAAGTAATAATTGTTGGAGATTTTAACATTAATTTATTAACTAATGACTTCTACGCGAATGCTATGAGAGAAAATTGGTGAATGAATTTACTAGAGTGACTGCTGATCACAGGACATTGATAGGCTATGTAATGACTAACTCCTATGATGTAGTTGTAAAGGTTGAGAAAAATTTAAAAATTCGTGATCATGAGACTTTGTCATTAGCATACATCAGAGTGTATCGAAGAACTGCGAAACAAACACAGTGGAGTTTTTAAAGTACGATAAAAATAGTTTTTTTTAATGAGTTAAATGTTATTGATATTAGGGCTGAAAATTGGATCCGGATTTGCTAATATCCGGATCTGAAAAAAGTTTGATTCCTCAAATCCGGGTATCCGGATTATCCGGATCCTACTATCCGGATCCAAATCCGAACTATCCGGATCCAAACTAAGAAAGAAGCTTAAATTTTCCCTTTAGATTGCATTATTTCATTGGGAAATGGAAATTAATCGAACAAGCTAAGAACAAAATAAATTGAAACATTTGACACTCCACCACTATTTCCTCAGCGCAATAAAATTTCCTCCCCACGCAATTGCACCTCATCCCCTTGTCCTACTACAAATTGGATCAGAAGAGTGTTAAACACAAAATTGCATTTTATTTTTTGAATTCTATGCTATTGAAAATAGTAGTTGTTAATTACATTTTAGTATTGTTGTTGCTAAATTCTGACGACCTATTACTTACTAAATTTGCCATTCGCTTGAAATCGACCTTATATCAGACAAGTTATGTAACTCGGGCAAACATTGATCAATTTCACTAATTCTTTTAATGCCTGTTTTTTTAGATAAAATAGACTTATTTCAAAGCACTCGTTAAAGTTACATTTCCTTTTTAGTCTAAGGGTTTTTTGACTAGCCAATCCTAGTCCAATTCCGAAAATTTTTCGCTCGCACATTTTTCGGAGCTTCCTAGATATTCATACTTCGATTTAGAACACCGTAATTTTATTCAAACTAAACAAGTAATATTCTATAGCAATTTATTTGAATGAGATTTTTGAAAAATTCGTCAATCTAGTTTCTTAAAATATGAGAAAATCAAATTTTTACTTTGTGTCACGTTTTAGTTGCCGCAATTGAAAGATATGTGGCTAAGTGGGGTATAATTATTTAGCCACAGTTGCCCTCTTTCAAATGGTCTTAAATTTATTGTGACAGGATTAAATTTGGTTGAGTGGTTTTGAAAAACACCTACCCTTGCTTAAAATTGAGTAATCAAATGAAAACACGTAACCTTCAAATGCGTTAAGTGTCATTAAACTGGCGTTAATTTATATCTGAAAAACATTACGATATAGTTCAAAAAGCTTTCAATACGATGAGAGAAATATTTATTTTGATTGATTATTATTTACATTAATTATAGCAACTTAAATATAATGAGTTCAATTTTGGAGGCAAAATGGAAATGTCACGGATTTTGTTAGTAATAGTAAGTCGCCGCAACCAAAAAATAAAGACGAAATGTAGCCAAGGGTTACCTCTTTCGATTAATATAAAATTTGAAAAATGGAAAAAATAGTCCATTTTTATCATTAATATTATCTGATTTAACAAATACACACATAACAATCTGAAAATTAAAAAATTAAAATTAAATTAAATTGTTTATCTTATTTTTAGTTTGTTCGATGAAATTTCCATTTCCATTTTTCATTTAATGAAAAAATGCAATCTAAAGGAAAGTTTCAAGCTTCTTTGCTTAGTCTGGATCTGGATAGTTCGGATCCGGATCCGGATACCCGGATTTGAGGAATCGGATCCCAATTATCTCGGATAATCCGGATAGCAAATTATCCGGATATTTTCAGCCCTAATTGATATGTCTGATGTAGTTATATGCGTTATTTATTTATTTAGCATAGATTGCTACCTGTTCAACAACAACATAGTAATTAATTTTACAGTTAAAGTTTTTACAAATTCAACAATTTTTCTTTTAAATTGATATAAATTAGTTTCCAATTTAATATTATTTGGTAATCTATTAAATAATTGAATGCCTTTAAAAATTAAACTATTCTGAGCATTATTGCTTAAAAACTGTGGAAGTCTAAAATCATCAACATTTCGTAATCTATACGGTTGTACCTAACATATGTAATAAACCTCGTAAAATACTTTTCCATTATTCCATACTTAATTTTAAATATAAATATTAATACATTCATAACTATTCTTATCGGTTACACATCAATATAGTACGCATTGCTCTATTCTGTAATTTCTGTAGTCTTGATAACATACTATCACTGCACATATATAATATTGACGAGCAATACTCGAAATGAGGCTTAATTAATACATTATACACATTAATTGCACACATCAAACTCAGTCTCTTTCTTATTATTTAAAAAAAAACCAACCTTTTTGAATTTTAATTTAGAGTCCACTACAATACCTAGATACTTCAGTTTATCCACCTGCCCAATACCTTCACCGCCAATAACCAGATTAACATCACACTGATCTCCCAAAACCCAAGTCCACATTCATTTTCGTCTCGGAATCACCGATAGTCCGATCGGCAATGAATAGCAAAGCGTCATCCGCAAAAAAAGCCAGTTTACTATATTTGAATTCACCTTTCATGTCATTGATGTATAAAAGGAAGAGTAAAGGACCCAAAACCGATCCCTGAGGAACACCCATCGTGATTTCTTTCCGCGCCGAATACACCTCACTGATTTTAGTTCTCTGAGTTCTGTTTGTAAGATATGTTCTGAACCACTCATGCTCCTTCCCTCTCACTCCATATCGGTAAAGTTTGTTAAGCAATATTGAGCGATCAACAGTCTCGAATGCTCTCTTCAAGTCAAGAAATACGGCTATTACTCTTTTCTTGGCAGCTATATCATCTTTCAAATTTACAATGACATAATTCAATGCAAACTCACACGAGTGATGTTTTCTGAATCCGGATTGACTTTCAATAATTAGACCATTTTCATTTAAATACCCTTCAAGTTGACAGTGAACTATTTTTTCTATTAACTACTCAACAACTGGCATTCCGTTAATAAGTCTGAAGTCTTCACACTTTCTTGCTTTCCTGTTCAATTAGTGTAATTATAGGTTCCTTCAATGAAGAGGAAAAACACCCGGACTGTAATGAATCATTTATAATGCGCACCAAAACAGGACCAATAACACAAAAAGCGTCTATCAACAATTTTGGACTCACTCTGTTGAAATTAGGTTTTTGACTCACTGAATTAAGCGTTATTTTCACTTCATTAATGTCAACCAATTCAAATGCAAAACGGGAAGGAGACTTTCAAAGTTGTATAAAATGGTACTTTTACTATAGATGCATGTATATCATGAACACTTGTAACAAAAAAGTTATTAAATTTATTTGCCATATCTTCCTCTGACCGACTCACTTCACCATTAAATATAACTTCATTAATCAATTACACTTTTCATTCAATACAAGTTTTAATTGTGCTCCACATAGATTTTTGACTATTTGATGTATTCACTTTATTCTGAATAAATTCGTTCTTAGCTTTGTTGAGTTCTACTTTTTATTTATTGCGAACTATTCTATAAGCGAACCAATCAACGTTGCTATTGAGAATCTGGATTAATGTGCGAATGTTTTTAATGAAAAAAATTAAAGCCGTAGTACAAAAATTTGTACGATGCAAAATTAGGTGTGGTGAATGTAATGACTTCATAGAAGACTTAAGTGAAGAACCTCCTCCAGAACAGGTTTTTCAATAATTTCAATAATTTTTTACAAAAAACAGCATTTATTGCTATGAATAAAATAGCATAATAATTTTGACGTTTAAATGTATACATACAAATTTCTTCATTAGTAAAAAAAAATTGCGACGATACAGCTAATCAAACTTGACTCCTCGAGTTTGCGCCATGGAACGCCCAGGTCCTTGTAGTCAACTGAAATCAACGAACCAAATTTTTTTTATTAAAATAAGTCATTCCGCTTTGCATGAACCTAATTTTTACAAAAAAATTAAAATTTGAGGACAAAAAAAAGACTTCTTTTGTTTATAAACAAATCGTTAAAAAAAATATTTATTATAACAATTAATAAAAAATTTTTAGGTTTGCGCAAAGGCCAATAAGTTAGAGAATATCTGTGCAAAATTTCAAGTTGATTGCTTTATTACTTTAAGTTATGTTCCACGGCGCAGAAAAAAACACTCTCGCTCTCGTTACTTTTGGAGCGCATCACTTCGGTGACTATTTACGCACTTTTTATACTTTCTATTGAGCTTAAAACATTGAAAATATATTTTTTAGATAGTAAATAAATTTTTAAAGCAAAAAAGAAAAGTCAAAAAAATTAATTTTTGGAGGAGGTTCCCCCTTAAGAAGATTGACAAACGAAAAAATTAGAAGATACCGAGTGGTGTCTTTATCAGGTGACGAGAGTGATTGGGCAAATTATAAAATATTTACAAACAAAATAATTTCGGAAAAAAAGAATAAAATCAACAAAATTATTACTAATGCCTCTAATCAAAAAGAAATGTGGAAAAATTTAAAGAACATGTACTTAAAAAAACAAATCTGGAATTAAGGAAATAATATATAAGAGAAAAACCTGAAAAAATTCTTTGTGGAAGGTTTCGAAGAAATTAGTACATCTATTACATCAGTTCCTCGTGTGGTCGTGATGGTAACCCTGCTTGCTTTGTAAAAAACTGTCGCTTGTACCAGGTTTCTATACTTTGTCACTTATTTAACTTAACTATTTGTTGTGGTGTTTTTTCGAAATCCTGGAAAGTATCTGTCATCATTCCCCTACATACATAAGAAAGGAAGTAAATGTGACATAATCAAGCTACCTCCCCATTGCCAATTTATGTTGTATTGGCAACATTTTTGAGGCTCTGGTGTGCAATTCTCTTAACTTCCACTGCAAACCTTTTCTGGGTTCCTTTCGACAGGGCTTCATGCAAGGTAGATCTACTACAACTAAGTTGGTGGAATTCTCTAATTGCTGTATTTCTGCCATTGAAGATGGCAAGCAGATCGTCTGCATTTTTACTGATTTTAGCAAGGCTTTTGACAGAATTAACCACAGTGTTCTTGTTCGTAAGTTGTCTTTTCTAGGGTTTCCATCAATTTTTGTTAATTGGATTCGTTCCTATCTGTCTGATCGCACGCAACGTGGTCTATTTCGAGTTTCACTTTCTAACGATATTGATACCACCTCCGGCGTTCCTCAAGGCAGCCATCTAGGAACATTGCTTTTTATCATTTACATCAATGATGTATAATTAATCCTTCCTATTTCGAGAATTCTATGTTACGCTGATGGCGCCAACATTTTCCGCGTTATTTCAAGTGCGAATAACTGTGCACTATTAAACTCAGACTTGGACGCCTTTCATAACACCAGTTTATATATTTGGACCCCATAATACATTAAAAAAAGTCTATGTAGATTCCAAAAATGGCAACCATTTTTTTTCTTTAGAATCGTTTTCGAGATATTCTCAATAAACCCGTTATTTGGCACTTTTCTCAGTTATTTACTCATCTATCCATCAATGTTTATCTGATCTACTTATATTACATATATTTTGAAAGGTAACTTTGTCCTCTTTCCAAAGACCACTACACGGACCAATACACTTGGGTATTGAGTATAAATGACATATCTCTCCATCCAACAACTTTTTTGTTGGCTCACATAACACTATCACACTGCAATAATATTCTCATTCCTGCATTCTGCAATTTTTGCAGTTGATCTAATGAAATAAAACTATACTACAATACTCAAATTGCCGCTTGATCATGACAGTGTATATATTTATTGCAATAAAGGTAGTCTTACCTAATTCTACGCATTAAACCAAGTTTCTTCGCTACTTTTCTTTTTATATATTCAATGTGCTCACTATATTTCAATTTATAATCTATCAGAACTTCTAAATACTTGACGTTCTTAACTTGTTTTATAACACAATTGAGAACATAATCTTCATTCAAGCACATACAAACTGTTTTTTCTATATTCAGTTTTAACATAATATTGCCTTTTAACCATACACTCACATCATTCAAGTTCCTTTGGATCAGATGTTTTGCATCTTGATTGTTATCACTAACTAAAAAGTAATCTGCGAAAAGAAGTAAATTGCAGTATTTTATGACCCTTTGCATTAGAGCATGCCCAGTGCTGATCCCTGTGGAACACCAATATTTACTCCTATTGCCTCAGATTCTTTTTCCTTAATCCTAGTCTTTTGCTTTCTGTCGGATAAATAGTTTCTGAACCAATTTAGCTCCTTCTTCCTCCCACCATATCTTTCCAGTTCTTTTAGCAATATATTTTTGTCTATCGTTTCAAACGCTCGTCGTAGATCTAAAAAACACATAAGACTTTCTTTTTTTCTGTCAAATGCTTTTTTAAATATAGGGTGTTTCAGATCTGACGCGCCAAAATGAGTGGGGGGGCATTCTCAACCGTTTGGGAGTTACAGGGTGATTCATAAATTTCCGGTTTTAATTGTATGCACAATGTCAACAATGTTGATTAACTTCTACCATTGCAGGTACTGATTGATTGATTGACTAAATTTGGAGGTGCGAGGTTCTCAAGCGCCGCGGCCACTAGGGCCTATTGTGCTAACCCTCTCAACTCCTTATAGTAAGCCGGTCCCTCCGAAGAAGTTTAACAGCTCCCGTAGTTGGCAGTCCTTCAGCCCGCTCGGTACCAGGATTGGTTTCCCGAATAGGCTAAATCTGCTCCTGGCTACTGCAGGGCATTCACATAGCACATGTAATGGGGTCTCATCCTCCTCCAGACAGAGTCTGCAGGTGGGGTCGATGGCTCTGCCTATCCTCACCAGGTGCTTCCTTAGCTGACAGTGGCCGGTAAGTAGGCCTGCCAAGGTTCTAACAGCCGACCTGCTCAACTTGAGGAGCTCCCTGGATCTACCCGGCGACGGTGAGGGCATAAGGCTTCTTGAGTGAGCGTGCCCCTCAATACTGTTCCAATACAGCCTATGTCCCTCATTTGCGCGGTTTGCTATTAGCCTTTTGGCCGTGCAGAGAGGTATTCCACAGACCGGCTCCGGCCCTATAAAAGGGGTGTGTTAGACCCCTTCCTAGCAAGTTCGTCTGCTTTTTCATTTCCTGTGTAGCCCTGATGTCCCGGTATCCAGATCAAGCTTACTTGATTAGTTCTACACAGTGCGTCTAGGCTCCTTTGGCATTCCCACACCAGATTTGATCTGGTGGTAGATGAAGCAATTGCTTTGATTGCAGCTTGACTATCCGAGAAGATTGAGATCCTTTTGTTTTTATAGGCTCTTCTTAGGTTCTCGTAGGTGCATGCCAGTATGGCGAAGATCTCAGCCTGGAATACCGTGGTATACATTCCCAGGGCCAGTGATAAACTGAATCGAGGAGAGTCGCTCCAGACCCCTGCCCCAACACCTGATTCAGTCTTGGATCCATCCGTATACCATACTAGCTCCCCTGGACGGACAGCTGGAAGCGTCCAGGTCTCACGCTTTTCCACCCGTATTAGGGGTGGTTGCAATGGTGAGAGTCTTGCCGGCATCTGATCAGTTAGCATGGCCAACTCAGGTGTGGCTTCAAGAATCTCCCTTATTTTCGTGTGGCCCTTACCTGTGTTTTCCCCAAGGAGACCGGCTCCCTCTAGTTTAAAGGCCGCACACATTGCCAGGCTTTCAACCTCTATATGTAGAGGTTTAATGTTTAGCATGGTTTCGAGTGCAGCCGTCGGCGAGGTGCGCATGGCTCCAGTGATGCATAGGCAGGCCATACGTGGCAGTCTGCTAAGCTTAGTCCTTATCACATTAAGTTTTGCTCTGTGCCACCATGTAATTGCTTGCAGGTACAGTCACTTCCAAAAGTGAAACACATGTTTTCCGATTTTTGTTTGGCACGTCAGATCTGAAACACCCTGTATTAAAAACCATATTAATAGCAGTCTATGGTTTCTGCCGGAATGATTTTTCACAATTATACTCTTTTTTCCAGATACTCCTCCAACTGCTGACACACTCACTTTTCCAGTACTTTTTCACATAATAGCATTGCATTAATCGGTCTGAAGTCACAGGCACTTCTTAGAATTCTTCACTTTTCAATCGGAGTCACTATAGCCGCCTTCCATGCATCTATCAGGGAATACCCCTCTTAATGATTCATTTACTTTATTTACCGACTTCCCAAAAACAGAGAGGTTCAAAGTTCGACATGTATATTTTTTTTGTGTCGTTACTTCCTGATGATACTTTTTTTGTTGGGTAGAGTATGTTCACCGATTGGTACCATTTCAAAAAAATTTTTGGTGGAGTGGGAGTGAAACCTAACTTTGTAACGCGTGGACCGATTTGATTGGTTCTTATTTTGTTGTACAGAGTATGATCCCCCATTGCTAGTAGGAGAAAAATATTTGATCTAGGGTGGGGTTTGGGGAGGGGTAGTCTAACTTTGATGTGGGTGGTTCTTTTGCTGTTGTATAGAGTGTGATCCCCCATTGCTAATAGGAGAATAAGTTGGTCCTAAGGTGGGTGGTGCTGAGGGGTATTCTAACTTCGTAACGTGTGGACCGATTTCGATGGTTCTTCTTTTGATGTGTAGAATATGTCGCCCCACTTATTAGAGATGGGAAAAACGGATATTTTGAGCGAACCAGCTCTTCGGATCTGCTTCTTTCTTTCTTGACTCACTTTTGAGAGCCGGATCTTTGATCTTTTTTATAAGGTGGGGGGTGTGCGGAGGAGGCGTTACACAATTTCTTAATTCACACACCAATTCGGAAGATTCCCTTTTGTTGTGTAGTATATGATCCCCCATTGCTACTCGATAAAAAATTTTGGAGGATAGGCGGCGCCTAGCTTCATAAGGCATAGACCGATTTTGATTCGGTTGTGCAGAATACGTTTCCTGATTGATAAATGATAACAAAAAAAGTGGCGCACTAGGGTCATGTTAAGAATTTTCTAAGGTTAGGGTATTGAAGGTTGACCGTGACTAATTTCGTAATATGTTGCCGGATTTGGATAATTTTGTTAGTGCACTACATCTGCACCTTTTGAAATTGCTTTGTTCGTACGAGTAGCATTTTTCGAGTCGTATACAGGTTGTTACGTTTCTAGAGGTCAATACGAATACAAATAGCTCTCATCTAGTCAAACAAAAAATTGTATGGCAGGGGGGGGGGGCAATCTCAACCGTTTGGGAGTTAGTTTGGGGTATGCACGTTACTCTTTTATTTTTTATCTTGATCTACTCAACATAGCGACATCAAACAAACGCTAAAAAACTACTACCCCAATGACCTTTCCAAAAATGTCAACAATGTTGAACTCACTACTACCACTGCCGGTACAGTCACTTCCAAAAGTGAAAAATTTTGAAATTACCAAAATTTCAGCATTTTCCCAAATTTTCTCCGAAATTTATGTAATTATTATACATCTTTTTTATTTTTATTGGATTCCCCGTCTTATTACCTTTTCAAAAAGGTGCAACATGGCAAGGTAGACAAATAATTAGAAAACCCGCATCCTTAGAAATCTCTGACTACCTAATTACCTACCCCTGCCATACAATTTTTTGTTTGACTAGGTGAGAGCTATCATTTGTATTCGTATTGACCGCACCGTTTATATGATCATAATTTTTTTTTCATCCGGACTATCATGTCAAAGGTGGAATTTTCACCTAGTCTTTACATCTTAAATTGGCCTTCTTGAGTTGGATGATAGACGCTGAGTTGGTTCTCATGTTTTTGGCGTTATCAGTTGTAATGTTGAAAATTTGATTTGTTTTAATATCTTATCTGAAAGATAAATTTAAACATTAATGATTTTTGTAAACATGCATTTAAAATATATAATTACTTTTGTTTTGATGTTTTCATTAAAATTAGATTCTGTGTTGGAGAGAAAACGATCCTTAATTGATAAAGTTTTTGTTGTTATACTTTCACCAACCACAATTTGCATATTAATACAAAGGATACGGCGATCTAATCTGCTTGCGATATCCACCTTCAAGCTGATCAGTTTATTTGCGGCTAGTTCCTGGATTGTATTCAGTTATAGATTTTTGAAGTGCCTTGCAAATCGGAGAAATTATCGTTCTAAAACCTTGTGAATCCAAAATACTGAATGGGAGACAATCTTTTATCACCATATGCAAAATGAGTCAACTACATCATAGAAGAAATGGCATATTTCTATAGAAATGTTGTATTTTTTTTTGATCCGGCATATGCCTTACTTAATCATCACAATTGCCTTCTTCTAACCTTTTGAGAACTTGCGGGTGTTTTCTAAATAAATATCTTCGGAAATTTGTGTAGTTTCGACCCATAATTATTATGTTATTATTAATAACAAAAATATTTCAGCCGTATCGCACGTAACTCACTTTTATAAATTAATTGACTTGAATTGATGATCTTAGGAGAACTCAGTCATTCATTACGAAAAGGCTGAATGCTTCAAATTGAACTAATAGTTCTTAGATCACTGACTCACTCCATTGCATCCGCCACAATTTACTTTTCAAAAATTTGTGTCTCTAATAATTTAATTAATTAAAACTAATTTGACATCGGTAATTTTTATTAATTTTTTCTGGTAGGGAAATTTTTCGATAATATTTCCTTTCGATAAATAAATTTCCTCCCGTGTGCCTGGTTCTCGGTGTACTTCCATGTAGCATATTATCCTTAAAATCGAGAATATGAGCATCGGTGGGATAGGATTTCCCATTGCGTTCACTGCAGCAATCATTGCAACATCCAACTCTCCTGCGTATCAGCTTGCTCTTTGCCCTTTGGTGCTACTAGACAGGCACAAGTGTATTCGTATCCCTGAAATTTTTAAGGCATTTTTCTTTTATGAATTAAAATATTATTCACACAATGAAATTTATGAAAAAAAAATTATTTTCAAACTAAAAGTAAATATATTCTAGGTACAAGTGTATTCGTAGTTGGTAGCTTCATACGACTTACATCTCCTTTTGCCTTTAGATTTTTTATAAATGGTCATTTATGGTACTAATTGAGTCTTTACACTGGTTTGATGTTATTTTATTTCAAATATCCTAAATGGTACGGTGCTTTTTAGTAAAACTTCACATATTTCCGATAGGACTAAGATCTGGACTTACGAAGTTGGACTGCCACCTTTTTGATTTTTTTTCCATAGGCGATCATATTCTATATAAGAAAAAAAGAACCATCCAAATCGGTCCAAACATTAAGAAGTTAGGTTTCACCCCCACCCTCACCCCACTAGCAAGAATTTTGCCATGGTACCAATAGGGGAACATACTTTACCCATGCGTTACGAGGTTCGACTACACCCCACCCTAGGACCAAATTTTTTTCATTACTAGCAATTCGGGATCATACTCTATATAACAGAAAAAGAATTATCCAAATCGGTCGACGCGTTTAATTTTTTATAAAATTACCCGTCTCATTACCTTTCCAAAAAGATGCAACATGTCCACGTAGAGAAAGGATGTAGAAAACCTATCGGGGAATGTTATAAATATCTGCAGTTAAAGAAACTTAACTCATACTAACCCTGAAATCCTTTTTATTAAATTCAAAACAATTGATGTTATTGTGTTACAATGAAGTATGAGGTGCCTGGCCCAATGTAGTTTCCCGTCCATCAGCACACCCAGAATTGAAATTGGGTCAGGCACCTACACGAGAAGAAAAACAAAGCGGTAAGAGCTTTTTGGACGTGTTGAAATGCTATAGGTAAGGTATGTGGACTTTCATCCTATATTATAAAATAAATATACACATGCTTAATCAGCGATAGTCTGGTGCTGGTCCATCGTTTGGAGGTGGGCAGAAACCGGAAGATTATGGTCCAGGCCCAACGTCTGTCTAGAAATAACAGGCGCTACCAGGTCAACACCGGCAAGGGCCTTAGAGATCATTCTAAATATTATTCCACTAGAATTTTATGTTAAACAAGTGGCACTTAATTTGGCTATACGTTTACGTATGAATAAGCTGTGGAAGATAAGGGGAATGGAAACCCAACATGAGAAGATCACTCGAGTATGTAATGGAAATACGATCAAGAGACTGTTTGCGGAAAAAGATTGCTGGGACTTCAAAACTGGTAACCCAAATTTGGAGGCAATCTTTAAAACTCAGTTCCCGACAAATAGTGAACGGATCAACAATAGGGTGATTCAAGAAAACACTTTAGCGATATCCACAGACGGCCCAGAATGCGAGCGTGGCTGTGGCTTTGGAATATCGTGCGAGGAACTAAACTTGTATTTATGGGGAGGGGTAAATGACTCCTCCTCGGTTCTACAATGTGAAATCGCAGCGATAGAGATAGGAGCTAAACAATTAATAGAACGGGGAGTAAGATCCTCTAGGATTGCAATATACACGGATAGCCAAGCGCCCATTAAATCTTTAACGAACGCCGCGGTAAAATTCAAACTCTCAATGCACATGAATCTGAAAAGATCAGGACATACGAGACTGAGGGCTCATGCCATAAAAATCGGAATGGCGAACACTAGTCTATGCAGGGGATGTGGGAAAGAAGACGAAACCGTATTATACGTACTCGGTCAATGCCCAGCCTTAACGCAATAAAGGTCTAGAATCTTAGGAACATACTACTGCGAAGATTTAACTACTACTTAGCTTAAGTCTAGAAAGTTCAGCAACTTAGTTCCAGCAATTTCCGTTATTCATTTTCACCACACCAAGTCACCACAGGTTCGAGCCGGCCTTGACTTCATACGGCATCTGACGTTGTCCTGGTTTCCGAAATTCGGGACATGCGCATTGCACAACTTGATATCGTCTTCATCACGTAGCCTTTGCCAGACTACGGTGCATGTTACAATACCATGAAACTTGCAAATTTATGAATCACACTGTAGCTTCCAAACAGTTGAGATTGCCTCCCCCTGCATTCAATTTTTTATTTGCCTAGGTAAGATCTATCAAAGCTTTCATTTTGACACACCAGAGCTGAAACACCCTGTATTTTCGACTAAAGAACCGTTCCCAGTTGTTTGTTATCAACAATTAAAGTTTAAAATTTTCTTAATTTTTGTTTAACGAGTTGTAGATTATTTAATGTTCAAGATTTTTAAAAAACTGGTCGGTTGTTTGATATATACTATGACATGTTTTTACAGTTTTTGCTTCAGGCCAATACTGGCCTCACAAAACTGCCAACCGGTTGCTGCCGTCAGAAAAACTTTTTTTTAGAATAATTACTGTAAATTTTGTACAAATAAAAAAAGTGCATCAGAAGTAATTTATCACTAATTTAGAAAGTCCATTTTATATCACTTTTAAGTTTCGAATTTATATCTATTATGGTTCTTCCACAATAAATTTTTGAAATCTAGGCTACAGTTTTAGAGTTCTAACTAGGAAACGCCCCTTAAATCAATTGCAAGGCAAGAATCAATTTCTGTATTTTCAGGAATCTTATTGTTATTTTATGAAGTAAGTAATTTTGTTGTTTTCTTTAAAGATGAATACATAAAGGAAAGTGGGCTCTATGTTTCCCCGATGTTGATGAACCATAGAAATCAGCAAACTTTAAGAACAATTGATGAAAGTGTTGATCTAGATACTGAAGATATTAAAGAGGAAGTTGTAAGTGTTTGTGGGGAGAGTTTTGATTTGAGGGAGAAACTATCACTTAAAGATACATCCATTACTGGATCCAGTTTTACACCTAAGGTAAATTCTCAACAATGGCGCCTTTTGCATCCAAATACCCTTCAAAATAGACCTGCGGGAATGCCTCCACTAGTCACTAATGAAAGGTCGGTAGAAAATATTTTTTCCATAATTCAGAAACAGAAAAATCAGTGGCCCAACAATCGAAACCGGCGGAATCGAAAACGCAAACAATCCAATAATTTAGATACAAACAATAACCGATCGCAGCAGCTACAAAATAATCAAAACCCGAATCAGATTCAACGTCAGAATCAACAGCAGCAAGGGTATAATAACAGAAACAATTTCAATAAAGTTTTCACCGGAAGAATAGATCGAAGAAATAATAAAGATATGTAAGTAATTTTTGCAATTAAATTAAGTTTAATACATAGATAAGTTTAGTTGGACAGGAGGACGAAAAAATCAAAATGGTCGCAAAAATAATGTTACAAATGGGAATTGTGCACTCGATTTAAGAATAGAAGCATTGCCGTCTAATGGAACTGAACCAGCTGTTCCGAAACCACAACTTCCCCAGCAGCAGGTAGCAACTATGGGTAATATTCTTCCAGTGGGTATTGGAGGTCAAAATTTTTTAATGAATGGATCGATGCCAACTTTAAATCCATCAAACATTCTTGACGCTTTTGGTGGCATTAAGTTAGAACTTATGCCAATGATTGCCGGTAAACTTCTTGAAGCCCTTCAAGGACCAAATAAAATGAGTATGCCAAAATATGATATGAAGGTTCAAAAAGAGATACACAGCTTACAAGTGAGATATGAAAGTTTATAAAATATTGAATAGAAAATCACAACATATGACTTTTTATTTTGCAGAACAAACCAATGATTTATAAATGTCCTGGTGGTGAAGTGATTAGTTCGGATGGGCCAGGCTTAAATTGCAAAATGACGCCGGCGTCAACAGGAATCTCCCTCAATCAAAGATTTGCGTAAGACGATTAGACAAGTTTAGTACGACTGAAGTGATTACAATCAATACTTAGTTTTATAAAATTGACTAAAATAAAAGATATGCTAAAGACCATAATGAAATTATAGCGTTTTGAGTTAATATCTCTTTTCTTTAATGCATTTATTGTAGAAGATGAATTTAGTTTTTCTTAAATAAAGTATGTTTTTTGAAATGTTTAGTGTCAATTAAATTGTTTGATCCTAAAAGTGCTATTCAGAATGGAAGAGGCATTATTTCAAGGTTCGGCTCCTGCATAGAGCACCTTAACCAAATCATTCTTAGCCTTGCTTTCCAGAACGGTATTGTGATGAAGCAATCGACATATTACGGAAAAGTTCCGAACTGATTCATTGTTAGATCGCTGAACAATCGAACTTTGTAGATAATTTATACAGTGAGACAGAGAGAGAGCAGATATTGAACTAAACAAGAGAAACTTTTGTTGTTGAAAACATATTACGTCATCCAGACCATTAATTCAACAGTAAATAAAAAAAACTAATATAGCTGCAAATCTAATTTAAGAATTTGTAAGAATTTTATATTAAGGCCACTGGGCGTAAAGCTAAAACCTCAAACGGTGTTAACAAGTGTCTTCTGTTTCTTAATAGCTAGGAAAGGAATCTGTTATGGTCCTCCATTACAAAAATGTGATGTATTCGACATACATCTAATTACATAGCACTGTGCTCCTTTTCAATGCAGGCCCTTTCATGAGTCCTTTCCAACATAGCTTCACTGAGGGCAGTACTACCACCACCAACCTGCTTTAATTGCTCTGAAATCTATCGAGTCGAATGACCAAGTGGATTACGTATTCACAGATTTTATTGTTTTGGTCTCCTCGTAGTTTTGTGATTATTTTTATACTTAATATCAACGCTGTTTCACTGCTTTCTTCCAGAATTATCTGTTATGTCGACGATGACAAAATATTTCAATTTTTATTTTTTTCATTGTTCATTGTGTTGTAAGTTAGACGTTGAGGTTTGTAAAGGGGCGACTCTACGTAAGAAAGCTCGATTGCTCCATATTTCGACCAATTATAGAATATGCTAACCATGTTAATGCTTTTTTTAATTGAAGTGCGTGTCAACTACTTTGAGGCTATTGTGGTCGCCCACAGTAAATATAAAGAAGCTGAGTAGGATTCAGAGATCTGAGGAAATAGGCCCCGGTGCCGTGAAATCCTGTCCAACGACTGCTTTAGGCGTGCTTTTGTACCTGCTACCCATAGATTTAAACATTAACAATATTGTATCGGGTGGGGCAGTCAGACAGATAATCAGGATGCTAGAGGGACGAACCTTATGGCCACAGAACCATTCTGGATCTGCTGCCAAGAGAGCTGGCTACACTTTTCGCTAACTACATCAGCCCAAAGCTGAACTTCGGGAAAAACTTCGCGGTAAAGATTCCCACCAGAGCGGCGTGATGGAGGCCTTCGGCACAAAGATATTCACCGCCGGCCCTAAGACGAACTGCGATGTCGGTGCGGGTGTTATCTCAAAGACACTCTGCACATCAGAGTCCTACAGCCTTCCGGATCCTGCAACAGTCTTCCAGGCTGAAGTAATTGCCTTCCTAAATGCTTTGTCAGATCGCGAAACAAACATTAACCGCCAATACACGGGTCGGCATCTCCGATAGCTAGGCCGCCATCAATGTTCTCGACTCGGCTATCATAGCTTCCAAGCTGGTAGAATGTTGTCGGAATGACTTTCCCTTCTCTATGAGTATCTTGAAGTCACCCTGCTCTGGGTGCCAGGTCGCAGGCGCATATAGGGGAATGAACAGAACAGGTGATCGGGCGTATATACGGGTATGATTTTACATAACCAGGCTCGAATGTATTAAAACCAGCACCCAGTAACAGACGCGTGCGTAATACTACCGGGCGCATTTGTTCGAAATACGTGCTCCAAACGGGCGTTTATACTTTTAAAAATATTAACGTCTGTACTTGCTTTGGGCGTGAATATACCAACTAATTATTTTTAAAAAGATTAACTCGTTTTAGAAGTCATTGGGGAAGAACAAATATTTCCGTGTACTCAATAACAAATGTTCACAGTTTTATTCACTTCACTAAATTAGTTCATTTCACAATTTCCTTTACACGTTTTTTCACAATATAATGTTTTACTTTTCTAATTAGCACTTATCACTTCATGGGTTAAAATACAACTAACTATTCGCATTATCACATGTAAACACTTCGCAGTCTAAATCACTACTAAAACTAACCAGACTACTACTCAGCCCTATTTATACTACTAAGCTTAAATCTAGAAACTTCTGACACTTAGTTCTAGATATTTCCGTTACACATTTTCACCTCAGATATTCACTATAACTTCAAGTCGTCCTTGACTTTCCACGTTTGACATTTCCTTCCCTAGATTTCTGGCCACCTGGGGCATGCGCATTACACAGTTGACTATTTCCTCTTTTTCGTGGCCTACCTCGTGCACTATACAACATTTTCTAAAAAAAAATTATTCACTGTCCAACTATCACGAGTGTCTCTCCTGACTTCCTAAATGAGTTATTTTTTTGAACGTTTCAAATGTGAATATCTCGCGATCCGTTGCATAGAGACCGTCGCGAATTTTTATCAGATTTGCAATCAGCGCATCATTTTACAATAAATATTTATTCATTAAAAATTAATTACCTATTGGAGTAATTACCATTTCTTCCATGCCGGAAATGCATATTTTGAATTTATCCACGTTTTTATCAAATCAAATGCGGCCGGCCACATTTGATTTCATAAAAATATGCATTCCCCCCGTAAACAATCAATCGTTCTTTTATTGAAAGTGGAATACCCCGATTTGTAGTTTTCCTTATATATAAACCTATCAATGCAATTAGTATATGAAAACTTTCTACAGGTTTACTATAATATAACCGAATTACTGAAGCTTTTTCTTTACTCTTCTTCGCAAAAACCAATTCAAATCAATACGATTTACAGTGCTGTGTGTGAATTCCTTGCAAACAAAACACAATGACCAACTAAGAAAATTGTTCACATTTTAATGGTACTGTATATAAAAGCTGACAAAAAATTAATAACTCATCTCATAAATAACCTAACAGTAGTAATAAGAGCGTCTGCACTCTGTGCACAATTTGTGCAAAACATTCCAGATTTTCTGTAATCGGTCAGTACTTATCAATTTTATAACGGCTTAAGATAGCTTTTGAGTTGCATTTGGTTTCAAAACGTACCCATTTGTTATATTTGTATTATTCGGGTTCAGAGTTAGTGAAGTGATGGCTAAGAAGTAATGGCTAAGTGTATATATAATTATTACAAAAATGGAAATTATAAACGATATTAAATCGGGAATCAAACAAAAAGTAATGGGTGCAAAGTATAAAATTCCAACGTCGACCATTTACGATATATTTAAAAAAATTTCGGACTGAAAAATCAGTAGAGTCCGTACACCGTGGTGGAAGTACCCGCAAAATTACTGCTCTAACCGATCGAAGAGTGAAGCAATTGGTCCCAAAAGATCCCTTTGTGTCCTCAAGCGAGATCGTACACTACTTAAGCCTTCCAGTACATGCAAGTACAGTACGAAAATGCCTTAAGGAAGTAGGATTATGCTCGTTTCGTCCAACGAAAAAGCCTCTTCCAAAAGCCAAGAACTGGTTAAAGAGGTAATTGCTTTGAATCCTTATTTCTAGTTACTGATGTCCTAGAATATCTTTATTTTTAGATTGGATTTCGCCACAAGTCATTTAAATTGGCCCATTAGTAAATGGAATATAGTAATATTTAGGGACGAGAGCAAATTTAATTTGATTTCTCCGGATGGAAATTCACACGTACAGCTCTCTGTCAAGCATGGTTGCGCTTCGGTCATGGTGTTCGGGTGTTTTTCGGGACATGGCTGAGGCCCCATCACTGAAGTCCAGGGAATCATGGATCGTTTCAAATATAGGGATATATTGGAAGCGATCATGTTACCGTACGCCGAAGAAGAGATGCTTTTGCGATAGGTTTTCCAGCAGGACAATGACCCAAAGCACACTTCAAAGCTTTTAAAAAAATGGTTTGCTGATAACAACATTAATGTCCTGCAGTGGCGCTCACAATCACTTGAATCCTCTGGAAAATTTGTGGGCGATTTAAAAATAACGAGTTAGACAACGGAAACGTGCATCAAGGCTTTTGTGAAATAACTTTTTTATTTTTATACGAAGGTGTTTATTTTTTTACCATTACCTAAAACGAAATAAATATTAGCAAAAAAATTCTATTCTTAAGAAATCCTTGATTCAAATTTATTGAAAAAAAAATCGGAATGGTACGGTACTGTAAACTATACGTCCTCATCTTCAATATCAAGTAAGGAACTGATTATTTACTGGTAGTCTTGTTCTGTATGCGCATAAAAATCACTAGACTTAAGAAAAACTAAGTAAAATCAACTATGTTGAGAACTTTGACTTTTCTGTGTGTGGCCTGCCTAAAAGTACTCAGCATGATCAGCTGAATCCAGGGACACCTCCCACAAAATTCACGCATGGAAAGGCAGGGTATTAATTTTTCTAAGAAAAATCCTAAAATAATAATAGCAGTGCACAGTTGCAATGATAAAACTTTTATATAAGGATATTTTTTAGATATATAATTAGTGAATTGTGCTACTTTAGATTTGCCAACGACTGTGCATATATATTTTTCATCAAATGAACAATCATTACTGTAGTGAGAGCTTATATTAACATTTAGTAACAATGAGTAACAATTTAGGACTAGTTTTATATAATCCGAATTATAGTACTAATTTGGTGTCTAAACTTCCTGAATTAGCAAATACTAGTATTACTTTAAGACACTATCTGAAGTGGTACTGACTTAAAAAAATAGTAGTAGTCGCTTAACAACTAAGTCGACAAATGTTTTCTGTATATTATGGAAACGTTCAAGAAGTCAGTGAAATGCGCATTTAGTCTCAACCCTTCTGCAAACATAAACATGCGATTGCATACAAAATAAATTCAAAACTGACTGCAACAATAGTATTTAATCGTCCTTCTTTATGATCCCGTGAGGTGAAACGTTCAGGTAGTTTTATGAATTATTTTTAATTATGGTTGGGTAGTTGTTTTGTTTGTTTAATTTGCACCGACTTCCAAATGTCGCAATAGATATAAAATTAAAAATTATTTTAAGCTTTTTAGTGCTTTTTGTGAAGTCGGTTCAATTTTTTTTTTAAAAACTATTTTATTTTTCACTTTTTAGTGTCGTCTACTCTGTATAACAGAAAATGAACCATCAAAATCGGTCCACGCGTTAAAAAGTTACGTTCAACAACCTACCCCGCCCCACTTCCCCATCCCACCAACATTTTTTTTCTCGCGGTATCAATCGGGGCACATACTTTACCCAACAGACAAAGAATCATGGAATTTGTTCCAAGCGTTACGAAATTAGACTACCCCTCCCCCTTCCCCTTACCACACCATAGAACCAAATTATCCTCCTATAAGCAATGGGGGATCGTACTCTATACAACAGCAAAAGAACCATCCAAATTGGTTCACGCGTTACGAAGTTAGACTACCTCCCCCACCCTAGGCCAATTTTTTTTCTCCTATTAGCAAGGGGGGATCATACTCTGTACAACAAAAAAAGAACCATCAAAATCGGTACACGCGTTACAAAGTTAGGTTTCACCCCCACCCCCACCCCAGCAAAATTTTTTTTTACATGGTACCAATCGGTGAACATACTCTACCTAACAAAAAAAGAAGCATCCAAATCAATTCATAATTGGCGAAATGATAGCGTAACAAACATACAAAAAAAACAGTCGAATTGAGAACCATCTCCTTTTTTGAAGTCGGTTAAAAACTCTATGTACGCACGAGGTGGAATTTCACTTACGATATGTTGGAATCATTAATTCCTTTAAAATCATGTGGTTGTACTCATAATATAAACAAAGTCAACACTTATGATTGGTGTTTTTGTGAATCATTTGTCGAAACGAAATATTTAAACTAGTTAAAAGCTCAACAATTGCTTTACAAGAAAGCAAACTGCCTTTGGGTGATTTCTTTAAAATATGGTTAGATTTAACGCTAACGATTAAAGAATTTTGTACGTCTCATGAATGCAAAGGAATTGTATAAAAATTTAATAAAGCGAGAATCATTTCGATCCAAGATTTAGGACAATAATGGTCAAAATTAAACCAACGTATTTCAAAGAATCAGAGGCTCAAACACATCTTTGCTCCGTTTATAAGCAAACGAAAAAGATTGAGGTTTGTACAATTTTTTTTAATATTTATGAAATTTTCTTCGCAAAGGTCTCACAACAACAACAGGGAAAATCAACATCGTCTTCAGAAGGGTCATCTTCCACTTCCATGCCAACTCCCAATACCGGTAGTAATGCTTCAGTCTTGGAAAAATATATACATGAATTGTATAATGATTACAACAGCAGCAATTCACGACCAGACTAAGATTATGATTCAATGACAGCAATCCGTATAATATATGTATAATTATGCAGATCGACTATCGCTAGATACTGATATAGTTAAATACTGGCATAGCAAACGTTTCTCCGATGGATTGCTTGATAAATTGGCATCCGTAGTGCACGTACATAGTTCCAGCGACCCAAGTGAGCGTGGCGTGGAAAGATGTTTTTCTGTATTAAAATTTAAACTTAATGATTACAGCAGCAGTATAAGCGCCGAAACCCTAGAAAATCGTATGCTGCTTAAATTAAATTAAGAAAAAACGTTGTGATTTTTCCTTAAACTTTTAAGCGTTTAGACATTGTATTTAATCAAGAAATGACAAATTCTTTCATTATTTTATAAAGTTACTGTTATTAACGAAATTATGTAGTTTTCTAAATACCGTTATCCATTGTAACAAAATAATTTCGTTATATCAATAAAGTTATTTTTTCCTCATTGTTATAACTTTACCAATATAACGAAATTTTAACGTTATAAATAACGTTATTTCGGAGCCCTGAAAAACATCTTTTTTAAAAAACGAAGCTTACAAATTAGAAACATTAATTTGCAACAACTGTCAAATTGGTGGAGCGAATGCTTAGAATAAAGAACGAAAGGAAAGGCTATCTCAAGTAAAAGCCCTGTACATGTGATAAGCATTTTGCTTCTGGGCAAAGTGGCGAGTGGGTTAGGGGAAATGTCACCACCGATTGTCAAATTTGACAGATTGGTTTACTGAAGTTGTGTTTTAAAATTTTTCTGGAGAAGTTTTAATGTTTTAGTGCATTATTGTGAAATTTTGTTGTAAGAATTTGTGGAAAACGGTCAAAAGTTATAAACTGTTTATTTATATATTGGACATTTTTTAATAAAAGACATTAATTACAAATATGAAGTGCATGGTTAGATGCTGCAGAAATAACAGGCGTCACCTGCGAGGGAAGTCTTTTTTCAGGTAAATAAAAGATGTAATAAGAACATTAACTTAAATCTTAGTCGTAATACGTGAAAAAGTTATCCAATAGTTTTTTAGAATTCTTTAAAAAAGTAAATATTCATCAGCAGAACCTCTTTGTTTACATCAAATTTTGCATCTTGTTTATGTCGTCATGTGATATCATAGTCGTCTCCATAGTACTGAAATATCTGGGGGCATATGCAAAACTTTTAAATGGTAAAACTAAATATTATTTATTTTAGATTTCCAAAGGATAGAAGTCTTTGCCAACAATGGCTCGAGGGAATAGGTTGCAATAATTTTAATATTAAGGAAGGTAGCAATGTTTGCGAGGACCACTTTTCCCAGGGTTCCATTTTGGAAGGGAAATTCCGTAAGAGTTTAAGGCTGGGAGCAGTACCTAAACATTTGTTTGTAGATTGTGAAAAATGTTCTACACATCAGTCTGTAAGAAATTCAATGTAAATTTGTTTAATTAAAGCGTTTATTAACAGTACTTTTCATAAGTCTATTAAGGGTCGCCTACAATCTAATCAAGAGGAAAGAAACGAACAAGATATTCCACCTGTGATAACACCAGAAGTTTTGTCAAAGACTTCGTTAGCCAACCCATATTGCCTCGAAAAGGATAACAATAACACAAATAAATCCACGGGTCATATTACTGTAAGTTGCAATAATGTCTAAGTTATTTATGGTATCTATAAAAAAAATGTTATAGCGCTCCCCTCCATATGAGGAAGAAATTGCAAGTCCAGAAAATGACGTTGCATTGCCAAGTCTTACAATAACCCCGAAATTTAAAAGTGAATCATCTGGCAGCAGTAGTAATCAATATGCTGAAGTTTCGGGTTATCTCCAATTGATGGTATATAGTATATATTTAAAATTAGAAGAACATAATATTATGTTTCGCAGATTACAGAAGAACATAGATATGCTACTGGAAGTAACACAAATGTAGAATTGGATGAATCTGACCGAACTGGAAACGAATGTAGTTCACCTATAGAATATTCATTAACAGTAAGTTTGCATTAATTATTTCAGTGCCTGTTAATATGTCAATGCTCTCTTAGGAACAGAAATCACAATCTCTGACTATTGTAGATTGTATGGAGACTTCTGACGAAGATGATTGCAGTTATAGTGCAATAAAATACGAAAGAAGGCATGAAAAACTTAAAAAGTTAAGAGAATGCTTAATTAAAAAAAATAAAATTATTAAAAATTTGCAACAAAATGCCAGAAACTATAGACGAAAAATTACAAAATTGAGTGCTCTATTAAACGATATGAAATCAAATTTAAAATTTTACAGCCGCAAAACTTCTCGGATGTAACATAAAAAATATTAATAAATTTTATTATTTTAGTACAAATGATACCAATAAGGACCAATTCATACTTCATCCAGATCCATGCCATATGATTAAGCTAATTCGCAATTCCCTGGTCGACTTAAAAGTATTTATAAATAATTTTGGTGAAGAAATAAAGTGCTGCTATTTCGAAAGATTAATAATACTCCAGGAAAAGGAGGAATTACATTTGGGCTAAGAACTGGGCTGGTATATTTTAAGAAACAGAAAATGAAGGTACGATTTGCTGTACAAACATTTAGCAAATCGGTCAGGGGTTCAAGTTTTACAGTAGAAGTAGAAAAACAGGTTTCATTGGAATAATAAATGATATATTAATAGCAATTAAATAATTTATGATATATTAATAGCAAGGAAACTTCTAAAATTTGTACCATTGTATAAAATAAGCCAAGACCATATAGAATTATTTTTTAGTTCGGTTAGAATGAACTTAGGACGGAACAACAACCCGTCAGTAAAGCAATTTATTGCTATTTACAAAAAATTACTCGTTCGATAAGGGAAGGCGCGTAGGCTATTGTATACCCCAATAACATATTACAAGTCCAGGTCAAGAGGTAGAAATAAATAGTACAATAGATAAGGTTCGAATGATTGATGATGTTGGTTGCCAACATATGATAGATAACATGGTACTAGATCAACATTTCTTACAAAAAATAGTAAATCTCTGATTGCATATAAAAGGCTCTTTAAAAGCACATTCTGAAAGTGTGAAGGAAACCTGCGAGAGAACTGAAATGGTATTGCGACATCTATGGTTATTAAAATAACCATAAAGTTTCAATATTTATTGACATTAAATTACTTTTTAACGATCAAAGTAGTCATATGCGAAGTAGTGGGATGCGTTACAGTGTCCTTATAAAACTAATAAATAAATAATTGCAAACTAGCAAAAAAAATCAGAAAAGAGCTCAATCTGCCAGAAATTTAGCAAGCTATTTCATTTTAAAGGCATGTAAAGAAAACAATAAAAGTAGTGTCAAAAATCAAATGAAAATATTTATAAGGTGTTAACATACCGCTGGGGACCAAATGAGATTTACCCGTATGTTGAGCGTCAGCCTACAACAGTTAAATCGAATTCTCCTATCTCTAACCTCCTCGCGGTAGACCCTGGAAACAAGCAAAACTAATAATAAAATAGTTTATTTTGGTTTGGCTAAAGAGAAGGGGCCCTACTTTATTTCACTAATCATTTCAATGTTGCTAAAATCATTTTAATTATTGAATAAAATTTAAGAGATTTTTGTATAAAAATTGCCAAGAATTCAATTAATAAAATAAGATAGAGTAGTTATATTTTATTAGAATATATTTTTAAAATACCCATTAAAGATATAATCAAAATGATTTTGCCCCTCTTGTAAAGACGCGAAATTTCACTACTTCCATGTTAGAAATGCACACATCGCTCCGGCCCTACCACAGAAAGAAAAATGCTTACATTTTCCGAGTGTTGTCCTTTCCTCTAGTTCTTTATTCTAAGAGCGAATCTACTGCATTACATCGGCATTGCACTTGTTGAACGACTGCTTGCTGAGAATGCGCATTTAAATGATTTCTTGAACGCACCCAATATATTACTTAAGTTAAAGCAAAATGTAATTTTGTTGGGCGGGCACCAAACTGGCTTCAATCTTTCATAAATATAATATACTCGATTGGCGGGATTAGTTGTACAAGTCTCTCCGACGAATTTAGAGATTGAACTCTTAATCTAACAGCAACTCAGTTCTTTTATTCCTATTTATACCGAACTTTTTAAAACAGATACAGAATTAAATTAAAAAGCGCATATTGCACAGACAGGAAACTCAAATAGGATAAAATTTGCTAACTAAGCTTTAATACGAGCCGACTAAACAGTCGGTTTAGTATTACCTAAATCGACTTAGGCAAAACTAGCTCTAAATACCTTGTTACACGCCGCCAGTTCAAATATTTCAAGTTTAATATAGTTTGAAAGTTACTTACCAAATGGAACTGGGCTAAGTTATATTTTTATTCTTCGAGCTATAATTATGTTCTCAAAGTTAAAAAGACGGTTCAAATAAATGACTAAATTTTATTTGTGTAAATGCATACACGTTAAAACGTAATTTAATTTGTAAGGTTACCAAACAATGTAATGACTAAAGTAAATGTAAGAGTGAGTCGAGCGTGAAAACAAGCGATTGGCAACCTCAGTAATTTTTGGCTCGCCGGGTCATTCCTTATAACATCGTCAGCTCCATAATGGCGTTAACAATGTCATTATTATTGTTCTTTAATGCTCTAATAGCCCTTGCTCGGGTAGTATTCGCTTGATTTATTACCAGTTCAATGTCTTTTTCATCGACACCAGCGTCATCAATGTCTTCCTCATCTTCCTCTGCAATAGGTGCAACTGATGTTGCAGTACCAATTGTGTCAGATGCTCCAGTTGCACTTTCCGGAGCCTTGAATTTTTCCGCAGCCGCAACCTGTGCTTGCTGTGAGAGATCCTCAATTTTGGCTTCACCGAATATGATGTATGTGTCACTGTGAGGATTTTTGTATACATCTGGATTATTGATGACAAACAGAATATTCTTCGATTTTCTGATTGTAACCCTGTTTACTCCTTGGATTTGTTTCAAACCTAATTTCAACATTATTTTACGAGCCTTCTTTTCTCCTCGGGACTGTTTTGCTTTGGAAACCATATCAATTGGCAAACCCGTTGCACCGCCACCCAGCTGAGTTGTTGTAGCTCCAGCATCTTCCAATTCTGGAATTGTATCTTCTGAATCGCTATCGCTTGCGTCATCCTCGATGCGAACTTCTGACTCAGGAGCCGCAGTGCTTGGCTTAACTTCTACTGGAGTATCGGCTTTAATTTCAGTTAATTCTGGCATTTTGACAAATCTAAAAAGATACAATTCTAATGTTAACTTTTCTTGTACAAGTAAAATTATTTACAGCAAGTAACCGCTTAGCGAAGGTAAACAATGGATTGTTATATTAAGATTTATATAACCATCGATCGGTAAATTCACGTAATTGTTAATAATTTATTTATGTGTACTGTACAAATAGAGATTACAAGGAAATTTATAGATTTTTCTTACCTTTTAAATCCACACAAGGATGAAATATCAAAAATTCTTTGACAGAGGGGAAATTTACCGAAATTTTTTTAATATGTTGGTATTCCTGTTCATTCTTGTTCTTGCTCAAATAATTCTGTACAAATTTAACAGCCCCACCTCTATGTTAAGAAATAAACTAATGAGTATATAGCGCACAATTCAAATATGTTTTTATTTGTAAACTTTTAAATGCCTATATTAGAGCTAAAATGTACAAATAATCGAAAACTACCGATATTATCCATACTTTTTAGGGTCAGTAATAGCCGAATCAGATTTGCACGGGAGCCGACAGCAACCGCAGGAACTATAGCAAAAAAATTTTACTGCCGGCAGTATCAGAATGCACATACACGACAGCATAATTAATGGGTTAATTTTCAATATTTTATACAAAATTTTTAAATAAACAAACAAAAAATATGGCAAATATAAATTTATTTTTAAGTTAAGAACATAATAGTACAACATTTCAAGAATTTTCTGTTAAATTTTTGGGTAAAAATATTATGAATTGAGCGACTGACAGGAAATAAAAGATACTTTGGAAAAAAATGATACTTTGCGGTGATCATCATAACTCATTACTGGAACATATGTTGACAAAAAACCATAAAGATTTCGTTAGTTTATGAGTTTCTCGAGGTAACAACATCGAGATTTTGTTTATTTTATTGATTTTTCAATTTTTAGAAGGAAAAAAAGACGAATTTTTTGAATTTATGAAAATTTCTTGATAAAAATCGGCGAATTTGTTGTTGTAAAATTAATTATAATAATAAAAAATAGAAAATTTCGCAGTTGTTACCTCGTTATTTATGTATAAAAGAAGTGTGCAAAATTTGAGAAGGATCGGCTGAGTAGTTTTTGAGTTACAGTGATCACCGACTTTGAAAAACTAAATCTGAGAAAAACCCGTTTAAAGTTTTAACACTGCTCTTTTGTCTACGGGACGTATCGAATGGAGGGAGATCCGAGGCACTGTATCACCGGCAGTTTTGCTCCAATCGACCTCAAATTTTAACTAGATACTTGTGAAGAGTTGTACTATCAAATAAAAAAATGCAAAAACAAATTTTAATACCCCCCAAAAGTTAAGCGGTTTTATGTAACATTAGATGATGTACTAAAAGCTAGAAAATAATTATATTGCTTACCGAGATATATAGGTATTGTTCACAGGTAAGAAATCCGGTAGGTGCAAGAGCTGTGGCGTCCTCCAGTGCCGGAGCCCAAGATACTTTGGGTCGATGCATCAGCTGAATAAGTAAGTAATCATGGGGTTAATCAGACTTAAATAAAACCGGAGGACCAAGTGATAATTAACCTTACTTTTTCAATTCAAACGCCAATCAGAATTTTTTTATCACTATCATTAAATTTTACTACGTCAAATTTTACTTATTGACAGCCGGAATGAGAGAATTTTTTTTGTTGGGTACAGTAGATTACCCGAATGGTACCATGTAAAAATTTTGTTGGTTAAGCAGGGGTGGGGCTGTGACTTGAATTATTGTTAGTGTCCCTCCAAATTTTTAAAATACTAGAAGTATACCGTGAAAAAAAAGGTTGAGAATCCGTGCTTTAGAAAGAACGAAAGTTGTTATTGAACATGAAAATCTTGCAATTGCATCTATTATTGTTTGTTTTAAATGAAATTTTTTTATGAAACATAAAGTACGTGATTGTTTTTGAAATTTAATTAATTGTAATTTGGATAAATAAAGTTGTCGCGTGAGTTGACATGGTTGGTTTTAAAGTTTATTTGGTTGTATTTGAATTTGAAAAAGTTATTTCATGACTCCTCTTTCAATATCCAGTTGAATATTGTGTGCTCTCATAGGGTGTTTTCGATTTTGCTTCGGTGTTAACACTTGTGCCTTGGAGAAGCAAATGTATGTTCGAGATTGCGGTGCCATGACTCGAGTTTTGCTTCGGATTGTTCGTTTTTGCCACATTTTGCCCTTGGTGCTAGTACCGGTTGCCCCTGGTTTGGACCAGGAACAGCTGTGACACTACTAACACAAATGAAGTAGATGAGTAAAAGTAACTGGCATTGTGCTTGTGTGCTGCTTTTTTTATATTTAATTAATTATTTTTACTGTCCTGTTATAATAAAAACGAGAGAAAACGAAAAATCTTTACTCTTTCCCAACCAACCAATAATTATAATAAATATAATTGCTGAAATTGCTGATTTTTTATTAATCTCTATAATTTTCAATTGCAATTTGACAGCGGGTGGCACTAATAAACTCGAACACAGGGTTTCGCACTTGGAAGCAGATGACACTATGGTGCAGGGTCACAGTAACTCCAGTTGTCCCCGGTGTTATGTCTCGGTGGCAAAATCGAAAACACTCATAAAATCAAGGCAAGTATGCACTCATCCATTATATCTGCGACGAGAAATCTCTGTGAAAATCAAGTGTGGCCGAGGGATATTACCATTAATATTTCTCCATACACTTCAGCAGATTCACCTGTAGCAGTCCTCAAAATAAATCGATTTTTGTTGCTAAGCCAATTGTTTTTAGTATAATCGCACCGAAGGATAGACTTGGAAGCACCTGTGTCTACTGTAATCGTGCATTTTTGTTCTTAAACTCTCCCGTTTATTATTAAGTTGCTATCGTTTCGTTTATGTTGATGATGATACCAGGGGCGTCGATTCCACTGGCCAACCCCTGCCCCGCAGACTTGATCTTTGCTCATTTTCCTGTTGCGAGCGTAGAGTTGGCATAAGGCTTACAGCTCCAGCGCTTCTTTGTTCCGCTCGCTCTCTTTCTTTGCATTTCTCACAGCCAGAACCAGATGGCATCTTGCCATATTGTGGAGAGTTTGATCTTCGTCTCTTTCTGCAATGTCTTTGGAGGTGGCATTCGTTTTTGCACGTTCAGCATTTAAATCGACTCCTCCTTTATAATGTATTGAACCGACACCAGGTATCTTCTATTTCGGTTATTGTAGGTTTTCTTCGTCAGTCCAAAAGTTCATTGACGCTGCTCTCTCAAACTAAAGGCTGTAGGTTTGTCAGGGCGTTTGTCCGTCAAATGTTGGAGGGTGAAGTCTTTTATTTACGGTTACGTCTGTAGATAAAACTACTGACTTCTTTTTCTTGACGCTCTCCAGCTCATACCTTATTGCTTCTATATCGCCTTTAACTTGTTTAATATTCATTTGTCCAGAAATTACTTCTTCCAATCTTTTCTCAATGTTTTCAAGTTTCATATCAACAGCTGATTCTAAAGCCTCAACCTATTTTCACACAAACATTTCTCTTTCAACTTTCACGTCTTCAACCGAGGCTTTAAGTTCTGCTACTCATGACTTCTGTTCTTCCATCGATACCTTTAACTCAGTTACGGACGCTACCAAAGCCGATTTCAACTCTGCCGTCGACGATTTCTGTTCAGCTATTGATAATTCCAATTCGTTTACAGACCCTTTTATTGATGATTTCTGTTCATCGATAGATGATTTTAATTCGGCCATCGACGCTTTCTGTTCTTCCATTGATGAGTTAAGTTTCAACAGAGCATTGAAAAGATCTGCCATGCTTGGAGTAATTTCTTCTTCAAGGTCGCCTTAAAAAAAAAGTCTCTGGATAATTTCCCTCGTGTACCTGTTTTTTGTATATCTCACGGATCCATCTCTATCCGATGAATTCACTAGCTAGGTCAAGAGTGGAGAAATACATGCACTTTCCAAGCTTATCAAGTATTTCATTAATATTTGGAAGCGGATAACTATCGCTATTGTTTTTTCATTCAATTTACGATACGCTCTGCGTAATCGTCACTTGTCTTTATCGCAGGCGCCTCGGAACTATCCAGGCAGGAGAGCTCCATGGTAAATAGCTGTCTTTTTTTGTAGGATGTGGCCAAAGCACAGGGGAGAACACAGGGTAAGGGGAGTGAGGGAAATTAAATATCTTATTTTACGAAGTGAATTTTTTAATTCTATTATAAAAACCCACGGGGAGACCGAGTCTCGAACCCGGGAACTATAGTGTGTTGGTCGCGCCGCCGCCGGGTATCTATAAGATTTTGTGTAAATGGGGAGCTCATCGTTGGTTAGAATCCGATGTTTTACTTGATTCGTGAATTTTAGTTTTTGTCCTTGTCTTCGCAATTTTTGCTAAGTTTAAGAATCGATTTCTTTTCTTCCCGGTTAAGTGGGTTTTTCAAATTAAATTGTTTCTTGTGTTGATTTCATTTGTCTTCTCATTTTCAAGTTGGACGATAAAGTTCTGAAGTTCGTGAAATTCTGAAGATGGTAGGTAATCGACTTTTATGGGTTGTTCCAGGAATAGGGTTAGATTGGAGTCTGTCTTATTAATAACTAGGACTGACTTGAACCAGTTTTTGGATTCGTAATTTCGCGTAATGGACCTGTGAATTGGCTCAAAGATCGTGCGAATTAACACTTTTGGATTATTTTCTTTGGAGATAAGTAAAGTTCTAGTTAGTCTACGCCTATAAGCCAGAGACGATGGACGACTTGGAAGCTAACATTCGCCGCGTTATTGCCGATATATGGTACCAGCTGCTCGAATAAGTGGCGCAAAATTTGATCTCCAGCTTGCGCTTTAGTAGAGCCAGTCGCGACGCCCGTATACCGAAACCATATTTAAACAGTAATGGCACACAATTATCTTTCCTATTTCAGTTTCTTTACCTCTAAAAGAAACAATTCGTATCTACAGATAGTTCTTTGAATAAATACGCGCAATAGTTATAGTCTATCCTTGTTTTGGAATAACTTAGAGATTTAAATATTTGAGAATAAATTTGGCCCGTTATAAAATATTTTCGCATTTACAACAATTAATAAAAAAATAATTTATAATAATGTAAATCCCTTTTTGGCAACTTAAAATCCAATTTGAACATTGATGAAGCAATCATTACTTATTGTGCGTAACTATGTGTATCACAACTTCAAAATAAAACCACATTAACTTCATATATCCGTCACCTCATAAATGTGACACGCAATCTTCACAAAAGCGGACAAAAATAGCACTAAAATGTGAATAAAGCACCCCCTCGTATTTACGTACTGGGATTACCCAGCAATAAAAGCGCAATGATTGATTCATTAGCCGTAAAAGGTTTAAATATTCTTGGAATATCCACACAATACCACTTGCAAGTTGATTCGGATAGAAATGTAATAAGACTTATGTACTTAAGGAGAAAAAGTCGAATTGCATTAATTGAGGAAATCATGTAGCGTCTTCATCCAAGGGATAGATTTATGAGAATGTAATAAGAAAATATTGGATTTTCCGTTCCATTCGACTAAAGAGTCATTTGTCTTTCATTTTTGTATATTTACAAACCAACAGCTTTGCAAAGGTAACCTAATACTCACTCACATAGTATCAAGTTAAAGCTCACTTACCTTGTCGTTATGCATAGGTACTTTCAAGCTCGTGTCGCAAAAGACAGATGTTGCAATTAACGCAATTAAAATCCAAATTATTATTTGGCCATGAAGTAAGTCCGTCTGGGCCATAAATTATCTAAAATATATAATTGAACTATATGCCATATCACTGTAACCAATTTTCTAGTTGATTTGTTTGCGATAGCGATGGAAATACTTTCAAAAAATTTTCCGGTGTAGGGAATTAACGAATTTATTTAAAAACGCAGTGAAATGTTGAATAGGGAGGAGGGAATACGTCTTAACTGCAATAAAAAACTTTATAGGCAAACAATAAAGTGAATTTGTCGAATTTTGGAAATAAAACTGAAAGTCTAAGCTCTTTTTATTTTTAATATATTTATGAAATGAGCAAAACGACATGTTGCGGAGAAGAGGGAGAAGTGCCGCGAGAAGGATACGGTAAGAGTAGGTTAAGAAAAAGAGTGGGTGGGGGAAGGGGTACGCATAAATGCAACCAAAACTATCCCAAAAACTAACCCCTAACCTACTTTTAGAGTTTTAAAATTCAGGTTTGGAATCTAAAAGAGGTTAGGGGTTTGAATTAGCAAGATCTTTGCGTGGCACTAGGTAGCTCGAGCGACACCCTACATCCTAACGAGACTTCATTTGGTGGCCGAGATTCCGCTACGGCATATTAAAACCTGATTCTAAAAGAAGGTAAGGTAGGCTAGTGGTTAGTTTTTTGGAAAGTGTGCTTTACACGTGCCCCTAAACCACACCTCTTACTTTTCTTACCCTTTTATTCGCCTTACTATCTTATCCTGTTCTTCGACAATCTGTATACCACGAGGCCAGTTTATTGCACATTTGTGAGGCCAATTTTAGAGTACGCTTGTATTGCATATTGAGGCAGTCCAGAGAAGATTTGTCAGATTTGCTCTTTGTGGTCTTCCATGAAAGGACTCTCTTGTTCTGCCTGCGCACGTAGATAGGCTTAAACTCATCACTCTAGATACTGTTGAGAATATATGCAAAGTTTTACGTATTGTATTTGCATTCGACTGCTCACAGGGCTCTATAAATAGTCCTGAGCTTCTAAGTTCTTTTAATGTTTCGGTTCCGGCGCGCTCATAGAGGAGTCATGACTTCCTATTTATCCCGCGACATCGCACTAACTATGGCAATCAAGGGCAGTTACCATCAATTGTTCGTTTTCGTTTCACCTACCTAGGAGTCTTGTTAGGCGTCGACTTGGTTAAGTTAGTTATTTAGAGTACTGATTTAGTTCTTCTTTTCCAGCTGTATTTTGACTATTTATATTATAGTATAAGTAATTTGTATAAATTTTACTTTTTGTAGAGTAAATAATTTACATAATTTGCATTTGCATCTTTTTCATTTTCTCTGTTCATCTTTGCTTTGTATTCAGCTAACTTTTTGTGACTTTTTCTTTCTCTAATCAGTAATCAGTAATTGATGAACTTTGCAAATAAATAAATAAAATACCCCTCCCCACACCTTTCCATCCACGCAATAATCCTTTCTGCACGAGTACTCTTACCGCAGTATTCACGCCGGTTTTCTTGGGAAGAGGTACCCGTAAAAGGGAGAAATGTGCCGAAAATCTCAAACTTATTTTACTTGTTGTAACGAAATCGTACAACAAGAACACCACTTTTCTGGTTTGGAGTGGTCAGAAATTGTTCACCAAACGTATGATTTTTGGGGGGAGGGGGGGGGGGTTCTGTTGAGTAAGTGGAACTAAGAAAATGAATGTCAAAAGCAGTGCATTCATCGTCTGTTATTCTCATGGGAATCTGACAACTGCAGCAAGGTTACCCGCGTAGAATAGTCTTCGAAACGCTGAGTGTTGTCGAATTGGTTTGAATACTGCTACAAGAATACACGTGATTAAAGGCCCAATAAATACAAATAAAATGCAAATATTTATTATTTAATAGGTGTAATAGAATTTTTGATTGACTAACAACATTCAAGTTAACAGCGATGTAATGAAGTTCATTTTTGTCTCAATAAGAAAAATTACAATATATTTGTTGAGGCAAACCCAAAAGTCATTTAGCAGAGTTTGTTACACTCTTAAGACTCCCGTATATGAGTGAACAATTTGTTCAGGGCTTTCTGCAACAATTTGACAAAATTCCAAAGACAAACCGTTTCGTGGTGTAAACAAATTTTTAATTAAAAGAACCACAATCAAAATTCCCGGTAAAATCTTGGCATGAGTCTAGTTGTAGAGCGGCTTTCGCCAAAAGAGCTGAATTTCGTTCAAAACGAGCATCACAAGCAAGTAGCTGAAGAGATAATTTCTAAGCCAAGAAAGGGTCTCTCTCTTTCTCTCCGGTTCCTTTGACCTATTGTGGGGCATAGGTCGTCTACTACACCGATTCTCCACCTGATCCAGTTCTGCGCTAACGCCTTCGACTGTGGTCATGAGTTGCTGGACTGAGTACCTTCCTTTTCTATGGACTTTCTCCATGTGTTGCGCGAAATGATATTTATTGATAATTGTCGACGTTGAAACATGGGCTTACGAGTATAACGTGAAAAATGAAGCGGATTCAGGGGGCGGCGGCAATTCGTGAACTTTTTACTGTTTACAAGAATCGTTATAAACAAATCGCTAATTAAATCGATTAGACACGGAAGAACCAGATAAGAAAAATTACGGCGAAAATCACTATAAATATTTACTAAACTGAACCGGAGCGATGTAAGGAATCAAATGTAGACTTATTTCTAGAAATATACCCGTATTTTTTACAGTCTCTCTTTCTCTCTCTCTCTCTCTAGTTCCCGTAACCCCCGTAGTCACCCGATTCGTGACAACGATTGCGAGTGGACCTACAATTTAAAGTGGCTTCCGAACCACTGGTATTTTCTCTGCAACCCCCAAGGCTTTTTTATTGCAGTCTGTTGTCAGCAGAATACAACCATGGGTCGCTGGTGGTGGGATTCGAGCCTGGGATCTCCGAATTGGTGGGTCGACACGTTATCACTTACTCCACTGACGATATATTTTGTACAGTACAGTTAAAGAATTTTTTATCGTAGTCTGTTGTCAGCAGAAAACAACCATGGAAAACATATGCATTGTTGTAATTTTGATATTAAATAATTGATCGAGATTATTTTTAGAATAGCATTCGGAAATTAATTCTTAACTGAGCTGTTCTTATATTTGCAGTTGGCAGCTTGGCTTGGATTTTCTACAGAGATGTAAGAAATACTTCTGACTTGGCCCTGTGTAAATATGGAAATGCTTCACTCTAAGGCCGAATATCATGATTTAATATTTAATCCTCGGCTGTTCACCAATAAACTGTGGAATAAGTTGTCAACGATTGGTTAAGGTAAGACAAGAAATGAAAATGTGGGGTGAAATTTCAAAATGCGTAATCCCGCAGCACTGAAAATAGTGTGAGATCCCGCCTTGCGGGATTGCAAACCCTAGTCACACAGCTGCTCGACATACTGCTACCATTCTGCAGGTAGTTTTATGTATTATCTTCAATTGTGGTTGGGTAGTTTTTTTGTTTGTTTAATTTGCACCGACTTCAAAATATCGTAATAGATATAAAATTAAAAATTATTTTATGCTTCTTAGCGCTTTTTGTGAAGTCAGTTCAACTTTTTTTATTAAAACTATTTAATTTTTCACTTATTAGCTTCTATTCTGTACAGCAAAAAAAGAACCATACAAATCGGTCCACGCTATAAAAACCAACTATTGAAATTATAAAATAGTACTAATGAAACTAAGCGAAGCGAAGCGAAATTATGCTGAATAATATAATTTCAAAATATAATCAGCGGCCAAGCTTTTATTTATAGTCATTAGAATACAGAAATTCCGTGAAGAAATACGTTAAAGGTATATTATGGTTGAAATATATTTTTGGCCAAACATTTATGTGCTTATAACCTTTGTAAACCCAAAATTATCAAGGCTAAGTTACTATCTCAAACAAAATATTATTTTCAGCATAAATTTATTATAGCAAAAACTTATTTTTTCCTTTTTAGAACATTTTTATATTTTATAGTTAAATAAAAGCTTTTTTTAAAAAATATTTTTTTTTATTGTGTAATTAAATTTTTTAATTTTTAGTCTTTTGAAATCTTGCAATCAATATTAGATCTATTTTTTTTTTTGGTCAACATTTTTAAGTTGTTTAAAATTTGTTCTGACCATTTTCACAGAAATTTTACTATTTATTAGAAATTGCATCCATAAATCAGGTATTGATTAGGCAGTGTCTTATACTTTCTTGAGACTTTTGCAACCTCATCTTATTTTATAAATTTCATGACATCTGTTAGGTTTACTATCCATCTGCGTTGGTCTCCTTGCCAATGAACGTTTCGGATTAATAGGTTCCACCACGTGAAGGTGAAGATTTGCTCCATGTCATAATAATATTGCATTGTCATATTACACGTCTGCTAAATTGGATTTAGAATGACGTCACTTTACTTATTGTGTTTCGCTCATCAAGCCCTTTCATTTGATACCCATATCATTGGGGTTACTATGGAAATTATAAATCGCCATTTTGTGGCGTCCGCCATATTGGATTAAAAATGGCGGCATTTAAGTAATTGTGCATTGTCACGATAACCAAACGTGTGTTCAGCCAGATAGCTTCAGTGGAAATGGGTGAAATATTGATTACAAAATTCCAGGACATACAAGTGAAGTTAAATAAAAGCTTGTAATTTAAAAAAAAAGAATCATCAAAATCGGTCAATGCGTTACGAAGTTATGCCCAGTCAGACATAAAAAAAAAACACGTCAAACTTAGAACCTCTTTGTTTTTGGGAAGTCGGTTAGAAAAGGCGTTTACCTTTTTCTTGCATGAATTGCTTAGCTTAATAAAATTCGTAATTAAGAATGTTGTCTACCGTAGAATAGCCGGGAAGAAAGACAGCTTGGCTCTAGGAGAGGTCTCTAAAGACCTCCTTAGAAAATATAACAATAGGAAAGGCCATTATCTGTGAAACCGTGTACGTGTGATCGGCATTTGGCTTTACGGCAAGGTGAGGATGGAGAGCTATTCTCCTTAAATTGCGAACTGTCAAAGCTATTACCGTGGATTGTCCGATGGTTTAACAATTTTGTTTTGTAATTCCATATAAAGTTCCGAGTGTTTCTGTGAGTCTTTATTTTAGTGCAATATATTAGAAAACTTTAAAGCTAATAGCTTTCAACTTGTTGAAGTGTAGACAGTGTACTTTAATAGTGAAATTGTTGAAATGAAGTGCGTGGTTTTGTGTTGTGCAAACAGTCGGCGTTGTACACGTCGGATATCGTTTTTCAGGGAAGTTTTTGATTAATATAATGTTTTGTTAGTTCTTAAGCTTGATATGATTGCAGTGACACGCTAAGAACAGGAACGGAAAGTCAAGAAAAGTGAAGTTTTCTTGGCGTTCTTAGTTTGTTTACATTTTCTAAGATCGAATTTTTTGCTTCTCCTTAGTTAACCCAGTGGCTCGCGATTTAACTTTTATAAAGGGACACTAAATACTTAAATTCGTGATTAAAATGTTTAAAAGTTTTAATTTAATTTTGTGATATAGATTCGCTAAAAAGAAAGAAAATCATTCGCAATACCTTGAGGCCATTGTAAAATGCGATTACGCTCTAATTTTCAATTTATTTTGGCCCTCCTCTAGAAATGTCGCTGTTTTACTACTGCCATGACGAAAACAAACACAACTCAATGATTCAACTACATCAAGAAAAGTGCCGAGGTTTTTTGGCTTTAGGGCCTCTGCTTATAATTCTATACTCTAAGGAGACCTCAGAACTATCGTATATCGCATTATGATTATATGTTTTCACCAGTGTCAAAAGAAAATTGTCTGGAGTACTTTTATAGAACTAGAACTCGGTTAGCTCAATTTCCCTATCAATAATGTGGTCACCAATACAAGGAACAGCATAAAGGATCATCAGTGAGACAGATTGCGGGTTAGGAGGTTGCTAACATGTGTTATTAAGGCGCTAATCTTCAATGCAAGATTCCCATAATAATTCTCACGTTTTGACTTACACAAATGTTGAATTTATTTTCGCGCAAATATCTGCCCTTGAAAAAAGCTTGGTAATTCTTAAATTGAGTAAATTGAGCGATTAAAACAGGATTGTCCGTTCCCGCAAGTAGTCTGTAGCAAACCGTTTCTTTCTATACGTTTGTTTGAATTTCGGATTATTATTCGCAGCAGCTTACAGCGTAAACTTCTCGAAACACTTAGACCTCGATGTCTCATTTCGCTTACCTGACTACTGTAGCGTGTTTCAAGCAGAAATCATGGCTATAAAAGTAGCTGTGGACCGCCTGAAGGAAATGTATGTATTTTCACAGATAGTCAGGCAGCTATTAAATCCCTTTCGGGAGTATACACAACCTCTAAAACGGTCATAATATGTCGCTCAACACTAAATGACATAGCTGAGCACCTGAACGTACGGCTCATCTGGGTGCCTGGACATAGTGATATTCCGGGCAATTGCAGAGCCGACGAATTAGCAAGAAGAAGGTTTCACTTTTCAAAAGAGCAAATGTCCGAAACCTAGAATAAAGAACTAGAGGAAAGGACATCACTCGGAAAAATTTAAGCATTTTTCTATATGGAGTGCGTTTCAAACATGAAAGTAGTAAAATTTTGCTTGTATAGAGGAGGGGCTCACTCATTTTGATTATATTTTAAATTGGGTGTCTTAAAAATATATTCTAATAATGTTAATAATATAATATAACTTTGCCCTACCTTATTTTATTAATTGAATTAATTTTACTATTTAAAAACACGACGACTATGATTTCATAAGGCGACAACAATTTAAAACACAACTTCAGCGAACCGATTGCACAGATTTTTCCAACCCCGTCGAAACTTTGCAAATTGCTTATCACACGTACAGGGCTTTTACTTGAGATAACCTTTCCTCTGGTTCCTTTTTTTCTAAGGTCCGAAAGGTAAAACTCCAGCATTAAATGTCACATAGGATCACGGTACAGCCTACTCTAGGAACAAGCCCGGAAGCTGATACGAACAGCTGAGCATTGGTGGTGTAAACAAACTAAAACTTGTTACAGTAAAGAATAGGAAAGGGCTGGGGAATTCTACTTTTTTGTAGTTTTTCTAGTATTTTTATAGTCTTAATTTGGAATTTACTGACCATTGTGGTCACTATAAAAAAATTTTCATTTGTTTTAATGGGAATACTCTCTCTTGTGTTCGTTTCGTTGAACTATTGAGATCAGAATGCGTCAATGACATCAGCATGTTTCTTTAGTTTTGGTTAAGACATTGTGCAGTTTTATATGTGTGCAAGGATTGGTTAATCTGTGGTACAAAAATAAATGAAATATTGACGACACGTTTGGTGTTAAAAAAGCCGAACTATTATGTTTTCCGGGCTTCAATCTACAATAGGCTATGATCACAGGCACGAAATATTTCCAAAAGCAATAACTAAAACAATGAAATTAAGTTTTAAAAGCATATAAATACATTGCACCGAAAAGTTGACAATCGCACTGACAGATACAAAACGGAAAATTGTATGTAATGTTTTTATCTGGAATTGAAGCTGACTTTAATTAATTTTTCCTTAATTTCTTAACCGACTTCCCAAAAACAAAGAGGTTCTAAGTTCGACGCGTTTTTTTTTTTTTTTATGTCTGACCGGGCATAACTTTGTAACGCGTCGACCGATTTTGATGATTCTTTTTTTGTTGGGTAGAGTATCTTCACCGATTGGTACCATGTCACAAAAATGTTTGGTAGGGTGGGGGTGGGGGGTGGGGGTGAAACCTAACTTTGTAACGCGTGATCCGATTTGGATGGTTCTTTTTTTGTTGTACAGAGTATGATCCCCCATTGCTAATAGGAGAATTGGAATTGGGTGCTAATAGAAGAATAACTTTGCCCATGGTGGGGTGAGGGGAGGGTTGGGTGGGGGTAGGAGTAGTCTAACTTCGTAACACGTGGACCGATTTGGATAATTCGTTTTCTTTTGGTTAGAGTACGCTCCCTATTTGATACCACGAGAAAAAAATTGTTGGTTTGGTTGGGGTGGGAGAAGGGGGGTGGAACCTAACTTTGTAACGCGTGAATCGATTTGGATGGTTCTTTTGCTGTTGTATAGAGTGTGATCCCCCATTGCTAATAAGAGAATAATTTGGTCCTATGGTGGCGGTGGGGGTGGGGGAGAGGTAGTAACTTCGTAACGCGTGCACCAATTTCGCTGATTCCTTTTCTGTTGGGTAGAGTATGTTCCTTGATTGATACCATGAGAAAAAAATTTTAGTGGAATGGGGGTGGGGTATGGGGTTAAAACTAACTTTTAACGCGTGGACCGATTTGGATGGTTCTTTATTCGTTGTATAGAGTAGAAGACACTAAAAAGTGAAAAATAAAATAGTTTTTAAAAAAAGTTGAACCGACTTCACAAAAAAAGCATAAAATAATTTGTAATTTTATATCTATTACGACATTTTGAAGTCGGTGTAAATTAAACAAATAAAACAACTACATAACCACAATTGAAAATAATACATAATACTACCTGAACGTTTCAGCTTACGGGATCATAAGAAATAACGATTAAATATTTTTGTTGTAGTTGTTTGGTTTGTTTGATTTGCACCGGCTTCAAAATGTCGTAAAAGATATAAAATTAAAAATTATTTTATGCTTTTTAGCGCTTTTTGTGAAGTCGGTTCAACTTTTTTTTTTAAAACTATTTTATTTTTTAAATTTTTCAAAGGCGAATCCAAATCAACAAAAAATTAGGAATAAAACACGTTTTTCTCGGCAAACTAATATCGAAAGTCTTTCAAAGGTGTCTTGAAGAGCTTCCGAGAGCTTTTACCGTATTTTATATTTCCAGTGAATTTCCGCCTTTCCCGTTTTCTAAAAATTTGAATTTCAGTTAAGTCCAACGCATGGCAAAAGAGCATTATTGGAAAACAGGTCCGTAAGACAATGCGATTGTGTCACATTTTGGTACGCACAGTGTACAAGTACATCAGAATGGAAAACTAAACTAGGATGGTGGAGGGAGGAGTCGGGCGTTGTGGAAAGTTGCAAAAGTGATTGCTATCAAATTCGAAGGCTTCAAAGATGTGAATGGAAATAGGCTGACACCGTTGAAAATTTGTGTGCGTAAATTCTTTCGGATGTAGTAACAAAGATAAGATAGGAAACAACTGCATGTTATTACCGACCGTTTGGCGACGCCACAATAGCAACGGAACATCACAAAGCATATATAAAAGCAACTTTTACAAAATATTCCTTTAGTTCTAACGGTACTCTACAGGTGTTCGAATCACCAAAGCTAAAGAATATAAAAGTTTTCTGTTGGTGAAATTAACAGTGCAGAGTTTTGATTTTTTAACGCGTGCGTTTTGTATACTTGAAGAAATTTATAAATTACAAATTAATTTAAATTGTTTTTTTTGGTAAGTGGATAGTGTTAGTATTTAAGAGGATATACTTAGCTTATGATTATTAATTCACATATAAAGTGTATGCCGAAAGAGTTTAATTTATTGCTTGGTGATTCATTTAGAATTTGCTTAAATATTCAACGAAATTTAAATTGAAACTGAGATGAATTGAAGTACTAAGTCCATTTCAATTAAGGAAAGTAGGATTAGTGAAAATTCTAAAATTGAATTTTCAATCAATCGTAAACAGAGAGGAAGTTTGATATTTGAGCTACAAAAGATGTTATGCTTGAGATGTAGATAATTGCTATACAATGTTCGAAAAATTAGTGAAATAAGATACCAATAATTCTAAAACCTCGCAGGTCCCAAATGAAATTTGATAGAAGAGAAAATTATTTTTAACCGGAAAGTATTTTTCGGAGTCAGATTTTTGATTAAATATTAACAAAACAATTTTAAAATTTAACTAAATTAGCAATCATTTCGTAATAAAAACTCTTCCAACAGTTTTTTTACTTCTTAAATTTTCCATTTCGCAATTACGAGGTTTAGAATTAGGCTGATGATTATGTTTAAAAGATAAAGGCGAAGTGGACGTATATTTTTGCCCGGTTTAGATTTGCACGAATTTTGATTATAAAGTTTCGAGCCGACTTTTATTTTAAGAGAAGTGAAGTCATCTTTTGAAAAGTTGCAGTATACATTCCAGTGTATTAAAAAACGTTGACGAGTTTTATATATTACATTTTTAAAGACGATAATTTTCACAAGAAATAGTTTAAAACTTTTTACAAGTTAAAGACAGTTTGATTGTCGTAAAACTAAATATTTTGTGTATTTTAAAACTAGGCAAATATATATATATATAAAATTTTGAATTAATTTCTTAATGCTTACGTGTATAAAGTAATCTAAGTGAATATTTAATAAAAATGTAGACGCTTTAATATTAAATCTCTTCAAGGTAATGTGCCAGATTGTTCAGAATTGTAATTTAACGACACCGATTGCTTGTTATCTGAGATTCGCTGATAATAGCTTTGAAACCTTTTGTTCTTCTCTAATTAATTTTCCCAAAAATTTATCATGTCTTTAAAGGAGACAATTTATATCCAATTTTCTTTACTATTTTTAGTGTTTATTGATTTTACGCTAAGTCCATCGATGTGTGACTAATTCAAGATTCTTCAGATTTACGTAAACGAAAGAATTTAATTTCTATTCTTATTTGACCGGGAAGGAGACATTATGTTCATCCGATTTTAAAATAAAAGCAATTATTTTTCTTTTTAACCTAATGGAAACTTATATTCTTCAGCTCAAAACTTTTACGGGCATTGAGATCGGTATATTTCTATGTTACTAAATACTTATTACAGGTTAGTTCTTTGTTATTGAGACCTATGTACACCTCGCAAAACTATAATAGCTTAAACTATCACGACCATTTAAAGTAGCTAAGACTAGCTTAGAAGAACATTTTGGAGAAACCTTTAAAAGGACTGCTTTCGAAAACTAATTTCGGATCATTTTTGTGAAAAACAAAAGTCTTTTGCGAAGTAGTGGGGGGGGGGGGGGGGGTGGTCGTTCAAAAGAGGTACTTTTTCTCAATTTTTTCGACAATAGTTGGACTGAAAAAAAATCCAAACATTGTTTTAAGTGGGTGTCACACCAAACACGCGGCGAGGTGAGGTGCGTTTGTTTCAGTAAAAATAAATCAGCTCTTTACACCAAACGCGGTGCGGCGCTGTTAGTCATTTGCCACGCAGTAAATTTAGTTACTCAAAATGCAATTTTTCCACCTTCGTCGGCGGTAAGATTCGTCTTCCGTTAGTGTTTTGTTCAGTTGATCCAATCATTCAAAAAGCACCCTGCGTTATAAGATAACAAAAACCAGGGTCGGTCTGGACGTAACGGGCCCGGGTTTCATTGTGACTTTAAGGGTCCCCGCCCACCTAGGACCATCAGGGCAGATGGTGATGACAATCAGGTCAACCAACAAAACCGATGATAATAATAATCAAATAGGCAAGAGTTTTTGGAAATTTTTATTTTATTTTTATGTAAAATGTTTTCATCAGATTATTAACTAGCTATCGTACCTGTGTTCAGGATAATCAACGTGTCCAGCCGTTCCTGCCCCATTAGAGATCGAAGTCTAGTCTTAATACTCTCTTTCGCAAGTTACTTGCGTAAACGATATTGTTAGGATTACACAATAAGCGACGAATAAGTTGGAGTACGTATACCGATGTGCATATTATACTGGGACAGAAGTTTACATGCGTATGGTATGCAACTTCGGCAGGCATCCGAACCTTTTCAAAATAAGCAAATAGCGTTCTTTGCTGTTTGATCTAAACCTAAGCCATCTTCGCCGATCGCTTTCTAGCCTTCATCTTCTTTCTGCCTCTGGAACGTGATCATCCCAAATAGTTTTAGAAAGTTCATTGAAACTTTTTAAAAAGATTCGAGTTCCTCTGAAAGCAGTTCTCGATCGACGTTAACAATTGATGCGATTGATACAAATTCTTCTCCAAACTTTTAATAAGTTCATAAGATTTAAGATAGCCTAGTGTAGGAGTTCGGAGATATTGGCTTACCGAGGTAGAAAAATCGAAAATTTTCTTAAATGCAATAACTTGCAGAATAGTTTCCGTCAATGCCTTTGTTTGAAATGAAACCTTTGACTTGAACTCCGTGCTCGAAGATATGGCACATGATGGTGGTCAAGGCTTTGCCTTTGGCTCACCATCTTGTTTTTCCGATGTTCTCCAGTCGCCTCAACTTGTCTCTTCCAGATGTCATTTCTGCAATTGTCTCCACCCAAATAGAGGTGCGCTCAAATGATTCGTGAATAAACAGCCTTGCAGACTCCAAGAGGCCAAATAAATTCCTTGCCTCAGTACAGCTTGACGTGGCACCGGTCAACACCAAATTCAAAACGTGCGCGCAATAATGTGTGAAAATTAAGTTTGGCACTTCTTATCTCAGTTTGGGTCTACTTTAGCACGGAAGCTGACTTTAACAGGTGAGCATTGGTGGTGTAAACAAACCAATACTTGCCACAGTAGAGATAAGGAAAAGTTTGGGGAATATACTTTCTCGCAGTATTTCTCGCAAGATATTTAAAGTCTCAAATTGGATTTTACTTGAGGTTAACCTATAAGTATTCTGAGGATGTAAGCACACGATAAAAAGTGTCGCTCTTCAAATTTTCATGTGTTTTAAAGAGCAAATTCTCTTCTGCTCATTTTGTTGAAGTATTGAGCTTAAAATGCGTCAATTACATCAGCGTTTCTCTTTAGTTTTGGTAGCGGGAGTGTGCTGTTTTATTTGTGTGTGCAAGGATTTGTTAATCTATTGTACAACAAAAATGAAGTAATGACGAAACGCTTGGTGTTGAAATAGTCGAACTGTCATGTTTCCGGGCTTGTATCTAAAGTAGGCTGTCGTCTACGAATAAGAAATTAAATGGAGTGGCCTAACAGAAAAGATTTCCGTAGCCAATACTAAAGGAGTGTAAGTTGACACGCCCACAACAAAATCAGCACAGGACAGGCTGAAGAAAAAACATTTATATGAGGTGCTTTGGAGCAATTTTTGAAATTCTGGAGAAATCTGTTTAAAAATTGCAATTTAAAAGCAGCAATACTATTCATTAAAATTTGTAATTTTTGTTAGAGTTTTTGTCACATTAACACATTGTTAAAACAAGAAATTTAATTTTAATTTAAAAAAGTTTTCATCTTATTTATTGTTATTATTTATTCATCAAAATTTAATTACACCTCCGCATTTGGCGATGAGTTGAAACGAAAATATGGCTGCCGAAAAAAAGGTGAAGAAAGTCTATCTTAACAACAACTCAAATATTTATATCGCGAAAGAAAGTTATTTTCTCTACTTTACCTGTGAAATGAAATCCCGAGGCGTTTCAAATACCTTGAACACTTCACACATCATTGCAATTAATTGTTAAACTTGGACTTTTTTCAAATATTTTTGACAAAACACGTAATAGTTTTATATTTTTGATCATCAAACACGCTGATAAGAGCTTGCACATTCAAGCCTAACTGTGTTAATTCTGAGGTTATATAGTAAGTGCTCGATAAGCTTCGCTTGTTGATTTCCCGTACTGGCACCATGCTGACCACCCGCTCTTGTGGGATTCCATTCTTAACATAACGAACGCAAATTGCAGCTTCATTGATAATGGCAACATCCTGACAAGAATCCACATTGAGGCTAATAGATTTCGCATTTTGGATTTCTTTGACTATATATTTTTTGACGTGACGAGCGCATATATTTAATAATTTATTTATGATGTCTTTTGACATAATCACCACCTTTACTCTATGAACATTCCGAGCCTGACAACTACAGGAAATAAGAGTCATGGAAATTAGTAGCGGGAGAATTTGGAATGGAAGACGGTAATTCTTAAAAATTTATACAAAGAACAGAAATTTACTTTTATAATAATAAGGTAATGCAAGAACCTAATGGAAAAATTTACGGGACACTTGCTGTAGCCCGAGCTAATGTGGGCTGAGCTAAATGTAGCTCTGCTTTTAAAATCTGGGATTCTGTCTGGAAACTTTTTGGGGCTACAAACCCAATTGCCTGACGGGTTACTCAGGATCGATTGTGGTTGCCACGAGGGGTACAGACATCAATCCCGAAAAGCAGTAAAACTCGCGGATCATTTACAACAGTGGTGTCCAAACCTATGCCCGCGGGCAAGTGAGCTTTTGAGCTTTTAAATTCGTATATGCACTTGTTTGGCTGTATTCAGTTTCCTGTTTTTGCGTTTCTTAATTGTTAAAGCATACAAAAGTTAAAAAAAATTGTCATATTTAATTAGTTTTGTAAGCAATTATACAATATCTTAAGATGTACAACCTTTTGCATACATTTTAAGGTTCTAAATTAAACAAACAATACGAAACGCTTCTAAAGCTTTTAAGCATTTCTCACATTAAGTCGGGTGAGTTTGGCCATCACTGATTTACAAGCTAACAACATAATAGGTCTGTTCGTTGACGCCACTCCGAGTCAAAAAGAGTCATTTAGAGCAATTTTGTACTCTACCTGTGTTATTTGAGAAAAGAGAAGGAATCTTCTTGCGCTTTTTGTGTTCTTTGAGAAAAGAGTGATACTCCTTTCCACTCCTTTTGTGTTATTTGAAAAAAGAGTGGCAATCTAGATTACTTTAGAGCGAACTTTTCTGCTCCGCTTTAAATAAGGTGCAGCTTTTGACGTTTAAGATCGAGTGATTTGAAAGTGACTTTTTGTTAATCAAGTTAAAAAATTAAAGTATTGTGCTGCAAAATGCAGAAAGTAACAATGGTAAATTCTTGTTTGGAAGATATTTATGTGACATGCTCGCGAAATACTGCGAAAGGATTAAGGACAGGTTTGTTGTTTAAAAATTTTTGAATGATAATTATATTCAAAACACAATGACAATCAGCTGTTAAGAGTGGAGTATTGCATCCAATCTGGTTTTGCTACTCGGATTAGAGTAGAGCTGTGCGCTGCTATTTTATACTCTGCTCTTTTTGAATCGGAGTAGAGTCGAGCCGAGATCTGCGCCACTCTGAGTGGCCTCCGCGAACAGACCTAATTATTGCAACGAATATTCATAAACTTGAAATCTGTTATGTGAACAGAGGTGACGATATGCTTTCTCTTAAAATAGCCGCCTGTTTACTTATATCATTTTCAATAAATCCATATCTTTCTCCATAAGCAGCTTTTGTCATCCTAAAGGATTCATACAACTTATCGTCATCACTTTGCCATTCCGGAACAAGTTTGGATTTCTCCTAGCTGTTTTCTTTTTTTATAATTTGATGTTCCCAATTTTTTTCTTTGTGCCTATAATAGAAGCACACGTTCACATTTCAGAGACAATAATTCTCTTAACTATTAAGCAGCCGTCATTGCCAAGTATAAAAAGTGAACTAAAAACCAAAATTCTGATTTGTTTTGGGCATGAAAGGTATCAGCATTGCAAATGCTAAAGACTCGTCGCGCGATATCCCACCGCGACCGATGCGAATAATTCATTTCACAGCGTCGCGCCTCGTCGCAGCGAGTTCGGTGTGACACCCACTTAAATCTACATAACTGTAGTTTTTGGCAAGTGTAAAAAAAATTTCATTTTGGCATGAGTTTCTTCTATTTGGTGGGCGCGAGAAAAATACTAATTAAAAAAAAAATAGATGAAGACCCAAATACGACACTTGAGGCACACACGACCAACTTCGCAGTATGATGAATTTATTTTGGTTATAAATTCGTGGGCGCTTGCATTATTTGAATTAATTGGTGATTGAATTTCATTTAAAACTAAGCAATCAGTTAAAAGAAAGTTGGTGAAAATTCGATTAGTCAGCTGTGAAACTAAAAAAAACGGAAATCGGTCTACGCATTACGAAGTTAGGCCCCACCCCAACATTGGTGTACAATTTTTTTTCTTAGTAAGTAGGGAGCATTCTCTATACAAAACACAATCATCTACATCGTTCCACGCATTACGAAATTAGGTTTCGTCCTCTCCCCTACCTCAAATTAATACAACAATAAGAAATGGGTGAAAAATCGGTCACAAGATTTTATTGTTACTTGGGCATCTGTGAAATAAAATAAAATCGTTTAAAAAGAAGATCGCTGGACCGAATTTCATAACATTATGGTACTTTTAGATCATGTTGACGTTAATAAGCTTCGATTGGCACGAAATCGGTATTATTCTTTATTCCTTATATTTCGTGCAGGAAAGAAATGTATACGTACTTACATATGGATGTAGGTACATGCACACATATCCTTCTTTTCAAAAATTTGAACCCATTCCAATGACTTCCCTATATGCTAGGAAGTTAAAAACTGCTACGTACAACGATAGAAACTGTGGTTAAAAAATTTAAATTTTAAAAATTTAGAATGGAACAATTGTGAGTTGTGAATGCGGACTGGAAAGTGTTTTCGAGAAAAATGCGATTGAAAGTTTAAGGACAGGAATAGAAGATATCAGCAAAATTTATCTTGCAAATCGCTGTAAACGTCGTAAATTAAAATTTTGTATTTACAAAACTTTGTAGAGCCAGGCCACATAAAACGTACTTTTTCCGTCATCGGACCTACGTACTTATGGCAGCAGGTGCACATATTTTTGAAAATATGTACTTTAAGAAAAGGCAAGAAAACAACCGACTGTGGTGTTTCCCCTTAAGGATCACGTGGTTATTATAGATGATTACAAAATATCTTTCTCTTCCTAGTTCTCGTAATCCCTTGTTGGGCATGCAGTGGGAGCAGAATTTCACCCGTTTTGGAACAACAATTGCAAGTGGGGCTACAATTTAAAGTGGATTCCGAACCACTGATATTACTCTGCAACCTCTAATGGCATTTTTAGTGTAATCTGTTGTCAACAGAAAACAACAATAAGCTCCTGCCGGTGAAGTTCGAATAATCTGGGACCTTCGGGATGGAAGGCCGACACGTTATCACTTTTTCCCCCTCCCCGTCTCGTCTGACGACTTAAGACGAAATATGTATATAATTTAAAGTTATACTCGTCCGTCCAGCAGCAGAAAAAACATCGTAAACATTAAAAAGATTATATCGTTTGCCTAATTCTAAATCCCCGTATGTCCCAAGGGGCACATTACAGAGGAGAAAGGAATAATTTTAATGGGAAATTATTTATTAAAAACTGATTTCTAGTCAAAAATTAACAAAATAATATTTCATAAAATCCAAAAACAAGACTTTTCAAAGCTCAAACAGAAAATAAATATTGAAATTTCCAAACACGTTCGGCGTTTCTGATTTTTCTGGACGCCTTCAAAAGTAACTGAAAACTAGATGTTAATCCAACAAAGGGTGAAGTGCTTTTCGTACATTTTTGTATATTTGAAAACAATATTAGCTTTTAACAGAATTAAAAATCAGTTTCCGGAAAAAAACGTTTGATTGAAAATGTTTTTTCTTCTTTCAAATTTTAGTTTGACGCTAAAAAATTTTTCTTTAGGACATATGAGTCGTTTAATTTGAAAGTAGCCTGTTTCAATTTATTAAAAAATATTAATAGGTTAGGTTAGTTGGCGGTCACCGAATTGTAACCTGTCGGCCTTAGGTTGACCTTAATATGGTTCGTTCTGATACCACTTCGCTTGAATGGATGTTGGTACTGCTGTGCAGTGATTAATTGAACCAGCCGCAGCTACTGAACAACCTGGTTGGTCATTTAGCTCGACGCTGTTCTAGTCAATTAAGGAAGTGTTTGTCAAAAGCCTCAAATTTTCTCCTGGCCAACCGCGGGCATTCACAAAGGAAATACTGTCAAATATTAATAAGTTTAAAATATTTTTGGTGTAGTGATTTTCCATCATATTAATCTTTATAATGAACAAGACTGTAGTATAGGTCCGACGCTTATTAAAATTTAACTATTTTTATTTTAAAATCTCAAAGGTAAAGATCGGCCTGTTTTGCACGGGATAGTCGTGAAAATTAGAAGTTTTTATTTAAGCATTTATTTTGTATCTGATTATCGTTCAAGAATGGAACATATAACATTTATTCGAAAAATATTACAGTAAGTTACATAAACAACCCCTTCAACAGAGACTGTTTGTTGAGTTTTTACCACTTTTCACGCATTTTTGCTATATTTCGGTAGAGTAGAGTTGAAACACTTGTTAATAAAGATTGGTTCAATTTGGTTCATTCAGCGCATCTGTGTGATAGAAAACAAAAAACTCGCGAGCATTCGCTAACGTCTTTAACTTGCGTCGAATCTTTATTGTTTTTCTAAAAAAACATCATAAATCTTAGTACTTTATAATTCACGGAGTAAAAGCATTAAAAAAAAGTAATATTATAGGGATACGTCAATAGGCTAAAAGCGGCCAATCTTTACCCACTTCCTTTGGTAGATTTTACAAGGTTACTTAAGCCACTTACAAAATAAGCGGCTCAAAGTACATATTATGAAATAAATATCAAATATTGTGCTCGGATCCAGATGGTGGCGGGAGGATTACGGGGTTATAACTAAGTTATACTTCACGTTTTACGTTTATTTGAAAATTCTATGTATTGAAGCTCTAAGGCCACTATTAGCATTGTGGAAGAAAATGTAATAAAAGGTAGTCAATCAGTGGTAAGAAATCCTATCTGAAAAAAATTGATTGGGCACGCGTATGATATGAATCCTATCCTATCTGAAAAAAATTGATTGGGCACGCGTATGATAGGATTCAGTATTTCGAAATTTTTTATAAAAAGTTTGGTATGTTCAGTATAATTTTCATTGAAAGTATTAACTAAAGCCTACATTCATTCCCGGAGGACCTAGGTTCCAGACCCACCTCTGGCCACAGATGGCTATTTTCTGATGTCAATAGATTATGTCGGTGGTTCGGAATCTATATGAACTTTGCGGGTATCATAAATTACAGACCTACTGCGGCAAGCCGTTGAGCGCGGGAACTGTGATTACTGTATCGAAAATACCGAGCGTTGTATGTGGGAAACTGAGATCTTTCAGTTTTACAATTTGAATCAAATCAGTTTGGCTTTGAAAGCTCTTCGGTGTTCATGTTTATTATATCGGTCGTTTCAAAATACATATTTTGTCTATATTTTCGTAATAATTATTCAAGTTTTTATCGGTTCGAACATGGATTGGGACAACGGCGGATTTACGGTGGGGTTTTCGGGTTCAAATCCCCTCCTCCCCATGAAGACAGCAATTTTTCTTTTTCTTAATGATTGCTCGGAAAAGTATCATTCCTGAAAATATTTTATTCAAAATATTGAACGTATAAATTTTTTATCATTAGCAATATTTGAACTTCTCACCCGTTCAGTCTTATTATTCCCCAAAAATCTCACCTTGTGCCTTATATGCTAGACAAACGATAAGCATGAATGATCATTTGAGGAGGAATGATCATTGCACAGCCTGTGTGTCATCACGGAACAATTAGCATTCCTATCGTCATTGCATGAATTACGTCCCTGCAAGCTCATTCAATGCCAATGAGCATTCCTACTTGTTGTTTGGGGCGGTTGCTATGGTGAAATAAGACAACTTAGTGGAAAAATTTACAAAATTGAAAAAGATGTGCAATTTTTAGCAAACCAGTGTCGTGTGTCCGTCAGAGCACGAATGATCATCGCTCGAATGACGTCATTGAAGCAATGAGCATTCCTGCTTATCGTGTGTCTAGCATATTACAGACAGGCGGACGGAGGGACAAACAAAAAATCTAAAGATTCTTTGCTGATATAAAACCGTAAAACCTAAACCATGTAAGCCTACACATGAACTTCTTTCGTCTTTGTCAATTAGTAAACTTAAATTAAGTAGGTGAAAAGAGTAATGCAAAACATCAAGCTACACAATTTATGACGGTTACCAATGATACGACCGTAAAATAATTACAGATTGTGATTCCGATTATGTGGTTGATGATAACGACTCAGTAAATGATTTTTCTGAAGCGAAAAATTCATATAGTGGTGGTTTTCCTCTTTTGAGAAGACAACCTAGGGTATTTCGTGTATCTATTCTGATTTTGAATGATCAAACACCGACGATCAGGACCGTGCACAGGATTTGCTCCTTTAAGGGAGGGGGGTTATCTAATTTCATAAAAACAAAATAAAGTAGCTATACAAATCAAATTTTTCCTAATCAAGAAGTACAAGAAGTATTAACAATTAAAGCTGCTCAATTATGAAATGTTTTCTTGAGTTTGGGGAATGAAGACTGTCTCTATTATTGTTGCCTACTTCTGTCCCCACTTCAATACAATAATACATAATGATTAATTATGCAAATAGCTTTATTTCAACACCTCAACTGAAGCAGATTTCATGCTTGCTTTGCCTTCTAAGCATAATCTACGATTGCAAAATATCGATTTATTAACCAACATGTAATTAGGAGATTGCGGAGGTCCAATGATATTTAAGTTAGGCCCAAGCTTAAATTCCAATAAGGTCTAAAGCCTGGACGGAAATCGAAATGCCTGCATAGTAGGTTTGGTATACAAGTTTGGCCCATCAGTGGCGACTATGGTTGGCAGAGGTATCCGCTTTCGGGAGATTGTACTCACTTATCATATTACTGGGAGCGTTCACTTCTCTCACCTACCCAGCTCCCATACTTTTCCTAAATTAGTAATTTTTCCTTCATATTAAAATCCTCATGTAAATTTTATCTGTCTTTTCACTCCCTAATTCCAATGCTACATCTCAAAAGATTTGCATTGCATTAAGCATTGTTTGGTGTAAAAATTCAAACAAATTGAATATTCAAAGTGTAGAATCTGAATTGATGAACATAAGTTTTTCTTTATTCTGTAAAGAATTTAATGAATTTCCAGAGCGAGCACTCTGAAGGGTCAAAAACTTCTTAAAGAAATAAATATAATCAAAAGTATTAAAATAAAACTGTATTATTTTGGAAATAAAATTGAATCAAATGGATAAATTAGTACAATTAATTAAAGTTTGCTTTTCAAATCCTAATTTCATACAATAAAGTGAGCTTTTTACTTTTATCGTCTTTCATATTCCAATGTAATTTTCCTTTATTAAGCATCGTTTTCTTAATTCCCGTAACTATGTATGGAGCACTGGGTGGGAGAAAAACTTTACTCGATTCGACAGTAACAACTGCAAGTGGATCACACATTAAGGCGGATTCCGAATCACCGATATTACTCTGCAACCCCAATAGCTTTTCACTTAAATTGTTCTAAGCAGAAATAAAAAAATAACAAAAACAGAATTCCTTAAAAAACTTGCTTTTCTTAAAAAATAATTTTGAATAATTAAAAATTCTTTGATTCAAGAAGGATTGAATGAAAAGTGAGGCGTGCGCACTTTGTACGAGTGTATGCTTACATTACTATCTAAAATTGTGTAAATCGTGTGATGCTATCATGTCTTAGATTTCACAATGACCTATATCTGCTAATCAGATAGATTAATACTATAAAACATAGTTTTTTATTTATTTTAAATTCATACCTCCACATTCCGTATTTCCACCCCTTTCATACAATCATGCGTTTAGTCATACAGCACACCTTGCTTTTCAGTTGTTCTTGAATCAAAGAATTTTTAATTATTCTAATTTTCGTTTACTTTTTAGTACGACTTTCGTCTTAAGAAAAGCAAGTGTTTTTAAGAATTTTAGTTTATTTTTTTTACTTTCTACTATTTACTCATACTAATTATTATACATTGCCTAAGCTTAAATTAGTAGGGTAATTTGGGTTTTAAAGCAACATTATATATTTAAATTTCACAGATGCTTGTAAATTATTCAAACTTTTATTATAAAGAGCAGAGTGAACTGTGAACTTTTTGATTCCTGAGATGCAATGCTAAATTAAAAGAATATGCAGAGCACTATCCCCCCCCCCCCCCCCCTCCCCCATCCTTAGCAACTATTCAAAATTTCATGAAGTAGTTATGTCAGGAAGTGTGTTAAATAGAGGAGGCAAGTCAGCCGACGTGCGGCCGTCCTTCGCCCCCTACGTAGAAATATTCGCGAAAGTAAAGTTGGAATATTATTTTGTCATCCATCCTTAGTAACTATGCTAAATTTCATAAATTAGTTATGTCAGCAAGTGTGTTAAACAGAGAGTACATGATTTGAAGCCGAACGTTCTGAGCAAACAAGATTGTCAGTTAAAGATAAAAATAGTTTTTTAAAAATAATTTGAACCGACTTCACAAAAAGCGCTACGACCAACTTTTTTTCATTATTAGCAATGGGGTATTATATTCTATACATCCAAAAAGGAATTATCCAAATCGGTCCACGCATTACGAAATTAGATTTTACCCCTTACCCCATCCCACCACACCAACATTTTTTTTGACATGGTACCAATCGGGGAACATACTCTACCCAACGAAGAAATAATCTTCCAAATTAGTCCACGCGTTACGAAGTTAGACTACCCACCACCCCCTCCCCTGCCTGTCCACCCCACCACGGGGTCAAATTCAATTTCAATTCAAATTCTCATTATTAGCACTGGGGGATGATAATCTATACAATAAAAAAAGAATTATTTAAATCGGTCCATGCATTACGAAGTTAGGTTTCACCCCCACTCCTCCAACAATTTTTTTGACATTCTACCAATCGGGGAACATACTCTACCCAACAAAAAAGAATCATCCAAATTTGTCCATGTGTTACAGAGTTAGACTACCCCTCCCCCTCCCCACCCCACACTAGGGCCAACGTTTTTTCATTGTTAGCAAAAAAAAAAATCATTCAAAATTCATTCGGTCCACATGTTACAAAGTTACGTTTCACGCCCCCCAACATGGTACCAATCGGGAAACATACTCTACCCAAAGTCAAAATCGGTCAACGCGTTACAAATTATACCCGGTCACACATAAAGTTTTTTTTTTTTTAAATACATTTTGAACTTAGAACCTCTTTGTTTTTGGGAAGACGGTTAAAAAGCGAATAATAACAAGCAATAAAAAGGAGGGTTATGAGTTTAACAGTCTATGTATGTATGTTTGCAAGTACGAATGTTTATCTGCTCCCTTGTAGCTCCTAACATACTTAGCAGATTTGGACAAATGAGACGTCCTTGTCGCAGGGCGGGGTTGCGGTCTGTTTCCTCGTAGCTCCTGAACTACTCCTCCGATTTGGACAAATGATATGTCATTGAATTTGTATGAATGCTCCGCGTAACAGCTGATGCTGTGCTACTAACCATATATCCTAGGCTAGTAGCACAGCGGCGGCTGATCGGGGCGTGCTGAATTAGAGATATATATGATAGTATATACTAAGGGCTCTAAATACAACTTAATTTTTATACATGCCTTTTATTAATATACCAGTACAAAATTCGAGAAAACCCTGAAATGTTTTAAATAAAAACTAAAGTTAAAAAACTATAACCCAACTGCCTTTTAAGGATTGTAAACAAGACTTAGTAGCTGGACGTCTATTGTGTATATATACGTAATGAAATATTGGGCTACGTAAACGCCGTAGTCGCACGTTTTATCCCAATCAAGATTCATTTTTAATAACATGGGACTATGGCGTTTACTTAGCAAAATATATAATATATATAATATATAATAATACGTATGTATACGTAAGTTCAAATAGTCACAGCGTGTAGTATTTAACTTTATTTTTTTATTAAGTACATTTGTTTAAATAGAAGCTTTTTAAATTTTTGTTTGTATATAATATTATTTCTCTGTGGACTTAACTTTAAAGTTTCAAATTATTTATACGTAGTCGTCCATAACAATGCTAGGATTTCTAAAGTGCACGTAATTTAAATTTCCAATTATCAGTGAAAGGTAATTAAATTTGCACTGAAAGAAACTTCGATAGCCAAATTAGCCATCTGAGAATCAAGCTGAAAATATTTAGCAAGGTACTGTCGCAACAAAGTGAAAATTTGGAGAAAATCATGGTAATTTGTAACCCTGGAAGAATATCAATTACAAGAAATGAAATCGCTGTCTTGAGAATATTTTCAACAGTACAAAGGATTGAATTATTTAATACCACTGGGAACAGCCTTAAAATGTGTAATATAATAGCTTCAGCAGGGAAATTTATTTCGTGGGTAGTCCGTCAATTAAATACAGGACAAATGTAAATGCAGACTTTGTTAATTTTGCAGATTTTTTTTGGAAACAGCGTATTAGGTTAATTAACAATTGCGTGGTTCGAAACAGATATTTCTGTACGGAATTTTGCATTGGAAATCTGTAGTTGAACATTGTTATGCATAAACTGTCAAATCCACAGAGTATGATACTAATGATATGAAATAAATTAATTCAATAACATTATGGTTTATTAGATTTGATAAACAGCTATAAAATGATGTCGTATTTTCGTTAAAACAGGTGGCAGATTTCTGCATAATAAAGAACAGTCCTTCCTTTACAATTTGAAACAATTAACTCATTTTTTAGTGTTTGTGGGTCGGATCGGTTTCGTATAACGTCGTCCAGTTATGCATATTGCAATTTCCTTTTGGTGTTTTTGTGTTTAATTAATGAATCAAATTACATAGTACAATTATGTAGTTATTTTGTTCGCGCTAGAACGGGCTGCACATTGTTTACATCTTTTTCGGTTTTCGTATTTCATGACTGCTTAAGTTTATTTATTTTTCATCGGTTGGTGCATATGTAAGTCTTTGTATTTGTTACTGTTATAAAGGGTATTTATGAATTAAAAAACCCTAATGTATATAATTCTTCTAAGTCACTGAACTCCTCCCTAAACAGCTGGACCGATTTTGATGAAATTTTTTTGTGTGTTTGAGTGGATCCCTGGATGGTTTAGATTCACAATTGGACCCGGTAGGTGGCGCTGAAATCGCGTTCAAGGAAATTAATTTTTTTATTTTTTGACGAAATTTTATTTTTTTTAGACTTTTTGCATATCAGAACATATAATCACAAAATTTCACAAAATTTCTGGCGTAGTCGAGTGAAGAAGGTATTTATTGCACGCCAGCAGTTCCTTTCTTCATAGCACACTCACTTTTTAGTTGTTTATGTACTATAACATCTAGCTTTGATATCAAATTCCAGCTTTCTAGAAATTTTATATACAGACTTGCACCGCCTTTATGGGTGGTTTCAGGGTGAAAGTTACAGATTTCTTAATTTTCTCATTGTTTGCGTACAGAACCTAGTCTGCATACCAAATTTCAGCTTTCTAGGGCTTTTGGACGTTTTGAAATTATCTTATGAGAGATTGTTAGGGTAGTGGGTTGGGTTGTGTAAGGGGTGTTGTTTTGGGAGTGTAACTTTTTACACAATAAAGATATCAACGGATCCAAGAAGAGCTACGGGAAGAACTGATCTCGCACCCGGGGTCCATGGCATGGTGGCCGTGCCGCTCAACGAATTGATTCAACTCCGACTCCGCCTTATTTATTGCGATTGAATATATGAGTTGAATTATCTATTATTATCTAAGAGACTCGGTGTGACTTTCAATGAATGAGTGAGATTTGTTTTCGGTCTGCGCGGTAGCTGTTCAGGATAAACAACTTGTTTTTGCCTGGATAAAACTGCTTGCAATCTAAAAAGTAATTTTTCGAACATACCACAAAGCTTTGAAATCAGCTGCTCATAAGTAAGGGGGGAGGGGGGGTGCAGGCACGGATGCAGGGCGACAATGGGTGTGCTTACAGTACAGTTACAGAATCTACTTGATTCACGAATAAAATTTCTTAGTTATTCTACAAAAAGTAAAAATTCTCATTCTAACCAATATATTTTTCGGAATAATAAAATTTTTTCGCTCTGTACTCTGTGAAAACGAACGAACTAACGAAAACAAGAGGTAGGCTACTGGGCATACGGAGCGGAAGATCGTAGAGCTGTAAGCCCTGTTGAGATTCCTTAGGAAAGCAGGATGTCTATGAGATCATGGTAAATAAGAAGTCTGGTTCCCCATGAATCTATGGGGCGCAATGGAGCCATCTAGAGGTATAGGTGAAGCGGGATAAGGGTAGCTCAGCAGCACCGTTCTTACCTAACCTAACATTCTGGATTTTCCTTAAATTTGATTTTGAATAATTTATTTTAAGAATAGAGTTCGATATTAATTCTTAACTACGGAACTACGGAAACTGTAAACCTCACCTACCTAAACGCACGGATAAGGAGAAACTTCTTTCGTCTTTGTTAATTAATAACGTTTAATTAAGCAGGTGAAAAATAGTAATGAAAAACATCTAATCAATTTTCAAAATTTACAACAGTTACTAATGGCTTATGGTAGGTTAGGTAAGGGTGGCTGTCTAAAACTTCACACTTAGGCTGAAAAGGCCCATAGTAATACCACAGTTAAGGCTGTGCACTCAATCTGTTAAGCGCCTAAGGAGAGAGCTCTCTAGGATGCCGAGCTAAATCCCTGTCATCAGTATAATCTAAGTTCTCAGGGAGCCAGCAGATATTATTGGCAAAAAGGTTATAGCCCTGCCGCGTAGCCAAGAGCCATTTAGAGCTCCTGATAAACCGAAATAGATCCCTGACATCAGTGGAGCGTAATTCGGTTAACTCTTTAAAATAGGGGAAGCCTTAAAACCTATTCCTACAATTGGTTAGAGCCAGTCAATCGTAGAGGAGGTGGAGTATGATTTAACAAAAACTGCCCAAAATGACGACCACGACAACGCTTATTATCCTTCGCCCGAGTGAGATGAGCTCTCTTGACCGCTTTGGATGAATCTTGATCCAATTCAACCGGGTAATACGGCAGGTGTGTTCAATCTTGATGGATGATTGTGCGATCTCCAGTCTGCGTGTGGCTATCGGCTTGCCAAGCTGTTGATCAATGTCCGAATCGAAACGAATAGTACCGATTCTGGCTAGCTAGTTCCGCGGAATGTCACTATGCCCAGATGTCCAAATGAGGCATACATTCCGACGCTCAGCAATGTCATTCAAAGTTGAGCGGCATGCTATGGCCTTTTTGGAGGCTGTATACCTTCCCGAGAAGATGCAGATACGGCTTATAGTAACTAAACTGTGATACAAACATTCGTGTATTTACTGTTTGCAGATATCTGGTAAAAACATACGGAAACAAATCTAAGGTCATCCATCCTTACTTGTATAGATTTATATTAATACGGTGTTTAGTTAGGATTAAGGATAATTAGAAATAAAACTATTACTTTGCATTTTAAACTATTCAATATTTATTAAGGTCTGTACAGGTCTAGAGATCGACGCAAACTAAAACTAAACTGTGAGAGCAAGTGTTACAAAATTGCTGTATACATGGTATATAGTTCTTGATATAAGCTAGCAAATATATAATAATTTCATGAGAGATTCCTACGTAACTAACTGGAATTTGTTGAGCCGATGTCTTCTGTTGGTGATAAATTGAGTTGGCTAAGAGTGATGTTAAATGATTAAACATTCCGCCCGCCTCGTGTGGTGCCACGAAAGGGTTGAACTTCCGCCCGCCATGAGACACTAACTATCAGTACCTAAGTAAGGCTAGAATTAGAAAAGAAACAATTAATTATTTGTGACTATAGGAAGTACACAAATCTTAGTAATAGGCCGCTTAATACAGCCTCCTTGATGTTTTATAGTGACAACCCTAACATTTCCATCTGAACCTGGATGGGTATCTAGAATTCTACCAAGGAGCCACTTAGATGGAGGCAGTCTGTCTTCTTTAATTAATACTAAATCATTCAGTTTTACTGGCGCTTCCTTTTGTGTCCACTTATAGCGATATTGTAAATGATGAATGTACTCTTTATACCATCGATTCCAGAAGTGCTCATTCATGTTCTGGACAAGCTGCCAACGACTGAGACGATTTGCTTGGCAGTCTAATGTAGTAACTTCGGGGACTGCTAAAACACTGTCACCAATCAGAAAGTGTCCTGGTGTGAGGGCAAGAAGCTCATTAGGATCATCACTCGCAGAATACAAAGGTCTTGAATTTAGGCATGCTTCTACCTGTGCCAGCACTGTGGGCATTTCCTCGATTGTTAAAATGTGATCACCGATTACTCGTTTGAGATGATGTTTACATGATTTAATGCCTGCCTCCCACAAACCTCCAAAGTGAGGTGCGCCTGGAGGAATGAAATGCCAGTTAACACCTTGTGTTAGTAGGAGGTCACCTAATTTATGGTTCTCTGGTTTCATGAGTTCACGGACATGATGTGTGAGTTCTTTATCCGCTGCTACAAAGTTGGTTGCATTATCACTGTAGAGCGTATTGCAGCGACCCCGTCGTGCTACAAACCTCTTAAAAGCAGCTATGAATGCTTCGGTTGATAGATTCATAACTAGTTCAATATGACAAGCTTTTGTTACGAAGCACACGAACAAGGCTATATATGCCTTAAATGAGCGTTGTCCTCTCCCATGCACGGCTTTAACAAGTATAGGACCCGCATAATCCACTCCACTGTGAAGGAAAGGCTTAGATGGACGGACCCTGTCGATCGGCAAATTACTCATAACTTGGGTCTTTGTTTTTGCAGCATATCTAATGCACGAAAGGCACTTCCGAATGTATTTCCTTACAACGCTCCTCCCATTAACTATCCAAAATTTATTGCGAATGTGATGTAATGTAAGTTGAATGCCGCCGTGTAGAGTCTCTTTATGTGAATGTGCAACTATAAGATCCGTAAAATGATGGTCTTTAGGCAGAAGTATAGGGTGTTTTTGATCATACGTTAAAAGAGAATCTTTAAGTCGTCCACCGACTCGGAGGAGATGTTGATCATCAATAAAGGGATCCAAGAATCGAAGTGAGCTTTTCGCAGGAACCGAATTACATTTTAATAACCTTGTTATTTCCTGATGAAATCTGAGATTCTGAACGTTTTGTACATGTGTGAATAAAGCCGCATCCATTTCTAATGGAGTAATACTACCACGGACCCTTTGCGGTTGCTTAAGACGTGAATTATTGATAAAACGACGACAGTATGCAGTCACTCTGAGTAGTTTGGATAAAAGAGAGTAGCGACAAATTAGGTCTTAGTGACCGTCTAACTTAACAACTGTGCACTTCATTATGGTTGATTTTCGTTCCTCTGGTATCGAAGATATAATTGCCGATGACTCTTTAGGCCATTGGTTAGAGTGCTGGGTTAACCACTTAGGTCCATGCCACCACAAGGGATGCAATTGTATGTCTGAAACTCGAACACCTCGCGTTAAGCAATCTGCAGGATTCTCCTGGGAGGAAATATGACGCCAAGTTGCAGTTGGTATTTTCTCATGAATATGTGATGTACGATTGGCTACAAAGGTCTGCCACCTTGCAGGATGATCCTTTAGCCAGGCGAGGACTATAGTCGAATCAGTCCAAGTGCAACTAGAGCCGATGTCAATGTTCAATGACCCTTGAACAAAGCATAATAAATCCGCTAACAGAGTTGCTCCACAAAGTTCAAGACGAGACAAAGAGATTGTTTTCAAAGGACTGACTCTTGTTTTAGCTGCTAATAGTGAAACTTGAATGTTGTCAAAATCATTAGATATGTAACTGCTCCATATGCTGCTAAAGATGCGTCACAGAATCCATGTAGCTCCACAACTGGAGATGAGTTATTGATACCTAACCATCTATCTATATGAATTGTTCCGATATTTTCCAAGTCACATCTGTATGTTTTCCACTCACTCAGTACTTCCAAAGGAAGTTCTTCGTCCCACGCTAGTCCGATTAGCCATAGCTTTTGCATTAGGATTTTAGCTGAGATAGTAACGGGTGAGAGCCATCCCAGCGGATCGTAAATTCTGCTAATATCTGATAGCACAGTACGTTTTGTGATGTGCTCTACACTGGGAAGATTAATGTGGAATGATAAATGGTCGCGTGTGGAATTCCAGACAATTCCTAGAGCCCTGATTTCCTCGTTTGATACTAGCCTTGAGGAGTTAGGCAGAGCCTTTTCTTCCTCAGAAATGTCCGTCAGCAGATCCAATGAATTAGATAGCCACTTACGTAGTTTAAACCCACCCCTTTGAAGTAATGCATCGACTTCCTTTCTTAGTGCAGCTGCTGACTGGAGATTGAAGCAACCGAACAGAGCGTCGTCCACGTAGAAGTTCTCTCGTAATACCTTAGCTGCTGTTGGAAATTCTAACTCATGATCACTGGCTAGTTGTCTCAGTGTTCGACATGCTAAGAAAGGGGCACATGCAGTACCGTAAGTGACAGTTAATAAACGATAACATTGAATTGGGTCGTTAGGATTTCGCCGCCAAAGTATCTTTTGCAGATTAGTATCGGGATGTTCAACTCGAATTTGCCGATACATTTTAGTTATATCGGCTGAGAAAACCCAAGGGTACATTCTCCATTTTAATATGACAACTGCAACATCGTTTTGCACCTTAGGACCTACGTGCAATATATCGTTGAGTGAGGAACCAGAGGTAGTTTTCTGAGATGCATTAAAAACTACACGTAGCTTAGTAGTTGTACTACTAGGTTTTAGCACTGCGTGGTGAGGTAGGAAGTAGGATTGATTTGGATTGCTTTCATTGCTGACTAACTCCATGTGATTAAGTGCGAGATACTCATTTATAAAGTCATCATATAATTTAAATAGTTCATCATTAGTTTGAAATTTTTTCTCTAGCCTTAGAAAAGATGCTTGTGCTGACTGTCGAGACTCTCCTAAGTCCTTGACAGAAGACTTGATAGGAAGCTGTACTGTGTACAGGCAGGTGCCTGTAGAATCACGTGAATGAGTGGTTTCGTAATGACGTTGACACGCTTCTTCGTCTGTTGTGAATTTCTTTCGTTGTGGTATCTCCTCCAATTCCCAAAACTTACGTAACAAATCATTGGTATTATCCAAGTAGGTATGTAGAATTTTGGTAGAGAAGCTTTTTACAGTGACATTTTCGACTGCGCCTGATAATATCCATCCCAATTTTGTTTGCTGAGCAGTAGGTGTTCCAGGTGGTCCTTGTCGAACTCCATTCATTAAAATTTCGGCGTAAATCTGTGCCCCGAGGATGAGATCTATGCGTGCAGATTTATTAAAATTAGGATCGGCTAGTTGAAGTCCATGAATGTGTGGCCAGTTCGTATACTGTAATGTCCGAGAAGGTATTAAACTTGTAAGTGTTGGCATTACAAGTGTCTGTGTAGAAATGACACAACTGGGTTCCGAAATAGACATAATCTCGTGGCTTACTATTGATTCCGCGATTCCAGCTTTACAATCACCAACTCCGATTACTGACATCCGAATTTTTCTTTGAGGTAGATTGAGAGATTTAGCTAAAGAAGTTGTCATGAAGTTGGATTCAGATCCCTGATCTAGAAGTGCACGTGCACGAACAATCCGACCGTTCTGCGCCCTCAACATAACTATTGCTGTAGCAAGTAGAACAGAGGTAGACCTTGGTAGAATGTTTGAAACATGAGCTTTCGTAGATATTGACGACTGATTAATAAGTGACGATGAAGCTGGTAGTGCTCTGTAAGTATCCGTTGTTGTCGAGGCTTCAAAATCATTCGAAGATGTGGACGGTGAACTCTTTGAATGTAATGATGAATGATGATTTTCCTTGCAATATATACAGCGGTAATTTGAAGGACAATTTCGACGAGTATGATTGGACTTGAGGCAGTTCAAACAAAGTTTCTTTTCCGACGCAAGCTTTTGCCGGTCAGGGATTGATTTAGATTTAAATACTTGACAATGATGTAACGCATGGTTGCCGTTGCATAGAATACAATGCTTTGATGATGAAGTATATAACGCGCATACGCTTGAGCGCTTTTGAGAACAATGGAGTTGGGCTCGCCTGTCGGGAGTCGTTGAAGGTTTCATAATATCCAGCATGTGTAGTCGTCCTTCAAGAAAATCAGTCAAAGTTGTTATTTTAGGTACCGAAGTAGTGGAGCATATAGTGGTTTCCCAGTCCTTTCTTGTGTTTTGATCTAGTTTCATTGACAGTAGAAATACTAGCCAGTCATCCCAATCTGAAACAGGTCTGTTTAAATTTTCTAGCGCTCTTGTACATTGAGTAAAACTGTCCAGCACACGACGAAGTTCCGAAGCCGATTCTGCCTTCATATAAGAGATTGACATAAGTGTGCTTAAATAAGAATTAACTAGTAAACGTGTGTTTTCAAATCGCACTTTTAAAATTTCCCAAGCTGAATCGTAATTCGCAGAGGTAATGACAAGATGTTTCAGAAGATCGGATGCTTCTCCAGATATAGCCGATTTCAGATAGTGCATTTTCTGCACTTTGGACAATGTGCTGTTCGTATGAATTAGAGATAAATAAGTGTCTCTGAATGAGGGCCACTCATTATGTGACCCGGCGAATGTAGGAAGCGTAATTTAAGGTAACTTTAATGATACGTTTGGTTCACTTGATTTATTGGATACGTTCAATTGATCTTCATTTCCGAGGAGAGTTGCGTTGAGCTCATGCTGTTCATCGCAAATATGAGCTTTAGCTTCAGTATACAAGCACTCAGTGTCTGAATAAATATCTTTTACAAAATAGCTGTCTTGTATCTTTTCTTCAGCAGTACTTAGATCACATAATTCTTCATGATATTTTTGAAAAGAGGTCCTATACGTTTCAAGTAATTGCATACGAGCTCTTAGAAAACTCTCAGTTCGTTTATCTTTTCCCGTTTTGTTAAAATTAGTTATAAATTTTGCGATTCGTTCGGCGCTCTGAACCGCTTTACTTTTTGCATTGTTCATTTTGATATATTGAGCAAATAATTTATTTGTTGAAATGTTTAAATATTACAACGAGTTGAACAATGTTTACTTAATGCAGCTCGCAAAATAGTCGTTTTAATTAGTTCGTTCACCTCTAATTCAAATAAATGGCGAATATCAGTCTAAAAGAGTTTGTGTATTATATTCACGCAATTGTTATTTACTGATTGAGAACAGAAACTGTCTGCCTGATCGCTTGCACTATGACGTATTATGTACTGCAGCTTAACTGATCGCTAACGTTTTGATATGAGCAATAATAATGTCATGCAGAGAACTGTAGTGGACTCACTTGGTATTATTCCTAAAAGGCGTTTGCTGCTATCGATGTGGGTAGTGGTGTGCACTGTAGGAATTCTGTTACATTTAGAGTAGCACTGTTATGTCTGTACCGTCTTTATAGCTACTAAACTTTCACTGCAATTTTCACTAAATCCACATTCACTTATTCTACTTTATGCGAGGAAAAGTTTCAAAGTTTAGTGTTTTCATTTAATGTCACAAATAATGTTCGATTTGTCCCGAATACGTAATTCGATGATCACCACGTGTCGCGCACTGCACACGTTTTCGCGACGATTTATGCGATGCCAATTGGATCGTAATCCTTTATTATCCTTATCCGGCTCGAAGGACCAAAATGTTTAGTTAGGATTAAGGATAATTAGAAATAAAACTATTACTTTGCATTTTAAACTATTCAATATTTATTAAGGTCTGTACAGGTCTAGAGATCGACGCAAACTAAAACTAAACTGTGAGAGCAAGTGTTACAAAATTGCTGTATACATGGTATATAGTTCTTGATATAAGCTAGCAAATATATAATAATTTCATGAGAGATTCCTACGTAACTAACTGGAATTTGTTGAGCCGATGTCTTCTGTTGGTGATAAATTGAGTTGGCTAAGAGTGATGTTAAATGATTAAACAACGGAGTTGGATCAATAGATTAATGGCACGATCACCACGCTATGGTTCCAGGGTTCTCGGGCTCTACGTGAGATTTAAAATAAAAATTAAAAATTCTCCGTCTCTGGGCTGCTGTCTAGCTCGAAGTAATGCAAAAAAAATAACTCATGTTCCGCCGTTCCCCTTACCCTAATTCCCTTTCGGAAAAAACCATGCTAACGCATCATAGGGTTGTCCCTGGGCTTTGGCTACGTCATAAAATAAAATAATTTGAATTTGAATTAGAATAATATATGTATGATGAGATTAGACGGTTTCAGCTAACTAAGTAGCTATAACGTATCCAAATTAGAGACTTTTCGGGAAAATGATCTTTTCAATTTTACATTGCGGATTAAAGAGACGAAATTTGGTTGGGGTGGCATCTTCTGAAGGATTATAGGGTAATAGTGGGAGAACATGATGTCTGTTGGGTCGTATAATGCATATATATTAACTAGCCACTGCAAAATCTTTTTAAGAGTAAAAATTCTTGCTAAACTGATTCCCAAATTCGTTGAATTTAGAAAATTTATATCAATAGGAACGATAATTAAGGCAAAAAAATGTTACTCCAACTTAAGTAGGTGCATAACTCAACTGATTGAAGTTATAAAACTTGTGTACTTATTTGATATTCAAAAGGTTTTGAAACGTAATTTGGAAACTTAAGTAGTATTAAGAAAATGTGTGCAGACACTCATGTTAAGTATTTGAAATTTTACTCAAGTGCTCACATCTCTTTCAAACCACATAGTATTACCGTTGTTATATTAAGATATTAAGTTTTAATGATGTAACATTAAGGAGTTAACAAAACTTGATATAAACTTAATTTTTTCCTAATTCTACTGAACGTTCGAAGAGCATTTCGCGGGCAATTAATTAGACTTCCTGCAATGGCTTTCAAAATACTCAAGTTAAAACGATTTTTGCACCTGACATTTACGTGATACTGAGTAAGTAGGAGTTTTGAAAACGTATTCACTTCGCATCATTTGATCCAATTTGTTTGTGTATGCGTAGACATAAATTGAAACGCATCATTGAACATAAGGCGGAAGGTGTAAATATTGGTGCACGTTTTTTCTGTAGGATGTATCCCTTTTTTGTAAGTATAAAGGATGTGCTTGGAACTCTTAATGGTACACTGCAACTTTCAGAATCTGGGATTGAATTAATAAAATTTTTAATACTAAAAATGTCACCTATTGCAAAATTAAAATTTTCGATAAGTGAAAGAAGTCAAATCAATTTATTGAAAAAGGTAAATATTGTATTGTCAAAACATCAGTATGCTTATTGAGGGTATGGTCTTGTTCTTATAATATTTTTTCTTTCATCCCTTGAGTTTAGAAATCAGTGAACCCATTGTATCTTCTTAAAGCTTTCTATTCAATATAACCCAAGCTTGTCGGAAAAGGCGCGTTAAAATTGAATACGTTATCATTGCTTTTGGAATCATTTTTTACTATCAGATATAGAGTATATCTAACTACTAAAACCTGTTTTGTAAACACATTAGAAAATTTATCAAAAGCTGCTGTCACCCCATTTAATTGTTACATTGAAGGGGTGGTTTTGGCGGAATTTCTGAATTTCTTGCGTTAAATACTAAGAAGTGTGCAATGTTATTATTACTGAATTATCCTTAATTAAGGCTATTAATCGTCGTTTTTGTTTTAAATCTGTCTCAGAGTAAGAAGTAAATTTGTTAATGATTAAACTAAGGCAAACTAAAATTTCTGGAATGTAGAGAAGACAGGATGTATGTACGTAGTCATTCTCCATATATCATCTGTGGTGTACAGGATAATGTATCCTAATTTTTTATTAATTAAGAGGGTTTCTTTCCTTTTTCAGTTTAACAAAAATTTAAGATGTTTTTGCTTTGATGTTATTTTAATTTTAGCGAAGTTAGAAAGCTTAAAAAACATAGATTCACATGTACGAGGGGCGGCTGAGAAGTCCGCGGCCCGAGATACTTAGCGATTGCATTAGCACTAATTGCGACACTCCTTGGTGGTGTAAATATAACCTTCTTTCGATGATAAGGTCATTAGAAAATTATCTGTTGAAAGACAAACGTCATCATGTCAGCCGATTCGCCTAATTTTAGTAATATTGAACACCGCGTCGTGATAAAGTTCTTCGTAAAGAAAGGAAAAACGCCGAAAGAAATTTTCGAAGACATATCATCAGTTCTTCAGGAATCTGCGTCTTCGTATACCATGGGAAAAAAATGGGCTCGCTTATTTCAACATGGACGAGAGAGCTGTCACGATGATCCCCGCTCGGGGCGTCCTGTGACGGTAAAATTATGGCAGATAGCCGAAGAGCTGCAGATTAGCAAAGAACGGGTTGGATAAATTATGCACGAGCATTTGAATATGAGAAAAATCAGTGCGCGTTCGGTACCAAAAATGCTTCTCGGAAATTGACTACCCACCTTACAGTCCAGACCTGGCTCCCAGCGACTATTTCCTTTTTTCCAATTTAAAAAAGGAGTTACGAGGTCGTAGATTTGCCGATGAAAATGAAATGAAGGAGGCTGTAGAAAGCCATTTTGAGAGCAAAGTAAAGGAATATTTTTTGGCGTTTTTTAAACCTTTCTTTTTTGAAACAATGACCGCGATGTTTCAGGTTCTACGTAACCTATCGGGTTGAAATTTGTTAAAGAATAATTCAAAAAAGATGAACCGTTAGGTGAGATGGACCAATTGTCTTTTTTAAGCTAATATAGGAGAAAATAAGCATTTGACAACGGAAGATGCAAACATGTTTCCTTTCTTTCTACCCTAAAAGGTATTTTTGTTTACATAGTTCTTTTACGGAGTACTTTATATTTCAGTTCTTTATTATATAGGTAAAGCATTTCATCACCAAATATAGCTTCATTTTTTGACAATTCATAAAGCTGAACAAAACTTGTTTCAGGATCATGCCAACGGAATATAAAAGAAAAAAAAAAATAAGCGTAAAATACGATTGAATTAATTCTTTGAATAAGCTCTAGATAGTTTTGAGTTTCACAACACATGCCAGTCAAAAAGTAGATTTAAACTCCTGAATACATTTGTATTACTGGTAGTCTTATCATCTATATTATATCAAGAGATATCACTTAAATAAATGGCCGTAATGTGATACATTTTACATTGAATTCTTTTTCGGTATAAGCACTTTTCAAATTAAGCTTTTATTAAACTTGCAACAATCGTGTATGGGCCAAAATACTTTTTGGTGCCTAAAAATCAGTCTCTTTGGATGAATTTAACTTTTCATGAGAAAACAGTACAAAACTGTGGAAAAATACAGTCATTCATAAATATAATACTATTTTAAATTTAAACAAAATAAAATATAACCAAAAATTTATATTATTTATTCGCAAATTACGGTAACAATGTTGTCTTTCGTAGTAAGGCAGTTGTTTTTCATAGAAAATATTGCTGTCCTGGATTGCCATCTGTTCTCCTAGATGGCGTTGTACTTGAATATCGTTATTAAAGTTATAAGTTTTTTACTTAAAACGTTTAATAAAATAAAATATTTCACATTGTGTCCCCAACAAAGAATAAAATCTTAACTACCTTGCGTTACTCTATGAAAATAAACCTTAAAGTAAGTGTATTAAAATTTAATGAATCTCGGCCAGATATCAGGGCTAACGACTGAATTAAAAATGATGTCCGCAACCAGAAAAAGAAGCAGAGAAAGGTCGACCTTGTTGTCCACGCCGAGCGTCAATCCTTCTACACACAATCAAGTCGCGGACAAGTTTAGGTATTAAGCCACATAATCAAATTAATTCTAATACTAAAAAGAATAAAATAAAATATATGTAAAAACCTTTTATAACCAGCTTTCATTTAAAAACCACTGAACTAATAAAACCACTGAACTAAGAAATTAAGTGAGTTTTTTGAAGGCACTTGTTGGAACATTTTATTTTGTATAAAAATAAAACACACACCTCAGTAACCTGATGATGCCTATATAGGGCGAAACGCGTCGTTAAGTTTGTAAAAGCCGCGAATAAAATTAAGTTTTTGGAACAAAACAAGTGTTTTATTTTTATACATAAAAAATAATGTTTAGTGAAACTTGAAGCTCAAAAGTACAGCCACAGAATAAGCCCTTACTTGGTCACTGTTCATACGTGCAGCTTTTTAAAAGGTACTTAAGGGGTTCTTCTACCTTACGACGCCGTTTTTGATACTGTTTTTCTTAAATGAGTCGTGGGGATATCAATAATGAGATTGAAATGCGGTTTTTTGGGTTCAACTCTTTTATTCTTATACTTTGAAGTGAATTCTTTGAAATATTTATTGTTTCTGGTTTGACCTTTGTTCGAGTTTGTAGTACCTCTTACGAAATGTTAATATCAAAACTGTTGACACGATTCAGCTCATGAAAGTCGTCTAAAACGAAAAATCAAAAAAGAGATAGTTTTATTATCCCCTTGGCTAAAGCTTTGACGAACGGTATTTTTAAAATTTAAAAATTTCGTAAAATAGTCGATATTTAAAAAAAATTTGGTTTTTTTTTCATGTTTTTTAGGGTCAAAAATAGCTGTAAAAATTGTTAAAATGTAAAATTTTCAAAAAGCCTTCGTCAGATGATAGCGACATGTCAAGCAGTTGCAAAAACTTTTCGGAAATATCATTTGAAGACGTTCATGCATGAACCTTGGGCGAAAAGTTATTTACGATCAATCTGTTTCTGACGTCAAGTTTTCTTTCAAACTGAACCAACCCACAAATTTCATATAGATTACAGAAGAAACACACACACAGACATATGAAGTATACAAAAGAGTACCTAGATGTCCTTGGTAAAACTCGCAAAACCAATTTCCGGGCTGCCGCAAGGGAGCGTTATAAAAACGGCACGCGGTGCTGTGTTTGACAGTCTCTGACATCCCGTAATAATAAGAATTCCGTTATATAATTTCCATGGTATGTTCCTGACACGTTGTAGATTTGAAAAATGCAAAAAAAGTTGTTTAATTTTTTGAAACTAACAAGGTAGAAGACCCCCTAGAACCTAGAACCTTTTAAATATGAAATATATACATATATTAAAAGCTTGAGTCGTCAAATGTAATAAGTAATACTACTTTAAAACTTCTTTTCTGAAATAAAGCTTTTTTTTTTAAAGAAGATGGGGGATTTTAAATAGCCGGCTTATTATAAAAAGTTGGCTTTTTCAGTTGAAAGTCTATGATGGCTATTGCTGCCGCTGAAAACGAATTTCATGTACATTACTATTGAAATACATAATTTGTTGTAGAAGACAACTAAGAAAGAAAGAGTGGCAAGGTTTACACTTAACACAAATCGCGATATTTAACAGCAATTTTAATTTCACCGCATTTATGTGTCCCCACGGAAAAATTTAAAAAAGAGCAAGTGTGGACAGCTAATTTTTAACCGACTTCCCAAAAACAAAGAGGTTCTAAGTTCGACGCGTATTTTTTTTTTTTTTTTTTTTTTTTTTTTTTTTTTTTATGTCTGACCGGGCATAACTTCGTAACGCGTCGACCGATTTTGATGATTCTTTTTTTGTTGGATAGAGTATGTTCCCCGATTGGTACCATGTCAAAAAAATTTTTGGTAGGAAGGGGGTGGGGGGTGGGGGTGAAACCCAACTTTGTAACTCGTGGTCCGATTTGGATGGTTCTTTTTTTGTTGTACAGAGTATGATCCCCCATTGCTAATAGGAGAAAAAAATTTTGGCCTAGGGTGGGGGGAGGGGGGAGAGGTAGTCTAACTTTGTAACGCGTGGACCGATTTGGATAATTCTTTTTCTGTTCGATAGAGTATGTTCCGTAGTTGATACCAGGAGAAAAAAATTTTGGGGCGGAGTGGGGTGGGGGTGGGGGTGGAACCTAACTTTGTAACGCGTGGTCCGATTTCGATGGTTCTTTTTCTGTTGTATAGAGTATGATCCCCCATTGCTAATAGGAAAATATTTTGGTCCTATGGTGAAAGGTGTGGGTGGGGGGGGAGGGGTAGTCTAACTTCGTAACGCGTTGACCGATTTGGATAATTCTTTTTCTATTGAGTAGAATATGATCCTAGATTCTACGAGAAAACAAATGTTGCTGGGGTGGGGGAGGGGGAGGGGGAGGATGGAACCTAACTTTGTAACACGTGGACCGATTTGGATGGTTCTTTTGCTGTTGTATATAGTGTGATCCCCCATTGCTAATAGGAGAATAATTTGGTCCTATGGTGAAGGTGGGAGAGGGGGAGGGGTAGTAACTTCGTAACGCGTGGACCGATTTCGATGATTCCTTTTCTGTTCGGTAGAGTATGTTTCTTGATTGATGCCATGAGAAAAAAAGTTTAGTGGAATGGGGGTGAGGTAGGGGGTTAAAACTAACTTTTAACGCGTGGACCGATTTGGATGGTCCTTTCTTCGTTGTATAGAGTAGTTTTTAAAAAAAAAGTTGAACCGACTTCACAAAAAGCGCTAAAAAGCATAAAATAATTTTTAATTTTATATCTATTACGACATTTTGAAGTCGGTGCAAATTAAACAAATAAAACAACTACAGAACCACAATTGAAAATAATACATAATACTACCTGAACGTTTCAGCTTACGGGATCATAAGAAATGACGATTAAATATTTTTGTTGAAGTTGTTTGATTTGCACCGACTTCAAAATGTCGTAATAGATATAAAATTAAAAATTATTTTATGCTTTTTAGCGCTTTTTGTGAAGTCGGTTCAACTTTTTTTTTAAAAACTATTTTTTTCAGGATTTTTAAAGAAGAAAAGTGCATGGGAAAATTAATTTCAGAGTGGGAAGGTTAACTTATTTATTTACTTTGAGAAGGAACGGAGAAAATGTATTATATTTAATACATGTCACATCTGATTATTATTAAATACATTTAGGAAATTTTAAGTCAGTTCTGTCTATTGGTCGTTTTCGATTATTTTTAGATATTCGAGATTCCACACATCCGCAGTGTCATTATTCATCTCAGCGACCCCGAAAACTATGGATGCGCCATTAATATCGGTAGTTTTCAATTATTTTTTCGTCTCACTCCCTTCCTACAACCTTCCCTAGGGGTGTCCTACTCCCACAGTATCTAACGGAATCGGGAGTGTCATTATTCATCTCAGCGACCCAAAAAACTGTGGATGCACCAGTAATATCGGTCGTTCTTGATTACTTTTACATGTCACTCCCTTCTCGTACCACCCATAGGGCTGTTAGGAGTGTCTTACTTCAACAGCATCTTACAGGATAGGCAGCGTCATTAAACTATGTATTCCACACTAACGTCGGTTGTTTTCCATTATTTTTACATGTCCTTCGTTTTCCACCCCAGGATTAGTTATTGTGTGTCTTACTTACACAGTAGTTATTTCCAGATTGTAATAGCAAAAGAGAGGCATGGCAAACCAATTGCACTAACTTCGGTCTGATCTTGATTGATGATGGCCGCTCAACCGGAAACTTGATTTGATTGAGATTCTATAGGCTCTTCTTAGGTTCTCGTAGGTACATGTCAGTACAGCGAAGATCTCAGCGTGGAATACTTTTCCAGGGCCAGTGATAAACTGAATCGAGCAGAGCTACTCCAGACCCCTGCCCCAACACCTGACTCAGTCTTGGATCCATCCGCATGCCATACCAGTTCCCCTGGACGACAGTTGGAATCGTCTAGGTCTCACGGTTTTCCACCCTTATTAGGGGTGGTTAAAATAGTGAGAGTCTTGCCGGCATCTGATCAGTTGACATGGCCAACTTGGGTGTGGCTTTAAGAATCTCCCTTATTGTCGTGTGGCCTTTATCTATGTTTCCCCCAAGGAGAACGGCTCCCTCTAGTTTGTAGGCCGCATATAGAGCCAGGCTTTCAACCTCTATATAAAGAGGTTTGATGTTTAGCATGGCTTCGAGTGCAGCTGTCGGCGAGGTGCGCATGGTTCCAGTGATGCATAGGCAGGCCATACGTTGCAGTCTGCTAAGCTTAGTCCTTATCACATTAAGTTTTGCTCTGTGCCACCATGTAATCGCTCCATACGTTATCATGGGCCTTATTACCGATGTGTAGGACTTCCGAGCTTTTTCGATGGTTATATCTAGGTGCAGGTTCCAGTATAACTTGGAATTTGGATCACCCCCAGGTACTTCACCTGATCCTTGAAGGGTAGCGCAGCGCCCTCATTGCACCAGGTTGCAACTACGTCTAGTGCCCCCTGGAGTTGTCTTGTGATGTTGTTCCCCATATCGTTGAATGCCACAACTACAATGTCGTCTGCATAGCCCTGCGCGAAGAAACCCCGCTCATCAAGGCGCACAAGTAGCTCATCGATCACAAGACACCATAGGAGGGGTGACAGCATCCCACCCTGCAAACATCCTCTTGTGACGCGGCCTCTGATCGTCCTATCGAGGAGACTCAAGTTAAGATCCCGACACCTGAGCAACACATCTATCCATCGACAGAAGTTCGTCCCAACGCCTCTCCTTTTTAGGGCTCGAGAGATCACATCAAATGATGTATTATCAAAAGCGCCTTCTATATCTAAGAAGGCTGCAATCGCAGTTCCCTTTCTATTAACCGCTCCCTCCAGCTTGAGTACTAAGTCATGGAGTGCCGTTGTAGTGGATTTTCCGGTTTGGTAGAAGTGCTGCCGCCCGATCAGTGACTTTTTCCATCGTCTTTAACATGAACGATGTTAGACTAATAGGCCTGTATGCCTTAGTAAGTGTGTAATCTACACGGCCTTTGGGATAAAGGCTATCTTCACAGTCATCCAGATAGAGGGTATGTATCCTAAGGACGACCTGTATATTCTGCACAGCACTGGCGCAAGAACATCACATCCCTCCTGTACCGGGTACACACCATCCGTGTCAGGGGACTTGAAAGGTTCAAAGGATGAAATAGAATCCTTAATGCCTCTGCATGTAAAGACCGAGCTGACAACCCTCCAGTCTGCCTTGGTTGCTCTCCCTGCTAGGTGATTTGCTAGGCTGGGTAAATGGATAGAGAGTTTTTTGTCAGGCCGTTCAATTCATGTAGTTATTGACGGAGTGAAATCTGATCCCTACGACATAAATGCCGGGTTCAGTTCTTTCACCAACATTATCTCTTCTTTTTATTAATGACCTTTTATGTAATGAATTTCCGTGGGAACGAAACAGAACTTAACCGAGGGCGAATGTTTCGATCACTAAACAAGGACATTTCTATGATTCTCGGGGCAGAGCTAATCGTGACATGTTTAATGCATCCAAAACTCAATGCTGTTTAGTGTCCTTTAAAAACGCCCAGTTCATCCTCAACCTATTTCAGTCGACGGAATTTACCCAATTCGCCCTCTCTAAACATCTTGGGTATTGATATATCCAATCTTACTAGGACGAATGAGAAGAAATGTTTGGGTTTTTTGCGGAGATATAAGAAATATTTCACTCCATCTGACTTAGCGTTGAACTACAAGTCACACATCAGGCTTAGACTTTAATATAATTCCCATATTTGTTATTGTTGTTGACAAAGTTCAGCGTAAAGCTATTTAACTCTGAGAGCATTGACTCTCTGGAGCCTGATTCACATCACAATGCGCGATATAAGAGTTTAAGTCGCTCCCATCTCTATACTCTCCAGGTCAAATTTGGACGTAGCGTCAAATTTTGAAAATCTTTTCCGAGTGTGGAACAGTTTACCATCTTCTGTTTTTCCCTCGTCTAATGAGCCTGAAACTTTTAGGCAAGGCGTACACCGACACCTCCTTCACTCAGCACCTTAACCCATTTCCTCCACCCTTAATTCCTTTCCTGTCAAGGCTGTGCTTTAGCATCATAGGGCATCCCTTGAGCTTTGGCAATATCATATAAAATATAAATATAAACGTAAGTATATCCACGTCTATTTTTATGTACTATATAGGTTTTTCACTACCCCGCGGAAACTACTTTTTTGTCAGGATAAAATGTATTCCATATGATGACCGAGGATATAAGCTAGCATCACGCATTTAAATCCGTGAAATGCGTGATGCATACACAGACAGACAGAAAGACACGCAGGAAGATAGAAAAATTGATCTTTTGGCCTCCATATTGATAATACAGTCTATTGCCCCTCTGCTTTGGTTAAACTTCTACGCAAACCCTTTTACCTGTCATATGCAACAAGAGTGTTTCCGTCTGCATGGAATCTTGCTAATCTTTTCAAGTACTTTCGAGAAAAGGCACAAAAAAGAAGAGGACATTAAACATGTGTCCACAATGTGGATTATGTAATCACTAATGAAACGAAATAGTGCCTTAATAATCTTAATAAAACGAGGCGATAGGTTCTCAGGTTCAATCACTGTCGATTTAATTGATCCCACCACAGACAGTAATTCATCTAGGTTCACATTTTGAAAATAATTTGAGGCATCGGGCAAGTTCGCAGGAAAAATACTTGTTGTATCTATGGGGTTCACATTGGTTGCAGTAAAGGTAGAAATAAGTTCATCTTTATCAAAAGCGCATCGAATCTCTTCCTTCCCATGCATACCAGCGTTATTTAGGCTACGCTATAAAGGTCGCGGCCCGAGGTCGGTGTTAAGTTTTACACTAAAATACTGTCGTTTAACCCTTTAATTACGGGCGATTTTGTGAAGCAGACGCGTCTCTTTGGATTTAAGGCGCTTGTAACGTTGGAATAAGTTCGTTCGGCGATTTGATCCTGAGCCTCAGGTGAAAACCATGGGCAATTCCGCGTCCGAATACGTTTATGTTTTTTGTATCAAATAGATGTGAGAATTTCAACTTGTTGGTCAACTGACAGAGTAGCGTAAATATAATTCCAAAGAAGAAGTGAACATTCATTGGATAAGGAGTTCACGTTGAAATTAATATAATCACGATAGGAAACTGTATCAGAGCAGCAGGCGGAATCCAACCCAAAGTCATATTTTGGAAATAGAATGTCGTGATATGATAGTATACTAGATAGGTGGGTCAAGTTGATCCTGCAAAATCACCCTGTCACTACCAGATACAAGAATTAGATACAGGAAGGAGTGAAAGAATTAAGGTAGGTCGAATAGGAATTGTCTACATTAAAAAAAAAAGAGATTGAATGAGATGTGTGAACTGTTCCGTTCTATTATTTTGCCGTAGCAAGTTCACATTGAACTCACCTCCTATGATTATATTAGCATAACGTCGAGTTAGGTGAGATATAACATTTTCAAATTCTTTATTATGGTCACAATCAAAGGTGGACAGTACACTGATAAAAGTACGCACTTTTTAATTCCAGAGCTAACCTCCAAGCAGAGAAACTGAATTGGTTGATCCACCGATGATTAAAGGCATTTCTCCCTGAAGCTTCCCCTTACTTATATCGTAACACCCCCACCCAATCGACCTTTGTGGTCGTTGCGAAAAAGGTGATAACCAGGAATGGACACTAAAGAGTTCACAATATCACTGTTCCACCATACATTAGAGTACGGACCGATAACAAATGTGAACGCTTAACCAACCAGAATATTTAAAATCATTCTCACCCTATCCAAACCCAAGAAACTGTGTCATCATATAAGTTAGCACCGGCAATACAACCAAGCGTTATTATATGCACAGAAATATCAAACAATAAGGAATTTTCATGCAAGTATCTCGATGCAAGAAGCATCAGTATATTAGAGTCAAGAAACATTAGGTTAAATTCGAATATTTGGAAACATGTAAAATTAAATTAATCACCTAATAGAAATTGAAGTTACAAAAATAATTAAAAAAAAAGTTGAACCGACTTCACAAAAACCGCTAAAAAGCATAAAATAATTTTTAATTTTTTATCTATTACGACATTTTGAAATCGGTACAAATCAAACAAACCAAACAACTACAATAAAAGTATTTAATCGTCATTTTTTTATGATCCCGTAAGCTGAAACGTTCAGGTAGTATTATGTATTATTTTCAATTGTGGTTCTGTAGTTGTTTTATTTGTTTAATTTGCACAGACTTCAAAATGTCGTAATAGATATAAAATTCAAAATTATTTTATGCTGTTAAGCGCTTTTTCTGAAGTCGGTTCAACTTTTTGTTTAAAAACTTTTTTATTTTTTACTTTTTAGTGTCTTCTACTCTATACAACGAAGAAAGAACCATCCAAATCGGTCAACGCGTTAAAAAGGAACAGAAAAGGAATCATCGAAATCGGTCCACGCGTTACAAAGTTAGGTTCCAACCCCAACCCACCAACATTTTTTTCTAGTGGTATCAACCAGGGAGCATACTCTACCCAACAGAAAAAGAATTATCCAAATCGGTCCACGTGTTATGAAGTTAGACTACTCCTTCCATCCCCCAACCCTCCACCATAGGATTAAATTGTTCTCCTATTAGCAATGGGGGATCACACTATAGAACAGAGAAAGAACCAGCGAAATCGGACCAGGCGTTATAAAGTTAGGTTCCACCCCCACCCCTTCCAAATTTTTTTCTCGTGGTATCACCCAGGGAACATACTCTACCCAATAGAAAAAGAATTATCCAAATCGGTCTACGCGTTACGAAGTTATGCCCGGTCAGACATACAAAAAATAAATAAAAAAATACACGTCAAACTTAGAACCTCTTTGTTATTGGGAAGTCGGTTAAAAACAGAGTTTAAAAGAATTAAATAGTAAATAATAGCCAACTGAACATTTAAAAATGTAAATACTAGGTTATTAAATAATTGTGGAACAATGAGTAGTACCTGTTGAAAATCCGAATCCGGACGCATTTCGGCATGCATCCATGCCATTGTCAGCGGAGCAACGCAGGCTGAAGCAATCTACCAGCTAAAGATGACCGATAAGGTTAGTTCAATGATCTTTTATCACCGTTGTTGGGTCGTTCAGAAAAAGAGAGGTGACTCAATTGGACCGTTGTCATTAATACATAAAAACAGAAATAATATTTTAAATAATAACAACGGTCCGGTTGGTATGAGTAGCCGAACCACCTGAATTTGCAATGGAAGTTTTCGGAGCCAGAGTTGACCGCCCTTATAACTCTCTAAAAAACGTTTTCTTTTATATTACTAGACTAGTACACTTGTTTTTTACTCAGAAAGTTTAAAAATCAATAAACGTTTTTCTTGTGGCAAACAGCTGCTAATTGAGGCTGCACCTGAAGAAGTTTAATTGCATTTCCTGGAGCCAATAATAAAAGTGGTTAAAGAGTTTTATTACTCACAGTAAAATAGAACTTAAAGTGAATAAAAAATTCCAACACGCTTATGTTACGCCATAGCTTTGTCTATTTCAAGGCCAAATAAATTTGTTTTTGTCATTTTCTGATAATTATAAACTTTGCTTAAGTACGTCGGACGCTGAGTCAGAAACAAATATATTAATAGAAGTAATTAATTTGATTTTATAAAGGGGAAATGTTTCTGGAAGGATGCACTAAAGTCTTGGAATGCTTTCATTACATCAAAGTCCTTAGTAGATTTTTTAAGTCACTGTTTTCATCTGTAATTATGTAATAAGCCATCATAGTTACACTACCTAATAATCTACCAACTCTAAACCAACATAACATCGATTTGGTTGCAGCCAATTTTCATGGATGAGATGTGGAGTCGCGGTGATAACTTCGGGTTCCAATTAATTATGAAAATAATAAAATTGCTGAGGGAGCGGTTCTCACTTTATTTCTCGGTGTAAGTTTCGTTCGGGGAATGGCGGAAGCTTTCTCCTGGGAATCATGCCTGACATACCATGTGATAACTGACTTTGTATAAACTCCTGGTTAAAGTTTAACATTTCGATGTGTGTAAAACTTTCATTATTTTCTTTCTTGTACGCTTTACACCAGCAATTAATTTGCGCAATTTTTTAATTCAATTTGTTGATCTTTCTTTTACCCTAGCAAGTAACCCGCCTTTATTAAGAATTCGAGTTGTATTCTTGGGGGCGAAATTTGCAACGAAAGTTTACCATGTGACATTTTCTTCTTTCTTGACCTTTTTATTCCTTTTATGAAAACAGATTAATTATGTTTATACAATTTAATCATCAATTCAGTAAATTTTTTAAAATTTAGAATAATAAAAAATTAAAATTCGCTTTTTAAGAAAAATTCAAATTAAAAAAATAGACAGTTGGTTGGTTGTTTTCTATTGAGAAGAGATTACGTTTAAATGACATTTTGGGGGTTGTAGGTTACAATGGCTGGTTCGAAATCCAACTTAAATTGTACGTTTACTTGCAACCTCGGTCATTTAATCGGGTGAAGTTCTTTTTCCGGGAACTAGAGATATGTGTATACGTTACGAACAACTTGAGAATTGCAGTCACTATGAATAATGATCAGTCTGTATACATAACGCCCGTATCAAGTGGGCAATATAAGTAAAACTGCATAACTAATCACTTTCACGGTCAGTATGAATACTGACTACCCTATCTTGGGCAAAATGATAAAACAGATGAACTGTTTATTATATGAAATTAAACTTATATAATTCTTATTGAAAGGTCGAAAAAAGCAACTCAGCATAGTAGTTTAAAATAAGTTTAACAATTAAACGTAATAATATCAGTATTTACATTACTTTTATTCTAATAAAAATATTACTTATGAACAACAGTCTAAAAATTAGTAAGTAATCTGGGAAAAATCAACTGAATTTTGATATTTGAAAGTGTAGGATTGTGCGCCCAATTTATCAGCAATATGATAAATTGGGTGCAGAAGTAGGGGAGTATTCATACTGGCCGGTCCAAGTGATAAATTCAAGCTATCTCAAATCTTGATTCCTTAAATCGACCACGGGCCGTCGGGCAGTATTAATATGGGCCGGTCAAAGTAATAAATTTATGAATTTGACCGACGCTCTTGGTCATTATTCATAATGATCGGTCCATATTAATACTGCCCGGTTAGTCCAGTCGCCCATAACATATACATTAGCATTAGTCGTAATAGGGATTGAACAACATTTTGACTATGCCGGCCCCATATTGACTTAAAAGAAAACTTAAAAATTCTAAGTATCGTTAGGACTTTTAAAATTGCGTAGAGTAGATATGGTTTGACTGAGCAAATTATCGAATTTAATAATTCATTGAAATAGTTATCGACGCATATTCGGTTTCGGATTTGTGTGCCCAGATGAGGAGTTATTACGCAGGCATAACTTAGGTAACTTTTCAGCAAACAAATCGAATTGAAAATAATTTGAAAGAAAATTGCTTTGATACGGAAATTGATACTGCCAAATAATCGGTCTTAACTTAGTCATCGGTCGAAGGATAAGAAGGCTTGTTGAAAAATGTAAGTTAAAATTAATTTTTCCACTTCTTATCATATTTGATATATATTTGCCTTATGTGAAGCACAAGTAAATTAGGGGCCGTTCAAGTATTACGTACTGCAGTTTTTGAAGATTTTTGACTGTGCGTGAAATTCGTAACTTCATGGCTTGTATTTTAGGTGGTTTTAAGTAACCGCAACCAGACTCTTAGAGTCCAAACCATAGAATAGATATTTCTGTATCCTCAGTGACGCGACTCTTTTCGTACGTAAAAAAATATGTGTAGAGTAGATAAACCATATAAACTGAGCCGTGAGTCACGAGTTCAGAGTTGTAATTTTAACAAAAACCTCCCCCCCCCACCCTATAACGCACCGTAACGTTTCACAAGATCCGCCTCCCCCTAACTGCGTTACGTAATACTTTAAAGGCACCGTAACGTTTCACAAGATCCCCCTCCCCCCTACTGCGTTACGTAATACTTGAAAGGCCCCTTACTTATAACTAATAAATAAATATTTGTCAGTTTCTTGAATAAAACAATTAAATAACTACACGAAGCAAATTTACGTTTACCTTTAATGAGTACCTTTACAGAGTTCAGTACAGATAAGTTGTTGACTTAGCAAGTGTAAGGATAAAGCTTATTAAGTAATTCATCTGATGAGATGTCTTTGGCCCCAACAAAAGCGACGTTCCTGTTATGCCTATATCGCGAAAAAAGATGGAACAGGCTTTCTTCACCACCGCAAATAGTGCAAGCTCTTTGGATTCGGCGATCGATATGTGACAGCTAGCTTGTATGCACGAGCCTATGATGGAGCAGTTTGAATGCTACGTCAGAGTCTCGGTAATTGGACGGATAGCTATAGATCACTCTACTAGTTATTGTTCCCATTGCTCCCAAATCTACCCCAAGATGTGCGCGCCATCTATTAACACCAAAGTAATCCATAGGATTTAGTCCTATGAAGAGCTCGCGCAGCCGACTTGAAGTGAGTGTACTGAAGGTGCAGTTCGCGGCCATCGCACAGTCACTCCTATGGATTTATGGTAAGAAATGAAGTCACTGGTCTTTAGTGTTGTGTCATGCATTAGATCCATGAAACGGCCAAGCCAGACTTTTTGACCAAGATGTAGGGTTTCTAGAGTTAGGGGTTGTAGAGTTAGGCCTTGTACAGTTAGGGGCTTGGCTCCACATGAGATCTGATAACTTTTTTACAGTGGAAGCGATATGAGCTTGTGAGTCTTGGCAACCTTCTTTACATGAAATTTTTTTGGTGGGATTTCAATTCTTTTTGTAAGATGTTCTAGTTCTTTTTGCCTCAGCTATTCCTTTTTTTATAGCCTACTATCTATCGTTGCCTCTTTTCCTTGTTGGCTTATTATTTGCAATAAGCGATAAATCAGGGTGGTACTTAGCTATTAACTGATTATATTCAACTATAGTTGGCTGTTGTCCTTTATTTATATTAACTTAAAGCAGACTTTCCAACAAAGTAAAGACATGAAATAACAAGAAATCTCTGATTGAACCTGAAATTTTAGTCGCAAAACAAATTTTCATCCAAAATGCAAGCAGTAAATCATGGTCCAACCATGCTCTGGTGCTTGTATTCTTTTAAAATTTCTCCTTCCGTACAATTCCGCGCTTTTAGGCTTAAAAATGCGGTATGATTATTTTTACTTCATTCGAAAGATTGGTTTGTTAACTTCAAGTAGAACAATAGATTAGGCACTAGGAAGAATTTAAAGAAAAAGCAACCCAGGCGGCCCTTCCTTCTGGCGTAGTCGGGTAAAGGTATTTCTTACCCACCACAGTTCCTTGCTTCATAACACACTCACTTTTTAGTGGTTTATGTACTTTAGAACTTTTGAGTACCTTCCCAGAAGAAACTTTATATGCAGACCTGCACCCCTTTAGGGTTTGGGGGGGGGAGGTAGAAAGTTATAGATTTTTTAATATTTTCGTTGTTTGTGTCCACCTCATAATCTGTATACCAAATTTCAGCTTTCTAGGGATTTTGGAAGTTTGGAAATTATCTTATGAGACCAGAACCCTCTTTTCGAGGGGTTGGAGGATGAAAGTTACAGATTTCTAGTGTGTATATAAAATTTCACCTACCAATAAGAAATTTTATATACACCCCAATTTATAGGGGGGGGGGGGAGTAAAAGTCACAGATTTCTTAATATTTTCGTTTTTTGTGTGCTATAAGACTTCAGGAAGTATCCTAGAGGTTTTGATGACCATGAGTGGCGAAAGTGGTATTTCAGGTATTAATAAAATCTAACGAATAAAAGCTGCACAAATGAAACTTATTGAGTTTCATTAGTCTGGTAACTACATATTATTTTAAGAATTTAGACTCTCTGGTATTATCCAGACCGAAGCTATGAGCGTTCGAAAATTTGATGAAACGTTTCGAGGAAAAGTAGGTAGTGCCAGTCTTTGCGGGGGCAGTACCGTACCCCAAGATAATTAATTACTTTTATTCGTACAAGTAACCGTTTCGGGGATAATATACTTTACAGAAACGTGCACTCCTTTCAACACCATCTCCGAGTTAGAGTACAAGGCTAGTTTTTTTTACATGGTATGCTAGGAGGCATAATCCACGTTCGTTTTTGTTTGAAAAATGTTTATTTTTTAAAAGCTTATTATAGGTGCTTTTGCGCGACACGTCTCAGTTGGTCAACTGAGACGAAAGTTTAAGCAAACGTCTCAGTTCAGGAAATGTCAATTTGTATAGCTGTTAATGTAACAATCTTTTCCAATTTGAAATTTATAAAATAATATTGCTTTCTGTTTGCTAAAGACACTATTTCGTCCGTTGACGCAAATAGCAGCTACCAAAATTAAATAAATACAAACACTTTTAAAAAATTCACCGGTACTAGTTAATATTCTTTAACTGAGACAACTGAGACGTGAGAAACCAGTCTCACTTGCTCAATATATGTATGCAATTTTTTTGTGGCTCAAAATGAACTGAGACGGTTTCGCGAAAGCACATTTCAACTGAGACAACTGAGAATTCTCAGTTATCTCACTTCTCTCAGGTCACGCGAAAGTACCTTATGATTTTTTTTATTAATTAATATTTATTTTGAACAGAAGCTTTTAATCTAAATGATTATTCTTCTGTACACTCTATTTCAATCTGTACGTCTCCTATATTTCTATAAATTTAGTCAGGAAACAGGATGGATCTACATCTGCAGAGAAGTCACAATTATCGATGTCATTAACATCGGGTGTTACACTTAAACAAGACTAACAATGGCTATTACCAGAAACTGCTGTCATAATGAATGACTAATAGGATCGAATGTTAGTTTTAGATTATCCAGTCTATATTTCCTATTTCTTAAACTTCTATTTTCCAAGAAAAAGGACAGATAACTTGCGAATCGTTGACATCTTCAAGCATTTTGCTGTAGGAGGAGAATAAATTTCATTGCTTTCTGTTACTGATCTAAGATCTTCGCGAATAAAAGTTGCAGCTGCTTTTAAAATTTAACTACGTTCCTTCTGTTTCACTAAGCTTTTTATTATCACACCATGTCATTCCTAAAACATCATGCTGTGTGTCAGTGAAACTCATAATTGTTAAAGATGTAATTAGTATTCTTTACCATATTTGTGAACAAGTAGAATCTTAACACTTTTGTCACTGGAACGAAATCCTTGCAAACGCCTTTTAATTCATTTAAAGTGAACTGATACAATCTATCTATTAAGTCGTCGTGTCGGCCTACAAATTGGAGGTCTTAGGTTCGAATCCCAGCGACGGCGACCCATAATTGTTTTCTGCTGACAACAGATTACGATAAAAAGGAGAGAAAATATCAGTGGTTTGGAATCAACTTTAAAGTGTAGGTCTTCTTGCAATCGTTGTTTCGAATAGGGTGAAGTTCTTCTCCCGCCCCATTCCCCATAAGGGGATACGGGAACTACAGACACAATCTATCTAATGTATCTTCCATTGCTAATAAAATTTGATTGTCCTTAGGACGATCAAGACGACCAACTCTACCTCCTCTAGTAGACTTCATAAAAGACATGAAACAATCAGAATGATACTAGGCCTCTGCATTAATAATCCATCTTGTAACCTCCTTAGCGATGTCATCATCGAATATTTTATCTTTTTTCTTTTCTTTATCCTCACTCGCTTCTTCACCGCAAAAAATGCAAAGATCTTCGAAAGCAAAGACTGGTTCCCTTGGAGGTATTCTACTGTGAGGTAGACTCAAAAATGCACTGTATCTTTTTGATATCAATATGCTAGAATTTTGAGTATACTCTTTACGGCACTACACCTCAATTGTTACAGAACACACACTTTGTAAATATTCATCTTTTACATCCTTTCTTTCAACACTCGACTCTCTCTACATATCAAGTCTACCTTCCACATCAACAGCTTTATCTTCCTGCAACGGTTTACTAAAAATGAAATAAGCTTCCACCATTTTTGGAGAATTTATCAAATTTCTACAACAAAAATGAATGAAAATATTAAGTCAGTAGGTCCGTTCATGTGGAAATATCACTCAATACTTACTTTGGATTGTTCCAATTCTTAGAATAGACCAATAGATAGTGCAGGTATAAAGAAATTTACGCTCCGATAAAATAGTAGCAAGTAGATGTCCATCAAGGTTTGATGACAAGGGTTTTTATAGTGTAGTTAGTATACATGTGTTTGTGTCTATTTTAATGGATTCTGAATTCTCGAAAATTTCAATTTGTAGCCAAAGTCTAATGAGAAGTGTGAATAAAGGTAATTATATATTTTTTGTAGGAATGTCCTAAGTTACAAATTTGATAATTTATATTATTTCTGTCAAAGTGACTGTTAACGAGATATTCGCGTAAAATCAAATCTACTTTGACCCCGCGTAAAATTTTTAGCGGCACTTGGATCGATGGGGAGACTTTTGATATTTTGTTTAAGACCAGAATATCAAAGTTGATACCAAAATCCCTACTAATTCTTCTGGAATAAAACATGTAAGCAAATAAATCGCGATTAGGTTGCTTAGTTATATTTTGTCCCCATGACGTTTAATTCAGGGGGAACCCACATTGGGAAGCCAGATTATAAGGTTTTTGGTATTATTTTTACAGGGAAGAATTTCAAATGTACAGTACATCCAGTAATTTTTCAAAGAATTTGGCCAGAAATCTCTAGTCTTCGGTGTAGTAATCTGTGAATTTTTAATTTGCAATTGCAATAAATTAAAAGTTCAGTTCGACTCTGTGCTGCTGTCTAGCTTGGAGCAAAAACAAAACATTCAAGTTCCCTCATTCTCCTTACCCTAATTTCCATGTTAACGCATTATAGTGTTGTCCCCTATGCTTAGGCTATATAAAAAGCAGCAATCTGCAGGAGCATTGTTTTTCTGGAGCATCAGCGGAATGTTGGTTGTCTCTCACTTTTCTATCGTTATTTCCACGGTCATCGTCCGAACGAAATTTCTAGGCCTTATCCCTTATAGACACATCAAAACGGGCGATATAAGAATGTCAAGTCTCTCCCACTCTTATGATCTCCAGGCCAAATTTGGATGTAACGCCAAATTTCTGGAGCCCTCCCTATACAGAACAACACTTACCCCCGCCTTATGAGCTCGAAACTTACTTATGTCACCTACTTTACTCAACCTTATAACCCACTTCAATTATCCTTAAATCCTTTCCTGCCAAGGAAGGAAATTCTCGGAGCTTTGGCTGTTCATGTTTAAGGTTGATAAAAGTGAACGGAGAGCGAACTGATATTACCTACCATAGTGACTTTAGTTTAACACATCGTTGTAACCTTTTAAGATGTATATAAATTATGTGTATATTATATAAACAGTATACATTATTTTTATTGGTTGCCTTTAGTACCAAATTGCTCATCCTTATTTTCTGCACATTATATAATTTTATCATTTTTGGCACTGTTTTGAGCTTTTCGATATAAAAGTTCAAACAGTTACCAAAGTGTCCATCTTAAGTTCCCATTTCTCTCCATTTTTCGTAACGATCCTTCAGTACATTTTGTGTACTACATAGATATGGAATGATACTGAATGTTGTGGAATAACTACCAGTTACCAAAGTTTACCTTAAGGGAAATTTTGTATCTAGTAATGACCGCCTTTATTACATAACTGAACTAAGTAATCAAATCCGAAAACTATAATAATTTCTGAAATTTTTCGATTATCGCCCACCAATGACTATTTGTTTCAAAATGCCACAGGAGACGCTAAATTGAGATTTATGAAGTAATTGCGACAACATAGAGTTAAACTCATTTGATCGTCATATATTTTCTGCAGAATCGTTAGTTATTAGCCCAAGAGGGCAACTGTAACAAAATAATCGACATGGACAAACCTTTGCTACTAGCGATTTAATTGCTCCAGGTCCAAATTAAGATCCGCAAACAGAATTTCGATTGCGGTCTGTAATTAAAAGTTCGTCTTTCAATATGTAGCACCATTTTCATTTCCCTGGATTCTCTCTACTGTTCCTTCTAATTCTACAAAAGCAATTTTTATTTATTTCTGAAGCATAGGGCTGGGATTTCTGGTACATTGGAGAAGAAATTTGATTCTGCTAGATTTCATTGGGAAAATTATTAGGTTTGCTCTCCATTGTTCTCACGACTTCTTTACAATAAGCTCAAAAAGGAAAGTTCGAGTTTTATTTGAACATCAAATTAAATATTTTAAATCCCCTTTTAATATCCATATGAAAGGAGGCTATTATTGTTAATTAGGGTTATGTAGGTCTTTTTGAACAGAATCAATATTGAATTTTAGAGAGTACTATAATTTGGGACCGATACGTGTGTCTACTTCAATATACATACAAAGAAGTCTTATAATAGACCTGTCCTGTTAGTACATTTTACTTCCGGTTTACCTAACTTAGTCCTGTGGAAACTTGTTGCGTATTTAGGTGATTGGTTTAGTCAGCTTTCGTCTTCAGTGTTGTTTGCCTTGCACTTTCACTCACAAGTTAAAACTCCAATCAATTTGTATGCTAATGCGAGCGAACCCTTTCAGAGCAACCGTCACTGTGCTATAGTTGAAAGGTTCCTCTTTTCACGACGTAAAAATAACATTTTTCAGCAAATTGAAATTAGAATCCTTTAGAAAAAAGGAAGTTAACTATTAACAATAGTTGAGCACAAAGGAGTGGCCGATAGATGCCTTGCTCTACTTTTTGTTAGAGTTGAAACTTCTCGCTCGTGAGTGGTTCACTGGTCTATAAATAATTCTTCCAGTTACGAGATTTGCACCAACCATTAAAATTAGTTTAGTAGCTATTTTATAAATAAGCAAAGTTTAAAATAACTGGATAATTTACTGGGTGGCAGGATAAAGTAAAAGATATTATTATTTGTGTCCAGTGTGGAGGTTCTAGGATATATCATAATGTGAATGTATTGTTAGAACTTTACATCGAAACTTATTATTAAGACAACTTGATAGCCTCACTACAAGAAGAATTTGGACAGGATCCTGATCATTCTCAGGCTGAGCTTGGAGATCCAGCCAGGATCCTGCCCCTACTGAAACTGCTTATGGCAGAGGTCAAAAACAAGGTCAATTATAATGAGGTGTCGAGGTGCCAGCGCCTCTTCAACAAGGTCTCGGAAATCCTTGAGGATCTCCAACTGGACTCTTCATCATTAGAGTCGTACAGTAATTGTTTGACTTCTTGCAATTTCTCGAATAAGTAGGACAACAGCGATCAATGCGGGGGGGGGGGGGGGGGGGGGGGGGGGTTTACACTGACAAACGCTAAGGGTAGTAAACGTGTACCTGCCGCATGACCAGGATACTGCAAGACAGGCGTTGGACTCAATCCTGTCGCATATTACGAACTTCGATGGTAAGGTTATCCTTGGGGGTGATTTCAACTGCACACTAGATTCTTCAATCGATCGTCATTCTAGAGTTGAATTCAACTCAGTGAACGCCGTGCGATTGTCGAGCTTAGTCAGACATAGCAACCTTGTGGATTTCTACCGTTGGCTTAATCCAACGACTATGTCGTACACAAGGGTTTCCCGAAATGTCCATTATAGCTTTCCGGGTTCGAGGATAGACAGACTTTACGTCTCGTCTAGCCTTCTTAACTTTTTCGTAATTGTTACATATGAAGTGTGTTCATTAAGTGACCACTTTGGTCGAAAAGGATTTTCAACAATAACTTGTTGAACTCGGAGCAGCTCATCGAATAATTCATACAGTTTTTACTCTCGATGATATGCTTACCGCAACGAAGGATCTTCGACGTCATACTTCTCCTGGTTATGATGGTCTAACTCCAGAATTCTTTGTTCGTTTTAGGAATCTTTTGATTCGTGACCTTTTCAATGTCTTTAATTCTGCAGTGGTTGGACATACCGAATTTCCCTCAAGTTGGCGGAGATCCGTTATGCGTCTAATACCTAAAAAGATAGATCTTCAGAGGATGGGAAACTGGAGGGCAGTTACTCTATGTAATGCAGACTACAAAGTAGTTTTCAAAGCACTGGAAACTCAACTTACTCAGTAATACACCAGTCACAGTCCTACTGCGTTCTAAGTCGTAGTATCTACCACAACATCGCCGTAGCAAAGCATCTTTACGACTACCATGAAAAAACTGGTTCGCAAATGACCATGATCTCTTTCGATCAAGAAAAGGCGTTTGATAGCGTCTCGCACGAGTATCTGCTGAGCGTTCTCAATGTGTTTGGGCTTCCGTCCAATTGGATTGAGATCATCAGTGGTCTGTATAGAGATTCAGTGATTCTCATACAGCATAATGGGCATATATTGTCTCCTATTCTGTTTCGTCGGGGTATCAGGCAGGGATGCCCATTGTCAGGCATGCTTTATGAACTTTCAGTGTTGGTAAATCTTCGTCAATCGTTGGGGGAATATTTAGTTCACTTACCATACACTAATATAAGGCCACTTATATTAGCGTATGCTAATGACCTGTAAATTTTCTCACAAAAGAGGATGCATTTCCAGTTTCTTGCAGAGTATTCGAACAATACGAGCGACTGGCGGGCGCTAGAGTTAACCTTAGCAAAAGCCCAGGGCTGTGGTTTGGGGGGTTGCGGAATCGAACAGATTCTCACCTCGACCTGGGGTGAAATTGGGTACGGGGAATTTTCAGCAATTCCGGTTGAACTCTGAGTTAGTAGATTTGGTGTTCAGTAATGCCCGAGGTGTAAGGGCCGATAGAGAACAACTTACAGTTCTTGGGAGATATCATTGATGCTTCTGGGAACAGACTTATGCATCCCCACACCAGAAAATTAAAGGAATTGGTGACTGCAACACGAAAGCGTTTCAGTCGTCTCTCTATTAGAGAACCCAGCACTGAGGTGATAAACGATTACGTACTGAACCGACCGCCACATACAACATTCAGTACACTCACATCAGTACGCTCTTCGTAGGAGTAAATTCTATGAATCACTAAGGTGCTAACAGGTGGGGGCCATAACTAGTAGAGTGATCTATAGCTATCCTCCCAATTACAGAGGCTCTGATGTAGTATGCTCCACCATGCCTCGTGCATCCAAACCAGCTGTCACATATTGATCGATGAATTCAAAGAGCCTCCACGGTTTGTGGTAGTGAAAAAACTTCTGGCAATGGAGACCGGCACATTCAACTCCATCTGGAAACCTTTATCTTCGGTGTGGAACGGAATCCTCATCTTTCACTGGGAATAACAGACCGCAGACTTGCAGCAGCTTGTTCACGAAGCTTTTCTACGCTTTGGTATTGCTACAAGTGCTGCGGGAAGGACAAGTCTCACGTTGGAATCGTAAAACTGGGAGGATGATGGGAGCAGTTTGCAGACATCAATGACTCTGCAGACTGGTCCCGCTGGACTCTAATCGGTTCGAAATTTTCGTGCGTTCGTTTAGAACGTGTTTGGATGAGTGCTCCCGGAGGACTAGAAAAGTGGCAAACGGCTCTGCGGAGAGGGCATTTGCTTGGGAGCGGTGGTTCTCGAAGTAGGAAATTCGCCTGGTACTGCACCTGCCCCCTGGGAACATTCAGACAGTAATGTTCTAGTTTAAGTTTCTTCCCGGAACTTTTCTTAGAGCTGGCATTCGCTTGGAGGCATTTTACAATTTCTTGTATTTTCTTTTTTACAGGTGTTTTCCTATTTTTGTTTGCCTTCAAGCTGTTTACTTATTATCTTTAGAGTAACGTACCGTTTCATTTCTTATGTTCTTTTTGATCGTTAACTATTGCGCCTTTTTTGTTGTACATTTTTGCAGGATTTTTATTTTATAACGATTGTGCCAAATGAAGCGCCATAACACATAAAAAACCTTATTCTCTTTACTACAATAATAATAAGGTACTTCTATTTAGTTTTTTGAAATTTGAAAATTGCGTGGTTTGAGGAGTGAAAACGTCTTGATTGCGGTGAGCAGCGCATCTACTATTACTTTCCTAAAAGAGACGAGGGAAAGCACCTCTTTGGCGAGTCAAATGTTGTTTTTGCTGAAAAATTTATACTTTCATAGACCTAATTGAACTTTTTGAATTGCTAAGTCCGTCTTTAACTCCCACGACGACTAGGTAATCTCAATTGACTTAATGCGAACGTTATTGAAGGCTCCTCCAATATCTAGAAAGGAGGATCCGTCAAGGATCTCTCGCAGGTGGATATTCAGGACTCGTTCCAGGGTTTTAAGAACAAACGAGGTTTTGCCAGCTTTCGATTTATGCGGAGAGAAGCTGCTTATAGCCCCCGAGATCCTCTCATCTGTGATAATTGATTTAATGCTTTTCCACAGTGTCCGTTGCACTTTGTGAAGGCTTGTGGCCGTTTCTTTCCATGCGTCCCCTCGTTTAATAAAGGAATCTTACTAAACCTCACCGAATCCTTGATATTTTCGATATTGTGGCAGTAGTCAACCCATGCCTCTTCCTTAGCTTTCCTGGAAATCTGCAGACAGCAGATATTGAAGATCTCTCATGACATTTTCCTGAGATCATCGTTCCACCACGGGGGAAGGTCTTCCTTTTATGTTTAGCTGGACATGAGACCTTTAAAGTCACGTTCATTGCCTATTTTCGATGGTCTCAACCATGCTGTTCAGCTCATTAATAGCTTCAATTTTACCATTACGTACGGTGAATAATTTTTTGTTAACGACCTGACTAACTTTTCTTCCATTCAATTCATTAGGATTTCTGTAAGGTTGAATAGTATCCAAGTGTCATCTGAAAAGGATCTCTGGTCGGACACTTTCCAATTTTCAAATCTAAAGGTTGCTTTATCTGTTAATAATTTAATATCAAGAACTGATTCCCAACCGCTAAAATTCTCCGTGCTTGGAAAAGTGAAGGTATATCCCCTGTTTTAGGATATGGTGAGAGCCTGGGGGATAACCCTTTGATTCGTGAGCATGGCTTTGGCCGGAAGGGAGTTAGGGTAAAACGAGTGAGGAAGCATGAATGCCCTGTTTTTGCATTGTAACTATAGTATGGCGTAGCCCTGTTTTGCTCACATTGTGTGGTAATTGCCCGTAAATCTTGAACATACCTACTTTAAGTGTATAGTATCATTAATTACTTCTTTAATATGTATTTTGCGTTGATGAGGTGAATTCTTATTATTCACTAGTTAACCTTTTTTTAAATAACCTTTTCTCAGTTAACCAGCGAATTTTAAAACCATTTATTAATATAGATATAGACGATTGTATAATCTTTTGTACTTATGCACGGAAAAATATTATTAATATTCTCTCTGGTTCCTGAGGAGAAAAAATCTAAAACTTTCAATTACACAGGATGTTTCGGATCTGACGTGCCAAAATGATTGCGGTAATAGATCTCACCTAGTCAAACAAAAAAATTTATGACAGGGGGGGGGCAATCTTAACGGTAACACAGTGATATCAAACGAACGCTAAAAAACTAGTATCCCAATGATCTTTCCAAAATTGTCAACAATGTTGATCTAACTGCTACCATTGCAGCAGGTACAGTCACTTCCAAAATTAAAAAAATGGTTTGCGATTACCTTAAATTCAGCATTTTCCCAAATTTTCTCCGAAATTCATGTAATTAGTATAACTCTTCTTTATTTTTATTGAATTGTCCATCTTATTACCTTTCCAAAAAGGTACAACAGGCGCAGGTAGAGAAAGGTTGTAGAAATTTATAAGTACAAAACTTATCGGGACATATTTGAAAATCTGGAATTTAAATAAACTAAACTCATATTAACTCTAAAATCATTTTTATTGAATTCAAAACGTATTACAATATTAATCTTAGTAAATTACGAAAGTTGTTCAAAATGTCCACCGCCTCTGTGGACGCATGCAAACAATCTCCTTCTAAGTCCCTGTTTAAGGCATGCTGCAGCCAGCCTCATCCGTATTTTCGTCGCTGCATTCCCAATTCTGATGACTAAATCCTCCCTAGTGTTAATAGGGCTTGAATAAACTTCATTCTTCATTGTTCCCCATAAGAAAAAGTCCAATGAGGTAAGGTCTGGAAATCTAGCAGGCCAAGGAATCGGTGCACCACGTCCAATCCAGCAGTAAGGAAATGTTTCACTTAGTATTGCCTTCACAATGTTAGCAGTATGTGCTGGTGTTCCATCGTGTTGGTAAAACATGTCCATTTGATTATGCACAGGGATGTCCTCTATTAGATCCGGCAGTGTATTCTCCAAAAAGTCCGCATCAATTTGACTGTTGAGCACTTACGGCAAAATGAATGGTCTACCAAATGGTTGCCGATCATACCAGCCCAAACACTGACACTGAATCTCTGTTGGAATGAGGTCAGCTTTGTCCTGTTAGGGTTAGTTTCCGACCAGGTTTGGAGTTTATGGAAGTTCGTGATGCCATCCCTGGTGAATTGAGATTCATCCATCCATAGAATTCAGTCCAGAAACGCCCTGTTATCAATGTCGCGTTCCAGAAGCTAAGTGCTAAATTCCAGTCTTCTCTTGGAATCTCCTTCCAGTAGTCCTTGGACTGGGTGATGCTGATATGGACGTAATTCGTCTTGATGAATAACCCTCCAAACCTTAGATGAAGACACTACTAATCGCCTTGTGACTCGTTTCGTGCTCGTCTCAGGGTAATGCCTCACGATGGTGATTCTTTGCTGCTCGACGTCCGCAGAAGTTCCCGAAGTTTCGGGTCGTGTCTCCATGTCGTGTGAAGTTACACTTCCTGTTTCTCTTAACCGTTGGAAAGTCCCTGTAAATACCCCTCTTTTGGGGTGCTCGCCGGTTAGTGAATCTCCTTTGATATTCCATTACAGCCGCTCTCTCTTTTCCGTCTACTACACCATAAAAGTAAATAATATCCGCGTATTCCACAAATGTAAATTCTACAATTTTTTAATAATTTTTGCTTAACAACGCCCGTACATATTGGTTTTTTTTCAACTATGATAGGTATTCTTGCTGACGAACCCTTTTGTATAGCAAAATTACGAGTAACAGAACGCCAGTATACAAGGGTGTGAATTCTGGCTACCACAAGCTAATATCGGCAATTAAACAAATTAATTTTAAATTAACTTTTTTCCAGCAATAATTGAAATTAATTACCTCTTAACCCAAAACAAACATTTTCGGCCTTTTATCTTAAAAATTTTGTTTATTTAAATAATTTCTTACCTAAAGTACAATAAAATAATTAGGTAGTCAGGGATTTCTAAGGATGCCGTTTTCTAATCCTTTATCTACCTTGCCATGTTGCACTTTATTGGAAAGGTAATAAGATGGGCAATCAAATAAAAATAAAAAAAGGGGTGAACTAATTACATAAATTTCGGAGAAAATTTGGGAAAATGCTGAATTTTAGTTAATCGCAAACCATTTTTTTCGCTTATAGAAGTGACTGTACCTGCAATGGTATGAGTTAGATTAACATTGTTGACAATTTTGGAAATGTTATTGGGATACTAGTTTTTTAGTGTTTGTTTGATTTCTCTGTGTTGGGTAGATCAAAAGATAAAAATAAAACAGTAATGTGCATACCATGAAAAAACTGAAATTTATGAATCACCCTTAACTCCCAAACGGTTGAGATTGCTCCACCCCCCCCCCCCCCCTGCCGTAAAATTTTTTGTTTACCGTCAGATCTGAAACACCCTGTATAACCTGAATGTAACTAGAAGGAATCGAATGACATTAACTAAACTCAGTCTGTTACGCAGAAAAGGAGATAAATAGAGTACCATATAACAAAATCCCCTTTTTGCTTTCACAGGAGTAGGTAAAACACGTAATAACATCACTATTGATTTTGTGAATGATCATTTTTTTTCTAGTCGCTAGGATTATGTAGCAAAAATATGAAGCAAAAAACTTAATATCCCAAGTCGTAAGTCGTCCCATGTTCGAATCCCACCGGCGATCGGCGACTCAAGGTTGTTTTCTGCACACAACAGATTACGATAGAATAGCCATTGGCAGGGCCGCCGACAGGGGGGGGGGGGGGGGGGGCGAAGGGAGTAAACCCCCCGGGCCCGGGCTTTCAAAAGGGGCCCCGTCATCTAAGTCATCAACAGAAAAATATTTCCATTTTAATTATTTATATAAAAAAATGTTTCACGATCGAAAAAATGTAATATACTAGATAGATTTTAAATTGAAAGTCAATCATTCGATTGTATATGGGCCCGTAAACGCTTAGTGCCGGGCCAGAAATTCCTTTCGCGGGGGCCGTATGTGGCACCCCCCGGGCCCGAATTTTGTCTCTACGGGCCTGGCCATTGGGGGTTGCCGACAAAAATCGGTGATTCAGATTCCACTCTAAATTGTAGGTCCATTTGCTTTCGTTGTCGCGAAGGTGAAGTATTTCTTCGGAACATCGTCGTTGGAGTAAGTGATAACGTGTCGGCTTACCAAACCGGAGGTCCCCGGTTCGAACCCCACAGCGGCGACCAATAGTTGTTAAAAGGCCATGGGGGTTGCAGAGAAAATGCCAGTGGTTCAGAATCCACTTAAATATTGTGTGTCCACTTGCAATCGTTGGTATACGTTCTTCTCCCGCCCCATGTCCCACAAGGAGTCACGGGAACTAGAGATTTGCTCCACAAGCTATGCAAATATGACCATTTGAAAATCAATCAATAATTTATCAAACTTCTAAGATTCATCATTTCTGCTGAATTAAAGATGTTTAATGTTTTAAGGACGTACTAACTAACTAACTTCAATAAGAGCATTAACATTAGTACAGAAACAACAAAAATGACCTTTCCTTTCGAACTTTACACTTAAAACTACCAAAGTGTAGGTTCAATTAGGTTTTCTTTGATGTTTCTATACATATAACAACTGTTTATAATAGATTTACTGAGGAAATGTCTCCCCGATGTAATATAATATTTACGCACTGTAACGAAAGCATCTCGCTTTCTTGAGAGTACTTGTACCATTCATCTGCCACCTAAGCGCACGCCGGTTGTCTGACAACAGCTTATTTTGCTTACTCCCATCCGAAAAGACCGTAAGGAAAATACAACAGGAAATTGTTTATTCTAATTGACATTTCAATTTAAGATATTATGAAGATGTCAAGGAGTTTGCTGCTATTAAAAAGGTCGATGGATAAAGTGGGATTATTTAATTTATGTAATCATGAGAAAGTTAAAAGAAATTACTGTGGAGTACTGAAACCGCGTAATGGGCTGGTAGGTGGATATTAAATTTAAACAATTATCAAGTTAGCGTTTGTAGGTGTGAATATAAGGTTTTTGAGGTTTCTCAGATTTTCAAAAATCATTGCTTTCGGATGATTTATCATTTGTAAGATAGCCCAAGCTCCCACTAGTACTGCTAAATGAAATAGTAGCTTCTAGTAAAAAACTGTTTCCCTTTTCCTAAAACAGTTTAATCAAAATTTTTCAAGAGAATTCCGTAGATTACACCAAACTGAACACCCCCACATTACAGAGTGATAAATCACTGATTAAAGTGCAGCTGGTCGTTTCTATCGAGACTATTTTAATTTCTTTTTCGTTCTTTTTCATTGTCACATTTACGGTTCAGGACGCGCCAAAATGATTCCTTTAGTTACTGTTGGAGCCTTCGAGTAAAAGTAGAACGCGGCAATAAATATTGTCAATGAGGAAATCATTAAGGCACAAGTTTTTTTGTGTTCGGAGTTAATGAGAATTGACCATTATTCGAGAAGCTTTCCTTCTTCAATCAGGATGTACATATAATCATGGATACTTAAGGTATTTCACAAAACCAAAAAAGAAAATCTTTTAAATTGAGTGATTACTGGAAAATGACATCCAACCAAAAGTACAGGACAGCTCTCCGCTAATTTGTTGTTAAAAATAGATTCGAGTAAGACGTCATCGTAAATATATGACACTAGCCAAAACCAAGGCACATGTGTTCTAAGAAATTACAAAACGCCAAAATTGTACCCCAAAGAAATGAGTTCACTTTTGAGGTACTGAACTCATTTCATCTTTGTGAAAATTCAGGAAATTACTTCATACCTCGGTTTCGTATTTTTTGGAGCGAGGATTTGTTTATGAGTAGTATGTGCCACCGAAGTCTTACAAGCAGTGGGTGGTTAATCAGTGGGTGGTTAATCTGAAAAGGTGTAAAAATCTCGCGAATGCTCCTTTCTGCTGTTGAACAAAGGAAGAAATTATAATTAAAATTGAAACTTAGCATGCTTGCATAAGCGCTAATCGCTGAGAATAGACCGCGTTTGCATTGTGTTTGTAAGATTCAATTATGAGATTTATTTAAAAAATTTCCTCAATTATTGAAATCAATTGGGGAAATATTGCGAAATTAATTTCATAATTGAATCTTAAAAGTTATTATGTACGAAAGGAAGCAGATGTATGTAACGTAAATGTTATAATTTGCTCTTTAATAATTCTGAAAATATTACAGTCTGGATTGCTCATCTAACTCCTTGTTAAGAGTGTGGGGGCGTCAACTACATCGATACTCTGGTGTGTTTCAACCAACACCGCTCTCAGCTCTTGACACTGCTAATCTGTAGGATTTATTCTTTCACTACTTCTGATTCCTTGAACCTTCCTTGTTAGAAATAAGGTGTCTACTACATCAACTCTCCAACAATGCTTCAAACTCCTGCCACGATTTTTGGATTTGAGTATCTTCCTTCTCTACGAATCTTTTACGTGTGTGTGCGAATGTTCAACTCTTTCTTGGCTTAGTTTCAATCTTAGGGTATAGACCTAGAAGAGAGGTTCAAAAGCTAAGAAACCTCGGCACTTTTCTTTGCGTAGCTGAGTCGTTGACTTGTGTTTGTTTTCGGCAGAGCAGTAGTAACACAGTGGCATATCTAGGAGGGTCAAAAGAAGAAAATTGCATTTTGTAATTGCCTCAAACCAAGAGATATAAATTCCGTCCTTTTTTGGGAATCAACATCTTAAAATAAAATATTTCAAACATTTTTATCATGAATTTAAATTCTTAGTGTCCTCTTGGAAAACTTAAATGACGATCGCCGCTGGGTTAGCTAAGGAGATACAAAAAATGGGATCATAGAAAATGTAAACAAACTAAGAACGCTAAGAAAACTTCACTTTTCTTCATTTTCGATTTCTGTAATTATACTTAAGGATTAAAAATATAATTTTTATTAAAAATTTCCCTGAAAAACGATATCGCCCGTGTGTAACGCCAAACTGGTTACCACAAAAATACCGCGCACTTCATTTTCAAAATGCCACAGTTAAAATAAATGTTCACACTAATGAAGTTAAAAAGTAAAACTATTAGCTTAATAGTCTATTTATTAATATATTACCTGTGTGAGTAAAAACACTCTAAACTTCACAAAATCAAAAAAAGTTGTTAAACCATTGAACAATTCGCAAATAAGGAGGCAACATAGCTCTCTGTTTCTCACCTTGTCTAAAAGAAAAAATGCTGATCTCAAGTACATGCTTTCACAGATAAGGGCCTTTTTTGAAGTTATATATTATAAGATTCCAATCTAGATCCTGTTGGGCGATTTTGTTTGACTCCTTTATCTTCATGTGGCTTATCCATTGTCATTTTCGTCTTCGAATACAGATGTCTATCCTGCAATGGCCTGAGTATATAAGTGGGTCATTGTTAGGAGTAACTTTCAGACACTGGATGTTAAGGATGTGCCGGAAATCCCGGTTTATAAAGGTTTGTAACTTAGATGCTATTTGGCAAGTGATATTTGTCATCATTTTAGAGACTGTAGTTAAAATACAGATACCATGCTAATTGCCAGAACTTCTCAAGTCGTCTTTGTTTAAATCTTCATAGTTACGCCTTTTTGTCATTGGTTTCTCAAAATTCCTGAATTATAGGACGAGAATATACGTTGCATCCTTGAGATTCGTTTGAAGTAACTTCTTTCTTCCTTCAATCCTGCTCATCTTTTACTTGATCCTTATTATTTCGCATTATGTTAAACCATCTCCTGCTCTAACTTTTTAAGTTTATCGATTCTATGTATATCATGCACAAGCAAATGGTGTTCAAGAATTGATGTTTTTATTCACTTACTAGGTGCGAATTAATTAAGATTAAGAAAGACCAGTAATCACTAATTAGAAAGAGCAATAATCACTAATTATGAACAATAGGCTAACTTAATTAACTTAACAAAAGGCTTCAACTTCTCAAATTTGGATAAATATAAATAGAGAATAAACTAGAATATTCCAAATATTCAGCTCTATGTAGATTTTAAATATCCAAAAGACTGCTTCTCAGTTCGATGAGGAGAAGGTTTATTGAATTAAACAAAAAACTGGTCTTCACTAGATTGAAAGAAATGACGTGGACTATTAAGTGAAAAAGTTCTACTAGAATGAGTGAATTCCAGTTTGCTTTGCAATTAAAGTAGCTGTTTAGTTATAATTAAATTGCGTAGAGACATTATTGTACAAAATTTTAAGTAACACAATTCAAAACAGATGTAGATTAGGAAGATAGGTGTATAATCGAATCGTCGTAGTCTAAAAATATCCCGTACAATGGAATTGAAAGCAACACTCACCAAACGACCTGACACCGAATTCAATTTAATAAAATTAATACAATCATACGAATTTAACGGATTCAACAAGGATTTTACAAGCAGAAGACGAGTAACTTTAAGAGTATAAGTTGCAGAGAAAGAAAGCGTTGGAATTGGAAATGAAAAAAATTTCTATATTAGATTTTTACATTATAGTAGATTTGGAGGCATTAAAATTTAAACAATTTTGACTAGTCCATTTGGCACATACATCACATCATTCAATCGGCAAATATCGTCTTCCATGAGGCCCAGAAGTCTAGAAATATACAACCAAATATCATTAATAAACATTGAAAGAAAAGAGAGTCGAAAATAGATCTCTGAGGAACCCCACTTAACATAGGAAGATAATCGGATGACTTGTCATTACAAATAACATTTAGTTTACGGGCTCACAAATACGAAAATATTATATTGCATGCGGTATTACAAAAGTTAAACATCGAACCAAGTTTCCAAAATACGATACTGTGATTCATTTTGTCAAAGGCTTCGAGAAGTCAAGCAGAAACAACGCCGTAAATTAAACCTTGTTAATTCTTATGTCGTAGTTTTCAGCAAGGCCGTGGTACAGCAGTACTTAATTCGGAAGCCTGATTGAAAATCTGATAAATGGTTGCTACTTTCTAGATGGTGTACAATCTGCGAATGCAGTACTTTTTCAAAAGCTTTTGAAACAAGCGCTACGATAATTATCGGGCAATATTCCTATATTTCCTTATGCTACACAATACTTTATTATTCAGAAAATATATTTCTTATAATGGGAATTTTAAATTTTTGTAGAATAACTCGGAAATTTTATTCGTGAGTTATGTGCATTCTTTACGGCTTCATTCCTCGAAATAATTCTGCATTTGACTCCCTCCATCACTTCGGGTCTTACCGTGTCTAATCGGTTTAATTAGGGATTTGTTTATAAGGATTCTTGTAAACAGTAAAAATTCGGCAAAGGCTCGGGGGAGCGGGGGAGGACGGTCACCGATTGCCACCCCCCCCCCTAGATCCGCGCCTGTCTAAGTGAAATTCGGCTTCGATTATTTTTGTATGTCACTCTTTCCTCACCTTCACATCTGTGTATGATAGAGGGGTCCTGCCCTCACAGTATCTAAGGGCATCAGGAGTGTCATAGTTCATCTTAATGACCCTCAAAAACTAAGGATTTGACACTAATATCGGTCGTGTATGATTATTTTTACATGCAACTCTCCACTCAACCCCACCCTTTGAAGTCTCTTCCCCCACAGTATCTAATGGCATCAGAAGTGTCATTATTCATCTCAGCGACTCCAAAGCTGTGAATTCAACATAAATATCGGCCGTTTACCATTATTATTACATGAGCCTTTCTTGTCGACGCTGTCCCCTAGAGCTAATAGGGGTATCACAACTCACTGTATTGTTTTGCAGACTGTACTTAATATATATATATATATATATATATATATATATATATATATATATATATATATATATATATATATATATATATATATATATATATATATATACCAAGTTCGGTGTACATTGCTGCAGCATTCTAGAGCTGTGCTAAAACATACATACATGTATATCCCCATCCAGTGTTGCCCTCTGGTGAGGACTGTAAACGAATTGCTACTAATTCAGAGAATTTAGCTCAATCAGTCTTAACAGGGTTTCGAAAAGGTTTCCCTATCGACATTCTGAAATTAATGCTAAAGGTTATCCTAAAGTGACCCGAGGAGAATTTAGGTAATACTCTACAGTAATCAACGTCGAGTTTATCTACAGTTTCAGATAGTATAAGGCTTGTATTAGAAATGAATAGCTGTACCTTTCGTCTGTCGGTATAGTCTGTAACAATTCTGCGGCTGTACCTCTAAGTGCCAAAATAAAATCTGTACATTTTTCCTCGTTTGTTCTTCTATTAATGCTTTCAATTCGGCCTTCGACGATTCTATCGATGCTTTCTGTTCTTTTATTGCTGCTTTAACTCGGCTGATGGCAATTTTTTTTCTTCTTTGTACGATTTTATTTCAGACATTAAGCCATTGAGAAGATCTCTCATGTTAAAATTGGTTTCTTCGTCTCCAAAAACTCTAGATCCCTTCCTTCCTGTTCCATGGCTTCTTGTAGTAAGGCTACCAGGCTATTTTTATTTCCAATTGTAGGGAGGTAACGTTTACTTAATTCCCCCTTTAAGTCTTGAACACGTTAGTCCTTCTATTTGCGACCCATATTAAGATTGACTGCACTTCATTTTAATTTTACAATCACATCCCACTTCTAACATCAATTGTAACGTAATGAGGCCTTCGGGCTCGGCGGATTAATTAAGACACTTATTTTCAATCACAAATATTCGCCGTTTTTATTCACTTCACTAATTAGTTCGTCTCACAATTTTCTTTACAATAACCAATTAACTTTACTTATTTACACTTATCACTACACTGGTTAAAATACAACTAACTCACCAGGCTGCTACTCAGCAACAACCACAGCTTCGATTCGGCCTTGACTTCATACGGCATCTGACTTTTTTCTAATATCCGAAATCCTATGCAGGCCCGTAGAGACAAAATTCGGGCCCGAGGGGTACCACATACGGGCCGGGGGGTACCACATACGGCCCCCGCGAAAGGAATTTCGGGCCCGGAGCTAAGCGTTTACGGGCACATCTATAATAGAATGAGTGACTTTCAATTTAAAATCTGTCTAGTATATTACACTTTTTCGATCGTGAAACATTTTTTTATATATAATTAAAATGGAAAAACATTTCTATTGATGACTTAGATTATGGGGCCCCTTTTAAAAGCCCGGGCGGTTTACCCCCTTCGCCCCCTCCCTCTCGGCGGCCCTGAGCCTATGCCACCCTACAGCGCACGTTACAATATTCCACCAACTGCAAACAAATAAAATCCTGCCAAAAGATGTCATGTGTGCTTCAAAAACCATATTCGAAATGCAACTACCTGGAAATATAACCACAGTTGTCTCAATGTGTATACACTTCAAAACTACTAGTATACTATTAATTTTTATTATAATATATCTTTTCAATTTTTAGTTGTTTTTATTGCAACCTAATGCCTTTAGAAGAACCTGGAATTGTATGCGATAAAAATCTATGCAGTTTACAAAAATATTTTAATTTTGTAAATTGATACTCATAGAGACTAAGATTAACAACTATGTAAAGTTACTTTTTATAGGGAATGTAAGGAATACCTTAACAAATATTTTTAAAGATAATTGTAATGTTAAGGTTGTCTTTTATAACAAAAATACAATAAGAAATAAGTTATTGAGTTATAAACAGATAAATGATATATTAGAGAACTCAAGTGTATGTCAAATCAAATATTATTCTTGTGAGGGCATTTACGTAGGTCAAACGCGAAGGTAAAATAAGATTTCAAGAACATATAAATAGCATACAAAAATCATAAAGAAGAATCAGCAGTAGTTAAACACTTAAGAGAACATACCTGCATGATCGAAAATTTAAAAATATTACGTATTGAGAAAAAAGGATGAAGATTAGATTTATTAGAAAAATTAAAGATGGAAAGAGTAAAGAGAAAAATAGTGATGTGTTAGTGTGAGGGTTACTGATGTGTTAAATGATCAATTAGAACTTACGTTATCTCCTATAATGCTATAAGTTTAAATAAAATTAAACGATTCAGTTCCTCGAAGACTTCAAGAACTTATTGAGCCAAATCGCAGTTCAGTCCAAGTTTAAAAAATTAATTATATTTTCAGACTGTGTTGGTAAGATGTGCACAACTAATTTTTGAAGTGAAACTTTTTATGGGACACTATAGAAGTTTTGTTATACTCCTTTTCTTTTTCTAATTACCGTTTACTTAACCAAAGAGTAAGAGAGGCGGAATAAGAATACGAAGATCCGCACAAAGAGAAGATGCCGAGAATAGTCGCCAGGCATTGTTTATTGCAGTGATGGGCATTATTCGAATAAATTTTCAATCAAATAACGATGTTTTTTAAAAATCGAATAAAAAATTATTCGAATAAATTTTTATTCGATTTTCAATTTATTTTAAGTTATTCGCAATTAATTATTTGTTATTTGGTGCTCCTTAATCCAATTTCAAATAATTATTTGTTATTCGATCGTTCGTTATTCGATAATCAAATAATTATTCGTTATTTGATGAATTATTCGCAAATGATTGTCTGTTATTTGGTGCTATTTATTCGGATTTCAAATAATTATTTGTTATTCGATTATCAAGTAATTATTCGATAGTTATGTCTCTTTATGAAATAATTATTTGTTGTTGGTGTCCATTAGTTCAAGTATTCCATAAAGAGACATCAACTATCGAATAATTACTTGATAATCGAATAAAAAATAATTACTTGAAATTCGAATAAAAAGCACCAAATAACAGATTATTATTTGCGAATGAGTCATCAAATAACGAATAATTATTTGATTATCGAATAATGCACGTTCGAATAACAAATAATTATTTGAAATTTGAATAAAAAGCACCAAATAGCAAATAATTATTTGCGAATAATAGAACAAATAACGAATAATTATTTGATTATCGAATAACGAACGATCGAATAACAAATAATTATTTGAAATTCGAATAAAAAGCACCAAATAACAAATAATTATTTCCGAATAATCCTCCAAATAACAAATAATGTTTGTAATCAAATAAATTTTTATTCGATTTTTCAATTTATTCGAGCTTTTAGCTTTTATCTTTATTCGAATAAAAAATGCCCATCTCTGGTTTATTGTACCATAGTCTACTCTTGATACAAGCCCGGAAGCTGACATTAACAGCTGAGCATTGGTGGTTTAAACAAACCAAAACTTACCACAGTAGACAGAAGGACAAGTCTGGGGAGTTGTACTTACTGGTAGTATCTCACTCAATGTATTTAAGGGGCCGTTCAAGTATTACGTAACGCAGTTTTTGAAGATTTCTGACGTTATGCGTTATGCGTTATTTAATACTTGAACGGCCCCTAAAGTGTTAAATTGGATTTTACTTGAGGTTAAACTACAAATGTTCTGAACATGTGAACATGATAATAAGTGTAGTGTTCCGGGGTTGTATCTAGAGTAGGCTGTGATTGTACACTCATTGACAGTTTCTGCATAAAAAGTTTCACTTCTGACGCCGTTAGTTTTTGACTGACGCATAAATTTTTCAACTTTTGCCTTTGTTCCTCAAATGAAATCTTTTTAGTTGTAAGTCAAAATGTGAACTTTAATATGTAATTTTATGTTATAATTTAAACGAATTTTATTACTTTATTGTTTCACATATGTTTTGGGTTCCATTCAAAATGTACCATGCACAATTAATTTTTTCCACCACTCTATGACTTCGTCTTTTGGGTTTTTATATTGCTAAGTTTGAATTTATTATTTCCTTAATTATTTCTTTTTTTATACTTTATTTAAGCGCCTTCCTTAAAAATTTCTGTCGTAAATTAAGAAAAGATAAATTCATAAATTCTATCCCTACGTTTAAACATAATTTATTCTACTAGAGCTTCCGCTTCATGGTGGTATTGACCAGTGAAATTAATTTTATTTACTCAAGTGAGGATAAATCTATATCGATTATCATTCTTCCCTCGTGTAGGTACATATGAACTTATTCCATTCGCATATATGTAAATGCGTCCCTCCTTTTCAAACAAAGAAGCTAGCACCATTAAAAGGATTAACAAAAAAGCGAAATTAAAAATGAGGGAGTGGGAACTACTTAAAAGTTGGATGACTAATTTTCCTGATGATGTGACAATTCCTAGTCTATGAATCAATCAGAATTTAAAGGTGTCCCCTAAAGGACCCTTGATATTGATTGTCACTGTTCAGAATGGTAAGGTTCATATCGAAATTAGACACGAGACATTTCCACATGGAAGAGACATGCAAGGAAACTTTAAACTAATTTTAGAGATAAGGTTAAACATATTTTCGTCTAACTAATGGTTGTAATTAATTTTAATGTTATTTTAGGTATAGATAAGGTCATGGTTTATTCTTACTTATAATTGTAATAAATTTTTATGCTATTTTAAGAATATTTGATTTTATAAATGAAGTCTTAAAAGCATTAAAATTAATAAAATAAATCACAACAAAAATTACATGATTGCCTTCGGTTCTTATTAAAAATGCGAATTTTCGAAATAACTCAATTTAACTGAGACAATTAAAAGCTAATTAATTTAATTTTTAAATCCACAAGTTAAAATAAAAATAAAATTTATGTATATCCGTTTAAGGGCAATGAGTAAACTCAGCCGTCATTAACGATAATCGCAAAAACACTCATAAATTCGATTGGAAAATTATGAATCTGTTCTTAGCGAGTCGTGTATGGAATTTATGGCAATTTTACCTGATTGATTTACGTGCATCGGGAACGTCGCATTTATGCTGTTACCAATAAATTTATCATCATACGAAAAATTCATTCTTGTTTCAAGTGAGAGATTTCAAAGAGGTTTTTAACTTGTTGCAGGGCTAGGACTACAGCGTACATATTCAATCATTACAATGGCTCACGCGCCCTGTCTAGCTCTGGCATTCATCACTTTTCTCGCTGTAATGAATCTCGGACAATCATCGCCAGAATATCAAGAATATTTAAGTAAGGAAGGTAAGTTGTACAAATTGTATTTATTAAAATATTTGGTAAAATTTATAAGGGCTCTCAGGTTCGATGGTTTAATTAAGGCAAATTTTTTAGAAATATAGTCACAATTTCACTAACAATTAGTTCCAACAATCATGTCTTGTTTTCCGTTGTTTAACCTGTCATAGGATTATGTTTTCCAAAAATGCTCGATACACAGATTCGAGACAAAAAGGAAAAGGTGGCACTACTTGACGATAGGAAACTTAGGTCGATTTATGTCAATGAAATCTGTTAAACAAGTGTAGCAGTAGGTTTTCGAAACAATATTTATAATAAACTAGTTTAAAAAAAGAGTTGAACCGTTGACTTCACAAAAAACGCAAAAAAGCATCAAATAATATATTATCTATTACTACAGTTTGCAGTCGGTACAAATTAACTAAACAAAACTACAACAACAAGAAAAGTATTAAATACTTCATCCTTATGATCTCGTGAGTTGAAATGTTTATGTAGTTAGGGGCCGTTCATATAATACGTAACGTAGTTTTTGAAGATTTCTGACCCCCCCCCCCCCCACCCCCTTCAAACGTAACACTCAGATGATTATTTGTACTTAAAAATGTCAATTATGTTGGCAAAAATACCGGAAAGTAACAATTAATAAAACACGAAATTTTTATTAGCAAACCTTTTCTTACACCCACCTACGGAGTCCGATGTAGCATCGAACTGCTCGAATTAAAACCATCGTAACAACAATCCATGAACTGGTCTTAAATTTATTTACATTGCTTTTTATGGCAGGAAGGGGGTGATTTTTCTTAAACTCTCCCTACCGCACAACTATTAGTTTTATGAAAAAATAAGATTTATATTAAGTTAAAGCAGACTAAATTATATGACTTTTGAGGCTTTCGCGGTTGCTCACTGACATTTTTATGTTTTCCGGATAATCCGCGTAGTAAAATTAAAAGAGTGCTAATGGAAGTACTCACCCCGAGCGTTTCGCATCAAGTTTCATTGATTCAATATGTACACTTTGTTAACCTAATAACAAGAAAAATTTCATTAAAACTGCAATTTTAGTCGCAAAGCAAATTTTCATCTAAAACGCAAGCAGTAAGTCATGCTCCGATCATGGTCCAGCATTTGTATTTTCTTTAAAACTCCACTTCCGTATATTTCCGTGCATTCAGACTTACAACTGTCCAGGGTCGAACTGGTCCAGGGGGCCCAGGGGGCATTATGACTTTAAGGGCCCGCCGCCCGCCTAGGATCATCAATGCAGATTATGGTGACCATCAGATCAACCAACGAACAAGATAACAATGATAGCCATATTGGCAGAAGTTTTTGGAAATTTTTATATTAAAAGAACCTCTCTTCTTTATTGGCTAGCCCATCAAAATTTTTTTAAAAGAGGAGACGTTTCAGCTAGATTATCTATAACTCGTTCGTAAAAGCTGTTATTCTCGTCATCTTTGATGAGATCCGACTTTGTGTTTAGGATAATCAACGAGTCCAGCAGTTCCTGCCCCAGTAGAGAGCGAAGCCTCGTCTTTATGCTCTTCAGCGCGGAAAATCTTCTTTCGCAAGTTACTTGCGTAAACGAGATTGTGAAAATTACAAAATAAGCGAAGTATAATTTGGAGTACGTACTGATGTGGGATAAAAGTTTACATGCACATGATATGCAACTTCTGCAGGCTTCCGAACCTTTTCGAGATAAACAAACAGAAGTCTTTACTGTTTGATCTAAACTATCTTCGCCGATCGCTTCCTGATCTTCATCTTCTTTCTCTCTCTGAGAATCTGAATCCTTTGCGTGTTTCTGCGCAGGTGGAACGTGTTCGTCCCAAATAGTTTTAGAAAGTTCATTAAAACTTTTTGAAAAAGATTCGAGTTTCTTTGAAAGCAGTTCTCGATCGACGTTGGCAATTGATGCGATTGAATATAATTCACTATCAGGAATTCCGTTTTTCTCAATTTGGTTGAAGTTTTTCGGATTCAAACAACCGGCATCCTTCATTAAATGCTCTTTACAGTTGAATTTTTCATCAATTTTTACTAAAGCATTGATGGTAATGACTTTGTACGTGGTTATGGAAAAGTATCTTTTTGGGTCCGCAGATAGTAGTCCTACTTCGTCCTGGCATAACTCATCGTGATGTTTCGGTTTCCTAGATGTTCTCCGTAAGGGCAGCGTGGTCTGTATTTCAACATCAATGTCTTCGGCTTGAATTAATTCTTGAACTTGGGATACGAACGAATTTGCAGCACTGAATATGTAGTTGTTTCCGTAGGAGTTTGTTGTTAGTGTAGGAGTTTGGAGATATTGGCTTACCGAAGATTTTCTTGAATGTTATGGCTCTCAGAATAGTTTCAAATTTGAGAAATGAATCCATCAATAACTTTGCTTGAAATGAAACCTTTGGCTCGAACTATGCGCTCGAAGCTATGGCACATAGGGTATTTATCAATGCAACGTATCGAGTTTTCGCCGTGATGGTGGTCAAGGTTTTGTCTTTGGCCTACCATCTCGTTTTTCCAATGTTCTGCAGTCGTCTCAACTTGTCTCTACCAGCTGTCATTTACGCGATTTTCTCCACCCAAAAAGAGGTGCGCTCAGATGATTCGTGAATAAACACACTTGTAGAGTCCAAGAGTCCGAATAAATTATTTGCCTCAGTACAGCTTGACGTGGCGCCTGCCTACAGCAAATTCAAAACGTGTGCGTAACAATGCGTGAAAATTAAGTTTGGCACTTCTTCTTACAGTTAAGCTTGAGGACCAAGATGTCAGCTTGCCATATTTCCTGCGCCATCAAAAGACACGCTGATAAGGTCTTGCACATTCAAGCCTAACTGAGTTAATTCTGTGGTTACAAGTGCTCGGAAAGCTTCGCCTGTTGATTTCCGTACCGGCGCCATGCTCTTGTGGGATTCCATTCTGAATATAATGAACGCAAATTGCAGCCTGATCGATAACGCCAACATCCTGACAAGAATCAACATTAAGGCTAAAAGATTTCGCCTCTGGGATTTCTTTGACTATCTCTTTTTTGACTTCACGTGTGCATATATTTATTAATTAATTTATTATGTTTTTTGACATGAAGGTTACGAGACTACTTCTACCTTTACCTTTTCCTGACTCTTTTCTTTTTTTACTGTCAATAATGGCTTCGGTCTTCATAACCGGATCGTACTTCGATAACAGAACAACTAAATTTAAAAAGTGTCCATGATTCTGGTTCTGACCCTCATCGATATCCCTCAAGGAGTACAAGGCCTCACTTTTTCCACGATAAGCGATGCCTTGCTTAGATATAAATATTATTATATTAATGATTCTTTTCAGAACGAGACGTCTATCTCTTGCAATTTTCATATCAGGTAAATTTCGGATGTCTGTTCAAACCACAGGTCATTAAATACCTACCTCTCCCCATCTCCACCCTAGATCAAAATTTATTCTTATATAAGCAATTGAAATTTTTGACGATAACCAATGGGGTACCTATTCTATACATGAGAAAAAAATCAATCAAATCGGTCCACGCGTTACGAAGTTAAATACCCCTACCCCTCCCCACCCTACCCTAGAACAAGTTTTTTCCATACTTGGGTGTGAACACTGGCTAACACAAGCTAATATCGGCAATAAAACCAAATTACAGAAAAATTATTATACCTTTTTCTTATACAATTTTTTAAATTTCGGAAGGGATTGAACCTGCAAAGGTAGGAATTAGATCAACAGTTTTAACAATTTTGTGAAAGTCATTGGGGTAGTAGTTTTTTGGCGTTTGTTTGAGGTCCCTGTGTTGAGTAGATAAAAAGTTAAGAATAAAATAATGTGCATACCGTGAAAATTGCCAATTTATGAATCACCCTGTAACTCCGAAACGGTTAAAAATCATGATCAAATTTTTTTTTTTAAAACCAAAAAATATTTTTCAAAGTTAAATGGCAATGGTGACGATAGTTATGAATTTTAATAAAAGGCATGATCAAGAGAAAAAGTGCAAAAGCTTCCAACCCTCTAACTTCTGCACCATTTTTTTTTTTATTAAATCCTTTAGCAATATAATTACTTATACCAGTAAGAATAATTTGGTGTCTTTAGATAGGTCTCCTAAAGGGCAACAAAAAATGTGTTAGTACCTTTAGATTTTATTCCTTCAAACCTTTTAATTTCTAAATGATCGATGCAAAATTTCTTAAAAAATTCCTATATGTAGCCTTTAGTTAAATATTAAAGTACAAAAAAAATCTATAAAAAATTTAGAAATAACTGCATGTATCATTTGTTTGCCATTCTTTTAATCAATTTTGTTATATCAGCGCATTGGCTGCTCGAGACTTTCAGGCACTGAACTTGTTAATTTTGATTTTTTGAAAAAGTGGGAGAGGTATATAGTACATTGATTAATTTTTTTTCGATATAATCTAGTGAAATTATAGTTTTAATAAACATCTAGGGTAGGGCTACGGCAGCCACTTTAACGTAACCTTTTTTAGGGTAGACAGCGATTTTCTCTTGGATCTGTTGGAGGTTCGGTGTTGTGTATAAAACTCCGGAGTTGGAACCCCTTACCCTCCTCTTAATCGACCGCCATTTGGAAAATAAAAGTGAACACATATATAACTTTCATAAAAATACTTTTTCAGGTAGCATTATTAACCAAAGTTTTATAAACCTATAAATGAAAAATTGAGGGAGGAATTATTTGAGGCGTTAAGGTTTGAATTTAACATGTTTATGAAAAAACAAATTAGAGCTTTTTGTAGTGAATTTTCTCACAGTAAATTTGAACTGCCTTTTTTTGCAATTGTCATTATTGTTAAAGGTTTTGGTTTTACCGGGTCGCGAAGGAAGGGAAGTCAAGGGAAGTTATGCATATGGGGCATTTCAAGTGAAATTTTTATCCTGAAATCTTGAACTCTTCTGATATTTTTCAAGTTTTTTCGAAACATGTATATGATAAAAAAAAAAAATGTATTTCTTGTTTTTTATTATTTTTTATTAATTTTCCGGTCATTTCAATATTTAGTTTCTTCTAGTCTTGATTATTTTAAGCGTTATTAACTCGAAAAATAATGCACTTTAAAAAAACATTCTAAACTGTTTTGGCTATGATTTGTTAAAATTTCACAAAAAAATATATAAAAATTTAATTTTTTCGTTATAATAATCGCTCCTCCAAGAGGAAACTTTTGATTTTCGGTTTAAATTAAATATTAAGTTCCACATATAATTCAGATTTTTGACACTCAAAATAGGGCAAATGGGCGATCCCCTTCACCACCGATTTTCTTGAAATTTTGGTATGTTGTGGAGATGATTATGCTGAACAAGTTGGTCGCAAGTTTTCGCAAATTGAAACGATGTATCGTCAGTATATCAACACAAAGAAAAGGGCTTGTTGCGAATCAGCTCAATTCAGGCTACTATTGATAGAATGTCATTGATGGCAGAGTGGAATTCATCCGCCATATGCCATTTTGACTAATCCTGCAATGACAATCTAAGCTCCACTAGAGCTTGTCCCAAATAAGGGTCAAACTATAATTCTGACTTTTCGACCATGCTTGACTTCGGCTTGGATTGAAATTGAAGAGAAGTTTTGCTTTAAAATTAAATTGGAACTTCAGCCATGCAGCTTTTCCAATAATAAAACTGAATAAAATGAAGAGAAAACACATTTTGATGATATAGTTCACGTCAGTCACAATACAAAATAATATTCTTTTAACAAAATATCCTTATAATTCTTCGCGCAAAATTGGCGTACTAGAATGACAGCTAAAAGAAACAACCAGGTCTCAATCAAGAAAATCACGTAAAAATCGGAGCCAACAGAGTGAGTGGTGAAGAGGGTAGTCAGATCGAAGTCCTGTTACGTTCGCATAGTAAAATGAGATGTCATTGGAGATCCAGGCAAATTTTTAGCAATAAACTCACGCTCAATCGAACCACTAGGACAAATATCAGGACAGAGAGCTACCTGAAATGTGTCGTCGGGAACGAATATCTTAAAGTAAAATGTCAAGCACACGTGTCATATTGTGAGTTAATTCTTCTACAAGCGATTACAGCGGGTAGAACCGATGCGGGGCGAGAGATGTTAAATATCGTCGAGCTCGGTAGTGTCAGGATGGATCCTAGAAAGAAAGATACAACACGGAAACTTAGCTGATTCGTAATGAACATTGAGATCAGAGGGAATATCACTGCGGGGCCTAATGTCGCGTTGAGAAGACGAGACCTCAAGAGAGGTACCGGTGGACGCAGGTGATGACAAATCCCTCATGGTCGCATAATAAGAGTTGGCGGTATCAACGACAACCGCAGACGCATCAGGAACAACAGGCACAAACTTCACTATACTCGGGGGGTGTAAATAGACGATGACAAATCTCTCATAGTCACAGGCCTAGAATAGTAGGGCAGAAGTCAATGACAGTATTAATATCAGCCTGTACAGAAGCGTCGGAACAAGACACCATCTCCGTAGGTATAAGCCTTTCAATGCTAGATGCAAGATAGTCCAGTTTAGAGGAGTACCCCATAATAGTATTAAATTAGAGAAGCGGAGGCATAAAATTAACAAAAGGCTGCAACAATTAAGAATCAATGCTTTCATCACATCCATAATTAAAATAATAAAATAATTTAAAAATTATTAAGACGTAATCTGCTGATAGTATAGTACTACATTGCTCATGAAAACCTATAACTTTTTGATGGATTCGGCATTAATAAAATTATAAGAATAAAGGCATAGTTGACAGCAATTGAAGTAGTATTGAATTACTATAAAGTTGTTTCAAGTAATACGGGAAAAAACTGAGCATTATACTCCTCAAGCTCAACATTATTTTTCTAAATTGTCCGCTCTCTAGTTGCTTTTCACAATTTTATTACTTTGCTTGACCGCAATATTAAATTACAAAATGAAACTATTCGTCGCAGTACAAAGGTTAAACAGAAATATAAGAAGACAGAATTTCACTGCAGTTCCGAGGAAATTTCAAAGAATTCCCGACTCTTGCAAGTAATATTCAAACAGATCAATTCCGTCTCCATCGACAATAAAATCTTTCATTTCTTGTCTGCTTATGTATTCAACAGGTGTAATCATTTATTATAAAAGCAAAGCTCAGGTGCAAATGGTATCACCTTTAGCTGGTTATGTTGAACCTGGCAGAGATTGAAAGGAATTCGATACCAATAACTTCTGCCATCATGCCTGACGATGACATAAATATTTCATAGCACCATTCTTTTAAATAAATTTCTCTAATTCAAGATTTGCATGGTTCGTTTCAGATATGGCAGCTGTGAAAAGACCTTCCTTTCATGTTGGTAGTCGATATGGCAGATCACTGTACTCTCAAAAGTCTGGAAGAGTTAACGTTGTACCGCGAAATGACAGATTCTTTCTAGGATCACGTTACGGTAAGAGATCCAGCGAGTATGTTCCTGTAAGCCGCGATGATGACAGCAGGCCTAATTCATTTTCCATGTCCTGCATTTACACAGGAGTAAAGGATTACTACAGATGCACGGAAGTGTAAGTACAATAAGTTTCTTAAAATTGCTATGTACAATTTTATGCAGAAAGGCGTTATCGTAAAATTTAATATTCAGTTGAACTCTACATATGTCAAGAAGCTTAACAGAATACTCTGTTAGAAAACATTAGTATTATTAAAAGTAAAAGGATATCACACGCTAAAACAGTATGGAAATGAAATAGTTACAAAAAAAGTTGAACTGACTTCACAAAAACGCCCTAAACAGCCTGTTAATTTTATATCGAGATTTCGAAATTGGTGCTAATTAAAAAAACAAATCAACTATAGTACAACAATAGTATGAAGTCGGTAAAGTTTTTTTTTTTTAAACAATCATTTCAACAGTTGCAGACAGCACTTTATTGAAAGGAAACAGAATTATACAAATCCGGCAACATCCTTTCATACCCTCACCTTACATACAAAATTCTTACTAAGGTGCTAGTACGCCATACAGCAAGAGAGTCATCAAAATTGGGGCACGCATTACAAAGCAGATGTGGAAATCTCGATCTCATTTAAAAGAATGAAATAACATTTCAAGAAATTTAATATATTTTATTTATGGAACCTTTCAAATTTAGGATCTAAAAAAATTTAAATTTTCTTTCCATACTGCATTTCACAATGCTGGTCTGAAATTCTTGCCCTTTCCGGATTAAAAACATTTTACGCGATGCTAAAAAGACGCTCCACAGGAACACTGCGACGTAGATAATAAATCTGAAAGGTTCCAAATTTAAAATATATTGAATTTCTGGAAATTTCGTTCCATTATTTTTAATATAATGCAAATTTTACGTTATAATCTGAAAGAAAAGATTTGATTTAAATCTAAATGTTGTCTGAAGAGAAAGATCGGATCCGCGCTGATCTGTGATCTCAATGCTCCGATCTAAAGTAAGGATGGATGATTTGATCTTTTTTAATAAGATCAAGGATCACCAGATCTGATCTTATTTTTAGCAAGATCAAGGATCGCCATTGATGTAATCTTTTCCGTGATCTCTTAGAGATCGTTGATCTAGATTACCATGTCTCTTACAAATTAAATGGACTGCTCCCGTAGTCACTCTAGGTGCAACATTTTTTAACATTTACCAATAAGGAAACATATTCAACAGAATCAAATCGGCCTACGCCTTACGAAGCAAGGTACTGATAATCTGTTCAATAATAAACGAATCATACAAAGCTGGCAACGCGATACAAAGTTAGGCTCCACTCTTCCACCTCCCCAACTACGCCATGAAATTTTTGACATGCTAACAATGGGGGAACATAGGTTATCCTACCCCTCCCACACCTCAACTAAAGTGCAAATTTTTTATTTATTTTAAGCTTAATACAAGCTATTACATAATAATACAAAAATTACAAGCTACATATAACATAATACTACTACTACAAGCTATAATAAATGATACAACATAATAAATAAATAGTAAAAGCTACAATATGAGCTATAATTATAGTAAATACGGGCTGGAAGGAAGAAGAATTTAGAAAGGCTATCAAGATGGGCGGGATCAAGATATAAGCCTTTGTGAAGGGATGATTTACTTAGATGGAAGTCAAAGGAGGAAAGGTCGTTGACTTTTCGTAGCATCCTAGTAATTGGCTCGCTTTGACCGTAGTTTGTGCGATGGCGGTCGAGTCGGAAAAGGGAAGTGGACCTAATGTTGCAGGGATTTTTATAGATGGGTAAAGATTGCAGGATAGAAGGGCAGTCTATGGCATAAGTTAATAACTGATAAATGAAGAGAATGTCTGAAACATCACTACGTTTACTTAGAGGTTGTAAGTCGATCAGTTTCAGACGGTTTTCATAAGGTGGAAGGTTAACCCTGTCTACCCACGGAAGATCACGTAGAGCGAAGCGAATGAACCTACGCTGGATGGATTCAATCCTGTTAATGTAAGTTGTTTGTGGCATATTGTTTGGCTGGCATATTCAAGGAGAGGTCTAACGAAGGAGATATAAAGAGATTTGGAAACGTAAGGATTGGAGAACTCTCTAGACCAGCGCTTCACAAACCCTAGCGCGGAGTTAGCTCTGTTAATTATACTGTCAATATGCGAACGGAAATTGAGTTCGATATCACAGATTATTCCTAGGTCACACAAAGAGGTAACAACTGGTATGCCGGTTAGCATGTAGAATCTCGGGCTGGTGGTAAGACGCTTGCGGGAATAAGAGAAGGACTGGCATTTGGAGAGTTCAAGCAAGTTTTTCATGCACGAATCGAGATCTCTTTGCAGGAGAAGAGAGTCGGTTGTGGAGGAGATATGCTTAATTATTTTCATGTCATCAGCATAACTCAGACAGCTTTGAGTGATTGATAACACATTCAACATCATTTATTGTAAGGATAAAAATCAATGGACCGAGGTGGCTGCCCTGAGGGACGCCGGAATGAGCGACAATAGGGTTAGAAATGGATGAGCTGAAAAGAACATTGTATCGACGGTTGTTGAGGTGGGTTTGAATCCAGGAGATGAATCGGGAGGGGAAGCCTATTCGATCATGTTGCGGAGAGAGCGTAATTCTTTGTCGTACCATACGGGGGATGAGGAGTAGTTTTTACGAGGAAGAAGAGGGATAGATTGTGTAAGACAGGTGTGTATTTCCGAATAGAACGCTTTTAAGGCAACGTCAACTGAAAGATGTTGAGGGATAGTGTCAATGTTGGAGTTCAGGAGCAAGTGATTTAATTTTTCAAAGTCGCCTTTACGAAAATTGAAGGAAAGAGAAGACTCGGAGCTTGAAAGAGCATGAGGGTATTCGTAGGAGGAAACGAGGAACAGGGGAGGATGGTGACGATCGAGGGAGGAGAGGAGATGGTTGCTTTCTGCGACAGCCGAGTTTACTGGGTCTTGTGAAAAGATTAAGTCTAATTGTATGTCCAGGAATTTCCTGACTCCACTTATTTGAAATAGACCAGAAACGGAGAGCTGATCGGTAAAAAAGGCTTCTTTGGCGGAAGTGGCGTTCACGGGGACAAAGTGAGAACAGTCCTCAAACAATGACCATTGAATACGGGGGAGGTTAAAGTCACCCAGTACAATGAATTCATCGGAGGCGTTAGCGTTCTCAAGCAGGGTGTCGATCGCATCAATTATGGGCTCGTAGGCTTCTAGAGGTTGACAGGGACGAATAATGTCGTTCGCTCTCGGTCTAACTATGCATCGCTGGTTGTTGTGTGTGTGTGTATACTAGTTTTTTCCATGCTGGTTTTAGAGCCTCATTCACGTCAGTATATTGTTATATTCTGATGAATAGATCAACTGTTTCTTGGCTCCTGCCGAGAAGGGAACCTTCTGAATTAGAAGGGAAATTCTATGTATTACATGCGTTGCGGCACGAAAAGGGTCACCATGTCAACGTACCTTTACTTGTTCAAAATTCTGGCTCGAAAATTGTGTGAAATTTTGTTGGTTTTTTATAACTTAATAACTGAATCTTGCGCAAAATCTAGTCAGGTCGCATAACCGAAGTGCGAAATTTTAACAGGTTCAGGAATGCTTAAGGCTTAAGCCAGTGCTTTTCAACTCTCGCCTAAGCTTGTACATCAACAGAGACACCAATAGAGGTAGCAAGTTTTTGAATCACTCATTAACTCTCAGTTGATAAAATATCTAGATACCAACCAACTTATTAACGCTTGAGTAGAGTTTTTTGTCAGCACGTACAATTCATGTAATAATAAACGGAGTAACACCTGATTGCTATGTAACAAATTCCGGTGTATCTCCGGTGGTTCAGTTCTTTTACTAATCTTATTACTTTCTTTCATTCATGAACCTTTAACTCACTTTCAATCCTATTCATCGTTTCCTCTTGATTCAACGTACTCTTTTGATTCTGTAATAAATTCTCATGGGAAATCTACAGAAAACAACTTAGTACGCATGGATGAATCACTAAACGACGACATTTTCACGACCCTCGCTTGGGACAGAGGAAATCGTGTTATGTTTAATGCATCCAAAACTCAATGCTGTTTTTTACTATTTATTATCCTGTGAAAACCAACCAATCCACTCTCAGCTTATTTTGGTCGACGGAGTAAATATACTCAATTCTAAACGGCTTGGGTATTGAGATATCCCGCAATCTTAGCTGAACCGAACATATATGTCTAATCGCTAGAAATGTTTGGGTTTTCTTTTTCTATTATAATGGAAAAGCTCAGGGAATGCCCTGTGATACTGATCTCTTCAAAGATGTAAGATATACTTCACTACGTCTAAGTTGGTGCTGATCTAGAAGTTCCACATCAAGCTTGGGCTTGGGCATTATACGCGTTAGACAAAGATCAAAGGCTAAAAAACTTATTGGCCACTCCACGATCTCTGAAAGCAATGACCCTATGGAGCATCGGCGGAATGTTGGATGTCCCTCAACCTTCTATCGCTATTTCCATGGCCATTGTTCTTATGAAATTATTAGCCTTGTAGACACATGTCAATGTACGATACAGAATCTTCAAGAGGCTCTCACCCCTATACTCTCCAAATTAAAGTTGGACGTACTGGCAAATTTGGGGAATCTTTCTTTAGCAGATCAACATGAATGTGGAACAGTTTACCATAGTGTACTTTTCTATCGTCTCATGAGCCCGACGCTTTCAAGTACTCCTCCTTTTCAATCTCTTAACGCTTTTCCCTTACTCTTAATTTCTTTCCTGCCAAGGTATGTGCTTTAGCATCATAGGACTTCCAGTGAGCTTGGGCAATTTTATATTAAAAAGTATTAAACCCTAAAGTCTCCCAGAATCAAATAAAGGAATTTAAATTTAATTTTTTGCGAATGCTATAGTTGGTTTTGTCAGCTTATGTATATAGCATGATATAGGTATCAATTTAGTCTGCTAAGGATGTTAATAATAAGTTTTTACTTATAAACTAAATAAATTTGTTCCTAACTTCCATGAGGGCTATCATTAATGTTTCGCCTTAATGCCTTCATGTTTACCAAAGTTGAAATCTCCTCTGTAATTTCGATAGAATCTACGTGGAAACTTCGTATGTTATTTATTCCCAAACTGCAATGTTTGAAAACAGCGAAAACTGCAATTACTTTTACCAGAGATGAAAGGCACTTTCCCAGATGAAGCGTTTCATCGAGTTAAATTAACCTGTGACAAACTTTAATATGGATTTATGTGAAAATGTGAATCCTGTTCGTGAAATCCTTTTCAAGCTTCCGAAATTTCATCAGTTTCTCCAGAAAGTTTTTATTTAAAGCTAATTTTACAGAAAAGTATAAACATTTTGAATTGTTTGTTTTATATTCGATTAGAATTTTCTTTGTCGTGCATAATTTATCTTAAATAAATACTTATTAATTCTAAAATATATTTTCTCTATTTGCAGAAATGACATCAATAACTTCATCCAGCAACTGACAAGTGGGGAGAACTCTAGCTCGGTGTAAACGCACAAGCCAGTTCGGCTTACAGTAAATGAATTAAAGAAAATGTGATTGTAAAAATAAAATTATCGACTAACTACTTAAACTTGGCGAAAACTTTTTAATTAACTCCCATGGAACGAATAGGACTAAAGTGTTAGGCTGGAAGACTTTAGCTCTGTTTGGTAGACATCTTTATCGAGACAAAAATATTTCGTCTTGTGTTATGCCTTCTTAATCCTTGCTACGTTTACGTTGATGTACCTACTTTTAACCCCCGTCTATACTGGCTTGGTGTTCACGTACAGTGAACGTATCAATTTCAATTAGAATTTCTTTGTAAATACATGACATCTAAAATTGAAAATTTTGCGGATTATCAGCTTATCGTTAACACATTGTACTTGTTAAAAAGAAAACTTCATTATTATCAGTAAAGCTCTAAGCACGTGGTCCTGAGCCGCAGTCTAAACTTTGTCAAAGAAGTACATTTCAATATCGATGTCTTACAGTAAACTGAAATCAATTTAAACACAGTCAATTTAAGTGTAATATGTTCATAAATGTACCTATAATTATTAGTATACATAATATAAATAGGCTAATAATTGTATTAAAATATTTCATAAAATACACTATCTCAGAAACATAAAAGAATTTGTTTTATTTCAGTTTTGGTGGTTTATTTATTTATACAGACGACCGGATCTTGCCCTAATGATAAGGCGAGATTTTAGGAGACACTCTATGTTGCTAAAGCACAGCCTTGGCAGGAAAGGAATTAAGGGTGAGGGGCATAGGTTAAGACGTTGAGTGAAGGAGGTGTCGATGTACGCCTCGCTTGAAAGTTTCCGGCTCATAAGACGAGGGAAAAATAGAAGATGGTAAACTTTTCCACATTCGTATTGTTCGGTTTAGAAAAGATTCCCGAATTTTACTGTACGTTCAAATTTGAATTTTAGAGGGTATAGGGGAAGGAGCGACTTGAGGCTATTGTATAGCGCGTTGTAATGTACCTACAAGAAATTTCGTCAGAACGATGGCCGTAGAAATGGAGATAGAAGAGTGAGAGAGTACCGACATTTCAACATTCTCTGGATCGCCAATAAATTTTAAATCCTTTTTTTTAACTTTGTCTAATGGGAATTCGAGTCTAGGCCTGATGTAGGACTTGAAGATCAGCGCCAAATCAGATGAATGGAATTATTTCTTATATCTCTGTAGAAAACCCAAGCATTTCATCACATTTTTAGCGATTGCAAATGTATGGTCGGTCCGGCTAAGATTGCTGGATATTTACCGAAGATGTTAGAAAGTGCGAATTGGGTATATTCACTCTGTTCACTGAAATAGGTTGAGGGTGGGTTGAGTGTGTTATAAGAGGCATTTAACAGCATATATAGAACAAAAGAAAAGACCCAATCAGTAAAATGGATAGTGAAGCGAACCAAATGGCATCAAAAATAAGTAAGTGTTTGTTTAGCAAAATGGAAATTGTGTGACTAATCCAAAAATACTCAAAATATATCGATACAAAAACCAGGTATCATAAAATAGTTTTTTAAACAAAAGTTGAACCGACTTCACAAAAATAATTTTTAATTTTATATCTATTACGACATTTTGAAGTCGGTGCAAAGTAAACAAACCAAACAACTACAACAAAAGTATTTAATCGTCTTTCCTTATGATTCCGTAAGCTTACACGTTTAGGTAATTTTATATAGTATCGTCGATTGTGGTCGGGTAGGTTTTTTATTTCTGTAATTTGCACCGACTTCAAAATGTCGTTTCAAAAGAGACGTGCAGACGTTGTACACTCTAAATAATAGACACAGAATTATACAATTCCGGCAGCATATTATGAAATTAGTCACGATCACTCTTTCATACCCTCACCTTAGAAAATTCTTAACAGGAAACGTATCCTATACAACAGAATCAAAATCGGTCTATGCCTTATGAAGCTAGACGCCGCCCATTCTCCAAATCACGTCACAAGGCACAATTTTTGTCAGAATACAAATAGATACTCTATTCATTCAGAATCATCTAAATCCGTCTACGCGTTAAAAAGTTAGGCTACCTCCCTCCAGCCCAATCCTAGGTCAACATTTTTCCATATAGTAGCAATGGGGAATCATACTGTATACAACAAAATATAATCTTCCAAATAGGTGTGTGACTTAAGAAATTGGGTAACGCCCACACACCACCCACACTCATAAATTTTTGCCGTCGCATCAGTGGGGCAACATATTCTACACATCAAAAGAAGCATCATCCAAATCGGTCCACACGTTACGAAATAACCTGCCCCTTCCCCCACCATCACCCTAGTGAAATATGATCCTCATATTAGCAATGGGGGACTATACTCTATATAACATAAAAATAATCTTGCAAATCGGTCTACGCGTTAACAAGTCGATATCCAACCCCCGTTCCCAGCCTTACTCCAACCACACCGTTTAAAATTGTGTCGCTGTACCAGTGGAACAACATATTCTACACATCAAACATCTCTGGCGGTCCTGACGGCGTCCCAGCCTTATTTTTGAGAAGATGCAGCTCAACGGTCACTCCTGTCCACTGTCATTTGTTTAATCTGTCTCTGTGCTGCGGCCGTTTTCCAAGGCTCTGGAAAGACTCTGTGATAATCCCCCTTCAGAATAAGGGAGACAAGGTAAACATATCCAACTACAGACCCATCGCTAATCTGTCCCATGTGACGATAGCCTTTAAAACAGTGATATGCGACGTGCTCCTCTTCCATTGTAGACCCTTCATGGGCTCTTTCCAACACGGCTTTATCAAGGGTAAATCAACCACCTCCAATTTACTCGAATTCGTACATGACTGTTTGCCTCTGATCGAGTCGGGTGTGCAGGTCGACTGCATATTCTCCAACTTCAGCAAGGCCTTTAACAGGATCAACCATAGCATTCTCACTAATATGCTCTACCTGCTCGGTTTTTCGCTGCTCTTTGTTGAGTGGCTATCATCCTACCTGTCCGGCCGTTGTCAGCGCGTCTTGTTCGGTGGCGCTCTATCCAGAGAAATCTCGGTCACGTCTGGTGTACCTCAGAGTAGCATCCTTGGTCAACTCCTCTTCATAATTTATATTAATGACATCTCGTTGCTCCTGCCTAGGTCCAGAATCCTGTGTTATGCTGATGATGCTAAAATCTTCCGAGCGGTCTCCTCTGACGACAAATGTGCTCTCTTGAGCTCCGATTTGCGCATTTTTCATGATTGGTGCTCCAATAATTGTCTTCCACTGAATGCCAGCAAATGCACCGTTATGTCCTTTTCATGTAGGAGTCGTCCTTCACCTACTCCATGGGAGGTCACGCCTTGACCAGACTCGACTTGGTCAAGGACCTAGGCGTGATTCTTAACTCCCGTCTCTCCTTCGAGGACCACGTGGACTTCCTGGTTGGTAGAGCCAATTCCACGCTTGGCTTTGTAAAGAGGTGGTCTAGGTAACTTGATGATCCATACTAAACGAGGCTTCTTTTCTGTACTTTTGTCAGACCTATCGTGGAGTACGCCAATCCGGTTTGGGACCTCTACTTCGCCGTCCGTAGCAACCGAATTGAATTAGTCCAGCGTAGATTCCTTTGGTTCGCTTCCTACCAGGCTTAGCCTGATTTCCTCGACACCCTGAAAAAGAGACGCAAGGGCTCTAAAATTATTTTTTTGTTTGATTTTTTGCAGGGGTCGATTAACTCTACCAAACTACTCAACGACGTGAGCACCTCCGTCCCGACCCGGACCTCCGTGTGCCTCAATTCCGAACGTTGTACGGAATGCACGAGCCCATTGCCTCTATGTTCCGACTGTTCAATGAGTTTTCAACCCGCATTGAGTTCGGACGCTCCAGGCAGCAGCTGAAGGCTCAACTTCAACTAATAATTGAATAATGAATAAATCATATATCTTAAGTTTAAGCTTATGTTTCAACCATGTTTATTTATTCTATTAGCCTGTCTTGGCGAATTTTCATGAATAAATAAGAATCATCAAACTCTGTCCTTGCTCCTCCAGGCACAGTTTACAGGTATCTTTCTTGATCCTCATCCTGTTAGTTGTGCCGTCAGTCATCTCAGAACCCTTTGATCCATATCCGTTCATCTTAACCTGTCAACATGAGGCCGCGACAGTCTACTGTTCCCAGTGCTCCCTCGCGGTCCACGTCTCTAACAGACCCTCTGCCGTGCTTCTACCTAAAGCAGTGAACGGCTCCGGACCTTGGAAACTCGAAGCAGCTCCCAGTTGAGACAGTTCATCCGCCCTCTAATTCAATTCCTACATGTCCCACCCACGCCAGTGTAATCTCATTCAATCAGGCACAGCGTTGAGTTTATGGATACACTCCAAGGCCAGCGGTGTATCGAACTCTGTATTGTCCATCATCCACTGATTGTTGAGTGCCACTACTATCTTCGTACCCCTCATCCGATTTCCCAGCAGGTAATCCAGCGCATAGACCAGAACCACCAGAACCATGGTTATCACGAGATCTATGCCAGTATGCCAGGGAACTATTAATGATTTAGAAATATTGAAAACCAGAAGAGTTATGGCCGCCGAAAGTGGAGCGCGTATTTTGCGACCCGGCTTGCGGTTGCCCCTCTCTTGCAAAAAGTGATCATGTAAAATCAAAGGTAGAAAGCTATCATAGAGTCAACTGCATATAAAACAGATTAACATGGGCATGTTAATGTTCGTTACATTATTATAGGTGTGTACTAATAAAAGTATCGCTAGATGTCGTAGAGGCGTTCTACCCTAGGTGAAACTCAACCGATTTTAATCAACCTTGGTGTCACGCGTATTTTATTGTGTTCGGGAGTAATAGCTGACAACTCAAAAACATTTCTCGAACACGGTATCAGAATACAGCTTGCTTGTGAAGATTTTTGTTTGAACTTCCTATTCCTCTCTTCAGACATCTCACGATCAATTTTGGTTGAGGCGCGCCTCAGCACATACACATAAACATAGCAGTTAGATAAAAGTGAAAAGTTTCATGTATGTACACAAAAATTATATGGCGTATGCAAGGCGTGAACAATTATCCCATATCCATGCATGCATTTATATGCAAGTATTGCAACCTTAATGCATTATTATTAACGGAAATTTCATTGTTTTCCTCCTGATTTTTTTATTTTCGTACTTAACGTAATAAGTTACAAATATTAAAAGTTAGTGTAGTAGATTTTAAATTTTGAAATTTTTATTAATATATCGAATACCGTGTTTTATAAGTTAGCAAGCAAATCTTTAATTTTCAAAGAAAACTAGACATTTCCTTAGCGAAATATATATATTTTCGACTCTGAAATTTAATCTGTATTGAAAATTATCAGATGAGATATATTCTCAAACGATAAAAAATCATTTTAAATTTGGTTTTTGGAGATATTGTTACTAAAAACACTGAAAACATATCATACAATTTGGTAAGGTTGTTAAGCGCTGGAGTAATTAGTAAGATTTGTAATTAACTACTCGTACAATTACATTGATTGATTACAAAGTAATTGCAGTTACATGTTAATTGTAACTAGTAATTGCGATTACATTTTAACTGCTGTTTAATCATGTACATGTATTATATTGCTTTTGATTATTAAGTCATTAAGATATAAAAAAAATGCACATGTTAGTCTCCGCACGTCGATTATAATGCAATTACAAGTAGCCACAATTACCATTTAACTGCAATTACTTTGTAATCGTAATCAATGTAATTGTAGGAGTAATCAAATTACAAATGTAAGTTATTAGGCAAAACTCTCTGCAATCTGTTACCATCGGCTTAAAGAGCGACTGTGCCAAATTTCAAATCAATCTGTTTTCGAGATATGGCCGTCACCGTTTTGAAGAACATGGTTTCCCTCCTGGCCCGTGCGCAGGATTTGCTCCTTGGGAGGGGGTTATATAAATTCACATACATTTTAGGTAATTTTTTTAAGTATTTCAGTCAAATTTTTTTCTAAACAAGAGGTTCAGAAAATTTTAAAGACCCTCTTGGGAGGGGGGGAAGGGGTTAAATCAAACCCCTCCCCCCGTGCGACGGGCCTGTTTCTCTCAATTCTGTATGTTAGTTCTAGAAGATCAAAATGAAAAAAATTTACATCTTTACTTGTTTGTTTTTAAAAATTTTTTGGAAATCAGCGAAATCAGGTATTCATTTCAATTTAAGGTGGATAACGAACTACGCTTTTTGGCGTAATTTGTTGTCAGCAGAAGACAACCACGGGTTGAGTCCTGAAGGGGCCACCCTGGGACCCTTATGACACAATGTTACTTACTCCGCCGACGACTTCAACCTACTACCAATTCGACGGTCCTAAACTAAACTGAAGCATCTTTCGGCGCGCGAACAAACCGAATTCAGCGCTAAAAAGCATAAAATAATTTTTCATTTTGTATCTATTACAACATTTTGAAGTCGGTGCAAAGTAAACAAACCAAACAACTATAACAAAAGTATTTAATCGTCTTTCCTTATGATTCCGTGAGCTGACACGTTCATCTAGTTTTATATATCGACGCTGAAAAGCAATCTTGTCGTATCTTGAAAATAAAGGTTTACAGTAGAGCATTACTCTTTAAACAGAGAAGATAGAAAGTTAATTTTTAGAGTAAAAGTTCTGAAATAATGGCCATTATACAAAAAAGATGAATTATCCTAAAAATAGTGTAACATGGATTTAATACTAGATACAGCATAAATTGCATCTTTTGAGATACCACAAGATTGCTTTACAGAGTCGATATTATCTTCAATTGTGGTTGGGTAGTGTTTTTGTTTGTTTAATTTGCACCGACTTCAAAATGTCGTAATAGATATAAAATAAAAAATTATTTTATGCTTTTCAGCGCTTTTTGTGAAGTCGGTTCAAACTTTTTTTTAAAGAACTATTTTATCTTTTGCTTTTTAGTGTCTTAATAGATACGACTCGAAGAATGCTGCCCGCACGAACAAAGCAATTTCAAAAGTTGCATAGGTAGTGCACTAACCAAATTATCCAAATCCGCAACATATTACGAAATTAGTCACTGTCACCCTTTAGTTCCATCACATTAGAAAATTCTTAACATGATCCTAGTGCGCCACCGTACTCTATACTGCAAGAGAGAATTATCGTAGTCAGAGAATCATCGTAGTCACTCTCGGTACAAATATTATCATTTGCCAATCAGGAAACGTATTCTGCTCAACCGAATCAAAATCGGTCTGTATCCTATGAAGTTAGGCGTCGCCCATCCTCCAACTCTCACCATAGGCCAAAATTTTTGTCAGAATACAAATGGATACACTATGCATTCAGAATAATCTAAATCAGTCCACGCGTTACAAATTTAGATTTCCCCTTCCCCCAACCCAACCCTAGGTCAATAATTTTCCACAGAGTAGCAATGGGGGATCATATAATACACAACAAAGAAGATTAAAAATAGGTGTGTGAATTAAGGAATCGTGTAACGCCCCCTCCACACACCACCCACCTTATAAATTTTTGTCGTCGTATCAGGCAATATATTCTACACATCAAACGAAGAACCATCGAAATCGGTGCAAGCGTTACGAAGTTAGACTACCCCTTCTCCTTCCTCCTCCCACCGGCCACCTTAGGACCAAATTATTCGGCTATTAGCAATGCGGGATCACACTCTATACAAAAAAAACCATCTAAATCGATCCACGCGTTAAAAAGTTAGGTTCCACCCCCACCCCAACCAACATATTTTTTATCGTGGTATCAACCAGGTAACATACTCTACAAAGAAGAAAAAGAATTTTCCAAATCAGTCCCCGACCTAGGCCAAATTGTTTTCTCTTATTAGCAATGGGGGACTCTGTACAACAAAAAAAGAACCATTCAAATCGATCCAGGCGTTAAAAAGTTAGGTTTCCCCCCACCTCCGCCCCACCAAACAATCGGTAAACATACTCTACCCAACAAAAAAAGAATCATCAAAATCGGTCAACGCGTTACGAAGTTATGCCCGGTTAGCCGTAAAAAAAAATCTACACGTCGAACTTATAACCTCTTTGTTTTTGGGAAGTCAGTTAAAACTGAATAACAATTAAAAAAGTTGGTAGCTCCCCGTGTTTATTTAAATCTTTATTTATAAGCTGTAACTAGCGAAACATCAATCAGCTGTGAGTTGTCAACCATAAAAGAAGAAGAAGAATTCTGTCGAAATTTTGTCCACACTCATCAGCGTGTATAAAATTCGGGTAAAGGGGGAAATTACTCAACTGTCAAATTTCTTCAAGTCCAAAAGTAAACAGACGCAGAGCGGGCGAAAACTTTTAGATTTGTGTAAAAATTTTCGAGTAAACAGACAGACGTATAATGTGAAGTGGCTTTTAAGAGAAACTTCTACCTTGGAGCACCATTTTTCAGGTGCTCATATATTAATTTTTTTAGGGAAAACAAATAAATATAGACGACTGCGGTTTTTTAATGCGAAAAGAGGTCTGCAAATTTCCGGGGGCAAACAAAAATTAAACCCATATTATTAATCAGAATCTCCTCAGCTACAGAATGACGTACGGTTTTTTAATTTACTGTAAAATTAAGAAAATGGCGGCGAGTTGAAAACTTTTTTCCCGTGGTATCAACCAGAGAACATACTATACCCAACAAAAAAAGTATCATCAACATCGGTCAACGCGTTATGTTACCGTCAGACATAAAAGAAAAACAATATACACGTCGAACTTAGAACCTTTGTTTTTGGGAAGTCGGTTAAAAATAAGTGAAATTTAATTACTTCTCACCACTTCATCAGAACAATAATACCGTTATCTTTTTAACGATGTTGTTTTTAAGACACCTGCACTAGCTAAGTAATATCTGCTAAAGAGCAGTCTACGCTGAAATCGTAATGATCACTAATAATAATTGCAATAAGAAAGTTGTTTTAATTATAATTATTAGAAATGGACTTATGCCACTTTAAAACAAGATTTTTGCGATAACATTTTATAGTCAACATTCTTTTCTTTACTTTGTGAAAAAAAGTACTCCATTGAACGTATGATTATAAATAAGTATGAAGAGAATAGCCGTTAATTAATTTTTTTAAAAGTGGACTTATACCACTTTCAAAACTAACAGCTCATATATACATTAACAAAAACGGTCATAGTTACACCCATATATCTACTGTTTTACTGTTTCGTGCAAACGCTAGGACCATCATACCTACATACATGAAAACTTTAAAAGTATTTATTTTGCGGCATTTTAACACAGGCTTCTAAATGAAAGCTACCAAGTATCTCCACAGATTTGTTTATCAACATCAGGTGAATGTTTTTAAGCTTAACAGGCCTAACTGAATTGTAGGCCACAATGAAGGTTCCATGTGCGATGGATTTTTACATAGTATCAAAACTTCACGATGCTACCTTTAGGTTGGCAACTAATAATGGAAGCGTAATTACATGCGGGTACGCAAGTTTGAAATCGAATTACCAAGAGCTGTGCGGGAACTTCTGGTGTGAGCCCGTTGCACGATTTACTTGAAACTAAGTGGAGTGTGCGAAATATTCCAACCTTTGAGAAACTTTATGACACAAAATTGTTTGTACAGTTTCTTGATTGCGAAGAAGATACATGTGGACCAGGAAGGATTAATGGGAAATTGACTAAGATATGTATCTCGGAAGTGGGGCTACTTGTGAAATTTCCCACCTGAATTGAGACGTATCCGACTATTTCTATGTCCAGGTGTATTATCAAATTCCTTTTACTAATTATGCAGGAATATTTATTTTCATATTTTTACGACATGTCTAGACGTTTGCATCTTACCTCGGTAATTTAACTTTCCTCTAAGGAGTAATGTAGACTTGTTTTGCGTGAAAAGTGTGTATGTTGCGTTCGGCTATTTACCCTTTGGGCCGAGAGAGAAGATTCCCTCATGATATGCTCTACTTATTTATTTTAAGGGGGTCAATCTCGTTGCAGCTATTCTTACACATAATTGGGGTAAGAACTTAATTATTTTGTAAGATTATGTGAGAAGAATCCAAATTTGTGTCCAGTGACAGCTTTCATTAATTTTCGGGAGAAGATTTACAGGAAATTAAAAACTCGAAAGAAAATTATGATAAACAAACTTACGAATTTGGCGTAGTTATACAATTACTAATAAACCTACATGAAAAGGAAGAATCCGAGAAATCTCATGTCAAAATTTATTCTATAATTGTAAGTTAAATAAGAACGAAGGAAATAAAAAGTTTGAATCTAACTTGTTTTTAAAGATCTTTAATAGGCTTGGGTTGGTTTTTATTGCGGCTATGTTTGTTAGACATTTGGTAATAAAACACTGCTGATATTAAAAAAACATGTTAATGACATTTTTTTATAGTTATAAAAATTCAGCATTGTTATTAAGAGGAAGGTAATGTAATTACCTTCCTTTTTAAACAAAAAGTATAATACTTATTCTAAAGACCTTCCAAAAAATGCAGGTTCTGTAAAAGGTTTTGCAATACTAGTAGTATAAGAGCTGGCAACGTTTTTGACAAAGAATTTCAGGTAGGCTGATTTTATGATATCCGGCCTCTTCGACTATCACGGTAGGCATGGGGGCAGTCTGGCTAGTGGGAGAGGTTGCGTTTAACTGCGAGCGTAACATTAATACAGGTAAAAATATTAATTTTAAAATCATTTTAGGTACATTATTTTTTTTTTAATTGTGTTTTATTAATTTGCAGCAACACAAATTTATTGTTGCCAGACACTTTTGTTGTTGATAACGCTGTGCCAGACACTATTTTGTAGTTAAAAAAAATTCTTTTCAAAGAATTTCAGTATGGCTGAAATTTTAATATGAATTTAGTCAGCTATCAAATGATGTAAAATTAATTTGCCAGACAATAATTCGGTTGTTTAGTTAGGAGCCAGGCCATTTAAGTCTTGCAAGTATTGTGATAATATGCAGGTAGTAAAAGAGAGATAGTTGCAAACAAGACAGCCGAAAGAATGCAGTAAGACATTAAAATTTATTTATTTTGCATTACAAATTTGTTACAATAGAATTTAATTATAGAATTAGAATCAGAATAAATTTAGATGAGAAGCATAAAACAAATTACTTGAAATACAAAAAATTTATTTCTTTTTTATAAATAAATAAATAATAAAATTTATAAATACGTTAACAATCACAGGCAAATTAAATTAAATTCTATTATTTTATAATTACGTCACGTAATCGAAAAGAAAATGGGTGACAATATCAATCATCAACCGATGTGTTTCGATATTAGCATATTAGATGGTTTCTTCATGTTACACCTAATGAAAGAAGTACCTCAAACCTTTGATAACATATCGAAAAAGTTCCTTAGCATGATATCTCAATTTAAATCAAATCGCATTGATATTGGTTTCGACCCCTATTTTACGCCTTCAATTAAAGATTGTGAGCGTACACGTCGGGATGAATCCACCAGCCAAGTTTCAATTGGGCCCAATCAAATTCAACCGCATAATTTTACTGCTGAACTCAAAAATATTCGGTTTAAAGAATCAATAGTCAAATTTTTTATTAACCATTGGTGGAATGACGAAATGGCACCTTTTAGGTATTGGGCATAAAACAGTTTACTTAAGTTTAAACGAGTGTTACTCTTATCGCGTTGAAAATAATAAAGTAATTAGAACAAAAGACGATTCATTATCATGTGAAGAACACGAAGAAGCGGATTCTAGAATTATATATAATATTTGCCAAATTGATTTTGACGCTGAAGTTGTTGTAAGATGCTCGGACTCTGACATTCTAATTATTCTTCTCGGTAACATGGACCATTTAAATAATGCTTTAAAACTTTGGATAAACATGGGCGTAGGGAATTATGAGCGATATATCAACATCAATGAAATGTACAGTATTCTGGGTAGTTCTCTATCTAAAGCTTTACCGGGCTTTCACGCAATCACATGATGTGATTATACACCGGCTTTTTTCCGAAAAGGCAAACTTAGGCCTTTCAAATTACTCGAAGAATCAGAAGATTATCAGTTAGCATTTCAAAATATTGTTACCGGTGACGAAGAAATACTTGAGCGTACATTTGTCAGCTTAGAGAAATTTCTTTGTAATATGTATGGGGTCCGTCATTTTACTAACGTTAATGATGTTAGATTTTATTTATTTTGTAATACTTATCGGTCTAAAAATTTCGACGACAGTTTTGAAAAAAACTTTAGAAATTTCGACTCATCAAATTTACCGCCGTGTAAAGCTGAATTACGACAGCACTTATTACGAGTTCGTTACGTGACAAAATTTTGGAGAAATGCTCACTTGAAATCTCCTACATCTTTGACACCACTTACTTGTGGCTGGACAATCAACGAGGATAAATATGATTTCGTATGGTTTAATGCAGATCAATTACCATCATTAGTTGCCGATATTATTGTTCGAGGTAAATATTGATTAAAAAAAACAACAAATGGAACTACTGACTTAAATTTTATAATTAATATTTTTCATTATAGATAGTCAAATGCTAGTAAATGGCAATTTATCAGAAGACAATTATGACAATAATGATAATGATGAAACCAGCTACGAGGACGATGACTCTGAAGAAGAAGATGAAGATGAGATTTTTGTGACGCAATTATAAAATGATAGAATTTAATTTAATTTGCCTGTGATTGTCAACGTATTTATAAATTTTATTATTTATGTATTTATAAAAAAGAAATAAATTTTTTGTATTTCAAGTAATTTGTTTTATGCTTCTCATCTAAATTTATTCTGATTCTAATTCTATAATTAAATTCTATTGTAACAAATTTGTAATGCAAAATAAATAAATTTTAATGTCTTACTGCATTCTTTCGGCTGTCTTGTTTGCAACTATCTCTCTTTTACTACCTGCATATTATCACAATACTTGCAAGACTTAAACGGTCTGGCTCCTAACTAAACAACCGAATTATTGTCTGGCAAATTAATTTTACATCATTTGATAGCTGACTAACATCATATTAAAATTTCAGCCATACTGAAATTCTTTGAAAAGAATTTTTTTTAACTACAAAATAGTGTCTGGCACAGCGTTATCAACAACAAAAGTGTCTGGCAACAATAAATTTGTGTTGCTGCAAATTAATAAAACACAATTAAAAAAAAATAATGTACCTAAAATGATTTTAAAATTAATATTTTTACCTGTATTAATGTTACGCTCGCAGTTAAACGCAACCTCTCCCACTAGCCAGACTGTCCCCATGCCTACCGTGATAGGGAAAGGGAGCGGATATCACAAAACCAGCCTACCTGGAATTCTTGTTTTGACGATGTTGCTAGCTCTCGTACTATAGACTTCGGGTCAAAGTAAGGATTCCGTAGCTATCTACGTCATTTATTTTATTTGTAACCCTTAAAAAATAACCCCTTTACTTCTCCAAAATATAGTAGAAATAGAGATAGTTTCTATTTCTGGTTCCTTTAATCCCCTGTGGGCGTATTTTTTTTTAATATTTTGCCATTTTGAAAACGCCGGCGGTATTTTGCTGCAGCGGCATTTGTAATTCCATTTATGCGAGGACATTGTATTTTGCAAAAGTTTTTTTTGTAGATAACTATTTAATCTAAAATTTGTGGCAAACTAAAACCGTGGAAGGACCGGGCGGCAATATAAAATGGGTCCGCGGTCGACTCAGAAAATGAGAAATGTTAAATTTGTAGTGTATATTTTTTTAATAAATATAGTTGTATGACAAAAAATAGTTTTAACAAAAAAAAAATTGAACCGACTTCACAAAAAGCGCTAAAAAGCATAAAATAATTTTTAATTTTATATCTATTACGACATTTTGAAGACGGTACAAATCGAATAAACCAAACAACTACAACAAAAGTACTTAATCGTCCTTTCTTATGATCCCGTGACCTGGAACGTTCAGTTAGTATTATGTATTATCTTCAATTGTGGTTCTGTAGTTGCCTGGGTTTATCGCACATATTTTCAAGATTTTTTTTAATAATAGAATTTATTTAAATGTTTCGATGTGTTTTGTACAATAAATTATACATTAAACTACATGAAATTTTTTTTTTTTTAATTTATGGCAACAAAATCGCGGTCATAAGAGAACCCTGTAAAAAACTGGTTGACAAGATATCTCGGGTCAGGAAAGTCTAAAACAAAAAATTCAAATGGGATATTAAAATATAAGTAAGTGGCTATAGCCGGAACTAGAATTGAAAATTTTGCGTAAGAAAAAAACAAAATGGCGGACTTTTGAATTTTTTGAGCCTTTTTTGCAACTAAAATTGTTTAAAAAAAGGGACTATAAAAGACTATACCCATAAATATTTATGATTCTAGTTCAGGATGAAATTATAAATGTGCTGAATAATCCCTGAAAATGTTAGCCCAATCCGTTAAATAGTTTTTTCAAAATTGTGTTAACCAGGTCAAATAACGTTGTTTCGAGAAAAACGCATTAAGGTAACCAGGTCACGAATGATGGTTAAAATGGGCTTTTTCACGCACTTAGATATTTTGCTCCTGTTCAGTTGGTATTTAAGATATAAACTCGCGGTTTTAAACATGCTTTAGAGGACGAATTACGGATCAAAATGAGTGCTAAACAAACCCTGTGACTTTAGTAGTGTAAAAGTTATTAAAATTACAAAATTACAAGAAAAAAATAAAAAATGATAAAATTAACTTATTTAGGTACACTTTTCTCCTTAACCACTGGTGCTATCTGCTCCAAATTGATTGTGAACCTGAAACAAGATTAAGGCAACATTGTATACCTAAAATTTTCAACCTTTTGCCTAAATTGCAATTTTTGTACCATTTTTTATTGAAAAAAGGTCAAAAAAATGCATTTGGATTTAAAATAAAGTTAAAAATGGAATCCAAAGATGAATTTAGGTATAAAAGATGAAGGACATAAAGGATAAGCACTGTGCAAAATTTCATCAAAATAGGTTGAATAGTTTTTTTGCAAATGGTACCTAAATGTCAAAAAAACGAACTTACGGGTTGAGACGAAAATCTCTCGTGACAACTGTGCAGACGACGCGTCACCATTTTTTAAAATATCAATTTTTGGGGTTAAATAGTCGCGTTGGTATGACATGTCATACATTTTCTGAAAGGGGAAAGCGCGGGCTTTCAAATAGAACTATTTTTAAAAAATCGATATTTTTGACCCCATTCGTGACCTGGTTACCTTAACGTGCCGAAGCACCGGCTGTGCGCGCTCACAAACCTTCTATTGTATCGCCTTATATACATATTTCTGGGGATCTCCGACCTAAATAAGAGTTTGCACACTAATTCTACATATATATAGTACACGAATATGATGTTTTTAGAAAATCGAATTTTTTAAAAAATAAACCCAGACTGCCCCATTAAGTCTTTTCGTTAAAATCTCCTTCATAGACAATCTCGGTATTAACATTATTCCAAGATACCTACTTGTACTTATTGACAGCGTCAATTTTTGTTCCATTGTATGTCCAGGTTTCGGAATTCGCTCATCGACCTCCTCCTTTCTGAAATATCATTATGCGATTTGTTCATGTCTTTCCCCAAATTCCAGGTTTTATAGTAATCTTTTAAATGGTGAATCATTGTTTGCATTAATACTGGGTCTTCCGTTAATAGGACTTGAACGTCCTCATATAATTTACTCTCAGTGATAAATCCATCCAAGTTGACGTGGCTACTTAAGTTGTCATCTACATCATTAATAACCATAAAGAATAACAGTGGGCTAAGAATGTACCACTGTCGAAGACGCGTACTAGTAAACAAGCGTTTCGAAAGTGCAAAGCGATTCCTGTTGTAAATAAGGCACCTCAATCAATGCTGTCGAACTTGACATTCACAATATTGGTAGATTATGTTGTCGATCGTCGAATATCCTGATTTGAGCTCTGCTTGAGCTTCTTTCAGTATACCCTGATTTTGTTCCCATAGAATAACGGGATACGGTGTCGCTGTAAGCTTTTGTAAGGATATTTAGAAAGTTCATGCAAGGTACAATCTGGTCCTGGGACCTTATTATCTTTAGACTCTCTTAGGACAGCGAGTTCGACAATTGAATCCTGACTATCCAGTTCGTAAATGCTAATATAAAATCGCATTTGTGTTCCGGGGTTAATTTAAAATCTCTTGCAAATAGCTTTTGGGATCTGCTGCCACGGACGAAGGGCCAAAAATCTTTGGTATCACGCGATGACCCCAGCTCGTGTGAAAGTTCTTCGAAGTAGGCCTGTTGTTTTACGACACAGATCTTTGTAGTGCTTGTTTTCCATCAAGAACATCCTCCTTTCGAAGTCCGTGTAGTGTTTTCTGTATACTTAATTGATTGATTGATTGATTTTTTTTGCTTTATATTTTTGTATGGCGTATAATGGGAGGCATCTGCAGTTCTAGAAGACTTGGCGATCACTTTCAGAAGTTGATAAGCAGTGGCGTCAGCGGACAATTGTCTCAAATTTAACTTTTTTAGTTCGATATTGGTCTGGGGGTTTTTTTTTGTTTATATTCAGGCAATAACTTCTTTATGTTTCTCTCTGGGACTGACTTTTTCGTTTCTACTGCATACTATTTCAACTGTTAGTTGATCTGAGAAAGGTTCATTTTTGATGCTAAGCTTTTTAACATTAAGTGGTAAAATGTAACTAACAGCTACTACTTCATTGAGGCTTCTCCGTATGTGTTATGTCGAAAAGAAGTACAAGAAGCCACTGTGGCTTGAATAAAGTTTTGCGTTATATCTATTGATGGATAAAACTCGATACTACAAATCCCGCATCAGTTGACACGGCTGTTACCTCGGAAACTGCGGCTACGGTCTCGGAAACAAAGATCATAGCGGATCAGACTGACGGGAAGGAAAACCCTGAGCTAATGGTTTCAGTAGATGACATGTAGGTCGAGAGCATGAACTCGGCCACCAAAGTCATAGCTAACTGAAAGGCTGGAACAGATAGCGCGAGCGATTCTGCGATGGAGATAGATCTTCCTCCTAGGCCAGGCGGTTTCGTAAACAAGTTATGCAGGTGGGGTAAATAAATCTTCATCATAGTAAACCAGCCTCTGCGAAATATCTATGCGCCTCTGCAAAATATCTATACGCATATGCACTGCCGCCGTTTTCAGCTGTGTTAGTAATGCTAAACACTCTTACACGACGAGGATGTCAATAGAAGCTGCGCTTCTAACGATAAAGAACCAAGTGAAATATTTGATTCATTCTTGATTCCAAACCAAACTGGGGCATCAACATTGAGATAACCCTAGAGAAGAAACTTAGAGAAGAGTTAGTGCCGGTATAGTTTACAGGACGATAGTGAACCAATCCTGACTTACCAATCCTGATCTTGAGCAGGATACACTAATTCAAACAGGACGATAGTGAACCAATCCTGATGTTGAGCAGGATACACTAATTCAAATTATTACTCGGGGCTGTACTATAACTGGTAGTATATTGAAGTCGTTGCTGAAGTAACTGATATCGTGCCATAAGGGTTGCTCCTACAGGTGGCGACCCGTGATTGTTTTCTGCTGACAACAGATTATGCTGAAAATTGAAATAAATCAAAATAAGATCGTTAATTACCAAAAAATCATTGAACTTAATAAATACACAAAAGAGTAAAAATTTTAAAATTTTTTTTTAATTTGGTCCTCCAGAACTCACATATAGAATTGAGAATGCGCCAAATCTATAGGATCTATAGGAAGATATATCCGCGTTTGACATAAAAAGGACAAGAAAACTCCTAACTGGGACCCAAAATAAAGTCGCCAGGATAATGGCGGCGTGCATGGTTGATTGGACAATCGGGGATCATTCTGCAAGGCTAGGCATCCCTTTTAACGCACATTGTCGCAACTGTAGGGATGAAATCACGAAAGAAAGTCTTTTTCACTTCCTGTGCGAATGTCTAGCACTGACCAGTGTAAGATATCGGGCATTCGGCAGCCTGTGCTTCAGTGAATTGGTAGAGATATCGGGGGTACAAATAGGAGAAGTCATCCACTTCCTGAATTCTACAAGATGGATCTGATAACCTCCTCTCGATCGCTTATGTCTCGACTTATACCATAATTTATCTTCGAATAATCGAGTCACGACTTTCTGTGGTATCAAAACAGCATATTGGAGCTAATTGTAGCTCCGCCACTGTGGAGACCACCATTTAACTAATTAAGTAATGTATGTTGTGAGGCTGTATGATGTATATGTATATATTCATATATGTAGTTATAAGTACATAAAACCAAGAAATGCCTACAAAACAACAATATTAAGGTAATGGATTAAATACATCAACATTATTATGGGTTAGTTAAGTAAATACGGGTCACTGTCAAGCAATACGAATAGTTACGGGGAGAGGCAAAAGCAAAATACCATTTATTTTTAGATCTCCCCGTAAATTTCTATAGGAAGATATCAAAAATCTATCTACCTAAAAAAATAACTGATTGTTTGAAGAATAAAAGATGTTATACTAAATACTGTTATAAAATATTTTGTTAGTCAATAAAAAATGTTTTATGACTTTTATTATTTATTTAAACTTTATGTTCATTCGTGTTACTTTTAATGAAATGCAATATTCGATGTACGAGTTAACAAATGTATCATCTTACCAGTTACTGGAACACTTTTTACAGTCACTGTAGATTGCAGTTTTTAGCGAATTTCACTAAATGGGAAATCAGTTTAATTATGTAAGTGCTATAAAATAGTTCCTTTTACGACTGTCAAGTAAGGACATTCAAAGGTTCAAAGAATCTAAAAAATATTATTTTTCGGCTGCTATAGATACTAATTATAAAATTTTTTTGATAAAAACAAAAGTACTTTATTTATAGTAGTAAATCTCTGTTTTATAATTTTTCAGCTATTAAAGCAAAACATCTTGGCGAAATCTTGTCATCCATTGTTTTAAAAACGTACGTGTTTACACTAATACCCTTTTGTTGGCCTTGTTCTCGCATATAAAGTATTTTGTCAAGAAGGACAACATTTTCACACACCTCCTATAAAAAATTAATGTTTATATACGTATATGCGGATAAATCATCGGCACGAAAAATGGCTCATTTTGAAAAATTTTCATTTGTTTATTACGCAGGGTGTTGCATCTAAGATTTAAAGATAGGGTACTTTCATTAATGCATGTTTGCGCATATTTGCTTTTGCATAAAGTTCATTAAAGCAAAAAATCAAAACATGCGTTTGCACAAGGTTCATAAATTCAAACGTGCGAAGGGAATGAGCGCAAGTTTTGCACATGTTTTTAACTGCGTGTGGCACTTATCTCCAAGAAGAAGAATGAAATGTTAGAAAAAGTAACGCCGGTTTCGTTTTTGTTTACTAGTATTTAGTTCTTATTAAAATGGGTAATGTGATTTAACTAATTGTAGAAATAATTAATATCATTTGGAATTATGGCCAAAGAAGTTCACTAATGCATGCATGCATACAGGCGCAACATGTTTGTTGCAATGTCACGAAAGCAAATATCTTGCATTTGCGCATATTTGAACAATCACCCGGTGGCAGGGTTGGTACAGGCCACAAAACATTTACAAAAATCTAGAAGGATTAAGATGTTCTGAGGAATTCTGCACTTGTACATAAAGGTTGGCATGTTCAAGACAGGTATCGCGACATTTTGCCTAATTTTGTTTCAGTTTTATGATCTCTCCACTTCTGGAGATACACTCCCAAAAATGTAGCCAGTTTAAAAAATACCATCAATAATACATATATTAAAGCATCTTTAATTTAAAGTATAGGATGAAATACGTCATCTATACCACCTATATTGACTTCAACCGTCTCCGTAAAACTGAAGAAAGGAGTGCGAATCAAATAAAAATTTTAATTATAATAAAGTAAAGTGTATTTTAGAATATTTTATAAACTAGGTTTAAAATTTAATGCTTAAAATTAAAAGAAAAGTATGATTTCGAAGCAATTTGTTGACTTGAAAATCACTTCTGCATGACCTTTATTTTATAGTTATGTTACTAATTCGAAAGCACGTGTTTATCCTGTTTTTCATGAGAAATGTTAAAACTATCATAGAGCAGTTCGACCATCGTTACTTAAACCAATGACCTGAACCACTTCAGAAAGAGGCACAGTAGTACTAATGCGATTCATGAGTTTAGAAGCAGTTAACGAACGGAGTAAAAAAAACATTACGGGGTAATACCAGCAAATAAGAATTTTATGTGTATCGTCCGGAATGCAAAATCCTGTTAATTCAAAGAGAGGATACATGGGTATAAAAGGATTTCGTGGAACAATAAAACAAAAGTCTCCTACATACAAAGGTAAACATGACATATACAACTACAAGCAATTCATTGGAATGCCCACCCAAGATCGGTTACTGCACGTAGAAAAGCATCAACTATGTAAAAAATGTTTAAAGCTAGGTCATGGTGAACGAGTGTGCAAAAGTTGGAAATCTTGTAGGATTTGCTGGCAAAAGCATAACACAATGCTTCCAATAATAATAATAATATGATAATCAAAGCAGTGCGAAATCAGAAGGCATTGCTATTCAGTATCAGTCCCAAATAACCAAAGGTGATTCAATCACTAGCAACCGCAATGGTAAAAGTCATTTCAAAAACTGGTCATGCAGAACTTCTAAGAACACTAATTGATCAAGGCTCTCAGGCATCCTTTGTGACAGAAGATGCTGCACAACGTCTGAATCTCTCAAGAGTAAAGATTCATGCAAAGTTTGGAGGTCTAGGAACAGTTTTAGCAGGAATAGCAAATTGTAGTATACAACCATATTTTAACTTGCAGTTAAATGCAAACTTACAAAGGTACTACCAGCAGAACAGGTATGCCATGGGATTTCCAGTAATTTAGAAAATATGTTACTGGTGGAGCCAACATATTACAAACCTGGACCGATAGATATAATTTTGGGAGCAAATGTTGTTGGTAAAATTATACTTTATGGTGTCACATCCAGTGGCTCAGCGGACAGAATTTGGTTGGATTCTGTCAGGAAAAGTAAGCAATAGGAACGACCTCAAAAGATCAGCGTCAATTGCCTCGTAGCACAGTCAGAAATTGAGATGCAATTAAGAAAATTGTGAGAGATTGAATAGAGCACGCCTGAACGAAAGCAAACACAGGAAGAAGTAGACTGTGAAAAATTTTACGAAACAACAGTAATGAGGTCCCAAAGTGGAAGATATACTGTGCGAATCCCATTTAATCCTAAAGAAAATCTGCTACTACTGCAAATGTAATGGAAATTTGAAACAAATAAGTCTTTTGAAAACGCTTATAAAGATTTTATGGAAGAATATTTGCATTTAGGACATATGAAATTAGTCAAATCTCTCCCTGAAGATCCGGGGACAAAAAACAAATTTTATATTCCTCACCATGCAGCAATCAACGCAAACAGCTCTACTACGAAACTTCGAGTTGTTTTTGATGCCTCAGCGAAGTCAAGCACAGGGTGACAGGGGTACGCTTAAATGAAATCTTAATGCGTTGGAGATAACTCAAACTGACATTCAGATGCAGAAACAAAAAATTGACATGCTGAATGGCGGAGGTTTCAAACTCAGGAAGTGGGCAAGCAGCAACCCAGAGTTCTTAAGACACGTACTGGTATCTAATTTTAGATTGCTTTCAATTTAAAGTTGGAATCGACACAAGAAGCAAGCAATATACCAAACGCAGTTTACTATGTGAGCTTCCAAGCTATTCGACTTATTAGGATGGCTAGCTCCTGCATTTATTCAGGCAAATATTATGTTTCAAGAACTATAGGTAAGTGGAGTCACATGGGATCAAAATCTACCAGAAAATATAGCAAAGTAGCAGGCATTTGAGGAAGAATTGGAAGATTTGGAACAATTTGGATGAATGAAAAACGTGTGAATTGCACGGAATTTCTGACGCTTCCGAGAAAGCGTATGCAGCAGTCGTATACGTTAAAGTTATAACAACATCATGAAAAATCAAAATTTCCTTACTTACTGCAAAACCCAAAAAAACCTCGCTACCTTGGTTAGAGCTTTGTGGAGCTGTCCTGTTGGCAAATCTCATGAAGCAAATATAAGATACACTGGAATTCAAAAACGTTAAATTGCATGCGTACACAGATTCAACTATTTTTTATCATGGATTAAAAGTTTGTTGCCAATAGAGTAGGAGAAATTAAATTTATTTAGAACGCAGACGAATGGCATCATGCCGATTCAATGGAAAATCCAGCAGACTGCGCTCTAGGCGAATAAGTTCACAAAAACTTATTAATCACACACTTTGGGTATTAAAAAACACAATAATACGTACAACCATGAAAAGTTCGAAAAAAGGTCAACTAACGCTGCCACCATCAAAGATAAAGGTGTATTTATTGCAGCTTTATTAACAAAATATTCCAGTTTCTTAAAACTATTTAGGATCACAGCATATTGTCATAGATTTAGAGCCATTTTTAGATAAAGGTGAGTTAAGACTTATCGGACCCATAACATAGAACGACATAGCAAATTATTATGTCTTAATCCGATTCTTGACGCAAGTAGTATAATTCGAGTTAGAGGAAGGTAACAATATTCAGAACTAAGCTAAGAAACCAAACATCCAATTACTGAATTACTGAAGGTTCTAAAGCGCAAGAAAAACTTCTTCAAAGAAGAATTTAATGGAAATCGAAAACTCAGTTCAAAAATAGAAAACAGACTACCGGCACCTTAGTTCAAAATGAGTTAAAAAGGGCAAAACGCAAAAGAGCTCAAAGTAACCCAAAGCGAATAAAAAATCACCCTGTCAGCGGTTACTAGACATTAATGTCAAAATAAATCCAAGAAAAAGCTAAAAACGAATATGCGCAACATTATCATCCTACATCTTTCAAGCTTCAAGTACAAATAACTTTATCACCAATCAATGATTAAAGTTGTTATCAGCAAAGAAAACAGCAAAATAAGCACATTGCTTCTGACACCAGAACCACTTCGACGTCAACTCAAGCTTATACGAGGAAACCTTCCAGAAAATGTGTTATTACAAGTTAATGTCAGCTAAGACCAGGATAACAAAACGAAATGTAAGTTTTGATGCTGCAATCCCAAGCACACACTTCAAGTCTTTCACATGGTTACCAGTCCCAACATCACATAACGAATATGTTTTGAATGCCACAATTTTTCATACATGGTCATATTCTCATATTTTTCGAAAAACACATCTAATCAATACAGAAATTTACTTGTAGACTTTTTATGAATGTCACTATTAATTTTTTCATAAGAGCTACTTTCAGATCCCTTCTTGTGTGATCTCTAACCCTTCAAATACGGTTTTTTCAACAGCCAAAAATTATAACAAAACACGCTTTTATTTAAGAAAGGTTAAAACGCATACAATGGCTGACCATTGCCTCAAAATGCATTCTTTGAATTGTCGATACTTTTTAAAATGATATAATAGCGCCACTGCCCAATCAATCCCTGTGCCTTGTTGAGCTGATTAAATTTTTGCCACTTCGGTAAGGAAGTGAGCACAGTTCAACTTGTAACTTTGCATTCTTAGACTGTTTTTAACGATGCGACGAACGCTTTTCTCTCTAATACCGATCTCATTGTTGCGCTTATATACCTAACCTAGCCGAAAAAAAACAGTTTCGAGATAAACGCGTTTAAAGTTTAAAAGTAGGTAGGTTCCCCCCTTAATTCGACAATGACGATCCCCGGCGTCGATCACCTCTAAACCTGCCATTACTTTTTCCAGCTTGACGGCATAATTATTAAGATTTTTAATCCTGTCATCCTGATAAATTCAGAGGCCTTTCTCCCTTGCTTATGCAATGCAATTACTGCGCTACGGGCTTCTTTTGACATTTCAACCGCAATAAACATAGAAAAATAATATATAATACGCGTGGACCAATTTTGATGGTTGGGTGGGGGTGGGTGGGGTGTGGGGGGTGGGGTGGGGGGTTGAACATAACTTTTTAACGAGTGGACCGATTTGGATGGTTCGGTTTTTGTTGTACAGAGTAGAAGACACTAAAAAGTGAAAAATAAAATAATTTAAAAAAAAAATTGAACCGACTTCACAAAAAGCACTAAAAAGCATCAAATAATTTTTAATTTTATATCTATTACGACATTTTGAAGTAGGTGCAAATTAAAGAAACAAAACAACTACCCAACCATAATCGAAGATACTATATAAATTTACCTACACGTTTCAGCTCAAGGGATCATAAAAAAGGACGATTAAATACTTTTGTTGTAGTTTGGTTTGTTTCTTTAATTTGCACCGACTTCAAAATGTCGTAATATATATAAAATTAAAAATTATTTTATGCTTTTTAGTGCTTTTTGTGAAGTCGGTTCAATTGTTTTTAGAAACTATTTTATTACAAATTTAAATAAAATCGCATAGCTAAAACGGTGCGAAAAATACTATGTCTACTACTACTGTTGATAATTTTTAGTCTTACAATATTACCCGGAATTTTTAGTTAACCGGGATGAAATCGGTCATCCACACTCAGCGAGGTTCTACTTGACAGATTTCATTCAGTCCAATAAAACGTATAACAAAAGAAAACTAACAGCTAGAGTGTTGTGGTAAAGCTTGTCAATCATTTCTCAAATTAAATGTGTAATACGTAAAAAAAGGAGGAGATTAAACAATTGTTCCAAAAAGCCATCAAAATAAAAAATAATCCGTGGCTATCTTATAGAAGAAGTTAAGAATTTTACACTAAGTTAAGTAGATTTTTCAATTGGGCCACTTTTCGCGCCGGAGAGTTTATATTAAAACAATTTTGATAATTACCTGAAGAGTTGTTTGAAGACAAACTAGTCCTTCTGCAATTTTAGCACCATTTTCATGTTCTGACAAAATGTTATGAAATTTTGCTTTGTGACTTTCTGTCCAATCGATAACAACTTCGGAGTTTGATCGTATTTGGTATTTATGTTTGATATCTTCAAAAGGGCAGTCAGATTTATTAGAAGCTACTGACAATTCTGGCTTCCTCTTTACTTTTAAAATATGTTCATTTTCTTGGCAAAGACATTCAATAATTGCTCGAAGAAACATTTCCTTGCCACGCTTTGCGTGCTCCTTTTCGGTCATATCAGTCCACCGTGCGACAGTTTCTTGACATGCCAAACGCAAGAAAGGTCTGTTTAAAACTTCTAGAGAACCAGGAATTTCATTAAGACATTTTTTCAAAGTTGCGCTTAGAGGAAAATTTTCAAAATTGTAATTCTTCTCACAATTCGTAGATATTTTAAGTTTATGATAACAGCATGGCATAATTATCAATTTTTTAACATTTTCCATGCAAACAAATAAATTCATAGAAGTAACTGATAGATCAGCACACGCATGCAAACCAATAATGGCCAGATGTGGATTGTCAATTTTCTTGTAAAATACTGCAAGTAATTTTGTTATTTCCTTATAGCTATCATTTGTTATCTTTTCTTGTTTGTAGTATATACTGTCTTTTGAAGACGGATAACAAGCGTTCTGCCGCTCTATGGCAGCATTTACTCTTTCCTCCTCACATTCCAGCCCGAGAATATTAAACTTGTGCTGCCGATGCAAAATCTCACTTAAATAACCTAGTCCTGATCCGAAATCTAGAAGGACGTCTATGTCATTACTGCAGATATTACCTATTACTTTAGATAGCCTTGAAATTTCATGCAATTTTTTCGGGCTCATTCGTTTGAAATACAAGTCCTTTCCAATATCATTGGTTTCGAAAATCCTGTGCTTCGGTTTTAAATAATTCACACTCTCTTGAAATTTTTTCAAAGAACTGGGCACTTCGTCCTGTAACAGAAAATTAGTTACTACAAAGTAATGAGTTCACTGTAGATTACCATATTATACCCTTGGGGGAATTTTTTAAGGTCTTCATTACTTATTGAAGAGAAATATCCAATCCAATCAGGTGGGAAACTTTCCAAAACATGTTCAGATAGAAATTTTGTGTTGGATGATCGATATATCCACGAAAAGTCTTTCAAAAATGCAGTTGTAGCTCGGAAATATTCCTCAGGAGACTCAAATGAACAAGGCAATGACATTCTGAAAAGACAAACATATTAAAAGTTCTTCAAATAAAATATGAGTTGGATATATACTATATACTGCCACAGTAAAACTAATCTCAAACATGAATACCTACCAATTTCCCAATATATTTATTATAATAAATTCCATCTTTGTCGGAATCTTTACATCCGATCAATACAATCTTCAGCATCTCTTCCTTATAACCGCGATTGATATCCATACGAAAATTTAGTTGTAAGAAAATTGTTAACGGAGAAATAGCTTGTAAAATATAATGATACGTGTAGCGTATATGGGCGAATTTTTTGGTAAAGATAGTTCACTAACCATATAAACCTTCTGACCACAATCTGCTCTTATTAACTTCAAATTAATACAGTAAAGTAGAGACCTCAGCAAGTACTCTGATAAACATTATACTTAAGCAGTGCCGGAATAGCCTAAAGGTAAAGTAGGCAACTGTATATGTGCCCCGTATCGCTTAGGAACCTAGCTGCCTGAGAAAAATAAGTTGTTTTGTCCTCAGAGTAATTTCATTTGCTGCTTTCATTTTACAAAGATTAAGTTATTTCATTCAAAACTTCAAATAATTTTATTTAAAATTGAATGTGCGGTATTGGTTTTTGAAGGTTAATTTAATAAAACAATTTTACATAAGCTAACAAGTAGCTTAATTATTTCTATAAAAAACTCAGAGAGCAGAACGCATTTCAAATTTTTACGTGAAATCACTTTCATTAGGTTGGTAGTACTGATTTGCATGAAAAAGAATACTGGGGGATTCCCCCGGTCCGCTTGTTATATACGTTGGATCATAGGTAACAATATTTTGTAATATACTTTCATTCGTTCAATTTTCATTTTGTTTAGTCATTGTAGCCGTGATTTATATTTGGATAGTTTTACAGTGTTTCGAATTTAGAGATCTATAGTTTTTTAGAAAGATTGTGCAGAAGTGCTTTGAAAAAATCAAAAAGACCACGAATGTAGGAAACTAAAGCGAATTCCACTCCGTGGAATTGAAAATCCAGCTGAAATCCAAAATGTGAGTGAAACCGAAAATCCAGCTGAAATCGAAAACTGTGTTTAACAAAATGGAGAAGCTGCTTCGTTAGAACCTGGTACACGCGGTATAATACTTCTAGAAACTGTTTTGAAGCACTTTTATAAATCTTTATGGAAGAGAATTTGGATGTTCTACTCAACTTGAAATCTGTTCTAAAGCCGCCAAGAAGAATTTCTACAAGAACAGTGGCACCTGGAGAATATTTTCATTTCGGTATTGGGCACCAGCTAGAAAAAGTTTCAAGCATTATATTTAAATTGCACCGTTGCGGACAAATGCAGTTTTTAGCAATCGCTTGGATAAAGACCATCACAAACCCTATTTCCAAGATCGGAAAAGTCTTTTGGAAATCGCAGGTATCCGAATGGTGTCGCAGTTTGCAATACCCTATGCACCTATAATAATGAGAAAAATTCTGCTTCTGATTTTGAAAGGGTCAACAGCCGCTAAATTGGTTCCAACCACTGAGATATATAATACTGGAGTGACTGGTGCCATGAAATTTCTTCAAGAAAATGGTATCACTTTTCGCTAGTTGTCCCTTTCTGGGTAAGCATCTTTTTTTTCAACATGGTTTTCTTAATTGCGAACGTCATGTCGCCTATTAAATGCTGGCGTTAGAAATAGATGACAATATTCACAATCATCTTACATCTCTTTCTGGGTAAGCTTTATCCAGACTAAAACAACCTTTTATTTATAATTTGTATTCCAGTAATTCCAATGATTTTTACATTTTCCTTACAACAATATAGAAGATTAAAATTAAATATGTCTCTTCGTATATATTTGGTTATTATATTCTACTCTGAATGGCTGCAAATTCACAGTAAACGTTGGAGATTAAAAATTGTTTTCCTCCACTGAAAGTAAAATTGTACCCATATGAGATAGCTTATAAGTCAGTCCAGTTTAATACATGTCAGTGGTTCCAACCGGCAAAGAAATTATGTCGAGTCGATTAATTTCACTTGTCCCTTACATTTCGAGGGAATTTGCCAGAAAGCCGAGGAGCCTGGATGATATTTCAAGATGGAAGGCAGTTGAATTCCGCCAATTTGGTAGTACTAAAGGATGCTGTCGATAATGATTGCTATTACCATTTTCTTTTGTTGGATTTTGCTTACCGATTGTTGTCCTGTCCGCATGCGAATTCGCATGTAGCAAAAGCACTAATAGAATCTTTCGTGGAACTTTCCAGTCGTATATTCCGAAAAAAGTGTAACGTATAAGGTGCACAATTTGTTTGCATCTTCCACAAAGCGACAAGAAATTGGCTTCGTGCACGATTTCAGTGCATATAAATTTGAAAATTACATATGTATATGCGGCATTTAAAAGGACTTATAAAAAGCCGACAAAAATATTGCAGCAGCTCAACAATAAAATGCACTTCCGAATTTGATTCAGAATCCTTTGGATTGGAAAAGAACATGCATGGGACAATCATGTCACACAAATCTACACTGCACTATTTAAGTACAGTAAAACCAAACAATTATTGTTGTATAGGTCCCTGCATTCCTATACAAATAACCAACTTTAATAATCGGAAACCGACTTGAAAATATGCGAAGTTATTTCAAATAACCATTGGACTCAATGTCAGGACTTGGAGAGTTCCTTGTTAGTGAGAAAAAAGAAAGCAAACGTGAATTATTTTAACTCCAAAATGTCACACATAAATATTTATGCCTCTCATACGAAAATGACTTATTGCTGATACCAATTCTGCATGAATGCATTTCATGATGTAATTCTAAGCTTGATTAATTTTAATTTTCAATTTACATTAATTTATTTTGTAACAGGTAAAATGACCGAAAAAACTAAAAAAACGTGTACCAGTAAAAGCAAACCTGCTATAAACCGAAAGCAATTTAATAAACCAAAATTTGCTCCTGGTCAGCTACGCCGATGCAATGCAGATCTGCATTTCAGAGCTCATGAATTTCTCGAGGGCAATTAAAACAATTAAAAAGATAGATAAAAAGTAATTTTACATTCTTGTAAAAGCGCAGGCTGTTGGTGGAGATGGGGGGACCCTCAAAATTTCAACAAAATTCAACAACTGCTTAATACTTAAAAGCAAATACAAGGTATGTAAGTTGAATGGTCGATCATAAATTTTCCATCCGAAATTCATAAAACGAACATTTTGTTAGAGTATATAAGCAAAGAGTTTCAAGCTCAAAAGGATTTCCTGATTTCCTAACGCAGCAACTCGAACAATCAAGCAATGCTGCTTGTTTGAAACGGTTGTTGCTTCTGAAAAATCCTGATACTCATACCAATGTCTTTCCTTTACTAAGGAAGGGCTACAACTGGGCGGAAGCCCTAAGCAAGGACTCCTACAAGAAGAGACTATGCCAAGTGCAAAGGCGCGCTGCGCTGAGAGTGGCCTCTGCATATCGCACTGTCTCCGAGCCAGCCGCGCTTGTGATCGCTGGAGGGCGATCTACCTTAGGAAGACGCAAGTAGGGAGGGTAATCGCGAGCAGAGAAGAGAGGCTCCATACCCTAGTAAAGTGGGAGAAGATGTGGGACGAGGAGAGCAGGGGACGATGGACCGCTAGGCTTATAAAAAATATAGGCCTCTGGGTGAACAGAAAACACGGAGAAGTAAACTACCACCTCACACAGCTGCTGAGCGGGCACGGGTACTTTCGATCGCATCTTTACCGGATGGGGAAGACAGCCTCGGCGGAGTGCTTGTATTGCCCGGGAAAAGTTGACACCGCAGAGCACACCTTTTTCGAGTGCGAGAAATGGGCCGCGCAGAGAAGAGCCCTAGAGGCGGTTCACCCAGGAGGGGTGGTCTCTCCGGACACTATAGTGGAAGGCATGATTGCCGACGAGGAAGTCTGGAACAATACAGTCAGGTACGTGGAGGACGTTCTTCTACGGAAGAAAAACGACCTGGACCAGATGGCAACTGGTGAGGGAGTAGGTGCCTGATGGGCAAAATAACAGGACCTAGCCCGAAGTAGTGTGCCAAACAGTTCCAGGCTAGTGTCCGGAGAAGCAAGGGAGGTGTTTTAGTCGGTAAACTGTGCCACAGAAGTCCGACACTGTTGGGAAGTAATAAGTTCCCAGCGTGCATGAAGCATTTCACCTCCCTTTAAAAAAAAAAACAAAACAAAAAAAGGGCTACAACAACTTGAAAAAGATGCAGAAGAAAACGAAGATGAATATGTAAGTACTCATTTTATGAAGTTTGTTCAAAAAATAACCGATCTTTTTGAATTACGTGGCAGCACTGCAATTGTCATAATATTATCTTCCGAGTAACCGGCTTTTCTCGAATTGTTTACGTCGAGGTCCGATTATCGCGATGTCCGAAGATCAAACAGTCAACCGTCAGTAATTACGCGTTTTGAAAAGGTTGCGCGAAAAAATTCTTACTTTGAAGGAGACGAGGAACAATAAGCTGAATGTTTGTACTAGCTCTTTAGGCAAAGATAACCTGTTTGCTGCTAATTCATACTTACCACCTTCAGCCTCTTCCATCTCTGCCGCAGTACACCAGCAAACAAAAGTCGCTACACTTTCGAGCTCGGGAAGCTCTCAAGTTCTGCTGGACTTAATGGTTTTCGCCCCTGGTTTTAAAATACTGCGCCTTTAATTTGTCTAAAACTCTGCGCCTCTAATTTGGCTAAACCTCTGTACAAAATTTTCATCTGTTATACTCAACAGGAGCGTTTCCGTCTACATGGAAACTTGCTCATGTTCAATCGATACCTAAAAAATAGTTACATAAAATGAAAAATTATTTTATGCTTTAAAGCGCTTTTTGTGAAGTCGGTTAAACTTTTTTTTTAAAAACTATTTTATTTTTCACTTTTTAGTGTCTTCTAGTCTATACAACTTTTTTTCGTCCAACCATCCAACCATCCAAATCGGTCCATACGTTTAAAAGTTAGGTTCGACCCCCTACCCCATCCACATTTTTCTCCTATTAGCAATGGGGGATCATACTCTGTACAATAAACAAAATACCATCCAAATCGGTCCAAGTGTTAGGTTAGGTTAGGTTAAAGTGGCTGCCTTTGTGCTACCACGTTGAGGCTTGAAATTTACAACCCCATAAAATTACCTAAGGAATAGGAGGGTTAACATTCTGTCCCCTGTGCACGGAACCAGTTTTTGTATCTAGTGGAACTAGTTCACGGGAAGTCAAAATTATTTTGACTGGGTCGTGAAGGATGTTCATCCTTAGTTCGTCGTCGGGAACCATTTTGAACTCCCGATAAATCGAGTCAGGTTTTTGACATCGTCCACGGTCCACGTGTTACAAAGTTAGGCTTCACCACCAGCCCCACCCAACCAACATTTTTTTCTCCTGGTGTCAACCAGGGAACATACTGTAACGTAAATGGGGCCCTTCGGGTTCGACGGATTAATTAAGACAATTATTTTTAATCACAAATGTTCACAAGTTTATTCACTTCACTTAATTAGTTCGTTTAACAATTTCCTTGTCAATATTTCTTTCAATATTACGTTTCACTTTAATAATTAACACTTATCACTTATATAACACTTGGTTAAAATACAACTGACCCACTAGGCTGCTACTCAGCCCTATTTATACTACTTAGCTTAATTCTAGAAAGTTCAGCAACTTAGTTCTAGCAATTTCTGTTACTCATTTTCACCACACCACCTCACCACAGGTTCGAGTCGGCCTTGACTTCATACGGCAACTGACATTTTCCTGGTTTCCGAAATTCGGGACATTCACATTGCACAACTTGATTTCGTTTTCATCACGTAGCCTTTGCCAAACTACAGTGCATGTTACAATACTCTACCCAACAGAAAAAGAGTTATTCAAATCGGTCCACGCGTTACGAAGTTAGACTACCCCCCCCCCCCCCTTAACCTAGGCCAAATTTTTTTCTCCTATTAGAAATGGGGGATCATACTCTGTACAACAGATAAAGAACCATCCAAATCGGTCCACGCGTTACAAAGTTAGGTTAGAATTTCTTTGTTTTTGGGAAGTCGGTTAAAAAGGAGAGATATGCGACCCTCTACAGACCAATTGCACAACTTCTGCCAAGGATTTGCTTTAGCATTTTATGGCATCCATCCCCTGATTTTTGGCATTATCATAGAAAGAAAAAAATGTGGGAGCACACGCTCTCAGCATAGCCCTATTGGACGTAAATCATTTAGCATAGTAGTTCTAATGAGGTTAGCTGATGTAAACTATAAAATCATTTACACTAACGCCTTTCGCTAAGTGGAATGAGTTAAAAAGTGCCGGAATTTCGCAGCGAGAAAAACCTCTAACTTTCGTTATCGCTAGGGAACTTGCCACCAGAGGCGCAAAAACAAAAACCCCCGCCGGAGAGCTCCAGTTTAAGGTTGCCACTCTAAACCCAATTAAGCTCCAACAAAAGAGTGAAAATCAGTGACAAGCTGCGAACTTATCCAGTTTGGCATACGGTAGTATGTATGTTCATCCAATGCCGTGAATACATCTACAACCCATAAAGGAAGGTATTTAGTTTATTCACACCTGAAAGGATAAGGTAAATGTGATCCTAGGACTTCTATTACATTTTACTTATATAGATAAACGAAATATAAGATGAACTGTATGGAATAAACATAAGATTTGTATAAATAACTTAAGTAAGACATACTCGCCAGACGTGAATATCCATTTAAAAAAAAATTTGCACTGAACATAGTTTTGAAATAGTTTTATTGAAATTTTGCTTATTCATACACTTACATATACTTAATTATTGGGTTAAGATAAGAGTATACATTGGAGAGCATCAACTTAATATAAAAAATTAGATTTGAGTAAAGTGAACAATGAAAATAACCTAGATTGGTAAAGTTTTTAGATTTGTACTTTCTTGCAATTGATAAATTATTGTTGGTACCTCATTCACGTCCAATAATACAAGACCAATAAGTTCCCATTATTCTTATATTTGATTTTTTTACTGATGAGCAATCAAAAGTGGATAGATTTCTTAAACTCAGATGTTGAAAATTCATAATTCGAAAATTGTGAGGATAGCAACCAAAATAATTATGAATTATGAATAATAATAATGAATTCTAGAACGTTTGAGGCTGTTGTGTTCAACATAGATAACTTACTATTATTGAGTTAATTTTATGAAAAAGAAAAATGAAAAACCTTTTTATTCCAAATTGGCAATTTGCTCTTTATAATAGATCGACTGGGGGGCCTACAGAAATTCCACGACATAGTAGTTAACGCATAGATAGAGTTTATTTAGTCTACAAACGTTTTTTATTATTAAATTTCAGGAACTAATCATTTGTATTTTGTTACATAAAAGAAAAAAAACTATTTTACTAATTTTCTTACATTTACTTTAATCTGATAAGTTAGAACACATCATCAGTTCTTTTTTAGGTAAGTTTCAGTTATGCTACTCCAAGAAACACGCACTAGGAGTAAATGTAAACTTTTCAAGAATTCTCGCTCTTAGTTTATATTCCTTTCTTTTGTTGTTTGCGAATTTATTTCTTTCTATTTGATATGAGATAATCATTTCTTTTATTTCAGGAAAATCCCCCGATGAATCTTCATCCCTCATGACTTGATTACGTATTTTTGTTTCTTTTTTTTCAGCACCCTTCATAGGTTGGGCATGCATCTTAGCCAGATGCAGGATAGAGGTGGGTTAGAACCTGAACCATCGTTTTAGGGGGTACATTTTCGTTTGTCATTTCAATATGATTCAGTGTGGCTATGAGTAACAGGTGACACCAGGCCTGTTGCTCTTCCTTCTATCTGTCTTTTTTTTTAATTCGTGGCAGACGTGACAAAAGAAGTCCACAACCCTTTGACGCCACAGGCACGCAAATTTCGGTTTTGAAATGTGTGATTGGATGTTCAAGGACTCACACCCCATACCGACGAGCTAGGACGTGCTGCCAGCTAGCGCGTGCCACTTAAACATCCCACGGCAACTTCACGTTGCTTCACACGCGCACACATTACAACATTAGTTATTGAAATCGGGTCTGATTTCGCTAAAGTGAAAATTTTATGGTTAGCGATTGAAATAAATTGAAATTGGCAAAATTTCAATTAGGAGAGATGATTCTATATAATCTTATATTTCTTCACAGGGGTCGGTGTGAAAATATAACGCCATAGTTTAAGTTTGAATCTTTTTATTCACGTATCTATGAGTGGGAAAAATTAAAGGTCATGCCATCAAGTAAAGTGGCCTTAAACGTTTTCACAAGATTGCATTTGGCTCATTTAAAATATAAACCCCTATCAGATAGTTAAAAAATAAAAATCAAGGAATCATGAGTAAATCAAAAATAAAAATTTTCTATTATTGATTCACTTGCAAGTTAATAAAATTATTTGACTCCACTATCTTTACAGCCTATGTACCAAGTTATATATTCTATAAATCACACATTACATCTTACCAAATTATATAAATCCTTACTAAAATCATAAAATATATTCATACAATTATTTTTGAAACTAGATAAATCCTATTAAAAAAATACCACACGATATGTTTAAATAACATGATTTATTTAACGAATTACGCAACTACTTAATTAACAATTTAAATACAAAATGTTTATCACTGACCGTGAACAGTCCAATTTTCTTTGCTGCGCTTCAGTTCGTTATTCTCAGGACCGAGAACACATTTACCGAAATGTTTCGGGGTTTGTTTAAAGTATTTCTCAACTACCTCATGAAGCTCTTTTAAAGATACGTCTAGCATCCTTTGACGATATTTTTGGAACATTTCCTGGGAAATACCGTAGAGGAAAAAGTCAATGCCTTTATTACCTGGTGCAATTGGAGCATCAAGTTGTTGCAGAACGCCCAATTTTGCTTCGAACAAATTTTGTTCACTAATTTCTTTGCTATTCTGTTTCACCCAGTTATAAGTCTGGTCAAATGTGTCTAAAGTCTTTGTGCAATTAGGATCGCGGTAGCTAAAAAAACTGAAGATTCCATCGGATCCGATTTTTGCGCCAGAGCCATATGCACCATTTTGCTCCCGCACTACAGGAAGAAGGTACTTAGCTGAAAGCAATTTTGCTAAAACACGTAATGTTGGATGATCTCTGTGAGTATATGGTGCTGCGAGGAATGACTTTGCGCAGTAATTGACAGGAATATTCATTACAAAATGTTTACAGCTAGGTTCAAGTAAAGAAATTTCACGCTCTTTTAAATGTACGTCATTCCTTGGTAGAACATCGATAAATTTTTCATATTCGCACATCAGGGGCTTCAGAAATTCATCTGAAGTATTAATAGCGCTTCTCATTGTGTTGGCATTAAACAGAGATTGACCTAATTTGGCAAGATCAGTCATGATTTCTTCCGGTTTTTTGTTTTGGACTAAACTTTTCATAAATTCTATGTGCTCCACCCCGGACAGGAGAGACTTAAGTTTGGCAGCGTTTGTCACAAGACCTGTGCAACTTTGCATGGCATATAAATGTCCAGAATTCGTTATTCCCACGGAGAGATTGGAGAGGTAATTGTCGATCAACATTGAAAGTCTTTCAGTATCTTCCATTTTGAAATTACAGAGCAACTCATAGCAGAGCTCAAACATTTTCTTGGTATTTTTATCCAAAGCATATGTAGACATCATAATCCCCAAATTATAAGTTTTGTTGTCGTAAATATTCTCAGCAAAGTGAAGTCTAAAATCAATTCCAGAAGTTTGGGAGGTTACCAATTTGTCCCAAATTCTATAGTCATAAGACTTTGTTCCCATGTCATTTACTACGCTGCAAAACAAGGGAAATAAATGAATTTGTTCTTCGGTCAAATTAGCTGCATCGAACAAGCATTTTAAATAGGAAACCTCATTCGTCTGAACAGTACATATTTGTGTTGGGACTTTTTTCGTTTTAGTTACGTTTAATTCGTACGGTTCTGGGGCTTTCTTGACATCATCCAATGAGAGGCAGGGAAGAACTTCAACATCTGGAGGCGCCTTTTGCGACTCTTCTAGTTTCAAACCCAATTCATATATTTTTTCTTTATCGTCAGGTGTTAAATTGCCCACCTTTTCCCTTATAAGCATCTGTTCCGCCTCTTTAAATTTAGATTCATAGTGATCGTCTGGAGACATGGTTAGTACGAGACGATGGCTGTTGTTTTTGAAGTATCTTTCGACTTTTCGTTGTAAAAACTGTGGGTCAGTTTTGAGGTCATTGCGTAATCTGCTTATTAAACTACTAACTTTGAGAAATTCAATTACATCTCCTTCGTGATTCCAAAGAGGACTCGAATTGAAAAGCAGACCTAGTCCAAATTGTGGTGTTTGATGTTTTAACGAAAGTTCAATGTTATGTAAAACACTATCAATGTGACTTTTATCAAACCCCTTTTCTATGACTTCGCAAATTGTTTTATCAAACGTATCCTGTACCCTAGAAAAGTCATCTACTTTAAGATCTTGCAACCCTACGCTAAACAAGGTATCCTTGATATGAACGTCATAGCCGGTGGTCTGATTGTAGCCACCTGAAAAATTAGGCTCGATGAGTGACTTGTAAAATGAGGAATTTGGTCCTTTTATTAACAATTCTGAAAGTACATACAAAACAAATGTCTCGTAAATATTGACAATGTCTGACATCAAGAGGCTTATGGAAATCTGATTTTGTTTCTCAAATGGCGCCCCCATGTTGTCAAATCTGCTGCAAAGATGGACATTTCTAGGTTCTGTCCAGCGCTTCTGGTTTGGAATTCGGCTATACCTATTGTTTATGTTCTCATACTTAGACAAATATTTTTCGTTCAAATAGGAAAGAGTCTTATTTAGATCAAAATTTCCATAAGCGAAAAAGCGAGCATTACTCGGGTGGTAATATTTTTTATGAAATTCAACTAAGTCTGTGTGGGTTAGTTTTGGAATCTCTAGTGGATTTCCCCCAGATACATAGCCGTAAGTATGATCCGGCAAAACGCTATTCAAGAGCTGTTGTCCGAAAATTGAGGCGTTCTCAGAGAATGCACCTTTCATTTCATTGTACACAACACCTTTGATGACCAAATTGGAGTTTTTATCTCGTAAATTTTCATGTTCCAATCTCCATCCTTCTTGTAAGAAATCGAGATACTCAAGTTTTGGCTTAAAGACAGCATCTAAGTATATCTTTTGTAAATTCCTAAAGTCGGTTTCGTTCATCGAGGAGAATGGATATATTGTGTAGTCTGGGCCAGTCATAGCATTCATAAATGTCGCCACAGACCTTGTAAGCATTTTAAAGAATGGATCTCTTACCGGATACTCTTGCGATCCACATAAAACATTGTGCTCCAGAATGTGGGGAAGACCCGTCGAGTCGAATGGTGTCGTTCTGAAATTAATCGAAAAGACATTGTTCCTATCATTTCTGTCCAAGTACCAAAATTCTGATCCAGTTTTATTATGCCGAAAGAGGTAGCTTGTTAAATGAAATTCTGAAATGTGTTCTGCTCTTGTGCAAGTGAAATCGTGATACACTTTGCCTGCGGAAAATTTTGTGTCATTCGAGTTGACTACGTCCGGTACAGTTTTTGTTGCCACTCGTGCATCCTGGGACACTTGAGAACATGTAACAAGACCATAGTTAATGTTGAATTTATTCTTCAATGTCGGTAAGCATTTATTTAACCGGGATATCATCGTTATTCTGGTGCAGTCTGTTAAATTTAATAAAACACAAAGATAAGCACTGATTCAACAAAGAGGGAATTTATGATAGTTTTAATCATAAAATTAATAGGAAATGTCACAAATATCATAAATGAATCGTAAAGATTGTTTTAAGTGAAATTTACTTACATTTTATTAAAAATATTACACAAATCCCGCGGCGTGTTGCACGACGATTCTGACATGTAAAACTTTGTGATTTGTCAAAATTAATTTGATTCGGAAGACCGCAGGACAAACCAATTTGTAGGATTGGTGCAGTCGCGGCTTAGGGAATTTATATTTAGTACACTTAGTTTTAAAATTTTGTTTAATAATTGTCAAAGTCATTAATACTTTTAAACAATTAAATAAGTTATTAGTGAAAAAAAGACGCAGAATATTCATTTTTAATTTTTGTGCCGCTTGAACTCACTACTTTTGAAGAACAAATAACTTTAGCACACTCTTATGTTACTAAAAAATTAAAGCAGAATATATTCTATTATGAACTGTGTGCCTATGAATATTGCATTTGGGTTATTATTAATATTAATAAATTCCAAAAATGTTAATAGATATAAAAAAGTACTAGATTTCGTTTACTTCACTATTGTGAATTGATTTTAACCTAACATTTTGACATATTCTGACATTCTATGCATTGTTTATTTTGGCGACAGTTGACTGCACTCGCTTTATTTTGTGCGATTTTTAAAGTAATTAACGTTATTTATTTATTATAAAAAATCTGTATGAGCACAAAATACGAAGACGACGACTCATCTCATTCTAATAACGACGGCGAACCATCTGGACTTAAAATGAGTTTACGAGAACGACCACGACAAATTCAGACAAGGCAACGGATGCGTAAACAAGCCGAGGAAGAACTAAAGTTTATGCAAGACTTTGATCCAGAAAAATCTACTCGTGAACGTAGGAAGCTATCTAGAAAACCTTTTGTTGCTCCACCGGCTTCGAAGAATACTGCTTATGATGAAAGAGGAAGACTCCGTGATTATAATTTAAATATTTGCGATTGCATGGATGAAAGGTGTACTGGATGCTTCTTCCCCTGTCCTACATGCGACAGCCCAAAATGTGGTCCAGTTTGTAGAATCAACAGAAAATTTACTTTTGAGTCGATAGAATTTGATGGAAAAGACGGAGTTATCAAGAATAAGTATGCAGGAAAATATTAAAAAAATAAACACTTCCGCGTTCGTGATTATTGTATTATTTTTTAATGCTTTGAATAAAGATTTAAGATAAATTTTACCCTGAATCTTCTTAGGACTTTACTTTCCAATGTTTTTTGCAAATATCTTTTAGATGGTAGTTTGAACTTTTGCCTTCAGAACTGACTGATAACGTTCGCAAAGCTGAGTAAAGCTTATAGATAGGAAAATATCGTCCCCTTTCTGCGTTGCACTTGATATATCTTATTCTGACTACTTGGAGGGAATTAAATCGATCTTGCGTGTTGTAATCTTGTTGTGCTGGATCTGCATTCTTCCGCTTTGCAATGTCATTTACCGGGTTATCCGTAGTCCACACTGGCGTCTTCATATTCTTCTCATAGTTGCTGCACGTTCCTTATTTGGTCTTCCTCAGGAAGATATTCTTCAAGATTATAGATTGTTGCTTTGGTTAAACATTTTCGTTGAAATTTTGCATTAAAGAATTTGCATTAGTTTGATTCATAGTGTCCCTGTGGGAAGATACATTGACCTTTTGCCCATTACTTGGGTTCCGGAACTTATTAGAAATATTTTTCCAATATGAGCGCTAGTTTTTTATAACTCAATTATTAGAATATACAGCATTTAATGAGGTTGTCCCACTGAGGTATATCTACTGGAGTGACTGGTGCTCTCAACTTTCTTCAAGAAAGTGGTATAACTTTCGCTAGTAAGCATCTGTGTAAGCATCTTTTTTTCAACTCATTTTATATCTCTTTCTGGATAAGCATTTTGCAGATTAGAACAACCTTTTTTTGTAATTTTTATTTCAGTTATTCCAATGACTTTTACATTTTCCATTCAACAATATAAAAAATTAAAATTGAATATGCTATTTCGTGTATATTTGGTTATTTTATTCTACACGAAACAGCTAGAAGTTCACAGTAAACATTGGACATTAAAAATCGTTTTCCTCCACTGAAAGTAAAATTGTACCCATATGAGATAGCTTATAAGTCACTCCATTTTAATACATCTGAGTGGGTTGTCCATTAGACAACATAAGGAGAGTAAAAATGAAGGAGCTTCTCTAAAATATTGATCGAGAAACATTTAATTGATAATGAAACCAAATTTAATTAATATTTTCGGCTAACTCCAACGTTATTTTACCGCGTCTTAAAGTTAATTCAAAATGATATTAAATCATCTCCATCTAATCGAAATAAACACCCAACAACAACTCAAATGACGAAATCCCACAAACGCAAGATGAGGTGAAAATTGCTTCAGTGCGATCGCGACGTAAAACGCTCTGCTTAGCCCCGCTAGCAGGGGTGGCTCTTGGAAACCATTTTAATGCAAGTAATAGTTTTCTTGACGGCGTTATGTGCGTTCGACCTTGCTTTATACCCGGCGCCCTTTCTTCAGTGGACAGTTTGGTGACGATGTTGGAAGCCAAGCCAAAGATAACTTATTACTAGATAACCGGCTTCCTAAATAACCCAGCTAGTCTTGAAAAAGTAACACTGGCACTACAGTAAAACGAACTTTATCCAGCTTTTAAAGTCATATGAATATACATGCAAATAAAGAGTGCAGGTAGTGTGCAGTAATTTACTCCTGTCAAAATTCTTTGAGAGAATCACTTACTCCTGTCAAAATTCTGTTCTCATCCGGAGAGAATCACAGACTCCTGTCAAAAAAGTACCGCCAAATCTTGTCGAACAGTAAAAATGTATCAAAAGTTACCACCGATAACAACAATTCATGTGAAGCACATGAATGAGTAAGACCCCGATGATTTAACGTAGAATTGCTTCGAAACTCTATGTCGGAAGTAAGTTGAATTTTGTATACCGATGTCCTAGGCGTTATGCATATTAGCTTACGATGAGTTGGCACATCAACTCCAAGGGAAACTTGCTTACAATTTCCACCGACTTTCCACGTGACTAAATTTCTACTGGGTAGTTGTCGAAGATACCTTTTTGTAAAATTTTACCAAAAAGTATAAAACAATAAAATACTTCCAAACTATGTAAAATTTTTACGAATTACAACTTTTTTAAATCAAATAATTACCACTAGGAGTGAAACAAAACTGCGTCCATTTTGTAATTTTCGAAAAGTGGAAGTAAGGTTACAATTTCCATAGACTATCCAGAGTGACTGATTTTCTGGTGGGTACTTGTGTGCGTAAGAAACTTTCAAATTGTCAATGTATTCTGATCTTTTAATGAGTGAAGGTGAAGTACATTTGACATTAATCTATAAATGTGCATAAGAAAAGTATGTCTCTTATCGACAAATTCTCTCGGAAAACAAATTTTAAGTTCTGACTGCAGGGTTGCCCGATGCGGGAAACATTTAAAAGTAACCAAAAATTTGTCACTACTTTGTTCGAAGCCCTTTATCAAGTAGTAAGTAATCTTTGCCTTAAATTTCCTATTATTTCGCTGCCGCTAGAACTGAATCTTTATGATACGAACGAGCCGTTGACGTACGATGTACGCTCACGCTATAGGTACAAAAATTTAAAAATTCGACCGTCATAAATGCACGCTTTTGTTACCGCCTGTTGGCTAAAACACATTCGAGACCGGTGACTCGTCGCCACCTGATATTAAAATTCTTCCTGATGACACACAAGGTGAGCCATCGTCATATAATGATAACATTTACCTGTATATAATTTTCAGTTTCAGTTATAATCTTTATTAACCCTAGTAAAAATGTTGCCGGCTACTGTAGAGATAGTTTTGTTATTTCAGACGTCGGTCTCGAATGAGTTAATCTACGAAAATAATTTTGTTTTCATTTCAAATTTTAGTCCAGAAAAAGTGTGAGCGTGCCGTGCCATTGGGCTATTTCGTGCACCTTTTATTGACACGTGCCTGCAACGGGATGGCATTTGGAAAAGTATAATTTTTACTCGGGCGTACCGTGCCTCATTTGAGTGCCATTCAGGCGTTTTGATGATGTGCGTACCTGTTTCAGGTTAGGAACTGATTTAATGTCAAAGATAGCATAGTCTTGCTTCTACATCAATTATTCTTGTCTTTTTAAGCTTGCAGTATTCTCTTCATATTAATTGCAGCCTAATTTCGTTGAAATAGTGATTTTATGTCTTTAAAACGGTAAAACATTCTGAATTACCTACCTGACTTAGTTTTGCTCTCTCTTTAAAATTACAATATGTTAGCAATTTCCGTGCTCTACTTACCTGTACCATTTTCTGTTATTTAGGTAGCATTCGTGTAAGTGTAAAGTTATTTTCCGTAATTGCGATATTAAACATAGAAAATGAAAAAAGTATCCGCTGATTTTGTTTCATTTCATGTCTTTTCATTGCTGAACTTGTAAAATGTTATTTTTGTACTAATAAATATAATAACAAAAAATATTATACATTAAAAAAATTGAAATTGAATGTATTGGAATAAGGTTCTTGAAAGGATACCTGTTTAGCAAAGGCAATAGAAAATTATACATGAAATGAGAGAACAAAAAATAATTAAACAATATTTTAAATTCAACCGATTATAAAAAATTCAAAATCTTTAAATAGAACCATTAACGGCTTTCGAAAAAAGTTAAAGACAAAACCGAAATAATAATCATCGAATCACAAAAATTCATTTGAAAACATTAACAATTTATTCAAATTTTATAATCGTAAACTATTTTTATGCTGTGCATGTTTCGTATGTAAAAAAATATCAATAATTTGGCCTGTTGAGACTGATTTACACATTTTTATTATTTAAACAAAAATTTCGGTAGTTTGGTGGCCCATATCACGGTGTCGGGTCCCTCCTGATTTCAGGCTCACAGACTATAGCCCTGTCGCCCCCCTTATGAGCGCATATGTAGATTATCGTCTAAGCATTGGGTTCAACCTATAAAATAATGTAGGACTGAATGAAAATAATGTAAAGGAAACAATTAACAATTCTAGTGGTTTTTTTTTAAATTCTGCCATAATTCTTAACGTAATAAAATTTTAATAAATATGTGTTTTTCATAATACGTTACTAATATATATTCCCGTGTTGTCCGAACGTCAAAGTTTCTATATGTATATATCCAATAAAGATTAAATGTTCATTTAAGATATTCATTGTGTTAAATATTCTACTAATTTTACTTGTAATTATCTTTATTAATTACATTAATACAAAACATCTTTACTTGTTTTAAGGATTCCATTGGGATACTAAGTAGCAGAGCATAAAAGTAAATACAAAACGCAGTTTATTGTTGTTTTTACTATCTGTTCTAACTTTATTATATCTAATAGGTACATACATCTTCTAGTAATGTAGATACGAAAAACTAATGCAATCTTATAAAGATATTAAGCATTATGACACTATAAAGACACTTTGCAAAAAATATTTTATGGAAGCTTACTTTTACATATTTTACATAGCACATTAGAAATTATGTATATAATACATTTCAATGCACATTACATGAATTATTTACTTTTTGGTAGTCTTATAATTTAACAATGTATATAATATTTAAATATATCCTCTGTATATTTTCCTACCGTTTTATTAATGTTAACTGCTACTGTGGTGTTTCTGAAGCAAATTTGAACTTTGCTCATGAGAATTAGAAATTTATTTTATACAAGTCTACTATCTAAACTAAAGAGATTCAACTAAAATGTTATGATTTTAAGAGCGTACCGTACTTCAATAATATTTTATAAATTTTTATACACTAATAATATATTCATTGCTCTAATCGTATAGGTAGATTTATTCTGAATAGATTTTTGGTTTGTTCAGGATTTTAGATAATTTTTTATTTAAAAATGCCAATGTTAGATCTTCTTAAATCATTATTACCATTTATCAAATACTTATTAATATTTACTAATTTTGGATTTACTGTATGCAGGATCAGTATTTGTATATTTAAAGCATAACATAAAGCTGGTTGATCTAAGATTAAAATTTCCTTTTCATTTGCCAAATAATAAAATAAATCGTTGTTAGTCTGTAAAAGCTGAATCGAATCATACAGTTCTTTGTTATTGCCTAAGGATTTAACATCTATGGAGAGTCGTATTATGCACTTTTATTTTGGTTTAATTTGTTGATCATGTTTAGAATGCTATACCCTTCCCTGCTACATATAGGATTCGCAGATCTATTTAAGACATTTAAAAAAGAATTTTTCAATTTCAATTCAAATTAAACTTTTTATTGTTTCATTTTATCATTATTATTGGTTTCAGGCTTCACACATTGATATTAATATGAACAATATTCACAATTTTTCAACAAATGGACAGTGCAAAAGGCTTCGTGAGCTTCTAGAAAATGAGCAGATGAATTTGCCACGGACCATACAGTTGCGGAAAATCTATGCCCGAGAGTTCCGGGAATGGCCTTCAGGGATCAGAGATCAGATGGTATTTATTAATGAGTGCGGCTTGAACTTCCGTCATAGAAGGAAACAGGCACTCTCAAGAAGACGAGTCTGGGTTGCAGTTCCAGTAGTACGAGGGAAAAATATGACCTCGATTTCGGCGAGGAATAATGAAGTAATACTTCATTTTAATATTACAAATTCTACTTTCAATTCCAAAAGGTTTTGTATTTTTCTCCGCGAACTTTTTGAAAAGCGTCTTTTCTCAACAACGCGTTCCTCATTATGGATAACGCGAAAATCTGTAAAACGGCAGGTTTTCGATGCTTCATCTTCGACGAATGTAACTCCATATTCTCCAATGCTCAACTTAATAGAACAATCGTTCTCTTAAATGAAGACGCACGTACGTTGTGGATATGGTTTAACTCATCCTTAAGGCAAAAGAAGGGAAGCCTTTGCACTGCCGATTTGCTGAGAAAATTTGAATAATATGGAACATGGTCATTAGGTTAAACTTATTTGTTCTTGGGTTAAAATCTGCGAATGCTATATGCATCACGTTTTTTTCGAATCAAAGTAATAATGTGGCATCACTGTTTCAAATATTAGTTGAAAGATTTAAATGTTAGCTGTGTAAGAGCATTTGAGTTTTCTTAAAAATTTAGTTTAGGAACAACGTTATTAAACAAAAATTTGAACCGCCTTCAAAAAATGCGCCAAAAAGTAAAAAATAAAAATTGCTGCGTAATATGCGTAATAAATGTTGAAATCAGTTCCAAAAATTGATTTTTTAGACATTTTTCATCACAAGCCGAGAACTATGCGGCATAAAAGGAAGTGAAAATATATTTTATAATGTGGATATGAAGCCCTTTCATATGATACCTAACTAGGCCTAGTAACCTGACTTTAAAATTGTAATCCTCCTATCTGCCCCTTTGGTAATAAAAATAAATTTTTTTTTTCATTTTTTCATTTCCAACAAAGTAAGGCATGCATTATTTAAAACAGTTCCAAATTTCTGTCTGATAGTTTAGTATATGCAGCTGTAACAGACAGACAGGCAAACGAAGTCGCTTTGCTTTTAACGAACTTTTCGATATTCGAATATTGTTCTTAATCCAATATGGCGGACGCCCAGAAATGGCGGATTATCCTTTCCTTCACAAGTCCCTTGATATGGATATAAAATTAAAGGTAGAATACGATTAACTATATGACGTCATTCTAACCCCAACAAGGCGGACGTCCCAAGATGGCAGATTACCATTTTATTTACAACCCCCTTGATATGGGTATTAAATGAAGAGGTTTGATAAGTAAAATACGATAAACTATGTGACGTCATCTATATCTAATATGGCGGGTGGTTTTGGATTTTTAAGTAAGAACGACGCAATGAATATAAAACTAAAAAACAATCAAATAATTTTTTGGTTTAAAAAGCTAAAACACAACGCTTTATTAATGTTGTAAAAAGCAAAAGAAAATTTTTCTGATCTAATAACAAAATTTTTTAAATTTCTTTAGATTATTAAAAGTAAAAGCGTTGAACGTGAAAAGATACTGTAAAAGTTGTTTCAATAGTCCTTGGATAATGTGAACAATGTTATTCTATTATGTTATATGTATACATTTATTATATGTTGAATATTAATTAGCTCGAGTATTTTGTATATATCGATGTATTTCATAACATTTAAAAAAAAGTTAAATGACATTTTTGCCTTCGACGTTTTTAGCTTTTATAATATATATAATTTAAAAAAATTTATTATTAGATCAGAAAAAAATTATTTTTTCCTTTTTAGTACATTTATGAAGCCTTGTTTTTTAGTTTTTTAAATTACAAATTATTTTCTATTTTGTTACGGAATCCTAATAAGAAAACAACTACCTGCCTACAGTAAAAAATGCAAACATTTTTGGTTGGTTTTTGTTATATAATATTGCTAAAGGTCAGGAGATATTATATGATGCCAAAACATAGCCTTGGCAGGAAAGAAATGAAGAGTGAGGAAAATGAGTTAACAGGTTGTGTTAACGAGGTGTCGAAGTAAGCCTTGTTTTAAAATTTTTGGTCTCATAGGATGAGGGAAAAATAGAAGATGTTAAAATGTCCCATATTCGCGTTGTTGAAACAAATTTCGTTACGTTGCTCCTAAATTTGACCTGGAGGGTATAGGGTGGAAGTAATATGAAGCTCTTATATTGTGCATTGTGGTGGGTCTACAATGAATCAGACCATTAATTTCGATGGAACAATGGCTGCAGTAATAGCGATAGAAGAGTGAGAGACAACCTTCTTCACGTCGATGTTCTAGGGGACTTTTATAGTCTTTCTTTGAACTTTGTCTAACGCGGGAAATGCGGTACGTCCAGCCACTGTCCAAATATGGGAAATATTTTGGTATATAGGCCTGATGTGGAACTAGCACTCCAATTGGAACTTTAAGCGCCGTTTTGATACTGCGGCTTGTAAGACCGGGTTGTTGCGGTAGGGGAGGGTAATGTCGAATCTACCCTCTATAAAGGTGAGAGTATCTCATTAGTTTCATCTCCCTTATATGGAATTGATAGTTTGAAATATTCAACCTTTGTTTTTTATTCACTCGCAAAGTAGTGATTTTGGCGATTTACACGTATTTCACCAAGCCCCCCCCCCCCCCCCACACCAAAATTTAAATATTGTTAGAACCTGCCGAAGCTGTCCTATCGAAGAGTTTATTTTCAATAATATTTGGTACCAAGTAACGTTGTGTAACGTGCACGAGATAGGCCTCGAAAAGGAAAATAGTGAACCGCCTACTAAGCCAAAAATCAAGACAAGGAAATGTCAAACGTAGAAAGTCAGTGACAACTCGAGCCTATGGTGGGTAAGTGTGGTGAAAATGTATAACGGAAATATCTAGAACTAAGTGACCGAAATTTCGATAACTAAGCTGAGTAGTATAAATAGAGCTGAGTAGCAGCCTGGTTAGTATTTACTCATGATTTAGACTGTGAACAGTTAGTTGTGTTTTAACCAGTGAAGTGATAAGCGTAAATAAGTAAAATGGAACGGTATATTGCGAAGAAAAATTGTCAAGAAATTTTTGGAATGAACTTATTAGTGATAATATGAAGGGAGATATAAGGAGATGTAAAAGAAATAATCCATATCGGAAACCCTTTACTTTAGAACATGCTAGAACTAGTCCTAGTCCCACTTCAAGGTCAAGAAGGGAATTTATATCTATAAATATAAAGACGATAGTTTTAAAACGATGCAGACAGAAAGATTCTACGAGATTTGATTCCTAGTTATTTGGCGTTGAAAAATAAAAAAATTAATTGCAAAAACTGTTTTAAGCCTATATAATTTCGAAATCCGAAGTCTATAATTTCGTAAATTCGCTTTATATAATATACCTTATCTTTGGGTTATTGGGTAAAATGTGCAATTTCCTACTTAATACTTGAATACTATGCAAAGCGATTTCTTGGTCCTAAACGTAAAATAGTTTGCTATATCGTGATATGTTTAATTATACCGCCAGAAATTGTATAATACTCTCATTGATCTCTGCGATTTAGTTCGAGTTCGATATAATGTTTTATATTAAATGAATTCATAATCATCTTAAAACCTATTAAAAAATAATCCAGATAAAATATTGAAAAGTAATCGTAATCTGGTGTAGTTTTACATAATTGTTTTCATTGCAATACTTAATATTAGCCTACCTGACTAAACAAAGCAGACAAACGTGTAATTTTGGGTTTGCTTGCACTCAATCCGCTAAAAATGAAATATGTTTTTTTTATATATAAGACTATTAGACCGAAAAATTCAAAATATCTATTGAAGTACGATAAATTGACACTGAACAATGAAACACCTTCTTATATGTAGAAAGCGATTACATGTACGATTAATGTAAGGCAATATCTACTTAGCACTAAAGAATATTATATACTTATATATACGTATGTACATAATATACTTACTGCGTACAAAAACGTTGTACATTTATTTACAAATTCTTAATTTAATAAATTGAGGACATTAGTTTTTTAACTATAAAAATCAATTATTTTATTTAATATGCGTATGGCATTCTATTTGAATAAGTACAATATTTACAATAAAAATTAAAATCACAATTTAATAAATATCGCCCTTGTAATTTGTTTAGCTCTTAAAGAGTGAAATATGAACAAACTTAAAGCTCTTTTCTTTCACAGGTTGGTTGTTTCGTGTTTTCTAGTTTGTCTATTAAATATACTTATGTAAATACAAATATGTTTTTGTGGTTCTTTATTAAATTTCTAGTTTTTTATGTGCACATTGACTACATACAATTACGTGAACTATTAGTACTTATTAACACAACATTTGAATAATTTATTAATAATTATTAGCCGTAAATTGGTGAACATTTATACTTTGAAAGTTTAAGCGGAATATGTTGTCAGGGGTCTACTGTAACTCTGCACCGATATTGGCAACCCTGTACAGCAATGGAAAAGTTGGCCATCTTGAAAAAGAGTTACCTAATTTACCTAATTCATATCCGTTCATTTTGTAAAATACCGCCCCAAAAGGGCGAAATGTTGACGTGGAATGTCCTATGATGCTATTGCCCAGCGTTGCTTGAAAAGGAACTTAAGCTAAGAATTTTAAAAGAACAATGGTCGTAGAAATAAAAGTAGAAAAGATAAAAAACCACAGACATTTCTTCGATGCTCCAGAGAGTCCATAGTGCATACTCTCAGATAGGGGTGACCACTCAAAAAATACATCGATGTTTTATTCGATGCAATATATCGAGACTGTTCATCGATGTTATCTGATGTATCGGTAAGAAAAACCGATGTTTCCTAAAAGTCGATAGTACTTTTTCTAATATTACATCATTAAGCTGCAGTGATATTATGCAATTATACAATATTTTATACTAGGTATTGTTTTGATACACAACATACTCGAATCAGAGTGGACTCATAATTCTAAACAACTTTGTTCAAGGAATCTATGTAACTGAGGAAAAAAACAACTTTTTATGCAAAATTCGTTGATTCGGGTGTTGTGTATTGAAAAAAATAAAGAATATCCTTTATTATTATTACAAAGAGTACAAAGTAAAAATCATCCACATCATGAAATTTTCAAATCCTATTTCCAATGTTCTTTTGGAAGACTGCAAAAACAAAAGTTTATTGAAACGTTTCCCTTTCAATCTATTTTGTTGCTGATTGACGATTTGAGCAGTTTTAGAAAATAAACGTTCAGATGGATGGTCAAGTATTTGTTAGCAATTGTATGAAGTTTGGGAAGCTTAATTTTAAGATCATTCCAAATTTCCAATGGGTTCTCATTGAGCATCCTATTGGACTACGCAAGTAAATAGACAATTCATTAGAAGTAGCATCGTCAGACATCGTCGTTTTCCAGCTCTTGTGGACTAATTTTTGACGATCTTCCCACAAAGAAAAGGTCTCTTCTGGTTTCTTTTTTTTTATACGTTGTGGCCAAATCCTAGGGGCCAACCCTTTGATGGCCGGAAGGGAATTAGGGTAAAGGAAGTGAGGAAATTGAGTTTTGTTTTTGCATTGCTGCGAGCTAGACAACAGCCCAGAGACGGAGTGGATTATTTTGATTTCTTAATAGAAGCTCACGGGGTCATCTGGTCTCGAACCCGGGGCCCATGGCATGGTGGTCGTGCGGCTCAACGCATTGATCCAACTCCGATCCAACTTTGTCAGAAAGATTTGAAGAATCACTTTTGCGACAGCCGAGCCGCGGATCCAATATCATGGCTACAGCGAGGGGAGCCACTCCCTCTGGAACACCCATTCTCTTGGCAATCTCATTGTCAATTTTTTGTCCATACCCATCCAACCTTGTCAATAGTAGGTTAATGAAAACATGGGTTTGTGAATACTGAGTTCGAAAATACTATCGATATGACACACTGCTTTGAAATTTGCTGTTCGATGTTTTATAAAAATACATCGATGCATCGCGTAGATAAATAACTTTTCAAAACATCGGATTGCTTCGATGTATCGTATTATAAACATCGAGTGAATTCGATGCATCGATGTATATTAAATATCCCTACTCTCAGAGAATGTCCAGTAGCCAAACTATGTGGTATGTCCGGCTTCTGCCTAACTCGTACGGGAATTATATTGTAGTTCACATTAACAAAATAGAATGGTGGGTTATGTGTTTTAAGAACATTAAAACGCAATGAGATTTGGAGGCATTAATTATAACACGATTTTCTGACAAAGGTTATTAATAAACGGCCTGACAAAAGCCGAAGTAAGTGCAGTTGATCACAGGGTCACATGGTATCGCGTGAGCAAGTATTCATGCGGATGAAAACACTCCTTTTGAGTATGACAGGAAGACTTACTGGTGATTTGTTTTGGTTGCATTTATTCATCATTTAAAGAAATTTCGTTTCAAAAATTCTAAAATGAAGAATGAGAATGAGAAATTGAAAAGAGTGGAGGCGGTTATAAAACCCATCGAGAATTCTGAAAAACAGCACATAATTGTTTTAATTGTCAACAATAAAACGCAATGTTCACAGTATATTTGTACCTTTTTTAAAATAAAATTTCAAAATGAAGTTGCTACAGTGAATGTGCTTCAGCCTTTAGTCAAAGAAGAGCCGCAAGATTTTACAACCAAGATCGAAAAACTAATAAGTCCAGTAGTTGTATCATAGATACATCGAATTTGGAGAGTACCTTAAAAACTACCCGTGCCTATGTGTGCCACCAGTAGATAGGAATAAGCGTTCAGCTTGGCCTTAAACATTTTCGACGAATTAAAATTTTTCGCACTTTCATTCAGAAAATAACTGGAAGTCCTTAACTATAGCTTTTCCACCCAGCTCTTATTTTTCAATTGGAGCCAGACATTTAACATAATAGTGAAGTTTCACGAAGATCATTTCCGCGGCGTTTACTGACTATTTTTGATGTACTAGCTTAAATATACATTATACAATACCTGCATTATTATATTAAACATTTGCACCGTAAGTGGTTGACACTAAATAAAGAGCAAACTACAAGCAAAATTATTCAACACCTTTTTCATGAACGGCGACACGCTATAAACATGGAATAACTACTAAATAAAAGTACAGCTCCCTAAATTTCTTTGTTGAGTTGTTAACGAAATAGTCTGCCAATGTTCTAGCAAATTTGTATTAAAAAAGAAATTCTAAATGTCAAATAAGAAATTCTACCTGTCAATAGCGAGAATCCATTTCTTAGCTCTAAAAAGAACGATTTCCATTTTGGTCGAGTAATTCGTATGTTAACTGCACAAATGTTACATTTCCAGTTTTTAATAATTTTTAGGTTTTTAACTTTTTTTTTAGGTTTTATATTTTCTGTATCTAATTAGTTGGTTTCTCGTTAATTCAAAGACTACTATAAGAAGTTTCATTAAATTTAACTTTCCACTTTCCTTTACATTGTTATCTTCAACTTGCCAAAAGGAAGATTCTTGCAGCTACCATTTTTGTGAACTTAACCACAGATATCTTTTGAATAAATAATTGCCACTTTAACTTTATTGAAATAGCATTTACAACTCCATATAAGTTAACTGAGAGACATCTCATTTGTAAAATTTCCTCTCAGCGACATTATGTTCGAAGTTTGCCTACTATTTATATCTATACTATGCTATACACTTCAAAAAATGCACAGCATAGGAAAATTCTCAAACAAAAGTTGTAAAGAATTTAATGCTCCAACTACTAACTATTTTTCATAGGCAGTGTCTATTTACCACCCTCAAATTGCCATGTAATTTCCGTGTAAACGGAAGTACACGAAAATACACGAGAAGTACGTCAAATTTTTATTAGACTTTCTGAGAGGAAGATGTGTATTGTAACGTGCACGAGAGAGGCCATGAAAAGGGAAATAGTCATGTGTAATGTCATAGTCATAGTGTAATGCGCATGTCCCAGGTGGCCAGAAATCAAGAAAAGGAAATGTCAAACGGGGAAAGTCAAGGACGACTCGAACCCATGGTGAATATGTGAGGTAAAAATGTGTAACGGAAATATCTAGAACTAAGTGACTGAACTTTCTAGAATTAAGCTAAGTAGTATAAATAGGGCTGAGCAGTAGCCCAGGTAGCTTAAAAATTTAAGTCTTGGCGCAAGACTAAAGTAAAGAAACCCGTTAATGTAAGTAAACTTGTAAAATAAATTTAACTGATAGAAATAGAAAAGAACTACCGTTCAATTAGATAAGAATTCAGGGCTAAATTTAGACTAGCTCGTAAGTAGGAAGAAGTAGATAAGATAAGATTGGAATAAGAAAACGCAAGTGTGATTATATAAAAGACGCCGAACAAAGAAATTTGAATTTGAAATTTGACAGGTAGCTTAGTCGTAATTTAGACTGCGAAGTGTTTATATGTGATAATGCGAATAGTCAGTTGTACTTTAACCAGCGAAGTGATAAGTGTTAATTAGAAAAGTGAAACGTTATATTGTGAACTAATTAAGTAAAGCGAATAAAACTCTGAACGTTTGAATTGAAAATAAGTGTCTTAATTAATCCGTCGAGCCCGAAGAGCCCCATTTACGTTACAGTTATAATCAGGTTTTTAGTTGCTTTATTAAATGGAAAATTGGAATTAATTAAAAACATTGAGATTAAAAAAAAATCATTAGTCTGTGGAGCCACATGTTATTTTTACTTTTACTCAATTATTTTTCAATATTTGGAGAAGAGGGCTACCAACTTGAAATTTTTTCTCTGTACCGATATATACTGAATATTTTTTATAATATATCATGATATACCCGATGTACTGATACTTGTATAGGGTATCGATATTTCTTTACTAATAACATAACATCGATGTCGATAATTTTCTAACTATCGCCCATCCGTAATGGATAGACCACACATAAAAATCAGGGCCCAACAATCTCGCACAACAGGCTCCAGAGTGGAATCCCCCCCCCCCCGTTTTAAATTTCTCTATAACATTACAATTACTTGAGGAAGGATTCCACGAATAGGCCACCGGGGCAGATTTTTAAAGGCCTATCAAATTATTCGTGTAGAAATTAGTAACCGAGGTATTAAGGGAAATGCAAAAATAGCTTTGTCCTCCGTAGATAAAGTTTGACCTGAAAATAGAGCGTTTTTATGCAAGCGAATGGCATATGCAGCGGAAAGATTACTATTTAACGTTTTTGTTTTGTCACAACGATTCCTATTATATGATAATTATTATAGATGGAACGTATATCACGATTCTTAAGTCAAATCGCTGTGTATAGACTATAAACTATTTCTCACTTTATCCCCCATGCTTTCCATAGACAAGTCCACTACTTATAATTGTTCTTGAGTGGACTGCTGCGGTCTTTACAAAGAATTTGGAAATTATTTCATTTAGGTGATTTAAGGTTGTACTGTTGATACCTACATTTTAAAGATTTTCAATAATTTTATTTACATGAAAACCGGTTAGCCGACAGAATCATTTAAGGCGGTCATCGTTACCTGGAGTGTGAATTTTAGACGTTTCTTTTTAAAGGGATTGTGAAAAAAGTACAAGTGATATTGTTAAACTTTTTTTTATTTGCAATAAAAAAAAATTATTATTTTTTCTTTACCTCCTGGTTCTGTATAGATGGCGCTGCAAATTGAACGTAAAGAAAATTGGGAGGACATTGGTGGAGGTTGTAGATAAAAAACACTTGTAATTGAGCATTGACGTGGCCCGATTTCAAAATTTTTGATCCGGGGGCAACTGCCGCTAACTGAAAAATAAAAGTTTAAAATAGCATAAAAATTGAAGTGAAAATCGTGCGTAAATGTTTTTTTAGGCCCAAAATTTGAAATATGGCGACGTCAATGCTCAATTACAAGTGTTTTTTTAACATTTAAATTTTTTTTCTTTTTCCAGGCGCTCCAAAATTGAGCTACAACCTCCACCGATTTCCTCCGAAATTTTTTACGTTTAACTTTCAGCGCCATCTATACAGAACCAGGAGGTAACAACAAATAAATTTTTTTCTGTGATTGCAAATACTTAGAAAAAAAATAAAAAAATTTTTTTTAATCGACTTCCCAAAAACAAAGGGGTTCTAAGTTCGATGTGTTTTTTTTTATGTCTGACCGAGCATAGCTTTGTAAAGCGTCGACCGATGCCGATGATTATTTTTTTGTTGCGTAGAGTATGTTCACCGTTTGGTACCATGTCAATGAAATGTTTAGGGGGGGGGGTTGGGGGTGAGGAGGAAACCTAACTTTGTAACGCCTATACCGATTTGGATGGTTCTTTTTTCGTTGTCTAGAGTATGATCCCCCATTGATAAAAGGAGAAAAAAAATTGGCCTAGGGTGGGGGGAGGAGGGAGGGATAGTCTAACTTCGTAACGCGTGGACCGATTTGGATAATTCTTTTTCTGTTGGGTGGCGTATGTTCCCTGTTTGATACCAGGAGAAAAAAATGTTGGTGGGGTGGGGGTGGAACCTAACTTTGTAACGCGTTTACCGATTTCGATGGTTCTTTTTTTGTTTTATAGGGTTTAATGTGGTCCCGCATTGCTAATAGAAGAATAATATGGTCCTATGGTGGGGGTGGGGGAGGGGGAGGGTTAGTTTAATTTTGTAAAGAGTGGACCGCTTCTCCTTTTAGCAATGGGGAATCATTCTCTGTACAACAAAAAAAGAACCATCCAAATCGGTCCACGCGATACATAGTTAGCTTTCGCCCCCAGCCATATTCCCACCAAACCAAAATTTTTTAGACATGGTACCAATCGGTGAACATACTCTACCCAACAAAAAAAGAATCATTCAAATCGGTCGACGCGTTACGAAGTTATGCCCAGTCAGACATATATAAAAAAAAATACACGTAGAACTTAGAACCTCTTTATTTTTGGGATGTCGGTTAAAAATAATATATTATAGCGAACAAAATACGTGTTTTTTCAAAGCGGTTAATAAAATGTTCCAACAAGTGTCTTCCAGTAAATTTTAAATTAGTTTGTAATATTTTCAGAAAGTCGCTACAGAAAGAGAAAATTCTATAATTTCTGTGACAAAGTCACTAAGAAGCACTATAGCTTGTAACGAACATTTGTATTTCATAATTCCACATGTGTGCAAACTAGCTTGCTACAATAACTCTTCACGAACTTAATTTAATTTCGCCTAACGTTTGCAATATTTGTGGGCTATACAATGGATATGAGGAAGAAAATATTCTTTTTGAAAGCATCATTGAAATAAGCGTTCGGATACATTTGCACATATGTATATGCTCATTTCCGATGAATCAATAATTCGATTTAAATTTGGGTGAGTCTCCTACTAACAAGGAGACTTAAATCAACTGCAGTTTTCTATTCTGTAAGAACACAGCAGAAATTGCTGGAGAAGTCAAAAGCTACGAACAATTGTGGAAAAAAGCGATGAATAGGAGATAAGGAAATTCGATATAAAGTTAAGATTGGAACGACCGTTTAATATATTAAATTATAATTATTTTTATGTTCATTTAGTTCATCGTCCCTGTCGACTAGTTGCAAAAATATTTTGCTATGGCACCATAATTTATGTAGTTGTGTCAATAAACACGAATAGTTGTGAGAATATAAATCTATTGCGATAAATAAGCGTTTTCTAATTAAAAATTAAATGCATAAATTTTTATAACTTAAGGCTTAATACGAAATAAGCAAATTTACAAATATTACTTAAATACCGGCTATTATGAAAAGACCAATATTTATTTTCTTAGTGAAATTATAAATAGGGAGTATATTTTTTAAATATCTACGCTTGGTTAAAAAACTGAGAATAATATTTTTTTAAAAAATAACATGAACACAATATTTTGAGATAAATTTGATATTATTCACCTATGACAGTAATAATTATCTCATTATATTATATAAAATTCATTTAAAGCTTTACCATTTTCATTTTTTCTTAGTTATACAATTATTCCAAATTCGAGTTTTGTGGAACTAGAGTTTTGGTCACTTGTTACAAGATTCTTATCTACAACATTGATAAATTAATCTACACTACAAAGTTTGGCATTTTCATTACTTTTACTTATGTTTAGGTAAGTTTCTAATCTGGATCTTGGACGGTGGATTGGTTATTAGTTTTGGGTAGTCATCTACAAAATAAGCTGAAAAATCCTCTTCCTTTTTCCGATCTGGGTGCCATTAGCATTGGCACTTGATTTTTGTGAGTAACTTTAATCTAAAAAAAAAATTGGTGGGTTATTAAAAATATAATAAAAAGCAGTTTAAATAATAAATCAATTAAAAAAAAAAACGGTACTCTTAAAAACTATCATAACCAATATATTCAGTCGTTGGTTAAATAACTGATAAAGTGTCGGCCTTGTAAACGGGAGATCCCATGTTCGAAGCCTATCGTTGGCGACCCATGGCTGTTTCGTGTTTTACCTTAAAAATAGTGTAACGTGCACAAGGTAGGCCACGAAAAGGGAAATAGTCAACCATGCGCATGTCCCAGGTGGCCAGAAATCTACGAGGAATTAACTAAAGGAGAAGTCCTGTAGCATATATATCGTGTGTGTGAGAATGGCAAGTTTTTGTTCTGCAGCTGGGTCTTAGCTGTTAAATTTGTTCGCTTTTTACTACGAGGAAATAGGCTTTTTATCTGGGCCCTGGATCTGTGCTGTCACTTAGTGTCTTGAGGTTCCAGCTGTTTTCGTACATTCTGCATTGGCAGCCCGTAAAAAGGGTTTTATTTTACTTTAAATTTAAAAAAATATTTTACTTTAAATTATAATTTTAATGTAAAATATATGTAAATCATTCCTCCCATCCTTCAACTCTCACCATAAGCCATCATTTTTGTCAGAATCATGTAAATCAGTCCACATATTACAAAGTTAGGTTACCCCTCCCCCACCCTAACCCTAGGTCAACATTTTTCCATAGAGTAGGAATGGGGGGTCATATTGTGCACACAAAAAAAGAATTTTCCAAATAGGTGTGTGAATTAAGAAAGCATCCTAACATCAAAAGAAGAATCATCGAAATCGGTCCACATGTTTTTTTGGCATGGTACCAAGCGGAGAACATACTCTGCCCAACAAAGAAAAAATCATCAAAATCGGTCCATCTTATACCTGGAGATCATAGGATTTCCAATCCAAGTATAAAAGAATTATTTTGTGACCTAAAGTAAACGTTCTACTATCACATACGACTACTCCACTTAAGTTAGTGTTATTACCAAAAAACAGTTCGGAGGTAGGTAGAATTTTTTCTTAAAAGGGGTCGTATTGGCTGTACGTTTGCTCATATAACTAAAGAAAGGTAAAATATGTTTGTGTACTTTAAATTGATTTTAATAAAAAAGGGGATACAATGGACACTATTTAAAACTCGATAATAACAAATTAAAAGGCAAATTTTCAAAATATTTATATCCGCAATGAAAAAAATAAGTTTTTTACCCAAAATTAAAGTTTGGAAATCCATTTCTTTTAAATTCCATTCGCAGTAAAAAAAAGGTTACACAGTCTTTAAGACCATTGGGTTACCTGTCAACTGAGATATTAAAAGGATATTAAAAGCCGAGATTAAAAAAACGCTTTCAAGAACAGAAGAAAAACGTCTCAAAATATAAAAATTAAATGTATCGATATTTCCTATTAAAAATTAATTCGCTGTCCATACAGTGCTAATTGTTCACATTCAACTTTATGATCAACATTTTTCCTTCTCTTTGCTTAAGTTTCAGCGTTTAGTGTCGCCAGTACTTCGACGATCATTCTCGTTCGCTCATGATTCCTTTTTATTCCATATTTTCCTATTTCGATTCCAATTCCATTTACGATGTGCAAAACTGACATGACACTTTCGTTAAAAATTATAGCTACTATCGAAGTCTCAACAATTGTTTTTCCGTTGAAACTATGCTTCGCAACAACCTGCTAAGCGATCCGTTAGAGCTCTTATTACTATTTTGTGTGTTCTTTCCACGGCATACGTATAACGCTTATTTTCTCACTGATGTTGCAAATATTTACACCAGCTCGGATTGCTTTCGAATCATCGAAATCTTTGGATATGGAGTTAGATCAATGGTTCAGTGACACGATCACCACGCCGTGGATGCAGGTTTAGACCTCGGCATGACTAGTTATTCTTTCAGAAAAAAAGTCCACTCTGTCTCTGGATTGTTGTCCAGCTCGCGGAAATGCAAAAAATAGAGATTCAATTCCCCTCATTCCACCTACATATATAGCTATGCTAAAAGCAAAAATACTGAGTTGGACGAGTGGCACGATTACCAACTATAAATGCAGGTTCCAGCCTCGGCTTGCCTATGAGGCTTTTATTTGCAATTGCAATAAATTTAAAAATCCACTCCGCTGACGAAAAACAAGACATTCAATTTCCCTTATTTCTCTTACCGTAATTCCCATTCGGTTATAGCCAGCTAACGCGTCAAAGGGTTCTGGGTTCTCCCTTCGGCTTTGGCTATATCATAAAAACAATTACAAGGCTGTCCCTTGGACTTTGATAAGAAAAATGGCCGGCATAAAAAAAAAGAATACTAAATATCTGAATTGTTATTGCTTCGTAGCTATCATATACTTTCTACTACTAACATTCGAAGTATAAAAGTAAAAGTGAAAGAGAAATTTCGTGCCGAACATCTGCCTCGAATTCGACCAGAGCTATAGAAGTATTATCACTTTGAACTTAAAAATATCTTATACTATATATATTCTTAACAACCTGAAAAACACAATTATGTAAAAAAATAAAATTTTCAAAAATTCTTTGGGCTAGATAGGTACTAACCCCTTGATGACTCGAGTTGCATTTACTACTCCTGATAAGATATGTGGCAATAACATCTACAAATTACGGATATTTGAATCGAACGTAAGATATGTTCAACACTGAAAGTAACTTTTGAAACACTAATATCTAAGCTAACAGCCGTTATCAACCGGAGGCTCCGATATATCCTGAACATCCAGTACACACGAACACCTAGGCATACTCACGGATTAGGACAGACATCGGTTTTTTAAGATAAACGTGGCACATAGAATAATAAAAGAAGCCAACACCATCGGACAAGGCCCTTTGGATTGAAACCCGCACCGGGTCCAAGGAGATCCGTAGAGCACGAAGGGACACAAAAAAATAAGTAAATCACGGCCGAAGTTGAAGGCGTTAGCACAGAATTCGACCTGGTGGAGAACTATTATAGCATACGTTGTATGCAGTAAAATAGGTAAACGGAATAAGGAACGACAGGGGAGGATATGTTTTTATCTTATAAGCGTTTTAGCTCTATACTTAGCCCAACGAAGGAGCATAGACTTATAGGGAATCGAATGAAAAGTTTCTTGTATCGTTTCGGACAAATGTTCTTGTCTACAGCATCTCAATTAAGGATATTTATGTAAAATATACTATACCGTGCATGGTGCCTGCATCCAAGGTTCCCCGTCGATTTGCATTGGAAATGTTTTCTTTGTGGTTATAATTACTTCACTACATTGTGCCAATCTTCGTCCTGATGCTCTCAATCCCGTTCGCACCTGTCCCATATGCAAGCAATTTTCTAGACCTATAACTTCTATAACACGATCTCCGAAATCTGTTAATTAAAAAAGTACGTACTGGAGATAAAAGAAATTCAAGTAATGGCATACATACCTTGGATAGCTACAGACAAATCGACAGAATTGAAGCTTGTCGCCGACAGTTCCTTATCCGATGCTCTTAATCTTCTCCCCGTTCGAAATGGTCCACCTTTGCGAATTCTCTTCTGGGACAAATGTTCACCCCATAAATTTGAGCCACCATGTGTGTACGGAATATTAAGCAAAGCTATCCCTTGTAGGGGTGGACCGTTGGCTAAATCCAAGGATACTTCGTCGCACTAATAATGTTCACGGAAAAGAAGATAAGGAATCTTAAAAATTTCTCTTGTATCTGTCTTATGTGGGCGAAGAGTGGTTTCTTAAATGAAATTCGTATGTAGCTTTTTTGAAAGATAAATTGCACTTACCATGACTTCAATGTTCTCGTGTAGGTTCTTGCATGATGCAGCAAATGTCTCTGATGTCGCATATTCAAAGTACCAAAGCTTGTTCTTCATTCTACTGTTGAATTTATGAGGGTTCTTTTCTCGTTCTAAATGAAATTTTACGCAAATAGCCGCATCCTGAAAAGAGAAAAGTTGTCTCCACTTCATTTCTAACGTTAATATAACAAAATGAACACTAAAGAGAAAGTAGGTAAAAATGTGCTCGGAATTGGAATTTGTTTCTTCTTTGTATTGTGGTCGAAATTAGGATGTTTCTTTTTTAAGTGGTTTAACATTGATCTTTCCTAATATACTTAAAATAGTCCTTTGGCTCATCACAAAGTGATTGAGATATTAAGATAATTTTCTATCGCTTTTTCTGGAGCCTTTTCTCTTGATACATACATTGAATATAAAATCTTTAAAAATTTAAAGGATTCACGAAGTAATTCAGGAACAAGACAAGAAAGTAGGTACGCAATGTAGCATTTTACATTCACTATTATTGAAAAAAAGAAGTTATGTTATTTTATATATGAAAAATCGTTTATCGCAATCTATGGTCAGCAGAAAATAACAAGGGGTCACCGTCGGTGGGGTTCGAATATGGGACCTCTAAATTAATCAAATCAGTGCCAATTAAGCTTCTTACCTTATTATGCTGAATCGCGTTTTAAATAATTTTTACATATTACACTTTTACTGCCCCTCGAAGACAGTATTTGTCTAGGTTTACTGCAGAAACTAAAGAACGTTTTTAATTTGATAAGAGTTAAGTTTCCTTACCTTAATCAGTCATTTTTTCACGTCTATTTTTGAGACATTTTCCATAATGTGGTTTAAAATTTGTATAGAGAAATATGTTTTTTGTGGATTAATTAAGGAGGACCAATATCGTTATACATCATTTTCACATATCACCAACATTTTACGCAAAGCATGCAGAGCAGTCGACGGTTGCTTCTTTTCCGACTTCACCTTCCTCCTCAACGTATTTTCTCCATGTGTGAGCAATACATCCAAGGAAGATCCGCCTGTGAGGTTGTGTAGGTCCTCGTTGGTAATGACCCCCGGCCAGTGGATGTTAAGGATGCGCCGGGGGCATCGCATAGCAAAGGATTGTAGCTTAGATATTACTTGACAGGGAACTTTTGATACTTCATAGCCGTACAATACAACAGATTGTTAATGCGAGACTCTACATTAGCTTCAGCTCCACCATCTACTACCTTCTCTACTCAAGGTTTCGGTCATTTAAGCTACGTGACTCTGTTTGTTGGATAGAAGACAGACATTGTTGGCGTAGTCCAGGTGCATCAGGTGATTGAAAAGTTTCCGTCTAATCCCTCGCGGTCAAGAAAAGCAAAGCGACAGTATTCTCTTATGGAGGACATGCCATTGGGCTCCTGAGTAGAACTCCCTTATTATGGTGATTATATTTCTGGGATACTTCTGCTACGTAAAGCAGGGTACTAGTACTCGCGATCAACGCTGTCAAACGCCTTCGCGAAGTCGAGGAACATTAGATCTGAAGGGGACGTTTATTCGGTGGATTGCTTGATTATTATTTGGGGAGTGTTGATGGGTCGCTGTGGGAAAAACTCTTATGGAAGCCTGACGGTTCATGTTTAAGAGTGTGGTTGATTACTTGCTTAATTCGTATTAAAATGATTTTTGTAATCAATGGAGAGACTGGAGCTAAAAGATAGACACCACTCCAATTGCTACAATTTTTCAGGTCGCTTGTTTTTGGGAATTTTCACAATTAAGTCTGTTTTCCATTCAGTGGGATTTAATTGCGTCCGTCAGCTCCAATCTTGTCGGAAATCTAATGTTAATGTTGACAGCGGCCGACGGGTGTTCAGGCTCGTGTGAATAGGTTTTTGACAGTACAAGAGTGTTGTTTAGATCTTCAACAAAATGTTCTCTTCACCTCCGCAGTTGATGCTCTACCAAAACAAGTAGGGTCCCGCTGGTATCTCTTATAGATGTTCAGTTGTACCAGATTTTTGGCAATTTCATATTCTTAGCAGCTTCGTTTCGTTATTATGTCACGTCTTGGACTTCTTTAGATACCTTTGTGTAGAGATCGGTATTCAGATCTGACTGTGATTGGTATGGATATTCTTTTACTCCAACATGTTCCGCGTTCCCACGTTCGCAAAGCATTCCTTTTTCCTTTTCCATTTTCGGTCGATGGAGTTGTTAGTTTAATTGAATTATGTAACTCCTGTTGTCACTGTTGTTACTTTTAAATATATTTGTGATCATTTTCCAAGTTTGTTTTTGAAATGGTATTGACAACGCTTAGGGTATGCCCTAAGCACAGCCTTGGCAGGAATGGAATTAATTATAATTAGTCGCCGCTCAGTAAATGAGTAATCGAAATCGGAACATACGTTACGAAATTAAGTTCCACGCCTTCCTCCACCCCAACCCTAGGTACAAAGGTTTTATCATAGTAACAATGGGGAAGCATGTTTTTCAGACGAAATCTAAATCGGTTTACGACTAACGATTTAAAGAAGCAGATTGTACAAGAAACCGGGAACCCTTTGCTTTAGATAAGAAGATAATATACAACCGAGCAATTCCAACCGGAACGGTGAAACATGGTCATACCTAAACTGTCCGAAAACAAAACGAATGCAGTCATTGAAAGGAACTTCCATTTTACGTGCACAGGTGCTATACAGCTTCGGGAAAATCATACTACCAAAGGTAAAAGAGGGCATAATTAATACTTTAACTAATTTTAACTGGTAAAATGCTAGCTTAGAGCCACAACCTACGTAGACCACCAAAATTATGCTAAGCTTCCTTTTTGTATTGTCGCAGCATTTCATTTGTCGCAAGATCTATAACCTTTTTTAAAAATTGGTAGGAAAAGCTCGTTGAAGACCACTGACAGAACATCAGACTGACCAATGACGCTGTTGGATAAAATGATAAACTGTGATTTCCTAGGGTTTAGCTGTAATCGGTGATAACAGGACCATATGCATATTCTGTTCAGGTCAGAATTAATGCGTACTATGCAGTCCTCAATAAGTTCCATTAGCCGGCGCTTAAATATAATTGTACGTTGTCCGCATAGACAGTCGAATCGCGGGTCACTTAAGTCAGAGCATTCATAAATAAACTGAACAGTAAGGGACCACAATCGATCCTTGAGGCACGCCTAGCAACAGATACAGTCGCGAGGAGAACGTGCTGTCGACCTTAAGCTATTGGGAACGGCCCGAAAGGAAACTAATAATAATTTGAGCGGCCAATGTATGAAACCTAAAGCATGAGGAAAGTTTGCAGATGAGAATAATACAACACAATCAAAAGCCTTAGAAGAATCAAGGTAGTTAATTTATGCCTATCAAGAGCGCTTCTTTATCCGAGAAACCTTAAGAATGGCAGTTTCACAGACGTCATAGGCCCGGAAGCCTGACGCTAAACATGTTAGCAAGTTATATGTTATATGTATGCACTGATTGGTAAGCCTATAGAGCGCAGGTCCAATTGTCATTCTGGGCAGGGTTTTTTATTCATAGGAAGAACTATAACTGTCTTCCAGATAGTGGGAAACGTAGATCTCGTGAGACAAGAATTTATTATATGGTATATATATTTAATATATCTACTGATGATAGGGAGTAAAAGTTTGAGAAAGTGTGGTGAACGGTTGCCTGATCCTGTTGCGCCTAATTTGATTGAGCTGATAGATGTTTTAAGTTCGTCAAAAACGACAGGACGAAAAGAAAACAAGTTGGCAGAATCACCAATCACAGGAGTACTGGATGGGTCACCAAAAAATTCCGGCCTGACTTGCAGTTGGAGCTACTGAAGGTACATAATTTACAGAAGTGAAAAGGTATTAAGTTCGTCGGGTTTAAAGATGTATAAAATATATATATACTCCCGTCTGCCTTAATTGCGCAATAACGTACTAGAGTTAATATCCGTGTTCAGTTTGGTGCTATAGTATTACTAGTTTGGCGCGTCCTATCGCCGTATCGCCGCTCTTCCGTGGGTAGACAGATTCAACCTTCCACCTTATGAAAATCGTCTGAAACTGATCGACTTACAATCTCTAAGTAAACGTCGTGATGTTTCCGACATTCTCTTCATTTATCAGTTATTAACTGGTGCCATAGACTGCCCTTCAATCCTGCAATCTGTACCCATCTATACCGATCCCCGTAACCATAGGTCCACTCCCCTTTTCCGACTCGGCCGCCATCGCACAAACTACGGTCAAAGCGAGTCAATCCCCAGGACGCTACGAAAAGTCAACGACCTTTCCTCCTTTGACTTCCATCTGAGTAAATCAGCCTTATATCTTGATCCCGACCATCTTCTTCCTTGATCGCCTTCCTTAATTCTTCTTCCTCGCCTTCTGCCTGTATCTACTATATTTATGGCTCATATTGTAGGTTATAATATTTATAGTTTGTAGTATTAGTATTATTAGGCTTATCATTTATTAAGCTTAAATAAATAAATATAGTTCCGTTGAGTCCGAATTTGTATAACAATCTTATCAGTTCTAAGCCTTCTATAGCGTTGGTATAAATATTCCCACTCAACGATGAGAGACTGGACTGTAGCCGAAAACTTTGAGCATCGCGTTGCAACATCACATTTGGTTCTTACGAGGACATACTTGTCAAATAAATACGACACCAATTACATAAAGAGATCGATCTGGTCTTCAATTGAGGTAAAACCGAGTATAGTTTCCCAGGGCAGAAGCCAGGTATCGTCAAACATGGAAGCAAGTCTATGTTTTTATAATTGCTGTAAGTAAAGTTAATAAGAGGTGGAATAGAAACCACAACAAGGTCCTAAGTGGGGTGATCTAGTCGTGGGGCAATACATTATCGCGGTCTGAAACAAGAATTAGATCCAGAAACGAAAGATTTTCTGAATTATAACATGTCGGATAGTAGTTGACTACGGTAAGGTTAAGGGTCTGAAGAAAATTCAAAAAAATTATGTGCTGAGCTGCCTCGTCAAAATAGGCTAACATTAAGGTCCTCACTCACAATGACATTTAAATAGCGTTGAGTTAAGCCGGACATGTCGTTCTCGAATTCACGGGCACTATCCCAATCAAACTACTTGAAGGGCAGTACGCGGAGGTCAGTATGCACCTATTCTTGTTTGTACAGATCTCGATGCACAAAAATTCAATTGAGTAATCAATTGGTGAGTAAATCTGCTTTGTTTTAACAAATCCCTGATATAGACAGCAACACCACCACCGTCGTGTCCAATGCGATCGATGCAAAAAACTACAATGATATAAATAAAGTTGGGATTTTATTGGTCAGACCAAAATTGCATGCAAATTTGTGTCGGAAAAAATACAGCGAAACTCGTCAATCCTGTTGTGGATACTTCTTGCATTCAGCGTACAAAACCTCAGACCAGAAGAAGTCATCCTTTTTTCTCTTTACATAAGGGAGTCCATTCCTAGTTCTGGCTGAAAACAACCTTCCCACTTTTCGAAACTTTATTGCCTCCCGATGCAGAGAATTATTAAACGGAGTCAAACTTTTTGAAATATAGACTGGTCTTGCTGAACTAAGTTCATCCATGCGGAACAACCTTGGCAAGTCTGCGAGTTATTGTTTTCCTCTGGATTGGATGTTGAGGGCTTTATTACAAAAATAAAAATAAAAATAAATTGCCGGGCAGTTTCACTTGCCACGGTAGGGCTAGGAGAATTTCATACCGTATATAAGTTTAAAATACAGGAACTGAAGCGAAACACGTCTACTCGTTACCGAACATGAATTGGATTTGGACTACCCTCCCTGGTATAGGTCCACATTTTTCGCTCATGGTAGCAATACATCGTCTATACAAAAAAACAAATTCAATAATCATCTCCCAAAGATACAGATGTAGAAATACCCCTGTTTGATAGTAAAAGCTTAAGTGAACAATCTAAACAAATTCAACAAAATTCAATTGATTTAGTTAATAAATTGTCTACAAAAGTAAGTACGCCGCAATTATATATCACTGACACTTCGTAATTTAAATTTCATCCGGTATTCCACATTTCCCTGTCCTTGCAATTTGCAACAATCGGCACGACATCAGCAATTTATTGTGCACGTCGATATCAAATAGAAACGATAAGACTCGATTTGAGGATGAATTGTTATTGTTGGCTTTACTAAATTCACACTCCGTGCATAGTTACGCCATTGAACTAATCGAAAAATTGTCGTCTCTTGCCAGAAGTGCTTTCAATTATCATGAGAAAGGTTTACTTGTGAAATCTCTGCTTTATATTCTACGGAAAACATGCTGATGTTCATCTCCATAGAATCTAAATATACACAATAGAATAGGTGACACATGGATACCATAGGAGCGTTTTCAATAGAGAAAAATGGAAAAAAATCACAACTGCACGAAACATCGTTCAAACAGTGGTGATGGAAACGTGAGTTTTCTTGTTGTCAGCATCTGTAGGAGCATTTAAACGCTATTTCAAAGGACCAAGTATCGATCAATTTTCAGAGAGTTGTCCTTTGGAAATTTTGTGTGCTTAGCAAAGTCGTGCTCCCAAGGAAATGGGTATGCGAAATGAAGTATACGTAATGGAATCAAGTTGAAACCTTTTATATTCCCATAATTTCAGAGTATAAATTTTTCTGAAAGTAATTTAAGATCATTCGCAAACGTTTTATTACTTACCACGCCCACAGAAAAGTAGTTGTTTATAATGTTGTAGGGTACACAGAAGTCCTTTTCTGATTGTGCTTTTACGGACTTCTGCACGGGAATCTCAGTAATTTTCCCTTCCGGATGGATGGTGATATCGCCAGAAACTTTTATTTGATGTTCCATTTCATCTGAAATTTTTTGGTCAAAAGGATTTGATTTTGCGATATCCACCAAATCCTTTATAGTGTCGCCGTTATGCCTTGTCAGCAGTTCGTTAAATTGTGGTTCAGGCATGGACGTTGATATGCTTCTCATGTTTTCCATAGAATATTCAGTGGTGGTTTTTGTTCCATTTCTGACCTCCTCGTAAGTTTGTATCACAGATTTTTCCACAACAATGCGTTGCGACAGTTCAACGAATTTTTGTACATTTTCCTGTAGCGTTACCTAGATAGCTACGTTTATTATTCCGGAAAGGGTTAGCAATTTCAGGGTATTACCTTTGGTTTTGGGATTTCCTCAATAGGAGCGTTGTTCGTGACTTCTATGCTCCATCGGTCCAGCATTACAGTTGTCGACCGGCTTATTTTGTCCATTAACTTCGGTATACTCTCTCCTTCGTAACCACCACCCCAACGTAGGCATCGTGCCAAATCGTTTCCGGTACCTAAAGGTATAACGCCAATTGCAGGTTGTGACTTAAAATCCATCGAATCTGCAATATATTAAATTCCTGTATTTTTTCTATGAAATACATTAATACACAAATAATATTACCCATGGCCTCCAGGACCCATCCAACTGTTCCATCGCCGCCGCAACATATCACTTTAAAGCTTGGTAAATCTTTAAAAAGAGTCAGACCTTGCATAGAGTGGGTACCGAAAATGAGTAATTGTCTTTTTTGGCGTAATAAATATCCTACCCTCTGTAGGTCCACCTTTGGAAAGGTCATACACTTGTCTTGGATTTAGCATGTACTGAAATTTTCTGAGGATTCTGTCACCTTGTCGGCCTCCACTTTTTGGATTAACAAACACGAGCAACGGGCAAGTACCCGTCATGGGACTTATTTGAAAATGGGTGGACTGCGTTTGAGCTGGCTGCTGTTTTTAATGGAATGTTCCAATTGCAAATTTCAATTTAGTGGATTGTGAAAGAGATACCTTTGATTTATTTGCTTGATTTACTGATCTCTGTCTGTCTAATACAGCAGGACATATGGCTGTAGGCGGTACAATTAAGCTGGCGTACTCTCCTAATGTGCATTCCTTTTTGACAGATGATGCGCAACGATTATGTAACTGAAAATAAGTGAAATATTGTAATTAATTTATTAAATGTTGGCTCTACGAGATTTTTGTTATTAAGAAGTTAGTTATACTCAAGGGATTTTAAATAATGTGTATAAAATGTATCGTTGTTTCGGCTGATTGTTTTTCTTCTGACAAAAGCTTAAGATAAAAAGGCCATTGGTGGTTCATCTTAAATTAAACGTCCGCTTGCAACCGCTGCTTCAGACCGAGTGAAATTCTTTTCCCGCACCATGCAAACAGTTACGGAAATTAGAGAGAACAGGAAAATGTGCAATTAGGTAGCAGGGTTGCGAAAATATTAATGTAAAAAATTTACATTAACCATTACTTTCTTAATGAGTAATGTAAAAAATTTACATTAACCATGACACTTGTAATAAGTAATGTAAAACACTTACATTAACCATTACTTTTTTTTTAAAGTACTGGAAGAACTGTAGAATAAAAAGAACTAAGGAATATTATTTATAACAATTTAATTTGTTATAAGCAATTAACAACCCCTTTAATAGATCCCTTTAATTGTTTATAACACATTCTATTGTTATAAACAATATTCCTTAGTCAAAATATGTGCATAATCGTCTCTTATAATATTTTGGCAATGTTCAAAAAATCAATTGATAATTACTTTTGTTCTACAGTACTTCAATTACTTTAAAAAAAAGTAATGGTTAATGGAAAATATTTAATAAAAAATTCTTAAATTTTTTACAATACATTTTGTATTGGGGTTTGAATGAGTTTAATTTCTTGAAATTGCAGATTTTCATAATATTTCGCAAAAGGTTTTCTACCTGTGAATTTCTAAATTTAAATTATAAATGTAAACAGATGTATAAATTACATGAATTTCAGAGAAAATTTCGGAAAATGCTAAATTTTAGGTAATCGCGCAACATTTTTTCACTTTCGCTAGTGACTGTACCTGCAAGAGTAGGAGTTAGAGCAATATTGTTAACAATTTTGGAAATATTATTGGAATAGTTGTTTTGTTTTTATTTGATGACAAGATGACACTTTTGAAAAAAGTAATGGTTAATGTAAATTTTTACATTACTTTTGAAAAAAGTAATGGTTAATGTAAATTTTTAACATTACTCATTACAAAAGTAATAGTTAATGTAAATTTTTTGCATTACTTTTGAAAAAAGTAATGGTTAATGTAAATTTTTTACATTACTCATTACAAAAGTAATGGTTAATGTAAATTTTTCACATTACTCATTAAGAAAGTAATGGTTAATGTAAATTGTTCACATTACTCATTAAGAAAGTAATGGTTAATGAAACGGTAATCCATTACCAAAAGTAATGCATTACTCGCAATCCTGTGAGGGAGTGTTGTAAACTAAAGATAAAGTTTATTGCACACCTTGCAGGGTATATCCTCCATTATAGACTTCCGGGCCAGTCTTGAGCTTTGACGGTAGAAGTAATTATAACTGAGGCAATTTGCAAGTAACAAACTTTTGATATAGTTTTCTGAAGAGAGGAAATTTTTTCCCAAAAAATGATACCATTTTTCAGTTTATTAAATATTTATTATGCTGTAAAATTTTCTTTAGAAAATGAGATGCGTGTCCGTCCGTGGTTTTGTACGTATGAGGACAAGCTACAGGTCGCAATTCTGGACCGACTTTAATGATTTTTCTTGCTTTCCATTGGTTAACTATCAGAATAGAACCCTATTGATTTTCATGCTGATTTGTAGAAGAGTTAAGTTTCTATAAATAGTTTTCTACAAAAGCTCCAGGTTTTCGTGCGCGCGACCGGTTTCTGCCTCTTTTTTGTGCGGGTCTTTTTGTACCTCTACTCCCCGCTGCTTCGATATTGATGGAATGGGCGGTGAAGTACTTGTGAAGTACCACTTACTGTGGTAGTAATGGGGAACATTCTCTATATATCACAAAAGGAATCTTCCAAAATGGTCCACTCGTCCCACAACCCCACAGTGGAAATATTTTCTTATATTAGCAATCGGAGATCATATTCTAACAACAAAAGAGAACCATCCAAAACGATCTACGTGTTACGAAGTTAGGTTCAACCCCACCCCAACAAAAAATCTGTTAACATAGGACCAATTAGAGAACATACTCAACCCAACAACCATACTCTCATCCGTTTGGGAGTTACAGGGTGGTTCATAAATTTGCAATTTTCATGTTATGCACATCACTATATTATTTTTATCTTTTGATCTACAGAACGAAGTGTCTTCAAATAAAAATAAAACAACTATCCAAATAATCTTTCCAAAATTGTTAACAATATTGCTCTAATTCCTACTCTTGCAGGTACAGTCACTTGCGAAAGTGAAAAAATGTTGCGCGATTACCTAAAATTCAGCATTTTCCGAAATTTTCTCTGAAATTCATGTAATTTATACATCTGTTTACATTTATAATTTAGTAATTTAGAAATTCACAGGTAGAAAATCTTTTGCGAAATATTATGAAAATCTGCAATTTCAAGAAATTAAACTCATTCAAACCACAATAAAAAATGTATTGTAGCCAACCTCTCCCATATTTTCGTAGCTAATTAATTCGTCTTTATCGTTAACAGACCTTAAAATTCTTCATTATTTTCAATAAAAAAAAGTTCAGTGGAGTAACATCTTGAGATCTAGCAGCATAGTATAAATACAAATAGTAGACCTGCTTCGAACAAAACTGCAAAAATTCCCCGGCACTTAACTCATATTTTCATTTCAATGGTAATGTCGCTGAGAGGAAATTTTCCAAATGGGAGTCACCTTGTATGAATAGATAATAATTTTCTTCTCCCTTTGTTTAAATATTATTTCCTAAAAGAATAAAATGTGCGTAATTAATAGTTGAAAGCAACTGGGTGAATTATTAAATAGTTAATTGAGAGTATTTGTATATTTCTCCCGACCGCTTTACCAAAATTCTAAATTTGTGTTACTTCAGTGGTGCACTCACACAAGAAATCGTTATTCCACCACTTAAGGATGTATGCCGAAGTTTTCTAAGCTTATGGAACTTCTTTATTAGTTCTATATTCTAAGACTGTTTGATAATTAGAATTTACTTTTCCATACGAAATTGCTAGAACATTGCTAGACTATTTCGTTCACGTTTGGCCAGAGAAATTTAGGGAACTGTTCTTCTATTTAATATTTATGTTAGCAGCTCTACGTTCACCTTATCCAATCCAGCAGTCGGGAAATTTTTTATTTAATATTGTCTTCACAATATTGGCAGTATGCGGGGCTTCATCGTGTTGGTAAAACGTTTCCCTAAGATTATCAAGAGAGATATACTCTAGTAGATCTGGTAGTGTACTCTCGAGCCCAAACGTTGATATAGAATACGGGCTGAAATGAAGTCATCCTTGTTCTATGTGGATTAGTATCGGAACAGGTATAGAGGTTGTGGTAGTTTGGTATACCATCCCTGTTTAACTGCGATTCATAAGTTCAAAAAATTCGGTTCAGAAACGCCCTGTTCTACATGTCGCATTCCAGAAGTCAAATGAAAAATTCTAATCTTCTCTCGGAATCTTCTTCCAGTAGTCCTCCAAACTTTAACTGAAGACACTCCTTATCACCTTTAGACCCGTCTCGTGCTCTTTTAAAGGTTTTGCTTCACGAGGGTGATTATTTGATGCTTGAACTCGGAAGATTCCTCCGAAGTTTCAGTACGCTGCTGTTGATAGTTACACTTCCGGTTTCTCTTAACATTCGGAAAGTCCGTGTAGTTACCCCTCTTTGGGGTGCTCGTCGTTTAGGTGATCTCCTTTGATCTTCCAGTACAGCCGCTGTCTCGTTTCCGGCTATTACACCATAAATAATATCCGCGTAATCCTAAAATGTAAAGTCTGCCATTTTTTAATAATTTTAGCTTAAGAACACCCGTATTTATCGACTTGTTTTTCAACTATGATCGATATTTTTGCAGACTAACCTTCTTTTATAGCAAAATTTTCATTAGGTATTAGTAATAGAGCGTTAGGATACTTGGGTGTGGACTCTGGCTGACACAAGCTAATATCGACAATAATACAAAATTACACCGATATTTTTATAACATTTTTGCAGCAACAATTAAAATTAATTACCTGTGTACCCAAAACAAACATTTTCGCACGGTTGTCTAATCCTATCTCTACCTTGTCATGTTGTACCTTTTTGGAAAGGTAATAAGCTGCGAAATTGATGCATAATTAAGTACAGCTGTATTAATTACATGAATTAGGAGTTAGATCGATATTGTTGAGAATTTTCGAAAGGTCAATGGGATAGAAGTTTTTTACTGTTTGTTGTCAAAAGATAAATAAAAAAGAGTGATGTGTATACCATGAAAATTTAAATTTATGAAGCACCCTGTAATTCGCAAACGGTGAGACCTATCATCCTACTAATTTTGGTGAAACACTCTGTATATTTGCGTAGATTGAGTATTTCTTATTGTATATAGGTAGTTCTTTTGTTTGTTTAATTTCCACTGACTTTTAAATGTCGCAGTAGACATTAAATTTAAAAATTTTAGCACTTTTATGAGGTCGGTTTAGCTTTGTTTTTAAAAAAATAGCTTAAATCATACAATAGTGGAACAAATTATAACGTGGGCGGCGTACCAATCCAGAGGTCCCAGGATCGATATCCCCCGGCGGGCGCGACCCATGGTTATTTTCTGCTGACAACAGATTAGGATAAAAAGAGAGGGTTGCAGAAAAAAGTCAATCTCACCAAAAACATTTCATGTAAAGAAGGTTGCCAAAACTCACAAGCTCATACCACTTCCATCGTTAAAAAGTTATCAGATCTCATGTGGAGCCAAGCCTCTATCTCTACAAGACCTAACTCTACAACCCCTAACTCTAGAAACCCTACATCTTGGTCAAAAAGTATAGCTTGGCAGTTTCGCGGCCATCGCACACTCACTCCTATGGACTTATAGAACTCTACTTATAGGTAAGAAATTAAGTCGCTGGTCTTTAATGTTGTGTCATGCATTAGATCCATGAAACGGCCAAGCCATACTTTTTAACCAAGATTTAGGGTTTTTAGAATTAGTGGTTGTAGAGTTAGAGCTTGTAGAGTTAGGGTCTTGGCTCTACATGAGATCTGATAACATTTTAACAATGAAAGTGGTATGTCATTTCTTTTTGTAAGATGCTCTAGTACTTTATATGTTTTCGGGCTGTATTTCTTATACGTCAGCTATTCTTTTTTTCATAGCCCACGCTCTATCGTTGCCTCTTTTCCTTGCTGGTTTATTATATGCAATAAGCGATAAATCAGGGCTATTAACCGATTATATTCAACTATAGCTAACTGTTGTACTTTATATGTATTAACTTAAAGCAGACTAAATTATCTTCCCAACAAAGGAAAAACATGTACATTTTATTAACCGAAATAACAAGAAATCTCTTAGTTACAGATTTCTTAATATTTTCGTTGTTAGTGTGCTAATCCTAGCCAGCATGCCAAATTTAAGCTTTCTAAGACTTCGCAAAGTACCCTAGAGGTTTTGATCACGGAGGTCTTGATGATCATGAGTGGCGCAATCGACGTATTTCAGGTATTAATAAAATCTAAAGTATAAAAGCTGGACAAATGAAACTTAGTCTGTTTCATTAGTCTGGTAACTACATCTTATTCTAAGAATTTGGGCTCCCTGGTGTTATCCGGACCGAAGCTTTGAGGGTTCGAAAATACGACGAAACGCTTTAAGAAAAGGTAGGAAGTGCCCAGTCTTGGCGGGGGCACTGCTGTGCCCCAAAGATCGGTATTTGATTGTACTAAGTACAGCTTATATTTCAATTATTTCATTAGGTATGCTCCCCGATTTGAATTGCAGGTTATTACGTAATCTGTCAGTGTTACTTATTACAAAATTTAATCCAATATACTGCTTGTAAAATTTCTACATTACAATGCACTTTTAAAAAGTTAACAATTTGTTTTGAAACCCTAATCGCATGAGGAGAATTCCCTAAATTCTCTTGATGCAATGCAATTAAATGAAATATTACTGGGAGTTTCAAACAAATTAAATTGCTTTGTATTTTAATATAAAGCCCTAAAACAAATGAGTACAATGCACAATATAGAACATATTTAATTTTATATTAACCATTCCTAACAAAACGATTTTCAGTACCATTACCATCAATTAATTACTTAGTCCTTACAGTCTTTAATTTTACGTACAGTGATAATGTAAGGACTACTTCGTAATCGGAACAAGCCTATCTGCTTTTATGATTTTACTTTATGGCCATCATAAAATTTAAACACAATCGCTTTACTCTATATTAAAATCAATAAAGAGCTTGTTAAGAATTCCCTTGAACAAAATAAGCTGAACATAAAAGAGACGTGCGCCCCAGTGCAATACAGAATGGGCAGGGCTCATTGAAATTGTGACTTCCACCATTGGTATAGTGCAATATTTTAAAGTTTTTAAATTTTTTTCAAATAAGGTGTACCTTCTGGCAAACTGAATATATTTCAAAGCTAGAGTAGCTTACAAACTCAATAGTAAACATGCATTGGACTAAACACATTGCAGGAAAAGTTTGATATGAGGAGGAAACGAGTGCAGTGGAGTTCACTTTTGCCGTTTTTTGTGTATTGCTATTCAGGAAATTTTTCGTTTTTCTAGAAATTCTTACTCTGCTGGTGCATCAACTATTCCTTTGCCACAGGAAATTAACACTGAAAAAGAAGGAAATTGCCATTTCCGACTCGAATGGCCTTTTATTTTCCTCCTCTTGAGTGTTGATTTTTTTTGCGTATCTCAGGAAGCATAAATTTAGCAAAATTAAGTTAACAACTTTAAAATCAGTTTCCTATTTTTATTGGAGTTTATCGATTTTTAACTAGAAAATGATGTTTCGATGGGCTTATATTTTGTTGAAGTCCATATATGGATTACCATATCATTATAACCTTATGCAGATGGTAGGCTGCTGGTGAATTTAAACATAGAGCTTACGTCTCCAACAGCCGAGAACGTCTTTGATACGAAAAGAAACAGACACTTCTGTCATTGCCAGATAATTTATGGTCTAAGAAATAAGATAAAAAGGTTGCGCGATAGCACTTAGACAGATGGGAAATTAAGAATTTTTAAACTGCTATGCGAAAAGAAACTGTCAGAGTTTAAAAGCAATAGAATCCTTAAATAAGTGTGTTCGCTAATCTGTCGCAAAGCGTACAAACAGATAACAATTAATGGAAATGATGTGCCCCAATATGGTGTGCACGGCGACCTACATAGCAAGTCTTTCGTGTCATAACCCGTACTACTGCAAAACACGCTCACCCAGTCACCCGGTCTTTCGCCGGGATCGTCATCTCGACCCGTTCTCTCTTGTCGATGGTGGTGTCCTGTGTGCGATCAGGGAGGGTATCTCGTGCTCGGTTGTTAACATTTCTGATTCCCGTGGTATAGAGCTCTTTTGCGTGGTCTTGAGACTTCCTGCCAGAATACTGTTTGTGTTGCTTGCTTATGTTTCTCCCTGTTCTCCATCTGCAGTTTACGATTTTCGCACAGCGTCCTTGGACAATTTGTTCGACTCATTGCTGCCCACGGATGACATTCTGATTTTTTCCTACTCTGTTGTTATATTCCTCCAAATTTGACAAACTCCGTTGATACAGACGGTCGAAGTCTCTTCAACATTTTAATTCTTAGCTTAGATTTTATTAATATTATGACGAACCCAGAGGATGAAATCATCCTTCTTGGTGACTTTAATTTACCCAACGTTCAATGGGTTTTAACGCTGATGACGATGACTACCTTTCCTTCAATTGTCTTTCTGCTAGAGACTCCCACTTTCTTGACGCCATCTCCTCCTCTGGTTTGGACCAGGTGAGTAATGTAAAGAATTCTATGGGAAGACAGTTAGATTTTATCTTTACTTCTGATTCGAGTAACACTATAGTCGAATCGGCTTCTCGTAACTTATCCACTATCGACAGTTTACAACCGCCCATTTTCATTTCTTTCTGCTACAATGGTTCTAATACTGGTTCTAATATTGGAATGGACGGATTAATTGAAGCCTTCTAGGATACGGCGATCCTCATCTGGATATTTACACCTCCAAGTGGTAGCAACCGGGCAATGCATCCTAGAATGTAGCCAAGTAACTAATGCGGGAGGAGATAGCCTCTTTAAAAATCCCCCTAAATCCAAGGCCATGCCAAGGGAGTCTGCAGTGTTGTCGTCCCCTCTGCAGGATCCAGGTTTAATGGGTCGCGAATGGCGTTTCCTCGGGCGCTTCTGTGGGAGTGGAGGTGGAGGGTATGGTAGACCCCAACAGGTTGGCTGTACCCACGGTACACATAACACAACAGAAGCAGCTTTCTGGAAAATTACCTTTCGAAGGTTCTGTGACGGCTATGGAGGCTGGCTCCCACCCACCGGATAAAACTGCTGTAGCACTCCTAGAAGAGGGTGCCATTGGCAAAATAATAACTAGCACTTCCTCAGGTGTGGCGGTGCAGAGACGGTAGACTCTAACGAGTTGGCTATCTCCGCTTTACACGCACCAGTAGAAGATGTAGATCTGCCTTCCGAAGGGTTAGCTGCAGTTAATCCGGAGAACGTTCCTTGTCCTGGCTCTGGACTAAAGCTTTATGGCCTGGAACCCTTCTTCTTTAGTTAGAGCAATTCTCGAGTATGCATCTCAGGTTTGGTCTCCCTGCTATTCTGTTCATTCTAGACGCATTGAATCGGTGCAGCGGAACTTTGTTAGATTCGCAGATTCGCATTAAGAGACCTCCCGTGGAGCAATCCACTCAGGCTTCCTCCTTATGCGCATCGCCTCCAGTTACTTAATATGCGCTCATTGGAGGAACGATGTAGAGTTCCTGAGCTAGTCTTTATTCACCAGCTTTTGAACTTGAACATAGATTCTCTCAATCTCGTAAGTTTAGTTTCTTATAGGCATACCCCGTATAGCTTAAGGAGATTGCCTTTACTACATGTGGTTCATTCTCGGTCTAACTATGGCAAGCATGAGCCTATAAATTGCATGTGTAGAGCCGTGAATATGTCCTATTTTTGACCTGATTCTTACTAAGGATTTGTTTAAAAGATCTCTGTTTTCTGTGCACCCCTGATTGTAGTTTTTGGGCGTGTTTTAGTTGTTTTTTTGTTTACTAATATTTTTTTTTGCATGTTGGTATGGGAGCCTCATTTACCTCAATATAGGTCAATTGATTCCAGGCTTCTGCCTGTGAAGTGGGCCTTCTGAGTTGGAAGGGTTAATTCTATAAATAGTTCTGGAGGCTTATTAACTCGAAGCGCAATTGTGTCGTTTATCCCTCCTCTCTGAGGTACGACTGTGAGAGTGACGATTCTCTAACAATTGCCAATCTCTTTGCGAACTTTTTCGAAAATCCTTCTGTAATCTCTCATTTGAGATTTCCGCTTCAGATTTTACCCACTTGACGCGGCTCCCGCCAACCTCCCTTGAGGCCAAGGACGATGCACTTATTGTTGATAACCTTTCTAACTTGACTGAAGGTTTTTCGAGTGGTCCCGATGGAATCCCTGCTTCCTTCCTTAATAGCTGCCGATCATCTCTTGCTCGTGTTCTTTGTTATCTGTTCAATTTTTCCTTACATTCTGGCCGTTTTCCAGCGCTGTCGAAGTCTTCTTTTCTAATTCCCCTCCATAAAAAGGACTGTAAGTCCGACGTCTCTAACTATCGACCGATCATCAATCTGTAACATGTTTTTGAGTCTTTCGTTAGTGACATACTTCGATTTCTTTCCAGCATGGCTTTCTTAAGGGAAAATTGACGACTACTAACCTTCTTGAATTCATTAATTATTCTTTACCGATTTCAGTAAGGCCTTTGATAGGATCGATCATGGAATCTTGGTCTATAAGCTATCTCTTCTCGGTTTTCCTTCTAGTTTCGTTGATTGGTTGTCCTCTTATGTGACAGGTCGTAAACAGCGCGTCTTGTTTCATGGAGCCCTTTCCGACCAAATCCTTGTCACCTATAGGGTGCCTAAAGGTAGTATCCTAGGACCGCTCCTGTTTATCGTATATATTAACGACGTTTCGTTTCTTTTGTCCAGTAGTAGAATTCTCTGTTATGCTGATGATGCTAAGATTTTACAGCGACTGCTGTTTACGTAACCGCCTTCTTTTAGATGCGGGCAAGTGCACCGTGATGACCTTCTCCCGTAAAAGACATCCTGTCCTCCCCGACTACTCTGTCAACGGCGTTATCTTGGGCGTGGTTGACAGGGTGAGAGACTTGGGAGTGGTCCTCAACTCTCATCTTTCTTTCGAGGACCATATTGACTCTATTGCTGTTAGGTTTTACTCGATGTTGCGCTTTGTTAAAAGATGATATTAGGAACATAATATCCCTACCTGTATGGTCTCCTTACTTCGCTGTTCACATCGACCGCATCGAGGCGGTGCAGCGCAGCTTTCTTAGGTTTTCCATACGTGGGCTTCCCTGGAATGATGATTGGATGCTCCCCTCTTATACCGATCGTTTAGGACGCTGGACTCCCTGGAAATGAAGCCCAATATTTCGTACATTTTATTTATGTTCGATCTTTTACAGGGAACTATTTATTCAATATTAATTAAAAGAATTTTTTAATTTTATATTTATTACGACATTTTGAAGTCGGTGCAAATCAAACAAACCAAAAACTAACAACAAAAGTATTTAATCGTCCTTTCTTATGATCCCGTGAGCTGAAACGTTCAGGTAGTTTTATATATTATCTTCAGTTGTGGTTGGGTAGTTGTTTTATTTGTTTAATTTGCACCGACTTCAAAATTTCGTAATAGATATAAAATTCAAAATTATTTTCTGCTTTTAGTGCTTTTTGTGAAGTCGGTTCAACTTTTTTCAAAAACTATTTTATTTTTCACTTTTTTCGAAAACCTTGGAAAGAAACTCTAGGACACTTATCGGATTTGTTCACTTCTAACGGGTAGGCAAAATTTTCGGAAGCCTCCATATCAATGTTGATCTAGGTATAATATTGTTAAATGTAATTGTGTGAGATTAAAAAAATTATTGAAAGAAGTATTTTTATAAACCTTGGATATTGCATAAGATTTTATGGACATTACATCAGTAACTGGAATAAAGAAAAATCCATCAATGGGTCAAGCCCTTCAAACGCATTATCAATATTTGTATACGAATTCGCATCAGAAGATCCGTTGTACGTGAAAATCCTATTCAAATAATTTGGATCTTCTTCTACAGTGCCACTTTAAGTGTTACATATACCAATTGTTGACAGGTTATGACGCATTTCTCTATTAATACAGTGCCAAATCAGAGTACTTCTTACATCTCTCTAGAATACCTAAGCCAAGCGCCTGTAAATATATGATGAGTTCAGTTAAGTATTAATATCGAATTCTAGTCTAAAAATAATCCCCATTAATTATTTAATATCATTTTTACGACAATACTTTATTACTCAGAAAAATATATTTCTTATAGTGGGAATTTTTACTTTTTGTAGAATAACTTAGAAATTCATCCATCGCTCCGGTTCAGTATAGTAATTTTTACAGTGATTTTGGCCAGGTCTAATCGGTTTAATTAGGGATTATTTAATAACAATTCTTGTAAGTAGTAAAAAGTTCGGTTCTCGATCCACGCCTGGGTGGTTCGGAATCTAAATTAAATTAAAATTGTAAGGCCATTTGCAATCATTGCCTCGAATCGGCTGAAGTTCTGCTCCCATTGCATGCCCCACAAGGGGTACGGGAACTAGAGCTCTGAGTTGGAATCGGATAACCCGAAAACCCGGGTACCCACCCGACCGGGTAGGAATCGATTCCTACCAAAAATTCGGTTCCAATCGGGTACCCGGTTCCAGGTGAGTACCCGGTTCCAAATAGGAATCGATTCCATCAACGGAACCGGTTCCACTGTGAGAATAGAATCCGCCACCGGGAATCGATTCCGTCGTATGAACTGGTTAATAAGAATGAGTGAAATTGCAAAGCAAAAATTGTCACAGTACTACGAGCACATAAACTATAAGTATTCCATCGGCTTAACTTTCATACGAAGTAACTTATATTAAGTATGCGTTATAAATTGTCAAAGTATGGTATTAGAAACTCAGCTAATAGAATTAAATGTCAAGAATTTATATGGATATTACTGCACGATTTCAAGAGGAACCGATTCCTGTGACGGAATCGATTCTGGCGTGGAACCGACTGTTATACTGGAACCGATTCCTTGGAACCGGATACCCGAGTAGGAACTGGGTACCCGACTTAAATCGGGTACCCGGGTGAGAACCGGATACCCGGGTAGGAACCGGGTACCCCCGGGTCGGGTTTCTGAGAGCTCTAACGGGAACTAGACAGATTTTAAGTATTAGTTTATTATGTGGCGGTGAGTATACTGCCCAATGTAGACAGTTTTATATTTTGAGAATAAACATTTCTATAAATGCAAAGCTTTTTTATAAAGATAAATTATATTGATAAGTCATCAAGTAAGTTAGATTTCTTATGCATTTTGTATAGATATTTTTATTTTTTAATTTAATCATAGAAAGGATAACTAAATAACAAAAAGTCGTTGGCGAACAAAACACAAAAATAAATTCTCCAGCAAACAATCGCGTTGTCATACTAAGAGGACATACCATGTAATTGTTTTCCTAATGAAATGGGTTCGCATTCATAGCAGATACGAAGCAATTATTTGCTCATTATTATTTTTTAATGAAATTTCTTCCCTTCGAGAGCTACGGAAAACTAACTTAGAATTTAATTTCACTGTGAGAACAAGCAATAAACAGCTTTGTTCAAATAAGTGAAACAGGGTGAGAGCTTTGAAATTTTTTATGAACTCAATTCTCCAGTTGAATGTTTTCTGCTGTACAAAAGAAAATTAGAAAATGTTTGTCTTTAATTAAAACAAAGATTTTTTAATTTTGCTTTTTTAATTTTCACGTAATTTTCATTAAATCGAAACAAAGATTAAAATTTTATTTTGTGGCTTTCTGAATGTTGCACGTAATCCCTTGTGGAGGTTGTGGAAAGGCAGAAGAATTTTATCCGATGGCACTGCAAGCGAATTGGATGCATAATCATTAAAGAAGACTGAGAAAAATGGGTAGGGTTCTGGTGGAAACAGTGTTTTTGGTACAGGAATGAAACTTAGATAGTTTGTATACACATAAAGTCGCACCGAATGGAGATACATTTACTACGACAACAACGACCGAAAGTATGGGCGAAAAAAAACATGATTGGATTCCAAACATTAAACAGAGGCAGAAATAATCTACTTTACTACCGACGGTGAATATTTAACAAAAATAGGATAATGACAGCTTATACTTGCGGAAAGTTTAAGCCATTATAAGGAGAGCCTTATACGAGCTAAAGATAGTCGAAAACTTGTTCCGTTCCGTGCTTTGAGTTAGGGATAATATCAAGTTTGTGCCATAATGAAAATTAAGGAGTATGTAAGATGCCTATGTAAACGGTATTTTCTTAGGTCACAAGGACGAACTAGAGGGGGGGGGGGGGAGGGAATAGCACGTCACTATTCACAATTTCTAACAATTCGCTACCTAATTACTTTGGAACGGAGAATTGATAAGAGCCCGTTGATTAGGGTAGTCCATGGTACTTGGTTCAATTCCCAACGATGCCGTTGCTAACTTTGTTTCGAATTGTATTTACGTAGTCTCCAGTGAATAGTCCTGCAATTAGTTAGATTATTGTATTGAAGTTATAATACAATTCGTAACTAACTCTGTAACTACCATAACCAGTTAAGAAACTTGTCTGGAATGCATTCCATGGGATTAATTCAGCCGGCGAAAAGATGGCTATTATAAAAGGAAAACTCAAGTGTCCACTTTATAATTAGATGACAAAATTGCAAAATTTACTTTTTACAGAGAGGAATATTCCTGTAAATTGAAAGCGGAATTTGAATAAACAATTTTTCAGGTTTCAGTTTTTTGGATTATTTAAAATGATATGAAAAGACATAATGTAACAAAAAATTCTCTATTTATTTACAATTATGACTTGTTTCTCCTTCCCTTTTCTAGTTCCAAAAAGGAAGGACAATACAGTCATAATTGTAAATAAATACAGAATTTATTAATTAATTTATTTACTTTCTAAGCACAGGGGTGGCCAACCTTTCGCATGTCATCCGTCAATTTGGTTGATAGGCGAGTACAGATGCGCCATATAACTCGAACACTTTTTATACCTTCTTACGTTCTTACCTAAGGCTTAGGTAAATAGAGATAACGATGGAATATACTTCGCTTAGGAGAGGAGAAGGAATAACTTCAACACGGAGTTAAATTAGTTTACGTCCAGTTTAATGAAACACCAATCTACAATAGTCAGAATTGGTCTCCTTTCCGAAAGGGTGATCCTTTCATGATGGTCGTGAGAGTCTCGTTTGGCGAAGATAACTGTGGACGTCTAAACCGTAGTTGTTGGCACTTAAAGTGATATCAGCTTGGAGCTTGGATCTGCCTGTTGTCTTTGCTTGCTAAATAGAAGTAATATAACAGTCATAATTAACTTTTAAAATAATTCAATTACTGTATGTAAAATAATGTCTATTACAGCACATAAACATTACTTAATATTACTGAAATTTTTGAACCTGTTTGGATTGTGCTAGTTTTTTAATGTTTGGTGTCAAATTCGTAATTGAGAGCTGCAAAGAATTCTTTAAATTTTCGTTATTCGCGACCCTGTGAGACCGCATATCTAGCCCCAATCGGTGTTGCCGCTTCAAACTTTTGACGTGTTGCTTCGCGTTGCTGCTTTTGCATATTAAATATATTCAGAGTTCAATGTAAAACCTTAACGCACCAAAGCGCCACTTGTAATCATCCAATGCGCCACGTTTGGCGGATGCGCCATGGTTTGGCCATCTATGACTTAGCAGAAAGAATTTTAAAAATAAAACAAAATAATAAAAAAAAGATCAATTAGTTAACAAGACAACAAAGTAACAATAAAAAATATAAACAAAAATAAAACGAAAGATGTTAAAGAGTTTTAGCCTTCACACAATCTCTAGGTAGATGGAAATAATTTTCATTGAAACAGCGAGACATTGATGTTATAGGCTCGTGAAAACCGTAATTAGAGCGGTGGTTAGATATTCTACAGGACAGGAGAGTTAATGTACCATTAAGGCAATCCAAAGCAAAAACAATTTTGGATTTGTTCTGTCAAATTTCGAGAGAATCGAGTTCGAAAAGATTGAGTCTGCTCGAATAAGGGGGAAACCTTAGTGGATTGTCCTAAGGTAGTCCATGAAGAGCAAACCGCAAAACCCGCCATTGTACTGCCTCAACATGATTGACGTGAATATTGTGAAATGGAAATCAAACAGGCATATTTGAGAATAGGTCGAACTAACGAACAATAAAGGAGCCGTGTGATGTGAGGGTCATCAAATTCCTTAGCTCAACTTTTAACGAAACCCAACGTCGAATTTGTCTTGTTAACCAGTTAATCGAACACCACTTATGAAAGGAGTCCAAGTCAGACTTTAAAATTTCACAATCACCAGTGGAGGAAACAACGCGGAACATCTTGGCATCGTCAGCATAACAAAGAATAATCGAATTAGACAAAACGGAGGATACAACATTGATGTAAATAATAAATAAGAGTGGACTTACGTGGCTGCCTTGAGGTACACCAGAGGGATTGTGTATATTATTGGAAAGAGAACCGTATTGATCGAGAACGATACTCTCTGAGTGCAACTCGATCTATACGAGCAGACTCAGTTAACAAATTAAGACGGGAATCCGAGGGTGGCCAACTTACAATTACATGATTAATTGTATTAAATACTTTACTAAAATCTGTGAATATGCAGTAAATCTGCTTACCACCTTCGGTAGCCGAGATTCAGAAATTAGACAATTCTAATAGGTGAGTCGTCGTTAACTTCTCTTTCATAAAATCATGCTGAAAGGACCATAAAAAATGGCTACATCACATTTTTTGCCCTTCTTATAAAGAATAATAATAAGGAATAATTTCTAAGCTTTAGGGAAAACACGAATGAAGTGGATAAGTTAAATAAATAAGACAGAATAGAGAATAGAGAACAAGCACATATTTATGTGTTGCATGATTGCGACGTCATCAAATAAAAGGTCTTTCATTACCTACGAAGTCGGTGGAAATGACGTCAAGTGAGTAAAATACTTAAAACTAATATCACAGTTATTTTCACAAAAATCGATCTTTAACAAGTTTACTAAAAAGATTTGCAACGGTCAGAGGATAGGAATTTTCGTTATACCCTAATTTCAGCGAAGAGGGATATCAATCGATTCTACGCTTATTACCCACAAGTCTCCAAAACTGTTTAGGATCATTATGTATAAGTGCTTTCATTCTCTCAACATTGATATTGTAGGAGCATTCAAGGCCTGAGGTGTACTGGTCGAGTAAATTCGAATAAATATTAAAATTGATCTCGCTCCTTGACAAACAGAATCGCTTCCAAGCTTTGCTTTTTAAGTATTTAGATGACTTAATGAGTGATCAATCCAAAGGAAACCAGGATTACTTGATCGAGAAATAGGAATACATTGCGAAACACAAGCAATCAAACTATCATAAAAAGCATTAACTGCCACATTAATGTCCCTGGCATGAAAAACATAAGACCGATTAAAATTTAATAATAAGTCATTTAGTGTAGAATAATTAGCCTTTCTAAAATTAAAACATGCTGCAGTCACAGAATCAAAAAAAAAAGAAGCGCTTCGGAAGAGCATTGGGAGCACTAAGTTCAGGAATCTGCCAGAGTCATTGGTAATATCGAAACATTGTGTCAACCTAGAAGAAGTAAGGCTGTCGATGAAACATGAAGAATGCAGATTTTAATCGCCATCTCCTGAAGACACCCAACTAACAGTCGGCAAATTAAAATCCCTTCTTTAATAGTATTAGAATACAATTCATTTTTGAAATAGTCAATATTAAAGTCTCCAGCTATTATGGTGCTTGCTGTACTTAGGATAGTGAAAGCAATGAGATACGGGTAAGAACGCTAAGGCTCAGGAAACAAATTAAAAGTAAAAATGTGTTGACCAAGAGACTCTGCTTTATGAGTGCATTGTAAGAAATTATTCAGTCACAGCAACAAAACAAATCAAAGAATTGGTTCGTAAAATGTATGGTTATGAACAGCTAATAGAAGTACCTACTCAACCTTCTATCCCCTACTTCAGCGTGGGGAGTACGAATTATTAATCTTGAAGGTTGGACCTTTAACGGCCGCGCCCCTTCAATTAAAAGAAAATTTCGAATAAGAGGATTTTTATAACTTTGTTAACTAAGCTATATAAAATTCTAAGCTATTACTTATTCTAAGAATTAAAATTTATCATTATTCATTCTTTTCATTGATAAAATCTTATAGAAATTATTTCCATTGACTCACATACATATTTTATTCAACTCGCATTGACATTGACGATACTAATCTTCCGAAAGACACGCATTGTTGTCAGTACCTTTAATTTCCTCAAAAGCCTCCGGTAAATTATTTTTGAAACATTTTTTTTTAATAATGAAAGAAACTGTTTCATACAAAGCAACTTGAATAGATATTTTTCCTTGATATGAGATTTTCCATTGAGGGTTGTAAAGCTGAAAAGTCGCTGTTACATTTTGTCTACCTTTCTGATAAGCGGTTTAGGAGAAAGGTTGTCAAGGTAGCAGGAGGAACCATTTTTAAAGTACAGTACCATATAAAGTTAAAACGAAATGCTTGTGATAATAGGCGTAGAAGTGTGAGAGCCAAGCCACGTGTGGTTGATGCCTTAAGGATTCGATGCTTTCATAGATTGAAAGGTAGTCACTAGCTTAAGTTTATTGTCCTTTAAGGTTTTAACCGGCGTTGAGTTTTAAATTCGGTAAACGGAACACAAGTTGTCTGACCCAAGCAAGAATAATAGCAATGTCGATATTGAACGATCTAAACATAAGTTCACGATAAATTTTTTAGAGCTTCGGTGATTATCTACCATAAAATGAAAAAAGTATGCGACAATAAGGGTCCTACATATTGCAAAGCTATACAAGAGGTTGGAACCAGTGATGGGCATTCTTCGAATAAATTTTCAATTAAAGAAGGAGTTTTTTTTTAAATTAAAAAGAAATTTTATTTGAATAAATTTTTATTTGACTAATAACTTATTTTAAGTTATTCACAAATATATATTTGTTATTTGGTGATCCTTATTTGAATTTCAAATAATTATTTATTGTTCGATCGTGCTTTATTAAAGCATTTCTCAATTCCTTATACCTTCAGAAATCACCTCTCAAAATTTTATTAAGAAATTCAAAAAAAAAGTTACAGCAGTTTATCTCCTTTCAAAATATCGTTATTATATGTATACATAATACTGTACAATACTGTTGGCTTCCTAACGCGTGCTCAGTGTGTATCTGATCGTTAGTCTTGTGTAACTTTACAATACTGTTGGCTTCCTAACACTATTCAATATATAAATCCTATTCAATAAATAAATCAAAAAAAAAATTTTAACGCGTTTTTCTTAAAAATACGTTTCTTCAAATGGCGGACACTTAATCTCCGGATTGGCCAAACCGATTTAGGTCAAATTTGGTGTGATTGTTTATTCAAGTGTCCTGTGTGGTAATCTACCACAATATAGGCCAAAAGTCAATACAACAAAATTTAACGAGCGAAACAAAGTGAAAAAAGAGGCGATTTTTCAACAAATTTTTGCAAACAGCCACCACATTTTTATTTTATCTTGAAAATATAATTAAATTATGTGAAAAATTTGAAAATGATACATAATAAAGGAGCCGAGAAAAAAATATTGAAAATTATTTTGTTTTTTTTACATTTATAACCGGTACTACCCCCTTAATAATTAAATCTGTAGTTCCCATAATCTCTTGTGAGGCATTAAGCGGGAAGAGATCTTTACCGGATTGGAAAGAACGATTGCAAGTGGATTTCGAACCAATGACATTTCTCTGCAACCCATAGCATTTTTATCGTAATCTGTTTTCAGCAGAAAATAACCACTGGTCGCCGCCGGTGGGATTAGAACTTCAAACCTTCGTTGAAAGGCCGACACTTCACCGATGACTTCAGTGAGGAATGCTGATCAAATAGTTATTCTGAATTTGATGAATTGTTCGCAAATAATAATTTGTTGTTGGGTGTTCCTTATTTGAATTTATTTTGAGTTATTTATTATTCGTGCGTTATTTAATAATCAAATAATAACACTAGTTTAAAAATTTAGGCCTCATCTCGAGATCTGGGTTCTCATAGATTTTTTTAATGTATTCTGGGGCGTAGATTCCAAAAATGGCAACCATTTTTTTCTTTTTAAGAACCGTTTTCGAGATATTCTCAAAAAAAAAAACGTTATTTGGCACTTTTCTCAGTAATTTACCCATCTATCCATCAATTTTTATCCGATCCTCTTTTCAATACTAAATTGTTTACGCGGATCGGATGAGATTTGATGAAGTTTCAGGCGATAAAAGTTAAAAAAAAGTGATTTTTACGGCATTGTTAAAAAGTCACTAAATTACAATTGCTCCGTGTAATTCCAAGAAAAATGGTTTTTCATACTTTTAAGATTTAATATGAAAGATCATTCTTTCATTTAAAATTTTAAGTATTAATTTGCCCAAATCGGACAAAAAATTTAAAAGTTATTCAAAAATAAATGAGAAATAGCATTGGAAAGAAGACAAAATTAACTTTCAAACGATATGCAATATATGCAGATCGGATAAAAATTGATGGATAGATGGGTAAATAACTTAGGAAAGTGCTAAATAAAAGTTGTTTTGAGAATATCTCGAAAACGATTCTTAAGAAAAAATTTTTTTTGCCATTTTTGGAATCTACGCCCCAAAATATATTAAAAAAAAGTCTATGAGAAACCAGATCTTTTTTGGTGTAAGCTAGTGTAATTATATGAATATTAAACAACGTACGATGGAATAACAAATAATTATTGGTAATTCAAATAAGGAGCACCAAATAACAAATAATTTTTTTTTCAATTTCTTAGAGATTTTTTTTTAAATTAAACTAGCTGCTAGAAGAACATTAGTTAATAATTTTCTGAGGAAAGGAAAAATTATTTTGATACTTAAGGTGTGTCACAAACTAAATGAGACACCGATAAACTATAATTTTTTATTACAGCTTTAATTGATAAGTTTTGAAAAACCTTATTGTCTACATCTACGTGAACAGTAATATTGTTAGGCACAGAGGGGCTGCTGCCGACGTGCTCTGATGGAATAGGATGCTAAGCAAACTTAAAGCTAAAGCAAGAATGAATACAAGCAGGCCCGGACAGAATAAAGCAAGCATATTAAATGGGCAAATCAACCATAACAGCAATACATAGTCTAGTTGGGAAATTAGAAGATTCTTTTAATGGTAAAAATATTGCTTTCTGTGCGTTTCTTTATATTGAATGTGCATTTGACAGGACATCGTTCTTATCCATTGAAGGAGCAGCTAATCGGCTACTCGAACTACCGACGGTCCGATGAATTGGAGTAATGCTTAGCAGCCGGGGCCCCACGACTAGGCTGGGGGATACATCGGTAATAGTAAGGGCCACCATAAAATGTCCCAAAAGAGGAAACCTTTTCCTACTTGTACTGATAAACTCCTGTTAAGACTGATAATTACATAATGAGCTAGTCTAACAGAACGATACCTGGAAAAATGCAAAACGCCCTCAATATAGTTCAGTACTGGTGTCTTAGAGAAGGCCATAAAATTAACACTGGTAAAACTGGTATTCTGAAGGCGTGCGAGATCTTAATGCAAGAATCAGCAGGGCGCCAAGTTTTTTCGGACAGTCAGTCTGCTATAAAGGCTCTTGACTCTGCTACTTCAGAGTCATCAAGGAGAATAACATCGTCGTCAATTAAGGACCATGCCACAAGTCTTGGCCTCCCTTGTACCGCACATTGTCGCATTTGCAGGGATAAGGCGAAGAAAGAAAGTTTTTTTCATTTTCATTGCGAATGTCCGGCACTAGGGAGATATTGCGGAGGAAAATTGTAGAAGGCATTCTGAATACTATAGGGTGGATCTGATCACCTTCTCTCGATCGCTCATCTCAAGATTTTTACTATACTTTATCTTCGAACAATCGAGTCACGAGTTTCTTTGGTCATCAGTTCCTGTGGGCCTCCCCCATTATACAGCCCACTACTTTAACTAACGAACTAACTAGGCTATACATGTACTTAGGTCCTGTCAAAGATTCGTTGAGAATTCCTGAGCCTTTTAGTCGAAAAATGTCCTATTGGCATATCAAGCGATTATGAGGCTCAAAGTCACCTTTGCGCAATTTACATTACAAAAATTGCAGAAAACGCAGCGCAGCTATGGATGCTTTTCTGGACCTCCATCCCCTACATCAGCACTTAAAGAAGCAGGCTGGCTTGAGCGCAATAAGGCTGCACAATACCAATCTGCAATCTGACTGTACACAGAAAAATCCTTAAAGAATTGAAGAATGAACTCTGTGCAAGCGAGATTACTTAAAGAGGATTACGCGGTGCAAAAATATATCCTATATAATGTCGGACAATCAAGCCGCACTCAGGGATCTACTGTCTAATACCTTTGAGTCTAAACTTGTCTGGGACTATTTGAATGGACTTAAAGACCTGACCCAGAGTAACAGAATGACGTTGGGTACTAGAGGGCGGGGGAATTGACGGTAGTGAGATGGAGGATCGCTTGGCAGAAAAGGCGCGAATATTTTGGACGGTGTGCATCATAATTTTTTGAATGAATTTCCGTCTATTTTTTGAATTTGACGTTCTCCTTAATAATCAAGTCTGCTTAATAGAGATCTAGATCCGTCCAAAATATAAAGTCATCAAGATGGGAACTTTTTAACCTCCTTATGCAACGGGACTATGCCGACGATGTATGCCTCCTACCCAATAACGTGCATGTGGTTCTAATATCCCAAGCTCTCAGTAAAGAAAGTTGCCGAGCAGGGCATAAGATTAATACTGCTAAAATCAAACTTGTGAGCTTGGATTCCAGAAAACAACATGAAATTGTTCTTGAAAAGCAGCAACTGGATACATTTTGCTATCTCGGAAGCATAGTTATTGAAAAGCTCAAGCTATATTTAATACTCTTGCTGAGATACGGTGCAAAAACAGACGCACAAAACTACAGATTTTTGAATCAAACGTAAAATCTGTTCTGCTGTACAGCCGTTCAACATGGAAAGTAACCTGTCAAATAGCATCTAAGCCGGTCAACCGGTTTCTCCGGCGTATCCTTATCAACTAAGGCCTACAGGCCAAGACGAGATAGCCACTACTGTTTGCAAGCGAAAGTGGCAATGGATAGGCCAGACACTAAAAAAAGAGCGAAACAACTTCGCTCACGAGACTCTAGATTGTAATCCGCGCGGGACCCAAGGAAGACGCTGAATTGGTCGACCGCGCGACACGTGGAGAAGGTCCGTAGAGAAGGAAGCCAACCAGATCAGTAAATCGTGGCAAAAATTAAAGGAGTTGAGGCAGAACCGGACCAGGTGGACAGACGGTGTAGTGGACGCCCTATGCCTAACAAGGGGTTAAATGACCCAGATAGAGAGAGATTGCTGTAAACTGTGTCAATAATTTTTTTGCTCTGTTTTTAGATACTTCTTTATATCACAGCGTATTCTGGGTACTAGCCTGGAAACAAGTGAAAACAGCTGTTCTTTGGAGGTATATAAAACCGAAACGAGCTTGGAGTGCGTTAATTCTCTTTGACTTTGGTTAGGAAAGTATACAGATTTATTTATATGCATGCATGTGTCACTAAAAAAATTAAATAGTGGCAAAATGTTTCGAAGTAAAATGGCTACGACCGTCATATCTTTTAGGCTTTTACCTAGAGTAGGTCCTGTAGTAGGAGCTGCTAATTGAATGTGATGCGAACGCGCAAAATTCGGTCGGGGGAAGCTGGGACATCAATGAACGCGGTGAGACTCTTTTTAACTTTATACTTAACACTAGTCTTAATATTTGTAATATTGGCGACAGACCTACATTTATTACCAAAAATAGGGAGGAGGTTTTAGATATAACACTTGTAACGGGATAAAAATACCTAAAGTTGGAGGACTGGGGAGTATCAGTGAAAAAGTTCTTTTCGGACCACTGCTGGATACTTTTCAAAATAAACCTCCAGCAAGAAACTCACAAACCCTTTTAGAAACCTGTTAAATTGGACTGGGATGAGCTCAACGAACGAGTCATAAGTAGTGAAGTGGCACCGACTTGCAATTTACGCGGTAATACATCGTCCATTGAGGATTCAGTAGAGCTGTTATCTAAGGCTTATAGTGATGTCTTTACGAACAACTATCCGCTAAGTAGACCCTTTAAGAAGCCTTATCATGGTGGAACAAATACCTAGGGGAGCTGAGGCGGAAAGCAAGGTGGCTCTTCAATAGGGCTAAGTATACTAAAATAGATGAGGAGTGGACAGCCTTCTAAAAAGACCTGAAAGGGTATAAAAACCTCACACAGAAAGCCAAACGAACTTCATGGAACAAATATTGTTTGTACATTGAGTGTACAAGTAAGTCGGCTAGACTAAGGAAAAATTCGCACAAGTATTAACACACCCATCCTCTGTAACTCGGTAACGGGGCGACAGAAAGACATGTTGAGGTGTCGGATTGGTAGGCGCTCTCAAATCTGCCGTGAGTCAGTCCTATTGTCACTCAGGACAGGGTTAAATGGGTAATCAGCTCCTTTGAACCATACAAGTCACTAGTAATAGATAGAATCTTACCCTTCATGTTTCAGGTAGCTTTGATGTTCATTCATCCTTGGCTAATGATTGGTCTACTTCACTCATATTTATCTTTTGTTTTGAGGCAGGTCAAGGTGATCTTCATCCCCAAGGACACATCACCACTGGGGACTTCAGACCTATTAACCTTTCCTAATAGGTCTGAAGACTCCTTGAAGTGCACCTAAGCGAGCATACTCTGCTAATATGGGTAAGCAGTGCCCAGCACGCATATACAAAAGGGAAGTCGGTCGAAACCGCCCTACTCGAAGTAGTGAGCCCTATTGAGAAATCACTTAATTACAAAGAATTTAACCTAGGTATATTCCTTAACATTGAAGGGCCCTTTAATTATGTTAAGACTGTAGTAATACATGACGTAAGATAGTGATTGTATCTTTCCAACCTAAATTGGCCGGGAGTACCCTGGCACTAACTAGTCAGGACAAATACTACATACTATGTACTACTACGACTCCAAACTAAACTGGGACGTGAAAAGGAACATGTGAAAAGGACGACGGTAGCGTTCTATGACTGCAAGAAAATGTTAAGTCAAAAATGCGACTTAAGCCCTCGTGTACACTGGATGTACATTTCCATTGTGAGACCAATCCTTACTTATCGAACAGCAGTCTGGTGGGCTGCTATAGAGAAGCAGAATTACCTTAAGAAGGTAACAAATATTCTAAGGACTGCCTGTCTGGGCATCGCCGGCATTGGAGCCCATGTTCCACCTTTTACTACTCGAAGTCTACGGTAAAAGTATAGCTGCAGTGCAGAGTCTAAATGCTGGAAAATTTCTCAACCCGCGTACTTCTTGAAGCAGTTTCTCAGATTTATTAACGGCTGGTTCTAAATAAATGCTATACTAACATGGTGCGATCCCGCGAATGTGATAACACAACGGATCTATATTTTTTGAATAAAGGTATTTTCGTCCTCCTTTCTTCGCGAATTATTTAAGAATCCGATAAATTGTTGATAACGGCATATCGCTTTCACGAAACACTTCACTGACCAAACCTTAGAAAGTAGCCAAATGGTAATTATAAATCCCAGGGCGGCAATAACATTTCCATCGAGCCTGTTTCTAAGAAAATTTTTTTATCGAAATTTGTTAATAATTTAAAATTTGCTAAATAAATTGTTTTGTTTTATTACTGCCATTATAGAAATCCGCTCATTATCAACTACTATCGTTAAAGTGATATATGTACGTATCTCATAATATCTAAATTGGCAAATTCTATTTCCACTTTCTTGTTGGGTAATGTAAACTTTTTTAAATATAAAAGGTATTAATTATCACTTTAAGGAACTTTTAATAATTCATGTAGTCTTAATGATTTAAAAAAAAGATTTATTTCAAAACAAACATCGGATATCTATAATACATCTCGTTTTCAGTTCGTTTTAAACTTCGAAATTAATTTCCTTTAAGTACTTCCAAACTAGAAAAAATATTGTAAAATAATAACTATATTTATGAAATTAACATATCCCAGCATAGATTAATTATACTTGATAAGAACTCATTGTTTTGTATAAACATGTCTGTACAGCTTACATGGAATCCATTTAGTTTGACATCCTGCTTACCTTATCTGAACCTGAAACACTTGTTTTCCTTGCGGATTCATAAAAATCTAGAATTGTTTCTATCTCAAAATTTAATTCAGAAGATGAACGTGAAATGGTAGGATAAATTGTCTTGAAATTGCCGTAAGCATCCCCAGTAGCGCTTACTTTTCCTGTAAAAGCAATATAACTCGTGTAACCTGATCTCGAAGGGGAACAGCGTAATTCCACATTCTGACATGCGAGACACGAAAAATTTAAATTACGCTACCAACGTAAAGTCGTTATCTTCACATTTCGGAATTATCAAATTATTTGGGGGATTTAGATTCAGACCTCATCCTTGAGGGCATACAATGAAAATCCAGGAATGGAAGGAAAAGTTCATTTAAGTTTAATAAATTACCATCATATGACACCAACGACATGTCAGGCCAGTGATTCCGTGATAGGCTTTAATTCTCTTCCGACATTTTGCACATCTTCCGTAGCAATTTCCTTCAACCCAATGGTGCAGCAGTGTTCCCCCTCCCTTAACTTTCTTAGACTTGACGTACGTCATAATGCAGGAAGCTGGAGCATGTTGAACGCATCGCTCGTGTACTGTGTATTTGCATACTTGGTGCATGAAGTAAAAATCATTTCCGTTTAGGGATTGAAGGAAGTATAAAAAAAGAATACATTGAATAATTTATTTATGAATAAAGCAAAGAACAAGATATTCTATACTTACACACACAGCACAATCCCTTTTTACCCAGTCCCACGAGCATGTTCAGACATAGGTTGCAGTAAGCTGGTTTGCTGAAGTGTTTTAGTCGCCACACGTGAATCCCATCCTCCTTGAGCGCATTATCAACCCCTAGTGATAAATTGTTATTAAATCGAATTGACTTCACCCAGGAAAGATGAGAAATGTGTAGATTACCTAGAAGAACCAGTAGTGGTATGGTTGTAAGTCCTCCACGTTGCCACTCTTCCAAGGATACGGTGCCGTCGGCGTCGTAATCTATTTCCACCATCATATCCTGTAGAATCTGAAATAATATTTAAGTAAATTCGAGTTGTTATTTTGCTGAGAATTTCTTGGTAGCACAAAGAAATCGATCCTTTAAGAAATATATAATTTATTTGGCGGGCTAACATGACCTATAAATGCTCATGTGGGCCTCGAGGACAAGAAATAAGATGCCACGAACATATGAGACGTGCACATGATGAAACCAGAAAAACCCCAGGTGTTAATGATTGTTACAATTGTTTATGTTCTTAGTAATTATTGAAACAACTCTAATTGAAAATTCCGTACGGTAATTATGCAGAGGTAATTGTTCTTTGTACAGAGATAATTGTTCTTTGATTGGCATACACTAGGTGATGATAATTCTCTCTATTATTATTTCAGTACTACATACCCAGCAGTGATAGAACGAAACTGGGTTAACAGAAATAGAAGTTTGAGTAGAATTTAAATAAGCTTCAATTCAAACCATGTTTACATTTGTGATAATCCAATACAATTTAAATACATCATGAATATTAGGTACCAAGAATATGTATACAATATATTTTATTGCCTGGGTAAGGCTAGGATATTGATTGGATTTGTCACACCTCAGGGCATTTCATATCAATCAGATTAAAGAAACTACGTATTGATAAGTAATTTTAGGAAGTACATGCTATGGTTGTCTCCGAAATGGAATTAAAAGCATTTTGGGACATTCGAATGGTAAATTAAAGTAAATTTCAGTTGATGTTAATCCTTGTCTTATAATACAGAAAAAAACTGTGCTTAAGAATTGTTTCGGGCTTACGACTTTATATATCCATGTATTTTAAAGGAAAATCATTTTTGTTTCGCTAATATTTAATTAATTAATAATAGGCTATTGTCTTAACTCCTAAATACTTAATTAAAAGAAAAAAAATATAAACAAGAACATTGGCGCCAAAGCCGTCTTTCTAGCATAAGGCAGTATTCTACTTTGGGTGCTGAAAAAAAATCAATTTTTATGAGAATATGAATGAAGATATTGATTTAGGGTTTGTTAGGCTTAATAAACATAATCTTGAAATATATAAAAAAAAATTTATTATATATTTTATGTACTTTTAACGCACAAAAACACCATTTTAATACAACGCTTCGATTAGTAGGTGGGTCTGCGCGGTTGTAGAAATTTTAAAAATGGCAAATCTAAAACAGAAAAATTTTAAATTTTTAGATTCAATATATCTCTAGCAACCGACTGAACTAGGATTTTTGATGTGTGTAAATGCAAAAATAACAAAATGGCGGCGCCAAAAAGAAGGAAGATACAAAATTGCAAAATTGTAAAAATTAAAATTTTTAAATAAGTTTAGTTCAGCCGGTTGCTATAGATATATAGCAGAATATGTGGTTAAAATTTTATAACAATCGGTTCAGTAGTTTTGGAAATTTTTGCAACAAGCGGTGTAAAAAAGTAGTTTTGAGATAAACGCGTTCAAAGTCAGCAAGTGGGCCACCTCGTCGAATTAACGAGCTGAGGTAGTCACGTTTGAGGGGCGGAAAAGTATACTTAGACTGCTTGAATCCTTTTGTTTGAGAGAATATTCTAGAATATATTTCCTTTCGAAAAATGTAAAAAAAATTCGCTTTTTTCAAAGGTTGAATACTGCTTAAATAATGTTTCCAATCAAATTCAGCAAACAAAAAATAATAAAAAAAATGCTATTTTTTAATTAATTATAATTAATCAATGAATAGTTTCAGAAGTAAAAAAAGAATTAAATCGACTTTACAAAAACCGCTTAAAAGTATAAAATAATTTCTAATTTAAAATTAAACAAATAAAAGAACGTATTAAGTATATCTCAACTGCTTCTGCTGTATACAGGGTGTTTCAGATCTGACGTGCCAAAATAAGTGGGGTGATAGATATCACTTAGGAAAACAAAAAACTGTATGGCAGGGTGGGGGCAATCTCAACCGTTTGGGAGTTACAGGGTGATTCATAAACTTCTGCTATTTTATTATTATCTTTTGATCTACCCAACACAGCGACATCAAACAAACGCTAAATAAGTACTATCTTAATAACCTTTCCAAAATTTATACCAAAACTGATACCATTAAAGGTACAGTCACTTCCAAAATTGAAAAAATTGTTTGCGATTACCTAAAATTCAGCATTTTCTCAAATGTTCTCCGAAATTCATGTAATTAATATACCTTTTTTTATTTTAATTGGGCCGCCCATCTTATTACCTTTCCGAAAAGGTACAACATGCCTAGGTAGAGAAAGCGTGTAGAAATTTACAAGTAGAAAACTTATCGGGAAATATTTGACTGCAATTTAAAGAAACTAAACTCATATTAACTCTAAAATCGTTTTTATTGAATTCAAAACGTATTACAATTAATCTTAGTAAATTACAAAAGCTATTTAACATGTCCACCGCCACTTTGGATGCATGCCAACGATGTCCTAAGACGTATTGCCTCTCCCTTGCCAAGTTGCACCTTTTTGGAAAGGTAATAAGATGGGCAATCCAATGAAAATAAAAAAGAGGTGTACTAATTACATGAATTTCGGAAAAAATTTGGGAAAATTCTGAATTTTAGGTAATCGCAAACCATTGTCTTCACTTTTGGAAGTGACTGTACCTGCAACGGTAGGAGCTAGATCAACATTGTTGACAATTGGAAAGGTCATTGGAATAGAAGTTTCTTAGCGTTTATTTGATGTCGGTGTGTTGGGTAGATTAAAAGATAAAAATAAAAGAGTAATGTGCATACCATGAAAAACTGAAATTTATGAAACACCCTGTAACTCATAAATGGTTGAGATTGCCCCCCCCCCTCACCGCCCCGCGAAAAAATTTTTTGTTTGCCTAGCATTTGTATCCGTAAAGAACTGGCCACGATACTTTTCTGCTTGATCCATGTTGTCTTTTTTGTAGATTAAGAAGATAATAGAAGTGGTAAAACTCGGAGGAAAGGTCTTGTTTTCAAATAAGGAATTATAGAAATTCAGCATTTTATTACGGAATTCCTTTCTAGTAACATGGCTGGAGACGGTGCAGCTTTGTTATCTCTCTAGTAACCCGTTATCTCGCCCGTCACCCATTGTGAAGCATGAGGCAGTGGAAGAACTTCCCCCAATTCGAGACAACGATTGCTAGTGGTCCTACAATTTAAAGTGGATTCCGAACCACTGGCGTTTTTTCTGTAACCCCTATGGTCTTTTTGTAGTAATCTGTTATCAGGAGAAAACAACCATGGAGGGATTCGAACCTGGAACCTACGGATTCGTAGACCAATATGTTACTACTTAATCCACCGATGGCTTTGCTATGGATAGAGTTAAAGCCAACCTGAGCAAATTAGGAATCTAACTAGTTCCTTTACCTTTATACCCGAGATTGCTTTACGGTATTCCTCCAGAGCCCTCCTCCTGGCCGCGGAGGGCACTTGCAAATAATATGAAGGATGGTCTTCTTTCGTTCACAGTGATTATTATAAGGGCCGGAATCCTATCCACTTGTTCGCCTTCAAGACAATGACCCGCATTTACCGCAATGATTTTTGTAATAACAGAATATTTCAAAATTTTAATAAAACGAAATTGAAAAATTTTCTTTAAAAAACTCGAGCAAAGAAAGAAATATTAAAATATTTTCTCTGGATCCTTTAACCCCTTGTGGGGCATAGGGCTTCTACTACACCGACTCTCCACCGGGTACGGTTCTACACCAACGCCTTCAACTGTGAGGATTTGTTGATCTGGGTACCTTCGTTCTCGAAGGCTCTTCTGCATATGTTGTGCGGTCGTCGAGTTTGGCGTCTTCCTTAGATTCCGAGGAGATTCCAATAGACTCTACATTGGATGCGATGTTTTTTGGCTCTTTTCTTAGTGTGGCCTATCTATTGCCACTTTCGCCTTCGAATACTGGTGTCTATCCGTCTTGTCCTGTAACTTTGTGTAGGTCTTCGTTGGTTATGACTTCCGGTCATTGAATATTCAGGATCCACCGAAGACTACGGCCGACAAAGACTTGTAGCTTAAATGTTATTTGACAGCTCACTTTCCATGTTGAACAGCCGTACAATAGAACAAATTTTACGTTCGACTCGGAGATCCGGAGTTTTGTGCTTCTGGAGATGCTGTTATTTCATCAGATCAAAGCAAGAGTATTAAATGCAACTCGAGTCTTATTTATGCGAGTCTGTACATTAACTTCAGCTGTGCCGTTTGCTGTAACTATGCTTCCGAGTTAGCAGCATTTATCCACTTGCTCTATTTGCTGCTCTTGCAGATAAATTTACTGACTGATATTGTGTTATCCTTTGATAAACTGTCTTCAGATATCGAAAGAATTCTTCTTCGAACATCGTTTTTGATAACGATTTCAACATCCACTACTGTGGCTTAGACATTGAGGAGCTATTTGCAAAGTGCTTTAAGTTGCAACAATTGGTCAAGCTTCCGACTTGTGTTTCTAATACTATAAACACAACGTGTAGAAAGATCACAAAGTTTATTTAACGTTATTTACACTCAAGTACTTGGTTTTGGCTCCTTTGGGCAACTCAGATCATCGCATAATTTTCGCCCATTTGCCCATCTCATCTCCCATAGCTAGATATAAAAATTACACCTGAAGCACAATCCGCATTTTTACAATGCCGCCCTTCATTATAAAAATGCTGATTGTGCTGGATTTAATAAATATCTCTGAAAGCCCGTCTGGACTATTTGATTTTTCATGAAGAACGATAAGCATTGCACCAAATATATATTATGTTGGTTTAAAAAAGAAGCGGCCTTCCAGACTCTAAATAGATATATGCTAATCGCTGATTAGTCGGGCTAGGTTCAATTTCGACCAGGACGTTAGACGAAAGGTATTTGCTACCCAAATCAGTGGTAAGGGCTCCTAGTCTCTCGTCAAAATCGCAAAGACTAAGTTTGCCAGTTCTTTAATACAACTCTCTCTAACTAGTTCCCGTAACCTGTTGTCAGTTAAAAATAACAGACAGTACGGTCTTCATGCTGGCCGCTCAATTGGAGATTCACTAACAGTTCTACCAGAGCATTGGAATAAGTAAACTTTGAGAGTTCGAAATCGCCACTCTGGATATTTCAAAAGTCTTTAAGAGTGCTTGGCATACTACCGTTTTAGCCGAACTCCCACTTTCTAAAATCTGTGTAATAATATATGGAGTTACATCCTGTCCCTCCGAAATAAATGCCAATGTACCTCAGGGTTCAAAGGTAGATATACTTTTGACATTTTAAGAATTCAACCAGATTTTTATTTCTACTTCTTTAATTTTATAATTCCCAATTTTTCTTTCATTCTATTTTAATAAAAATACCCATATTGAAATTGTGTGGACTATTTGGTTAACATATGTACTTATGACGGTAGCTGTATGTCACCTGACAATTTTGAATGAGACATGCTGTACATTGAGGTTTACATATACTATTTAAAAGTATATTAATATATGGTCTTTGATAGGTAAATTTTTTGTTAAAATAAAAAAGATATAATGTATCCAGTTTGAGTCCATAGTCATAAATTTAAAAAATTTAATCTTCTGTTGAGCTTACCGGCCTTAATTCACTAACATCCCATCCGAGGTATTCAGCGACAGACATCATTTGGCTAACGATGGCATCCATCTCAGCTGTGTCCAGCACTCCATTTCCATCAGTGTCGTATAACCTAAACATGACTGAAAAATCAAAAGAAACAATTTAGCGGGTTCGTTGTTGTATAATTCTGCAATAACTCAAGAAATTTAATGAAGATGCTAAGCCCTATTAACTTACATTCCAATTTATCTTCGGGACGTCCTGCTTCCAGAAGTGACAAGTAACAAACGACGTCCTTAAGCGGAACTTTAAGCGTCAGAGGATCAAAAAAGGAAAGTTTCCGTGCTATGAGCTTAATATCTGGAACGGCAAGAAAAGTAAAGCGCAATTATTTGGGAGAACTAATAAAGAAACTTGGAAAGACTTATGAAATTGTTTTATCCATTATTGGACAATAGCTATAAAAACTTCTACAAAGGAAATGTGGATTTGTAGTTTTGTGTGAGAACAAGGGTTAAATAAAAGGTTTCGGGTAAACACGATAGCAGCTGGTTGCTATATTAAATTTCAAACAGTGGTGAAGTTCTTCCGCCTCTCTTGGCTTGAAGAGTTGGTGAAAGGAAAGTCGATAAATTAATCTCCATTTTTACTCGAATCATCTATCAAATAGTTAGAGCTTACCATCATTCTTGCAGTTGACGGAATTATTGCTTTTCTTTGATGAATTTCTGGACATTTGAGACTGACTATGGCTATGAGAATGTGAAGGGCTGGAGTCAGCAGAACGCCGGGAGGTTTGAAGTACACTTGGGCCTCCTAATGGGCTCGGCGTGACGGTTACCATAGGATGCACCGTTCCCCCTGAAAATAGCTAAATTATTAATTCTGATCAGAAACGAGAAATTTCTTATGCTAAAATAACTTTGAAGAGGAATTTCAGTGCTTACCTGATTTGCATTTGGAATCGCTTGAATCTGAGTGCCCCAGGTAACTCAGGGAATGTAATTTGTCGGTGATGCCATGGATTTTTTCCACAAAACTTTGTCTTGGTTCACTTGATATATTCGGAGGTATCTCAACTATATTGTTAATATTTGGAATAGAGCCTACAGGAATAATAGGAGAAAGTTTAAACAAGTAAAGGAACAAAGCTACCTATATTAACACTCACCTTTAGTGTGAGATGTAACAGGAGCACAGGCAGCTGTGCTGCTGATTGCTGCCATCTGGTTGAGTGCTTTCCCCTGTATTTGGGATTGAGTAATACTTGGCTTAAGAAAGGACACAAACAAGTGCTTCGATAATTCCTCAGGCGCCTCACAATCAAGAAAGGCGCCCAAAAAGCGCCGAAAGCCATCGTAGTCGATATCCTGGAAATAAAAAACAAGTTATATTTAAAAAAAAATTTTGCATTAAAGAGTTAATTAGATTTATCAGTGTTTTATATCATGGACAGGGTGTAGTTTAAGGAGACGAACAATCCTCACATAGGTCAATCAAAATTCTATAATACATTAGATTAAGCTAAGAATAATAATACTATCACTATGGGTTTTAAAGTGATCTGAAAATAAATTTCTTCTTAAAGCTACATAGTACATCACCGATTAATCTTTTTCAGTAGGTACCAATATATATGCTATTTCAAAATACTTGATGGTTGTTAAGGTTTGCAACTAAGTTATATAATATTATTTACGGAATTATAAAAATTAGAGAGCTTGTTTTACTATGTCATATAATCGGAATGTTCTCGTGGAGTATGTCAATGTCTCCCCCTTCTGACATAATTCTAACTGAAATCAGTAGCTCAAACATTTTTCCACCACTGCTTCCGTGGGGAGACTCGTTAAATTATTAAGCGAATCAATTAATTTGCGGCTATTAGTTAATTTCCCTACGCGGATATTTGGGGTGGCATAATGCATGCTGCCAAGTAAAAGGGCAATTTGAAACCACTTCTAAAAATAGTTAAAATTATCAAGAATCGACAATGATGAGCTCCTCACGTGTTTTCATCACTTTTTCTGCTTTTTTTTAAACTATTTGCTGTTTATTTTTTGCCTACCCCTAAATTATATTATACTTGGTGTCATATGGGTGTAGATTACGTTGTTCCCACTATTATACAACTCGGTCTTGTTGGCTTTCGGGTGTCGTACTGAATTTTGTAGTTTCTCTCTGCGTTAGCCTAGTCCCGGGAATGAATGAGGCTTTCTTGGGTGAGTTCTGCCAATAAACCTCCAGACCTACGGACAGCTGATATTGCCTCGAGACAACGAGGTGATGTTAAAGCACGGCCTTGGCAGGAAAGGAATTAAGGGTAAGGGAAATGGGTTAAGGAGTTTAGTGAAGGAGATGTCGATGTAAGCCTCGCTTGAAAGTTTCGGGCTTATAAGACGAGGGAAAAACAGAAGATGGTAAACTGTTCGACATTCGTGTTATTTGGCTTAAAATAATTTCCCCAAAGTTGACGGCACAACCAAATTTGAACTGGATTTGAACTATTCAACATTCGAATTGTCGTGTTTAGAAAAGATTCCCGAAATTTGACGGAACGTCAAAATTTGACTTGGAGACGCGACTTAAAGCTCTTGTTTCGCGCGTTGTCATTTATCTATATTCTACTAGCAGACCCGGCAGACGTCCTGCCCGAACGCTGGCCTGCTATTAGCGGGTTAAGCAAACGGTTTTCCGATATTCGAACTTTCGATAAACTATATATTAAGTGATATTTACATTGAGTTTGACATTTCAATCTTTTATTTTCGTCATTGTGCGATTTGCTGTTGCCCAAATCAAAATCAAAACAGGACTGCACTTTATCGTTTTCCTGCGCCGTTCAATTCTGGTGTCATGTGCGTACGAAATTTGGTGCTTGTCATTGGCACATTTGGCGAAAGAGGCGGTACTTTTCTTAAGATTGGTGGTAAGTATAATAATGTGATTGCAAAAAATATATTTCAGTTTTTGTTTGTGTGTAAATGTCTGGATTATCTGTGTGGAGAAGACTGCGTGGAATTCAGTTGGTCCGTGAGCTTATAATGGATATACATACATACAGGCGACTGGAGATGTGGCCGCTCAAGAAAATGGACGCTTCTACGCTGCGGATATACTAAACCCTATGTACACGGAAGATGGACAGCGAGTAGCAGAGGAATGTGACGCCTTACAAATAACATATGAATCAAATTTGGACGATTTTGATGTTGTTTCAATAATAGCAAACAAAGAAAAAACTCAAATCATTTCCATGACATGACAGTCGTATTTTTATTAGTGCTAAAAAGTAAAGTATTGAAATAAATGTTGAAGCTTAATACTAAAAGAAATAAAGTTTATTTTGTTTTTATATTAATGCGAGTTGATGAACAATGTTTTTCGTCAATACCTGAGGTGTATAAATGAACAAACTTCATGGTTTGCCAACGCGAGAACACCCAACATATAATTGGCCATGTGAGAAGCACGGATTTTCTAGATCCAACCCACAAATGGACATTTTTTGGCCTTGTGACTTATTAATTGGAAATTGCAGGCTTCTAAATGGAATGGGCAAGTCCGAAGGGATCAAAGGATCCATGGCAGGAGAACAACTTCACCTTGAAACTTGCCGTTTAAAATGGTAGCTTCAAAAACATTGTGCATGATGTGCATTACGTGCCATTGCATAGCTTAGGTGCATTTAAATTTCGAAGCAAAATGCTTGGTGAGCCAATTGTTAATTGCAAGTTATGTGGTGGCATTCCCGTTAAATGCAGTGAATTCAAGAATTCAACAGGATAGTTGACTGCTTCATCAGGATCGACAACAGAGTCGATCGATTTAAACGACATCTTTTTGCCAGGCAATGACTGTTGTATTTTAAAATTAATAGCGTCAACATCGATATTTTTTGCGGCCGAAATAGCTCGTTCAATAGAAAAAGAATCGTTGAAATCGGTCCACGCGTTACGAAGTTAGATTACCCGTCCCCTTCCCCATCCTACCCTAGGATCAAATTTTTTTCATTGCTAGCAAATGTCCCATTGCCCCGTTACGCAGTAAGAGGACCCCATCCTCTTCCCACTCACGATTAACTCCAATGATCATTTGTGTATAACTGATCTTCGCATCGCTCATGTGTCATGTTAAATTATTCCGAATGAGCACTGCATTCGGCATTGCGAATTACGTTCCCCATTCATAATTGGAATGGAATCATCATTATAGTCGGTTAGGACTTAGGAGCAGTTGAGTAAGAAAAACGTAGGAGAATAACAGATTACGCGTACAAACTTTTTAAATGTAATCGTTGTTATGCGATTTTTTGGCTCTTTCACCAACAAGCAATCGGTAATTAAATTATCCTTCATTTTGATACAGTGAAATGTTAAAACGAATCAATGATGGCTAGGTATCGTGTGTCACTACATAACAGGAATTATCATTGGCTCTCAATGATAATTGGATCAATGATAAATGCAACGCGTCGTCTGTGATTAGTTGGCAGCTCGGTAATTTAAAGGATACTGTAGGAAGTTTCATCATATTTGAACTTCTACTTTCCTTCGAGGAAGATACTATACGTATGTGTATACGCTGATTTTCCGTGGCCAGATTTTTAGTATGAATTCTGTCAAATTAAAATGTCGGCTGTCACTTTACTGTTTACTTGATGTGCTAAATTTGTTAAAAGATTTAAAAGTTTTGATATAATCATTTTGGTGTAATATAAACCATTAAAAATTTAATAGGAAGTGAAAGAAGATTAATATATATTTTAATTCAATCTGCTATTTTTTTTTATAGAATTAACCCATCTGACTCAGAAGGCACACTTCTCAGGCAGAAGCCTAGAATCAATTGACCTATTCGCCAGAATATAACAATATATTGAGGCGAATTAGGCAGCTTCATCAAAATGCAAAAGCATTAGTAAACAAACAATAAAACACGCCCACACACAACAATCACAAGGACAACAGAGAACGCTTCAGCAAATCCTTAGTTAGAAACACTGTAGTTAATATGTAGAGTGAAATCAAGTTTACGGTCAAGCTTCAGACCAAGGTCAGGTCACGGACTGCACGCGACAGATATTAGTTTACGCAAAGGTATAATCAAGGACGAGCTGATTTTGGTTACTAAAGAATGACACAACCTCACATTTATTCAAGTTAAGTTACAGGCTATTAGATCCACACCAGTTCTTGAATGTATTTAAATCATCCTGATTGCAAGAAGAATCATAACTGTTTCTAACGCATGAGAAAATCTTCATATCATCTTCGTAGATTAAAACTTTGGAGTGCTTAATAAGAGGGAAAATGTCGGCAATGGCAAGAATAAACAGTAATGGCTCCAGATGGCTACCCTGCGGTACGCCGGATGAAGCCCTAGCGACTCTGGATAAAGTATTACGGAAAGATACTCTTACACTGTTCAACAAGCTGTGAATATATAACAGATTCGAATAACTTGAGCATGCAGGAAAGCTTCGCAATTGGCCTAAAATTTTTCATTAAGTTTTTATGGCCCTTTTTATAAACAAGAATTATAAAGGAGCTCTTCCATAACGTAGGAAATCTATCGGCTTGAACAGATTTGTTGAAGATGAGTTCCAGTGGAGTGATTAAGGCGTCAGAACAGGATCTCCAGAATGCAGGTGGAACACCATCAGGACCAAAAGAAAAGTGCAAAGCAATGAAGGCATCTGGATGACCCTTGATATGACCAAACTCTTTTTTAGGGAAGGCACAAACTTGCCTGATGAAAAGACGCCATCAAAAAACAATGCAAAGTTATCGGCTATATCGGGCAGACTGCAACTAGAGGATCCACTACACCACTTATTATTAAGACATGGTGTGTGTTGGTCGCGAATCTTGATTTTCGATGAGCGTGGGAGAAGGGGGGGGGGGGGGGGGTTGGGGTGTGCCAACAAAGAAGCCTATAGTTTTTGTATGTGCGTGTGTCTGTACATCCAGCCCTCCCATCCTTTTAGTTATTAACCTATTAAGATGAAAATTCACGTTAGCAAGCACAGAAAAGCTACATGGTGCGTGCTTACTCGCAGCAACCAAATTATTGCACGTACTGTGATACCTTTGCATGTGTACGAATAATTTTGTGTCCATGGTTCCCATTTTAAAATTTCTCACTTAATTGAAACTAGGTTTATCAGAAAGTTTCCTTTCAAAATACTCTTGGTGGAAGTTATTTAATTTTGAAAAAAGTAAAAACACTTGTTTTACTTCCACATAATAGGAGTAGGAAAAATTTTTGGGATGGTGATCGCTCAAAAATATGAACGCTAAAAATTTTTTGATGGATGTTTCGACCCGAAAGTGTGAGCTGGTCATCATCAGCGTAGTACTCACAATTTCCACCACGGACATCCATGACGGAAGGTCTAAAGGTTTAGATCACCGATCACCATCCCAAAAGTTTTTCCTACTCCTATTATGTGGAAGTAAAACAAGTGTTTTTACTTTTTTCAATGTGAAACTAGGTTGTTCAATGCTAGTGTGTGCATGAACTCAAAGTGAGGATCGATAAGAGTTTACCTCCCCTCTCAGTCTCTTCAACCTTTGCCCATAAACTCTCTCAAAGCCTGCAGTTAGCACTGCACGTGTTGCATGGACCGTAGTATGCCCTGGCGGAAGGAACAATGATTTGTCTGTGAGCGGTTTGCGAAAGTGTTTATTATATCAATTTTTATAGATTATTTGATGTTACATCTTATATTTATATAACGATGAATTATGAATTATGCATATTTTTGTAAGTAAATTTTCCTTTTTAAATAGAAAACCACAGCCTGTAATGTGAGCCCACTTCCTTTTATTGTCCGCACGATTAGTAAACTATCCATCATAATCATATGAACTACGTCTAGTCACGGTGGAGTTAGCACCGATTGATAAGTCGAAAAGATGACAGAACTTCCTTTAATTAGAAGACATCACTTTTTTGCTGTCTATCAATAACGCAACGTCAACGGTTAAGCGTCCGACTTAATTAATTCCATTTTTATGATAGCTATCGTGCTAGGATTCCCTCTCTATACAGGGTGTTTCACAGCGATCACAGCGGATCTTGTAGATCTAGGTGAGAAACAAAAAAAGAAATTATTGAGGGGGAGGAGGTCAATCTCACCCTCGCCACCCAGCTATACGGGTTTAAAATTTTTTTACGAAGAAAAAAAACGAGACTTACATTTTAACGTATACATACCTTCTAAAATTTTAGCGCTAGAGACGTATTAATATCTCAGTTCACAGGTAACATAGTGGTGATAAAGACCGCATAATTTATTTTATTACTAATAGTTTTAAAAAAATCGAATTTAAAACTGAAATTTTGGAAAAAAATCAATTTCTTCATTTCAAAGGAAAATATCTTGAAAAATTGCCCATTTTTATTTAATTTGTGGGCTTAAAATAGTGGCTAATGTGTTCCGTTTGAAAGGAAACTTAACAAAAAAAAATCTTTTACCGTTCTCAAGATACATGAACAAATGAAATTTGATTTTATTTTCCGAAAATTTAAGTTTAAAAATCAATTTTCTTAAAACTATTGGAAATAAAAAAAATACACAGTCTTTATCTGTTACCTGAGAGATATTAATAACGTCTCCAGCGCTGAAACTTTAGAAGATATACGTTAAAATGTAAGTCTGGTCGTTTTCATCGGAACAAAATTTAAATTTTTTTCGTTTCTAACCTTGTCTTTTTACCTGGAATCCAGCTTCGATTCTAAGGATATAGGTATAATTGCGCTGCATTAGCAAACAAATAAATCATGGTTCATCAATCATGGGAAAAAAGCTAACAAATAATCCAAAAAAGGACGCTTCCACGATAAAATAATCGAACCCCAGTACATTGATTCGGACAACTCCATCTCTAACCAACCGTATGGGAAATAAAGGGAAACCCAGATAAGTGAAGGACCATTGTAATTAAGGTGCAGTTTTTATATTATAAGTGTAAGTAGGAGGAGGCCGGTCAGTGCTCTAAGAACTTGGAGTAAACGAGAATTCTGATCGAGTTTATAGAAATCCTTGAGATATAGCCCCGCATGTCTATTCAAACGAACGAGGATTAATATTTAGACCTGCTGAATTTTTTATGTAAAAGGAATGTTGGAAATTTAAAAAAATAGACGCTGTAATACTAGCAGTAAAATGTTCGGTCAATTGTGAAATCAATTTCCTTTAGCTACCGCCGTAAATAAGGTAGGAAGACCTTTCAGTCAGATGTTTGTAATTTAGTAGACATTGGCCCCTATCCTCCATGTAAATTGTTAGTCCAGTGTATGCTTTGGCTAGTCGAGCTGAAGGTAAATCGACATTCGAAGTAGGGCCCATTATGTATGATTATATTTGGTTAAAACTTCATTTACAAAAGAAACAAACGAGCATTGAGACAATTTATAGCTCAACTCATGTTAAATGTTTATACATGCTAGTAACGCTATTTCAAATATACTATATACTTCTCTATATTAGTTCAGAAGAAATTACCTCATTGTACTTCGCTAATTGTTTATAAATAACACACATTCAGAAGAAAGGACTCAATGCGTTCTATGCTTGCAAGAAAACCTTTGGTAAGAAATGGGGCATGAAACCGCACATTGTACACTGGATGTACACAGCGATTGTCAGGGCTATTCTTACCCATGGGTCAATTGTTTGGTGGCATTCAATAAGAAATCTTACCTTAAGTTTTTAGCAAAGGTGCAAAGGCTCGCGTGCTTAGGAACAACAGGTGCAATAAAATCCACACCACAAGCTGGTTTGGAAGCCATTTTACACCTTCAACCCATAGAACACCACACGAAAAGAATGGCAACCCTGGCAGCCCTCAGACTCAGAGAAAACAGCCAATGGATACCACAGAATTTTGGACATGCAGTCATACTGAACTTCTTTAATCAAAATGGGTTGCACCCCTCAACTGATTATATGAAACCACAATATGACTTTAGAAAACCCTTTTCCGTTATCATACCTAATAGAGAAGATTGGAAGCATCCTGAAAACATAATTAAGGGAGCTGCCATCTTCACAGATGGATCGAAAACGGAAAGGGGGATTGGAGCTGGAGTTTTCTCGGAGGCGCTGCAAATGAGTAAGTCGTATAGACTCACCGACGAATGCAGCATCTTCCAAGCGGAAATATACGCTATAATGAAAGCTGCACTGATTGTCCAAGAAAAACAGATTTCAACAACTGAGATCACTATTTGTGTGGACAGTCAAGCAGCACTCAAGGCGCTGAACTCCAACGTGATAAAGTCAGAATGTGTGAAAGATTGTATCAGAGCCCTAAGAAATATTTCACAACATACGCTTAGGCTCTGCTGGGTTCCAGGACATGTCGGTATAGAGGGTAACGAAAAAGCCGACGAACTGGCCAAAAATGGTTCAAGTACAGATATAGACATGCCGGTGGAAAGGGTGCACCCTCCCCTCAGTACAGCAAAAAGTCAAATTGATAGACATTACTCCAACATGACTTCGGAACGGTGGAAAAATATCAGCTACTCTCTCACAACACGAAGTATATGGCCGGAGCTGAATCAGAGCAGAACTTCAAATCTCTTATCCTTCGATAGAAAGCGCATTCGAACACTCGTCGGCGTCATCACCGGACACTGCCCCATAGGAGCTATGGGCATTAGACTCGGCGTACCATCGAATGAGTTCTGCAGAAGCTACAGAGACGAAGAAGAAACTGAGTCCATAGTGCACTTACTCTGCGAATGTCCGGCTCTAAAAGAACGACGACTCGCCTGTTTGGGAGCAAGGTTCTTTGACAACTTGGACGACTTAGCGGAGATAGCACTGGTGGACCTAAATAGATTCTTACAGAGATCTGGGTGGTTTTAAGTTCTGACCATGCATTTTCTTTTTTAAGGGCATTCACAATGGGCCTTCATGGCCTCCGAGTGAATTTGGTACTTCTTAGCAACAAACAGCCCGACTAACCAACCAACCAACCAACACACATTCAAATAGGGATCAGAAATTTATAAGTTAGATTTAATTATTTGTAGAGAATGACATTAAACATCATTTATGTACAGTAGTGATATGAGGATACATGTAGTGACAGGCAATTCTAACCCTAACTCTGAAAGAGAAATCGAATCATTCCCCATCCTGAATGTGCTTTTTTCACGAAACAGAAAGCTTTTTGTCTCGGAATATAACAAGGTATTCCTTGTATTAAATTTACATCATTATCCACAACATTTGGGCCGATTTTCTTTCTGCAAATAAAGTCTTAAATCTCGTTTAAAGCTATTGTTAAATAAGCTTGCTTTCTTTCCTGGAAATAAATGGCAGCGTCTATTTGCACCGCACGTGTGAACGAGTGACACGCTTTTTCGCGTGTGACACGTTTTCCACACGTGGATTTTAAACGTCAAACAACATAATCTGAATGTAGCCCAAAATTTTTTTTTAAATTTACTAGAGGAGAAGGTATATTAATTAGGCTTTTAAATGCTTGCGGGAGTTGCGGGGAAGGGGACCAGCCGTATCTCTCGAAAGGCACTAGTAACAAATTCTTTTAACAGTGTGGTGGGGTCCTACAGGACTCGTGCATTATCGTCCCCATTCTTCTGCATGATAACGCCAGACTTCATGTTTCAAGAAGGACAGTTTCAAAGCTTAATTACTTGATATGCAATTTTTCCACATCCTCCATATTTCCCACATTTCAAGCCAAGACCATTTACAATTAAGTTTATTAAGCGAATCTGTTAACTGAGTCCTTAATGTTAAACATAATAATGTATTTACTCACTAAAGGTAACTTATTTAAGTCACATTGTTGGAATAGAAAAGTCAATCATCGAAAATGAACTCAGAACTGGACTAAATTTGATTCATATGTATAAAGAAGAATTATAGGAATCCTTTTCTTTAGTAATTAAACTCTGATATACTTTCATATGAAGATGATAATCCCTAATAAATTCTTCTCTGAACAGAATCTTGATGAGAACCGTTAAACTATGGTCCATAAGTATTAAAACGAGCAAATAAATTTCATTAGTTATGGCGAAGGAAAAGGGATCCGCCAAAGTTGTATCTGCAAACTTTCTTTGACATTGTTAGCTAATTTAGAACTTGTTGTGTCTAAAGTTTTTGTAATAAATATTGAACATTGTGGAAACTTTTGGTTCTTGACGCTTGATAAATAAGGGTATCTTTTTAAGTTTTCCCTCTTTTCTTTTTTTCTTTAACGATTAGGTAAATTTAGAAACTCCTTTATTACGCTTTCAGTTGCGGAGGAGTGGCAGGAAATCATCATTTATTAACAAGCCTATATGCTCATGAAAACATATGTAGCTAAATAAGAGTAGCTAAACAAGAGTACAGATTAAAATTGTCTTTCACACGCTCAAGCCTTCATCAACCTATGGTGTTCTTATGTTTGTTACTGTAAAAAATTTGACAGAAAAAAAGAAAAATCTATCAAGCTAAAAAATCGTTATAAAATAATCTGTTCAATGTCACTATGACACAAAAACTTGCATGAGTTATAAGATATCGTATATTATGGAATTTTTTGTACAGTCGTAATAGCATTTTTTGCGTTAAGGAATCATTGTTTTGAGTAATTCTAAGATTCTAACAATAGAGTTTTCCTTCTAATACAGAAGGCGCACTTCTTGACTGATTCTAAGAACTTATTAACCTCAAAAGGAGGCTCAGAAAACCAAAATTTAAAACAAAAACAAGTGCTAAGAAATGACTGAATTACAAGTTGTAGATGCTCCTTTTAAGTGTCACTTTGTCCACTTTAGTATTAAAAACCTGGCTAGCGTATTCAGACAGAGGTTTAACCACGGACGTATAAAGATGGAGTCTTATATGAGGGCTTGGAAATTCCTTGGACTATCGAAGAATAAATCCCAGCATAGATTTTGCCCTAGCAATGACGTTATTAAAATGGGAGATAAAGCTCAATTGAACATCAAAATACACTCCCTCACCCCCTCCACCCGTTTTCTACCAGTACCCTCAAACATGTCCTGAAAAGTACAGACACTGCGAGACCTTGAAAGGGACATAACCTGACATTTCCCCATGTTCACCTTAAGATTATTGTTGCAGCACCACCCGTAGAAAATCTGCAGCTCTGATTGCAAAATCTCAGAATCAGCATACGATTTGATTGGGAGAAAAATCTTAATATCGTCAGCATAAACAAGAATTTTGCATCTTTGAAGGAAATACGAAATATCATCAATAGATAAGATGAATAACAATGGACCCAGATGACTACTCTGGGAAACGCCAGAATGAGCCACAAAATCATCAGAGAGTGCGGCACGAAAACTTACTCTATAAGTCCTATTAGATAAAATCAGTTTAAATGCAGCCAATTCGGTAACCATTGAAGAATCCGCCCAAAGGGCAAGAAACAAACCCAACCAACTTTGAAACCGTGAACCTACCTCGGAGAAAACCATGCTGCAGAGTAGAGATTAAGCCTTTACAGGTTTCGGCTAATTGGGATTGAATTAATAGTTCGAAAAGTTTAGGAATACAAGAAAATTTAGCAACTAGCCTGTAGTTGGAAATCTCTCTTCTATTGCCACTCTTGAAAACAGAAATTAAAAGCGATGTCTTCCGGAGTGCTGGGAAGTGGCCCTGCGAAAGGGACTTTCTGAATAGTAATAGTAAATGCCATAATAGGTTAGGTTAAAGTGGCTGCCTAAGAAGGCACACTTAGGCCAAGGAGGCCCATTGTGATACCATAATAACACCGAAGAACATTCCTTTATGACTGCAGCAGGAACCCCGTCAGGACCACTAGAAAAAGGGTGAAGCACAGTCTCTACTTCTAACCCGGACACAGGGAACAAACCTCCCGAAAGCTTCATACGAAAAATCGTAGAGACCTGATACGTTTCTGTCGATATCGTCACCAGACAAACAAGTGTGGAAATCTATCTCATTCAGATAATCATTTTAAGCCTCAAAATCGGCCGTTCTAAAGTTAAAGTGATATTGGGTACCGAGGTTATCGACAAGCTCATCTGACAGACAGTGTAAAGCGATAAGCAGTGCAGGGTGAAACACGTCAAGATTTGTCAAAGAAAGGAGGCCGGGTTCAACAAAAGTGAGCGTGGAGTTTGTAGAGGGCACCACATCATACTGTCTTCCCATAATGTTACTCACATTGTTGATTGAATTGAGGATTGAAAGATCAAAATAAAATAGTACCATGAAAATTGTAAATTTATGAATCACCCTTTAACTCCGAAACGGTTGATATGCCCCCCCCCCCCCCCCCCCCAACATTTTTTTGTTTGCCTAGGTGAGATCTATTACCCTACTTATTTTGGCATACCTTACAACAAGAATGCGCTCGTGAAGTACTCTTAATGTACAGAGAAAGAGAAGTGGCGGGTCAAAGATTTATATTTTTAGTGGTGTAATAAATAGTTAAAAACATTTAAACTTCTCTATTAGATTGAACATATGGATATAATAAAAATTCAAAAATTCTTTCATGCATTCAACGCAATGTATGTATATTGACAACCAATTATAAATACCAATTTATTTATCAAAACTTTGGAAGATCCTATGAACAAATGATATAGTGGCGAGTATAGTTTGTTTTTCAGATTGCGCGCCTTGTATTGTGAAAACGCCTGGAGTGCTCCTATTCATAGAAAAACGACTCTTGTGGGTGAAAAATTTGTACGTTTATTATATTAAATAAAATACTTTCACCAATGACACCAGTCTCTAACATTCATTTAAAAAAAAATATCACGATCTTAATGGGATGAGGTGCCGCCATTGGTTAGTGTGAATACGTTCTGTCGCGTGTTACCAGGCACTATTGCATAATATATAATATATATTTCTAGTTTAATTGTCAAAAATATAATTTGTAGAATATTATTTTGTATTAAATACTTATTATCTGAGCGGTTATCCTTTTGTGGTTTTACGCTTTATTTTAAATAAAATGAGGGTAACCATGTGAAATCTTATAAAAACTGACTTGCCGATATGAAAGACCCAATGAACACCTGACTCTAAATTTCTTCTTCAATTTTATGTCAGAATGCGGGTTGAGTTGAAATATTTTCATTTTAATTACCAAGTTGACTACCTGAGAACTAATACAGTAATGAACCGAGCGCATGCAGAAAAATTTTTTGAACCCTCCAGTCACAAATATCCACTCTATTCATGAAGTGGAAAATTTGAGGGAACTATCCCCCTTCCCTGCGATCCTTTATCCTCAAAAACCTGTTTGGATAGACTCAACAGAGGACCGTGTGCGTTGGCTGAAAAGGTATCGCGAGAATAATCTACGTCTACGTCTATTCAACGTCAAATTTTAATATTTTTTTATTATCATAGATAGTTAAACTTACATAACAAATGTAAAAGTGTATTTGGATGTTTATTACTTACTAAATTAAAAGTTTATTTAATTTTAATCATTTTTATATACCGTCCGGAGAGCGTCTTTGGGTCTAAAACTGCTTATATTTAAGTTAAAACTTTATCAACTTAGAGAACATTGATTTTATTTTTCAACAAAGTTATGTAAATCACATACGTTAAATGCAGGTAACTTAGAATTTAACGTGCTTATTGTTGAGTTTTTTACTGACAACAAGTTTCTATACAGCATCATTTAAGACATATCCCACTCTCTCTAATTCCCTTAACCCCTTGTGGGATATGGGGCAAGAGAAGAAATTCACCCGATTCGAGACAACGGCTGCAAGTGGACCTACAATTTAAAGTGGATTCCAAACCACTGGCATTTTCCCTGCAACCTCCGGGGCCTTTTTGAATTAATCTGTTGTCATCATGGGTCGTCGCCGGTGGAATTCGATGCTGGAACCTCCAGATTGGTAGACCGACACGTTATCATTTGCCCCACCGGCGACATATACGACCCAAAACTGTTAGATAAATTGTCTTATTTGCACCACTGCGTTCACGTAACATTCTCTCACTCGTGTGCCATAGTATCTTTCTCCTCAGCATAATCCCTTGTCATTGTGGATATTTTTTCTAAATCGCTTACTAAAACATAGGGGAGGGTCCTGCATCTTGGGACACGTTTTGTTTTTCGGTCACAACTTTTCACTGGATAAAGATATTGATGATAAATAAAATCGATAAATAAAAAAATATTCGTTAATTTTCTGAAGATATTTTTTTTGGCACGAAAAAAATTTGTCCTGTATGATGGTATACAACAAAAAAATCGATAATAGTGGCAAAATGAAGTAAAAGCACTAAAATTTCATCATTAATTAAGGAATTTATTTATTTTTTACTCTTCGTACATACAATTGGAAAAAGAAATTAATCGGAATCAGATTTGGCCTCATTCAGTTCATCACCCGAATCGCAATCTTGACACATGTAATTAGGGATGGAGGATCAAATTGAGAAAATCGATTCAGTACGGATCGATCTGTAATTTTTTTTCCGATTTTGTAGATCGATTAATCGCCTTAAAAAGATCGATATCCATAGATCGAACAGATCGAATCAGTTAATCATTACAATTTTATACTCTAAGTCCAATAACTTTGCTCATTTTGGTTTCCTTATATACAATTCCATTTCACCTTGAAATGACCTTAAAGGTCAAGGCCGAAGTCAAATTCAAGGTCATCGTATAACTTTCCCCTTGAAGTCATACAAATTTTTGTCCAAATTTTTTTTTATATAATGAGATCCACTCAAAAGATTTCATTGTCTCAAGGAGATTCACCCTATAAAAAATAAATAGAAATTTCCAGAAATTCAACAGAAATTTTCCGTTTTCTAAAATTTGTTTGACAGTTTTGTTGTCGTGATTTTATTTAAATAAATTCTATTATCATCTGGAAAGTTTTAGACAGATCTGTTGTTGAAATTTTGAGATTTCAACAATTTTCGAGGAAGTTCTCGAGTGATTGATGGAGGATTCGATTAATTTCCAGAAAATTCCGAAATTACGAAATTTTTACTAATAATTAAAGAAAGATTACACAAAATTCAAATAACGTGCTGACAAAACATTTGTTAATCGCTTTCAATCATTCCATTTCATAAACAATACTAAATATGGCGTAGAAATGCTTAAAAATGAAAAAGTGAATGTTTCAACATGCAGGAAATCGACTATCCCAACATCCATTATAAGCGCCATTTTTAGATACCAGAAGCAAATTGTTTACCATAACACCTTAAAGAATACTAAAAATTCCATAAAAGCACATACATGCTTTTGATGATCGATGGAAAATATTCAATTAATCGGCACTTCAAAAAAACCCCAGAAAACTTTTTGAATTTTTTTAAAAGTAAAATACATAATTTTAGCTTAATGCAACAATTGAATGTTCTTTCCTTGTAACCGCACGAATGATTAGATATCAATCAGATGTAACTTTGGTAGCTTAAGCGATGGTGCTACCAACATGCAGGCTATTCCAATATGGAGGACTCTACCCTATGTATGTAAATTTCAACATTACAGGGCAATGTTTATTGTAGCCCTACCTTGCACCTTCGGACTCACCTGTAAAAGTACTTTCGCTCGTCAAAGTCTCGTGTCAAATTTTTTTTTCTTACTTCACTATACCTAAATAAAAAGATAATAAAATTTCAAGCTTACAGCAACAAGTATATTTTGTTTCAAGAAAAAATGGTTGCATAAGAGTTTCAAGACTTCTTGGACTATTATTTTCCCATCAGGGCATTATACATTACGTGAATAGGGGCTGTGATGCGTCAAGCTCATCTGTACTTCGTCAAATTGAAATATATTGGGTTGAAATTAAAACAGTTTAAAGAACCTATAACAGCCAAATAAAATTCGGGACAGTCTTTTATATCGAAATTGACATACTATACATGGAAATATTGAGTAGGTATATATTCATTTGAAACTTCCATCTGGCAGTACCATTTGTCAACGAAATTTTTGATAAACTTTATTAAGTTCTCATACTCAACAACTTTATAATATTGACATTGTGTACAATTTTGAATAATTGTGTTCTATATAAAATATTTTTGTATTATAAAAAAAAAATAAAAAAATAAAAAATAAACAAAAAGCAAATTGCCGGTAATTCTAATAGTGAAAATTGAATTTTGTCTAACAAGCAAAAATTGCCACAGAATTCCCCAAATAGCAAATCTAACCAACTTGAAAAAGAATTAGTTGCCAACTCCAAAAAACTTTGCAGAAACGTATCCTAGGGGGAATAGTTGCAAAATAAATTGCACTTTGTGTTAAGTGCCCGAAAGTCCCATCGGCAAATTTCATATAAACTTTCTCTCTTTGTGCTACCATTTGAGCACTATGTTCCGCCCAAAATGCCACATCTTGGTGCAAAAATAATTGCAGAAATTAATTTATGTTTCCAATTCAGAAAATGTAGCCTTGACAATTGCATGATGTTCAACTTTTGTTAGAGGAAGTTGCGTGTTAGAGTTGAACAAGTTCGTTGTCTTGAAATTAAGTTTTTTGGGAATGACATGATTACATAATTGTGAGTTAAAATTTTGAACTGAAATCTATGCTCCACGAAGTTTATGTTTTATCCCTTTTACAATGGCATCTATTTGGCCACCAGGTAATTAAACATAACAACCACATCTTTCGTTTTGTGATTTCTATCGCCGATAATGAATGACCTGGAAAATGCAGTAAGTGCTGCCGCAGCCCATACTTAATTATAGCTAACTCTGAAAAGCATAGAGAAGTCAGATAGATTAAACTCTTACTGACCAAATTTTATTTCTTTAAAAATTAAATGTTTCATTTAACAAAATATTGCCTTTAAAATAAAAAAATTAAGTTAAGTTTTAATAAAAAGTAATTGTTTATAAGCAAATGTTTTATTAGTATTTCAATTTGTAAAGAGTGATGACTTTTTTTAAAAATAATAATAAAAGATCGAAATCCGCCCTCAAAGAATATAAATTAAGGTATGTTTGAGTCATGAACATATTATTTAATAACATTTGAAAGTTTGGAACTTTAAATTTACTTTTTTTACTGCGAAAATCTAAAATATATTGCGATATAAATTTGTATAACTGAACGACTGAAATTAATCAAAATACATAAAAATGATAATAACCCGTTTTCTTTCGCCCCGTGCTCGTAATATGTTGCGGGAATTAGAGGGAGCGAATATAGTACATATGTTACTCTGGTTTTTCTTAATAAAGAATTTGCAAGTTGCTTGGTTTAAGTGGTGAGCTCAACACTCTGATGGTACCACTCCAATTAGCACTATTATAGCGCCATTTTGATGAAAGTAAGACCCGGTTTTTTGTTGAACTCAGTTCACTCACAAGCCTGATTCTTATTTGAAACATGGTTGAGTTCGGCTGAGTTTATTATGGGAAAAAGGAACTAAAGCCAACCGGATGAATTAAGGCAGGGAGTCGAAACGGGACCGAAACCTGTCATATTTAGGTTGTTTTAACCGGTCTTGATTTCGGTCCCGAAATTAAAACCGAAATTTAAAGTGTACCGAAATAGAGCGACCGAAATTAAATGGTCCCGAAATAAATAGACCTTAAAAATATGTGACCGTAACCGCCAGACCGAAATTTAAAGATCGATTTAAATTGGTATCGACCGCAAAAGAAGTTATATGTCCGCTCTTGCGATATTTTCACATTTTTTCACTACCTTCATTACATAGCATATTCGGTAAATGCCTAGATAAAGGACCTTCGGTTGGAGGAGAGTCGATAGTGACTGTATGGGAGGGGTGGGGTGTGGTGTGGCGGGCAGGGGAGAAGACAAGGGGGTGGGGAGGGGAGAATGTGGAGGTAGCGGAAGGGGTGGGAAGGGGGTGGGGAGGGGGGAGGGGAGGGGAAGGGGGTAAATGTCTAGATGAAGGGTGGGTGGTAGGGAGTAGAGGGGAGTCAGATGACTTCATTATATTATATAAAAATCCCAACGACAGCAATTTAACTCTAACTCTAACGTTTCAGTAACCAAAACCGAACATTTTATATCTACGTGTTTTTTAACCACAACCGAAAATTATATTTCACATTTCGGTTTTAACCGAACCCGAAAATTATATTTCACATTTCGGTTTTAACCGAAACCGAAAATGAAATTTTACGTTTCGGTTCTAACCGAAACCGAATTGAAGAAAATTAATTACGGTTAAGGTTGTTGCAATTGCGGTTTAAAAAACGCAATTTGGTTTCGGTTGACCGTAACCGATTTATAATTTCGGTTGTGGTCCCATTTCGACTGCCTGAATTTAAGAAACTGACTATTTCCTTAATCGTTACCCCTGAGATTGCCTTCAGGTCTTCTAAGAAGTACTCCCCCATAGCACTCTTTCTGACCCCGGCAAGAGCCTGGCATTTACAGAGAAAGTGCAAAATGGTTGGACAGTGTGTATTGTAAGGTACGCAAAGCCGAGCATACTTGCCAGTGCTGCCGCTTGCCAAATAAATTCTGTAACTAGATCTTCTTAAAATTGTAACAAAAATGCACGAAATTATGGCAAAGTGTAACCACTTTCAAAATGTGTTTGTGATGTATAAAGTACATGAATTGTAAGAAAATCTATTGAATAACCCTCCCACCCTATTAGTTACATCTAGTAACAAACTTTTTATAAAAAGCATTGCTAGTTATACATATGGGGCATTACACGTAAAGCGGACAGGTAAAAAATGTCGATGTTTCCGATTTTAGTTATATTTGATTATATTAAACCTATATATGTCCTCGATCCAGATACAAAATGTTTTTACAGTATAAAGTCTGGTTAACGAGCTAGAGGGCTTTAAAAATTTGACTAATCGGCAGGTATGCGCTACTTCGAATCTCATTACACAGTTTTAAAAAGTTACAATAAAATAAATAAAGTAGTCAAATTTATACTTCATTTAATGAGCTTTTTTAATGCATTTGTTGGATATAAAAATTGATTATTTTTGAAATATTGAAATTTTTGTAACTTAAATTTCACAAAGTTCGACCACTTAATGGATTTCTAAAAATAGCTAATAATCCTTGCCATGTTTCATAATTGGCGTAGAAGACGCTAGACTAGTTACAGTTTCGAAGCATGTAATTTACATCATTAAAGCTTCGCAAAATATGATTTAACATGCTGACTCCATACAAAAATTTCCACCGTGGGACTCCGGCCGCTACGCTTCAAAACTGTAACTGTTAAATGAAGTATAAATTTGACTACTTTATTTATTTCATTGTAACTTTTTAAAACTGGGTAATGGGATATGAAGTAGCGCAAACCTGCCGATTAGTCAAATTTTATTGACCAGCTAATGGCTCGTGCTAGGCAGTCCGCGTTTCATGATCAATATTGTAATTTTGACTATGAGGTGGCAATATATTTTACGGATGAGATGCCGTGGTTTGCTACCAGAATGCTGTTCCTGTCTAGAGGAGGACTATTGGATCTTAACTCCAGGAGCTGGAAGAAGAATACAACAGGATTATGTTCCTTATGTAACATGGACGAGCCGGAGAATATATTTCATTTTGGTGCGGTATGTCCTATTTTGGCTGAATATAGGTCGGAATATCTTGGAGCTAAGTTTTTGGAACAAGCGGATTTCTATGATTTAATGAATGGAAGAGATTGGATGGCGCTATACAAATATATTTCCAATGCATATAAGTATCGTCAAATTTTAGTTGATGAATACAATTGTTGAGGTTTATTTTTAATTAGATAGTTGTCAGCTGACAGACGGCAATAGCCATTGTCTTAAATGTTTTGAGAAACACTATTGGTTAAACAAAAATATAAAGTAGGTATAAAATATATATGATTCATACATATAATAACACGTTTCTAAAAAACCAAGCTATCCTTATAGTTTTTTAAAAACACGAGGTTATAGCCAATAAAGTGTAAAAATATAAAAGATATAGACGATCTTTTATTGTGTTATATTTTTTATTAGTTTAATTTAGTAATGAAGTGTGCTGTGTACTGCTGCAAAAGTCATCGCCGCAGATCTTGTGGAAAATATTTTTTCAGTAAAGTATATGCTATAACATGCGGATCTAGAAGGGTAGAATTTTTTTAAAGTTTAGGTTTAGATTTGCCATTTTACCATCACTATGACACAGGTCTACAAGATTCTGTTGCTGACAGCTTGGGGTCATTTCCAAAGTAATTTGCAGCGTAGAATCCGAATCCGAGGTCAGAATTGGGCCACTACGTGAGGATTTTAAAATATTTGAGGTTATGTACTCGAAAAATGGGTTTTTTGGCTACTTTTGAGGTTATGTACAGGATGTACAAATTGTTTTTGGTCTTTTTTTCTATATTATGCTCTCTTGAGAAGTGTTTATACAAGCTGATTGCTTAGGATGTAGTTTTTTGCTGATTTTTGTTTACATACTCTGTGTGGTGCATACATCAACGATAGTCAGCGCGATATTCGCCTACGCAGTTCGCACTTAATCGTGCTTACAATATTTTCATCATTTACCAATCAGGAAGCGTATTCTGTACAAAATCATCAAAACCGGCTTACGCCTTTCGAAGCTAGACGTCGCCCCTCCTTCAGTTCTCACCATAAGCTACATGTTTTGTCATTACACAAATAGATACTTTATGCATTCAGAATCATCTAAATCAGTCCACGCGTTACAAAGTTAGACTACCCCCACCACAACCCTTGGTCAACATTTTCCCTTATAGTATCAATGTATACAACAACAAAAGAATCAACCAAATAATTCTGTGCGTTAAGATGTGACGTAACGACCCCTTCCCACCCCATCCCACCCAATTTTTGTTGTGGAACTAATGAAACAACGTATTCTACAGGTTTAAAGAAGAATCATCCAAATCGGCCTGCTAGTTAAGAAGTTGACATCCACCCCTCCCCCACCCGAACCCCACCGTTTACAATTTTTGCGCGACACCAATGGGGTAACATAGTCTATACATCAGAAAAAGAATTATCCACATCGGTCCACGAGTTTCGAAGTCAGGTTTCACCCCACCCACCAAAAATTTTTTTGACATAGTACCAACCGGTAAACATAATCTACACAACATCAAAATCGGTCCACGCATTACAAAATTATGCCCGGTAATACATCACAAAATAAATGAAAAAAATACTTGTGGAACTTAGAACCTCTTTGTTTTTGGGAAGTCGGTTAAAAATGGTTGGAATAAATATATAGTAGTATACTAAAACAGTAGTAGTATACTAAAACAAGTTTTCACTTGTCTTCTGTAAAAGAAGGATCAGCAGCATTAACTTCAATTCGCGTACACGATTCCACTGCATATATTGTAATGTAAATGGGGTTCTTCGGGCTCGACAGATTCTCTTGATTTCTGGCTACCTGGGGCGTACGCATTTACACGGTTCACTATTTCCGTTTTCGTGGCCTGCCTCGTGCACGTTACAATATTTATATTTAGAATGCAATAAAAGCACTAATTATATGAGCAAACCCAAATTTAAACAACAAATTTTCATCTGTAAACCTTGTGAACGGGCATGCGATGAAAACTAGTCGTGGACTGAAACAAAAGTATTCGAAAAGTGAGATGACACCAAACAATCGCACGGAGTCGTGTCGCGCTCATAAACAAGCCCTTAGTTTCTTACTCGTAGTCTTAAAGCCACGCCACAGTTCCTTTGACGGTCTACTCCATTTATTTTTGAAACAGGAAAAACTTATCTTAAAAAGTTTAAGGGGTAATGCAAAAACATAAATTAACATTGACACTTTAAGCTTTATGAGATTAATTAATTATTCCGTTAGGCACAAATGTCAGTAAAACACTAATTATTTCCCATTTAGATGGGAAAACGAAACTTTGTCAGCGATAGATTTGAAAACTGCTAAAACATTTTAAAATTGCAAATGTTTGTCGACGACTTCAGCATTACAAGTGGTGTGGACGCGTTTCAAACTTCCGAGGAGTTGATGTGGCGCTAAACATGTTCTGTTTTTTTACGTCATCGTTACTTTAATGTGGGCGAGATTGGAACTTTTGTCAGTGACACTGTCGGGCGACAAAAGTTTCTTTGATATGGATCCACCTTAGATAGCTCATATTCGTACATTTATTTGGTTCACTATGCTTCCTTTTATGCCTAGGCTATAACGGTTTTGGTAAGCATTTTTGTTTTTTCGGGTTACGAAAATTCGATAACGTAACTCACGTACTTGTCTATTGTTTCAATTTGCAGGAAATTTGATATATTCAAGGTTTCTTATAGTGTTGGTTGCATTTCTTGTACAATTTTAGAGCTATAGCTGAACATATTGCGTAATAACGGTCGGGGATCTCCGGGACATTATTTTATGTTTTGGATTTCGAAATATTGTTCTAATATAATACAATTGTTATGGTAATTCCATCCAGATGTTGCCCACGAAGCTCCTTCTGCGGAAAATATTTCCAATTAGCCTTCAGCTACTCATTCCTCATCGCCTGTCCTAGTCGTGTGTTTAAGCCTGCCACTGAACCCCGTCTTTCAACAACATTTTTCTTAAATGAGCTGTATTATCTTCCTGACGCATCTGAAAAAACGCGGTCTCGAAAAACACAAAATAGCGAAATTTTAACATCTTCAGCATATAAAAAAGTATGTAGAGGAGAAACAGGAAAGTGAAGGCAATAAGAAGGACCAAGAGAAAGAACAGAAGAGTAAAAGAACTAAAACGTTGTTGAAAACTGTTGTGCTTTGCCCTGCTGAGTAGGAGCGAACATGAGAACACCTAGACTGTCGGTTAACTACTGTCTTTTATTCAGCTCTAACAGTATAGCAAACATGACATGACCTCAATGTCTCCAAAAGCCAGCCCATCTCTTAATCCCGCAAGCGTCTTACACCCACCTCGAGAATCTACATGTTAACCAACGTACCAGTCCCTATTGTTACCTCTTTGTGTGACTTAGTAATAATCTATAATAGCGAACTCAATTTCTGTTCCCACTAGGGTTTGTGAAGCGCTTGTCTAGAGAGTTCTACAATCCTTATATTTCCAAATCTCTCCATATCTCTTTCGGTAGACCTCTCCTTGAATATGCCAGCCAGGTATGGTCACCTACACAAACAAACCACATTAACAGAATTGAATCTCTCCAGCGTAGGTTCATTCGCTTTGCTCTACGTGATATACCGTGGGTAGACAGATTCAACCTTCCACCTTATGAAGACCGTCTGAAACCCCTAAGTAAACGTCGTGATGTTTCCGACATTCTCTTCATTCATCAACTATTAGCTGGTGCCATAGACTGCCCTTCAATCCTGCAATCTTTATCCATCTATACCAATCCTTGCAACCTTAGGTCCACTCCCCTTTTCCGACATGACCGCCATCGCATGAACTACGGTCAACGCGAACCAATTACCAGGATGGTACGAAAAGTCAACGACCTTCTCTCCTTTGACTTCGATCTGAGTAAATCATCCCTTCAAAAAGCCTTATATCTTGATCCCGCCCATCTTGATCGCCTTTCATAATTCTTCTTTCTCCCAGTTTGTATTTACCATAATCATAGCTCATATTGTAGCTTACACTATCTGTTATGACTTATTATTTATTAGTATTATTATTTAGTAGTATTAGTATTATTTTATAGCTTGTATTATTTATTTTTTATTTTTTATTATTATGTTATAGCTTGCATTAAGCTTAAATAAATAAATAAAAAGTAAAAGTAAGTCGCGGCGGACACTGTGTTTGGTCAGCAAGATCTCCTGATCTGAATCCATTAGCCTTTTATCTATGGGTTTATTTAAAAGACCTTGTCTAAGATTCAGAAATAAGATCAGTGGAGCAATTGAGGCAAAAAATCTGTATAGCTTACGAGAAAATCAGAAATAAACGTTGACTTGGTGTCATCAAAATGTCTCTTATTTCAAGAACCACGTAGAACACTTAATTTAAAAATAGCATTTCTCGAGCAGCATAAAAATGTCAATAACTTTTGAATGGCTGTAGATATCGAGTTAATCCTTTTTTTGTTGTAAAGAGCTTCCTATGTGAAGCTTGACAGTAAACTTGATGTTACTCTGCACATTAACTACATTATTTCTAAGAGTAATTCAGTACTGGGTTATGTAAACCGGTGGTCAAGGGAATTTTCTGATCGGAAGACCTTAATTCCCTTGTTCTCTCTTTGGTTAGGCCAATTCTCGAGTATGCATCTCAAGTTTGGTCTCCCTGTTATGCTGTTCATTCTAGAAGCATTGAGTCGGTGCAGCGGAACTTTGTTAGGTTTGCACTAAGAGACCTTTCGTGGAATGATCCACTAAGGCTTCCTCCTGATGCGGATCGCCTCCAGTTGCTCAGCCTCAATATTGTGTTATGCGCCTTCTGAGTCAGAATGGTTAATTCTATAGTTTTTTAACTTTATTTTTTATTAATTAAAGCGATTAAAGAAATTCTCAGGTTTATTTTAAGAGTAAAATATAGACACAAATTTTATTTGTTGTATGTATTTATGTGTCCGAGGCTTCCCCTATACAGAAGTTGGTAATTTTTAACTTCCACGCCGGTGACTTCTGGTGACCTTTAATGCAGTGATGCCAAATCAGGGACTTTGTCACCAGATGTGGTGTTTTCGAATACCTTCCTAGTGACTGGTTTTTTTTCTGCGACACTGTGATTTTGAACCTCTTCTGATGACACTATATGTTCTCCGACTTTTTAACATTTTAACGTAAATATTCGGCATTTCTCATTGTTTCTGACTTTTTATTGTACATATTTGCTGGGTTACCACTTATTTTATTATTTATTTTATTATTAGAGAGAATGGATCTTCTTTAATTAGACCTAAAGTTTCTTTGGGGGCTGCCTTAGCTATATCTGATGGTGATGGGAAAGCCCCACCAGGATTTCTGAGCCTGGTACAGCCGAGGGCCTCACAGTGACAGAGGATGTGTCCCGCTGTCTCTTCCTCTTTCAAGCAGAAGCGATAGGTGTCATCATCATCCAGCCCTTACTTTTCTAGGTGGTAGCACAGGGGGCAGTGACCAGTTAAAAGTCCTGTTATCAGCCTTAAATCTGGTCTGCGGAGAACAACTCTTTCGGTTTTTGTTTTGAGGAGGTTATAAATCTCTTTGCCTGTCTTAACCCTGGGAAATTTGTCCAGTGTGAGTGCTTGAGTTCGTCCTACCATGACCTGATACGCATTGCTAGTCGGCTTTTCGAGTAGCCACAGAATGGCTCGGGTCCAATAAACTGAGAATATGCACCTTTTTTGCTAGATGATCCGCCTTCTCATTGCCTTCAATTCCCTCGTGCCCTGGTACCCAAGCCAGCGTAATGCTATTGCTCTGCTTGGAAGATGGTTAGTGCAGAACCGAGCGATGCCCGTTCTGTCCTCCATCTTGGATCCATCCGTGTACCAAACCAGAGATACCTTCTCAAAGATATGTCTATTATTGAGCCAATAATCTCTGCTCTGAAGGATCAACTTGAATGGTATATCAAAGTTGTGCCTCTTCGGCATGGTATCTGAGATTGAGCTGATCACCGGATCATCCATGAATTCTTCAAGGATTTTCCTGTGACCAGTCCAATTACCTGCTGAGAGGAGATTGGTGCCCATCAGAATTATTGCGCTTAAGGCAGCCTCCTTCCTTAGATCGAGTTACCACTTAATTCAGTTACAACCGGTGTTGCACCACACATTCAAGTGGGCCAATTTAATGCTTTTGTTGCTAAGCTAAACGCATGTGTAAGACAACTCGAACAATTTCCTGTGAAAGTTCATGACTTTTAACGATACTTATTTTCTGTCGCTTACGATAAGAGGATCGCCAACAAAATTAGAACTTTAACACTTTCTAATAGTCCTCTGTTTCTCTTCCCTTTCTTTTTACAAATTGAAACGAAAAAATGACACGACGCTTAAGTACATAAGATCAGCGGTGGATCAAATCGATAGTGCACTTAAGTTCTTAATGAGCACCAATTAAAGGTAAATACGCTTGTGATTGAGGTAAATACAGTCTTTTATTGAGTAGTAGTATTTACATTATATTAAAAGTAATGTTGAAAAAAAATTATTATTGTGTATCTGGTGACGACGACTTGGCAACACTGGCTGCCGTCAAGATTTATATGTCTGCAACCTTCAGAATGGCAAGCCGACACGTTTTTCCTTTCACCACCGACCACTATAAATCATAATAAAATCTATAAATATAATCATAATTTGTCAATTTCTGCATCACGGCAATGAGAAAGACGTTGTTGCAAAAGTACTACAACATACGTACTTTAAGTCCCTAAAAACATATATAACGTTCGTAATGCTGCGAGGATTACGAGAAAATTCTCTCTTCTATATCACTTAAAAACCAATCAACTTTTAGGTTAGACAAGTTATGGGTGCAGCACGAACCACAATCTCCGGAATGATGTACTGCTGTTTTATTATTCCTTACACAACAAGAATACTAAGCCAGCCTCCAGGTTAAGGAATCAGGTATGTGTGCCCATTTAATATTTCACAGGTTAATAAATAATTCATTCATTCCGTTATCCGATACTCCCTAAAACTGACTGTAAAGGATGTTTGCTTTTCCACATTCAATGAATTTTTATTATTTTAGCAAGTTTAAATCGAATTACACTCGATCCCTGGAAATTAAACGATACAGGAAAAGTTCAAGTGAAGCCAAAAATATTTCCCAAAACTCTCAATTTAAAAAGATTTTCGTCGATTCAATGAATTGTACCAGCCACAGGGAATACAAACATTGATTTAGTTTGGTATGATCCTGCAAGGTAAAAGCACGCAAAAGTTAAATCAGCCTGCCTGGTTTGTTGGGACTACATACAGAACTGCTACAACTCTGTGGGGTACTCGTAAACCCAATTTAATACCCATTAGGCCACGAATCCATGTACTTTTTCTTGAACTTATTTTACAGATTTTAAACATAATTGCTCTGCCACAATGTTCTTTTTGAACTCTTTTATTAAGGAGAATGGGATTGCGGAGCAGTCTGCCATTCCCAATTACGCCATTGACCCTTAGTTGTGTAGCTCAAAATGAAACACTTTGTCTAATACTGTGTAGACAGTGCGGTGCGAAAATACCACTTAAGGGATCTTTGCAGACCTTTATTAGCCCCAATCGGGTTAACCATTAATAACAGGGCCTTAAAATCTCACAAAAGGGAATTTAGCATTGCTTTATTTATCGTTACCAACTGAACCCTCTCGACCTTTTTTCTGTCGGTTCCCATTTTTACATCATTTCATCCATTATCATTTTCACACCAGAAAAGTTAGTTCTTTCTTCCTCCCGCTTGCCGCATTAAGGATATTAAACGTGAAACGTTGCTCCCACTCTTTTCACGCACCACCGCTCGGCGAAGGACTTGTAAAAAAGTTGAGAAACTCCAGTAATCCCCAAGTAAAGGAATGTATGGTGTTAAAAAAGTAAATTTTTTGTCCTTCTTTACTGAACTTTGCTCGCTCACGTCATAGTTCTGACGTAATATTAAGTCTATTTATGGGACAAAGTTATTTGCTGTAAGCACACTTGATTAGTTTTTACCAAAGTATTGGATGGTGATGACAACAGCGTTCCTGGTATAGGTATGTCGTAGTACATGTATCCTTAACATATGCGATCGTTGCTACTTGGTTATCAACGCATCGATAGTATGCTTGGCACATGGCCATAATAAAATCAAAATATGCTTATGGTGTTATAGGTACTCCAGAGCAAGAATCTCATGAATATTTCAGATGGAATCGTTTGACCGAATCATTGCAGCTACTCAGCTCGTCATTAGGGACTATGTGTGCCAATGAAATCAAGCGAAATAGCGAAAATATCGTAATCCATTCTTAATGCATCCATTTCAGTGATATACTCTTGTGCTTATATAAAATCAAAATTCTCTTTCAAGGAGCATTTTTTATGGAGTCATATTTTACTGGAAGGAGACTGAAATAATGGAAATTGCGAATTTAGGATATAGATTGAATTAAGTTTGGAAAGTAGATGCAAATGGAATTATTGGGAGTTCAAATTCAGACTTTCTTCTTTGTCAGGATTTTGTGACATTTAAGCTCAGTCCTTATAGAAATTTAAATAAGGTCATCATAAGAACATGCTTCCGTAAATTTCGACTGAAAAGATTTTGCGATTATCAAATTATCCTGTGAAGGCATTGAATTTAGAAAAGGAAGTCAATTTCTTGAAAATTTTACATTATTTCCTTTATACATTTCATTCAATTAGTTAGGTGCTACAAAAAGAAAGAATTTAAATGAACTTATTTAAGGACCCGTAGTGAAATTGTTAAAATTAGGAGGCTTATAATAAATATTCAATGCGTGACGGAATAAAAAAACTTTAGCCGACTTAAAAGAATGCGCTAAAAGGCAAAAATTAATATTTATTGTTATGGTTAAAGACATTTTACATTTTTGGAATATATGTCCTAATTTTGGATCAGGCCACAGTTCATTTGAAGTCACTTGCGACGGGAGTTACGGAGCGTTATTTCAAACAGGCTGTTTAAGAGAGGATTCCAGGTCGTCTACTACTGGACTCTCGACTTGGGCTGATTGCATTGATATTAAGCCGTGCCATGTTCTGCGGCTCGTTAAGAGTATCACCGCTTCACTTTCATCAGACTTGTCTCTGATTGCTGATAGTATCGGCATTATTTCTTTGAATTGGGCCGGATGGCGATAGTTTACTGACGATTTAAAAATTTAAAAATTTAAACAATGTCAATATAATGATTGATAAACTTTTTTAAACCACTGGTTTGAACTTTCGCAATCCGGCCCAATTCAAAGAAACAATGCCGATACTATTAGCAATCAGAGACAAGTCTGATGAAAGTGAAGCGGTGATACTCTTAACGAGCCGCAGAACATGGCACGGCTTAATAGCAATGCAATCAGCGCAAGTCGAGAGTCCAGTTCTAAATTTGCAGGCATGGATGCCTCTTTCGGCGACCTTCGTACGATACTCATTGACTGTACTTTTTGTCACTTTCCTTCAACGCCACCGCACCAGCCATCTTTCCCATCATTGAAGACTCCGACGCCTCTGATATAAAAAGTACGATCCACCATTGCTAAAAGGAGAAAAAAAATGCCTAGGGTGGGGGGAGGGGCAGTCTAACTGCGGAAGCCGAGGACCGATTTTGATAATTCTTTCTCTTTTGGATAGAGTATGTTCCTTGGTTGATACCACGAGAAAAGACATGTTGGTGGGGTTGGGATGGGGGGTAAAACCTAACTTTGTAACGCGTGGACCGATTTGGATGGTTGTTTTACTGTTATGCAAAGTATGATCCACTTGCAAATAGGAGAAAAAATTTTGGCAAGGGCGGGGGAGGGGGGGGGGGGGATAGTCTAACTTCGTAACGCGAGGATCGATTTGGATAATTCTTTTTCTGTTGGGTAGAGTGTTACCTGGTTGATACCACGAGAAAAAATATGTTGGTGAGTTGGGGGTGGGGGTGGAACCTAACTTTTTAACGCGTGGACCGATTTGGATGGTTCTTTTGCTGTTGTATAGAATGTGATCCCGCATTGCTAATAGGAGAATAATTTGGCCCTAAGGTGGTGGGTGGAGGAAGGTGAGGGGTAGTCTAACTTCGTAACGCTTGCACCGATTTCGATGGTTCTTCTTTTTATGTGTAGAATGTGTTGCCTGATACGAAGGCAAAAATTTATAAGTTGGGTGGTGTGCGGAGGGGGCGTTACACTATTTCTTAATTAACACACCTATTTGGAAGATTTCCTTTTGCTGTGTGTTATATGATCCCCCATCGCTACTCTGTTTAAAAATATTGACCTAGGGTTGGGGGAAGAGTAATCTCAATTTCTAACGCGTGGACTGGATAATTCTGAATGTATAGATACTCTATGCATCTATCTATTGTATTGATCTCTATGCATCTCTATCTGCTTGTATTCTGACAAAAATTTTGGCTTATGGTGAGATTTTGATTCGGTTGTGCAGAATACGTTTCCTGATTGGCAAATGATACAATTTTGTACCTAGGGTGACTACAATGATTCTCTGACTACGATAATTCTCTCTTGCTGTATAGCGTAGGCTGGCGCACTAGGGTCATGTTAAGAATTTTCTAAGCTGAGGGAACTGAAGGGTGGCAGTGACTAATTTCGTATTATGTTGCCGGATTTAGATAATTTGGTTAGTGCACTACCTCTGCAACTTTTGAAATTGCTTTATTCGTACGAGCCGTATATATGTAGTATATATGAAAACACTAAAAAGTAAAAAATAAAATAGTTTTTAAAAAAAATTTGAAAAGACTTCACAAAAAGCGCTAAAAACCATAAAATAATTTTTCATCTTATATCTTTTACGACATTTTGAAGTCGGTGCAAATTAAACAAACAAAAACACTTTCCAACCACAATTGAAGATAATATATGTACCTGAACGTTACAGCTCACGGGATCACAAGGAAGGACGAGTAAATACTTTTGTTGTAGTTGTTTGGTTTGTTTACTTTGCTTTACTTTCATTTATGATGTATTAATTCCGGACCGCTCCCTGAGGAATCATGAATTATTTCAGGTAACTTTTCATCGCGCTAATTAGGGGTTAAATGTGCCAATCAGATCGATGTTGCGACTCTTTAATTTTTTTTTTGATCGCATTGATTTTCGTCTATCGCAAAATCATGCGAGAAGTCAGCTTTTTCCAGGTTTTTTTTTTAATTTTATATTTTCGTATCTTGTAACATATTGTGGTAATCAGTACCTTCATGAAATTTTTGTTAAATTAATAAATAACTCAACGCGAAAGGTTTACTTTCTCACTGCAAACATTTATTAATATTCATTTTCACATAATTACGTAATTGATTACAATTGTCTGCTTCCTGGGTACAGATTTTCTTAAAAAGATACAAAGATGTCGATATATGTATTTTTTTTACCAGATAACTGATTTTTCGAAACCATTTTCAAAGAAAACACTTGTTTTGTTTAATAAATTATTATTATTTACGCTTTTCGACGCATTTTGCCTTGTAATGGCATCATCAGTATGTACGCGTCGATTAGCTTAAATAATAATAATTTATTATTTGAAACAAAAAAAAGTGTTTTCTTTAAAAATGGTAAGTAAAATATTCCAACAAGTGCCCTCAAGTAAATCGTTGATTTTTCAAATTTACTACGGTCCCAACCAGCGCTGTTCATCGGGGATCTAGTGTTCTATTTCGTAAATATTTTTTATCTAAATCGTTGAAATTATTTAATATTAAATTGAACAACGTATACTACGATAGGGGATATTTTGTAAAGGAGCGTATTAAAGCTTATCGGAAAATATATTGCGGTCGATTTCGTAGGTAACGTAAATTGAATTACAAAATTGTTTTCATAATTTCAAAACCATATAAAGTAGCTGAAATCCCGAGAGTAAATTTTCAAAACGTTTCACCACTGAACTGTACGCCTGCAGGGATGTACATAGGTACATATATGTACTTACCATCGCTTGAATCAATTCCATTAATATTCACCAACACCGGAGGGGTCTGCAACATTTTGGTATCGGTAATGCGACTCAATTCTCTTCGGGGGTTTTGTTCTTATGGAACAATGTTCCTAATTTAGTATTCAAATTTAAACCACGGTTATACATAATTTTTTTTCTGATAAAATCGAACACTTCAAGAAAGCATATAAAACTTGGCTCGCGGTGTAGCAAGTAAAATTGATTTTCTAAATTACACGAATATTTGAAATGTTATGGATAAACATTTCATCTCTACAACTGGAATTTTGCACATATAATTGAACACAATATGTTACAGTGCTCAGAATGTATATGAAATGTACTTACTTGTTCAATTGAAAATTATTTGAAAGGCGGAAATTATCGATTTTTATACTTGCAATTCGACGTAAATACCTACAAATGTATATTGTTACATTCCGCTTACAATATCCAGACATACTCTTCATTTCATTTTCCCGAGGTACGACTAATGTGGGAGGAAACATTATAAAAGCTCGAACTTTGATATTTCCCTTTGCAAGATAACAACTCCGTATAAGTAATTGTAACCAAGCTAAAATATTACCCGAGTGAATAACTTCATACCAATAAGCCGACTAGTGTTGCTATTTCTATAACAGTTTAATAAAACGAGAATTCATAGGGAATAGGGGATCGTGTTACCACATTTAATTAGTGACAAAATGTTTCTTCGCGTAAAATAACACTTACCGTACTTGTTGTATTGATAAAGATGCTAAGACTGGGCACCCTCTTCTCTGGGACGCGCAAGTCCTATAATTTGCGACCTACATTTATATTGATGGCGCTTTCTTCAATTTGCTTTCACAATCATACATTAGGCAAATGAGTATCATTTTTCGTGCGCCAAGATTTGACCATTGATTCTTGTAGAACTCAATGAGATAAGGAAAAAGAGAGAGATAAAGAAATTCGATATTATCGGTTAGTTTTTCAGATATCGAGAGTCGAAGTTCAAACTACCGACAATAATACGATAATCGAAATGATTGAATGTAAAAACTGGTTCAATTATCTTGCACAACTAAAGCAAAAAATAAAGAACAAAAAATTTCAATATATCGCTTAGTTTCCAATATATCTGCAGTTAAAGTTTTAAAATCGATTAAAATATCATAAAAATGCGGTAATCGAAATGATTCAATATAAGAGTCGATTCTCGTATTCTTTTCATTGGTGAATTTGACTTTTTTAGAAATAAATCGATATCTCGTAAATTATATGACAATACAATTTTTTTAAAAGACTTCCCAAAAACAACGAGGTTCTACATAAGTTCGACGTGTATTTTTTTTATGTCTCACCGAGCATAACTTCGTAACGCGTATACCGATTTGGATAATTATTTTTCTGTTGGGTAGAATATATTCCCTGGTTGATACCACGAGAAAAAAACTCTTCGTGGAATGGGGGTTATGGTGGGAAGGGTGTGGGATGGGGTGGGGTGGCATCTTACTTTGTTACGCGTGGACCGATTTGGATGGTTCTTTTGCTGTTGTATAGCGTGTGATCCTCCATTGTTAATAGGAAGGGTAACGCGTGGACCCATTTCGATGGTTCTTCTTTTGATGTGTAGAATATGTTGCCCCACTGATACGATGACAAATATTACTAAGTTGAGTAATGTGTGGAGGGGGCGTTACACAATTGCTTAATTCACTTGTGGTGGGGGGGGGGGGGGGGGCGTTATTATTCTGAATGCATGGAGTATGTAGTTGTATTTTGACAAAAATTGTGGCTTATGGTGAAAGTTAGGCGCCGCCCAGCTTCATAAGGTATAGACCGATTTCGATTCGGTTGTGCAGAATACTTTTAATGATTAATAAATGATAACAATTTTGTGCTTGTAACTTTTGAAATTGCTTTGTTCGTACAAGCAGCATTCTTCGGATCGTATATATGAAGACACTAAAAAGTAAAATAAAAACTAAGATAGTCTTAAAAAATGTTTACCAACTTCACAAAAAGCGCTAAAAATCATAAAATAATTTTTAATTTTATATCTATTACGACATTTTGAAGTCGGTGCAAATTAAACAAACATACAACTACACATCCACAATTGAAGATAATATATAAAACTACCTCAACGTGTCAACTCACGGAATCATGAAGATGAGGGATTAAATACTTTTTTTGTAGTTGTTTGGTTTGCACCGACTTCAAAATTTGGTAATAGATATAAAATTAAAAATTATTTTATGTGCTTTTTGTGAAGTGGGTTAAATTTTTTGTTTAAACTATTTTATTTTATTATGTCACTATATATTTTCTACTAATTGGATATTAAATTCTCTGTAACTCTGAGGAATACCAGAATGACTACTTTGATAGCATTTAAAAAGACAGATCGACAGAATTTTTTGGTAAAATTTCGATATCACAAAAATTTAACTAGATATAGGTTTTCGATCAGAAAATGTTCTCGATATCTCGAAAACTAAGCAAAATATCGAGATCTTTGATTATATTGCTTATCTCAACGAGCTCTACAAGAAAATCGAGACCGTTCTTACATTCAATCATCATTTCGATTATCGTATTTTGATGAATTTTTAGAAATTTGACACTTCAAATTTTGAAAACCAAGCGATACACTGAAATCTTTTACTGTTTTGTCGTTTATCTCATAGGTCTACAGAGGTCTACAGAGCGGTCTTCCATACACCTGGTTTTAAATTTCCCTTGTTATTATATCTTAAACACAATTGTAATGTAGGTTGGGCTTTGCGGCCTCGGCAGATTTAGTTTAGAGTATGACACTTATTTTTAATCACAATTTCACAATTTCCTTTAAAAATTTCTTCACAATATAACATTTAACTTTACTTATCGCAACTAAATCTTCATAGTATTAATCATAATTGAACTCACTGGCTGCTACTCAAAACTAGAGGCAGAGCTTTAGTGTGTAAAATTTTTATCCGTGAATGATGCTACTCCAGAAATTTAAAAACTACTGCGGTTATTTACTTTTGACACAAGAGCCTACCACAAAAGGGAGGAGAGGTGTGGTCAAAGTTTTCACATAAATTACTGCCTTTGATCTGTCCATTTTCAGCACTTTCTTTCGACAATTAATCCGCTTTTTCGAGGAATGGAATGTTTCCTTGTTCAGGTACCCAGCAAAGGGTCACCTGCCTAGGTACTATGGTTTAAATACCCAGATAAAACGAAAAAATATCTTGTGTCTCGGTCTTCTAACCCGGAGGTCCCAGGTTCGCATCCCACTGGCGGCAACCTATGGTTGTTTTCTGCTGACAACAGATTACGTTAAAAATGGAATCCACCTTAAATTATAGGTCTACTGGCAATCAATTTTTTTCAATTTTTTCATTTTTTTTTTATTTATTTCGGTAATTGTACATAAGAATCATTTCAATCCTTTTATTCGTACTAAAAATTATGGGTTAGATGAATTTATTGTAACAAAAACTATATAATGAAAAGAGTTGAGACAAAAATAATAATAGGAAATATAATAAAAATATAAAAGAAGCTACTTATATTTGAAAATAAGCCAACCAATAAAAAATAAAATTTATTTACAGAGTTAATAACTAGAATACAGAAGTAATCGAGAGCTCACCCCCACGCCATCATACACTACCTAAAGAGTCGGAATACTAAAAATTGAACCAGAAAAAGACTATTTTTAAATAAAATGTCAAATTAATGAGGAATTAAGAAGTTTTTTGAACTTACTGACCGAACCAGTGCTCTGAATATTTGTAGACAAATTATTCCAAGCACGTACAGCACGAACGAAGTAAGAGTCCTCCTGAACAGATTATTGAAAGCTAGGAACTAGCAAATTATTATATCGTAGAGAATTTAAAAAACTTTATTTGCTAAATAAATACAATGGTTTACCAGTATATATTATTCTATGGAGCGAAATGAGCATTTAAATAAGCAATAAAAACTGATTTAGCGAACAACCTAATACTGAGTTCCGATAAGTTGAGATATGGTCAAACCTTCTGAGGCCATAGATAAATCTAATACAATCATTGAACGCTACGTTCAATCTTCTAGAACATACAGAGTCTAAATGAGGAAATAGTAGATTGCCTTGAACGAAATACGGAAGAAGGAGTGATCTTTCGAGAATCATCCGGCTGTAAATTGGAAAGGCGACGTAGCCCTCCATATATTTTACCGATCATACTACTGATGTGATCGCAGCATTTCATTTTGGAATTTAGGTAAACACCTAAATTTTTGACACGCTCAGAGAAGGGAATTGAAATACCATTAAGTGTAATAGTGGGAAGATCAAGACTCGTGATATCATTACGATAAAAGCAAATACACTGAGACTTTAGTGGATTTAGTAATAAGTTATTTTCGGCAGCCCATGAAGAGATCCTCGCTAAGTCTGATCTGAGTTAACCCGATCAATACAATCCTCCGATAGGCCAATGGGTCTACTAAGGTAAAGCTGCACATCGCCGGCACACAGGTGAATATAACAATCTTCAATCGCTTCAGGCAGATCATTTATATATAGGCTAAATAATAGAGGACCCAAGATAAAGCCCTGTGGCACTCCGCAACTAAGAGGAAGCATGCCAGAGAAAACGTCATCAGCCTTTAACTCCTGGAATCTATCAGATAAAAAACTACGCGTGAGCGAAACAGATGAGGACGAAAAATTAAAATTGGATTCCAACTTAGCAAGGAGCTTAGAGTGGTCTACAGAATCGAACGCCTTTGAAAAATCAATTAAAGATAAGACGTCCAAATGGTTCTCATAAAGGGACTTCCGAATATTGGACGTAACGTCGATCAGTGCCGTCTTACAACTATGTGACTTACGAAAACCTGACTGGAAGGGACTTATTAAGCTATACTCATCCAAAAATTTAACTTATTGTTGAAACATTAATTTTTCTAATAATTTAGCTAGAGGTAGTCAGGCACGAATTATAAATATGCAGATGCGAATTTAAAAACCACGGTAGTAGGATTTTTACAAACCTGGCAGGTATTCCATCAGGACCTATAGCATTGGATTTAATTAAGTTAATTGCACAGATGAGTTCCATTACATCAACACATCTGTAGGAGAAAGACAGATTGTTTGGCAGCTGTCTAGCAGAATTCGATGTGAGGCCCGTTGTCACATTTGTAACTGAATTGGAATGTACAGATGAAAAGTAAGAGTTTAATAAATCAGGATGAAGATTACACCGGAGTTTATCATCACCATACACACCAGTCCTCCGCAAATTCGACCATAAGTTTTTTGCGGGTAAATCTGAAGAGAATTTAGCAGCAAAATATCGCCTTATTGCAGTACGAATTTTAGAGTTAACTTTATTTCGTATAGCCTTGAAATGGTAACGACTTTCGCTGGTTCTTACACGTAGAAATCTTCTTTATAAAAAGTCACGTTCAACTATAAGTGATCTTATTTCATTTGTAAACCACGCGCAGCCATCAAATCTAATATTATGGGTGCGAAGTGGGGCATACCGGTCATGTAAATGATATAAAATATCATACAAGACATTTTTTAAAAGAAACACTTCTTGTTTTTTCCACAACGTATAATTTATTCAAATATAACCGCCAACGCGTTTCGTCTTCCTAAGACTAAGGGCTTCAATCGTACTGAGAAACTGAGTTTATTTTTACAGTCCACTAATCGACTACAATCTACCAATACTATCAAATTTAATAATATTTGAATTTAAAAAAGGACTGTTATTTTTAAAATCTAACTGGTCATTTACCAAAAAATAGCCATCGTCTCTTGCTTTTTTGATTTCAAACGTTTCGTATCTATTTAATAATTTCTTGTCCGATAAATAATGCAAAAGTTCGATGTTTTCTGGGTCAGGTTTGTGTCCCGTCATGTTCAAATGTTTAGAGAAACCAGAGTTTGGGTCAGAAGACTTTGAATTATTAATGTGTTCCTTATATCTTTGGCGTATAGATCTTTTGGTTTGTCCAATGTAGACTGCATCACAATCCGCACAATTTAACCTATACACGCCACATTTGTCTATTTTATTGATATCGGGCTTCAGTTTATTATTGACTAACATATTTTTTAAAGTCTTGTTATTGAAAAAAGCTGGTTTTATATTTTTTTCCTTAAATAATTTACTTAAATTTTTGGATATATCTCCAAGGTATGGGATCTTTCTCCACTTCCTTACATCGTGCTCTGAGTTGGATTTGATATCTGCTGAAGGATAAATTGTCTTTATAGTTTTTTTGTACTGTTTCTGTGACAATAATTTATAGATGGTCCTATCATTATACCCATTATTCTTGGCTATAAGTTTTATTGTTCCTAATTCCTTTTTAAAATTAGTTTGGCTTAAAGGTATCTCTAGTAGCCTATCTATCATGGAATGGAAGGAGCACATTTTAATATTCCACGGATGTAAGGATGATCTTGGGATTATTGCATCGGAATATGTATCTTTCCTGTAAATATTAAAATCAAGTTTTCCGTCTATTACAGATATCGTCAGGTCTAAAAAGTTTATAGACTGGTTGCCTAATTCTATTGTAAACTGTATGTTGCTGTCAATTTTATTTAAAGTATTTTTAAGGAAGTTGTTTAGCTGCCTCTCTGTCCCAGTCCAGATGCAGAATACGTCATCGACGTACCGGACCCAAGTTAAGATATAATTAGTAAGAGAATTATTACTTTTGAAGAAGATATTCTCAATATGGTTCATAAAAAATTCTGCTAAAAATGGAGAAAGGGCAGATCCCATAGCTAGCCCATCTTTTTGTATATAAATTTTATTGTCAAACATGAAATAGTTTTGATCTAAACATATATTAATAAGATTTATTAACTGTGCGGATTGTGATTTGTCATTAAGTTTTGTTTTAATTGTATCGCCTAGTATTTTTTTAATTTATTAACCGGAACGGAAGGAAAAGGATTACAAACATCGAACGATACTAGTTTCGCATTCCTTGGCAATTGGAGACCTTGAATTCTCTTGACTAGCTCTTTAGTGTTTTTAATGGAATATTTTGAGTCAAAGTTGATTAAAGCCGGCAAAAGATCATTGAGTTTTTTGCAAAGCTTTTGTGCGGGAGCGTTAAAAGATGATGATACAGGGCGAACAGGCACGGTAACTTTGTGTATCTTAGGAAGACCATAAAGTAAAGGAATAGACGGATGGCCATATTTTAGCAAAAACATTTCTTTCCTGTCTAAAATTTTGTCTGAATTGTTAATAGCTTCTTTTACTAATCTACTGAATTTGTTAGTTGTATCGAACCTAATTTCTTTTAAATTCATTAAGTTTAAACAGTCTGTCATTTTTTCAATATATGAACTCTTTTCTAAAATTGTAATAGAATTGCCCTTGTCTGCTTTACATAAAATTAAATTATTCTTATCTAATTTTTCTTTAATTTCTCTTATTAATCTATCAGATGTTTTCCTATTGCTTACGTTTTTGATGCCTGACTTAATTACAGCTGAACAGTTAGATTTAATTTCATCGTCTTCCAAGGCCAAGTAGAATTTCAGTTTAGTATCCATCAATGTGAATAAATAAAGTTGGTCCCAAGATAAAGATTCACATTCATCACCAAGCGATGATAAATCTATATCGTTGTAGTTTCTGAAGAAAAAACATAAAAAAAAAAACAAAAAACAAAAAAATCTACATGTCAAACTTATAACCTCTTTGTTTTTGGGAAGTCGGTTAAAAATATTAATAATTTAATAAAAAAAATGGTCATTAAAATGTTCTAGATGCTATGGTGCTATTTCTATATCTGCATATTGAAATAGAATAGTGTTTCTTCTAAACTACCTAAATATTTTTTCAATATGTTATTCACTTTTTCGAAAGCCTGCTCAATTGCGCTCTGGGCTTTGTCTTGCATTGTCATTTTGGAATCTTGTTCTGCATCCATATTTTGCACAATAAGTTGTTGAACTTCTCTTGGCGTTAAGTGTCTTAGCTCAGTTTCCTCTCTTGATAGAAAGGATGCAATTGCAGATGGCGACGGCAAGTACTAATGACGCTAGATTGGTACCACATACGGGCCCCCGCGAAAGGAATTTCGGTCACGGGACTAACCGTTAACGGGCCCATATACAATCGAATTAGTGACTTTATTACACTTTTTCGATCGTCAAACATTTTTTTTATATATGGGGTTCCGCCCATCACCCCCTCCCTCTCGGCGGCCCTGAATAAATTACAATAAACAAGAAGGAAGTGGGCTGGGGTTCTGTTAAAAATATTTGTAAGATTATTTATGCGGTTGTTTTTTCATATGAATTAATCTGACTTGCATATAAAATTTGTTCCTAGATTCAGCAGCTTTCCTAAAATATTCAATTGGGAGCAAACAGAATATTAAAGAATTTTTCTTGAATGAACGAGCAGTTTATAAACAGTGGCTCAGATTTGCTACCAAAGATATTTCACTATGAACAGATGTGCTGGTTTATAACAAAAGGCTGCTAATTTTTCAAAGTTTGAAGAATATTGAAAACACAAGCAAATTAATGTAATTTTAAAATCGTGAATTAATTTAACATCTACATAAGTTTTCTCAGCGAATTTATCTTCTTGATTAAATTCACAACACCTACTGTTCCCGTCGTTCGTACTCCCAATTTCCTATCCTTTTGGCTGGCAGACTTATAGCCAAATCTTCTCCCAGAAAAGCTTTGGTATTTTATTTTTCCTTGCATTGCATTTTTTTTTCTTATTTTCTTCCCTTCTTATTTGCCATTGCTTAATTTCAGTTCTATAAGCGTACATACAAATTGCATACAATGCACTCGAAAATCGAATCCAGCAAAGAAGAAAGCTTATTCCACTGCAAAGTTTTCTCTTTTTCTTTCATCTAAAATCCTTTATATTCATGAATTTTATTGCGGTATCCCTACAAATGAGACATGTTTAAGTGGAATTTGTACTGGTTACTATATTTAACACCATAATTTAGATTGCAGTTTTAAAGTTTGTTTTCAGCTATTTGTATTTCAAAAGGTTGCAGAGCGTTCACTTCTTTTTGTCCTTTATCGTCATTACCTACTCTAAGATAACTACATAAGAGGTGTCGTCTTGGTTTTGTGTGTTTTTTTTCGGTTCGAAGAATTTTTGTTTATTTTTTTATATAAAGTTTAATACTGTCAAAAGTCAGGGAATGTCCTGTGACGCCAAAGCACATCGTTGGCAGGAATGGAATTAAAGGCTCTTAAGATGCAGGAAAACAGAAGATCATAACTGTTTCACATTCGTGCTGTTATGCTTAGAAAACAATCCCCAAAATGTTATAGTGTGACCAAATTTGACCTCGAGGGTATAAGAGTGGGAGTGTCTTGAAGCTCTTGGTTCACGCGTTGTAATGTGCCTACAAGGGATGAAGCTAGAAAATTTCATTAAAACAATGGTCGCGGAAATAGGGATAACAGAATGAGAGACAACCGACATTCCGTCAATTCTCCAGATTTTCAATGCTCCTAGAGCCTGTGGGATCGCCAATATGACAATATGCTTTATATTCTTCCTTTGAGCTTTGACTAACCTGCCCAGACATGGAAATTATATTCGACCCTAAGACTGATATGGGACTCCACCCGATTCGAGACAACAGGTGCAAGTGGACCTTCACTTTAAAGTGGATTCCGAACCACTGACATTTCTCTGCAAACCGAATGACCTTTTAATCATCATCTTTTCTAAGCATAAAACTATCAGGAGTCGCCGTCGGTGGGATTTGAAACTGGGACTTCCGGATTATTATGCGGACACTGACACATTATCATTTACTCCACCGCGTTTTGTGATACTCACCCACACCCCACACCCACACAGGGACTAAGCAAACACTTTACACGCTAGATAATTTGAATATTTTTACAATTTTATTGTTGAGGGCAATGTAATTTTTGAGCAATGGGGGCTCTCATTAACCGACTTCCCAAAAACAAAGAGGATCTAAGTTCCAGTGTATTTTTTTTTATGTCTGACCGGGAATAACTTCGCGTCGATCGATTTTGATGATTATTTTTTTGTTGGGTAGAGTATGTTCAACGATTGGTACCATGTCAAAAAAAATTTTGGTCGGATGGGGGTGGGGGTTGGGGTGAAACCTAACTTTTTAACGCGTGGACCGATTCGGATGGTTCTTTTTTTTGTTGTACACAGTATGATCCCCCATTGCTAATAGGAGAAAAGAATTTGGCCTAGGGTGGGGGAGAGGTAGTCTAACTTCGTAACGCGTGGACCGATTTGAATAATTCTTTTTCTGTTGGGTAGAGTATGTTGCCTGGTTAATACCACGAGAAAAAAATTTTGGTGGGATAGGGGTGGAACCTAACTTTTTAACGCGTGGACCGATTTGGATTGTCTTGCTGTTGCATAGAGTGTGGTCTTCCATTGTGAATAGGAGAATAATTTCGTCCTATGGTGAGGGTGGGGGAGGGGTAGTCTAACTTCGTAACGCGTAGACCGATTTCGATGATTCTTTTTCTGTTGGGCAGAATATGTTCTTTGATTGATACCACGAGAAAAAACATTTTAGTGGGATGGAGGTGGGGTAGTTGGTTGAACCTAACATTTTAACGCGTGGTCCGATTTGGATGGTTATTTTTACGTTGTGTAGAGTAGAAGACACTAAAAAGTGAAAAATATAATAGTTTTTAAAAAAAAAAGTTGAACCGACTTCACAAAAAGCGTCAAAAAGCATAAAATAATTTTTAATTTTATATCTATTACGACATTTTGAAGTCGGTGCAAATTAAACAAATAAAACAACTACAGAACCACATTTAAAGATAGTACATAATGTCTGAACGTTTCAGCTCACGGGATCATAAGAAAGGGCGATTAAATACTGTTGTTGTAGTCGTTTGGTTTGTGCACCGCACCGGCTTCAAAATGTCGTACCTTCTTTTTAAACTATTTTATTTTTAAAATATATTTGATCATTTAATAATATTTTATTTAATATAATAATAGTCTTATTTTAAGTGAGAATGAGTGTGCTCTTGTAAACTCTGACTTAGACGCCTTGCATAATTGGTGTTCTACAAACTTCCTTCCTATAAATATTATCAAGTTCATCAATATAAATATCATATTATATAAATATTATTATCAGAACCAAATGGTATCTCTGGATTAAGAAATCCTGTGTACTTTAAGTATACAATATATGGTATCTCTCTGAATAAACTTGCCTAACCAAAGACTTAGGGGTCGCGCTGACCATAAACTTTTCATTCGAGGATCATATCAACACTATTGTAAATAAAGCTAATTCCCCTCTGGTCTTCGTTAAGCAGTTTGATGACTCATATATAATGAAACTCCTTTATTTTACGATCGTTAGACCAGTTTTAGAATGCGCTAGTTTGGTCTCCTTTCTATGCGATTCATATTAATTGCATTGAGACTGTCCAGTGTAGATTCGCTCGATTCACCTTTCATGGCCTTCCCTAGACTGATCCTCTTCAGCTGCCTCCGTACGCAAGCCCATTTCATTAGAGTCCTTCGAAAGCAGACGCGACAACTCCAGAATTGCTTTTGCCTTCTGGTTCCCCTGAACTACTGGGGGCTCTGAATTTATCGATTCCTCCTCGCTCTTTGAGGAACCAAAGCTTTCTGCATTTTCCTCACTACCGCACACATTCTTTTCGAATGTACGAGCCTATTACATCTCTACGTATCTTTAATAACTGTTTTGAGTTTATTGATTTTCACTTATCGAGGTCTCAACTGAAGAATCAGCTTTGTTAGGGTTACTTATATCTGCTTTTTATTGTAATAATGCATTGTTATTCTTGTTGTGGTAATCAGAATTTGATGAATTATAATAAATAAATAAATTAAAATGTATTCATAGGGAGCGCAAAATCAAATGCAGTGTTATACTTCTTTCGAATATAAATAAAAGATACTCATTATTATGAAATACATATTGCAATATTTGACTCTTTACATGTCTGAAACAATTCAAATGAATATTTTGTGATAAATATCTTATTATATGAAATCATTTGGATCTCAGCTCGATTAAAAGTTTGCGGTCCTCGAAACGGGCGAAAACCCAATAATTTTTTGGGAGACTCTTTCTAATAACAAATAATTATTTGAAATTCGAATAAAAAGCACCAAATAACAGATAATTATTTGCGAATAATTCATCCAATAACGAATAATTATCTGATTATCGAATAACGCACGATCGAATAACAAATAATTATTTGAAATTCGAATAAAAAGCACCAAATAACAAATAATTATTTGCGAATAACTTAAAATATATTAAAAATCGAATAAAAATTTATTCGACTAAATTTTTATTCGATTTTTAAAAAAAATCGTTATTTGATTGAAAATTTATTCGAATTATGCCCACCAATGAATCAAACTAGTCGAAGTATTGAAATTAAACTAGCTCAAATATTGAAACAAACTCATCCAAAATTTTCAACTCAAACTAGATGAGTTGGAATAGTTTCAGTTGAAAATTTGGGCTAGTTTAATTTCAATACTTCGACTAGTTCGATTTGAAATTTTGGACCAGGTTGAAATGGAAGCAGACCACTTGGAATTTAAACCGACTGTTCTAACTTGAAAGGCGACCAGCGTGATTTGGAAATGGTCTAGTTTGATCTTAAAAAGGTAGGTATATATTTATAAATTTTCGACCAAATATATGTAAATCTGTTATTAGATGACCAATCTAGTACAAGAATGTTTTGTTACAGTATTGTCAACGAGGTCATCCACGCCTTTTGCAAACAATACATACTATCTGGATTAGAAGCATAGTTCTACTAAATTCCGTTTGCAATTCCAAATTTATGAACGATCCTTTTAATCAACACTTTCTAATAACAAAAACTTTAAATAATAAACACAATATTCGACACAAATACGAAAAAAATTCAAAAAATTATTTTATTATCATATTTCACTTCATACTCAATGAAATATTAAAGAGGACTTAATGTCGAAACACTCGATGAAAACGAACCTTTGTTGTCAGACAGAGTGTTATCATATAAGCAAAACATTGTTTGCGATGAGCAGGGATCATGTGAGCACTCGAATGAATATTTTGCAATCTGCAAAACTCTTTTATCATATTTGGTGTCTTGCCTAGTGATGCCTCCGAATCCGATACCGAACAAATCCAAAGTCAAATGGGAACAATAAAATTTTTATGAAGATGAATTTGATTATCATGCAAGTGACATTAAAATGTTTGCAAAGTGCAATAAAGTGAGATCTGAAAATGTATTCAGGGGAATCCTCAAATCGCGAGGTGATTTTTATCGTGAACATAAAAGGATATTTTGAGCACTATGACGCTTACCCGTGCATTATTGATTGTTTTGTGTAGATGAGTAGTAATCGATTCTTCCGAAGTTTCTCCCGTACAGTTTATGAGCTTCACTCTAACAAAAGATATAAAACTCTGCAATAACAATAAAAATGCACATTGAACTTATCTTTAGCTATTTTTGGGGATTCAGTGAAAACAGAAGCACAGCAAGGATAACTACTATGTTAAAGAATAGTTATGAACTCTACCATAGAGAATTTGCTGAAACATTTATTTTAAGTAAACGCGAATTGTTGGCGGATTAGGATTATCGATTCATTTGTCGATTATTCATTAGTCGGATTATCGATTAAAGTCTGCTTACTTTAATAAATTTATTATAAATAAAAGAATCCTGAAAAAGTATGCAAGTATCTTTTAAAAGAGATACATTAATCGTTACAAACAAATAATTTTTAGGAAATCTAAGCTTAAATTAATAAGTTACACAACAAATAAATTAAAACAAACTCCGAATTTAAAATTTAAAGATAACAAAACTTTAAATAATTGTAAGTATTTCTGCACAAATGTATAATACACAAACTTTGACGAATTGTAAATGCTTGTGCATACTTAAAAATTTTGGTGCTAAACTCTTTAAGTATTAGAAGAAGATTCAGTAAAAGTGTCAAATTCTGGTTCGATTGCTTCTCAATAGGGGAGATGGTCAACACGTGAACGTAGACGACAAATTTTCTAGAATATTGTAATCTGCGAAAATTGCCTAATAAGCTGTGAAAAAACCCTAATCGGACAGGTACTTAGTTGCGAATTTGCATAATTATTGTAGAACATCCGTGTATTTTCAAGAAATTTGAGAATTAATATAATTGCGGCACGATAAACGTGACAACATAGAGGTTTTATGAAAAAATTAAAGACAACTTAGGACGAAATACTTTTGGAAAAATTAAAATCAAATTGGTGAAACTAGGAAATGAAATGGAAATTTATGGCAGCAGAAAAACGTTGGATTCCATAAATGTAGCGATAGGGACGCTTATCACAAGAGCTGAACATTTAAAATTTTAATTCAGTTTTAATTTGAGTGTGGTGTAACATTAATAATTTGAAACAATGATTCAAAAAGAACGTCGGAAAAAAAAATTTTTTTATACGGTGTGGCCAAAGTCTAGGGGACAACCCTTTGTCCGGAAGGGTCTTAGGGTAAAGGGAATGAGGAAAATTGAATGTCTCGTTTTTGCATTGCTGCGAGCTAGACAACAGCCCAGAGACGGTGTGGAACAATTAGTGCAGAAGTGAACGTTAATGAGTGTATTAAAAAACTGTTGATTCCGTTTGTGAAAAAGCATAGGGCTTCTACACTATTCTGGCCAGATTTAGCTTCCGCACACTATGCCCGTGCAACAATAAATGTCCTTATAGAAAACGACATGGATTTTGTGGCGAAAGATATCAATCCCCCAAATGTTCCACAGTGCCGTCCTATTGAAAGATATTGGGCTTTGGTGAAAAAAACTAAGGACAAGTGAGCTGACTGCAAAAGACCTTAAAGATTTTAGGGTTAAATGGAAAAGAGCGTCCAGACAGTTTAAGGATACCACTGTCAGAAATATTAGAAAAACGTTAAGAGCGGGATCCAAAATAAAAAGTGAGAATTTTTTTATTAATAACTAATTTTAAAAAAGAAAACTTATAAAGTAAATGAAATAAGTACATATGAAATATTAAAATAATAAAGTTTTTGTATTTCAAAGTTTCCAAATGTTATTCGTTTCAATCCTTAGAAGGCAATTCTGTTAAATTAAAAAGGTAGCTCCTTAATTCTTTATAGATTAGATTTGTAAAAGTGACATCACGACAACAAGTGCCGATAACGACGCTTGTGGGTCGAAATTTCTCAAGTGGGCCACTTTAAAATCGATTGTCTCAGTTTTCATTGATTAATACGGTTTTTAATCGGTTTGGAGGTAAAAACGACCTCCCCAAAATATTTTTACAAAAATTTTTTTTTTACATTAGTTATTAACAGTTAGAGTTTTTGATAATGTTTTTTTTCAAAAATTCATAACTCACGAACGCGCGCACGGTTAGACATCGTGTTTTATTTCTGAGTAAAAGTCACTGATTTTATTAATCTTGTTTATTTCTAGCTTTGGAGGTAGGAGCGCGGTCACAAAAACAGGTAGAACTTTTGACCTAATGCAAAATAATAACTTTTTTTTCACCAAAATTTTCGTAACGGTTTGTAGAATTGTATGAAATGTGTCAAAATTTTCTCGCAGGCGGAGAAGTTTTATTAATTTTTAATTATTTAAAACAAACAGGATTTTTTTAGCAAAATAATATTTTGTTATTAACAAAGATTTTTTTATGACAAAGTATATTAATTGACGAAAATTTTGATGTAGAAAACGTTGAGTTTCGATAAACCGTTCGTGAGTTATGAATTTTTGAAAAAAAAACATGATCAAAAACTCTAACTGTTAATAACTAATGTAAAAAAAAAATGTTTGCAAAAATATTTTGGGGAGGTCGTTTTTACCTCCAAACCGATTAAAAACCGTATTAATCAATGAAAACTGAGACAATCGATTTTAAAGTGGCCCACTTGAGAAATTTCGACCCTTGTGCAAAACGCTAATTTAGGACAAGACGACAATAAAAAGGAAATACAATCCTTAAATTCAGTGAATTAATTTATTAATTTGATAATAACAGAAAGGGTGGGCGGCGATAGAGACGCTTGAGCGAAAATACTAAAAATGCTAAAACTTTTGTTTTGTTTGCTTTGTTGTTCTTGGCGGAACACGAGATTGCAAAAAAACAATTAAAAATTGAAAAACTAAAATTTGTGGAATTCGGAAGTTATTTCATTATTTCTTAATATCAAATAGGCATTGAATCCGTAAAGTGTCGGTGTGTTGTTTGACGGTGATTCTGGCGCAAAAACACTAATTTAGGACGAGTAATTAAAATATATGTATATCAGTGGATTAATTTATAGGACCAAGATTGGGTTAAAACTTCAGAAAAGTTGTGGATGGTGATAGAGACACTTAACGTAAAGTCGCGAAAAATAAGGAAGAATTAAAATTTAACATTGAAAGCTCATTCTTCATCGTATAATAGTAGATAGGAATTGGACACATGGCGATAGAGAGTTTATGCCAAACACTAATTAGGGGGGACATGATTAGGAAAATTAATTTAAACTTAAATCAGTGAATCAATTTTAATAACAGATCGGCCGAGACTTCACAATGGTGGTTGGATTCGCAAAAGTGACGGTACGACAACATGTGGCGATACAGACGCTTATAAAACGATAATTTAGGGTAAAAGTGTTAAGAACCCAAGTTAAAAACTTACAAATTACGTCAAATTAAAAGCACCAATAAGAGCGAAGAATTTAACAGTAGGACTTTCGTGCAGACTGCACAAACAACTACAATGGCAACAACTGCGGTCACATACATCACAAGATCGTAATAATGTCTCCTATGGTAGCAAGCGGCCTTAAAGCCGCCAAACACAAACGAAGAAGGCGAATAGAATCTTCTTACCTCAGGAGAATTCTTAAAACATGTGGCAAAGAAAGGTAATAATCGAAAAATAGACAAAAATTAACATAAAACCTAAAGAAAAGTTATGCTTTTCGTTAGGTTTTATGTTAGAAAAACCATAAACCAAAAAAAAAATACCTAAAAAAATCAGGTCATAAAACAAAACCTGCCGCAATTCCTGCAAGAGGACCTATGAATATACAAAAAACCACAGCAATACTACCACGAAGAAATTCTTCAAGAACAAGAAGAATGGACAACAGTCAAAGTAAACAACAATAAAGATATTCCAGAAACCACAGTCAATTATACAGTAATTATAATAACTGAGGAACGTAATTATAATAATGAGAATAATAACAATTGCAAAACAGTATACGCATCGCCAATTACGGTTGAGGCCGTCAGGTTTAGAGGCATTGGTAAATCCTTTAGGAAAAGAATTGCTGGAAGCAAACTGGGATACGGCACGAAATAGACTGGTTGTGCAAAGTGCAGCGCAAGTGCAGAACGGGAAGAATTCGGATTAAAGAGCGGTACAGACCGAAACACTAAAGCTACAGTTCCCCGAGATTTTTTTAAACAGTTTTCATCATCAGTCAAATACTATGAAAAGGAAATGAACATAATAATACCTAGTAATTGTTTCAGATTTTATTACATCTTGTTAAAACGGGTGGGGGACCAAGTGATAATCGAATTGTGATTCGCATTGGAATAAAAAAGTAAGAGGTGAGGGTCAGGAAGCCCTTATTTAAGTCTGATCAAAGCCCCTGATTACTTACTTATTCCGCTGATGCATCGACTCAAAGTGAATCTCCGACGCTAGAGGACGTCATTGCTCTTGGCTCTATGCGATTTCTTGCCAGTAAACAGAACCTATGCCTAGGTATGCCTCTGTGACCCAGAATTATTTTTTAGCTTTTAGTACATCATCTAGTGTTAAAAACAACCATTTACCTTCTTTAGTTTTTTACATGTCACTTCTATCCCACACCCAGGATAGAGGGGGTGCTAGATGTGTCTTAAACCTATAGTATCCAAGGATATTTCTTTAACTCTCCGGTATCGGGAGTGTAATGACTGATCTTAATGACACCGAAATCTAATCGGTCATTTTCGATTATTTGTACATTTCTACCTCTTCCCACCCCCATCCATAAGGGTATCTTATCAGCAAATTATATAACGGCACCAGGAGTGTCATCATATTACTGACCCCAAAAAGTATGGATTCGATAACAGCCCGTCAACTCCAGCCCGCACGCTATTCGACTTCGACGATAAGTACCATAATATTATATTGTCACAGGAATTGAACAACTCAGCAACATTTGAAATCGATACAACAATTAGAAGTGGGTGAAAAGTCAGTTGCAAGATCTGAAACAAATACAGGGTGTAACATTTCTAGAGGTCAATACGAGTTTAAATTAAAGCTCTCACCTAGACAAAAAAAACATTGTATGTCAGGGGGTAATCTCAACCGTTTGGGAGTTACAGGGTGATTAATAAATTTCAGTTTTTCATGGTATCCATATTACTCTTTTATTTTTATCTTTTAATCTACCCAACACAGCGACATCAAACAAACGCTAAAAAAACTACTATCCCAATGACCTTTCCAAAATTGTCAACAATGTCGAGCTAACTGGTGCTAACTGGATTGCTCACCTTATTACGTTTCTAAAAAGGATTTGAAAAGCTGCACTTTAGGTAGGAAATTTTTAAAATAAACAACATTTTTAAGATGAAGCGTCTAAAATGTTTGTTTTCCGTTAACAGGTAATTAATTAATTAATAATTAAAATGTTAGTGCAATTTTGTTTTATTGCCGATATTAGCTCGTGTTAGCCAGAATTCACACTTTAAGTATCCTGACGTTCTGTTACTCGTACCTGATGGACATTTTGCTATAAAAAAAGGGTCGGCCAGCAAGAATACCTATCATAGTTGAAAAACAAATCAATAAGTATGAGTGTTTTTAAGCAAAAACTATTAAAAAATGGTAGAATTTACTTTTGAGAAATATTCTGATATTATTTAAAATATAGTGTTGTAGACGGAAACGAGAAAACGGCTGTACTGAAATATCAAAAGATCAAAAGAGATCGGGGAATCGGCGAGCACCCCAAAGGGTGGTATTTACACGGACTTTCCGAAGGTTAAGAGAAACAGGAAGTGTAACTTCACACGATAGGGAGACACGACTCTTAACTTCGGGAACTTCTGCCGACGTCGAGCAGCAAATAATCACCATCGTGAGGCAAGACCCTGAGACGAGCATGAGACGAGTCGCGAGATGATTGGGAATGTCTTCATATAAGGTTTAGAGGGTTATTTATCGAGAGGCATTACGTCCATATCACCATCACCGCCTCCAAGGACTGCTGGAAGGAGATTTTGAGAGAAGACTGGAATTTAACACTTGGCTTCGGGAACGCGACATTGATAACAGGGCATTGCTGGACCGAATTCTGTGGACGGATTAATCTCAATTCACCAGGGATGATATCACAAACTTCCATAACCTCCATACCTGGTCGGAAATTAACCCACACAGGACAAAGGTGACCTCATTCCAGCAGAGTTTCAGTGTCAATGTTTGGGCCAGTATCATCGGCAACGCTTTGGTAGGACCATTCATTTTACCAAAATGCTCAACAGTCAAATTTATGCGGACTTTACAATAAAAAGGATTTTAGAGTTAATATGAGTTTAGTTTCTTTAAATTGCAGATTTTAAAATATTTCATGATAAGTTTTCTACTTATAAATTTCTACACCCTTTCTCTATCTGGGCATGTTGTATCTTTTTGGAAAGGTAATAAGATGGACAATCCAACAAAAATAAAAAAGGAGTGGGCTTATTACATGAATTTCGGAGAAAATTTGGGAAAAAGCTCAAAATTAGGTAATCACAAGCAATTGTTTAATTTTTGGAAGTGATTGTACCTGCAATGGTAGGAGTTTGATCAACATTGTTCACAATTCATTTATTGTTTTGAAAGGTCATTGGGATAGTAGTTTTTTAGCGTTTGTTTGATGTCGCTGTGTTGGGTAGATCAAAAGATAAAAATAAAAGAGTAATGTGCATACCATAAAAAACTGAAATTTATGAATCACCCTGTAACCCGCAAACGGTTGAGATTGCCCCCCCCCCCTGCCATACAATTTTTTCTTTGCCTAAGTGAGAGCTATCATTTAAACTCGTATTGATCTCTAGAAATGTTACACCCTGTATAATAAAAAAGTTGTTTTTTGGAAAAATTTTTTGTAATGTTTAATGTATGTTTTTGTCCACAGTATATGTAATTAATTTAATACTATTTCTTCTCTTGTTTTGACTGAAATTGATTTTCTATTGTGTGCCTAAAATGACAGTTAAACTAACGTCCCTACTTAAACTCCTTTTATCTTCTGTTGAGTTATTTGCTTTTCTTCTCAATGCTGTATACTTCCGTTGATGTTTCTGGTCTCTAAAAAATCGACCATTTAAGATATTTCGCTGCCTGAGTGCATCCACCTTCACTTTTAATTTCACGTCGCCGAGTACGATACGGTCACCGATTCTGTTTTCTTCTGTATATCCATAAAATTTTACAAGTTTTTTATTGTCCATGAGGAAGGAATCGAATTTTCCTCCTTCTTTTTGGTTTACAGTAAATATGATTTATATATATATTATAATAAGAATTTTCGAATTTAATATCTACATTGCGAGTCTTTTACTTACATTCTATGACTGTTAACATTAACCAATTGCAATAGCAATAACATTTTCTGCCTTGAAACGCAGAAATGCCGTAAAGGGCTCCATTAACACAATTTTTATAAGTTGCCTCATTATCATAAGACAATATGATTTCTCAACTTTATTAAACCTTAAAAACATGGGAGAGCGTTTTTGGAATGGAATGATTTTAACAGTAAGTCTTCTAATGAATATAAAAAAAACCAGAGTACATTTTTCACTTTGCGAAACCAATCCATGATATTTCCAATTAGTTATGAAACAAAGGACCAAGCAATCAATCCTTTTTCTTTCAATCGTGGTAGTCGCTTTACTGAGTGCCTTTCCCATCAACTTTATCCAATTTTGTTACGGAATCCTTGTAAACGCATATTTAATTGCACCTTTAGCGTTACGTAATTAGTAATTGGATTAATGAGAAAACAGGTATCAAATTTTCCTCGAAAATACACAACATCAGCAAGCAGTTACCCAATCCTCTGAAATGATACCCGAGTACCTTTGCCAGATGAAAAATGATGTTCCCCAACAACACGTAATGCGTTTATTACGTAAAATATTAATTTATGTCTTAGCGGGTGGTATCATGGGCACCGTGTTCAGTCAAAGATCACTACTATGTGAGACGGCACCTTACTTGATACACGAGTAAGAATTCGTTGTGGTTGGTAACGAGCTATACATAGCAGATCAATGTGATAATTCTTTGAACATTATTCGTCCTCAAAGACGTAGGTTGTTTTTCAATGATTTCCCTTGATTTATTATCTGAACCCACTACGTCTTACTTCTTATTTCACTGATGTCTGCATTTATAGAAGCTTTGCATGTATTCGATAAATCTTTAAGACGCCAACATTAAGATACCAATTCCTTGCCTGGGGCAGTATTGTAGTCATAACACGTCCTCAGCCCGTGTACTAGGGACAGTTAATTATGTTATAATGTCATTGAAGCGTAAGTATTCCCTAAACAGCTGGAATTACACACTTTGGCTTAAGTTGTCTTTAAGACGACTATTATTAGTAGTGTGAGGGGTAGCGACAGGAATTTCTGCAGGATACTGAGAAAATATCATCCTCGATAGGGGGGACGGTACTGCATAAGAGTGTAGGCGTAAGTGGATTTGCGAAAATCGGTGCTATTATAAAAAACAATTCAAGGAAGATATCTAAAAATAAATTTACATTACACTTGTGTTCGTGCAAGTTTTACCTAATAACATACAATCTTAGTGGTCATGGACATGGGGATAGAAGACATCTTTGACAATTTGTAATTCTGAAAGGCTATCAGATAAGACCCTTATTCCCTTTGAAACATTAATTTGCAAATAAGTATTAACTGCGTCATAACGGAAAGTTATACTCAAGGTAAATTGATGTTATCTATGCTCCCATTCAATTTGAATAAAGTTTTAATGCAGTTAGTGAACATTTATGTTGTAAAATAGTTTTCGTAATGAAAGGCAATTGCCTTGACCAATTTTGATGTAATCTAAACATACCTGCACATTTAAAGTAAATCAAATTAGATTTGTTGTCTGTAACTAGATAGGTATTGCTTGGTTCTCGAGAGATACTCAAGGAGCAATTCAATTTTTGAAGTTGGTGGGTTACTGGATATATAGTATGTAGTTCGTAATCGATTCTTAAATGAACTTACCCCGTCTGGAACGAATTTTGGAGAGGCACGAGGAGAGCAAAAGTCCTGAAGAACGTCCTGTAACTTTCGTGTAGAATCTGGAAAGGCATTAAAGATGTTTTTCATTATAATGATATATTTACTTACTTTAAAATGTAAAGTTTGTAGAATTAAATATTCGAAAGCTGCTCTAGTTATTTATTTACACCATCATATTGATTTAATAAAGAAAATTGTTAAATAAAATATAATATTAAGTATAGATAATGTAAACAGTTTTTAGTTAACTGGTGCAATCCTACCAGAATTTAAAGCGGATTCTGAACCACTCATATTTTCTATGCAATCCTCATTGCCTGTATATCGTGATGTGTTGTCGGCAGAAAACAGCAATGCCGCCGGTGGAATTCGAACCTGCCTATTGGATGGTTTACATACAGGGTATTATAACGGAGCCTCTTTGATACATGTCCACCTCAAATTCTTGGGAAACTTTATGCGGGCTCTGCCCGCTCTAAAGCTCCTCTAGGCAGCAGTGGTTCTCAGGTTCTTAGGTTCCCACTACGTAACCCAGTGCACACTCTTCTTCAAGGAAGAAGCATGCTCAGTTCAATGTCACGAAACCCGGATGCAGCCACCCGATTCCTAACATGACCAAAATCTGCGCGTGGTAGTAAGTTTTTGACCACCATACCTGGACATGTTCCTACCAGGGCGCCCCTAAGGACACATTAGTACAACGCAACGACCTCCAAGTGGAGCTTTAGTGCCTGAACGGCAGATTACGGGCGGCCTTTGGGGGTGGTGAGCAGGGCAACCGCCCGGGGCCACGCTCTTGCAGGGGCCTGGCGAATTCTCGCAGCAGCCCAAGTATACAAATTGAACCGAAGTGTACCCTACTATCGAAATAGTACTGAGAATTATAGCCACGACACCTGTAACACTTGGGTCTGCAGAAAGAAGTTTTCCAGGTTAAAAATTATTAAATATATCTGCGGAATCTATGACACTAGATCGGGGTTCAGCTCTTGCTATTATTTCAATTGAAAGTGAATGACAATTATTTCTGAATCCCTGATTCTTTTAAGACAATAATGCACCTCAGAGTATCATGATTATTACTTTGTTATCTTTCTGTTTATTAATTATTGTTAATTTCCAATAAACAGTTTTAAAAGTCTAAATTTATTTATTAAAAACTTTGCATTTCTCGTCAAGTATCACTAATTCAACAAAGACAAGGGCCTCGCAAAAATCTACCCGCCTGGAGCCTCGCAATGGCTAAGGCCGCATCTGCTTTGCAGATTGGGCAGAGTCTCTGATGAACTTGAGAAGGATGGGTCTCTCCAGAAAAAGACTTTCACCTCAACAGGCTTCCTTTAACTTCAAAAATGCTGCGCATTTTAGCGATGCCGTGTTAGAGAGTTTCACCAGAATGGTCCTTGATCGTAGCAACGCCGGTGAAACCAGCAGTGAGTGGAAGTTGGTAAGAATCGCGTTACTCAAGGTTTACATGGATGTTCTTATAAAGAATTCTGAACCGGCATCCTAATACAGAAACGCTAGTTCCCTGCTTTCACCAAAGGTCTGCTGAGGGTTTTAGCCATCCTTCCTTCGAGGATAAGGATATAAGTTCTTTTATGTACACGGTACAGGTGAACTCAGATCCTGTATCCTCATAAAAAATGACATTAATGCCTTTATACTATCTCAATTTAGTGATGAAGATACCGTAGTATTCATGCCGGAACTACTATTTCATTCGTTAAGGTTGCCTTCGTATCGAAACTCTTCCCGGGCTTCCTATAATTTCTCTCTCTAATACGCGTAAGTATTCCCATAAATGAGAAATATATCTCAGAGGTAATAATCGATGCGATATCAATCAGAATTATTAAGTGTGAACCGTTAAATGTCCTTTGATTTATAGATAATGTAAACCACTATATTAAGTCCTGTTCGATAATATGTATATACTGCAATAGTAACCGTTTGAATGTCTTAATTTTGGATAAATTTTATTAATTCGGAATTTATGTGTTTATACACTTTAAGGAAACTGTAACAAATTTTATTTAATCACCTTATACATCGGAAACATGTAACAATAAACCACTTTCTTTTACGATGTATGATTAGGTGCGCTTACAGTGTTATTTTGATTTATTGCTCTAAATGCTTCACTGCGTTACGAAGTTCAATTATCACAATAAAAATTTCACCAATTTTAATAATAAATGTAATAAGAAAGAGGTTACTTATCTGTAACTGGTTGATAGTAGCATAAGTTATATCCGGCTCGAAGGACCATATAGATTTTTACACCAGGTCACAATGGTTACAATGGTTAAATATTACCTGGTTAAAGTTGTTTCTTTTTTAACAAAATAGACTGCGTCCACGAAGTGACCTAGAAGCTGCCGGACAAATTCTTCATATATAAGGAGGAAAGATCCGTAATAGATCATTCTTTAATATTGTGGAATTCTTAACCGATCTGGAATATTCTAGAAGTTTGTAGATAATTCTGAAATATTTGGCAATATTCTAGAAGTTAAGAATGTTCAAGAAATTTTAAATAAACTCGGGAATATTTTAAAATATTCTGCACAATCTTGCAAGGATTTTAGATCAGTTTGTAACATTACATTCCTTAACATTGTAGAATTTTCTAAACCACTCCTGTGATGAAGAAAATCTCGAATGTCCTTCAGCATTACAAAAGAAGTTGAGACGTGTCAGTTACTGCAGTTGCTCCAGTGGACAAATAAATATCAAAGAGCAAAGTTTGTTGAAGGGCAGACAATTACGGTGTTAATGCGGGCACTCCATTTTTTTTTCTACGGCCAGTTCTATGTGCACGGAAAAAAAAGTTCTAGAATTGTTATACGAAAATTCCGGTAAATATTACAATTTTCAACTCGACCACTAAACAGGTCTCGACTGTAATCGTTTTGAAAGTGTCAGATGCTTTAATCATTACGGAGTAGCACTGCAAAATTTCTTAAACGATGAGCACCGAGTATCGGCGAAGAGTCCTGGGAAATTTATGGTTACTCCACGCAAAATTTGTACATATTAGGCGGGAAATTTTTCATAACTCACATTATAAATATTATAAGTCAGTAATTTGCTATTCCGTAAAACTGGAATATAAACACATTAAATACTACTGGAAGGACCCTAAATTTGATAATGCGGTTGCTTAAATTTGGCAGAATGTGTTACTTACAAAAGGATAACGTGTTGTTACAGATTCGGCTCATTAAGACGCATCTCATTTTATTCTTTTAGTTAAAAACTGTTGTTTATAAGCAAGCATTGGGTTATTCTAAGGTATCGTTATTGCACCCTTAAACTAACTGTATTGAAGTATAAATTTGGACGTATTTGAATTAGACAATTTGTATATATTGTGTGTAAGTTATAAAAACAAGTTAGTTTCAAAACTCCTTGCGTTACTAGATGTTAGGGAGAAGATCAGATTATGTCTATTACTACACGGATTTGGTGTCAAAATAGAAAACTTTAAATCACCAGGGTCTAAACCAAATGCTTGAAGTTTAACTAATAAAGCAGGATGGTAGACTCTATGAACAGCTTTTCAAATATCTAAAGCCACAATTTAAACGCAGAAGTTTTGTCTATAAGCTCACGGAAGTCCATAACGTGGAGGCTGCGTTGAAGAATTAGCAGCAAATAGAGACAGAAATATGAAATCAAATGACAAATAACTATTTCATAATCAAATAACGCATTCTATCCTGCAAATAATTAATTTAAAATAAATTTAAAATCAAATGAAAAATTATTTCAATACTTTTTTATTTGATTTTTTCTTTAAAATCGTTATTTGATTGAAAATTAATTCGATATCACGAATATATATAAATGCTGCAAGTTTTGTATTAACTTGCGAATAACTGTAATTAAAATTGATTAAAAGCTGAGTTATAATTTAATTCGTATCGTATACATGTAACATAATTTGTGTAAAACTAAATTCTGTAAAACGAATTGTGTATAACTGTAATTAAGCAAACACTTTGTGTATTTCTAATTATCCGTAAGTGTCTTAATTAATATTTCGAGCCCGAAAGCCCGGGAACATCGCAATATAAATGAAAACTAACTTTATACATGCAATGTAAATGATATCAATTACGCGGAAATTTTAAAGACTGAATTATCTTACTACACCTTAATGCAACCATTGAGATAATTAATTATTCTTGCCTTTACAAAGAACAACCGACTTGTTCATACATATTTATTTCTTCATTAACTTTCCCTCGAATTTCCAACAGAAATGAGATGGAAGTGCACAAAGTAAAAGCGCAGCCTGAGAACCTGCAATTTGCAACAGGTTGGTGGAAAGCACTGGAAAATTTCCAAAGAAAAAATTCCTCTTTTAAACCAAGTAAAAATATAAAGGAAGGTAAACATACATAGGTAAGTCAACGAAATGAGGTTATTACGATGCCTTGCTTCCGCTTATCTTGAAAAAGTAAATTTATAATCTTCAGCACGTAGTCGAGTGTATTGTTGAGTTAGAAAAAAAGGAGTTCAGGGAAATGCAATTTATTAGTTGTGCAAAGTTGTTGAGCCTAAAAGATGTAAAAACTTCGAATCAGGTATCTCAGCAAAGAGTTAACCTTTATTTTTAAAATGTTCCTCTAGAATCCCAATATTTTTTATTTAAAAATATATACTCCCCTGGCACTTTTACATTTTATAATAACAAATATCTCTTTGTATAGAGGGTTAAAAGAGTTACAAGCAGATTAATTGTAAAAGTTCCACTACAAGAATTTATTTCGAGACTTTTAATGTAAATATTTAACTAGGATTGCGATTGTGTTTATTTATATGTGAAAACTTTTCATTTAGTATCAAACAAGAACAAACAAGCCTTAATTCAATTCCAAGATATTTTGTAATGTTTCAGAGCTTAACTATACAGATAATCGTAAAATTAATTTTATATGGTGCTACGCATTTGCTTTTGCTACTATATGTATTTAACCTGCATCCATTCCCTTCATGTATTGCAAAGTAAATTTACATTTATTTTCACTATCGGGATTTTACTTTTGGTAGAGTGCAATGAATAAAAAATTATTTATTTACAAAGTTTCATGGAGGCTGATGTAGCGGCAGCTACAAGTATTTTATTTATCTACATTTTGCTTATACTCTTCTGATAAAAAATATTTCAAATCCACTTTGCTTATTTTCAATCAGACTGTACGAATCAAATAAATGTCAAACATATTTGGTCAACCCGTACACTTCGATAAAATTTTAATAGTATGAAATACAAACACTTTAAAATTTATTATAATCATTTTGGCATGGACAAGTAAATACTGTGCTCTAAACAAATAGATTTAAGGCCATTCTACATCCAAAAGTTCGGCTTGGTCGTGGGCTTTGACTACGTGTTAAATGAATTGTTCTTCTACATCCCGGCTTGGTCGTGGGCTTCGGCGTGGTCGTCAGTTCCAGCTTTGAGAAATTTCAAAGCCGATGCTCAAAAAGCAGGCGAGCCAACTTAATGACCCAAATCAATGTTACCAATTCCTTCACTTGTAAATTGTTTTGACAAGTATTTCATGTAAAGAAAAGTAAAAATTGAGAATTGTCTATATTTTCCATATTATAACTATACTTTCACAAATAAACGAATTTCAAACACAAAATGAAGTGACTTTAAATGAAGTTCCAATCATATGTTTCCTGTCAAAAATCACGCTGAACTTTTCCAATGTAGAAATATGAGCGTTGAATTGAGCTGTGAAGCCCACGACCACGCCGACGATCAAGCCGAACTTTTGGATGTAGAATGGCCTTAAAAAACAAAATATCAATGTATCAATTGTAAAGTGAGTTACACGTCTAACCAGATTAATGGACCTGGAAAAAATAAAATTTAATAAAAAATAAATATTTTAAATTTAGCTTCTAAATGAAATTTTATAAAATGTATCTAGACATATATCTAGATATAAAGAAGTTCTAGGATTGGAGGCTCCATAGCTAAAGGGAATCATTTAGCCCCCATTCTTTCCACCCATTCATTGCTGACCCCGACGCGCCGGTCGCATCATTAGTGACCCCGTAAATTTTAGAAACAGAAGTACCACCTACCCAAGGTAAGGTACTTTCTGGTTTTTAAAATAAGACACAAAAGCCATCAATAATACCGGTAAATCCAACGCAAATTCAAAAACAGAGATACCCCCTACCCAAGGTAAGGTATTCTCTGGTTTTAAAATAAAAACCAACAACTAATAACAGCAAAATTTTAATAAGAATATAAAAAAGAAAAAAAAGAAACCAAATATAAAAAGAGAATAAAAATAAGGATACAATAGGTACATAAAAGGCACTGAAGTGATAATGACAACAAAAAACAAAGAGCAAAACGATTACAATTTCAAAGACAAAAATAAAGAAAAAATTAACAAAATATATAGGTATAAATATATAAATAATATTAACAAAATTCTTAGACCTAAAATGACTTCAATGGAACTGATACGTCGCTTTTGAACGATTAAAATCGAAGCGGTTACAAAAGCGATTAAAAAGGAGTGACATGCACATCAACGGCTCATTCAGATCGTTGTTAGTGTGGCTAGAAAGGAGCTTGGAGGATCACTATATCTAACGTAACGAATAGGAACGCGGATGTTCAACACTGACAAGATAATATCGAAGATAAAGGAAGTCCTTCCAATCTTCTGGCGTGTCCAAAGAGAATAGACCAAGTCTGTCATTATACGCGGGCAGAATCAAAGGGTTATCCATTGAAGGCCTCGCAATGCAAATTTGAGAAGGCAGCGCTGAGCAGCCTATCTACCCTATCTACCGCATAGGACGGAGACCAAACAGGACATGCATACTCTAAAACGGGCCGAACAAAAGTCCAGTCTATGTAACAAGTTTCCACTGACAGAATAATCATACATCAATGAGTGCTTCCTTCTAGAATACAATCGTACATTTATCGACATTCAGAGGCATATTGTTCCCAATACACCAAGAATTAAAATACTGAAGATCAGAGTTAAGAGCAAATCAATCGTTAATGTCAGAGACAACACGAAAACCTTTAGCATCGTCAGCATAGCATAAAATTTTCAATTTCGCAAATATGGAACCCATGTCATTAACAAAAAACAATGAAACAGACCCAAATGACTGCCTTCAGGCACACTAAAAATGACTGAACTTTCACAAGAAAGAACACCGAATCAGAACACGAGGCGTGAGTTAAGCAATAAGCTGCTAGCTGCATAACTTTCCAGTACTACTACAAGGTGTTTTAGATCTGACGTGCCAAAATGAGTGGGGTGATAGACCTCACCTAGCCAAAAAAAAATTGTATGGCAGGGTGGGGGAGGGCAATCTTAACCGTTTGGGGTGATTCATAAATTTCAGTTTTTCATGGAATGTACATTTATTTATTTATTTTTAACTTTTGATTTACACAACCCAGCGACATCAAGCATGGTACAGTCCCTTGTAAAAGTGAAAAAAAGTTTTGCCATTACCTAAAATTCAGCATTTTCCCCCATTTTCTCCGAAATTCATGTCATTAGTACACCTCTTTCTTTTTATTTGATTGCCCCTTTTATTACCTTTCCAAAAAGGTACAACATGGCAAGGTAGACAAAGGATTAGAAAAACCGCATCCTTAGAAATCCCTGACTACCTAATTATTTTATTGCACTTTAGGTAGGAAATTCTTTAAATAAATAAAATTTGTAAGATAAAGGTTCGAAAATGTTTGTTTCGGGTTAACAGGTCACTAGTTTTAATTATTGCTGCAAAAGAGTTATAAAAATGTTAATGTAATTTTGTTTTATTGCGGATATTAGATTGTGTTAGCCAGAGTTCACATCCTTGTATCCTGGCGTTCTATTACTCGTACCTGATGGAAATTTTGCTATAAGAAAGGGTCGGTCAGCAAGAATACCTATCATAGTTGAAAAGCAAATCAAAAAGTACGGGTATTTATAAGCAAAAATTATTAAAAAATGGTAGAATTTCCATCTGAGGAATACGCGGATATTATTTACATTTATGGAGTAGTAGACGAAAACGAGACAGCGTTTGTACTGGAATATCAAAGGAGGTTTCCTAATCGGAGAAGTATTTACACGTACTTTCCGAAAGTTAAGAGATACAGGAAGTGTAACTTCACACGGCAGGGAGACACGACCCCAAACTTAGGGAACTTCTGCCGACGTCGAGTAGCAAATAATGACCATCGTGAGGCAAGAGACGAGTCGCAAGACTATTAGGAGTGTCTTCATCTAAGATTTGCAGGGTTATTCATCAAGAGGAGTTACGTCCAGTCCAAGCACTACTAGAAGGAGATTCCGAGGAAAGATTGGAATTTAGCAATTAGTCTTCTGGAACGCGACATTGGCGACAGGCAGGGAGTCGAAACGGGACCGAAACCTGTCATATTTCGGTTGTTTTAACCGGTCTTGATTTCGGTACCGAAATTAAAACCGAAATTTAAAGTGTACCGAAATAGAGCGACCGAAATTAAATGGTCCCGAAATAAAAAGACCTTAAAAATATGTAACCGCCAGACCGAAATTCAAAGACCGATTTAAATTGGTACCGACCGCGGAAGAAGTTATATGTCCGGTCTTGCGATTTTTCACTACCTTCATTACATAGCATAATCGGTAAATGTCTTGATGAAGGGACCGTCTGTTGGAAGAGGGTGGATAGTGACTGGTGGAGAGGAGGGAGGGGGAGGGGGAGGGGAAGGGGAGTGGAGGGGAAGGGGTGGGGGGTGTGGTGAAGGGGAGTAAATGTCTAGATGAAGGGAGGGTGGTAGGGAGTAGAGGGGAGTCGGATGACTTCATTATATTATATAGAAATCCCAACGACAGCTATTTAACTCTAACCCTAACGTTTCAGTTGTAACCGAATCCGAAAATTTTATCTACGTGGTTTTTAACCGAAACCGAAACCGCAAATTATATTTCACATTTCGGTTTTAACCGAAACCGAAAATGAAAACGAATTGAAGAAAATTAATTACGGTTAAGGTTGTTGCAATTGCGGTTTAGAAAACCCAATTTGATTTCGGTTGACCGTAACCGAATTATAATTTCGGTTGCGATCCCATTTCGACTCCCTGGCGACAGGGGGTTTATAAACCGAATTCTGTGGCCGGATGAATCTCAATTCACCAAGGATGGTATCACGAACTTCAATAGTCTCCATACCTAGTCGGAAACTAACCTTTTAAAGTTTACAACAACTGTTATAAATACCTAATTAAACTGATCAGACAGAGAAAGATCCGTATAGGAAAAAATTACGCCTAAGGTAACTTAAAAATTATTATATTGAACCTAAAAAATAGGGGGAAGGAGGGTGAAGTGTACATTTATATCTAGGAATCTACTCGTATTTTTACAGTACAGTTACTTTACTTTACTTAATTCAGGAACAAAACTGTTTAGTTATTTTATACAATATATGTATAAATGGAATATAATTCCCATATTTGGGCAGAAGGCAGGCATACCGCATTGTCCGTTAGATAAAGTTCAAAGAAAGGCTAAACCCTGTGTGACATTTGTTGCATTGATGTAAATATTATAAGACAGCATTTGTTGCATTGAAATGTGAACTCGCATATTTATGAAACATTTAACGCAAGGTACATTATTGTGATGCGGAGTTGTAAGTAATCAAAACTTCAAACTGAGTTTCAACATAGCCTACTCTATGTTAGATACAAATCTGGAAAATATAATTGTTCCGCCATTTTTCCTTTATCATTATTTCGTTTTTTGTTTAGCACAGATTAACCAATCCTTGCACATAAATAAAACTGCACACTCTCCTAGCGAGAGATGGCGATGAGGAACACAAGAAAGTGTATTGTGTACCGAATATTAAAACGTTTCTGCTGGTGTACTACAAGAGTCAGGCTTAGGCCCCCTTTTGGGGAAAATCATGCACGACAAAGGACTAAGCACTAATAGACAACAATTATAGGTTTCGCAAATGATATCGCGGTGGCAAAAACTGTCCACGAAATTGAAGCAGTGACCAACGAAGCAATTTTTATAGTAAAGAAATTAGCTAGAATCGACGGGATTGGAACTAGTGGAACAAAAAACTGAGGCAGTTTTAATTACTAGCCGTAAAGCAGTCGAATATATGAACATAACTGTTGGAAGTCCGTTAAGTGTCTTCGACTCCACTCTGCGAACATTGAACTAAACATCGACCGCATGTCGGTTGTCTTTCACTCTTCTATCGCTTTACACGGTCATTGTTACAACGCGCGAAAGAAGAGCTCCGGGTCAATTTGATCGTACTGTAAATTTCAGGGAGAATAGTAGAATAGTTTACCATCTTCTGTGTTCTCCCATGTTATGAGTCCAACACTTTTGAAGTTGGTGTACATCGTCACCTCCTTCACTTCAAACCTATTAACCTATTACTCTTACCCCTCTTTCATCTTGAAACTGGTTAAGCGCATGTTGGACAATCACATGATAGGGTTTCTTAGTTCCTAGTACTAATTAAAGGCTACTACATTCAGGATTTTCTGCAGATATTTTGCATCAATTGGTTAGAAAGTAAATTGGGGAGTGTTTTGGCAATGACTTTGCACGAAAATATCTCGTGACTGAAGGCTTAAAATGAAAGGTCCTAAAATATTTTGGCATGTTAGGAGACCTCGTTAAGGTAAGTAAAAAAAATTTTTTCAGCACACTCTTTACTCTTAAGGAGGAGGCCCAAAGAATTAATTGTCTAAAAATTTCTACAAATCTGTTTTTGGTAACGTCCGCATACCAAATTTCATTATTATGTTTATAAATAAGGGAATGGAACGGACGAATGGACAGACCAAAACTATTTATTTATTTAAGCTTAATGCAAGCTATTACATAAAAAAATACAAAATAACAAAATAAATACTACAAACTAAAATAAACAATAATTCATAACAGATAATGTAAGCTACAATACGAGCTATGATTATGATAAATATAAACTAGGAGGAAGGAGAATTAGGAAAGGCGATCAAGATGGGCGGGATAAAGATATAAGGCTTTGTTAAGAGATGATTTACTCAGATGGAAGTCAAAGGAGGGAAGGTCGTTAACTTTTCTTAATATCCTGGTAATTGGTTCGCGTTGATCGTAGTTCGTGCGATGGCGATCGAGTCGGAAAAGGGGAGGGGACCTAAGGTTGCGAGGGTTAGTATAGATGGGTAAAGAATGCAGGATTGAAGGGCAGTCTATGGCAGCAGCTAGTAGCTGATGAATGAAGAGAACGTCGGAAACATCACGACGTTTACTTAGGGGTTGTAAGTCGATCTGTTTCAGACGGTCTTCATAAGGTGGAAGGTTGAATCCGTCTACCCACGGAAGATCACGTAGAGCAAAGCGAATGAACCTACGCTGGACAGATTCAATTCTGTTAATGTGGGTTGTTTGCGTAGGTGACCATACCTGGCTGGCATATTCAAGGAGAGGTCTAACGAAGGAAATATAGAGAGATTTGGAAACATAAGGATTGGAGAACTCTCTAGACCAGCGCTTCACAAACCCTAGCGCGGAGTTAGCTCTGTTAATTATGCTATCAATATGGGAACGGAAATTTAGTTCACTATCACAGATTATTCCTAGGTCACACATAGAGGTAACGATAGGGACTGGTAAGTTGGTTAACATGTAGGTTATTGGGGTGGTGGTAAGACGCTTGCGGGAATAAGAGATGGACTGGCATTTGGAGACGTTGAGCTCAAGAAAGTTTATCATGCACCATGTGGTGAACGAATCGAGTTCATTTTGGAGAAGAAGAGAGTCCCCTGAGGGACGCCGGAACGAGCGACAATGGGGTTAGAAATTAATGTGCCGAAAAGAACATTGTATTGACGGTTGTTGAGGTAGGATTGAATCCAGGAGATGAATCGAGGGGGGAAGCCTAGGCGATCAAGTTTAAACAGGATAACGCTATGGGAGATCTTGTCAAAGGCTTTACTAAAATCGGTGGCGATAACATCAACATCTTTACCGTTTTCCAGGGCACATATTGTTTTGGAGACGAATTCGGTAAGGTTGGTGATTGTAGATCTTCCTTTGAGGTAGCCATGCTGGGGAGGGACACAATAGACTTACAGTGGAAGAACATGGAATCATAGACCAATTTAGGTATGGATGGCAGTTTAGCAATGGGTCTGTAGTTGGATACATCGTTCTTGCAGCCTTTTTTTGAATATGGGAATAATATAAGAGTTTTTCCATAATTGAGGGAAAGCCCCTTGAGTGACCGAGAGGCGGAAAAGCAAATTAAGGAGTTGAACTAGATGCATGGCACATTTTTTCAGAACGATGGCCGGAATGCCGTCAGGACCGGGGTGAAAGTCATCCTCAAGCCCGTTAATACTGGCGGCGATTTGTTCGGGGTCAGGGTCGAAAGATGTAAACGACGTTTGAGTGCATTTGTCCATGAATGCAAAATAGTTAAGGTCGGGTTGTAGAGAATTGTCGCTGAAGGATTTACTATAGAAGTGTGCAAAGAGGTTAGCGATAACCTTAGGATCAGATGAAGAGGTATTCTCCAGCTTTAGGGTGGAAGGGTAACCATTGGATTTCATCTTAGAATTAATAAAGTTATAAAAACGCTTGGGGTCGGATATGAAACTTGTTTCCATCCGTTGGAGGTACTCATGATAGAGGGTGTCACAACGTTCAGAAAAAGAGGTGTAAGCAGACAAGTAGGAAGTATAGTCAGACTCAATCTGGGTCAGAAGAAAAGTTTGCCAACGTTTATTTCACCTGTTGCGGGGAGAGCGTAATTCTTTGTCGTACCAAACGGTGGAGGAGGAGCAGTTTTTACGAGGAAGAAGAGGGATAGATTGTGTAAGACAAGCGTGTATTTCCGAATAAAACGCCTCCACAGCAACGTCTATTGGAAGATTTTGAGGGATAGTGCCAATGTGATTACCTTAAACTCGAAAGCCTCAATAGATTGGAGAATTCTTTTTTTTATATACCTTAGTATGTTTCCTTATTGTTACTAAGAACTAAAATAGCACAAACCCGCGTGATTAGTCAAACTGCGTGTTCAAAAGGACAATTCTTTTATAATATTCATGAACATCTGTGAAGGTTTATTGAGAATCTTAGCACACTTAAAGGCACGAACTATATATAATCGACTCTATTAACAAGTGAAATAATATTTTTCAATTTGTAATTAACTTCGTACGTCACAGGCAATTCCTACTTGATGAGTTTTAGCATTGCATTTTTCTTGTACATACTTGCATTTGCACATGTAATTATGAATATTAGTACTTAAATTGAAATTTTGTAATTAGAAATTTATATATAAGTGTTTCCATTTAGATTTTTGAACTCCTTAACCTTGAACGAAACTCTTTGTATTAAAATGTGAAATTCCAAATGTAAATAAATAAATTATATTATATTATTATATTATTGCTACTAATAGAAACATTTTGCACCTAGGATGGGGATGGGAGTGGACCGGTATTTGGATGATTATTGTTGTTGCATGGAATATGTTGGACCTAGGGTGAGAGAGAGTAAAGAGAAGTCTAGCTTCATATTGCTTGAATCGAATGTTTCTCTTTTCTTTTGTGCCTAGAGCGATTCATTGCGTGACCGGATTTGGATGATTATGTTTCCTCTGCATAGAGCACATTACCTGAACGGTTGCAGATCGCTTTGATCTATCTTTGACTACTAGGTATTATTTGATAATAAATCTATAAAAATATCTAGTATTTAAAAGTATCAGTTGCCACCACAACAATTAACATCCGATAAATCTTTTTCAGGATATCCTAAATTTCCCTTTTTGCAGTCTTTTGTTTGAAAAAAGATGGCTGGATCGAAATTCATAAAATTTCATTTGGGTCATATTGACGTTAAGATACTTCGACTGGCATCCTAATGGAGTTATCATTTTTAATTCGCGAGATTTCGAGCAGGAAAAACAACACAACACACAAAAATCAAAATTTAAAGAAATGAAAATTAAAAATTAAAAAATGTCGAGTTTTATTTTCTATTTTCATTTCTATATAGTCTTTTCGCATTAGTTATTTCTGAAGCAGCTATTTTAATGCTTTGGCCTATATATATATATATATATATATATATATATATATATATATATATATATATCGTATATCGTTTTGGGAAAAGTATTTTCAATAAAAACGTGTTTTTCTTTCCGGACGTAAAGAGGCAGTACGCCACAGATCTGAGTTTACATTACTGTAACTTTTACAATTCTGCGCATTTTGCAATTTATTTGTTCAAAGTGTGTATTTGTAAATATTTTAAAGATTGTAAAATGCGAAAATATTATTTTTGGGAAATGTTTTATCCACCCACCAAGGTATATGTAACCCCTTTAAGAAAAGAGAAATCAAATAAAATTAAAATGTAAATGGAAATGCAATATAGATATACTGTAGAGCATTTTAATTTATAAATTCTGCAACCAATTCAATGGAAAAACTTTTTGGCGTTAATGAAACATTAGGTGAACATTTTTCAACAATTACTTTTATAATTGGAATAAATCGAGAACAAAAAACAATGGAAATTTGTCCAGGAAACGTAAATTGTAACAAGAATTCTCAAAATAAATTTATAACCTATAAAGTGGCTGTAATGCCACTATAAACTATCACGTTACTTACATGACGCAAGCTCCTGAAGATGTTGAAATTCGCTCGGAGATAATTTATCCCACTTTTGCATCACAGCGGCCATTCTCCTGCAAATAATAAAAAAAACACCTGATAATTACTTTGGTTCCAAGGCAAAAGGTCTAAATTTCTATTTACGTATAGAGAAAGGCGAGAATTATGACCTGATTTTAATATTTTCCACATTCCCTGTCCATCTGGAAAGAATTGGTGCGAACCGAATCGACCTTTACACAGCACCGCGTTATGGAATTAAAGAGTTTTTGGTCTATTTTAAGTGCTGTTCCGTGTCTAAATTTAGCAACATTTGTTCTATTCGCATAGGAAAGAAAGCATATGGGCAGTTCAGAGATTTTGAGAACGCCAACATTTATCAGATGAAAGACAACAAATCAAATCGGTTAAAAAGCTGTCAGAAGATTTTAGTCAAATAGAGAGAACCAACTGAAATTCATGGCGAAACAAATCGCAAATTAATATTTGAAAATGATGTGCTGTAAGCCCCTCAACATTAAAATTTATTACGACTGCGGACCAAAATGGTCATTGTTAATTCGTTGAGGAACGCCTTTTGATTAATATTTTACGACGTTCTATTTTATATTTCCGGGAGCAAACGACTTGACGATTTGACTAAATATAGATGACGTCGAATATGATGGCATTATTCATGGATTATTTGGATTAAATGATTGTTTTTCTTAGTCACTTTTGAAAGTGTAATTTTAATATAAAGACACTACACAAGTTTTAACGCTTCCGTCGTAAAATCTCTTTTACAAGCTAATACAAGACGAGTAATAAAATCGTTCAATGTCAAACAGTAATAACTCTCTTTTCAACCTTGCCATAGTGGAGTGAAAGAGATAATTTAAATTAATAGTATACTCTGTGAAGTCGTCGGTGGTCCCAGGTTCAAGGCCCACCGCCGGTTGTTTTCTGCCGACAACATGTTAACGGTTAGCCTAGAGAAGCGGCCTCCCCGAGGGAAGGTACACTTAGCCCGTTGTAATACCACGACGGGTGTAGATTCCTTCCCTATAAAAAATACCTAAGCCATTTCGAGCTCCTGACGAATCTAACCAAGCCCCTGATATCAACAGATCCTAGTTCGGCTATCACCTTAAAAAAAGGGGAGGGGGCCTAGAAGCTGGCTCCTGCGGTTGGCCAGAGGCCGGCAGTTGACGAGGATAAAAGGGATGGTTTCCTCTTCTACCTCATCTTGACAACTCCTACAAGAGTCATTCGAGAGTGCGCGGCATACACACGAACATGTAAGCGGCAAGGCTATACGTTACAAAAGATGTTAAAATCATAATATAGAAAACAAAGCATATATAGTGACAAACAGCAGTAACTGCTTAACTCGACTTAAGACAAAATGCCGTCACAGTGTTTTCACACTACACTCCACAGCTCTGTTGTAAAGGCCAGACGATGTTATATAGAATATGTAAATAAATATCATCTAAATATTGCTAGCGTATTAGTTCATGTACACAAGCCCAGTCTGCAATGCACATTTTAACTTCATAGATCATTTTTTTATGATAGAAGAACGTGGGTTTGAATCCGATCGACATTCAGCATAATTTGTTATCTTTATACATCGCCGCAGTAAAGCATCTTTTCGTCTACCATGAAAAATCTGGTTCACAAATGATCATAATTTCTTGAGACCAAGAAAAGTCCTTTCATAGCGTTTATTACGAGTATCAACTGACCGTTCCTGATGTTTTTGGACTTTGGTCGAGGTGGATTAAAATAATTAGTAGTGTGATCGGGAGATTCAACGCATCATGAGCATTGTCTCCTAATCCTCTGACGTTTCGATGGTAAAACGTACAATAGCCGCCTGGCTCTGAAACAACTCTCCGGATTAGTGAATTTATTGAGGTATACTTTTTCATTTAAAGGACATGTAGTCGTCATTACTTGATTACCCCGTCCATCGTGAACCTATTGAAATCTAAGTTCTTCGAAGGAGGCAGCATATTCGCATGACTAGACCCAGGATAGAAAATTTTACGATGGCGAACTGAGGCGGAATGAGACCAACATTCCATTTGCGACGGAATGAATGAACTTACAGCTCTCAAAATGCTCTATCACAGCTTGGACATCCAAACCAGGTGTCTCATATCGATCGATGAATTAAAATAGCCTGCACAGTTTATGGCGAGGAAGAGACTCTGTTCCACATGCACTTCGATTGTATGGTGGTTTCTGCTGGGGCCAAGGACATACAATCAGGTGAATTGTTTAATTAGTTTCGTAATAACATTTGCTAAGTCAACAATTCATCATTCCTTAAGACCCATTTTGTTGCTAGATTCAGGAGAAGTTTAGAGCTTCTTGGAACTGTTTCTGGAAAAGTTCGTGTGTAGAACGGAAGCCTCGTTTTTTACTGGAAACGATAGGCCACAGACTTGAAACAACGCACCTTCTCTTCGCGTTGAAATTGCTGCAAGTGCTGTGGAAAGAGCAAGTCTCAAGTTCGGATCGTAGAACTGGAAGGATAATCGGAGCAGTCTGCAGACTTTAATAATTCTGCAAACTGATTCTCTAGGAAATGTTATGCGTTTTGGGATGAGTGCTTCCAGAAAAATACAAAAGTGGCGAACGGCTTCTGTTCACGAGCAGGCCTTCTTTCTTCAAAAATATTGAGGTTTTCAGAATAATGCGGATGGCTTGGAATCCATGTCAAATTTTGGGTTAACTTGAAATCGGTCGTCGAATCGGGTGAAGTCTCCACCCCATGACCAGCGGGAGCTAGAGAGCTTTAATGATAGTACAAAATTCATTTTGGCCTGAGAAGGTTCCAGAATGTCTCTCTGAAGTTGGTTGTCCGCTTTAGCAGTATTAATTGCATTAGCTTCTTGTATTTCTTCATAAGATTATATTTACAAAGAAAGCTATGTATCTCTTTTCAGAAGACTTCTCATTTCGGAAGAAAGTTAACAGAAGTAACTATCCCACAAAAAGAGGACTGTTATCACCCCTATTGTGAAACATGTTAATAAGATACTTAAAACCCTCGTTCGAAGTAGATGTAAAGCGGTAGGTACACACGCAGATAACATTCTTGCATCAGGTAAATTTCTATCGACAATCAGCAATAATATGAAATTTCAGGCTGGCCAGAGGTTTCTGTTCACAAAAAGACAGAAATTGTTATCTTTGCAAGGAAATGTGAACTGTCCAAATTGAACCTATCCAAACTTAAAAGTGTTTTTAAGCTCTCATCAGAAACCAAATATCTCGAAAATGGACACGGATTTGTATTAATAGATAAATGGCATGATCAGCACGCCATGATCGCAGGGTTTAAGCCTCGGTCTCCACATAGTTTTTAAATAAAATTAAAAAATCCACTCCGTTTCACTGCTGTTGTCTAATTGGAAATGCAAAAACAAGATATTAAAGTTCCGTCATTCCCCTTACTCCAAATCCCTTCCGGTCAAAGGCATGCTAACGAATTATAGAGTTGTCCCCTGGGCTTTGGCTACATCATAAAAAAAAACTCCTATTAACTTGGAAACATAATTTGGACGACAAAATGATGAAGGGGGTTAATGCACTTTATGCATATAAGAGGATTTTTGTAAGAAATTGGACATGAAATGGTACATAGTATGTACATTGGATATACTCAGAGATAGTCAGGCCGCTTCTAATTTGTGGGTTCATCTGGTAGGATTTCAAAATCCTACCTGAAAACATGAAAAAAGTACAAAGGCTAGCTTGCTTAGGTATCACTAATGCAATAAGATGTACACTGCAAATTGGTCTGGAAACTATTTTACACCTTCGACCGGTAAAACTATTTATAGAACATGGCGACAAAATCAATTTAAAGACTTAGAGAGAATAACCATTGGAATCCACAAAACCTTGGATACACAGCCATACTGGACATCTTTAATCAAATTGGAATAACACAAAAAACAAATTATATGAAATCTTATTATGAATTTGGACAACGCTACACTGTGTCCCTTCGTAAAAGAGACACGCTGATACTATAATAAAGAAAGTCCCCATTTTCCTTAACAGATCGAAAAAAAGATAAAGGCATTGTAGTTGGAGTGTTCCAGGAAGCTCTGCGGATAAGCAAATCATATGGACATGCAAACTGCAATGTCTTTACGCGGTGATGACAACTGCACAGGCTATTCAAAAAATACAGATGTCGCCAACCGAGATCACTATTTGTGTGGTCAGCTAATTAGAACTTCAAGTGTTAGACACCTCCTGCGCACCATAAGGTTCGGCTTAGCTGGGTTCAGGCTAGAAAAGCTTGTCGGAAAGGCTCAGACATGTATACATCTAGATATGGCTGCCGAACAGGTCTACTCTCCATTTAATATAGCAAAAAGACTCATTGAATGTGCCTCTTTTGAAATTAGTGCGGAAGATGAGTTTGTGGCTACAGTTAAATTGTAGAAGACCCTAAAGCCAGATTCACAATATAAACGTCACGTTCCGTTTCATACATATCTTAAAGTAAATTATTTGGCGGTTATATAAAATTACAGGTCGAAGAACATTTCACAATCAGCTGGACAGAGAGGAATGGGACAGGTAAAGTTTGCCAACTTCCAACTTTTTTACGGAAATCACAACCTAAATATGTTGGCTGGCGGTTTATTTATATTTTTTAGCTAGGTGCATTATTTTGTTGCTGTGGAAATTTTGGTGAAAATTTTTATTTAAAAAATTTAGTTTGGTTTAGTAGATTGATCAATTGTAATTTATACATTTTATAAATGACAACTCCTTCTGACATAAGCAGTGGCCCGACACTTTAAATTCTAATAGTTTTCGGAAAGAGATGCATTTGTTAACTCGTTAGAGTAATCAGTAAACAATGCTTGATCGGAGCCATGGCTAATAGACTCGATGAACTAGTCTATATCTTTCGAATAGAGCTCGAATTGAGACATTAAAATGGTATTGAGATGGGTCTGGCAATGTCTTTTCCATGATTAAAAGCCATTCATAATTCGGGAATTTCCAAGTGCGTCCGAGATTTCGATTTGTTCATTCCTACATTTCACCATTCAATTATGGTGAATTCTTACTCTGTTCATGCTATTTGGGTTTGGAACATGCTGTCATCATAATTGAAGCGAATGAGCTATACTGCGAGATTAAGGAATACAGTCCCACATGATCAGTTACGTAAAACGTCAAGAAAGATTGCAGTTGGGCTTGAAGAAAATAAAGAGATTATTATAACTGCTATAAAAGACTTTGTTTAACTAGGTTAGGTTAGGTTATTGTGGCGGCTATCAGCCTCACATAGACCTATATGTATTACCACATCCGTGGAACCGTACCTGATTGCCGGGTTTTTCTAAAACCAGCCGCAGCTGTTAATAAACCTTAGGAGCTCAACCCGATGCCGGCTATATCACCCATACCACCTAAGAAGTACACGCTCATTGCATTATACCTTCTTTTTGCTAGGCCCGGGCATTCGCATTTGTTTAACTAACTCAGGATTTTTCGGTGCTAACATTCGCAATCGGCGGTCCATACAAGGAGGAAAAAGTTCCTGACAAAATGTATACAAAAATTTCGGTAAAAATTACGGTTCTCAACTGTAATCTTGTTGCAACTATCCTTGATTAGACGTAACAGCATATAGAATTTCCTGAACGATGAGTCTCTAATATCACCGAAGAGCACTGGGAAAATTACGGTGGAGAACCGGAAAGCCGCATATTCCGATAAAGACTCCGTATTAGGCGGCCCATTTCCAAAATCACAGTAAATTTTGTCACAACAATTCTAAGGTACTGTTCCATAAAAATTATTATGAATAGGTACATTAGAAATTACTGGAGGAATCGATTGCGATTACGTTGAGTAGAACCGTGATTTTTCTTGGAATTTTCTCTTTGTGTAAAACTACTTAATTGTATTAAAATATTTTCTGAAAATTAATCTATAGGAGCAAATTTTTTATTTTTCAAATGCATCCATTAGCGACATAAGACTTATTTTAAAATTAACTGCTTTCCTACTTTAAAAAGAATAAAACCAATTTAATCGTTAACGTCCTTCACAGCAACTCAACCTTCTGTGAAAAATCAATTTCCATCACACTTTTTTCTAATTATTCAAGGATAATAATCTTCTCGTGCGAATCGCTTTTTTATTCAGAAAATTCAGAGAAAATGAGCTTATTGACTTTTTTGGTATACAAACTTAAACCAAACGATTAGCCTTATCCTTAATTCAAATTTTCCAAGGCGAGAATTTCGTGTTGTTCTCGAGTTTTCCCACAAGAATTTATTGTGTCAGAAGATCGGGCGGATAATTAAGTTTGTTGTTTGCTTTCATTGGATGATGCAAATGTTTATAGAGGGGAAAGTCAAGACCGAAATGAAAACAAATACTTTTCCGAGATTTTATGTGAACATGCAGTTGGTGTTGTTGGCATTGCAAATAATCAATTTATTGGAGGCTGTCTGTAGACATCCATAATTTGCGAATCGAAAATTTCACGAGCACTTTGCAAACAAATATCAAAGTCGGATTCATTTTCATAATTCTGATGTTTTTCAATTGAGTGAAATTTGGGAGAGAAAGTGATAAGCTAAGCATACGGAAATTATAACCAATCAACGAGTCAATCACATTCTCTAATTCTGATTAAGTGGAGCACCAGACCGTAGGTTGCAACTGAATACTAATCCGTAGATAATAAACTTATTGTGAACACTTACAGTTGACCTTCGGTTGATTCAATGGCAAAGGGTCCTAATAAGGTTGTTAGATTGTGAAATGTGTGGTTTGAAAATTGTTTTATTATTAAGTTTAGACAATGAATCTAACTTAATTGTTTAATTAAGACAGTAGGTAGAACGGATCCTGGAAAAAATCTTGAGGTCCCGACTAGAATCCTTTATGATGGTAAAGATACGTGTAGACAACATTATTTACTTTTTATTTATTTGCGGCAACTAAGAACGAAATTGTTTTTACATTTTGAGAATAATTTACTTACATCTCATCTTATAAACAACATCTCTTTGATTTAAAAAAAAGAATAAAGTTGTCAGTTTTATCAGTAGTACTTCAAAGGCAATATTAAAATCCTAAAAGTACTACTTTACTCTAGGTCTAAGACCTGCAGCAATTTAAGGTCAGGAGTTACACTGCAGAGCTGACACCAAGAGTTCTTCAGTATCAGGCTTCCCCCTTTAAACTCCCGCATGAACATAAAAGTTTTCCAGACTACACTCCTTTAGACTCTCCCAGTTAAAACTTTTCGCTCGGAAACAAATACTCCGAAATACAGGCTCAGATGTGGCCTTCCTAAACTAATCTCAGGGCTTGGTCATTTCCTCTTACCACTAGATCGTCTTACTTAACAGAACAATTCAAGCAGATAGGACATCGGGTACTTCTATACTAGCGAAAGTAGTAAAGGTCGTTAAAAGCCCAATCAGCAAACTTAAAATGCAATTAATGGCCTCCATCGAGATTGTCGATTCGTATTCTACTGGACTTTGAATTCAATAAGTTTGTATTTGTGATTATCGTAAACGAGCGATAGTAGGCGGTTGAATATAACTTTTTTATCGTTAACATTATTGTTCATGACTGTGTAAAGTTTTTTCCCGGCAAATTCGTTTCGAAAGTAACGAGTAGAAGACAATTTGAACGTCAGGTTCATTTAGTAAAAGAAACAAGGGTTTAGCTCGTGAAAAAACTGGGGGCGAATTTAAAATGCAAATAAAAGGCCAGTGTAAACGAATTTCGGAGGAAGTCAACAGCCTATGACCCAGCAGTCGGATAGATAAAGTGATATAAGAAAGTAATATAAGTTAAGTTAGAAAGTAATATAAGAAATAAAAAAAGCAACAATGTGCTGATTTGAGAGTGGCTTCAAAGACAAGTGCGTGTTTTCTGTTCCATATCATTCTAATTTGGTGGTTATATGCGATAAGTATTTTTAATTGTTATTATTTCGAAAGCTTTGTTAATTGATTCCTGATTCGGAGAACAAATGGCAAAAATTACTGAAGACTGATGAAAATTTGCGGCAAAAAATAAAACTGAGCACCTTCTATGAATTTCCCTACACTAAACGGTTAGGCTGTGCAATCAGGTTAAATATCTAGGCTTGGTCCTACGTAGAAAACTTACCTGGAAGTCTAACATCCCGAAAAGAGTACGGAAGGCTGCAGTAGTGGTATAAAGAGGAAATAGGGAAAAGATGGGATATGGAGCCAAGCATTGTGCATTGGCTCTACACAACTTTCATACGACCTATATGTATATATAGTGATCATCATAGTGGTGGCCGGCACTGGATATATCAACCCATCACAAAGCACTGGATAGGGTTCAGAGGATGGCAGCACTGCTGAAAACAGCTGTCCTTAGAACTACACCTTTTAAAGCCCTGAACATTATTCTCTACCTCGGTCAGCAAACCGCATACTCAGCTGCAATTAGGCTTAATTCAATCCAGACCTGAAAACGAACTGACTTCGATCACTCCAAAATTCTGGACGGGAGAATTGCCGGCAACATCGACTATACCACGCCCAAGCCTTTCTTTGGAACGAAATTCGACTCCTCCTTTCCCACCAAATCAGAGTGGAAGGAAGGTCCACATTAATGAGGTTACAATGAGGGCTCCAAACTAGAAGGCAGAGTGGGTGGAGGTATCATCTCGGAACATTTTGACCTCGATATATCACTTGGCTTACCTGACTACTGCATCATGTTTCAAGCGAAAATCATGGATACTAAGCTAGCCACGGACCGTCTGGAACATTTAACGCCGCCTACAGATAACATATGTATATTCACAGACAGTCACTATTAAATCCCTCAGGTGAGTATATACTACCTCCAAAACGGTTGTAGCATGTCGCTCACTCTGAATGACATAGCTGAGCATCTGAAAGTACGGCTCATCTGGGTTCCTGGACATAGTAATATTCCGGGTAACTGTAGAGCAGACGAACTAGCGGTACCACTCGTCCTGATTCGGACATTCAGCACTAGCTGGAAAAGCCGCTGGCCATTTGCAAACTTAAGCTTTCACAAACTTCTTTCGTGATTGCAAATGTTAGATGGCAGGAAAAACACACCTGCCTGATCACCCGTTCTTTTAAGATCAAACCGAATTAGGCTCCACTGACATCAGGGATCTAGTTCGATTTAGCAGGAGCTCCAAATGGTTCCCGGTAACGGGTTAAAGCTAAACCCTTTCCGTACCAGCCAATATTTATATTGACTCCTGGAGAACTAGTTTCCACTGGAGACAGGGAACTGGCTCGGTGCACAAAGAGTAATAGGTTTACTCTCTTCCTGGCTAGGGATTTTTATGGGGTCTAATGGCAGCCTCAATTGTGGTATCACAATGGGCCTCCTTGGCCTAAGTGTGCCTTTTTTAGGCAGCCATTCTAACCTAACCTAACCCTTTCCCATTGCTAGTATGAGAAAGACTTTGGTTATTTTGGAAAGGGTTCCCGGGTCACCGGTTGGAGCCTAATTTCGTAACGCATATTATTAGACAAATTGCGATCTTAGAGAGATTTGGGAGGAGAGCGGCACCTAGATTGGTAAGGCATGGACCGATTTGAATGAGTTTGATTTTTTTTAAACGCGTTTTCTGAATGATAATATCCCAAAAAATATGTACCTAGAATGCCTACATGGATTTGAATGATTTTTCTTGTTGGATGTTGCTGAACTAACACCATGGTAGAAATGTTGTATCTAGGGTGATGAGCGTTCATAATGAGTGGTCAAATTTGGATGAGTCTGTTTCCTTTGTATAGTATAACCTCAATGCAAACGCTTTATTAACACAAGCAGCATTTCTGAACCACTAAGAAACTACAAATAAAACAGTTTAAAAACATAGCACTGCCTATACGCAATCAAAGATACCACATAAAACTACTTACATATTTCAACTCTCGAGATCATAAGGAGGTAGAATTAATACTTGTTTGCGTAGGTATGAATACTACTCATTCTATCTAAGTAGTTGACGATAATACTACTGGGTGTTTTTTGTGTAGATATATTTGTGTCTTCCGACATCGGGCTTGCTGGCGAATTCAATGTTCACAGCTAGGGATGTTGGATCGAACTGAGAAAATCGATTCGGTACGGATCGATCTGCAATATATTTCCGATTTCGAAAATCGATTAATCGCCCTAAAAAGATCGATGTTCGTAGATCGATTCCATCACATGACAATAAATTATATTTTCTTCACCAAGTGATTAATTTTGCAATTTTAAAGAACTAAAAAAGAGTCATGATAGTTCAGAAGACCTTGCTCTAGACTGGATACCATATATCGGAAGGACGGAGTGGGCGGACGTAAAATCTATCTTAGTTAGCAGCGAGATATTTTCAAGGGGTTGCACTAAAATTGAATGCTGCCAATTACACTGTTTGTCAATATTTTAGGTACGAAATTTTCAATTTACAGGAAATTTTTTCGTATCAACATTAATCTGTGTAATAAAATTAATGTTGATACGAAAAAATTTCCACGTGAGCTTGCTCAGTTTTATTGGCGCGTCGCGTCTTGTGTTAAATGGATGGGAATCAGAAGGAAATAAATCGATTCGAGCCGAATCGGTTCCGCGAAAAATCGATTCAAAAATCGGCAGACCGAAGGCTAAAAGATCGAATCAAAGATCGCCCATCCATATTTACAGCACACAGTGGCTCAGGAACGAGGATGTCTGGAAGACACATCGAGTTATTTAGCAACTGTTTGTTTATCCGACTCGTGCGCACAACGTGCATCTTTTGGATCTTTTTCTGACATCATATCTAGACAAGTGCTGGGTTTCGGACACGGTTCCTTTGGACAATGTAGACCGCTGTCTAATCTTCGCCCAATTTACCACCTCCGCTCTGATAGCCACTAATCAGTTTTCCACAATGATTAGTTCGGACAAGTTCAATTTCGACCAGGACGTTAAACAAAAGGTATTTGCTACCAAAAAGGGGGTGGGGCTGCTGGTCTCTAGTCAAAAACGTTAAGGGTAATTGTACCATATCTTCAATATCACCACTCAATAATGAAAATGTTTATGCTAGTTCATTAAACAGAACCAACCTGGTTGCCGGTAATTGTACTGCTAATTTATGCTTTCTAATTTCATGGCACGTGGGAAGTTTTTAAGGTACGCTCTTAACTCTTGACTCTCCTAACAGTTTATCGGCTTCAAAATGTCGTAATAGATATAAACTTAAAAATTATTTTATACTTTTTGGTTCTTTTCATGAAGTCGGTTTACCTTTTTTAAAAAACTATTTTATTTTTCACTTTTTAATGTCTTCAGATATCAGGGAGAGACTAGTTGTAACCCTTTTTGGGGCATGGGCGAGAGAAGAACTTCATCTGATTGGAGACAACGATTGCAAGTGAACTTTACATTTTCTCTGCAAACCCATGGCCTTTTTATCGTAATCCTTTACCAGCAAAAAAAACTGGAAAAATGCTGCTCGTACGAAATAAGCAATTTCAACAGTTGCACAGGTAGTGGACTCTATCGAAGGAACCAGCATTATTCAAATCCAGCAACTTATTACGAAATTTAACACGACCACCTTTCCATACCCTCACCTGAGGTATGTACATCATCAAAATCTGGGCACGCGTTACAAAGTAAGGGGACTGGTCCCTCCTTTTCCCGTATTCACTCTAGTTACAACATTTTTTATTAATTACCAATCAGGAAACGTATTCTGTACAACAGAATCAAACTCAGCAAATTCGATTAACGCCGTACGCAAGCAAGGTGCCAACCTCCCCCCCCCCCCCCCACACTCTAGCGACAAGGTACAATTTTTGTCAGGATTTAAATATATACTCTCTCAACAATAAACGAATCATTAAACGCGGTACGAAGTTAGGCGCCACTCCTCCAACAACCCCTATCTACCATGACATTTTTGACATGCTACCAATGGCGGAACATATTCTATACATCAAAAGCTGAATCATTTAAATCGGTTCACGGTTCAAAATATATCCTCGTAGTAACAATGAGAGACTATACTTTGCATAACAGAAAAATAGTCATCAAAATCGACTACCATACTTTTTCTGTAATTAGCAATGGGATATCATACTACAGTCCAAACACCCCCCCCCCCCCCCCCCTTCCCTACCAACAATCCGGGAACATATCCTTTCTAATAAAAAATTAATCAACAAAATCGGTCCTCGCACTTTTAAGTTATGCCCGGTCATACATAAAAATAAATAAATAAAATACGCGTCGAACTTATTACCTTTCGTTTTTGGGAAGACGGTTAAAGAAGACTTTATAGAAATGTATAATAAAATTTAATCAAGTGCAACACTGCTGATAAGGCTTTCTGTGCTTACCCTTGATATCTAATTAAACACGAACGAACAAACACGTCAGATAATAAATTTTTCTAGATAGTTCATCCTTAGATCTTATTTATAAAACTAGAACAAAGTAATACCTCTTACCTTATCCTCGACACGAAGGCAAGGCAAAACAAAAGCTATTTTCCGGAGAAATCCTAATGATTTGAATCTCTTCATGAATAAAGCACAAAATCAATCGACTGGTCTACGGTAAAAGATGAGGGGTGGGCAGCCATATAATAAAAGCTTTGTGGAAAAGGAATCGCTTATAAGACGATTGAACTTTTAATCCTTCTCAAAAGGGGAACTACTTGATAAACCAAGCAACGCCTACAGACAATCGGAGTCATTCAAATACAGTGCAAAGAAATCTGTGTAAATGCGAAAAATGGAACAAACAAGAAACACAAACTTTCGCAAAACACAAACAGCTGTTCATGGCTCGTTGCAGAAATTGGGGTAGAAAAATAGAAATAGTGAAACCTACCAACTCCTCATCCGTACTTATTACCAAATCCTCGGGGTTGGGCACATTACACGCTTCAAAGTGAGCACGTTGCAAATAAACTGATTCCGCACGAACGAGGGTCAGGGTAAACCAATAAAATAAAAGGTTCACCCTGGGCATTGTAGTACCTGTCCTAGTCCTTTTCCAGTCCAACTTCTATTTACCTCCACCTGACAACCATTTGTTGCGCTTCTTCTTTCCATTTATTTGCTGAACGCATGACGTCACCACATCACATGTATAATGAGCATAATTAAACCAGGTGTGCGTGGAAATCAATCTTCGTATCGTAAATAATTAGTCTGGGAATATAAACAACAACAAAGTCGTCTGGCGATTAAAAAAACATAATTGCCATGAAATGAAGGAAACTTCCAATTAAATTACCAGAGCCATCCAAGATATAAAAATAGTTACGTACTCTAAGCCACACCCTATATTTCCTTCTGCTGTAGGATCCTGGAATAATTCTTAAGTCCTGAGAACAGCTAATTACTTGTTGGAATAATGAGCTTTCATAATTAAAAATCACTCAGGCGGAAATAAGCTGCATGTGAAAGGAACTAACTAACTTTCAAGCAGGAGGCAGTTCTAAAGCATAAAATAGTTTCTATAAAATTACGGATGAAGTAGAGAACAACGGCGACCGAACTCCTTTATATTTTCAAATTTTATAACTCCTTAAAAAACGGGCGTACAAAGTGAATTTCAATGCTTAGCTTTCTTAAATTGAGATTTTGTTAATACTAAAAATCTGGGTCAATCCCCACATTCCTATTTGGCAGCTCTTTGCGAGAAAAATGCTTTAAATTTGGCTGTTGAATGGCAAAAACTGTGCACATTCAACTTGGCCTTTATTATCAGTTGGTTTCTTTCATCTTTTAATTAGCGAAACTGAAAAAATAAAAATGTTCAAAGCGAAAACACATAAAAAGGAACAAATTGAGTTTACAACTTATTTACAGTGTACGAATTAAATTGAAAAAATAAAATGAATACATGCACCTGGAAATATTTTAGAGAGAATTAATTTTGTTTGATTAAAATAATAAAATGAATTTTAATATAAAAGTGGAACCGACTTCACAAAAACCGCATAAAATAATTTTTAATTTTATATCTATTCCGACATTTTTAAGTCGGTGCAAATGATATGAGCAAAACAAGTACAACAGAAGTATTTAATCATCTTTCCTTATGATCCCGTGACCTGAAACGTTCAGGTACATAAAGCATCTTCAATTGTGGTTATAAAGGTAGACTACCTCTCTCCCTTCCCATCTCACCGTAGGACCAAATTTTTTCATTATTAGCAATGACACACCAAAAAAAGAATTAACCAAATCGGTCTATGCATTAGGAACCCAACCTAGGACCAAATTTTCATTATTCATTATTAGCAATTGAGGATCATACTCTATACAAAAATAAAATAGTTTTTTAAAAAAAGTAGAACCGACTTCACAAAAAGGGCTAAAAAGCATAAAATAATTTTTAATTTTATATCTGTTACGACATTTTGAAGTCGGTGGAATTTAAACAAATAAACCAACTACCCAACCACAATTGAAGATAATACATAAAACTACCTGAACGTTTCAGCTCACGGGATCATAAGGAAGGACTATTAAATACTTTTGTTGTAGTAAAGTTGATTCAACTTTTTTTTTAAACCTATATTATTTTTCACTAGTAAGTATCTTCTACTCTGTACAACAAAAAAAGAACCATCCAAATCGGTTCACGCCTTAAAAAGTTAGGATAAACCTTCTACCACCACACCCATCCCCCAATTTTTTTTCTCATGATATCAATCAGCGACCATACTCTACCGAACAGAAAAAGAATCATCATTATTATCATTAGGACCAAATTATTCTCCTATTACACTTTATACAACAGAAAAAGAATCATCAAAATCGGTCAACGCGTTACGAAGTTAGACTACCCCTCCCCTCACCCTAGGCCAAATTTTTTATCTTATTAGCAATGGGGCATCATACTTTGTACAACAAAGAAAGAACCATCCAAATCGGTTCATGCGGTACAAAGTTAGGTTTCACCCCCATCATAAGTGTTTAAACTAAATTGTTAATATTTTCGCAGGTAAAGTCCATTAGTGTCAAATTAGCTCCTAAGCTTCCTCCGCGGGTACTTTTAAGATAGTTAGTCAAAAAATATGAAACCTCCTTTTCGATTCACGATGGATGGCGCTGTAATCGACGAAATCTATTTTTTCCGATGATTCTGCTTGTGATGGCGCTTGCTTTAGACATTGAGGATTCCCACTCCCCTTTCCAGAAAAAACCGAACCAGTGGTCCGTTTCACAGTGACACTTTGGGCACTCATTAATCTAACAGAATCTGGTAGACTTAGAGCGAACGGTTCAGATGATTTCAGATAAAATGATTTACGAAGTAATCTGTGCAAAAAATTTCAGAGTCATGCTTCCCATTAGAGAGGAATGGGAAGAAACTCTAAAGATATTCACAACTCCATATCTATTTGGTATACTGGTGGTTAATTGCAAAACCGTAACACCGGCGCTGATGTATTGTCTTTCAAGCAGAGATATACGCTATTGTAAAATGTGCGCACCTTATTCAAGATAGTGACACGGTTGGGATGAACGCCATCATTCTTTCCGACAGTAAGGTAGCACTAATGGAGTAAGGTAGCACTAATGGCTCTCTCATCTGACATAGTCACTTCAAAGTAGTAAAGGAGTGTAAGGAAACCCTGAACGCAATCTCTACCCGGAACGTGATCACACTCTGTTGGGTTCCCGGTCACAGGGGACTAGAACGTAATGAGAGAGCAGAGAATCTCGCTAAAGAAGGTTCACAAAAACCCATGATAGGCCTTGAGCCAAGCCCTTAGAACAGAAAACGAAAGGAAGTGTAGTACCATCTATAAACGGTGTACGTGTTTTCCGATTTTTTGTTCGTAGGAAAGGTGTGGGAAGTGGGTAAAAAATACGCCTTCTGAAATATCAATTTGACGTGGACTTTCTGAAGAGTGCGCATTGAAAGGTTTATTGAATAATTTTCACTGTTCAGTTATTAAAAGTGGTGTCATTTTACATATAAAGACAATTAACATTTAAAAGGCTGTTTTGGTTTAGTTTACTAAAAATCTGACTCGCTTAATTTGAACATTTTTCGTGATGAAGAGTGCGGTATTTTGCTGTAAAAATAATCGACGCATTGTGTGTGGCAAATCATTTTTCAGGGAAGTTAAGCAATATACTAAGCAATTCTACAGCATTTTCTTTGAAATATGTGCAAAAGCTGTATAAATAAAAGCTAAATTACCAAAAAATATAACCATTTGTCTTGATGGTGCTCGTTTGTTTACATTTGAGATTCATCAGAGTTTTGATTCGCCTTATTGGTTTCAGCGACAGCTGACCAAAGTTTTTGCCTGGGGGCTCTAATAAAACTTTAAAAATATTAAAATGTTTTTCTACTCTTCGGTATTTTAGGTTTCCAAAAGATAAAGACTTCAGAGAACTGTGGTTAAAATCCATCGGTAGAACGGATTATATACCATCCAATGGTAGTAATGTTTGCGATTACCACTTCGAATAAGTCACAAATTTACTACTTCCATGGTGAAAACTAACACATTCACACCTTTCAAACACATAAGGAAAAGTCGGAAACTTTTTGAGCATGGTGCAATTCCTTTCGTTTTCTGTTCTAAGGCCAAGCCTCAGTGTATCTCCTTCCTTTATTATCCAAACAATAAAGGAACTAAGCTAAATAGAATACAATCGCAAATTGAATGATAGCGCTGACTGTAAACAGTCGAAGCTATCCTTACCTAAAATAGACGTAACCAAAAAACGAAAACTGATCAAAAATAATTAAAGCAACATAAAGCTGGCAATACGCATAATCATTGGTCATTGCGGGCTGAACAAGCACGTCCACACTCTAGAAAAGTGCAGCACAACCATGTACTCGTGCGACATAGATAACGCATTTTTTAGGTAACTAAACGCGTTATGTTAAAGAAAGATTCAATACTTTCGGGACTCTACCTCTTACTCCGCCGGCAGGAGCTGCAAACTAAAACGTTATCCAAAAAAAGCTAATTAGACGCCTTGTGAGCCACTCCTGGGGTTGAGGTTTTAAAGGTGGATATGCGTGCGCTACACTACAGAATGTAGGTCCTTGACATAGAGTCCATGTAAGAGCGGCCCAGAAATCCAACCCTGAGGCACTCTACAAGCAATGATAGCGATTAACGACAATCCGCGATTGAATTTAACCTGTTGCGCCCTATCAGAAAGAAAGTTATGAATGAGCTTGACAGCCGATGATAAGATATGTCACATGGAATGTAGTTTTTCAAGCAAAATTGAAACTGTTAAAGGTGTTAGAGAAGTAAAGAAGAACAAGGTAAGAATTCTGCTTTCGGGACTTTCAGCAAGGTTGTCTCAAAACAGCGATTACGCCATAACTTCGTAATGCGTGGACCGATTTGAATAATTTTGTTTTGGTTATATGAAGTATGATCCCCCATTGCTAATAATAAAAAAAAATTGGGCCTAGGGTTGGCTGGGAAGGGTAAGTATAACTTTGGAACGCGCAGATCGATTTGGATGATTCTTTCTATGATGTATAGAGTATGGTCCCCCATTTCTACCGCTACACAATTTTAAACGGTGGGGTTGTAGTAAAGGAGCAGTTGGATGTCAACTATTTAACGCGTAGACCGACTTAATTGATTCTTTTTATGTTATCTAGAGTATAATCCCCCATTTCTAATATGTGGATAAATTTTGTACTAGGATGGTGTTGGGAGGCGGGGTAGGCTTACTTCGTAACATGTGGACGGATTTTGATGATTCTTCTTTTTATATATAGAATATATTGCCCCACCAGTCTCACGACAAAATTTATGTTGTGGTGTGGTGTGCGGAGCGGACGTTACTCAATTTCTTGATTGGTTTGCAAGAGGTGGAAGATGTGTGGCTTAGATGATTCTGAATGCATATATTATCTATTTGTATTCTGACAAAAAATTGTGGCTTCTGGTGAGAGTTAAAAAAACGAAATATATCCAGATTTTAAAGTCATAAGAATATACATGCAAATAAAGAGTACAGTTAATGTGCAGTCATTTACTCCTGTCAAAATTATTTGAGAGAATCACTTATTCCTGTCAAAATTATGTTCTCATCCGGAGAGAATCACATACTCCTGTCAAAAAAGTACCGCCAAATCTTGTCGAAGAGAAAAATTTACAAAAAGTACGACCAATAAAAACAATGTGAATCACATGACTGAGTGAGTTACTTATGTGCGTAAACTGTCAATGTATTCTGATCATTTAATGAGCGAAGTACATTTTATATTTGTAAATGCATATATTCTCTTATCCACAAACTCTTCCGGAAAACAAATTTATAATTCTGACTGCAGGGTTGCCCGATACGGGAAATGTACAAAAGCAACCAAAAATTGTTCACTACTTTGTTCGAAGCCGTTTATCTAGTAATAGTACTGCAACTTGTTAAACTCGAGAAGCGTCGTTGGGCTGCAGATTTGATATTTTTGCATCAGCTTCTGCAGGGAAAGTTTCCAAAGTATTACCTAGAGAACTGTCCTATTCCCTACGCAATCGATCACCTTTACAGATTGCTTTTTCACGCACTAATTACGGCATGTTCGAGCCTATTAATCGCATGTGTAGGTCTGCTAATGATATCGGAGAGATTTTTGATACTTGTGTGTACAAGGTGACACTTAAAAGGAGTATCTACAATTTGTAATTCATTCTTTTGCTCGCACTAGTTTTTGTTTAATTTCTCGTTTTTGTTTGTTTTGCATTTAGATCCTTCTGTATTCGAATGGAAACAGTATTATTATTATTATAGAACGCATGTATAGAGTCGTGAATATGTGTCCTCTTTTTGACTTGACTCTTATCATTGTATTAGCTGTAACGATCTCTGTTGTCTATGCACCTCTGACTTGGTGTCTTAAATACTAATGTTTTTTTTGCACACCCCCCCCCCCCCACACCAGGCCTCATTCGCCTCAATATATTTTATATTTGGCGAATAGGTCAAATGGTTCTAGGCTTCTGCCTAAGAAGTGTGCCTTCTGAGTTAGAAGGATTAATTCTATTTTCTTAAAAAAGTAATCTTTGGCATTGTACTTAAAATTTATATATAACACATCTTTTTTTAACCGTTTTAAGTCGAATGAAATCGTGGAAAAAGGTAATTTTTTTTAGACCATGTTAAATAAAAACCGTGTAAAAACAGAATTGATGGTAATAATGTAATTAAAATTATAAGAAATTTTTAAAGTAAGATAAATCAATAAAAATAACAAAGACCGACCTATTCACAATATAATGGCTTTATTTCTAAAAAATTAATATTACTTAACTGGTGCCTACTAAAAAAAATCAATTAACAGATTTATCGGAACCTATAAATGGCTGAAACTTGGTTTTATTTTTGCTGTAATATACATACATCTATAATATCATACATTTTATTCTATCTGGTTCTTTTAACCCCTTGTGGGGAATATAGCGTCTACTATCCTGACTCTCCATCTGATTCGGTTCTGCGCCAACGCTTTCAACTGTTGCCATGATTTGTTGTTCTGGGTACCGTCCTTCCCTGCGACCTTCTATAAGTATGAATTTCAGATTTTTTGGCTTGTTAACTTCGGTGATAAGGCGGCGATGGTATTTCTTCGTTAAAAATAAAAAGTCAGTCAAAAACTAATTAAAAAAATTTGTTCGAATCCTTATCCTTTTCACACGGTATATAAAACTAAAAACTAATAATGTAGTTCTCCCCCCCCCCCCCCCCCCCCCTCCCCCTTAAACTTCATCGGAAAAAAATGCCAGCACATTATTTCTATAACTGTAAAAAATGTCCAGCCAATAGCAATAGTAGTCACTAAGAAAAAAGGCCGTTACATACAAATAGATAGGGCTCACTATAAGGGATCTTTTTATATTTTAGGTACGGAATCCAAAAGAGAACAAATACAAGAAATTTTGTACAAAACATGAAAAAAGAGTATTTTTGTAAAGACTAGGAAATCAAATATGTTTGTTTCCTCCTTCTGCGGTTACTTTATATTCATTAAAAGTATTTTTCAAATAAAAGAATATTACTTACACCTTCTGAATTTACTTGAGTTCTCTGCAATTTTTAAACTTTTTGAAGAAATAATATTAACTTTCCCTATAATGCAGTGTCATAGTGGCCCATATCTCTCTGTAGGTTCGTACCTATATGGAACTTTTACGGACAATATTCTGCACTGGCTAGCTATCCTTTGGGTACATACTTCTTTCAAAATGTGCATGCAAGAGAAAAGAACTATATTCAACGATGTTCATTGGATTTCCTAAATTGAATTTAAATGCAAGGCATGACTGCAATTGCAAATGCCGTGAAAATTGCTTTACAAGATCAGAATAACTAAATGGAGAAAATTGAAGTCGTGTATAAATTTCATATACAAGGGCCATTCCTATATGCCTTTTTGTGTATTCATTAAGAACGCATTCATGAAAGCAACTAGATACTGATACGTAACCCACAAGCTTTCATAAATACATCCCTGATGAAAACCGAAAATAATAAGCTGTTTTTCAGAACTTTAATTTGATTGGCTCCAACACAGTGGAAAGATGTTACAGATAACACCCAACATGCCCATTAGGTTAAGAACATTGGTGGAATTTTAGAGCGAATAAACATATTTCGAACGTTGAGCTAGTGAACAAATTTGTTTAGTTGCAGAGAAAAATTGTTAAATGGTAATCTAGATAGCATATACTTGTTTAAAACATTTTGCAAAAAAACAGGCTCATTTTTACTCTTTTCTTTAGAAAAACTTTATTGTTTATATAAAAATGGATTAAACCAGGTTCAAGTAAGGTACTTAAACTTAAAAAACAATATTTTTTTTTGCGTCATGGCTCCTGCACGCTTTTTTTTACGGTTTTTGTGGTATCTTGTCACAGGATCGCCTTAAAAAAAAGGTAAACATTAAAATATTAAGCACGAAACCACTATGGTCAATTTTTATTGAAATGCTCATATATTGGGCTCTTTTAAAGAAAAGTGTGAAAAAAAATCGTTAAATTTTTTTAATTTGAATCGCGCGTCAAAAGTTGAGGTGTAATACAAAATGCATTATTAGTAGTTCAGTGCCAAAAAGAAACGATTTTGAATAGAATGTTGAGAAAAATGCTTTTAAAGTTCATCATTCAGCTATTTAATGCTCAGAGTTGATTTACTAAAAAGTTATATAAAAGTTTGTTTAAATCGAATGTCTGCTGCCTGTCATTATTGCACGTCATTATCCTCAGCAGATAATGATCAAAAAATCGAAACTAATCGTGAAGATTTGAATTTTTAATGAGCACTCTATAGCTGATTGATTGTTTACATCGTTCCCATTGCTCTGTTAACAACGTCGAGAAATGTGCTTTTGTCGGGTAGTGCTCTGTATATTCTTTTAATTTGAAATTGTATTTCAAAGTTCACTCGTTGATTACTCTGTATAATTAAAGTTTGAATAAAAATTTGTTGAATAATTTACAAATAGGAATATGTGAATTTTAAATATATAATATTATTTGAAAACTCAAAAAGTAAAAGAGTAAAAAATTATTACGAATAATTAAAAATTCTTTGATTCATGAACGACTACGCGATAAGCAATTCGTGCGCACTTTGTATGATTATATGGTAGGCATCATTGTATGAAAGGGGTTAAAATTGGGAGAGCAGAGGTATTAAGTTAAAATGAAAAAAATTACGTTTTATACTATAAAATTTATAGTATCAATCGATCTGAATAGCATATGAGTCGTTGTGAAGTCGAAGACATGATATCCTTAACAGCGATTCATACAAAGTGTGCACGCATTTTTATTTATTCGTAATAATTTTTTACTTTCTAGTACGACTTTTTTAAGAAAAGCAAGTTTTTTTATAATTATTATTTTTTTATTTATATTCAGCTATACACAAGGAAATTGGAATGGATTAAAGAGCTCAGGCTAGCAATTTCCTTAGAGCACTGGCCATAGAGAGCGAGCGAGAACCGATAATCCATCAATGTTCCAGAGAGTCGAGGGCATTTGATTTGATTGATTAAACACCAATAAGTGTAATAGCCTTTCTTTGCACATTGTCTAATTCGAATAGGAAATTTCATCCCATTTTTAGCAATTCAAAATATATGATTGGTACAAGTAAGTTTGTTAGTATTAACGCTGTGGACCGAAATTGGTTAAGGGTGGATGGGGTATTTTTAAGACACATCTAAAAGTATGGAGTTTTGGATTCGTTAAACATAAGACCTTGTAGAAATATCTTTTTTTAATAATCCAAACATGCGTTCTCAGTTAATTTCTGTAGAGTTCTCACGTGAATTCATTACAGAATTAAAAGAATACGCGAAAAGAAAGATGTTGTCGTCTGCGAAACTATGAATGGGATTGGACGTGGGAAATCAAATCTGATTAATACAAAGAAGAAATAAGGTTGGTAAGAGAACTGAACCGTGAGGTACATCGGCATTTATTTCGTCGGGAACGCATGTGAATCCGTCTATGCATAGATCGGGCTGTAAAAAATTGTCTATCCATTTTAAGACTAGAAGTTTAACTAGAATGGAGACAGTAATTTTAACGCTCCGTTAGAGGCAAGTTTTCGGTTAAGCGGCTCGGGCGGAAACCGTACTGGCAACCGTTAAAAAGATGGTTATTCATTAGATATTTCGTCAACTGCGCTTTGCTGAACGACTCGAAGACTACCGATATGACCGAAGTAAATGTAATTGTAAAGAGGTCGCATACCTTACCTCTTTTAAGTAAGCTGAGCATGAGCAAGATGGAAACAATCATGATGAGTATGACCGAGAAAAAGTTTGTGCAGAAATTTAGCCAAAGCAGAGGCGCAACATATTAAAATCAGGGGCGAGAATAGTAACTTAAAAACTTCCAATGTGCAAAAGAGTAGCTACTAGTGCATTGCGATGGAGATGGAATAAGTTGCGATAAAAGTAGCAAGCAGATTGGCTTTGTTCAGGTATAAATATTCTATAATAAGAAGAGGTCAGAAGCCCTGACCACCCTTTTGGGTGACGAATGCCCTCGTTTAACCTGATCGAAATTGTGTTTAGCCCGGCAAATCACTGATTTACAAACATTTCATATATCCCTATAGCTGAAAAGCTAAGAAAAGGTGGCAAATTGTGCGGATGTTATGCACTTTAGTATCAGGAACACTAGTTAAGCACCAGTTGTTGCAAATTAAAGGATTCACCAAATAACTCGACATGTTTTCCAACCGGCCTTGTGGTAGAAGAATGTTTTAGCCACTGTGTGTTGGTGACGAAGGCGGAGATAATTCTACAGTCTTATCGGCATCTGAAAACAGTTTATCAAAGGAGCCCACAATATCAGCGTCAGACGTATTGGGGCTGTGGTATAAAAAGCAGAAATGAATAATGTGTCGATGGAGTTTAAATCTAATATAGGCAGAATTAAGTTCTAGATTATTAGTAATGAATTCTTCCTGAGGCATTAAAAAACAAAACTACGCCGGTTTTAATCAGTGCTAAATAGCTTTTCCGCAGTTAAGTGGCAGTAAACCGAAACAGGGTTGCTTTTCCAGTGAGGATAGTTGCAAAAGTCAAAACTCGTATTATATTAATTTGTCCAAAACAAATTCGCACAAAGACGCGAGGACTGTGAACGGGAACAACCGGGACCGCCCTATATTCATCGTTGATAACAACGAAGGCTGCTACAACGAACCGAACTGTGCTTTTTAATAAAGCATAAAGAACCTTTCCCCTTGGCTAGACGTCAGTGTACTTTGCGATAGTTTTGAATTAATTTAATGCTCGCTTGTGGCAGAGCATGGCTGTCCCAGTCAGCAGTCTAACTCCTGATGTTACTTTTCACTCTTTAACTTATGATTCCTAGGGTGCTACTTAAACCGATTCATAGTAGGTACTTAGATTTATTCTAAAAACTTCATTGGTGACTTGCCTACATAATTATAGGTATTTCCGTTACATCACATTTTCTCCATATTGAGCTACCTTCAAGTCAGCTAGTTTTCTTCCCGCGTTTCATGCTTCCTGATTTTTAAAGTCTGTTTTCCATTCACTGGTCAAATGTTTAGGGTGCTCCAAACTTTTGAACGGTAGTGTCCGCGCTCCGTAAACACAAAGAACTAAAAAATTTCGGAATCATCTACTTTTACTTACGAGAACGTTTATCTGCACTGTAATGTACATACTAATGTATATCTGATATTTAATTACTTTATTGTGTACATAAGATATTTATGAAACAGAACTAATTAAAAACGTGCTGATTTCTAATTAGAATGATTAGCAAAAAAGGGGCGGACGTTTTTTTTAATTTTGGTGTACAATTTTCCAGAAATGTAACAGACATGAAATTCATAAAAAATACATAGATATGTAGCTACTTCTTTTATTTAAATTAGTTACTAGAACCCCAAATGCTTAGAGAAAATCCAAGTAGCTGTTTGACCATCAGAGTGCGGAAGAAAAATTCTGCTCTAATTAAAGTAAGACAAAAGGATATATCGCACAATTTTATCTGCTTAACAAGGTGCTGGGTGAGCCTCATTAAATTGGAAAGCTTTCTCCTTAACTATAGTCTGTAAACTAGTCCATGTTTAAACTTTCTAAATTCCACAACAGTTCTCGCCTGAATACACCTTTTCGCTGAAAATACGACTCGGCAACAGGATGACGCAATACTAAGTAGGATTTCATTTGTTAACTTCGCAGATATTCCATCAACTTTTCCATAGTCCTAAGTACCAAAGAATTTATCGTCACATATTTTTAGACATAAAAATTCCTCTCAAGAGTGAAAATTCCTTTGGAATTGCAAATACCTCTGCAAGCATTTTAACGTTCTGAAATATCGCGATTATTTATATAGAATTTGAGTGATAACCAAGAACTGTCGAAGGTCCTTGCTAATAATCCGGGAAAAGTGTCGCGATGTGCCTATGAATTCCTTTTACGTAAATTATTCAGGACAGCTCTCATCAGCATATTTAGAAAATCATTTAGAAAAGCTATACAAGTTTGGTAAGTAGCATTTTGCGAAGGTTAGGTGTGTCTGTTTGTCGAACAAATTTCCATTTTCCATGGCTGTTGCGTAGGCGTCCTTTAAACATCGCGATATGGCAATTCATTACGATTTTATCTTGGCAGATCAAAGGTATTCAGCATTTATTTTATGGTAGATTCCAGGACTGAAATTTATAAGCGGCTATAGAAATGTGTCTTTTTTCAAGTACTGCGAGGCTTTTGATTATATTCAAAGAAATTGAAGGTAATAGCTTAGAAATTATTAGTTTCCAACTCACTGAGATGTATCACTTACGTTTTCTAATCTTCTATTCCACATATGATTTTTATTTAGCATGTAACTGCTTTACAACGAATCATTGAAATAATACTTTGCAGTCCTTAATAGTTCTTATCACTGACGTTTTTAGCGCGTGTGTGCTTGCGACTACTAATTGGAGCCAACTCAAATACTGATTAAATATTTACAGTGTAACGTAACGGATGTCTAGCTCTATCCCACAAAGTTTTGAAAATCATGTACTCAGTAAAATTTAATTTAATTTAATTTATTAAATAAACACTGTACTAGTAGAATATAATCTTACTTATAGGGAGTACGGTAAAGAGAAAGAACATAAAAACTAAATTTTAATAATAATAATAATAATATATAATAATAAATAATTCTTTTACTAACATAATCCAGTAATTCCGCACATCCGTCATATCCTGGCTCCTTAACAAGATTCTACAGCTATATAAATAAAAAATATAATATTAATTATAATATATAAAAACAACCAATTAATTAAGCCTAGCGTTTTATTTGTGAATTCAAAAAAATATATATGTAGAAAAATACTCATTTAAGGAACATAGAAAGAAATAAAAAAATACTTTTATATAAATAGTTGTAAATAAGCTAACAATTTTAGTATTCGATGTTGTCAAGATATGTTAAAGAACTTGTAACTGTCGCAATACGATTAATGATATATAAAAAGCAAAAGAGGGATAGTAGGAAAGGGAGGGCATTCCGGGCAAAAAGAGAACAAGAAAAGAAAGACAGCTCAATACAAGTGAACTCTTTGGTGGGGAAAATAAGGTCCACCATGTGCTTATCAGATGGAGCATGAGGACATACCTTCGCATTGAGCCTAAGCAGATCCCCTCTGAACAAAAAAAAACATATTTAATAAGCTTTAGGCTAACACATGGGCTGAAAAGTCCCGGGCCTAACATATAGGTGGCGCTATTCTTATTGCATTCACCGCTTTTTCAGTTAGTACTAACCTTCAAAAGAAAGCTGTTAAAATTTCATGATATTCTACTTATAAGTTTGTGAGTTATTGTGCTAAGAGTAACACTACTTTTGTTATTTTCGGAACAATGGATCACAATGGATAATTTTACACTGCTTCTTGATGGGAAAAAATACCGTTCAAGCGGAGCAATGGCTTCAAAAGTGTTATAAGGACTCCGCTCCATCGGAAACAATAATAAAACGTTGGTTTGCTGACTTCAAACGTGTTCGTAGAGACACCGATGATAGAGAACGCAGTGGGCGTCTAAATGAGGCGGTAACACCAGAAAACATAAGAAAAATCCACAAAATCGTTTTGAATGATCGAAAAGTGAAGTTGCGTGAGTTAGCTGACATCGTAAAGATATCAAAAGAACGTATTGGCTTTATATTACATGAGCATTTGACTATGAGAAATCTCTGTTCAAAGTGGGTGCCGCATTTGCTCACTGTTGACCAAAAACAAGAACGTGTTGATGATTCTGAGCAGTGTTTGGCCATGTTTAAACGGAACAAACCGGAATTTTTGCGTCGATATGTAACAATGGCTGAAACATGAATCCATCACTTCACTCCGGAATCAAAACGATCGTCACCTGAGTGTACAGCAACTGATGAACCTCGTCCAAAGCGCCCGAAAGCACAACAATCGGCTGGAAACGTTATGGCCTCGGTATTCGCCAGATTTGGCTCCCAGCGACTACTGGCTGTTCCCAGACCTCAAAAAACTTCTCACCGGTAAGAAATTTCGCTCGAATGAAGAGGTTATCGCTGAAACTGAGGCCTATTTTGAGGCAAAAGATAAATCGTTCTACAAAAGTGGTATTGAAATGTTAGAGCGGCGCTGGAATGATTGTGTGGCTCTTGATGGAGATTACGTTGATGAATAAAGCCAATTTTGAACAAAAAAAACCGCGTTTTCTTTGTTAGGCCCGGGACTTTTCAGCCCATGTGTTATATTTGTCGTTAAAATAGCTCACATTTTTATCCTATTTGTTGTATTGCCCGCATTGGGTTTTAGCCTTTAGGACTTTAGGATATCCTGAGAGACTATGGGTAGATTTGATTCTAAATTGACGATATAATTTGCAGCTTGCGGTGGCAATCTCAGTAACTTTTCACATAAAAACCTATAAGTTTGTCAACTTCCGCAAACAATACAAAACCCCATGCGTCATGTTCAAGTCCATCAATATCATCATCACTATAGCAATGGAATAGCTTATAATATTTCTCTAAATTTTCAAACATGCTTAAGGTTTAGTTGAGGCGTAGGAAATGCAAACGACGTAATCAGCAAGGATCAAAAGGCGAACATGAACACCTTCCTCTGTGATTTAAGCTCACAGTGCATTACAAAAGTCGTTCAGTTATTGATAAAAAAAAGCAGGGGCTCAGAAAACATCTTTGTCGAACACCCGCCACAGCTTTAAACCATTCACTGTGCATCGCCGTCGGAGCGTCGACCTATAATCTACTCGAGAAACAAGCCTGGAAATAAACTCGAACAATTGTCAATGACATCATCATTTCTCTTTAGTTCTGGTTAGGAGAGTGTGAATTTTTATTGGTGTATAATATTAATATGTAGCTAAAGATCCCTCTAGCACCATGAACTCTACTCCTGTTGAGAACGTAGACTTTGATTGCATTCTTCCGCCTCCTTCAATTTCTGTCGTAATTGAATAATCTCATCTTCTCCAGCATGAACCGTTAGCATGTTAGTTTCCTCGCTAACGTCACATTCTTTAACAACTACCTCTTTAGTCGTTTAAGAATCGTCTTTTAGTGGAGTTTCCAGTGCGTCCTCTAAGTCTTGTAATTCTTGATCAATAGTCTGCAGTTCCCGCTTTCCTTGGCTCGATGTCGCCAAGAGTGTCAGTCTTCGGACAGGTTCAATCTTTTCCTCGGGTGATGCATTCCCATGTTTCAAATGTCCAAATTGGTCTTGTACTCGGCATTTCTGGCAAGATCTTGACTCGATTTCACTTTGTAACATTTCTTTCTTCATTCGCTGCTCTTCGTTAGTCCTTCGCCATCAATGTCCTCTCAAAACACATCCATCGTTTCGGGAACCTTCTATTGGACTGTATTTCTCTCACAAGTGATCAGGAGTCTTCCTTCTACAATCGCTTTACAGGTGACCTTCTTTACCGGAGGACCAGCATCTGTACTTGCGACGGGGCACTTCAGTTTAGTTGTTCCGATCGATACCTCTCTTCAACCTGAATTTTTTTGCTCGCTTCTGTTGCACTTTGCACAGTCTTCCTCGTGTCATATCCCGGAAGGGTTGATCTCTTTTGCTTTCTGCAATCTCGTCGGAGATGACCTTCCTGGCCACATATCAACGATCTGCAAATGAATCGATAAAAGCTTCTCTGGCGACCTCGTTGACATAATCTTGGCTAAACGTGGGATAAGCTAAATGTGTCAGCCTTTCTATGTTCGCACATAACTGCTGCAACGTCTCTTCAAGCTCCTGTGTTCTTCTCCGTAGCTGTAGATGGTAGACCTCTTGCATGTGTTGGTTGCCGTATCGTAATTCTAAGGCTTGTGTTAAAGATAAATAATCGTACCTTAGCTCTGCCGGTATAGTCTGTAATAATTCTGCTGCTCTACCTCTATGCTGCGAAGATAAGAGCTGTAGCTTTTTCTTCGTCACTCTAAAAGTTCATTGCTGCTACTGTTTCGAACTGAAGTCTTCTGTATGTTTCCCAGGGCGTTTGGCCGTCAAATGTTGGAGGATGAGGTTTTTTGTTCACAGTCACATCTGTTGATAAAGCCGACAAGTGCCATTTCTGGACATTCTCTAGTTCATTCTTGATTTTATCGAAATTTTTCTTCATTGAATGTTCCATTTCGCATTTCACTTGTTTAATATTCGTTTGTTCAGAAATTTTTACTTCTGCCAATTGTTTTTCTATGTTTTCAAATTTCGTATCGACTGCTGATTCTAAAGCCTCAACCTGTTTTCGCACAGAAATTTCTATTTTAGCTTTCACTTCTTCAACCAAGGCTCTAAGTTCCGTTACCGATAAATTCTGTTCTTCCAGTGCTAATTTTAACGCATTTACGGAACCTTCCATCGCTCTCTTCTGTTCCTCCAATGCTGACTTTAACTCGTTTACGGAACCTTTCATCGATGTTTACTGTTCAGCCATTGATGCTTCTATTGATGATTTCTGTTCATGCTTCTATTGCTACCTTCAACTCGGCTGATGATGTTTTCTGCTCTTCCTTGGAAGATTTCATCTCACACATCAGAGCATTGAGAAGATCTGTCTTGCTTGGATTTAAAAAACAAAAGCCTCTGGATCCTTTCCTTCTTTTTCCATGGCTTATTGTAGTAACACTACCAGGGCACATTTATTTCCAATTGCAGGTAGGGAATGTTTACTTAACTCCCCCTTGAAGTCTTGAACACTTAAATCCTTTAGTTTGCGCCACATATTTAGATCGGCTGCACTATTTCACAATTGTTACGTGAATGGGGCTCTTCGGGCTCGACGGATTAATTAAGACAATTATTTTTAATCACAAATGTTCACAAGTTTATTCACTTTACTTAATAAGTTCGTTTAACAATTTCCTTGACAATATTCCTTCACAATATTACATTTCACTTTATTAATTAACGCTTATCAATTCACTGGTTTAAATATAACTGACTATTCGCATTTTCAAATGTAAACACTTCGGCAGTCTAAATCACGACTAAACTACCTAGGCTACTGCACAGCCCTATTTATACTACTTAACTTAATGCTAGAAACTTCTTCCACTTAGTTCTAGATGTTTCCGTTACACATTTTCACCTCACATATTCATCATGGGTTCGAGTCGTCCTTGACTTTACCCGTTTAACATTTCCTTACCTTGACTTCTGGCCACCTGGGGCATGCGCATTACACGGTTGACTATTTCCCTTTTCGTGGCCTACCTCGTGCACGTTACAATACTATCCATGTACCACATACTATTTTCTATTATATCTTTTATAAAAAGTTCAAGTTTATGCTGTATTTTATGGGAACAATAGCATGTTGTTAGTTAATCAAAAAACAAATGAATCTCTTGCAATCACAATTGAATTAAATGCATTTATATTTGGTCGAGTTTGAAATCTAATTCTAATGCAATAACTTTATTTCAAAATTTGACCATCCGTAAATTTGTATATAATATCAACAATTGAAATGTTTCTTTTCTTATATTTCGTATTCCACTTATTTTTCTTTAAAGCTATGTAAATTGATAGTAAAAAAATAAATACGGACTCAATTTTATAAACAGGCGTATTTGCGAAGATTCCTAAAAATGGCGACATGAGTTGTTGTAGAACTTATCGCGGTATCTGTCTTTTAGCTGCATTCTCCAAATTGATGGCTAAAGTCATCTTAAAGCGAATCAAGACTACAATTGGCAGGCTTTTCTCCTGCGATTACATCAACACCCTACGAGCAATCCACCGAATGGAGGTCCCCCTTACATCTTATGTTCGTCGACTTTGAGAAGGCGTTTGGTAGCGTTGATCGCGAATATAAGTGGGCAGCTTTACGTAGGAGAGGCATCAAAGAAGATTTATCACTATTATAAAGTAGTCGTACTCAGGAGCCCAATGATACGTTCTACACGAGTTAAAACTGTCGTACTTTCCAAGTACTGACTGGTGTGAGACAAGGATGCCTACTGTCACCTTTGCTTTTCCTGATCGTCCTTAATGACGTATTATGCAGCACCTTCATCGCGAGGCATTATATGGAAACTCTTTAACCACTTTACGCACCTGGACTATGCCGTCGATGTATGTCTCCAGCAGACTCTTGATCAGCGATTGCCGGTACAAGACGTCTTATAAGCATAAGAGTGATATATCATATATCATTAATCATAATACACTTCTTCTTTCTTTTACGGACATATGGCTAAAATCGAATTGATCAAAGTAATATTAAGATGGCGAATAATATCGCTATTGCGATAGCATATTTTTTCGATACGAAATACCTTCAGTGTTCATTAATTTTACAATCACTTTTGTGTCGATATTGTTTCTTTTCGAACCAAAGTATTGCCATTTGGAATACTCTAACTAAGTAACGGTGCATTTTTTCAGTGAATTTCATTTACAAAAACTATGACTTAATGCTATAAGTTCTTAATTTTACACGTTATTCTTCTTTATAGTTTTCTCATAATGAAACTAATGCAGTTAAATAGAGCTCAAAACCGCAAATTAGCTAAAGAACAACAAAAACAGGTCTTTGACAAAAAATGAAAAGATTTCGATTTTTTTTACATCTTTTGAAAATGATCACGATTGTAATCAAAATAGTGAGTTCACTCATCAATGAACTCATTAAATGGAAGAAACACCTTAACATATATTTATCGTGAAGTTTCGCGTAATAATAATCAAGCTACTCATGAAAATGTAGATGACATTTCTGTTGAATCAAATTTATGGAAAATAGTGGAGCTTTTGAAAGTGAAATGAACATATTAAAAGAAGACGATATTAATAAACGTCGAGATCCGGCGCTATGGACCAAACTTCCCATAAATGATATCGAATATTGGATCGTTTCCGCACCAAGCAAATGTAATAATGATGAAGGCCCTTTTTCCAAGTCTCAGCGAACGTATCCAGGAGGGAAAATTAGATTTTGCAAGACTTCTTATTTTACTGCTAAAAAAGCAAACGGCGAAAATTATAAAGGTGAATGTCTTTTATATTCCCTCTGAACAAGGACGTTGGTTTCTAAAAACTTCCGCCAATTCTCCAAATAGGTCTGGGCAGTATAAAGGAATTGCGCAATCTTTATAAAAATTGTTTACTGCATCTACTGATACATAGATGGGCACTATAAAATCAGCTCTCCAAAATGATAAGCTCTTAAAATTGCTCTCAGGTACAGGTTGGGTAGATATTTCAGAAATAATTATATAATTTGGTAAATTAATAGATACTTTGAGCAATATGAACGAAGATAACACACTAAAAGGAGATACGCGAAATGGAAGCTGGTAATCTATCCAATAAAATGCATAATTACGATTCGCTTCAATGCTGGTGGTTTGGAATGATATTTTACAAAATTTTCAGAAAGTTAACAAAGTTTTACAATATGAAGACGTAACACTACTGACATGCGCGAATTTGTATAAATCCTTATCCGATTAACTAAACAACATGCGTGAACATTTAAAAAAATTTGAATTTAGCTCTAAGGAGCTCCTACCTTATGTCAGCTATACAGGATGTATAAAACAGCACGTGTGCAAAAATGATGGATCTGGTAGATCTAGGTGAGAAACCACAAAAAATTGTATGTTTCTTAATTCGTCTTTATTTCGACGAAGAAAACCTGTCTTACATTTTAAGAAAGTTTCTTAGTGCAAGTTTTAGTGCTAGAGAAAACGTTACACGTTATTAATATCTCAGTTTGCAGGTCATACAATGGTGATAAAGACTGTGTAATTTTTTGACTGCTAATAGTTTTAAAAAAATTGATTTTCAAACTTAAATTTTCGAAAAAAATCAACTTTCTCATTTCATAGGAAAATATCTTGAAAAATTTCCTTTTTTTTATTTTTGGGTTTAAAATAGTGACTAATGTATTATCTTTCGATGGAAACTTGAAGCGCACAAAAATCTTTTACCATTCTCGAATTGCATCTCCAAACGTACAGCTCTTACCTAAGAAAAAACACTACCCTAAGGAAAAAATACTACTTATTACCTTTGTGTAATGGAAATAACCCTAATTTGAATGGTTTAGTAGTTCTGTAGGTCACAAAATTATTGTTTTGTAAACATTTGCACGGCAACATTCTAATGATTTGTTGTACTTGGAATGGAAATTCTATTATCTCCAGGTTTAAAATGAGATCAAACGCAATGCCATATTTAATAGGAAGTGTCTATTTACCACTCTCAAATTGCCGTGTAATATCCGTGTATACGGAACTACACGTAAGTACACGAAAAGTGCAAATAGTCACTTCCATAGTAATAGTTAATCACATCCTGTTCTAGATTTAAACCTGGCGGGGCGTTAACTAAAAGCCTGAATAATACACCTCTTCCTCCCGGAAAGTTTAATAAAAATTTGACGTACTTTCCGTGTATTTCCGTGTACTTCCGTGTACACGGAAATTACACGGCAATTTGAGGGTTGTAAATAGACACCGCCTTTTTAATAGCACGTAATATTTCCAGGTGAGAAGTCGTTAGCAGAAATTCCCCCCAAGCAGAGCGTAAATATCACCGGCGATTCCTAGAAAAAAGGCTTTCGTAGAGAGGTGTTTCTCAAAGAGCGCTTCAAAGCGACAAGCGGGGCTCAATGTTGCGCTAATTTCATGAGAAATCGAGGAGACAATTCTCGCGGTAAGCAAAACTGATCCTACTACAAGTACAAGGCGCATAGCTTATAAGGTAGATTTTAGTGCAGCAGTATGGAGAGTATTACGAAGAGAAGAACTTCATCTTTGCCATGTGACACTCGTACTGACACTTCAACCACAGGACAAAATAAGCCTTAGAGAAGTCTCTAATTGGATACTTGAAAAAGACTTTGATGACTGGACATTCTTGGATAAGATTCTGTAAACGAATGAATCACAACTCACTAAATGTGGCATAGTGAATTTATATAATACATCATAGTAAAAAATTTATAATAAAATTTTTCAACACTTGCAATCACAACAAGTACGATTATATGTAGCAAATCAAAACTATTGTATTAGGGTATAGAGAAGCTGTACAGTGTTTTAACCTCTAGATTTCAATTGTAAACTCTCTGAAGATGGCTTAATCTGCCGAAATACGCGTATTAGAGTTAAAAAACTAAAGGTTTGAAACGTAGTAAAAAGATTTTGGTGGTTTTATTATAATGAAAAAAGTATTACTTCCACGATTTATTAAATGTCTTAAATTCTTGCTTATCAAATAAACATTAATTTTGAAAGATTATCAGTAAAACAACTAATTAAAAAAGTTAAATGTTCAGGAGTTTAGAGACGGAGTTGGATCAATTAGTTGAGTGATACGATCACCGCATCTTCGTTCCACGGTTCGAGTCCCGTCTCCCCGTGAGTTTTTCATTAAATTTAAACATCCACTCCGTCTCTGGACTCCTGCCTAGCTCGCAGTAATGCAAAAACAAAACATAACATATCATAGAGTTATCCCCTAGACTTTTAGTTATATCAATTGAAGAATGGCTTTAGTCCGTAAGAATTTCCGGACCTACAAATTGTAAAACATTAAGTTTATCTGTACCAGTAGAGTTAGTACATGCTAAGAATGTGTTCTTTTTCTTCTCTGACTTTCTTCCATGAGCTCTTTTTTCTGTTGATGAAACGTAGGATTTTATCTGGTAGAAACTTCCAAAATAGCCCAGTCTCATCGGCGTTATAAGTTAAGAAACGAAAAAAATTGTATGGGAGGGTCGGTCTATTCCCCGCCCCCCCTTCCTTCACTCAGCTATGGGGTTTTGAAATTTGTTTACGATGAAAAATAAAACAGTCATACAATTTAATGTATATCTTCTAAAGTTTTAGTGCTAGAGACGTTATTAATATCTCAATTGGCAGGTAGGTAACACAATTGTGCTAAAGATTTTTTTAATTTTTTGTTTAAAATAGTGGCTAATGTGTTCTTTTTCAAAGGAAACTTAAAGCGAACAAAAATCTTTTACAATTCTCAAGTAATATGATCCTAAGCTAATACCTGCCATTTTAAGCAAAACTTTAAGCAGATTTTAACAGAAATGGTAATGAAAAGCTCAATAATTTAGGAGGCAGGTTAAAATAAAAAAATAAGAGGGCAATTTTGCAAGATATCCCCCTTTGAAATAAAAAAATGCATTTTTTCTGAAAATTTAAGTTTGAAAATCCTTGTATATCTGGTTATTAGTTAACCCAAGTTCTATTATTTTTTCATGAAATTGTATTTTAAAAGGAAATTTTATAAACCGAATCCCAAATGGCTTTTAAATCTGAGTAGCGATTCCTTTCCTTTATGTTTTATATAAAGCTGTAGCCTTCTAATTTTTTAGGTGTCCACTTACCAGTAGATTTCTTTTTCGTTATTTTGGGAACCAACGGAAAGAGTTCTCTTCATTCTGGGAAGTTCAGGACTTTTCATTTTCCAGATCCCACAAATGCCTAATTAACAGCTTTTATAATCCAGTGTTTATTGGAAATGATATTGCATTCTGTTGACTTAGCAACTCCATATTTGTTCGCTAAGCTTTTTAAGCTTTTTTCCTATTTTAATTGAACAATATTTTCCACTTTATGGCTCAAACATAGACATTTGCACACATTGGCGCAACCAAGGGTGGGGAAAATGGGGCAGCTGCCCCTCTTCCCCCAGCTTACATCTTACATCTTTGAAGCAAATACGAAATATCATCAATAGACAATATGAATACCAATGGACCCAGATGGCTGCCCTGGGGAACACCAGAATGAGCCACAAAATCATCAGAGAGTGCACTACGAAAACGTACTCTATAAGTCCTATTAGATAAATACGACTTAACCCAAATAATAAGCGAGGGAAGGAAACCCAACTTAGCCAATCAGTCTGTCTGGCAACCATCCGTGAATCCACATACAGTGCAGGAAACAAACTCGACCAAGTTTGAAACCATGGACCTACCCTGAAGAAAACCATGCTGCCTAGTGGAGATTAAGCCTTTACACACTTCGGATAATTGGGAATGCATTTACAGTTCTAAGAGCTTAGGGATACAGGACAATTTAGCAATCGGCCTGTAATTGGAAATGTCTCTTCTATTGCCACTCTTGAAAATAGGAATTAAAAAGGATATCTTCCAAAGTGCTGGGAAATGGCCCCGCGAAAGAGAATTCCTGAATAGAAACAGCAAAGGCCATAATAACACCGAAGAACATTTCTTTATGACTGCAGCAGGAACCCCGTCAGGACCACTAGAAAAGTCAGTTGGAAGCGCAGTAATATGCTTCAACAAGATCTCCTCCGTGATAGATGGAACTAATACCATGGGTAAAACTCGGCTATTTATGTGCAAAAAGTTTTCACTATCCGGGATGAAATCAGATAATTCAAATGCACCCTTAAAAGATTTAGCAAATAAGTTACAGATAATATTAGAATTATTACTAGAAATCCATCCGAGCTCCATAGCCGATGGATAGTTATGGACCTTTTTCTTCACGTTGACATATTCAAAAAATTCACGGGGGTCAGAGAATAATCTGTTCTTTAAACTTTGAAGGTATTCTTTATAGGGAGAGCGAGAACGGCTTATAAAATGTTCATGGCAAATACTAAATTCTTGCCAAGAGTCAACACTGCCAACACCAAGGTACCTTTTCTAAAGTCTGTTCTTCTTATTCCTAAGAGACTTCAATTCTTTTCCAAAGTCTGTTCTTCTTATTCCTAAGAGACTTCAATTCTCTTTCAAACCAGGGAGGAGCGGAGTCTCTACCCCTAACCCGAACTAAGGGTCGTAGAAACCTGATACGTTACTGTCGATATCGTCACCAGAAAAGCAAGTCTGGAAGTCTATCTCATCAAGATAATCGTGCAATGCCTCAAAATCGGCCGCTCAAAAATTAAAATGATATTGGCTATCGAGGTTATCGACAAGTACGTCCGACACGTCAAGATTTGTCGAGGCAAGGAGGCTGGGTTCAACAAAAGTGAGCGTGGAGTTCGTAGAGAACATCAGATCAAGCTGTCTTCCCATATTATTAATCACATTACTCATTTGGCATAGCCCCAAGCCAGCCAAGGTGTGGAGGAGTAACGATTGTCCTTTTTTCAAGTCATGGGGAAGACCAACTTACACAATGTACCCATTGTACATTGGGTAAATTTAAGTCCCCCACTAGAATAATTTCATCCTTAGAATCCATTCGATCATAGATGTAGTTAATATGCTTAATGAGAATATCATACTGACTCTGACCATTACTACATATCAACGACATTAAAAGCATCAGGAGGTATATAACAACAAAACAAAAAGAGGTTCCTCGAATCAAATGAAATCTTTACTGTAACTTGTTCCAGCTCCAGTTGGTCAGGAAATGAGGGAGTGTCAAAATGATTAGTATTAAGAAAATTCCTAGATGGTCTAAGGAACTCGATGATCCCTACCTAACTAAGCTTCTTTACTGTACCTTCGCCAGCCCTGTGTGGGCTCTCTATTTCGCTGTTCACGTCAACCGCGTCGAGGAAGTGCAGCGCAAATTCCTTGGGTTTGTTTTCCGTGGATTTCCCTGGATTGATCCCTGCTTACTTGCTTCTTATACTGATCGTTTGGGGCTGATTTCTCTTGACCCCGGCGTAACATCTCCAAACTATTATTTTTGCTCGATTTATTGCAGGGAATAATAAATTCACCCGATTTACTGGTGGCCGCGAACATCTCTATCCCGCAACGCTCCTTGAGGAATCGCAACTTCCTGCAAGTCTCTTGTCATAGAACTCCGTATGGGTTGTACGAGCCCATCACGTCGATGTCTCGCCTCTTCAACCAACATTTCGCCAATTTCGACCTTAATCTCTCCAGGCTGCAGTTGAAGGGCATGCTTAGACAGTGTCTTGATTGATGCGGGGTCGTCGATGGTGTCAACCGCCGTCCTTCGATCGTTTTTTACTGATTAATTTTTTTTGGCTTTTAGTTTGTAATTTAGTTTATAAGTCTTTATTGTACGCTGAAGTAATCTTTGTGGATGAATCTGTTAAAAATAAATAAATTAATAAACAAGTGTAAATAAACAAAAGATTAAATCTGGGTAATATATGGGAGGGGGTCTGTCTCCAATACCCACCAAGCTATAGGGGTTTGACATTTTCGAATCAAACGGATGTAAATATTGTGCCAATTTCGGTGGAAGTGGAGAAGAGAATTCTTGAGAAAAGCAGAACTGATCTTACTACAAGTACAAGGCGCATAGTGAGTATGAAGATTATTACGAAGAGAAGGTGTTCATCGTTTCCACGTGACAAATGTAAAGGAACCGACGGAATGCCAGTCTGTTGCCGAAAAAACGTACTCCAGTAGTTGAATGGAAATTACGGGGTAGGTGGATACGACCGAGTGGTACTTTTCGTTGGCCGGCTCCTTCTCCTGGCCTTACTCCAATTTATTTTTTATTTTTGGGGCACCATGTGAGAACTGGTAGATGTTGCAACACGAATTGAACCAATAACAAGAGTTTGAGAAGCCGGAAAAAAAATTGACTTAAAAGCATCCATGAGAAAAAGAGCTTTTTTGTGCATTTCAAATGGCAGATGACAATTTGAAAATATTTTAACTAATTAGATTCACGTCCTTGGTAACACAATTTAAAATACAATTCTTTTTTTTTATTTAATATTCTGCTAGATTCGTTCAATAGCTTTTTTTCGCAATACCGTTTAACTTTAGTTATTAGATTTAATCGCTTCACGGGATAAGTCACAACTAACTCTTCGTAGTATCACATGTAAACTTTTTGCAGTCTAAATTACGACGACAAAAACCAGCCAGACTGCTACTTAGCCTTATTTATATTATTTAGCTTAAATTCGTTGTTAACTCGTCGGCAGAGTAAGTGATAACGTGTCGACCTACCAATCCGGATGTCCCAGGTTCGAATCCCATCGGCGCGCCGGTTACCCATGGTTGTTTTCTGCTGACAACAGATTATTATAAAAAAGGCCATGAGGGTTACAGAGAAAATGTCAGTAGTTCGGAATCCAGTTTAAACTGCAGGTCCACTTCCAATCGTTGTCTTGAATCGGGTGAAGTTCTTCTCCCGTCCCAAGTCCCACAAGGAGTTACGGAAACAAGAGAGAGAGCTTAAATTCTAGAAAGTTAACCCACGTCGTTCTAGATATTTCCGTTAAACACCACAGAATCGAGTCTTCATTGACTTCCTTCCCTTGATTTCTGTCCACCTGGGACACGCGCATTACACAATTACAGTCTAGGAAAGTTACATCACATGCAGATATTTTATAGTTTTTCTGCAGTTTTTCTGTTTTGGTAATCTTACAACGGCCTTATCTTCACGCTTAGCTTCAATATCTTTCACATTCTTCTTCTATTCGGCTGGGGCTTAGCTGAAGATCCCTGTAACACAAAGAAAGCCACTACTGCTGAGAACGTAGACTTTGAATGCATTAATCTACGTACTCCAATTTCTGTCACAGTTGGACAAACTCATTTTCCGTTAAAATGTTAATTGGCTTGCTAAGGTCACATTCGTGAACCTTAAGTTCCTTCATCGATTCAGACCTTTCTTTCAGTGTCTTTTTCAAATTCTTTCAATTACCGATTCACAGTTGGTAATTTCTGCTGTCCTTTGTTCTATGTCGGTACGACAGTCAGCCTTCGTACACTCTTAATTTGTGACACCCTATCTTATTAACATATCCAGGTCGATCTTGTCGCCTGCATTTCTAGCAGCTTCTGTACTCTTTTTCATTGTAGAGTACTTTTTTCTCTCGACACACCTCTGTGAATTATCCACCATTCACTTGTGCTATACTCCACTAACAAGTGACCATGGATATTCCTTGTGCGATCACTCTGTAAATGATCTTCTTCAGCGTAAGAGCAGCATCTATACTTGCAACGAGATACCGTAGCTTCAATGTTACTGTCAATCCAAATTCTTTTAGTTCCCTTATTCTGCAGTTTTTACAATTAGTCTTCTTGATGCCAAATTCCGGAAGAATTGATCTCCTTTGCTACCAGGAATTTCGTCTGTGATGACTCTCCTGGCTGGGGGTTTAGCATCTAAGAAGACAACAGTTGAGTCGGGTATTGATCCAGCGACAGGCATCTTTTATTTCTGTTTCTTCTCCTAGGCAAATATGACTTCTTGAGGCTTATTTTTCCCACTCGGAAGCCAGAGTATAAGTCATAATTTCAGCGTTGTGTTTTTTCCAGCCAGCCTCACTGCTTGCTGCAGGTTACGATCTCTTGCAACCTCGTTGACATAATCTTGACTAAAACTAAAGGCCAAATGTGTCAACCTTCCAATATTGGCACCTAACTGCTGCAAAGTCTCTCCAGGCTTCTGCGCTGGACTCCATAACTGAAGACGGTAGACCTCTTGCATGGCTTGGTTGCCATATCGCAATTCTAAGCTTTTATAAGGGATGTGCAAATATACCTTTGCTCCACCGTAATAATTTGTAACAATTCTGGCGCTCCACCGCTAAGTGCCAAGATTGTTATGACCGGTGATCATATGTCACCCGTGGTCATAACTTTTCATTTTAATTACATACTTAACCCAGAAAAATTTTTGCTTATTGTGCATTTCCATTTTATCGTCCACTTCAAATTCCTCGACAAAAATTAATTATGTTTTTAATTGAATCGAATCCTTCCTCCCTTTGGGCGTTCTTCCCTCTCGCTTTAAAGAAGAAGCACAATGCACAGCGTCAGTCCAGAAATTCTTTGCCGCTGCTGTCTCGAATTGCAGGCTGTATATCTGTGAAGGGGTTTGACCGTCAGATGTTGGAGGATGAAGACTTTTATTCTCAGGCACGTCCGTACACAAAGTATCTTTAGCTCTCCCATTTTGTTTTACATAGAATTCCCTATAATTTCAAGTTTCTTCTATACAGTTCATTCTTGACCCTCAAACTGTTTTTGCACAGAAATTTTCACTCTGACTTAGTATCGATGATTTCAACTCGACCATTGACAATTTCTGTTCTTAAGGCAATAATCTCCATTCGGCCGTCGGCGATTTCTGTTATTCAATTGATGATTTCAATTCGGCCGTTGACCATTGCACTGCAGAGTTGCAATCTAACTAAAGAAATGAAAGAGTAAATGATACTATTCACAACAACTTTATTTTTACCAAACAGTGATACCCAAAACCTCCTAGTTAGTGATGTCGACAAATCCGGAGACATTTTCAGAGAAAGATCCTCCGGAACCAGAACTTTGAAAGAAATAGTTAAAGAACAGCACCCATGTAACATGCAAAGCACCCAATACAGAGCCAGTAAGGGAACGAAGATAGACGATGACCTCTTCCTCAGTAGTCTTGGGATGGATTCTGGACACAACAATTTATTACCCAACCACAAAAATGTCGAGAGGCCGTTTAACTGGTTAGATAATGTGATGGAGCTATTATTACATTTAAACTGTCGATTTAAACTTTCGAGTCTTAATTCAATGTTTGCATTGGTGATACTCTGTACCGAAAGGGAAGTTTAGGATTTAACAGGATGGAGCACAAAGCCATGACTCAAAGTAAAGTAAAGCCTGGTTGTAAGTTAATGAAATGCCACTAACGGAGTGTTTATATTCCAGATCTTTCTATAGAGAGTTTATTGGGGGTTATCATTCAGTACCACAAATGTTCATTGTGAAAAAATAAAGGAAATTTGGAATTGTTTTACCGCCTTTAGTTTTTGTTAACAATTATTAGTGTAACTTATGAAATTTAACTTATAAATTTTTATTACTTCTTAATAGACCCACAACAAAGCTGAAAATTGTAAACACTTCGCAAATGACCCGACACTTTTGTGGTTGAATAGTACGTAATAAGGTTAGCCGGTCGTATAGTGATGGTGTTATTGCACGTACCTACAGTCGGACCGTATGAGTTTAAGGCAGAAACCGAATGCAAACTATTAGCGATGCGGTATGAAATAAGTGATGAAGAAACTCTCAAGGCTGCACCTAGAGTATAAAGCCTAAAACGGAATAGATGGCACTGGCAGCGCAGAGACAGCGGCAGCTCAAAGATTAGAAAATATGATTCCCTGTTGTCTAAATGAGCTACCAATGTCGCAGTACAGGCAACTATATGATGCGAATATAAAAGAGCACTTCAGTGCAGCCAATTAACTAAACGGAAATAATTCTTTTAATTTGTCTGTTAACAGTAATTTTATTTGGCAGTTTTTTTGGAAGTAGACATTATTTATAATGGAATTAAAAATTCTAGAAATCGTGACATTTAAAATGTTCGCAACAACACTTTTCTTTAATTAATTTTAAATCAATTGTCAAATAAAATTTGACAAGCTCAATTAAATGTCAGAAAAGCTGCCGCTCTGCTGCTTCCTAGTTCTGTTCCGCAGTGAAACTTTCGAGATTTGACCTGCATGCCACTGCCGTCTGTTCTGGTTCAGACTTAACGCCCATAACATCGCGCAGGAACGCGGGATTCGTCACCCCACACACAGCCTCCATAGGTGGCTTTCGCCAGCAGGCGTACCAACTTTAGCGATAATAACATTCATGTCCGACGAAAATGAGACAATCAGTTTAGAATTGATGGCCGTACATATACCAATTTTAAACTTATTTACGGCTTTGGAAGAAAAGGACTAAACCCGGAATTGAACGAGTGTTCAGAGTTGGCAATAATACTATCCATGTTCTCGATGGAGCTCGACATAGTAACAAATCTCTGGGATCTCTAGTGAGATTTCGTTATAAGCCAGTTATAATTCGTGGTAAACCTATCCAGAGCCTTGTGACGTCATCCTTCATTGCGACTTATTAAAGTTCAAGTGAATAATAAAAATTTTCTTTAAAATTCATCGCGCGCCATTTTTATACAATAGTAAATACAAGTTAAATAAATCCATGTAATATAAACTGTTTTCAAAATTGCCCATATATTCTCCATGACATAAATTGTGTTTCAGAAAGATCGAACAAATAAAATGAATATAAATAAACTAAGTATAAAATTACTTGGGAGAAAAGTTTTCTTAATATTAAATAGCAAGATTGGATTATATTTATTGCTCGAATATGTAATTTCGTTTTCAACCCATAAACTTTCATTAATTAAAAATTCTCCAACTAACTCGCTTAGTGAAGTTGAATTTTCTCATATTTTCGTGTTAAATTTGGAAAAGTATCAATAAAGTATTACCGAATAAATTCTTGAAACATTTCTGCTATTGTTTGCTGTTCTGAAAATATCTAGCTAAAATACTTACGTCAATATCAAATTTTTCGAGGAGCTCCTGAGATGTTGATGATCTTGTCAAGGTGTCTACCTCAGCATCGCAAAAAGTCGCGATAAATATTTCTGACCAGATTCAATCTAGTCGAAAAAAATTATTTGGGGCAAAACTGCAAGTCAGATCAACTCGTCGTGGGTGTACAATATATGTCACTAAAAGACAGGTGACTCTCTCTCACCAGAAAATTTCAAAACATTTTGCGGAAATACAAATTTTGCTTCTCTCAAATTCACTCCACACACTGCAGTCAAGTGAGTGACATCCTGCGGTACTGATTACGACTGCGACAAGATCGTATCTTTGCTCCGCGCGCTTAGATTCCAATTCCAAAAATATTTTATTTTTGACCAAAACACATTAAATCAGCAAAGCACACGGAAGAAGCTTACTGAACACCTTGGGACCAAAAGACTCAAGGAAACACACTCTCCGCATTTAATAATATTAGCACTCTGATTTTTTCTAATTTTATTTATTCTTATTAATCTGTTTATCATTTATTTATTTATTTTTTTCACAGACGTTCAGAAAGTATCACTGTTTGCACAACAATATTATCCGTCCGATATTACAGCAATTAGACTATTTCATGGCAACACTACTTCACGACTTAATTTACTATCTCGGTTTGTTTACTGATTATATTTTCCAACAAATTGGGAAAGAGCCTGGAGTTAGCAAAAGGTTGACTTATCTACCTTAGCCAGACTAACAAAAGATGGAACAGCATCCCATAGACCTATGTTTATGCACTTGTAGGCGTGATAACCATATGTGAACTTCTTGCGATAAAAACCACTGGCGACATTTTAAGTTACCGCGATAAAAACTTTCTCGTTTCCGCTAATCTAACCAAACCAAAATTAACCCTTTCCTACCTAATTAACCACAACTTAGTCGATCGAGTGCAATTTTTTTTCTTTCTTATTCGAACTGACTTTTCATAACGTGAAGTCACGTATCACTCACAAGACCGGCAGAATTGAACTAAATTGTGAACGAAAAAATTCAGAAAGCTCGAGAGATTCGCACTGAAGCTGACGGTGTTAGTTCCTCTGGATTTTATCTCAGGCCGCTGCTTTTATATTTTGTAAATATGAAAATTGCTTGCTCGAATTTCGAAATGAAAAGCTCCAGGTTACGTGCCTGGGGTAACTTCTTGGGGCGCGCATCCTCCCTTGACAAATGCGTTTCGATGGATATTGGACAGCTTTGACCCAATTGAAAAGGGCGACTTCAACTTAGACACGTTCTTTGACCTGTTCAGGTCTATTTCCCTTGACAGCAGAGCTCCCACTATGCCAGCAAAGGAACATTCAGCAAATAAATGGACAATAAATGTATCGCCTGTCTCAGATTACAAATGAATTTAGAACATGACTCAGCGCCCTTTATAGACTACACGCGGAGAAAATTTTTTGTTACCGTTCATTTGTCGGAACTCGGAAGGAACAACATTGAACTGCCGAAGTGTAATCAATCAATCAAGCGGATTCTTTCGAGTTTAGGCCATACGAACTCAATTGAAGATTCTGTTTTAATGTGCACGTCATTGCACACGCATTGTGACCTACATTATGATCTGAGATTTGATACCATTTTTTTTAAACAGAAATATCATAAAATAATAGGGCGGATGTAAAAGACTTCATGCGCACCGTGAGGAAGGTACTTTAGATCATAATCAAATGTGCAAATATGCACATGCGAGTATAGCACACAGTAGATTCAGATCAGCTAAACAAAGTGTGGAATGCTAGGACCCAAAAGCATTGGACTTAGCTCATATTGCGAACGAAATTCGAATAATACACTAAACATACCGGGTTCCCTGCTTCCTTTAACCCCGTGTGGGCCATAGAGCATCTCCTACACCGATTCTCCACCTGGTCCAGTTCTGCACAAACGCCTTCACCTCTTGCAACGATTTATTGTTCTGGGTACCTTCCTTCTCTACAGATCTTTGCCATGTGTTGCACGGTCGCCCAATTCGGCCTCTTCCTTGGGTCCTTAATCTAGAGCCTGTTGAGTGATGTTGTTTGGCTCGTTTTTTAGTGTGTGACCTTGCTGTGGAGTGAATAAGATTCACATAAACTCTAAAAACTAGTTTTATTAGTTTAAACAATTTAAGCTAATGACAGCGATACTTCTTGACGGAGTTGGATCAATTCGTTGAGCCGCATGACCACCATTTCATGGGTCCCGGGTTCGAGACCAGGTCTCCCCGTAAGCTTTCATTGAGAAATTAAAATAATCCACTCCGTCTCTGGGCTGTTGTCTAGCTCGCAGCAATGCAAAAAAAAAAGACTTTCACTCAAGTTTCCTCACTTCCCTTACCCTGATTCCCTTCCCGACAAAACCATGCTAACGCATCAAAGGGTTGTCCCCTAGGATTTGGCCACATCGTATAAGAAAAAAAGTGGATCGAATGCTAACCAGAACTGAACTAAATTCTAACTGTGTTCTGATTTCTGATCTTCTCTACGATATTATTCAGAGGCAGTGGATGCTTAAACGAATGCATGTGTAGTTCACTTAAAATGTTTCCAGTTCCTAACGGAGTTGTAATAAGATGCTACATCACTCCTCTTTAAATGAAAATTTTGTACGTATTCAATGATTGCCAGTTGTACAATAGTGAACCTGTTAACAGCGTTCACACTCACATCAGCAGGCTCTGCCAAGATTTAGATCGCGTTGTTGCGTGGTCAAGAGACAATTTTCTTTTACTCAATCACTCTAAATCATGCTATATTGTTCTCTCTCGAGAGGCCAGTCTCAATCACTCCACCTTTCCTGTACCTTACCTTGAGTTATCTTCAATAGCGTCCCTTCTACCAAAGAATACCTGCTTAGGCTTAATTAACTTGGGCTGGTAAGATTAATGTCGCTTTAATGATTGTGGTCGGTTTGTTCATGGATTGCTTCGTAGTGTTCATATTTCATCTCATGTGTCTTCTATTGTTGGTTGCCCCTTTAGAACTTACTTAAACATAAGGTTATTATGCTTTCTCCACAAAATAATTTACAGCGAGGGCCCTGAGTACCTCCGCTAGCTAATCGTGTTTCTTCATCGCAACGTTGCTGTGATATACTTTTACCTAGGTCCAAAACTCTCGTTGGTGAGTGCTCCTCTTTTGTTCAAGGTATTCGACTTTGGAACTCGCTTCCTTATTATATTCAGAGAATGGCCGTGCTCGGGGCATTTCGCAAGGATTTATCTGACCATTTTGAAGTTCAGTCATAGAATCAAATAATTTCTCCATTTAAATCGTCGTTATGTACTCTTTTACATTATCCTTTACATTATTCTTTATTATATTTTAGTTTTGCTTATTCTTTCTCTGTTCAATTTTGATAAATTGTTTATATATATTTTTTTCAATTATTTCTTATTTCATTTAATGTTGGATTCTTTACTTTCAAACTATTTTTATCTTTAATCATCTTGTTAAGTAAAACTTTCAAAGATCTATGTACAATTATAAAAGATGTATATTCTTGAATAAATTATTGAATTGAATTCAATATTGAACATTTTCGTTCCGAAGTTCACTAATGGAGTATGCTGAAGAACGTGGAGATGATTTAGAAAAGCAGTCATTCTTCGCTTGATATATGCAGTCAATTTAATAGCGGTTAAAGCCAGATGTCATTTAAATTAATGGGTTTCTTTTAAGCGATCTCCGACTAAAATATGAAAGATCCAGAATATGAAAGTATTACAACAGCAATTGACAATATTTATAAATATATTGAGGTTAACGATAACTGCCAGCTCACTATAAATGAATTGAAAGAAATCTGCTGAGAGGACCCTCCTAATGACAAGACCATTAAAATAAAGTTAAAAGAAAAAATATCGTACTATAACTAAAGAAACAAAAGGAAGTTCTGCATATCGCGATCCGGGCCTCGTCAAGGTGAATGCGATCTTGCTCAAGTTGCAATCCCGGTGAAATAAAGTCAAATCTCGATCCGGTCGCGCTCTCAGTGAGATAAAAAAGGGAATTTTGGTGGGAAAACAGGAAGTGACGAATATCTCTGTATATAATCATTTTCTTCATATTCCCATCGCCAAAATAAGGTATCAAAGGCTCTTGTTTGCTATTGTGGATAAAGCGCAAATATCTGAAGAAGGAAATAATGTAGAAAGAAGCGATTGAGGAGAGCAGTGTATACTTATATGCCCCATAAATCATGCAATGACTCTTTCCGGAGCGACATAAAAGCTGAAACAACTAAAAAAATTGTCCACAATAAAATGATAAAAACTAAAATCTCATCATCTCAACCTCGCTCTCGTAATCGCACTGTTACCATAGGGATGGAAAAACCGCGCGCTGAATCGATTTTTGACTTTGGAATCGAGTTTTTTGATTTTTGAAGTCGATTAATCATCTCTGATAGTCGACTTTTGTGACTTAAGTCGACTTTCTAGAAATTTAATAATTCGTGTATGGAAACTTATAAACTTATAAACTTATATTTTATGATTATATTGCATGAAATTTGGCAGCGAATAATGAAATTGCATTTTTAAATTAAAAAATAAAAATAAATAATTAAGAAGACCACATTTCTTCATCGATCGTAAAAATATAAACTCATTTAAACGCTGAGGTGATAAGCGGTTCCTTAACTCCAATTGTATCGGCAACACACCAGCTTCATCAGAATCTGCATGAGTATAACTGCAACTTACTGCTTTGTCAATATAAGACCATAAATCATCATGATTATCACGTTTCTGACCTTCTAAATCTTGAACAGCTAAAATGTCGTCTTCTGGGTCGGAGGATGATCAATTTTATGAGCACATTGCAAATGTTTCATCGTCGTTGTAGTACTTTTGTTAAACAAAAATTCTTTGTCACATAGATTGCACTTAATTTTACTTCCATAATTAATTTTTGAACAGTGGACCCATATGAAACTGGGAGCCATGATAGAAAATTTTTCAATATAATATAATTTAAGATTTCATGAGATGTCAATTAAATAGTTATAAGTTATTTATTAAATATAAGTAACTATGATTGATATGTATAAATAATTTTTTGACTCGCAATATCAACTATACTTATGTCAGTTATCTTATTTGAAATGGTTGTTAAGGATACCGGCGACTATATGACTATAATAATGTTATAAACCAATCAGCGAGAGGCTATTATTAAGAAACGCCTCGATTGGTACTTTGCATAGAGGTTTTAAAAGAAAGACACGAGAAGTTAAAATTTAAAATGTCACAAACTAAGTTACCATCAGATACTAAATAATGTATAAAAAAGTCGAAAAGTCATCGAGTGGGAATCGATTCTAATCGATTCGAGACAGGCTCAACTCGATCCTAAATAGTCGATTATTTTTATCAAAAGATCGATTCTTGACTAAAGTCAGAGTCGACTTTCCTACCCCTATGTTATCAATGACAGTGATCTCACTGCCGGCAGCGAGAATCATCTCGAGTATCGTGAAGGCCTATCTACGATAATTGATTTCAACAACAGGAAACATAATGAGAGAGGAAGAGAGTGAGTGGCGCAATACTCGCGACCCTTCAAAGCTCTTATCTTAAGAATAATCCGGCTTACGAAAAAGTACTTGTAGACGTAGACCTTTTTTAGAGATTATCTCAGCTACAGTTTGTTACTAAACCTTTATTTTCGAAAAGTCGACCAATATCGAGGTATTGCCGAAAACCCGTATTTAGCGGTCTTTCAGCACGCGTAATTATTCGCACAATACTGGGATCGATTGGAAACTTTCACACAACATTTAAAACACCAAATCTTCAGTCTTCTTGTCCAGAAATCGAAAATCAGCAACTTCTCTCTCTATATATCGTTGGGTACTTCGTGAAAATTATTTCGGGGTGAGCTGAAGACTGTGGTCAGATTCTAGCATTCAAGAGATAATTCGCTTCAGACATCCTGTACCAAAAAAGGGGTTAAACAACTAAGGTGAATGATGCCTCCAACAACACGTTATATATCTATCACTCCGTTAAAGGTACGTCAGATCTATAGGTAAGGACGACCTATACCAAAATAATTCCTTTAAACTCGAATTTTACATCACACGACGAAAACATTTTAAATTAATATTGACTTTCCAAACTTAATGAATATTTTAATTAATCCACTTTTCCTTTCCTGTTGGTATTTCTAATCAACCTCAAATTATTAGACTTCTTGTAATCCGTGTGGATGTTTGTTTTACGTTGAATCATGGCTAAATAGGTCAGCCAATGTGTGCACATAAACGTTGTCTACGTTAATTGACTGACACTAAATACAGACATTTTCCAAACATTTCAGCTTTGATCCCTTAATCTTCGTAAGTAATTATCGGTTTCACCGAATTAATCGAAGCCCATAAAAGACATGTACTAGACCTTAGCTCGTCGGGTCTCCAACCCGCACTTTCCATCCTGATTAGATATTGATTTGTCAAAGACACTTCTCATTGTTAATGAAATGCCCCTTTGAATATTTTCTGACGATTATTTAAGATATTGAAGTATTTTTAGCTCTTTCTTAGACAGACAATAAGAATTGGAAACCGATTGAACTAAATTTAATTGCTATTTGAAACAATTTTAGCACCTTTCATCCGGAATTAGGATGGAAACATCATTGTGGAAATGTAGCCAAAACTGTTTAATCTTTGCCTGTTCCAGTATTTCTGTTCTTTCGCCTTTAGTCATGCCTTAGCTGAGTCTCAATTACCTGTTTTATGGCGCAATTACTGCGCATTTATAGTAATAACATTAACACGCCAGATTTAGTACTCGATTTATAACGTTTGGCACGAACTTCTCCCACGCAAAATTTAATACCTTTTAAACATTCTGTTTTGCTTTCTGAAATATAACTTAAAAACTATCATTGCTTTTACGATATTTCTTTCCAAGCTTTAGCAATCTTAGCAGACATATTTATTTAGTTCTGCGACAGCTGAACTTCTTCTACATTTTCAATTAAGTAAATTTGAAAAATCGTAATATCAAGCAGGTAATACAATTTTATAGGTAGATTTAATTTTGAGGTTAATTATATATAATTTCAGAGCTTTAAATGTTTAAAAAAACGACTTTTTATAAGTCTGTACAATTTTCGTTTATGAGATCTCATCAACTCTTTATATATTTTTTCGTAATCTAATCGACAAAACGACTAAATTAAGCGAAAAAAAATCAAAAAAAAAATTTTTTAACGATTATTTGTAAAAATTAGATATTTTAAAGTGTTCAAACCTGGCGGGGGAGGGAACGGATGTTCCTCTCCCCCTCAGTTAATAAAGCAACTGAAAGCCTGATTAATACACCTCTTCCTCACAGAAAGTGTAATAAAAATTTTACAGAACGTGTTGAGTACACGGATCCGTGTACTCCTTATACTCCGCGATGCGAATAGACGCTGCTTAAAAACATAATTTTTTTTAGTTTCTAATTTTTTTTAATTTTCTAATTTTTAACGTAAATCCGCCGTAAAAAATAACATTTAAAAAAATTATGAAGATCGGTCTAGTTTTGGATTTTTTATGGCCAAACAACCAGGTGACGGCGAAAGTGTATAATAACCATAATTTGTTTTCGCACGGACATAAGAAAATGTCCAGTTCTTTATAGATATCCTCATAATATACTACCCAACGTCAAAATACTTTGGCCACTTTGTAAACTCTGTGAAACGAAATAAATTCCTAATTTTGAATAACTTAAAATGTATTTCATTCAACGAAATTATTTTATTTTATATACACAAGAGTTTCTTAAATACATGCCAAAAAAGTAAAAGAAAATATCTCAATTTAAATTCAGGAAAAAATAAATAAAAAATACAATTTCACTTCAAAATAGTTCGGCCACCGTCCTCACAGCGTCTAAATATGGTATTCACAAGTGTTTCACATTCGTCGGGGCTAATTGTGCTCCAAATTCTCTGCAACTTTTCCTTCAGCTCAGTGATATTACTTGCTGCATTCTGTCTCAATTCCCTTTTCATTTTGCCCCAAAGAGACTCTATTGGAGAAAGATCACGGCTACTAGATGGCCACTGCCTCACAGGGATATTGTTTCCTGTAAGCCTGGTCAATTTTGCCGTATAACAGGATGCGCCATCTTGCTGGAACAAATACTGTCCTTCTGATGTTTGAAGTTTTGGAATTGAAAGTAATAATTGATTTGCTAGTATTTCTTTGTTCATAGGCGCATTAATTAGACCATCAACGAAATGAAGATTTCCAACTCCTCTACCTCGGCTGGGAACTTCAGTTCTCTTCAAACAATCCCTATGGAAGGCCTTAGTTCTTTTTCGAATAACATTTTTTCGACTGTCTCCGAAACACATTTCACAACTCGACTCGTCGCTCCAAATAACTGAGCTTCATTGCCGATGGGTCCAATTGAGTTGCTCCTTGGGCCATTCTAATCGCCGTTTCTTTTGAACAGGTGTTAGAGGGGGCTCCTTCTTTGCCTAATAAAATGAACAAAGCTTAAATGTCATCGCACAATATAAAAACATACGAGTACCTTATAAAATTTATATTTTAGCTTTTTCACAACTCTCTCAGTTGTGCTGACGGAAAATTTCTTTTTTGTTGCTTCATTCCACTTTACTGATAGCTGAGCGGCTGACACACGACAATTGTTCATAATAACTCTTTTTAAAGAACGTAAATTTTTTTCACTAACTGAGGAATTACTTCCGGCTTTTTTTAGTGCGATGATATTACCGGTCCTTTTAAACAGATTTATAATATCCTGAATTGTAGATCGTGGAATATTAAAATCAATTGCAATTTTACGGCAGGACTTGCCAATTTTACATGAATCAATTATTAATTGCCAACAACACAACTTAATGCTTTACAACGAGGCATCTTTTTGCATTGAAAGTCAAATTCTGACTAAATTAGACACTCAGTAAAACTTAGCGTTGCAAATGAACACAAACACAGAACTATTCGTGAATTTCAGGAAAAATTGCAGAGGATTTGGATTGCAAAAAGGCCAGATGAATGATCAACACTTGTGAATACCATGTTTAGGCGCTGTAAGTCAGTTATAAAGAAAAACGGGGATGTTACACAATGGCAGATTTGCGTGGCCGAACTATTTTGACGCACTGCAGCCTGCGGCCGAACTATTTTGAAGTGAAATTGTATTTTTTTATTTGTTTTCCTGAATTTAAATTGAGATATTTTATTTTAATTTTTGTGGCATGTATTTATGAAACCCTTGTGTATATAAAATAAATTATTTTCGTTGAATGAAATACATTTAAAGTTATTTAAAATTAAGAATTTATTTCATTTCTCGAAACTTTAACAAAGCGGCCGAATTATTCTGACGTTGGGTAGTATATGGTAATAAAACGACTTACCGACAATATATCACACGAATCCAACTATGTACTATAGGTGGCAGATTAAGTAATCCTACGGTGCCGGCTACAGCTCATATGGAATTGTCCCAGTTTAGGCCGGTTAAACAAGCAAGAGAGGCTTTGCCATACCTCCGCTAAAATCGAATAAACGCTATTAGAACTAATCAATTGAAAACATTCTCCCCACCACATACAACAAGACCCCACACACAACATATAACTCGACATACACCTAACATCACATCACACAACATCACATCGCAAACACATAACACGCACAACATGATACCACACAAGACATCACACCACAAAGCACACCACACACAACATGCAACCAAGTACAACAAGATACTTACCCAACTACGGCAACGTCAAGTTCTTCACAACAGCAGTAGGCAGAGCTGTACAGGATCCCACAGGATCGCCGGCTTCAAAGTCAACCTCCATCAAATTGACTGAACAAGTCGGTGTAGATCGACGGGAAGTTTTTCCCATGGCCTCCGCTAAAATCGTAAAAAGGAATTACAATGACGGAAAAGAAAATATTAAATATTGTTGCTGAAAGTGCACAAAAACACACAAGGGAAAAACGACATCAAATAAGAAACAAAAAATGAATTTAAACTTACCCATTCTATCCTGACCGTCATATCCCGTCCTATAAGCCAGTCATCTTCCTGCAACGATCCTTTTCCAATCAGGGCATCCGATTTAATTTCTCGGCCCTAATAACTTCCTAAAATAAACAAAAATAATAACAAACTCTAATATCACATATTTACAGAATTGCACAAAGAGATCAATAACAACCTAAATACAACACGCAATGAATACAAAATAAATTACCTTGAGAGAAGAACATGATGAAGCTGACCACGTCGAGAAGCTCTACGTTAGCCCACGACCTGGAAGATAACACTGTACCCAGATCCTGATGGGAAAACTAAAGGTACTTCCCAGATAAGTGACAGTTCCCACGAGTCCTTCTCAAAATGGAATTTCTCCGACGAACTGCATACTGCGACGAAATAAGCTACAGCAGAACTCACGTTGGACATCCAAAGAACCTAAAAATAAGATACAAAGATTAGAAATTTTTGTACAAATAAATTTCTTAATTGTAAATATTGACATAACCTAAAATTTTTCAATTGTAAAAATTTACCTTGAAATTAGATAACACAAACTTTAAAAATTAGCTAGAATTTTGAATTATCGATAGAAGAAAATTTACCTGTAGAGGTCACCTTAATTGTTAAAAGCCTGAAATTGACATAACTTCTAGAAAATGTTAAATAGAATTCTCCAGAACTAGAAAAATCTATAAATAGTCTGCCAAAGTTAAATCAGAAAAACAGTTTCTGTGAGTTCTTAATCGGCGCACCTGTATAAGACACAAAATAAAATTTTTGGGTTAAAGTGAAATTTCTTTTATTTTGCTTGCACATAAGGAAGGTTTTCTGTTGTGTGTATACTTACCTGGATAGGAAAACAAAATAGACCAATTTTTCTGGGGATTTCGTTACTTCCCATCGAAGGAGACAACTTGGCCAACAGGAGCTTCACAGGGTCACCTGGAATTCATTAATATCACAGATGCCTCCCGAAAACACCTACTAGCGGAGTTGCAAAATTCCCAAAGGACACTTGGAAGAAACAAATTGCACCACCAGCACAGAAACAACACTATTGCCACCACACAGGTAGTCCACAGTTGTAATGGGTCGTTTCCCTGAATCCTCAATAGAGGGGTTGCCGGGAGCTCTGGAGTTCTTTTATATTGAAAAGACTCAGTTACAAAATAAATTTATAAATTCTTTATTCAGGTATTTGTTTTCTTATCTCTAAACATCCAATTTTCTCCAATATTTTCTTATAGTTTATTTTCTATTTCTACTGGGATGATGGCTGGAGGGAAAAGATAAGTCTACACTGTTGAAGAGAGAGAGTTGATGATAGTTTGATTAGCTTTATCTGGCTTTTACACGTAGTTCTCACGTTTGTATCGTGGTCGATGATTTATGTATAAACGGGATGACCAACAGGCTACGCCACAGAAGGTCAGTGTATACGGAAACGACTAACACGCTACGCCACAGAAAGTCGGTGTGTGTAAGCGGGATGACCAACAGGCTACGCCACAGAAGGTTAGTGTAAGCGGGAACAACTAACAAACTACAGAAGGTTAGTGTGAGTGAGCGGGATGACCAACAGGCTACGCCACAGAAAGTCGGTGTAAGCAGAAACGACTAACAAACTACAGAAGGTTAGTGTGAGTGAGCGGGATGACCAACAGGCTACGCCACAGGAGGTCTATAGGAACGGATTTAGACTGACAGGCTTCGCCACAGAAAGTCTACGGGTTTGGACAGGTAAAATTATCTACTTCTAACTACGAGACTTTATCGTCCAATTTAAGCCACTAGTGCTTCTCGGTTCGGAGCTAGTAGCTTCTTGATCTAAGCGCACTTAGATCTGAACTTGATCCCTTTCGAGATACTACTGCTCGATTTCTATACGATGATGCTCGCTTTTATACTTTTGGCGAGGCCCAGAATTATTCCACACCACTATTTTCTGTCTTTTTACTATGAATCAACTTCATACAACGGAGACGCACACACCCAACTGATTATGGGTTGATGTGCCAAGAACTTAATATGACAACGCAGCTGGTGAATAATCGGGCTTTATCTGTTTCGGTACGCAAGTCTCTTTTGCTTTTATTTCTTGATTACGTCATGCACATTTGCAGACCATGGAACTGGAGTTTTCATGGACATGTACAACGAAGAGTTTGTACAAAAAGTGAAATGTCCGGAAAATGACATGGGCGACGGCGTAAGTTTATGTACGGAGCAAAATGCTTCGTTACACAGTCACTAGCAGGTACGTGGTTTCAATTTAATTTGTTCTTACCTGCAAAACAGAATACAAATATCACGCACTGTAACCGCTATCGCAACAAGTTTTTCGCCACGCACTTATTATCATTTGACTAGTCGCCGCACAGTGATTACACGCATTATTATTCGCGATTGCACTGCAGATTTAAAAAATCTAACACTTCGCGTCCATTATAAACAGAAAAGTGACAACAATTTAGCTGTTCTGGATTTTGATATTGTGCTTGAATATACTAAATACAGCTTTGGTTTCGCTCGGCCAACAAAAATTCAAAATAGAGGGCCAATTTTATTACAATATATTATATCTTAATATGTAAAATTCACCTATCACTGTGTCCGTACACGCTTATCTCTGAAAGCACTCAATCGATTTCAATGAAATTTTGTGAATGTGTATGGTTGTTTCCAGCTTGTACTATAGGATAGTTTTGGACCCGATAGGTGCAGCTGTTGTCGAGTTCTAAAAAAATTGTTTTTTTATTTTTTTTCAGATTTCTCAACCATACAACCACAAAACCCCCACCCTTCAATATTTTTTAATTCGGAAAAAAGTGATATAAGTTGCATAATTCAAGTTGTGTAAGCTTAATATTGACATCGGTATTACGCATACACACCTAAACAGCACACCTATACACCACACCTGAACATTGTTTCATTTTCTATGCTGATTTAAACGTTTACTGATGCTACAATATTTCTGAAGTGTTTCACGAATATACAAACATAAACAACGTGTGAGTTTAGTTTTATTTTATGTTTGAGTAAAATGCCGCGAAGAAACCTTAATAATGCACGCAGCATAGGAGCACGATGCTAACAAAATGCAAGAAACAGTAGAACGTGCGCACTAAATATATAAAAATGAATGTGGATGTGTATTAGGGTGATTAAAAAAATTCGGGTTTTTAAGTTCCAATTGCAAAAAAGCTTAGTTCTCTATAAAATAAAAATTCTTGCAGATTTGGAGTCTCATAACTCATTTTGAGCAGTCGCTCAAGCCCGCTGAACAATAAAATAGCTCAAACAAAAAATCTTAAATTTGTCGCCAGTAACTTAATTCTGATTTAAAAAATAATTAGACTTAGACTCCAATTCCAGAAAAAATTTATTTTATAGAAAACTAATTTTTTACGCATTGGAAACTAAAAAAAATTAATTTTTTAGTCACCCTCTTGTGTATATTTCAGAATAACTTTGGAATGCTTGGATAAATATATAACAAACTTAGAACTTTTAATCTGGAAAAGGTACGGTGGGGATAACACACCCTTAGCATCCCTAAGGTTAGACGGGCACTAATAACTATCGTTATTAGTGTTAAATAAAAATTTCGAGGTCACTGAAATGAATAATGCCACTACCGAAGCCATTAGAAATTGTGGTGGTAAGACACCCTAACACCCCTAGGGGCGGGGATGGGAACTGAGCAAAATGTAAAACAACAGATATTAGTGTCAAATCCATAGCTTTCGGGGTCGCTGAAGTAAGTAATGATTATCCCGATGCCATTAGATGCTGTAGTGTAAGACAGCATTCGAAGTATTGGGGGTAGAAGAAGGTGATATGTAAAATTAATCGAAAACGACATATATTAGTGCCGAATTCGTAGTTTTCAGGGTCGCTGGAATGAGTCATCGTCGGTGGAGTAAGTCGTAACGTGGCGGCCTACCGTGTCGGCATTATTTTAATGAACTATCCTACACGGTAGACAAATAACCCTTCTAAGTTAATAATTGAAACAGATTATTAAGTAGGGAACAGATTATTAATTAGAGTCGTCTAAGAGTAGATCATTTATGATTTGTACTAATGATCTAATTTTCTTGATCATTAACGAATGAAGATAATGTCTTGTAATTATCATTAGAAGAAAGGAGCACTATTTTTATTCTCTTTTCTTTCTTTAAAATTTATGGCTGGACCACACTTCAAATATTTTTTAAAGATATGTTAAGCTAACTTTTTTCGGCGGCTAGACATATTTTAGGGACCTTAAGTGCATCCGTGGACTTCTCGTGGCGCCGCTAGTAATTGCGTATTCTTATGCAAGCGAACGCAGAGCACGGAAGGAGCAAACCTCATTTAAAAAATGTTACGAAATCCTTGCCGAGGGAGACTGCAATTGGGGCATGGCCGAGCATTGAACTCTGCAAATCATACAGCCCCTTTGCAGGACCCCGGATTAACCGGTCGCTATTGGTGCAGTCTTCAGAAGCGGCTCCTGTTGTATTCTAGTTGAGTACTGAAAGTGTGGGAAATCTCTGCTTCCTTAGTCTATTTTTTTCTCCCCCATATCGTGGGAACCGCATGGGTGAAATTTAAACTAACTACAAAATTGAGAAAAGTATGGTAAAGTTAGGCGAGTCTGGACCCTCAGGGCTGGCAATTAGACAATTTACCTGTACCTAAAGAAGAAAATAGGACGTTGCCTTGCGAAGGTTTGGAGAAGGCGGAAAGAGGTAACGCTGGGACAACCGAATCTGCTGAAGCCAAGCCAGTACAGAGCAACATGGGCTCCGACAGGGAGCTTAAGATACTTAAGCAACTTAAATGGAAGAGGAAAAAGGAATGGCGGAGGCAGAATCTAGTGCTAGCTAAAACTGCTAATGAGGGTTGGGAAGCCCAAGAGGTCATGGTTTCCTGCTGAGCAGGAAATCACCAAACCAGTTCTAAAGTTTTGCCTTTGGTAGGGCAAAGAGAGCCAAAGCCGAACCGAGCAAAGGTGAGTAAAGTAACCGGGAGAAAAAGCTAATTTAATTATGTAAAACTTGGCAAACCGGCTTGAACTGAACCTGAATCCTGGAAAGGGCAGTCCCGAGCGGAGGATGGGAAATCAGTAGTTACCCAGAATAAAGCAGCTCACCAAGTTGTGGGTGAAGATAGAGCTGGCAAAAATGTGAAAACCATTTACTGTACCGCAGCGAAGTGGAACCTCTAGTTACATGCTGCAAAGACAAAAGTTATATAAACTACCATAACACAGTATGAGGAAGCACAAGTTATAACGCAGAACTACTGGAATTTTTAGCAAGGTACACCTTGACCTTCCTAAACAGAGGAACAGAACCGACTTGTGTCGATGCGAGACGGAGAGCTGTATTAGATTTGATTCTGTGTAGTGAAGGTTTGGTAGAAAGGGTGTCCAGCTGAAAAGTGGTAGACGTGATCACGTAATCTGATCACATAGCCAGATATCCGATATGGGCCACGTAATAAGCATAGGGGTAAGATGATTAGAATTCAGATGGGGTGAAATTCCAGGAGGTGTTAAAAGGAAAGCACTCAGAATACCCAAAAATACTTTTTGAGTAGGGAAGCGGCTAACTCTATTAAATGAGACTTTTTGCCGGTCTTGCATCCCAACCCAAATAGAGCAAGCAAAGCTTTCAACCATGGAAACCTGGAACAAAAAAAGATCCTTAAAAATAACGATGAAGAAAACTCTGCTGAGAAAGAAGAGCAAATCGTGAAGAGACTTGTGTTCGGGTACTAAGAACGTTTCTGAAGTTTATTTGTTGGCTTTAGAAAATGGTCTCGATTATTCGAATTTCCGTTCTTGGACTTGTAAAAGATGGTTCAGGTAAAAAGACGGAGATATGTGATCAAATAAATGAGGTCCTGCTTAATATTCAGAAGCTTCAAGACCTTGATCCCTAAAGAAACCTGGATTGAACAGGTTGGAGCATCTTTGAAGCAGAAAGGGCAGTGATATTGAATGGAGTAAGACCTTCGATTGAGTCCTCAAGACAGTGGGACCAGATGATATATTCCCTGCCCTATTACAATGGGGCATTGAGGTCTTGGCACCGAGGCCATGGGCAACTTATATTGTTTGCTTGGCAACTGGGAATATTCCGGTCTTATGGAGAGAGACCAAGGTCGTTTTCTTACAGCAGCCGGGAGTAAAAGGAGGCAACACTGAAGGAACACCCGTTAAGTAATAAAATGCTTATTGTGTTGGTAGAAATAGCGCTACACCAAGTGGTGCGCGTAGTAGAAGAATAATTGTCTACCGCAATTCCGCAATTGATTAAATACAATTCAGAGAACTGGAAACCGCCCTCAGGAGACGTTGTGTAAGTCCACTAATATGCAAGTTGATTGGAATTATGCTGAAACTTAAAGCGGTTAATGTCCAGAGAGGTTAGTCAAAACTGCATGGGAGAATCAGCAGGGGCTGTCCCCAGGGAGGAGACTTATCTCACCTTTCGTGGAATGTGACAGTGAACTCACTTGATTCTAAAGGTATCTGCAATCTAGAATATGCCGATGACATCGCAATTATGGTAAGAGGTAAGTTCATGGACATCACAGCAGACATTATGAGGAGATGGTGCAGTGGTGCCAGAAACAGGGGATCTACATAAATGCAATTAAGTTGAATCTGATAGTTTTTATCAAGAAAAGAAAGGATCTAGACATATGTTGCCTAACGAAGAAAGAAGGTTAGAGGAATGTGCCGCAAAGGAACACTGCAGACAGTGGGAAAAAGTGGACTCATGTAGACAGTCCAAAATGGCGTTAAGGGCACTACACTGTTATGCCGGGAGGAGTATTCTGAATCTGGACCGGAAGAATCTAAAGTGACTGACGGTACTCTTGACAGGAGGACTATTCTGAATCTGGACCGGAAGAATTTAAAGTGACTGACGGCACTTTTGTCATCTCAAGAAAATGGGACTTACTGAGGACGACACCTGTAGACTATGCCTGCAAGGTGAGGCGACTGCGGCGCATATAGTGTGCCAATTTCATGCCTTTGCAAGCAAGAGATGTATGCTGCTAGAGAAATACTGCCTTGTAGTGGAAGAGCTTGGCACAGTGACTTACAAACATATGATTGCAATAACCAAGGGAATTGAGATGAGGATGGAGTTCTGAAGAAATCCAACACTTCCCCGTTAATTTTGCTTTGATAAGGGACGAAAAGGGATTCAATAGAAGTCTGTTTCGAGGCTCCTAAGTTTTAGTGCGTAAGGATCCCACACACTCGGAGGCCCGAGTCTCTTAGTGTGTTTTGAAGCTTTCCACCTCCCACATAAAAAAAACAACTTTTGGTGCTAAAAAATAAAAATCATACAATATAATTTCAAAATCTGCCTTTGATCTATTTCTTTAAAAGTGTCAAAACGTTAAAGGCAAACAGCGGATTGTCCTTATTGAAGATATGTCTGTGTGTCATAATTAAGATAATCATTAGTTAATATTTCTGGCTATGAAGAAATATGATGTTTTCAGATTTTCGCGTTCTAAACTGATTTTAAAAACTAAGGAATAGAAAACGTTGCGGGCCTTTTGTAACAATATGGATAACTAAACATTTAAATAAGTACAGTGAGGGTACATTTTGGTTTTTTTTGTAAGTCAAAGTGGAATTAAAAGCGTACAAAACATTTCGGGGTAGTCCTTAACTTGCCAAATATATTCGCGGTGAGAGAATTTATTTTACAAAACAAATGAAGGGGGTGGTAAGAACTAAACATTTACTTTTGATTTATATGCCATGTGATGTATCATGTTAAAGTACTTACTTTAAGGGTTAAAATAATATTTTATTTTGATTTATTTATTATTATTATTTTATTTATTTTATAACTAATGCTCCCAAATGTGCGAAAAAATACAATTCCTCCTTATCTTATTCTAAAATGGTTTCTCTCCTAAAACTGTAAAATATGAGGTTTATGTGCAAGGGACAAGTTTTTGATAATCACATAACAAACAAACAATTATTTGCTTATAAAATAACTCACGATCGAATAACAAATAATTATTTTAAATTCAAATAAGGAGCACCAAATATCAATTAATTATTTGCAAATAATTCTCAAAATATTAGGGTTTCACGATACCCATGATAACTCTGGCTGCCAGCACAAGACCGGTACTGACATCGAGACCCATATCATTGGTAACAGTGTGATTACGACAGCGATATTGAGGTGACGAGAGTGGACGAGATTTTAGTTTTTATCATTTTATTGTAGACAATTTTTTTTAATTTTTTCACTTTTTATGTAGCTCCGAGAAGGGTTAATTGTATGATTTATGGGCCATTTAAATATATACTGCTTTTCTCGGTATGACTTCTTTATTGTAGTCTTAGAAATTTGACAATCCGTATTTCGCGAAGTTCCTTTATTGTACTTTCGTCAGGCCAATTTTGGAGTATTCTTCTATTATTTGGTGTCCTTTTTGCGTCACATATTAACCGCATCGATGTGGTCCAGCCAAGATTCGTCAGATTCGCTCTTTGTGGTGGTCTTCTATGGAATGACTATCCCACCTTACGTAATTGCGAACCCTAATATTTAATTTATTATATTAAACAAGTAATATTCTTAGAGTATTTCATTTAATAGTTTAAGCTATTATTAACTGAAACAACATATTCGTTTAGTTAATGTTTTTTATTGAAGAAGAACTTCTTACTGCCGACATAACACGCATAAACTTCTTTTTTTTTTAATTGGACGAATAAGTAGCGAGAAAAGTTAAAGCAGTGAACTAAGTACATGCTTTCGAAATAATCTGCTCATTATTCCCAAAATTTATAGTTAAAGTTGTCGACGAAGGTTCCTGGTGTATGGAGCATTGCACATAAGATTGCACGAGGATGGCACGAAAACGCTTCAGGGATTAAATAGAATCTTAAGCATTTTCGCTAATTTATCTTATTTTATTCTTAAAGAAACAAAGCGATAGAATTACGCCAAGACTTGTATGTTCGTATGTTAATTTCAGTGAAGATGTAAATGTTCATCCTTGTCTCTGAAATTTTAATACATTAAATTATTTAAATTTACTCGTTGCTTCCCTTTAGCTTACGTAAGCTCATTAAAATTGAGACTTGAAAGGAAACAGATTTATTATACACTTCCTGATAAAATTACGTAGCGTTCCTTGCATTAAAACGAACCAACCCAAAATACAAGGGCTGTAGTTAGCTGTTAAAAAAATGAACTCAAAGACACTCTACACAATATAAAATAGATTAGCATAATTATTTTGAAATACGATTATGGTATATTTGAATGCTTTAATGCTACAACAGACTCTTAAGTATGTTGCTCTTGTCTAGCGTTGTGATTATTTTTCCTTATGAACAATAGTGTCTTAAATTAGAACTATTCTAGAGGGTTTTGTAAATGTACTAATGGATTAAACGTTGAATACCAGAAGCATAGTGGATAAGTTAGAGCAACTAGTGGAAACTTTTGCAGGATCGAAAGTTTCTGTTATTTTAGATTTTTGTTCCTAGTTGTCATAAACATAGGAGGAATATACATTTTAACTTGCTTTTTAGTATAGCAAAACTGCCTCAAACTTTAACTTTCAATACTCAATTTGAACATAATGAATTCATCGCGTACTCTTTATATCGATAGCTCCTGCACTGTTTAACTGATTGCATTTAAACGTACTAGTTTTCACAGACCCCGCCTGATATTATATTTATGTACAATGTGCAATATCCTTTGTCTACCGTTTGAGCAGATCCCCTAAACTGGAGAAGTTTTTATGAAAGTAAAGAGGGTGGACATAAAATAATTTATTTTCATTAAATATCTATACTGTACTACCAGTGGGAGTGGATACAGAATTCCGCCACAGTATACTCTGCTTGTTGTAAGAGGCGCCTTAAAGGGCATACCTCGTTGGAGCATATATGATATTTGGGGCAAGGTCCAACAGAGGTCCAGATTTTGCAGGATTATGCAAAAGAGTCGATCATGGATGAATCAAACAGTAGAAACAACAGCAGCACCCACAATCTCGACGGAAAACCGTTATTAGCAAAATGATGATGAGTCGACCTTTGAGAAATAGGATAAATGCCGCGAGGCCGCTGGCGCGCCCACGCGTTGCCGATCGAGGAAGAGGGTCCTGTCCAGAAAATGAGCAGGAATCTTTCCCCGGTTGATAACCATCAATCTCTAAATGCTAATAGCTGGCCAACAAACCAATTTGTAAACTACTGAAAAACCGTCTGACAATTCGAACTGTCAAAACATTTTACGTTTGTAGTTGTAAAACTGGCTCCACTGAAACCAAACCGCAGTGCCAAGAAGGGGAAATCAGTGGTCCACTGGGCCTAGCAGTTTTGCTGTCAAAAGTCCCATCGAACATCTTTTGACAGCGACACTGCTAGAATAAATCGAAACTCGATGCGCACTGAAGTCCCATCGAAAACGCTATAAGTACCTTGCAAGATCCACAAGAAACACCAATTTAGCATTCCGCAGGGTGTGTAAGTCGGTCGCGTGTATTTGCCGAGGCAAAAAGAAAGAAATGTTTAAAAATCGATTAACAGAAATGGAACAGTCTGACCGAGTGAAGCACTCATGGAAGTTACAGGGTGATCCATTAATTTGCAATTTTCATGGTATGTGAAACAAACGCTAAAAAACTATTATCCCAATGACCTTTTCAAAATTCTCAAGTATGTTGATCTAACTTCTACCATTGCAGGTACAGTCACTGCCAAAAGTGATAAAAATGTTTTGAAATTACCAAAAATTTAAAATTTTACCAACCACTTTTCTATTTTGATTAGATTGCCAATCTTATTACCTTTCCAAAAAGGTACAACACGTCTAGGTAGAAAGGATTGAGAAAATGGCAATTTTGCTAGAAAAGAATTTTGCAAGAATATGGATCATAGTTGGAAAATAAATCTATAACTACTGGTGTTGTTAGGCTAAAATTATTAAAATATGGACAAATTTACTTCTAAGAAATAAACGGATATAATTTACATTTTACGAAAAAGCAGCTACAGCATGTACCAGGCGAGGAGATTCCCTTATCGAGGTGCAAGGGTATTTTCGCGTACTTTCCAAAGGTTAAGATAAACGGAAGGTGTAACTTATTTATTTATATATTTATATTAACTCTACACAGATAAACTTACGTTTCTAATTATGTGTAGGACATACTAATCATACTTAATTAAGAAAAGATAAAGGATAAAGGCAAATATTCCTTACATGCTATGCGTGAAATGAAATAAAAAGAAGAATATTAAATGTTATGTACTATTAAATACTAATTTGTAAATTAAGAAAATCATACTAGAGTTCATCGAAAAGAAAAAAGGGAAAGAAACGTTTTTAAACCAACTACCTACTGCGTAAACACATAAACAAAGTCTTTTTGAAATTAAAATTAAAGTTAAAGTTATTGCTGTGACCATTTCTTCTGATGTGGACGGGAAGAGAGTTCAACATTCTGACGGCCTGAACAATAAATTGACGCTCGGTGCATACGAAACGGAACTGCGGTACGAATAAAGCAGAAGTTCTTTGTGCTTGCATAAAACTAATTTTATTAAACAGATATCGCGGATTTTCTTTCAAAATAATATTGCGTAAAAATAAAATAGTTCTAAACTCAATATATGTAAGTCATGTCATGTCAAGATGTAGTAATTAGAGGCACCAATAAAGTGTTGACAAGCAACATCTTAGTATTCCTAGGTGTATATGCCAATAGTCAAAGCTTGCGAAGGGTTCCATATATGCGAGATACAATAATATTTATTTGATTTTGAGGCTTAGTTTATTATTTTCAGCCCATCGGCAAATCGATGTAATGTCCTCATTCATTTGACAAACAGCATCTTCTGTTAAGCCTATAGGTCTTGGTATGTATATCTGCAAGTCGTCAGCATATATGTGAAAATTACAGTTTTTAATAACTAATAAAATATCATTAATATAGATGGAAAACAACAACGGACCCAATATAGATCCTTGCGGGACACCAGTATAATTATTTAGGAAACTGGAGTGTACTCCATTACAGTAAACTTTCTGAACGCGGCCCTGGAGATAGGTGCTAAGTAGTTTACAGGCACTATTTGTGAAACTGAATTGCGTTGATACCTTATGAATTAGTCGACTGTGGTTCACCCTATCAAAAGCCTTAGAGAAGTCCAACAAGAAAAGAATGGACATCATGTCATTGTCCACTGCGTCACGAATGTCGTCCGAAACCTTGACTAAACGCAGCTGTGATCAGATCTAAAGCCAGATTGATATTGGGACAAAGTATTTTCGGCATCAATAAAAGGAATCATCTGCATGTATATTAGTTTCTCAAATACCTTCGATAGATAGGGCAAAATAGCAATGGGTCGGAATTCCTGCACAGCAGATCTCGACACCTTTGGAATAGGGATAATTTTAGCCTGTTTCCACTTAGAGGGATATATCGAAGTTAGAAGTATGGTGTTGAAGAAGTGTGTGACAAAAGGCAGAATAACCGGTGAAATAATTTTAATAAACCTTGGATGGATATTATCCAGGCCGCAGGCGCTGGATTTTATATCGAAGAGTGCTTTATGTACATCATAAGGTGTTACTGCTGTAAAGGAAAACCCATCAAATGAATTAGAAGTTGGTGCGGAAAGCGAACTCAAAGGTCCATCATGATGGGCAGCTACATTCGATGTATTATATATAAAAGGTGGATTAAGTTCATGTGGGTTCCTAAAAATGTGGCTGTATTTCGTTCTACCTATACCGATATCCTTAATGTTATTTGATTATGAAAAACGACTTGCTCTGGATTAGATACCAGGAAAAGATCCAGCAGAGATGCTGAGTGAGCTGTAAAATGTGTAGGATAAGAATTTATTACAGACAAGTTAAAGCTCGCAATCAGATCAATGAAATGATTAGTAGTGGCGTTAGATACCAACAGATTCACATTAAAGTCGCCGGCAATGATGATGTGGTCATACATAATGCAGGTATCGTGCAAGGGTACGACAAATGAATCTAAGCATGATAGGTTAGGAGGTTTATAAAAGGTTCCGATTAGCACGGAATTGCGTTCTGAAACAAAGGAATATTCTGCCGACGTCGAGCAGCAAATAATTACCCTCGTCGGGCAAGACCCTGAAACGAGCATAAGAAGAGTCGCAAGACGATTAGGGGTGTCTTCAGTTAAAGTTTCGAAGGCTTTGCAGCAAAATGGTTGATGTTCCTATCATTATATCCCAGCTCAAGGACTATTGAAAAAACGTTCTGAAAGATGATTAGAATTCTGTATTTGGCTTCTGTAATGCGACATGGAGAACAGGGCGTTTCTGAGCCGAATTTTGTGGACGGATGAAACTTCCATAACTTCCATACCTTGTCACATAAGACAAGGATACCTTCTTCTAACCCAAATTCTGAGCTAATATTTGGGCTAGTCTCATGGTCACCCATGTAATAGGACCATTCATTTTGCCGCAAGTGCCTAATAGCCAAATATATGTGGACTTTTTGGAGAATACACTGCGAGATCTACTATCGGACGTCCCTATGCATAATCTTAGAGCAAAGTTTTACCAGCACCGATTCCTTGGTCTGCTGGATCTCCAGATCTTACCCCATTGGACTTTTTTAAAGAGGAACAATGAAGGATGAAGTTTACTGAAGACCAATTAACAATAGAGACAAATTTCTTAATTCTGACTTTAAATAGGGAATTAGAAGGAGGTTATTGGCATGCATTGAAAGTGACGGAGTACCTTTCAGACAGCTTTTATAACATAATAATATTAATCGTAATACGTTTTGAATTAAATAAAAAACATTTTAGGGTCAGTAAGAGTTTAATTTCTTTAAATTGAAGATTTGTATAATAGATATTAACCAAAAGGTTTTCTAGCTTTAAATTTGTATACCTTTCTCGTGTGTATCTCGGATTAAATGTGGGAAAATGCTGAATTTATTGTAATAGCGAACCATTTTTTCACTTTCGCAAGTGTAACGGTACGAGCTTGATCAACAGCGTTGACAATTTTGGAAAAGTAATTGGGTTAGTAATTTCGACGTTTGTTTAATGTTGCTGCGTTAAATAGATCAAAAGTTAAAAATAAAAGAATGAGGTGAATACCGTGAAAACTGCAAATATATTATTCACCCTGTAATTTTATTCTGGCATACCAGGTCTGAAACACCCTATCTATATATGTAACACATATTAATTACAATCTGCAAAAAACTATTGTGAAGGTAAAACACAATGTGGTTTGACAATCGAAAGGCATAAAAAATAATAGAAAACAATATACAGTGTTTGGGGTCGGTGAGATACTTTGGGTGTAAGACTGCCCTAGGAGTGGGGGTGGGCAAAGTGTGATATGTAAAAGTAATCGAAAACGATCGATATTAGTGTTGAAGTTATAATTTTCGGGGTCGTTACCCAGGGTTCCGAATCAATACGAAATTTCGCTACAAATATCGCTCCAAATCGCTCCGGATCGGGATGGTGCGATATCTGGAGCGTTAAAAAAATATCGAACCGCTCCGGAGCGGATCGTTACTTTTCAAATCTGATATCGAACCGCTTCGGAGCGTATCGTTATTATTTGCAATTCTAATCGATTCTAACCGCTCCTGAATCGATTTGGAGCGACTAGAATATCGCTCCACTGAATCAAAGAAATATGTTTGGTAATTAAAAGAAAGGGATCCTCACCTGCAACCTAATTACGAGGTGTCTTATACTAGGGGTGGTGGGTGGGCTGGTAGATGTGTGGTGGTTGGGTGGGTGTTGGGACGTGGGTGGTGAGTGGGTGAATGAAAGGAAGAAGTCTGGTAGTTATAAACGTGCACCTCACCTGTAATTTAATTATGTCTAGCTGAAGCGAGAGCCGGACATCTTTGAAGAAAGTGAACTAAGGTTTCTTAGCTTAGCAGCATTAGTCCCAACTGGCCAGTCACGTAATTGCTGAGACCATTCTAGAAATATCTCTACCGGACCTATGAAAGAGTTCATGGCTTTTACTCCTGTTGAAAAAGGACCTCTTGGCCTGGATATAGCAAAGAGCTGTGTGATTTCAAGGCGCTCGCAGAGAAGGTTAGTTCATCGGGGCACTGTCAATTATTCATATTTATGCCATACATTCATTTAATACAAAAATATTTGTCACTAATAATCGAATTTATGGAGTCGACTTTGTATTAATATGATTGAAAAAGGCTTGCCCGAAACAGTTTTTCGTACCGATCGCTAAAACGGAGGAAACAGGTAAAGATTTTCTTTTGGTATTATTGTAGGTACTGAGGTACCAGAAGAGGAGCAGCAGACCTGAACTGCTCCTAATTAAATAGACTGAACAAAATCCTCCACCTCCATAGTACAAAACAAGGATTATTTTTCCTACACAATAATTTTAGGCCTTCTATTGGTTCGAAGACTACGGAATAACTCTAGTTTTGCGGTTGAGAAATATTTTTCAAAACCCTCACGGCCTAAAAGAATGGGAAGGTATATATTGCAAGTTAATTAAATCATCAAAGAAAGATACATACATAATTTTAAATTGTATTCTAAGAGCAGACTAAAATCATCTACCCACTAATTAAATATATAATTTTTCACTTTAGATTAAACCATCTTCCTCAACATTTTAACAACTTCACCACTTTTATATTAAATATTTATAAGAGCACGTGAACTCTGTTCATTATGCTCAAACATTGCGCCTTAAGCATTAAATATGGATAAAACATTATTTAATAAAGATCATGAAAGACTTTAATTTATCTCAATTTTCAGTACTCTAGGCAACGCACAATACATAGGTACTCGAGTCAAAACCTAATTAAGGGATGATATTAAGCGAATAATGAAATTCCCTGCCGAATCGAACAATTTAATCGCTAAGTCCAATCAAAAGTTTGCACTCAGCTGTCAAATTTACATAAGAAAAGCTTATGAATGGAACGGGGAGAAACCGCCCTTACAATCTTGGGTAGCAACAAAGATCAAGAAAAAATTCAAGAAAATTACTTTGGGCTCGTAGCCTTTTGCCTGAAGTACAACTTCCATTCCCTTTGAGTTTCAATACCCAGTTCATACGATTATCAAAGAAGAAATTTGGGTCAACTTTCTGTCTTGACGGTCAGCTTCTAATTGAATTTTTTTCACTCGTTAGTTAATCTAAATTCAAGTCAGCGAATAGAAAAGGATGGGATACAAATTCTATTTCCTCATTTTGGAAGTAGTTCCACTTGCGGCACAATATTTAGTATAACAGCATTGGTCCAAAAGTTGAGGAATAAGGCAGTAAAATGTGCCAATAAAGAATTGTTCTAAATGACAAACGGCTCGGAAAATAGGTTTACAGCATCTAAGTAGTTGCTCTTAAGTTTGCAATCTGTTGAATACAAATAAGAGAGTGATAAAAAATGCTAAAACTGTTTTATTGTCATGGCGAAATGTTAAAGCATAGTAGAAAAAGTTAGATGCTCGACGGAATTTGTCGCCGAAATTCACTTATTGCCTCTTTTTTGCCTTTAGATGTGCGACATATGTATGTATACGGGGTTATATACATTCATTGTTAAGAGAGTAATTATTATTTTTTTATACACTCTCGGACATTTTATTAGTTTCTACTAGAAATGTTAAACTACAGCAAAAACGACCGAAACTAATGAAAACACGCTGTTCCAAGAAAATTTTTTTTGATACTTATTTCTATTAGCATAATTAGAGGAGATCAATTATTTTTTGGTCAAGTTGACCCGGCTCGGGTTTGGAGACAGTAAAGGTCAGTAGTGATCATACAAGGGCATTGCTTTTAATTTAATGTTTGTACTTTATATACATTTAATAGCGAAAATAAGAGAAAATAGAATAAATAGGCTTTGGCGGTAATTCTGTTTTCACATTGGTCCTTCGCGCCGGATTTTTTCAGAGATGGAATTGTTTCGTGCTAATTTTTCAGATATGGAACATTTTCTTTCTTTTCCATCGACCAAAATGGGAAAGGGCGGAGGAATTCTTTGCGAGCTGTAGTACAGAACATGTGGACGTTTAGAGAGAGATGTAGTAACTTTTTTAGACCAAGTTTTCCAGACTTTTCCCGGTTTTTGTGTCAGGCGTGAATCTAGCCCGGGGGAAGGAGAGGGAAGGGGGTAGAATCTGACATTTCAAAATTCAAAAGTCCCTTATTTAATGATTTCCTGATTTCACCGAAAATTTGCTGACTTTTCCCGGGTTCCATTAATATTGCCTCAATGGTAATTTACAATGAGAAATAAATGTATAATAATTTAAAATGGTTATAACGTATCACTATAATGTTACGTGCGTTAAATATGCCAGTTTTTCATTAGTGGAGAAATATCCATACATTTAAATATATATTATAAAATTGATTTCCCTTTTTGATTTTTTGCAAAACGCTCTATGACCTCGTCAGTCCTTATTGGTTAACTGAGTTCATAACACGTTATGTAACGTAACGTTCGAAACCACGTTTTTAAGCGACGCAAGGACGAAAACGCTCTTTCTGCTAGCGCAACGCTGACAAGTAACGTTACCAAAATATTTAAAAGCATATGAATTCCAATTATCTAGAACCTTTATAACGGTATTTGGTATTTCATTCTTCGGCTTCACGTTTCCACTTCACAGTCCACAATTTGTTGTTTTCGAGACATTCGTTAACAAACATTTTTTTGATTGCAAACCTTTTAGTTGTTTACTTTAAAAATTCGAATTTTGCAATAAAAACATTATTGCATCAAAAAAATTATTATCAACAAGTTCTGGGACTCCCTGTATAGGAGCTTACTGAGTTTGACCAGAAGTGGAAGAAAATCAAATCAATTTTAACCGACTTCCCAAAGACATGAAGGTTCTAAGTTCAAAAGCTATTTATTTATCATAATATAAAATGTTTATTCAAAATTTTATTAATAGATAGTTATTTGAACTCAGCCACAGTCTTCATCTGCCTACTTTGAATAACTAAGTTTCAGATTTCCACATAATATCTAGTGTATCTCTTTAATTCTTGTGGGGGTGTCCTGACCCCGCATGTATTAGGTGTTGGAATTAATTCGTAGCGTTTTTTTAATGAAAAAAAATATTTATTATCAATAGAAAATAAAAAAATACACTAACTTTTTGGGCAGGGTACGAATACCGTGTCGGAAGAACGCCTCGTCTTTTGATGCAATCCAAGAATCGACCCATTTTTGATACTCTTCGTAAGAAGTGAACTTCTGCTCAGACAGACTATGAGCCATCGAACGAAACAAATGGTAATCTGAAGCAGCGATATCTGGAGAATACGGCGGGTGGGGTAGGACTTCCCATTAAAGTGTTTTTAGGTACGTTTGTACCGGTTTTGCGACGTCATTGTCGTGCAGCGAAATGACTTTGTCGTGTCTTTCGGAGTATTCCGGCCGTTTTTCTTTGATTGCACGATTCAATCGCATCAATTGCAGTCGGTAGCGATCCCCAGTTATGGTTTCCTTCGGTTTCAGCAATTCACAATAAATCACACCCCTCTGATCCCACCAAATACACAACAGGAGCTTAGACCCATGGATATTTCGCTTTGCCACTGATGTTGATGGTTGACCGAGCTTAACCCATGACTTTCTGCGCTTCGGATTGTTGTAATGGATCCATTTTTCATCACCAGTGAAAATTCGATGCAAAAAACTTTTTCTTTCCTCCCGTTGAAGCAGCAGTTCACATGTCAAAAGACACCTCTCAATGTCCCTTGGTTTCAATTCATATGGGACCCAATGTCCCTCCTTCTGGATTATGCCTAAAGTTTTGAGACGTTTTCCTACCGTTGATAAGTCAACTTCCAATGATGTAGACAATTCTTGAAGTGTTTGAGATGAGTCTTCATTGAGCAATGCCTCCAACTCTTTATCTTCAAATTTTTTCGGCTGGCCAGGTCGCTCCTTGTCTTCCAACTCGAAATCACCAGCTTTGAAACGTGCAAACCACTTCCGACATGTTTGCTCAGCTAGAGCATGTTCACTATACACTTCCACTAAAATACGATTAGCTTCAGCAGCACTTTTTTTCATAATAAAAGAATGAAGTAAAACTTCCCGCAAAAACACTTTATTCGGCACAAATGTTGACATATTTAATAAATTATAAAGTATTGTTAATTACGATTCAAAGAGGGGTTATGTACAGCAAACGACGTTCAATGATAGCTGTTTCAAGATAAATACATTACTGTCGGTAACAACGAAATACTGTCCTATCTCTCGTAAAACGCTACGAATTAATTCCAACACCTAATACATCACAGGGTCCGAAATACAGACATGGGAGCAAATTAAAGCCCGCAACATCTACCGAGGTTGCAGTCAAACAATATCTCAAGAATATCAAAGAAGGTAATAATAATAAAACTAATAATAAAACTTCCCTCCTTCCCCCTTTTTTAACGGCTAAAATATTTGATAGGTGAGCTCATATAAAAGACAATAACTTCTATTTGAAACACAGCAGTATGCATTATGAGCTTTTTAACAGTACCTGACATGTCTCGATCCGTTGGAAAATATAGCAGGTATGCTCGTTAAAACTTAAAATTTTAAAAAAATTTAAATAATATAAAAATATAATATTTAACTTCACTTACATGAACTTATCTCTTCACTAATTAAATCACAAATAACTGACCAGGCTGCTGCTAAGTCCTATTTACACTACTTAGCTTAATTCTAGAAACTTCAGCCACTTAGGTCTAGATTCTTCCTTTATTCATTTTTACCTCATCATAGGTTAGAGCCGAATTTGACTTTACAAGGTAACTGACGTTTTTCTAAATTCTTGCGCATTACTCACCCAAATTTTGTTTTCATTATGCTGCGTACAGTTGGTACATATTACAATATCGATAGTATTATGCATTCAATTTACATATTGGTCGATTGCCCTGACCACTGGACTTACTACAGGATCGAGGTTTCTCTCTAAAGAAGACATTGAAACGGAAAATCGCAGCATTGTCCTCGGTTAAATTTATTTCCAAATACTGTCTATATTGTTACGTAAACTACTTCATCCCAACATCACTCATTTATCAATCCGCTAATCCCAACTACAGTAAAATTGACTTTGCGCTCTGCGGATTCCAATGATGGACGATATCTCTTGTCGCGTTTACGGGACCACCGCATTTATGAAAACGTTCGTCTATTTCTAGCCTATCTGCACGACAAACCGAATTCCGTCTGCATCGACGGTAAAACCAGTACCAACGTCATGCTAAGTATACACCAGGAAGGCCTGCCCACAGACCCAACCGTCTTACACCAACTTTTCACTAAGTTCCATGAATCCTTCAATATTCCTTCCCATAAGGTTTCAGAAGATCTGTCCACCTATGCTGCGTACGTCAGTTCTCGCCGCATTTCCTATCTCCAAAAAAGTCGCAACGACTCCTTAAACTACTTTCGCTCCTAACCCCCCCCCCTCCCCGCTTTCCCAATTTCTGACCTCCCCCTTAATGCACCTGGGGTCTCCGATCAAGCACCTCTCCCCAGCAGCTTGTCAGTCTATTACCAGAACGTCAGAGGACTTCGCACTAAAACATCTAACATTTTTCTTAACTCCCACAAATTCCCGCACGATATCTTTGCCTTAACTGAAACCAATTTAACACCAGGAATTCTGGACAACGAACTGTTCCCTTCAAACTATACTATTTTCCGTGTCGACGGTTGTGTAGGCACCAATGATCCACCAGGTCGCGGGGTTCTCATAGCTGCTCACAACCGTTATGACGCTACCCTGCTAAAGACCTCCGACACTACAATATCAGAATTTGTATGTATCAAATTAGCACTAAATAAGTGTCTTCTGTACATTCTTTGCTGTTACATTCGTCCCTCTCAACCTCTAGAAGCCTACGAGCCCCTAATTGAATCGTCACCATCCTCCCCTCTTCCTCGTTTTCTCCTACGAACACCCTCATACCCTTTCAAGCTCCGAGTCTTCTCTTTCCTTCAATTTTCGCAAGGGCGACTTTGAAAAATTAAATCACTTGCTCCTCAACTCTAACATTGGCACTATCCCTCAACATCTTCCAGTCGACGTTGCTATAGAAGCGTTCTATTCGGAAATATACGCTTGTCTTGCACAATCTATTCCCCTTTTTCCTCGTAAAAACTACTCCTCATCCCCCGTATGGTACGACAAAGAATTACGCTCTCTCCGCAACAGGAGGAATAAACGTTGGCAAACTTTTCTTCTATCCCAGACCGAGTCTGACTATTCTTCCTACCTATCTGCTTATATCTCTTTTTCCGAACGTTGTGATACCCTCTACCATGAGTATCTCCAACGAATGGAAACTAGCCTCATATCCGACCCCAAGCGTTTTTATCACTTTATTAATTCCAAGAAGAAATCCAATGGTTACCCCTCTACCCTAAAGCTTGAGAATACCTCTTCATCTGATCCTCAAGTTATCGCCAACCTCTTTGCAAACTTCTTCAGTAAATCTTTCAGCGACAATTCCCGACAACTTGACCTTAACTACTTCTCATTCTTGGACAAATGCACTCAAACGTCGTTTACGTCTTTCAACCCTGATCCCGAACTAATCGCCGCCAGTATCAACGGGCTTGAGGACGACTTCAACCCAGGTCCTGACGGCATTCCGGCCATCGTTCTTAAAAAGTGTGCCACGCATCTAATTCAACCCCTTACCTTGCTATTCCGCCTCTCGGTCACTCAAGGGGTTTTCCCTCAATTATGGAAAAACTCGTATATTATTCCCATCTTCAAAAAAGGTTGCAAAAACGATGTGTCCAACTACAGACCCATCGCTAAATTATCATCCATACCTAAACTATTCGAAAAATTGGTCTATGACTCCATGTTCTTCCACTGTAAGTCTATCTTCTCCCTCTCCCAGCATGGCTTTCTCAAAGGAAGATCTACTACCACCAATCTTATTGACTTCGTCTCCAAGACACTATGTGCTCTGGAAAACGGTAAGGATGTTGATGTTATTGCCACCGATTTTAGTAAAGCCTTCGACAAGATCTCCCATAATGTTATCTTGTTCAAACTTGATCGCCTAGGCTTCCCCTCCCGATTCATCTCCTGGATTCAATCCTACCTCAACAACCGTCGCTACAATGTTCTTTTCAGTTCATCCATTTCTAACCCTATTGTCGCTCATTCCGGCGTCCCCCAGGGCAGCCACCTCGGTCCACTGATCTTCATCCTTACAATAAATGATGTTGAATGCGTCATCAATCACTCAGAGCTGTCCATTTATGCTGATGACATGAAAATAATTAAACATATCTCCTCCACAACCGACTCTCTTCTCCTGCAAAAAGATCTCGATTCCTTCACCACGTGGTGCATGAAAAACTTTCTTGAACTCAATGTCTCCAAATTCCAGTCCATCTCTTATTCCCGCAAGCGTCTTACCACCACCCCGAGAGTTTACATGCTAACCGATGTACCGGTCCCTATTGTTACCTCTTTGTGTGACCTTGGAATTATCTGTGATAGCGAACTCAACTTCCGTTCTCATATTGACAGCATAATTAACAGAGCTAACTCCGCGCTAGGGTTTGTGATGCGCTGGTCTAGAGAGTTCTCCAATCCATATGTTTCCAAATCTCTCTATATCTCCTTCGTTAGACCTCTCCTTGAATATGCCAGCCAGGTATGGTCACCTACACAAACAACCCAAATCAATAGGATTGAATCCGTCCAGCGTAGGTTCATTCGCTTCGCTCTACGTGATCTCCCGTGGGCAGACAGATTCAACCTTCCACCCTATGAAAACCGTCTGAAACTGATTGACTTGCAACCCTTAAGTAAACGTCGTGATGTTTCTGACATTCTCTTCATTCATCAGCTATTAAGTGGAGCCATAGACTGCCCTTCAATCCTGCAATCTTTACCCATCTATACTAATCCCCGCAACCTTAGGTCCACTCCCCTTTTCCGACTCGACCGCCATCGCACAAACTACGGTCAAAGCGAGCCAATTACCAGGATGCTTCGAAAAGTCAACGACCTTTCCTCCTTTGACTTCCATCTGAGTAAATCATCCCTTCACAAATCCCTATATCTTGACCCCGTCCATCCTGATCGCATTTCTTAATTCGTTTTCCTTCCAGCCAGTTTGTTCCTTAATGAGAGCTCATATTGTAGCTTTTTCAATTTATTTATAATTCCATCATTTATCATCTAGTATAGCTTGTATTAAGCTTAATTAAAATAAAAAAATAAACTGTACGGGGCATAGGTCACATGATGAAAACAAGATTAAGGCTAGTAATGAGCATGGGTTTAAGCTCGGCCTACACTTTTCTCTAGCCTTGAAATGGGTTGTTGGTATTTTGGCGTCGGCGGCCAACGCGTTACGAAGTTATGCCTGGTCAGACATACAAGAAAAATACAAAAATAAAAAAATAATTAAAAAAATACGCGTCGAACTTAGAACCTCTTTGTTTTTGGGCAGTCGGTTAAAAACAAGTACCCAACCACAATCGAAAATACCATATAAAACTACCTAAACGTTTCAGCTCACGGGATCATAAGAAAGGACGATTAAATATTTTTGTTGTAGTTGTTTGGTTTGTTTGATTTGCACCGACTTCAAAATGTCGTAATCGATATAAAATCAAAAGTCTTCATACACTGTACTCTATACAGCAAGAGAGAATTATCGTAGTCACTCTAGGTACAAAATTGTTATCATTTATCAACTGAATCAAAATCCGCCTATGCCTTACGAAGCTAGGCGCCGTTCATCCTTCAACTCTCACCACAAGCCACAATTTTTATCAGAATGCAAATACATACTTTATGCACTCAGAATCATCTAAATCAGTCCACGCGTTTCAAAATAAGGCTACCCCGCCCCACCCAACCCTAGGTCAAAATTTTTCTATATAGTAGCAATGGGGGGTCATACTGTGTACAAGAAAAAAAATCTTCCAAATAGGTGTGTGCATTAAGAAATTGGGTGACGCCTCTTCGCACACCTCCTCACCCCATAAATTGTTGTCGTTGTACTTAGGTCGCTACTTAAGTTTTGAGATATGGCAGCACCAGTGTGAATATGTTAAATCTAAAATTTTCGTCGTGACATTTTTAATGGTAATCGTACTCAGAACGTTTTTTCATACGAGTGCTATTTGTGTTGTTTACAGGAACTTGAAGCATTCATCTTGGTTTAAAAATGGAAAAATAAGAGAAACCAATCGCAGAAAACGAATCATTCTCCACTACAACAATGCAAGTTCCCAGACATCAGCTCAAACAAGTGAATTTTTGAGCATTCAAAACATCGAATTGATGGGTCATCCGCCGTACAGTCCTGATTGATGATTTCTTCTTATTCCCGCAGTGGGGGTGGAAAAAACGCTTCGAAAACTGGTTCAAACGCATGCAAAAGTGTATTGATCTTTCTTGGGAATATTTTGAAAACAATAAAGCCATTTTCGATTATAAATATTTATTTTTACTTGTCTGTCTCAAAACTTAAGTAGTAAGCCTCGTACCAGTGCGGCAACACATTCTACACATAAACGCAGAATACCCCTACCACCACGCTAGTGGAAAATTTATCCTGATATTTACATCGGGGGATTATACTCTACGCGTTAACAAGTTGAAATCCAACCTCTCCCATACTATAACGCCACCGTTTAAAATTATGCCGCGGTACCAATGGGGGAACATACTCTATACATCAGAAAAAGAATCATTCAACTCTGTCCACGCGCTACGAAGTTAGACTACCTCGTCCTCTTCCCAACCTACTCTTGGAACATATTTTTACATTATTATAAATGGGGGATCATACTCTATATAGCAACAAAAGAATCATCCAAATAGGTCCACGCATTACGCATAGTTACGTTGCACCCCCCAACCTGCAATCCCACAATACTAAACAATTCTTTGACATAGTACCAATCGAGGAACATACTCTACCCAACAAAAAGAGAGTCATGCAAATTGGTCCACGCGTTACGAAGTTAGGCTACCCCTATCCCTCTCCACCACACCATACGGCCAAATTTTTCATTACAATGAGGGTCCATGCATTACGAAGTTAGATTTTATCTCTGTGCGTTAAAGAGTGGGAGGCGGGGGGAGGAGGGGGAACTTGGCTTGAAGTAGTGTTTAATTTACAACCTAAACAAAAATCCTGCCAATAGCTTTTTGTGAAACCTGTCAATTAAATATAATGTAATATTTAGATACAAATATATTTTTGTGTTATGGTATTTTTTTGTTCAGGTGATGGCCCAATTCACTCCGCGGACGACACGTGCTTTTGCCGCGCGGCAGAGCGTTGAGCGTTTTAACCGGTACTTTCAAAGCATTTAAAGAAAAAAAAATCAATGTTTTCAGAATTTCGGTTATTTCGAAGAAAAACTAATTATTTCTGTAGAAAAATATACGGTTATTTTTAATAACGTGGCTTCTTAAAATTGAATTAAAAATTCAACTCCTTCTCTGGGCTGTTGTCTAGCTCGAAGCAATGCAAAAACAAGAAATTCAAGTTTCCTCACTCCCCTTACCATAATTCTCTTCCGGGAAAAGCCATGCTAACGCATCAAAGGGTTGTCCCCTAGGTATTGTAAAAAAAATTGTACGCAACTGTTGCATTAGTCATAATATCTGTTAATTTATATAAAGGGTACTTCTTAGGTCGCATGCAAAAATTAAGGAACTGGTAGATCTAGGCGAGAAAAGAAAGAAAAGAATAGCAGTGAATTTTTTTAGGATTAAATGAACCACTCTTACATTTTAACGCATAATTTCTACAGTTTTAGTGTAATAGGCGTTATTAATATCTCAATTTACAGGTAACACAATGGTGTCAAACACTTTATAATTTCTTTTCCTTACGGCTATTCTAAAAAGTTTTTATCGATTGAATTATTCGTTACGGAGAAATAAAATCCCTAACAATCTTCTTTGCGATTTCAAAGTGATTAAAGCAGGCCTTTTCAAGAGATACCTTACACGGTTTTCTCGTTCGCAATTTCCTCTTAATTTATTTTGAACAAGTATTTTTAAAATCGTTTCACCAGGAAAATATGCCAGCAAATGACTTCTACAAATGTTCCAAATTTCAAGTCGATTGCAATAATAGTTTTTTAGTCGTCGGCGGAATAAGTGATAACGTATCGGCCTACCAATTCGGAGGTCCCAGGTTCAAATCAAACCGACGGCGACCCGTGGTTGTTTTCCGCTTACAACAGATTACGATAAAAAGGCAGAGCATGGGAGTTGCAGAAAAAATTTCAGTGGCTTGGAATCCACTTTTTATTTATTATCCACTTCAAATCGTTATCTCGAATCAGGTGAAGTTCAAAAAGGCTATTACATACGGATAGACTGATAGACACCGAAGTCTTATCGTAGAGTTCCTAGTGCCTGTCAGGTATGGAACCCCAAAAAGTTTGAGATAGGTAGGCATGCAAAGGACGGTGCGACATTTTGTTTAGTGGAATACAAATTCTTGCATAAAATCAGAGTTCCGTAACAGCATATTATTGTGAAATTTCAATAATATTTAAATAGACGAACGCAAGATTGATTTTGTAACCATTTTACCTATTAGTTAGAGGAGTTTTATAAGTAAACATTAAAACATTAATTTTTTTCAGTAACTATGAGATTGACAAAAAAGCGCAGTTTTCCTGTTATATATAACCTATGGCATACTAAGCCTGATAATGTCAAAATTTTAGCTTTAGAAACCTAAAAGATTAGAAGGAAGGGGACGGTGCATTATCCTTCAAACCTGTTCACCAAAAATATTGAAAAAAAAAATTTTTGGAATCTTTAAATCTTTCAGATGTACAGAAAATAGAACTTTCTTTGCGAGGAACCTACTCTCCCAACTCCATCCATTAAAAATAAAAATAATAAAAAGAAAATTTCTACGTCAGGAAGTTTTCAAGAAAAGGTCTATGAAGCAGAGACGGACGGAAGCATATATGAGGTCTGTTTTTTGCTTTTAAGGTACGGAACCCTAAAAACGTTTTTTATCGTAAACAGAGTAATGCAGAATTTTAATATTACATCTACTGGCGTGGTCTTCATATTTTCTCAGTGAAATAAATAAATTACTTATAACCATAAGAGTTTATTGACAAATTCATAAAGTTCTCCCTCGAAAAGCAAAGCTAAGCTAAACTAAACTACACTATAAAGTACGACCTTGGTAACGAGGCCATCTGCCGGGATTGGGTTTCTATGCTTATAAACACAAAAAACAAAACTTATGACTTAAAGGTAGAATTTAAAGATAATATATTAATAATTACTTAGTTAGTTAGTGTTTTCACAGTAAGAGCATTGTTTCACAGTAATGGCATAGTATACTGTTGAAAAAGGAACAAACTTTTGAGGAAGAAGCACCACAATTTTTCTACTTCTTCATAGCGTGTAAAACTCTACACTTGGGCTCTATAGAATAGAACTATTCTACTAACTCCATTAAACATTTTATTTTCTAGGAGAGTTTAACGTTATAACGATAATGTTGTCAAGTATTACGAGAACCAATATTCGGAGTCCTATGCCTTTACTTAAAATGTTTCCTAGATAAGTAATGTTTCCTAGATAGGTACAAATTGGAACTATTTCAATTGTACTCAAAATATTTCCTGACACTCGCACCCTCTGAAAAATCATGACTTTTGATTTATACAAGTTGATAGAAGAATAAATTAATTAATTATATTTGCACCGAAAATTAATACAGTCTTATTGGTCACTTTTTTAGGAAAAAACTCCAATTATTGTCTTTCCACTTTCATCCGAATAATACTAAGAGACTGTACATTAGTACAAATATACGAGTAAGGTTATAATCGGATGTGTCCCCTTGTAATAACGAATGAGTGAATTTGGGTTAGAAAATAACAAAACCATGAGCTGACTGGTCTACATATGGTGCCCATAGTAAATTCATTCAACCCTAGCCCCGAAAAAGGTTGGGCACTAAAGCTTATATTACGCAGCTCTTCTGTATAATTTTGCTATTTACCCAAAAATTTGGGAAAGATAAAAGTACTTTCCAAGAGCGTTGTTTTCCGCAAACAAATCAATGATGAACCAAAACAACAGTGACCGACAGTAATGAATCTTTTGAACTGAATATGTAATGATGAAATGATTATGAGCAAAATTCGGTCTCTGGGAAAATTTTATTTATTCACTTGTAGCTAATTCATGTAAGATTAAAAGAATGGTGAGTTTAGTGCTAGTAAAAAGATACTGAATACCGTAAATTTTTCACTGTTTGCAGCAAACTACTTTAATGATTGCGAAGAATATCTATCATATTTAGCAAGAGTCAAACTTATTATTATCAACAAATTATTTAAAAAAAAGTAAAGTAAGTAAGTATGGATTCCTTCTTCCTTATGATCCCGTGACCTAAAATATTTAGGTAGTTTTATGGGGTGATATTGGTGGATTGTGCTTAGGTAGTTATTTTCCCTCTAATAGATATAAAATAAATGTTATTTTATGCTCTTCAGCACTTTTGCGTAGTCGATTCAACATTTTCTTAAACTATTTTATTTTCACTTTTTGTGTCTTCAGATATTCTACTCAAAAAATTTTGCAATTTCAAGAGTTGCAGAGGTAGTAAACTCTATAAAAAGATAACAGAATTATAAAAATCCGACAATATGTTACGAAATTGGTAATGCGAACATTTCACATATTCACCTTAGATACAAAATTCTTACCATAGCGCTACTTCGCCAACGTAACCTATAAGGCAAGAGAGAATTATTAGTTACTCTAGGTGCACCATTTTAGATCAAAATCGCCTTACCAGCCTAGGAGCCGCACTCTTATCCTAAGCCACATGTCATGGTACAAATGGAGCAATATACTCTGCAATAGACGAATCATCCAAATCCGTCCACCCGCGAAGTTAGGTTCCACACCTTCACCCCCCACCTCCATAAATCATGGATCATACTTTCTACAACAACAAAATAATCAAATCGATCTGCGCCTTGCGACCCCAACCCTATAGTATAAAACAAAAAAAGAATCGTCCAAATCTGTCTACGCGATAAGGAGCTGGGTTCCGACCCAGTAGTTAATGTAGTTTATAATACAGACTTACAAAACAACAAAAGAATAGTCAGAAAAGTGTAGCCTTCACAGCAGTTTTGGAGAGATTAAAATCAATGTTGTCAAAATGCGAATTAAAAAACCGAGAGATTGACGTGATAGGCTCGTGAAAACTGTAATTTGTACGATGTTGCGGCGGAATTTTAAGAAAATCTCCATTTCTCAAGGAGTGACTCGGAATCGATATATTAAAAGAAGACAGCAAGACCGGGGAGTTAATATTGCCTTGAAGACACTGAAAAGCGAAAGTATATGAGACATTCCTTCTAAACGAATGCCTCCCACCTGCCTAAAAACGGTGACGTCTATTTGAGGTGAAAAAGCTCAAATAAAAGGTTCTGCAATAATATCAATAATATACTCTCAAAACGTGAGTGGCTAAAATGGATTCACAAAATGGCGGACTCAATATGGCGGTCGAAATCAGCTGGCCTCAACGTTTTTCAAGAAAAAGTGAGTGAAATGGACCTAATATCACCAAATATCTATATATCGCTATATCGGAGTTTCGGGGATCGCTGATTATAAAGGGTGTTTCAGATCTGACGTGCCCAAAGATCGCTCGATCAAAAGTAAAAGTTTTTTTTTAATAATTAAAACTTATAAATTTTTAACTTATACTCTATCTTGCAAAGCTGTCATCACCCCGCCCCCTCCCTTCCCCACAAGATCTTTCGAGTTCTTAGACTCTTCTCTGCCTTAAACATTTTGCTTTCCATTATTACGCACAAGTCTAACATCTTTCCTGAATTCCCCTTTAGCATTAAGCCCGATTTTCGGACTCGTAACTTGCTAAAGAAATTTCAATTCAAAAATCGCAATTAAAAGTTTAAAAATGATGCTAGTTAAAAAAAATGGACAAATAATAAAGAGTGTACTGGAGCTGTAACTAATTTATAATAATAAGAATTACGTAATGTGAATGAAATTTCTTATACATATTTGTTAATTTCTACGCAATTTACTTATTTTATATAGAAAAATGACACCTGTATGAAGAAGGGGATACTCTCACCGAACGACTGGCTATAACGCTGAGCTTTTTAGAAACAGGTAGATTTATATAGAGATATATTCATGGATTTTAGCCATTCCTTGAAAAAATAAAAGCAAAGGAAAATTCAGAATCAATAGCTGAAATAAAATAACTTACTGCATAAATTTATTATTTTTTTTATATTGTAATTAATTTATACAATTCCCGAAAAATAAAAAGGTTGCACCTACACCTGCAACAAAACTTGCAACCAAATTTTGTACTGCACCTTAAACTCTCATTTTAGGGGTTCCCCGTCGCAAGCAGCATGTGAATACTTCCGTCGCAACCCTCGAAGACTGCAGCTTTTTCCTACTGCGCCGCGGTAAAAGTTGCACCGTGTAAGGTAGGCTCATATCCGATTTATATTATCATCTTCTGAGTCATTAATTGTAGCGTAGCATTGCATTATTGCAGCGCTTTTCTTTTGTGGGTAGCAGGACAGGATTAATCCCGTCATTAACTTATCAATAACACCATCCCTATGATTTCGTTAGATTCCTACAAGAATATATGAGGGATTCTCCCCAGATATGTTCAACACATCATGTCATATAATGTTATATCAGTTTTTCTCATTTCCGACTATTTCTTTGTTCCAATTCAGTCCCTTCCATCTAAACGCACAGATCTCCAAAAGGTATTTACGGGGTATGCTGCTTACGTGCAATCCTAGCGACATAACCTCTATTTAATAACTCAGTGTACTTGTTATTGGCCACTACCGTTCGCGCTTGTCGAATATGTGACCCAAGATTTCCCACGAATTGAAGTCGACAATAAATGCTGAGTTCAGTTCCGTAGATCACAGTTGTCATCACTTAAAGCAAATTATATAAGGCGTATTTATAAAAACTGTATAGTAACATTATATTTAAGTCGTCCATTCCAAAACTCCCATTTTCCAACTCCACTGACGGCGACCCACATTTAAACTCCTGATAATATTTCACGACTAAAAGTTCATTAGGGGTTGCACTGTAATGTCGGTGGTTTGGATTCCAGCTTAAATTGAAGGTCGATTTGCAATCGTTTCTCCAATCAAGTAAAGTCCTACTCCCGCCCATGCCCCGCAAGAGATTACTAGATAGGAGAATATTAGTAGTGAATAAAGAATTTCAGTTCCGTTGAATATTGTAGAAAGCTCGGAAACAAACGTAAACATGTTCTAATATAGAGGTGTTCAAACAAGGATCTGTCAAATAACATCTTAGCTACAAACTTTAGATAGTAATCGGTGTTCGAAGGCGAAAACGGCTCAGCAGAATCCAGATTAAAGCGCACTTTGGACACTATGAAGACATCGGACTGGACGACCGCGCAACCCATAGTGAGGATCCGTGTAGAAGAAAGGTACTCAAATTCGAAAATCGGGGCATTGATGAATTAAAAGAAGCATCGATTAAAAAAACATAGATAGAAGGTTAGAATAGAAACCTGTAAGTTCAATCACGTAGAAAATAGATAATTTTTTATATACTATATATGAATTGTTAATTGCACAAAAGTTGTATCTCCAAGAATCTTGGTTTTGAGTAAAAAGCTTTGGAAAGTTGAAACTAACCTGTAAAGGGAAGTAGAAGTTCAAATTTCATGAAACTTCCCTCAGCAGCCTTTAAATCAACGAGATGCCAACTAATCAGATATAGAAAGTGTTAGTCCTTGAGCGTTGGTTATTTGACAAAAAACAATCAACATTTTATTAAAAATGGTGGTATTGATAGATTTGATTATAAAGTACCTGCAATATGATCCGTTGACATACAACATTTGCAAGTCTATAATTCCCGATGGAGTGAATTTAGGCATACAGCGTATGAGCAGAATAAAATATAGGCTCAAAGGAGTTGTTTTATCCAAAACCCTAAAAATTATTAAAATGTGGAGATACAACATTTGTGCACTTAACCATCGATATATACAAACCTTTTTCACGGTAACAAAGGTAAATTTGTTTGTTTCCGAGTCTACTATAGACCATAAACAGATATTGCAGCAAGACTATAGTATGGAACGGGACCCTAAAAGTACTGAAAAATCAATTTTATACACTAAAGCGTATTTTCCCTCTTACTTCTTAAACTATTGTGAACAGACCAGATTTTATGAGTAAGCTTAAGCTTTTTTAATTTTTATATATATATATATATATATATATATATATATATATATATATATATATATATATATATTATATGCATATAATGTCATTTGCAAAATAATAAGTTGCACTTCCTTGGGTGCTGCGTTGGCAGAGATGGTAGACTCTAACGAGTTGTCTATCTTTGCGGTACACGCATCAGTAGAAGATGCAAACCTGTCTTCCTGTATTCTGGTGTGAAGATTATGATTAACGCATGGACCAAGAAGGAACACTGGAGACGGTGGAATAACATGGATTCCTGTAGATAGGCTAGGATTCTAGGATTGATCCAGGGAAACCGTAGCGGTGACAGGAGGATATCTGGATAACTCAGTTGCCCCCGCTAAGGGAGACTGGGAAGGGACGAAACGGGCCCCACTTTCCTATATAAAGAAAACTATCAACAAATGGATGTACATGAAATATACATATATAAATGCAATTAAAAAATATGGTCATATACATCTTAAGTAATTTTTTAATTATTTCAGTCAAACTTTTCCTAATCAAGAAGTTCAGAAAATTTTCAAAACCCTCCTGGGGGCTGAGTTGATGTAGTCCACCAGCCATATTCAACCTTAGAATAAAGAACTAGAGGAAGAGCTGTAACTCGATTTTAGTGAAGCAAATTTTTGTTGTAGTAGAATTTCGAGCGATGTAGTGGTAGGAACAATGCAGGCGTAAATTAAGACAGATTTAAAGTTTGGCCAAAAGTAAATTTAAAATTTTGATAATTTGTTAAAGAATAATTTGATTTTAACGTCTCTGAATAAAATATTTAAGCTGACTATTAATTTTGACGTTATATTATAGATCAAGGGAATCATCAATTTTGGTTTTTATTGATTAAATCTTATTTAAAATTTCCTATTGATGCCCCCTAAAAATTTTGTTTGACGCCTTCCTGGTGCCAACGACCCAAAACATTAAATCAGTTTTCACGTTAACCTCACAAATGTTCTTACGAAACTTTTGCTTTTTACCATAAATTGAGGGTTTAATTGAACTTCACATGTTTATAGAATGAATTTAGATGTAATTCGAGTTATGTATTTACAGAAAAAACGACTTCCCATCATCTTATTTCTAATTATTTGCGCACGAAAAAACCGAACACTTTATGCTGATTAATTTAAACAAATTCTGGGTCTTAAGGCAAATTTGGTTCACAAAAAATCTCAAAATAGTCTAATAATTTTATTTGAGTCTTTACATAAAGTTTTAAAAGAAGCTATTTGAACAAATTGAATAAAATTTAACTTAATTCACTCGAGGAAACTTTTTTACGCACAAAAGTAAACAACATTTGACAGTACGAAATATATTTGTCCCATTTTCTTATATGCTTTCGTCTCTGTAAGTCAACGACCGCAGCTGATTTTAAATTCCTCGGGCAGCTTCACTCACGGATAAGAATCTTACACGGTACAGCGCTTCCTCTAGTTCTTCATTCTAAGTATTAAACCATCTTCTGATATTTCCTTAACAATGCACTATAATATTTAACTTACCCGCGGAGCATTTGTGACAGAAACTTTCGCCTGCTTTTCCAAATAAAATTAACTAATCTGATCTTTCGAACCTATGATGATTTGCCTACAAGAGATTTAAGTTTGTGTATTGTAAATTAGTTAAGATATGGTAGGATAATGAATTTTGGTTAAGCTAAAGCAGATTATCACAGTTATTTTAGTAAATTAAAATAATTTATAAAGCAGTAGGAATAGGTTTTGATTTTTAATTTAAATTTTATTTGATTTTAAATTACCATTGCAGAATTTAAATAATTTCTTTTGGGATATTAGGATACAAAAACAATTAATATTAGAATAATCAGAGTAAAGTAAATGGTAGGATAAATACTTACATCGTGAATAACCAAGGTAGCACACGAAAGGTGCAATTTCTGAAACAACAAAATTAATAGATAGAAAGATACGTAGAGGGGTATTTATCTTTATAATAATAACTTGAATTCAAGTTATAGCTCACCTGGTCGAGACTTCTCTTTCTTCACATTAAAATTAACAATTTTTACTTTGCAACCTAAACTAACCCGACATCGAAGAAAGCCAAAGATTGACTATGTTCTTCATAATACCGGATTGATATGAGTAGTAAATTGGACTGTTTCCAACCCAAAAAATTAAGGAAAAGCAAGGATGAGCCCCGAGAAACATTAAAAAGAAAATATTTGTCACGTGAAATCCGCTGTCAGCAATTGCAGATTTTTATAAAATTATATGACTTCCCGAATTTTAATACCGTCGGGAAATACATCAAAATTAAGCGCAAATTATGCCGAATATTTACAAAAGAAAACGAAAAATAATTTTTTTTTTAAATTCACCCGGTTTAAACCAATTCACCCGCAAAAGCCAATAAATGGAGATCCTTTGAATGTGAAGGAGACAGTCAAAAGTGAGTTTGCCGAAAGTTTATACGTGGAAAAGTGGGCTTTTAACATAAAATAAAAAAATTAAGTAAAAGTCAAGTGAAGGAAACAAACGAAAGTGAAAGGCAATCGAAGCAAATCAAGGAGGAATTGAAGATACATCAAAAAGATAAGGAAAAGGAAGAGTTGTGTGGACAGACGACAGTTCGAGTGTTGCCTGCAAATAAAAGTGCTTGTGATCGTTAATTAAATGTTTGCTTCTTTTCTTTTTTTTTGTTTGAAAAACATTGATTCTTTCATGATTTTCTATTTAATTTTATTTATTGAAGAAATATGTACATACATATATGGGCTAACTCTTGTGTTGTGATTGTCATCGGAGTTCGTGACTCATGTTAAAAAACCACGTGGCGCCTAAGAAGTGCTTTTATTTTACGATCTACCCCTTTCTCCATGCTAGCCCGGCACGGGTTTATGCTCGTCAGCATAAGAGCATAACGGATAAGATGGTTGTTTTCTAGAAAGTTCATCAACTTAGAATTGATGACGATTTGAGTGGTGGTGCAAATACGAGTAATTGTTAATATTGTTTGTATCTGGTGTACTAATTATATTTTAAATCTACCCAATAGCACAATTATTTAAGTACGTTTTTGCTTCATGCGTTCCTAAAAAAATTACTTCACTGAAATTTACATAAATAACTCTTGATGTTTTTCTACCAATGTGCAATGTTGAGAATTCCAATTTCACCCGAAGAAACCTCTTGGGAAAATTTCATCCCGTCAAGGCAATCACTAACTTGACTGCCAACATTTTCTCCTGACAAGTCAGTAAATCTACGACTGGATTTATGTCGTTTTTATTGCTTCCTCAATTTCCTTCCAAGAAACAACTTTCACATTCCGAAAAGCAATTTAAATTGTTAATGCTTACATTCTTATGGATTCTAAAACTACTTACATTTCTCGAGCAAAACGAATGTTAAAGTTAATTCCATTCGATAAGTTTGCCCGTAGCTATACTTTCAAAAGGACTCGACTTAAAGACTAAGACTAAATTACCATAATTTGGTGAAGCGGCTACAGAGAATTCAAATTTAATTTACGAACTGAAAACTGAACTCGAAAAGTAGAGTGGCTCTTCGATTTATAAAAAATTTCAAGTTACTTCTGACATAAAACTTTTCTGGTCGTCTTTCCACAGTGAACATGAATTTAGTGTTAAGTAGTTTCTTGGAACAGGAATTTCACAAGTATGTTTTGAAGAAGTTTTCATATTTACAGAATTTTTTATTTAAACTTATCAATTTAACTAAAGTTGCTTAATATTTATTTTTAATCAGGCACAAAAGATTTACTAATGAGAAAGTAAATATCCGTTGTTAACACGATAAGTATTTAATGTTGTCACTACCTCACCGAGGGAGGATGGTTGGGAACACCCTGAAAGTCTGGCAACTCAATCTATTATAGACCATCAGACATGATGTGCTATTATATTGTGCAGGCAAAGTTAACCATAGCTCTAATACAACAGCCCTGGATTTTTCGTAAGAGCGTACGGGGCCTACGAGCTCAATGAACGCAACGCAACTCAACTAAAAGGTGAGAAATGTCAATCTGGTTTTCTTAGCATATAATTTCTATGTATGATAAATATTGTATGATAGATATTGACGGAATCCCTCTCTCTCCCCACCTTGCAGTTCGTAAAGAATTCCTGGCCATAAACAGGCAGCGAAAATGGCACTTAACCAGTCCGCCCCGGTACAGTGGCTGCAGCTCAAGGTCTGTCTGGCCTCACACAAGCATAAGACAGGAAACAAGGAAACAAAACTGTGCTGATCATCGGCAGTGTACTTTAGACTTCACCAGTAAGCTACTCGGAAAAGAAGGTAATTTAGGTTAGGGTAGAATTAGGAAGAAACAGGTCAGGGCTATTCTGAAGACTACAGTCAATCATACGGAGCACCAGCAGTAGATTACAGTGCTCCAGGCTAATCAAATCCAGCAGCAACAGGAGGCTACTATTAAATCGTGAAAGTTTTATGGGTATAATCTATAAGAATGAAAAAGATAGTTTTTCAAAAATAGGTTAGTAGATGTAGGCCTAAACATTTAAATTAAATCCAAAAGAGATGAAAAGAAGGCACTTTTATAAAGAATTGTCTTACATTCAATGTTGCTGAAACTCTATTAATAAGGAAAAGTTCAAAAATTAATTTCAAAATCATGACCAAATTTCGGAAACAAATCATTGATTTAACGCACTAGAGAAACGTTTAAGTATGGCTTATGTATGTTATACTGATAGTTTGGTAAATTATTTTTGATTTTCATAAAATATAATGTTTATGCTTACAGCACTATAGTTACATAACTGTAAATTATTGATTTTAATCAAGCAAAATATAGCACAGACAAAAATTCTAGTCTGTATCTTTTTACGTTAAGACAATTATTAAATATTTGATAATAACATCAAAACAAAATAAAATAAAAGGAAGCTTTCCTTTTTTTTCTTTCAGGTTTACAAAAAATAAATTGAGGAATGAGAAATGTTTGCGTTTTTTTTAATTGAATATATCTCTAAGCATAACATAAATTACTTTACCAAACCTACGATACAAGATTTTGTGAATAAAACCAAATGTGGATTGATTAGTTAGGCTGATATGATTGAATTTTAGATTGCGATAATTTCTTTTTGTAAGGTATTCAGGCGAAATGGAATAAGTGTATACATGCCTTGATGGAATTCCTTTTTTTATCAACAATTAAATTAGTAATTCTTGTGGCTCGTTGTGCACACTTAGCTAACGTTTTGGTTGCAGAAATTTACGTCAGAAGTTCTTCGACGATATCTAGCTTATACCACACTTATCCTCGCTCCCCGTTATCCCATCTCAATTCCTTTTTTTTTATCTCGCCGAGAGTGAGATCAGAACGAGACTGGCCTTTATTTCGCCGACGAGAGCAAGATCGTCTTCACCTTGACGAGACCAAGACCGAGATGTGCCGAAGTCTCGGTCTTGTCTCGGTGCCGTGAAGCCCTACATTTTTAAAATTCCTATGTTTCAAATCTCTTTTTTCTATCTATTTGAAGAAAGTATTTTTGTTTTTATATCAGGTAAAAATGGAGATTAACGTTAAAATTTATTGATTTCCGTAGAGGGTGACGTCACCGAACGACTGCAGGGATAATATTAGGTCTGTTCACGTACTTTTTGATCAGAAATATTCTGAGTAAAAATGTTAAATAGGAGAAGTTACCAAATACCAATAGTACGTGAACGAGTTTGAGTAGTCTTGGACAAAAACTAAAGCAATAACTGTCAAAGTGACAATTAGTGGCTTTAAAACAAAGCTTAACAAAATTACTCAACTTATTTCTTCGGGTAAATTTGGACTAACATTTTTAAGTAGGGGAAATGTTACGTCAGCAAATTTCCCCCCATTTCATGAGTACGTGAACGCGTTTGAGTAAAAATATCATAATGCATTTACCCAAAACTAAGTACGTGAACAGACCTTATGTCTCCACGGCACCCAATGTAATGCTTTTTAGGATTCTGTACCGAAGTGGTAAAAAAGTAATCCTTATGGTGCGACTTCGTCTGTCTGTCTGTGAGTCACAGCAGCTTACTTCAGCTATTACTTATGCTATCGACTTAAAATTTGGAACAGTTCTAAATAATGCTTCTCCAATCTAATTGCGAACAAATATTTTTAATTTTATTGCAAGTAGGGTAGAAAATACAGGAGGTATCATATGAAAGTGATGTTATTTGTTTTTTTTCTTAGTGTATTGCCTATTTATTGCCACTTTCGCATGCGAATACTGGTGCCTATCTCGCCTTGGCCTGTAAGGCTGTGTAGGTCTTCTTTGGTAATAACCTCCGCTCGATGGATGTTAAGGATGCGCCAAAAGCAGCTGTTTACAAAGGCTTGTTAAAAATTATACAAACTGAAAAAAATATTTTTGAACATTGATTTTTTCCACCTGGGTGTAGGTAGCCCCGTAAGAGTTACTACTAAAAAATTTCCACAGTTTCTTTCTTCTAATTTTTAGTTTTTTTTTCTTTCTAAAAGTTGGCCACTGTGCGTCCTTACGGTACAGATGCATGATACAATTGCTCTACGGCCTTACAGTTATAAATGTTCAAACAGTGGTATTCTATCTCCCCATAATTCAAACTTCTCAAATTACCATCGTTACACGATACAACAAATTTGTTCTTTCGCTCTTTAGTTCACCACGAAACAACAACACAATAACATTTTTGTTAATACTCAAACCAAACTTCGTAACGGATGATTCTTTTATGTTCTATAGTGTTTGTTGCCCCTTAGCTAATTATCAGAAAAATGTTGGTCCAAGGGTAGGGCTGGGGAATGGGATGCTTTACTGCCTTTTTTGTTGTATAGAGTATAGTGCTTCATTAATACTATATCAAACATTTTTAGTGAGGTGTGTAGGGGGCGGAACCTACCTTCTTAACCGGACCGATTTCTATGAAGTAGGTTCCACCACCACTATTGCACTAGTGCGGGGTGGGGTTTGGATTTTGAAAAAGAAGAATGTATTTAACTTATCAGTACTTAAATGAAGTATTTGGTCTTACGAAGGCGAGCGATAAAACTATACCGATTACGAGATAGGTCACAACGCTTGATGCGATATTTATACATACATATGTATATTGAAAAGCTAGACCGTAAATCCTTCCACTACTCTACAACTCAAAGTGGAAATTATGTTATACCTGCATTAACGTCCTTTCTTACCGACTATTATTTTTCAAACGATTAAACCAAAACCACATTAACAACGGGTTAAAAGCGTTTAGGGTTACAACAAAAAAGAGGCACTTGCACCCTGATTTCGTAAAACCGCGCCCACATCACGCTTTTAATAAACAAAGTTCGCCCAGCAGCTTCATAATTGAACAATTTACAACGTTCAGCTGAATTTTGCAGCTGCTGTGCACACTGCATTTACGAAAGACCCTTTTTGCTTCACTCCTAATTTCAAACGTAAACATGACAGCAAAAAACTGTTTTTCGTAATAAAAGTTTTAATTTCTGCATCTCAATTTGTTGCCAGCGGTGAAAAAGTAAGCAGAATTGTTCCACTTGAGTTCACTAACAAAATAATGACATTTTGAAATATGCGTTCGTTTTCGAGTTTTTATGAAAGTTAGTTAATTGTTCGGCTACTTAATTAAATGACATTTAAAAATATATATATATTGAAGTAACTAATTTATGATTAAATCGTGAGTATAAATTTACGTAAAAGTAAAAATTTAACAATGAATTGTGCTCTGTCATACTGTGTAAATTATCAAAGGAAGAATTGCAAAAACTCATTTCCAGGCAAGTTGAAGTTCCGAAAATAACTAGTAGAAAGTTTATTTTCTGGAGAGATGGCACTAAAATTCGCAAATCGTAATCCGAGTTTAGAGCATTCGCGATGAACCAGACCAAGTTGATTGTTTTTAACCGACTTGTCAAAAACAAAGAGGTTCTAAGTTCTAAGGTGTAGGTGGGCGGTGGGGGTGAAACCTAACTTTGTAACGCGTGGACCGATTTGGATGGTTCTTTTTTTGTTGTACAGAGTACAACATTGTTCGTAGGAAACAAAAATTTGGTCTAGGGTGGGTGGAAGGGGGGAGGGGTAGTCTAACTTCGTAACGCGTGGACAGATTTCGATAATTCTTTTTCTGTTAGGTAGAGTATGTTCCCTGGTTGATACCACGAGAAAAAAATGTTGGTGGGGTGGGGGGTGGAACCTAACTTTGTATCGCGTGGACCGATTTGGATGGTTGTTTTCCTGTTGTATAGATTGTGATCCCCATTGCTAATAGGGGAATAATTTTGTCCTATGGTGGGGGGCGGGAGGAGTATTCTAACTTCGTAAAGCGTGAACCGATTTGGATAATTCTCTTTCTTTGGGTAGAGTATGCTCCCTGGTTGATACCACGAGAAAAAATGTTGGTGGGGTTGGGGTAGGGGGGTGGGGGGTGGGGGGGGGGGGGGGATTGGTACCTAACTTTATAACGCCTGGACCAATTTGGATGGTTCTTTTGCGATGGAGTGTGATCCCTCATTGCTAATAGGAGAATAATTTGGTCCTATGGTGGTGGTGGGAGAGGGGTAGTAAGTTCGTAGAGCGTAGACTGAATTCGATGATTCCTTTTCTGTTCCGTCGAGTATGTTCCTTGATTGATACCATGAGAAAAAAATTTTAGTGGAATGGAGGTGGGGTAGGGGGTTAAGCCTAACTTTTTCACGCGTGGACCGATTTTGATGGTTCTTTCTTCGTTGTATAGAGTAGAAGACAATAAAAAGTGAAAAATATAATAGTTATTTTTTTTTTAAAGTTGAACCGACTTCAAAAAAAGCGCCAAAAAGCATAAAATAATTTTTAATTTTATATCTATTATGACATTTTGAAGTCGGTGCAAATCAAACAAACCAAACAACTACAGCAAAATTATTTAATCGTCCTTTCTTATGATCCCGTGAGCTGAAACGGTTAGGTAGTATTATGTATTCTCTTCAATTGTTTTTCTGTAGTTGTTTCATTTGTTTAATTTGCACCGACTTCAAAATGTCGTAATAATAAAATAGTTTAAAAAAAAATTTTACCGACTTCACAAAAAGCACTAAAAAGCTACAAATAATTTTTAATTTTATATCTATTGTGACATTTGGAGGGCTGTGCAAATTTAACAAACCAAACAACTACAACAATAATATTTAATCGTCCTTATTTATGATCCCGTGAGGTGAAACGTTCAGGTAGTTTTATGAATTCTTTTTAATTATGGTTGGGTAGTTGTTTTGTTTGTCTAATTTGCACCGACTTCCAAATGTGCAATAGACATAAAATTAAAAAGTTAAAAAGTTAGGTTTAACCCCCCCTACCGCTATTCCCCTACCCCCTACCACTACCCCCTACCCCCCCCCCCCACCCATCCCACCAAAACTTTTTTTCCGCGGTATCAATCGGGGCACATACTCTACCCAATAGACAAAGAATCATCGAAATTGGTCCAAGCTTTACGAAATTAGACTACCCCTCCCCCTCTCAATTCCTCTTTCCATACCATAGATCCAAATTATCCTCCTATAAGCAATGGGGGATCATACTCTATACAACAGCAAAAGAATCATCCAAATTGGTTCACGCGTTACGAAGTTAGACTACCCCTCCCTCCTCCCCCCTTACCCTACCATAGGCCAAATGTTTTTCTCCTGTTAATAATGGGGTATCATCTTTTGTACACAAAAAGAAGAACCATCCAAATCGGTCCACGCGTTATAAAGCTAGGTTTCACCCCCACCCCACCAAAAATTTTTTTGACATGGTACCAATCGGTGAACATACTAACAACTACAACTAACAAAAAAAGAATTATCAAAATCAATTCATAATTGGCGGAATGATCGCGTAACAAACATACAATAAAAACATACTGTCGAATTGAGAACCTCCTCCTTTTTTGAAGTCGGTTAAATGTAAAATTAAAAATTATTTTATGCTTTTTATCGCTTTTTGCGAAGTCGGTTCAACCTTTTTTTTAAAAATTTTATTTTTCACTTTTTAGTCTCTTTTACTCTATACAACGAAAACCATCCAAATCGGTCCACGCGTTCAATAGTTAGGTTTACCCCACCCCCCCCCCCCCCCCACCCACCCATCTTCATCACACCACAATTTTTTTTTCGTGGTCGCAATCAAGGAACATACTCTACCGAACAGAAAAAGAATCATCAAAATCGGTCTACACATTACGAAGTTAGACTATGCCTCTCCTCCACCACCCCACCATAGGACCAAATTATTCCCCTATTAGCAATGGTGGATTACACTGTATTCAACAGCAAAAGAACCATCCAATCGGTCGACACGTTACATAGTTAGTTCGCCTCTCAAACATGTATATCTCCCGAGACTTGAACTTTGTGGAACAGTCTTACTTGCGAAGTTAATACACAAAGTAAAAAATTCACTCGACTCAAACAACCTTGATATATTTGCATGGTCCGATTCAATGATCAAGCTCTCAGGGATTCGAGGTAAGCGTAATAATTGGAAGACCTTCGTCTGCAATAGAGAAACGTTAATATAGAATTTTTTTAGCTGTAGCTCCTGGCGCTATGTTAACACGAAGGACAATCCTCCTGACTGTGGTGCAAGAGGGTCCTTGTCTTCATCTCTTATGCAAAACTCATCTTAGTGGCAGGGTCCAAAATGGTTAAGACTTAGTGAAGATGAATGGCCAAGTGTAAAGGGAGAGGAGTTATCTGAAACAGATCACGAAAGAAAAATTAAAGCTCATTTCACAGAAATTGTCCAAGCCATGACAATTAAGAATTTCTCAAGATTACCTCGCTTGATACGAATTACAACATTGTGCTTTCGTTTTATATATCAGAAGCAGATGCAGTTCGAGTCGCTCTTCAATTGTGTTTGAAATTTGTCCAGAGTACAATATTTGCAAAAGAAATCAATGACCTGAAAACTAAGAAAACCGTAAATCGCAAGAGCTATTTGCTGTCTTTAACCTTTTTTAACCGACTTCCCAAAACCAAAGAGGTTCTAAGTTCGACGCGTATTTTTTTTTTTTTTTTATTAATTTTTTTTTTTTTTATGTCTGACCGGGCATAACTTCGTAACGCGTCGACCGATTTTGATGATTCTTTTTTTATTGGGCAGAGTATGCTCACCGATTGGTACCATGTCACCATGGTGGGGGGTGGGGGTGAACCTAACTTTGTAACGCGTGGTCCGATTTGGATGGTTCTTTTTGTGTTGTACAGAGTATGATCCCCCATTGCTAACAGGAGAAAAAAATTTGGCCTAGGGTGGGGGGAGGGGGGAGGGGTAGTCTAACTTTGTAACGCGTGGACCGATTTGGATAATTCTTTTTCTGTTGGGTGGAGTATGTTCAGTGGGTGATACCAGGTGAAAACAATTTTGGGGGGATGGGGTGGGGAGTGGGGGTGGAACCTAACTTTGTAACGCGTGGTCCGATTTCGATGGTTCTTTTTCTGTTGTATAGAGTATGATCCCGTATTGCTAATAGGAGAATAATGTGGTCCTATGTTGAGAGGTGTGGGTGGGGGGGAGGGATAGTCTTACTTCGTAACGCGTGGACCGATTTGGATAATTCTTTTTCTATTGGGTAGAATATGATTCTTGGTTGATACTACGAGAGAAAAAATGTTGCTGGGGTGGGGGTGGGAGAAGGGGGGTGGAACCTAACTTTGTAACTCCTGAATCGATTTGGATGGTTTTTTTGCTGTTGTATAGAGTGTGATCCCCCATTGCTAATAGGAGAATAATTTGGTCCTATGGTGTTGGTGGGGGAGGGGGAGGGGTAGTAAATTCGTAACACGTGAACGGATTTCGATGATTCCTTTTATGTTCGGTAGAGTATGTTCCTTGATTGATTCCATGAGAAAAACAGTTTAGTGGAATGGTGGTGGGGTAGGGGGTTAAAACAAACGTCTAACGTGTGGACCGATTTGGATGGTTCTTTCTTCGTTGTATAGAATAGAAGACACTAAAAAGTGTAAAATAAAATAGTTTTTAAAAAAAAAGTTGAACCGACTTCACAAAAAGCGCTAAAAAGCATAAAATAATTTTTAATTTTATATCTTTTACAACATTTTGAAGTCGGTGCAAATTAAACAAATAAAACAACTACATAACCACAATTGAAAATAATATATAATACTTTTCAGCTTACGGGATCATAAGAAATAAGGATTAAATATTTGTGTTGTAGTTGTTCGGTTTGTTTGATTTGCACCGACTTCAAAATGTCGTAAAAGATATAAAATTAAAAATTATTTTATGCTTTTTAGCGCTTTTTGTGAAGTCGGTTCAACTTTTTTTTAAAAACTATTTTATGTAAAGATGGATTTTCAAGAGTTAGCGGCCGTTAACATCACTCGGAACTTAACTATAGTGAGAAGCATCAAATTATATTCCCAAGAAATCATCATCTGACTCACTTGATTGTGAAACAGGCGCATTTAATAACTTTACATGGACGATATCAGCTTATGACAGGATACTTGCGGCGTACATATTGGATCCCACACATATGAAATATTGTTAGGACGATGGCTCATCAATGTCTGACGTTTGCCACAACCACGTTTACGCAGATCACGAGCATTTATGCACACTGGCGTCGATTATGCTGGCCCAATTTCTTTGCGATTGTCTCGACTAAGAGAAGCTAAGATAATTAAAGGATACATAACCATTTTCATTTGTCTATGCACGAAGGCTATACATTTGGAGCCTGTAAGCGACCAAACAACTGAGTCAGACAAAATTTGTTGTTACCAACAGAGGCAACTGGGAGGCAGAAATTAAATCCCTGAAACACCACTTTAAGAGAGTAACAGGCGAAAAATCACTTAAGTTTTTTAGCTGAAATTGAAGCATGCCTAAATTCATGGCCATTATGCCCTATGTCAAATGGCGCATCAGATCTATTAGTTTTAACTCCCGCACCTTTTCTCATTGGAGATACATTACTTGCGCTACCAGAATCATTATTAGATTAGATATGAAAACTCACGCCCTATGTTCTCGGGCCTTATTTGCCCCTTTGGGGTAAGAAACGACCATTCTAAATCGATTAGCGTTATCAGTAATAATCGAAATTTTCATCGCTGACCTCTACGGGCTACTAGTCCGAGAATTAACACCAAGAGCAAGTGTTTCGTAGCTCACGAATTCCAATAAGTAAAAAAAAAAGAATGAAGCTGGGTTAGCGAAAAATTCCAGTTTAGGTACTACTTCAAGTATGATGAAACTTTAATGGCTTGTATGTTCGAAGCTTGATTGCTTACGTTGAAATACGGAAGCAATAAAGCTGGCATTTGTAATTTGGTCTACTGTCCAGTATTACTCTTAGATATTTCAGAGATTAATTGATTTTTGTACGAAGTTGCCAAATCTTAGGGGACAACTCTTTGTTGCGTTAGCATGGCTTTGCCCGGAAGAAAATTAGGGTAAGGGGAAACTTGCAGGTCTTGCTTTTGCGTTGATGTGAGTTAGATAACAGCACAGAGACAGAGTTGATTATTTAATTAAATTTTTAAAAACCCACGGGGAGACTAGGTCTCGAACCCGGGAACCATGGCATGGTGGTCGTGCCGCTCAACCAATTGATCCTTTATTGTCTCCTATCCTTTATTGTCTCCAACTTTTTTTTTTGAGCTGGAGCTCTCCGCCGTAACTATTGGGATTTCAGATATATTAAGTTCTTTTATGCCAACATGTATTCGGGTCTACCACTCAACCTTTGACCTTTACCATGCCTTTGCGTCTGCTTTCCAAGCATTTCGAGCTGAGTTACTGAATCTGTTCATTCCATCAATAGCAAGGCTGACCTCTTCTATTAGATTTCTTGTGCAGCAGTGGTACGTATTCACAACCAAATGAATTTGTGTCCCCAGCGATGACTTCTTTAATTTTAAACTGTAATTTAAAATTTTATTTTAATTAACTGGTTCACCATTTGCTTTCCTAAAAGCCTCGGTTTTTTCCCTAATATCTTTTAAGTGTAGCAAAGTTGCCTTTTGGGTCCTTCTAATCTTAGAGACCTTTTCTCTTAGATCGCGTAGTTAAGGATCTGCTTTTTCCCTGAGGAGTATATATGCAAAGGATACCTTCGCTTCTATGACGATTGCATCAGGCTTGGCGATCTTAAGCTACTGCTTTTTTTGGCCCGTTTAATGCTCACTTTAATCCATTTATCATTTCCATTCTCCGGTTGGGTTGTTGTTGACCCTCTATACTTCTCTTAAAATCCGGGAATTGGCTTTTTGCACTGTATGTCCTTCGGTACATTCTTATTCTGTTCTGGGGCCGGGTCCCTCATTGCTACTATGACAAAAAGTGTGGCTGGGGTGGAGTCTAACTTTGTAGCGCATGAACCGATTTGGGTATTTCCTTTTAATGTAACTTAGCTCTCTAACCATCGAAGAATCCAATCATAAAATCAATTTTCACCTACTTCCTGTTAACGAATTGCTTAGTTTCAAAGAAAATTCAATTACCAATTAATATCACATTTAAGCCAATCAATGCAATTATAATTCATTGTACTGGGAAGTTGGTCTTTTGATCCTCAAGCATCACATCTGGGTCTTGATCTAGTATTAATTTTGAATTTGCACAGCGGGGCAAAAATCTTACAAAACGTTTTCGGTACTTTAGCTATTTCGCACTCAACTCAACTTTAAAAACAACAGTCAACTCTTTCAATGGCTTTAGCAGAAAGTTTACTTTAAAGTCAACAACTTAGATGCTTAGTCACCCTATCAGGTAGCTATGTATTTATTTTACAAAGAGACATTCTCCTGTACCACAACAATTGCCTCTAAAATATTTATTCGTCCAATTTCGCGATTCAAAGCCAATTTTAATAATATCTTTTTATTACTTAAAGTCCCTTGTCACAGGAGATCGATGGGCTCGTTTGGCCTTTGATATAAATTATGTATAGGCTTCGTAAAATTGTCACTTATCATCCTTGAACATAACAGAATATTTCTGGCAAATAGTCCTTGTGGTGACATCGTAAAAAAGGTCCTTGATGAGAATCAAAACGCCACATAAATCTCAAAACCTTACATCTCTTTAGGGCCGAAATTAAACTGTCCGTCAAGTTCACTATAAGGTAATTCCAGGTTCTGAAAAGAATTTAGATTAAAAGTATTCAAGTTGAAATTTAAGGATATTTATGTAGATTAAAGAAAATGTAAGAAATTGAACGAAATAAATCTTTCGATTGAAAATTAATAGGTTATTCAAAAACCTTTTATCTTCCATAAATCAAAAGAGCACCAACACCAATTGTCGAAGAACGAAATAAAACACCATACCTGTATAATGTAACGTAGTATTTATAATCCACAATACCGTTTAATGTTTTATTAATTTGAGGTGAGTTGATTATGTTGCGAATGCATACAGCATCATTCATTAATTAAGCAAATGGTCGCAATTAAGAGATATAGCCTGATTAAGGAATTAACAGCTGCACTTATGTAACTAAAAATTGGGGCATGTGAAATGTCCGTATGATTTCCAAAAATGTCTCACATAAATTAAACAATATTTCAAAGCTTACATGAATCCAATTAAGTTCTCGAGATAAATCTGTTTATAAATTCCGAGGCAATCTGAGATATGTTGGTTGAGAGTGCTACCATCCGCAGGATGTCGGTCCCGTTTAAAAGTCTCCCAGCAAAGGTATTTCACGTTTCTGTTATCGTAGGTTGAGAATAATAAAAGGAAGAAACTGTGGCGTGTGGTATGAAGATAGTATCTATAGATGTATAATAAATACGTACTTCTGTATACATTCAGAAATCCGCACCTGAAATTTCCTGGCCTTACAATATGTTCAATTTCTCTGGATGTATTATACGACGGAAGTTTTGAGGCGAAATATGACCTCGTTTTCCGACTCTGCACAGGCTTAAATAAAATAAAGGAAGAAGTAAAGGCACAAGAGAAGGGAGGATTTATTACGTCGCACGAAGAGATTTTGTTTGAAATCGTCTATATATAGAGGCTTAACAAGATTTTAAAGCATTTGGGAGCGATATGTTTATATTACCTGCGGTCAGTAATAATTTAGCAGCTCGAAAAGGACCAAATTGGTGAACTTTGTACAGTAATGCTAAAGGGGTTTCGAAACGTAATAAAGCTCTAGGCGTATAAATTAATACTTTAAATATGCCTTTTTATGCTATTGCCTATAGCATTGCAGAGGGATAGTATCTATACAATCAAAGAGATATACCATTTAATTAAGTAATAATCCGTTTAAAAATTAACATTGAGCCATAGAGCAAGACCATCCCACCTTCACAAAGGTCGGAATGTCCTTTTAATCGTTTGAACCGTTTTATTTTATTTCATTTATTTATTCGCGGTATAAAAAAAAGAATAAACCTTTACAAGTGCACCCATTATTTGGCTTTTTATTTTGCGCTTTGACAATTGAAAGTCACCATGACCGTAGGCCGAATTGCATATACGAGACTGCTATAACTAGCTCATTTATTCCGTAATTAGTACGGTGATGCGAGATATGGAAGAAGTGATGACTCCTCAAAGAGCGCGGCGGGAAATATTATGGATGGGGGATCGAATTGAGAAAATCGATTCAGTACAGATCGATCTGTAATTTTTTTCCGATTTTGTAGATCGATTAATCGCCTTAAAAAGATAGATATCCATAGATCGAACAGATCGAATCAGTTAATCATTTCAATTTATTACAGCATTTTGAAATTGCAAGCAATTGAAACTATTTTTATATATAAATATATGGGATCATTAGTAAACCAATTAATTAAATAATAGAAAACAGCCTTTGTAGCTGAAATATCTTGATTAAGCAACAATGGCTATTTCATAAATTTTGCTTATTTAATCGGAAAAAGTGCGATAATTGAAGAGTCTTTTTTGAAAGTACTAATACTGACTGGTCCTCATTAAACGGACACAACTAAAAGTATACACCCCAAAAGTAAAAGAGAAGCACAACTTTTGTGTCACGTATTTGCAAGAGCAAAAATAATTTTTTTTACTACTAGCATAACATGTTCCAGAAACATTCCAGGAATATTTTCAAAAAACGTCCAGAAGGCATTTCTGTCTGATTTCAGAAGCGATTCCAGGGCATTTTATGAGTATGTACGTAGAACATTCTCGTAAAATTTCTGTGAAGGTTTCTGGTCTCAGCCCTAAAAATGTACATCTTGGGGGCATTTTTTGAAAATATTCTGGGAATGTTTTATTTTTTCGTTTTAAGCGGAAATCACCGCAAATTAAAGTTGATAGTTCAACTTTATCTTCCTCCCTGTTTTCACCTTGCCAAAGAACAAATGGCCAACGCAACAAGTTGCCAACGTTAAATTCAAACATGTGTTTCAAACACTACCACAAATCCACTAGCATACTATTCAAAAAAAATTATTCTGAAAGATGAGATTTGAACAGCCTGCTCACCGTCGATAGTCAGTGAAAAGTGTACCCTTATTTTCACTTTTCGATTATTAGTAAGGAAAGAAAGAAACATAACTGCCTCCCAGTTGAAAATTTCAAAATGAACGCAGTTTTGGTTTACTATTCAAGTGATAATTGTGATCGAAAAAACTTAAAGACTTTTCATATAAGACTGTATTAGTAAAAGACTATGTAAGATTTTAAAGCACCCAAAAAAAATTCTTCATCTTTTTAATTTATTTTGTAGAAAGATTTTCTTACATCACTCATCATTGCTTAAATATCTAAATCCATATTATTTTAAAAGTATAAAATCTGCCAAATTTGAGACTCGAGATTAAAAAAACTATTAATAAGTTACAATTCTGTGATAGAATAAAAGTGGGCAGAAGTCAAAAAAATATATATGCTTCTTTCAGGAGATTAAGATCTAAATCTACGTGTATTCCGCATTAGTTTCTTACTAGGATTATACGTGGCGGCATGTATACTTGTCTATTCCACTAGTTATATTCCATTTGGAGTTGATGTGGCAATTCCGCGTAAACTAATATTTATTTATTTAAGCTTAATACAAGCTATAACATAACTTAATACAAGCTAAGCATAACGTCTAGGACATCTGTATACAAAATTCAACTTACTTTCGAAGTAATTCCACGGCGAATCGTGTACTCCTCGTGATTTGGTTTACTGGGCTTGAGTTCGCAGCAAAAAACAAAAGTTTGTATAAAAACTTAAAATCGCACATTAGAGCATCACTTATTTTAGATTTTTCTTTAAATAACATAATCCTTTCTCGTTGTGGAATCACCAAACCAGAAATAAAACATAAAAGCCTCCAATGACAAAATCATGCAGTAGTCACTAAACTACATAGTTAACACTAAAATATTAAAGCTATCAGAAGCGCATTCATCTAACATTTACGATTCTTTCAAAATTTTTTTACATTTGTCAGATAATTACACAAATTAAAGATAAAATGCAAAAAAAAATTCAGTAGTGAACTTGTTTAATTTTTGGCACGGCTTAAATAGATCGAAATCGGAAATAAATAAATCGATTCGAGCTGAATTGGTCGCGCGTAAAATCGATTCAAAAATCGGCAGATCGATGGCTTAAAAATCCTAGGAAATATATTCACGAAGAAAGATAGTTATCCACTACCCCACATAGACGACACCCTAGATACCTTATCAGGATCCAAGTGGTTTTCAACATTGGACTTTAAAAGCGGCTACTGGCAAGTCGAGATCGATCCAGATGATAGGGAAAAGACAGAATTCTCGGTGGGAAGTGGATTGTGGCAATTCAAAGTTATGCCCTTTGGACTTTGCAATGCTCCAGCAACATTCGAGCGCTTGATGGAATGTGTGCTGCGAGGTTTAACTTGGAAAACCTGCCTGGTATATTTGGATGACATCATTGTAATTGGACGAAGTTTTGAAGAGCATCTAGGAAATCTACGAGAAGTGTTCCAGAAACTGAAGTCAGCCAAACTAAAACTTAGCCCTAAAAAGTGTACGCTCTTTGCAGACCAGTATGTGGTATCAACAGAAGAAGTTGGAACCGATCCTGAGAAGATAACTTCAGTAGAGAACTGGCCCCCTCCGAAAGATAAACACGAGCTACGGAGCTTTCTTGGACTAGCTACTTATTACAGACGCTTTGTGAAGAATTTTGCTGAGTTGCATAAGCTAACGGAGAAGGATAAAGCATTCGTTTTGTACAGGAAAAGCAGAAAACAGCTTTGAAGCACTGAAGTGGGCGCTTTGCAATTCTCCTGTACTTGCTTATCTAAAGGCGAGTGAGACATTTATATTGGATACCGATGCAAGTAATGTTGGGATTGGCGCTGTGCTGTCACAAGAAGTAAACGGGCACGAAAAGGTGGTGGCATACTATAGCAGAGCTCTATCAAAACAAGAAAGAAATTACTGTGTTACGAGGAAATAACTGCTGGCTTTTGTTGATGCAACGAAGCATTTCCACAAATTCCTCTATGGACAAAAATTCACTCTCCGAACTGATCATGCAGCTCTAAAGTGGTTGATGCAATTTAAAACCCTGAAGGACGGTGGCAAGATGGTTAGAAAAACTGCACTCCTATGATTTCGAAATTATCCATAGGAAGGGTAGATCCCATGGAAATGCAGATGCACTTTCACGACGACCATGTAAGCCCGATTGTAAATACTGTTCCCGTCTGGAAGAGAAATGCGACCATGTCATTGTGAAAAGAACAACTGTCGTACCATTGACAGGATGGTACAAGAAAGAATTTCAAGCAGCTCAACGAGAAGACGAGAATATATCTCCAAAACAACAGAATCAGATCGGGGTAACCGGTACATTTTAGTGGTAATGAATTACTTCAGTAAATGTCCACCCATTAGTTTTATTTGTCCAAGCATCATTTCAAAATGGCGGACAAAAAACTTTTTCTTGCATTATTTTTTCACCAAAACTCCAAAATTGCAATAAAACGGAGCTTGGACAAATAAAGCTAATGAGTGGACAAACGAATACCAACGATGGACAAACGATATATGGAGTTCAAAAAGATTTTTTTCCAATTTTTGAGTTTTGGTGAAAAAATAATGCAAAAAAAAGTTTTTTGTCCGCCATTTTGAAATGGAGCTTAGACAAATAAAACTAATGGATGGACAAACGTGGTCTAACGTGGACAAACGAATCCGCCAAAAAAAATTTTAAAATTCAAAAAAGGGGGTGCCAACTTCAAACTTTTTGGAAATTTATATAATTAATTACAATTAATCTGCGGGTGGACAAATGAAACTAATGGGTAGACAAACGTGGACTAACGATGGACAAACGATCACTGCAAAAGCAATAAGATTTCCCGCGGGTGGTAGAGTATAGACTGGAAAGTGCGAAGAAAAGGTAAAGATCAGATCGGATGGGAAGACGTTAAGATTCTGAAAGCTGTCAGAAATGTAAATTATGAATTATGCAAGTTTCATCATTCCCCTAGATAAAATCAGTTGCACTCAGTGCAAAGATTTAAATTTTGCGCTCATAAAATCTGTCTTTAAAACTTGCTATTTCTTGAAATGGATAAATAATCATTGTAGTATAGTCCTGTAGTCCGGTTCAAATATTTCACATTAAAGTGTGCAACCTTGAAGAAGGCAACGTATGTTCCTACCCCAAGCTGCGGTGCTGCTTTGTAGAATCGTTGCTTTTTCTTTTAACACTTTAAACTCAAACGTATTTTCAAAGCAAAGTAGCGATAACTTTGATTTTATATTGTTAAGAGTTTGGTTAAAGGTTTTAGTAACATCAGCACGTATGCCGCCCGCCATATATTATGTAGTCTCTGAACTCCCTGAACACTGTGAAAACACAAGCACCTCCTTTTCTTTACCCCTCCGGCAAATAGCAAAATAACATGAAAAGTAGTATCATCCTGAGGGATTAGGAAAATATATGCTTTGACATAGATAGGAATTTTATCATAAAATTTTCTTTACAAAAGAGAATTTGGGGTCTATGTATTCAGTTTCGTTTAACTGCAAGAATGCAAGCAAATTCTCAACAGACCTTAATTAACAAGGAACCTATGAAGGCAAATATTTGGAACATTTTTTACAAAACATCCCTTCGTTGAAGAGTCCTTTTAATATTAATGTTATCAGGAAAAGAGCCCCCAATTTCTATGTTTGAGTTAAGTGAAACTAATCTTTCCATACTAGTAAGTGATAAGTCTTCTCGTAGCTAAGAAACGAAGGAGCTTACATCATTTTTACTTCGAAAATGTGCTTTCTCCAATTGACGTCACTTTTCTCCTTGCGCCCTTGACGTAATAGTTGTGACGCATGTCTGAATTCCCCAAATGTTAAGACATCATTGTATAGCAACACACGTCCCAGTAACCTTCCCCAAATTTTCTTCAAAGGTAAAGTGACCTTTCTAGTGGTTCTTATATATTACAAAAAAGGGGACAAAACAAACAGAAACTCCTCTAATTACATTTGATTCCAAGGGAAGTAGGTTTTGTTGAAGCATAGTGGCGGGGTATTTTCGGATTTAAAGACGTTTTGTTTTCTACAGAGAAAACGGGGTTTTCTGGAAAATTAAAATGAACTTTTAGGTATATCTCATGAGCATTTAAGAAATACACATAAGGAATTTATTTTTAGTCAACGTTAAAAAAATAAAACGAACTTATCTATGCGACCTTTTAGTCTTTTATATGCTCACTCACGCCAAAGTTCGTAAAGCGTGGACTAATTTAGATGAATTTTTTTTGCTGTATTGAGTGGCTATATTTTGCGATAGATAGATTTTACGATAAAAAGGTTGTTCCTAGGTGGTCCAGAATTATTGTGGACCAGAAAAGTAAATAAATGTTAAGACATTTTTGTAAGAAAATGATTGGCTAACAGTAAGCTATTACTATGTTATCGCAACAACGAACCAACTTTATTAATAAATAACTAGACAAATTTCATATTATTATGGTATATTAAATTTTATATTTAAATTTTAAAATTTTCATTCGATTTAATATCCTTTTCTCCTTGCTGAATGCGACGATAGTTCAAATCGATACAGGTGGCAATGAGAACATTTTTTGGTCTTTTATTACATACGTTAACTAAAATTTCTTAAATATATTAATGTTGGGATATTTTAAATTCCCTGATTTCTCAAATATGTATCCTGGAGGATTCTGCATTTGTACATAAGTTTTGATATGTTCGATATTATTAATATTAGCGAAGAAGTATTATTTCTGAAATGTGGAGGCTCAAAACTTTTGAATTTTTTCTTTAATTTTTAATAAACAATCGTCGTTTGACGATCAAACAAAATATGCTTTAAGATTCGGGGAGGTCCATATAATAATGCATGATTTTTTATTTCAGTAACTGTCTACTGTCGAGAAAATTTGTCAGACTAGGTTTTTTTTCAACCTTAATTTTCTCCAGTGATGTTAAATGCGACTTGTGAAATAGTAGACTTTTACTGTCCACACTATTCCAAAGGATCTCCAGAAGGGATTTTTAAGCGGCAACGGAGGTTAAATTTGAAAAGAGAGCTAATCACTAGTTTTATAATTGCCCAAGAAGTCGAAATATCCTTTTAAGGATGAGATAAAAAAAAATGTTTTACTTGTTTAACGGAGTTATTAAGGATGCAAATGGACTCCTCGAAAAGTTTCAAAATAGGGTCGTCTTTTGAAACTGTAATCGCAAAATTTCAGAAACGGCCAAACGGAATGCGCTCCTTTTCTACGGTACAGTAAATTCTTCACCAAAGAGTTCCACTGGTCTAAAGTTTAGATCCTTGCTTTTCCTAATGAAAATGATGAGATCAGATTTCTTTACATTAATGGAGAGCCCCTGCTCCACGCACCATTGATCCATCACCCCTATGGTGTCTGCTACGATGCGTATGAACATACTGTTTGCCACTATTGCAATGTGATCGGCATAACCCACTTTGTGTATGCCATTTCCCTCAAGTTTGCGTAGTAATTAGTCGACATACTGTTCTACAGAATAGGAGTTAACACTCCTTCCTGTGAGCATCCTCTATCTTCCCCCTCTCGCAATCTAGATTCTCTTCTCGGGTTATTCACTGCTCTCGACTTTAAAATTTTACCAATCTATCTCCTCACGGAAGGATTAGTTCTACGTCCGATAAGAGTATCATCCACCCTTCCGAAGTCTATGTTATCAAAGGCTCCTTCAATTTCCATTATTACGGCAATTGCTTTGCCTTTGATATTAAGCTCCTCTTTTGCTTCTCTTACAACTTAATGGAGTGCCGCTTTTGTTGACCTACCAGTACAGTAACCATACTGGTTCCTACTTAGTTGGTATCTTCCGAGCACAGTACCTTCAATGTCGTAAGCTATAATCCTCATCATTGTTTTCAACAGAAAGGACGTCCGACTCACGGGTCTAAAGGAGTTCTACTCAGTATAGTCTTTTCTTCCAGGTTTGGTAGAAATATGACCTAAGCCTCTCTCAACGAAACCAGTACATACACTGTTGTTAAGCGCGCGATGTATGTGGCCCTGAGTAATGGTGCTACAGTCCGCGGCATTCGTGCGCTGTTTCCTCAGAGACCACGGCATGTCCGACATGTAGCTTCTCAGAAAGTGAGTTTTCAGCAGGATCTCATTTGTTTCGTCCCAGGTCTCTAATATCTATCCCTTCCAATCTCGAATTAGTTCAAATCGAGAGATCGGGCCATTTGGGACCATATTCTGAAATCTACAGACGTGAGAGATATTTTTCTTGTTTGAGCGATTCTCTCTTCTTTTTAGGTAGGGTTTTCATCAACTCTTTCTTTAAGGCTTGGTTTCTATCCCACATCCTGACTCCTTATGGCTCGGTTGAAAGCCTTCCTGCTCTCCTTCTTCCGTGCTCCCAGCTCCCTGTCCCACCAAGGGGTTGTATCCTGTCCCACTACTTTAGTTGCATTGCAGGCTTTGCGATACGCCTTCTCTACAGCATGTAGAATTGTCTCTTTATACATGTATTTTTATGTATTCTAGGCGTCCATGCCGTCAGTTTTTTCATTAAGACCTCCTGATACTTCTGACTATTAGTTCCCCTAGAAAACCTGAGCAAGGAGCAAAAGATTGAGTTTACGCAAAACAGATTAACGATTCTCTCCGTCATATTCACATTGTATCTAATGCCGCCTTATTGTTATACAGATTGAGTTGTCAGACTTTCAGGGTGTTCCCATCCACCTACCTTCCTTGAGAATGGTAAATCTGTACTTCTAAAATCGCACAAGAAAAACGACACGATTGGCGATAAGATGGTCAAGACTGTGATAATTTCCGCGCTTATCCACTTATCCTTCCGTTACAGCAAAAAGATCTCTTGCAACTTTCTGTGTTTTCTTATAGTGACACTTCAGTGACTGTCTTTCTGTCTGTATGTCACGGTCGTCTTTCTCAGTAACTACTGTAGCCATCAAATAGTAATTTAGAAGAGGTATAGAAGTTATTTGCCTGCATCTTTTCCGGGTGAAAAATTTTCAGAAATATATTGCTTTTGGGAAGAGGCGACCTAAAAACATGTTATATACCGTGTGGGGTATCATTTGAAAGGCTTACTTTAATTACTAAAAATATATTTATTTTAAACGCATTCATTTTTAACTTTATTTTTAAGTTCCAACCATGTATAGTTTCCGAAAAAAATATATCACACTTGGTTGATATATTTTAAATAACGCATGACATATTGTTATTTTTGGCACCTTTTCATTTAGAAAAAAATAAAGAAAATACTCGTTAAATTCCAAAAATATTCGTTTTCACAGTTTATTTAAGATTGGTGAATATGGTGAAATGCGTCGAAATTATTAAAATATTAAATAAAAACGAAATTTGTTTGGAACTTAACAAGTATTTTCTTTATTAATTTTTTCTTGAGTGAAATTTTTACATATATTTGTATTTTACTTAGAAATCGATATTTAATTAAACTTACATCCGCAGACTCTGTTTTAGATAAAAGTTTCTTAAGCGGAATAAAGCCATTTTCCTGCTAAGAAAACCGTTTTCGCGAAATTATACAGATGCAGACAGAAGTGCGATACTGTTCAAAAGAAACCTATTCAATTTTCTTTTCAAAGTTGAAGTCAAAAAAACGGAGCGGAAACACAAACTCTAATAAATAGATGTGCTCTGTCGACCATATACCATTTACAAAAATCTTAAACATTAATATTAAATGAAGAGATTTGAAAGCTCTCAAAGAAAGGAAATGTATTAAAATTTCATAAGTGTTCCTTGCTGGTGATTCTTTGTCTCTCTTGTATATTTCACACTGCATTCAGACGAATTATTGTCTTCCAAATAGTTGCATGCAAGTGGAAAAACTTTAACATTTTATTTTTAAATCTACCAACTGCAATACCACACTAAGGAAATAAATCAGTGCACTTACACCGGAAAGATTTTCAACGCTATTTTTTACAGAGCCAATAGCAGGATGACTACCAACATCCGTTCTGAAAATTTTCCCACTTCAGAGAAAAGCAAAGAAAATATTTGTTCACCTCAACTTTAAGAAACGAGGAATGGTATAAATTATTTACTCCATTCAGTGGTACGATTCTCAGCACAAAGGGTTTAAGTAAGTACATAGATTTCGATGTGAAAAGCGAGCACCTCGAATCTTATTTGAGAATACATTTCGACCCATTACACGGTAAATTTACGTGTTCCTTGTCATTACTTTTCGCCAGGAATTCACACCTCAACGTAATTTAAGCTTCAATTAGTGCCGTAATAAAGGGTCCTAAAATTGTTAAAAGCAAATTTTATCTCCAGTCTGAGGAATACCCGTTTCGGGAAACCTTCGTTGAAATAATCAGCAAGTTTCTCGCAAATAAGGTAACATTTCAAGATCATGGCACCAATTTGTTTCGTTAATAAGTTCTTGCCGTAAGGGTATCTTTTATCGCAATTTATCTTATGGCAAAAGGCATTGCTGGTATAGTATTAATTTAATGGATTTTTTGGAAAGGTATTAATGGTGTTAGTGCTTCGATATTGATGAAAATTTAACACCGATTAAATTTTATTTACCTTTTGCTTAAAAGGTATTTGTTACATTTCCTTTATTAATAGCCCATCTTGTAGATTTTAAAATATGAAAATTGTATCTACCTACCTAATTAAAATAACCTATTGCTTTAGAGGACTGGTTTCACTTCGTAGAAAATTTTAAAATATATTAATTGGACTATGCCAAGGTGCTTGCTACCTACCTGTAGGTACATTTGAAAGCTCGATCTATCATTCAGAAATGAGTAGTACACATTATAAAATATGTCAATCTTTAATTAAAAATTATAGATAATTTTAATATTGGAATTTCTTAAGAATGCGTTTCAGAAAAGAAAGGAAGTTCTCCAAACAATTGCAAATCACACAACATCTAAATTTCCAAAAAAAAACACACCATGAAAAACAACATTCAGAAGATATACTGCGAAAAACTTCGAAGGAAGACGGAATATCAATTATTCAATCAATAATTACTTTTATGAGAGTTACCCCTCTCAAACCAAAATTGGATATAAATTTGGTTAAATATTTATCATATTCTACTTGCATTTGAATATTTGTTTCTCTACCTTATAAAATAAATCATCAACGGACGTGTTCAAGAATTTCGTACAAAACAAAAGCAACGACATTGTGATAAATATCAAGGAGTTGGACGACCAAACTACAGACCCTGTTTTGCATGATTTTTAATAAAGAAAAATGAGCAGTTAATAAAGAGCTTGATCCTGACTCGGCCAGTTAAACAATGTGACACAAAGCCGTAATAACAATGTAAGTAATTTGTAGTTTAAAAAACTAAAAAACAACGCTTTTATGAATGTACTAAAATAAAAATAAATTATTTTTTCTGATCTAATAACAAATTTTTATGAGCAGCACTTAGGTTAGGGTGGCGGCTATCAGCCCTACATCTGATCAGCCTCACATAGACCTATAAATGGTCCGTTGTGTTATGAGCAAGACTTAAGATCGATGCTGCTAAAACCAAACGTATGAGCTTAGACTCCAGGAGACAAGACGAAATAGTTACAGCAGACGGAGGAGCTGTAGTTGGCCTGTCAAATATCATCTGAGCTACAAGCCTTTATCAACCGGTGTCTCCGGCGGATTCTTAATATCCATTAGCCGGAGGTCATTACCAACGAAGACCTACACACTACCTACAGGCCAAGACGGGATAGACACAAGTATTTGTAGGTGAAAGTGACAAGCGCATACTAAGAAAAGGGCCAAACAACATTGCGCAACAGGCTCTAGATTGGAATCCTCAAGCGATCTAAGGAAGACGCTGAATTTTACGACCGCGCAACACATGCAGAAGATCCGTCGAGAGGGAAGGTACCCACATCAACAAATCGTGACCACAGTTAATGGCGTCTGCGCAGAATCGGACAAGGTGGAGCAGACGCCCTATACCCCATAAAGGGTTAAAGGAACCAGAGATATATATACATTTATTTAATGTTGTGTATTAATTAACTCGAGTAATTTGTATATATCGACGTATTTCAAACAATTACTCAAATGACCTTTGCGAGCTCAACGGTTTGAGTTTTAAAAATCTAAGTAATCTATATTAATTTTAAAACTTTCATTATTTGATCAGAAAAAAATTCACTTTGTAATACAGTTTTAGTTTTTAAACTGGAAATTATTCACCTGATTTTTAGTTTTATATTCATTGCCCTTATTTAAAAATTTAATTCCATCCGCCACATTGAAACCTCCGCCATATTAGATGTCGAATGACGTCACGTAGTTCATCGCATTCTACTCATCAAACCCTTTCATTTGATACTCATACCAAGAGAGTAAAGAAAAAGGTAATCTGTCATCTTAGGGCGTCCGCCGTATTCGTTTTAGAATAACGTCACGCAGCAGTATTCTACTCATCCGATCCTTTCATTTGATACCCATTTAAAGAAAAAGGTAATCCGCCATACGTCATATAGTTTAGCGTATTCTACTCATCGAATCTATTCATTCGATACTCATTTCAAGGGGGTTGTGAAGAAAAGGGCAATCCGCCTTATTGTCATCGGATCTCTATCCGTATGCAAAATTTAAGCTCAGTCGGATATCAGGAAGTAGGTCAAAATCGACTTGCAAGATTTCACGAACGACGGATGGACACGTGAAGCTAAATAAAAGCTTGTAACTTCAGTTTTACACCATATAAACAATCAACATTGTTGAAACAAAGGAAGTTATTGTAGCCTCCTTCCTGGTAAACGAACTTTAGGTTTATGTGGAATTAAATGCCAGGAAATATTGCTATCTGAAATGGAAGCAATGATTATTGATTAAAGGAATGTAAGTGAGTAATTCGTCTTCTTGAAGTTAAACTGCTAAAGATCTTGAGGTGTGACGACGCCTTAGTTGAAAAGCACAAAACCAATACTATATGTAATCTTTGAATGTTTTGGATACCCTGCCCTGAAAATTCAACGCCTGAACGCAGAAATAGGCGTCCAACAATGACTCGATGAGCAAGAAGGTTTCTCATTAACTGATTGTTGACTCTGATCCGATGTCAAAAATAAGATATACAAACATGTCTTACTTTGTTACATAATCGTATGATCCAATATCTTTTTCTGACAATACTGATTAGCAGTTCGATTCCAGGGTGCAGGTATCGGACATGCATATCCTTAACGATAAGCTTAAAGATTTCATAGTCCTTTGTCAATATCACAGGATACTGAGCCCCATAATTTAGATTTGTATTTTTTAGTCTGCCCTCATTCTAAGTATTTGATTCTCCTCGAGGAACGGATGAAGGTTTATAAGATGGCCTGTAACTGGTAGATCTTTGGCTTGAGTTAAACGTTTAATTTCGACAGAAAATTCTTGCAAGGACGGATTTAATTACGGAAATTTCGGCTGCTTGAAGTTCTTTCACTTTAATTGGCCCAGTCAGTCACTCTAACATTTTTTTTTTGCACTCTTCAGTTGGTTATGAATCGGAAGCAGTAAGTAAACACCCGAAGAAGCTTTGTACATAATGAGCACTGAGTTAGAAGAAGTGATACTGGGCAGTTTGAAACTTTTTTTTGTTTGAAACTTTTTGTTGGTTGAAAATGATAGAATTCTTTCTTTTATCTATGTTAGTAATTGTTGAAGGCTCCTCGTTATGAAGCTAATATAAGTAGTTTTCCTGTAGGGCCATTCCACCACAATTTCGGTTGTATTAATTCTGACGGATTGGTACCCCTCATGGCTGAATTGAATTGAATTTTCAACTTTTTCCACCCTTTCCTTGGAATATATTCAGATATTTTTGCGGCCCGGTTGCCTAGATAAGACTTTCATCTTCAGGGAACGTCTAACAATCAGGTGAGTACTATTTGTGAGGAGCAATCTTTTGATTTTGCTGCAACTAGTCTAACGATGGAGGATACATTTCTAATAATTGTTCTACAATACACTATAGCACTGAACGCTAACTCGGATGCATAAAAAAACCTGACGTGGTTTTCTGAGTTCTATGAGTTCATTCCAAATAGACTTAAATTCATTCCACTTGGCAGATAATTGGTAGGGTACAGGGGCATTCCAGTTCAAATTGAGGAACTAGAGTTGTTGGAACATATATAATCATTATCGAAACAGTAGCTGGAGCAAGGAATGCTAGTGGGTCGAATGTTCGTGAGGATTCCGATAAAAGTCGTCGTTTAGTAGGAGTGTCATCGCTGTGAGAGGTGATGTTAAAGGAAACACTGTCGTCCTGGAAATACCAAACAACACCTAGGTTATTTGCGGAGTGTTATCAATGTGATCGAGTGACTATTCCGTAGTCACAGCAATGCAATTTGGCTTCCATACAGTTAGATTGAATCCACTGCTTCTAACTATCTCTGTAAGAGTGTCCCTCATTTTAAGGGCTTCTTCGACAAAGCTTGTACCAGAAAGCAGATCATCTACGTCGAAATCGTTTCTGATTACAGATGGAGTTGTAAGATACAAAAATTCATGGTCCAATGCAACTTGCTTCAGAATCCGTGTTGCTAGGTAGGGAGTGGACGACTGTGCCACATAGCACAGTGCATAACTTGAAATGTTGTAATTGGTCTGCCGGAGTTTTACGCCAAATAAACCTTTGAACGTCTTGGCCCCTTTCAGACATTCGTACCTGCCTATTCGCTTTCTCTTGCATAAATTGACAGTATTGATCGTGGTAAATCTCATTAGATTGAAAACGTTTCCTTGCAGTTAAAAGCGAATGAATGATGTTCGAAATCTGCCTGTGTTATCCTTTAGGTAGTTGGACTTAAAGTACTGTTCACAAGGTTTTTCTTCGACTGTTTGAACACTATCGGTGCTCATTAGTTCTTCACACTCCCAAGAGCGCTTCAACGTAATATCAATATCTGCACTGGCTAAAGTGTGAAAGATCGTTGCGGCGTGGTTTGATACCGGATATTTGCCTGCTAAAACCCATCTGAAGTTCTTCTCTTGTACTACTGGGTAGTCTGGACCTTTTGTAAGACCGAGAACGAACTGTGAACGGCATTATAGCGTGGATCGGTCTTAAAACGGACAGATTTGATGACAACCAAGCTGTCTCTTTGTTCGGCAGACTTAATTTTTAAGTGATCACACTGGAACAAATTGTGGTCGCCAATGCAAAGTAGACATTTCGACACTGAATGAGGAGTGGAAGCACGCAGATTCCTTTCAGCGTTCTGTTTAGTTGTATTTACCGATAACTCCAAGGTAACACAACGTGTTTAACAATTGTCAACGCAATATAGATCAGCCATGGTCCCGTTTTTGTGCGGTTTCCCCTAAAGCCCTTAATCTTCTAATTATTTCATAAAAAATATCATTTAGATTTGGCAACTGTTAACCTGACGTCTGACTACTAGACTGAGGATCAAAGAATCAGTGGTAATAAGACGCTTTTTGTCATATCGCTGTTTCAGCTTTTCCCATGCTTCAGTGTAATTATTCTCTGCAATCGTAAGATACCTAATCATGGAGGCCGCTTCCTCAGTTGTGGTAAGCGTACATCTGAAGTACTCAGATGGTGTGTATTTTTGCCAGACTGAGCTCAATTTTCAAAAAATTATTGCTGTGAACTAAAGAAATTGTTCATAATTGCAGATAAATTCTCATCGCTCGTGAAGTTATAGTTAGGTGGGTGTCTATCTTGAAGGATTTCAGCGTGTCTAGTTTTTCCCACTAGTTAAAACACCAAAAGCGCTCATGTTTCCAACTATCTAGTTCTTAATTCGATAAATTTGAAAATAAATGTTTGGATTACTAAGCAGATTCTATTATTGCCTTAGCGTTTGACCGTTAATTATGCCTCTTGTTAATTGTCACTAAATGATTTTATCTCAAATCATATATTTAAATTTCAGCAGTTCTATTTTAAATTCCAACTCAATTGATAATCAAAATGACTACAAATATTTCACAAATTTATAATGTCAATGCAACAATTTTCTTATATTGCTACGCTTTTGCATATCTTTGAGATTTTGCTAATCACGAATCCTACTTTGGGTAATGGAAACTGCAATTTCTTTTAATTCAGTATTTATTATCAATAATTCATATATTTATTTCAATAATCTGGATAAAGAAATGAATTTAAAAGTTACTTATCGTTGATTTAAACGATGAACCCGGCTCGAAGGACCAGTGGTTTATATTGGTAAATGATGAAGCAAAATTATCGTTGAATTTCCTTATGAATTGTACTCGATCAAAATGATTTTTAATTAGTGTCAGAAGGTGAATGATTTGTCCAGAATTTAGAAATCTTATGAAACTCAGAAAAAAATCCGTATAATTTTAACTTTCAGTACTTTTTTTACGTTGCGGCTAATATTTTTAGAAAATAATTTGTTTGGGCCAACCTCTTATAGAGTGAAATCGTTTTTAATTAAGTGGGGTGTCCTTAGATAGGTCCTTAAATGCAAAAAAAATGTTTGAGGACCTTTTCGTTATAACCCATCAATCATGAGATACTTACTGGCAAAGTTGTTAGCAAAACCAATACTTTTTTAACGCGGACCCTGCCCAAATATGGGATGGAGTGAAGTAGTTCAAAGGAAGGCTATTAAACTTATTGGCTCCTTTTAGACACGTCACAAGAGCTTCATGTCACTACTCCAGGTCAAATTTGGCCGTACCGTAAAATTTCGAGAATCTTTCCTAAGTAGAATGAATAATGTGGATGTGGAACAAATTAGCATCTTCTATATTTCCCTTGCCTTTAAAGCTCAAAACCCCTAACCAATTTCCCTTTCCCTTAATTTCTTTCCTACCAATGCTGTTCTTTAGTAAGACAAGGAATTCTCTGAACCTTGGCTATACAATATATATAGAAAAAACATCTCAAGCATTTCAACTGATTTTCAGCGAAATAAACAATAACAAATACAAATATATTCTAAAAATATTCCCGATAAATTATTTGATGTCATAACCACAACAATACTTTATTATGTACAAAAAAAACTATATTTTTTATAATAGGATTTTCTTTTGATCGTGAGACAATAATAATAAATTTATTAGTAAATTCATAATTTCATTACACCAATCATACAAATTCAATTTACTTCATTTTCACTCGCTATCATATACATTTATCATTCAGCAATTCAGTAATTCTGTTCAACAAACTCATTTACTCCTTTCATAAAAATTCTAATATTTGTCTCCACTTTTAAATTATTCTTTAACTTATTAAATAATTTCAGTGCTTTATACATTAACATATTCTGTGCATATTTCCTATTATAGTTGCCTAATCTAAAGTCATTACAGTTTCTTAAATTATAGGGCTGACAATCACTCACATAATTCAAATTTCTTTTTAAATATTCAGGAAACATTCCATTTTTCATTTTAAAAATAAACACTTACACATTCAAAATCACTCTCTGGTGCACTGATGGATGTCGTATCCAACATTAACTTAATAGGGGTTTAACGATTACATCGCAAGATCGATCTCATTGTCCTATTCTGTAACTTTTGCAAGCGCTCAATCATTTCGTTCGTTCCCAAGAAAATAATTGTAGAATAATATTCAAAATGGGGTTTAATTATCGCGTTGTATAAATTTATTGCACTGATAGTGGTGATTTTATTCCTAATCCTCTTCATAAAATCAATCTTTTTACCAATTTTTCCACTAATGTAATTTATGTGGATCTTAAAATCCAGATTTTTGTAAACTACAATTCCCAAATATTTAATTTCACTGACTTGTCCTATAAGTGCTTCGTCCACTTTTAACACACCATTTATCGCCATAAATTTGGATTTTTTCGCATTCAGCTTCAGTCTATTCATTTTCAACCTCACGCATACTTTTTAGATCCTCTCCTAATCTATCGATACATTCATATACATTCTTTCCAGTCACATACGCTAACGCATCGTCCGCAAACAATAATATCTTAGGATGTCTCAGCAGTTTACTACAGTCATTCACATACAACAGAAATAAAAGCGTTCCCAATACACTACCCTGCGGAACCCCTAGAAAACCATTCTTTTCGTCTGCGAATTTATCATTAACCTTCGTTTTATGTTGTCTTCCTGACAGATAATCAATAAACCATTCCAGTTCTGTACCTCGAATTCCATGCTTAAACATTTTTTGCAATAAAATATTTCTGTCAATTGTTTCAAATGCCCTCTTCATATCAATAAATATCGCTACAACGACATTTCGATTATGTTTTTTCTCCTTCCAATCCAGTATCGCACAGTTTAATACTGTTTCACAGGAGTGACCTTTCTAAAAGCCCGACTGTTGCTGAATTATTAGTTGGTTGCTCTCAAGATACTCTTCTAGTTGTATTCGTACAATTTTTTCTAATATTTTTTCTTGCGTTATTAGCATGTTAACTGGTCTCAAATTTTCGCAGTTTTTCGTATTTTTAATCTTCTCTACTGGTACTATTACAGATGAAGACATCGAATACAACTAGAAGAGTATCTTGAGAGCAACCAACTAATAATTGAGCAACTGTCGGGCTTTTGGAAAGCTCACTCCTGTGAAACAGCATGAGGGCTCTCAATTTCTCATTGAAGCATTAATTGTACTGTAAAAGTACGGGTTAGTTCCTCGTAATAAATCTATATTTGACTCTTCCCATCGCAGTATAGTAATTTTTCCGGTTATTTTCTGCGTAATTTTTTCTATACAGGATTTTTTCATTCTTATCGGTCTAAATAAGAATTATAGTATCTAATAACGAATCTTGGCAACGGTTAGAAGTTTAATCGTTGCCCAGGGAGAGGGACCTTTTGGTCAACCTGTACACTTCAATAAATTTTAAATAGTGTGAAACACAAACACTTTAAAAAATATAATAATTATTCAATCATTGACAATAAAATACTATACTCTATACAGAGAAAATTATAAACATTAATTGTATTAATTATCCATTACATTAATTGTAAAGTAGGATAAAAAAAATTGTAAATAGAAATTTCAGTCTGACCAGATACCTCAGAGAGTGAGGAACAAAATAAATATTCTATTAAAAATAAAAATCTAATAAATTTTATTTCAAAATAATTATACCCCATTTAATAGGTATAAAAAGAAAGCGCTAGATTGGAGGCTTAACGACTGAGACTACGCCCTACATGCATAATCAGGACTCCATCACTTTTACAGAAGCTTAAGGACCTAAGGATTGGAACTACATCCTATATAACACAAAAGAAGGCATTCAAACTCTTCACCTCCCAATACCACTTTCATCTTACAGTCTATAGATCAAGACCTAATAGCAGCATTGAGAGTCTATTATTCAATTAAAATTATAATACAGTGAACCCTTAACTAACAAAGAGCTACGAGAAATGGATTACAATACTATAATATATATCTCAAGGAAATGGCGTTTCGTAAAATCAACGACAAAATGTAAATTAGAAAAATAGAAGGTTTTTTTTCTAAACATCAGCTGACTTTGATAAACCTTGCAAAATTTGAGAAAGATAAATAGGTACTCAATTATGAATAAAACAAAATTGTGGTGGTTGTACTTTCAAAAATGCCAAAAAACAATTTTCATGCATTTTGTGGTAGTTTGCATAAGTTTGATATTTTTGGCTTTTTAAAAAGCTGTATACGTTCAGCCAATTCATTTATAATCCGTTATTATAAAATATAATTTTAAATCAAAATAAATATTCGCCCGCTAAGTTTCAGATCGGATTGCTTCCCTTCAGAAACATTTTTCAATATAAAAACAATCAAGAATGATAAAATTATATCCATATAATGAACCAAATGAATCTATGACACGCAATGTCCATTTGATTGCTGCCTTTCCACCTATTAAGTCCGTTTGGAATGGGATCCAATATGAAATGAATGTTGCCTTTAAACTTAGGGAAAGCTTTAATCTTGTTATATTGCTTGGCATGTCTGCCTCAGACTAGCCGTCCATATTTATTACACAATCCTTTCAACATTTGGCTCGTATCAATAGACTTAAAAGGACAATAGATTAACAGTGAATAGCAACTATAGCAAGGGAAATTTGCTTTACTAGTATATTATGGCAATGTATCTCTTTTAGTACTGATACCTGAAAAAAATGGCTTAATTATTGTCGGAGATTCTGGTAAGGAAAGAATTGACTGGGAGATTATGGGCAGCTCAAAAAATTATTAAAAACACTGTACTTGAATCTAGTTGACTCAATTACACTATTAATTATAATATGCAAACTACAATTGTTCTTTAAATTACAATGCTATTAAGTTAATAATAAAATGATTGAAAAACGCACTATCACTCGAAGAGATGTTCAGTCCAAGTGATTTCATCTCTGATACTCAGTTAATTCAAATATTAATTATACTTTTCAATTTTCAAATGTTGTATTACCGAATTTATTCTTGAATACAATTTCCAATATTCTCACCGCCTTGATCCCCAAAAAATTTCAACCGTAGTGAGGTCTAAGTTAGCAGTGTACATGTTAAGTCAGACATCTCCTCCTGAGTTGATGGTGGTTAGTTTAGTTAGTAGGATGCGAGGAATGAAGCAAGTATACTGTAGATTGTCAGAATTTATAGTAGAGGATCCCAGGATATATAATATATTTAAACAATTTAGTATCGTATTCAAAACAGAAGCGGATTTACACATTTCCCAAGTATAGGCTGTTAAATTTTTGTCACCCTAACTTTTACAATTGTCTGTTCCTAGATTATTTTTAGAATCCAAAAATTTGGTTGAAATTGTACAAGAAAAAGTTTTTGAATATATTTTTGAGCTAATCAAATCTCAATCATGTACGACTTATAAGGTGGGGTAGTGTATGCTACTTACACAATAATGTACATACGGTCATAGTAATTAAATAATCTTAATTGCACTTACAAACAGTTAAAAAATAAAAAATTCAATTAAGTTATGAAAGTTTCTTACGATACCTATTTTTCGCGATTTTTTGTTGGCATTAATTCCGACCATGTGCACAAAATAGCTAAAGCGTTTGATTTTTCTTGACTAAAGGTCGATCTCAGATAATTTTTACACTTTTTAGACAAGAAAAGCTTGACTCACCCGAACAATTTGTCGCTGGAGTACATAATGCCATACGAACAGCTATGTCCAAGTTAGGATAAACGTTTTGCAAACTCTGTCTTCGCAGAAACGAAGAATCCAGAATCTGGTTTTACCAAAATTCTTTCCGAAGAAATGTGGCTTTGAAAATGTATGCATTCTTGAACCAAGTCAGCCTCTAAATCATTAGAATACCTACATTTATTCCAAGGGCTTTTTTTCGTAAGGGTTGATGATGACCATTCACTCATTTCGGTCAGAAATTAAAACTTTTCATTGAAGTTTTTGTAGGCCTCCTGCCTTTTTGCTAATTCGGATATGAGTCTATGGACGTTTTCAAAAATTCAGCCGACTGCACAGCTTTTGCAGTATTGAGTTCAAAAATTCCACAGCTGCAGGGTCTACATGCAGTCTGGTGTTCAAAAATTCAGATAACTTCTGCAGTCGTGCGCAGCTAATGCAGCTATACAATTTGGCTGCCAGACTTCTAACAGCTGTCAAAATGAGTGGAGTTTCTAGTTGCGAGTATGTACTTAATTGTAAATTTTCATTAAGTTTGCTATAATAACCACTATTTTTTAATCTAACATCATCAGGGATTTATTGCACCTGCTGGAAAATGGAGAAGAGGATTTGAAGCAGTTATCTCAATGAAATGCGGATAGGTTAACAATCATGTATTTCTTATGGCACTTAAATCTGAAAGGTTTTCTATTATTGACAGTCAGTAGAATAATAATACTGTAAGGCTACTTTTCCAAATACGTTTGGAAATGGAAAAGCAATTTGAAAATGCGAAAAAGCCAGAAACACTTTGTGGAATACTGTACTTAAAAAGATGAAAGAATCTCAACCCAGCTTGATGTTGAAACAGGGCGACGCTGTCAATTAGGTCTGCTAAAAGACAATACTACAGTGTTAAACTTAACACCAAACTTAAAAATAAAGATCTTTGGCGTAATTTGAAACGCGCTGGTGTATACGGGTCCGATAATGCTTCCTGTGGCTTGAACCCAGACCAGCTCAATTCACACTTTTTGTAAGCAAAAGGGAGTAACAATTCAGATCCATTTACAGACCCGATTGTACAAAACAGCGCTATGGATCTATTGTACTGTCGGGATATCCGTCGCTTTATCAATCTGTTATTTCCTCTAATTGACAGGTACATCCTGCATATAATGAACACTTGTTTGACCACATCCACTTTCCCTAATACTTGGAAAACCGCTACCGTCCTGCCAATCCCCAAGAAAGCCAAAGCAACTGATCCCAGCGACTTTCGCCCAATAAGTATTTTGTCATTCTTATCTAAGGTTCTTGAGAAGCTCTTGTATAGGCAGTTATTGGATTGGGTGGAATCAAATGACTTGCTGACATCCTGGCAGTCCGGATTTCGAACTTCCTGCAGCTTTGAGACAGCAATATTAAAAGTCTCCACTGACATTAGGACTGCATTGAATGATAACAACTTTTGTACCCTAGTACTGCTTGATTTCTCGAAGGCTTTCGACTCTATTGACCATAACATCCTTCTCCACAAACTTGCTAATAATCACAAATTCAGTTTCACCGCTATTACGCTGATCGAATCTTTCATTTCTGGTCGTCAACAGCAAGTTAAAGTAGGTGAAAATTGTTCGGGTAAAATGCCAGTTCTTTCCGGTGTTCCTGAGGGTTCCGTTCTTGATCCCATATTGTCCAGCCTCTTTATAAATGACCTTCCTCAAGTTGTTAAGAATTCACGTATTCACATGTATGCTGATGACGTGCAGATATATTTAGACCTTGGTAAGGTGTATGCTGGGTTAAGAAGGTTGTGGCTGTCGGCAAGTATTTTGAGTACTCGAATTAGGTTGAGGCTGGTAAAGGCGTTGATAGTACCCTTTTTCAATTTTGGGTTGTCTATTTATCCCAGATTGGATAGTACCTGTGCTCGTAAGGTGCAGGTGGCCTTCAACGACTGCACACGTTTCATTTTTGGACTTCGCCGATTTGACCATGTTTCCCAATACAGTTCGGTGTTGTTAGGCTGTTCTCTGGATACATACATAAAGCGCAGATTAATGATTTTTCTTTTTGGGATACTGAGTAGTAATACGCCGGAGTATCTCAGAGAATTTTTCACATTTATGACATCGCAACGCAACCGTAATATCTTAATTCCTCGATTCAATAGGTCAATTATGGAGGGTACTTTCACTGTCCACGCTGCCCGACTATGGAATAATCTTCTACTAACATCCAGAGTGCTTATACAGTCAATGCATTAAAGACGCTTATTGGTGATTATATATTTTGAGATTAAACTTCTTTTTTTTATGACGCGTTATCATCTTTGCAGTACATGCTTTTATAGCTTAGTTTTTAGATATCAATTAACTAATTTTTCATTATTTTTGTTTATCTATGATTGTTATCTTTTTTTGATGCTTGAAATTGTGTGATCTTTTCATCGATACGATATTATCTCTAGCCCCAACATTTGTATGATAGTACTTATAAAAGATTTGCAAATCTTGTGTACTTTTTCCTTGAATAAAGTATTGTATTGTATTGTATTTCTGTTGGGGACATAAAAAAGAAATTCAGTAACCTTAAGGTAACATAAACGAAAATGAAAAACGGTATATAATAAAACAGGGAGAGATGCAATCTGGTGGGAATTTTTCGGGATTTTCGACATAGTCTATGGGACTCGTCACAATAATAATTAAATAAATAAATATTGTGCCTTGATGTTTGATTCTCTTAATCCTGAAAACATAGATCGCGAAAGTAGCGTGTGTTTAAATATTATTTCGGACTCGAATGTAGAACATAACGTTCCTCGGAACTAAATTCCTGCTAAAGGAATAAAGGTAACAAATGATACCTCCTCATTCCATGTACATGAAAGTTGAAGATGAAATGGAAAATGAAAGACACATACAAAGAATGAATATTGAAAAAGATAAAAATGAGATAGAAAGAGAAAAAATTGAAGTCTTAAAAGAATTCCTAAGCATATTTAGAAATTAATAATCTATTATGTAATATACTACTATAGTACACAATGTGAAATAGGGTGTTCTTCTGTTGTAACACACCCTATTTCACATAACGTACTATGGTAATATAAACGCATGTACGAATTATGAATAACAATAATTTGCGACGAGTTCCTTTGTAAAACAATTTTTTTATTGTCCATTTTTAAGCAATTCATTACCAAAGCGGCTAATATAGCTGATACCATATTTAAGAAAACACACAAATTACTTCAGAATTTTTGTTTGAGACGATCATTCTCTTGTAGTTTACTTTATTTTTACTTTATTTGAACTTTAAAGGAACTTTTAAGTAGTTCTTTTTTTAAAACTTTTATATTTTACTAATGCTGAATGCTTTCATATGTGATTTTTAATGAAATGTTTTTTATCTTCATAAATATATACATATAAATTTCTGGAATAATAATTTATTTTTATGAAAAAAGTGTAATGAATGTATTTTAAGTTTAAAGACTTTTGTATTTTGAAGTTTTTTTAATAAACATCTAGTACGTTTAATACAGCTTTCAAATTATTTTTTGATTTAAATTATTGTCATTAAATAATTTATTTTGGTTCTACCATTTCCTCAGAACAGTTATAATATAAAACTGACAATCCTTCTTCAGGCAGCAATGCAGAATGTACCTCGGTGTTATTATGTGAATTTATGAATTTTTCTTCAGATAGTGATGAAGAAAGCTCGATTTCATCTGCAGTTTTAATTATCAAAGTGCATAACAATGCAAGCGATAACAAGAAATTTCGCGTGACTTGGTTTTTTGACATGCAGTTTAATCTCTGGATGCTTGTTCAATAAATGTTCTTGTTGAACTAAGTTTTTGATTAAAATTTGCTTGCATTTTACTTAAATGTTCATTATCTTCCTAAAGCTTTATGACCTAGAACCCTTCAATGCCGTAGGTAGAGAAGGGGTGAAGGTTGTAAATAACGCATGGACCAAGAAGGAACACTGGAGACGATGGGACAACATGGATTCCTGCAAATAGGCTAGGATTCTAGCAGTGACCCAGGAAACCGAGGATAGTGGCGACAGTGGGATAACTGAATACTCAGTTGCCACCACTAAGGGAGACTGGGAGGGGACGAAAAGGGACCCGATTCTATGTGGTCTGTTTCGGCTAATCCCCAGAGAGTTGTTTTTAGTGAGTAAAAATCTCACACTGCCGGAGAGAACGGGCTTTCCGGTGTCTTTTGGAAGATTTTCACCTCCCGCTAAAAAAAAACAAAAAAATCGTAAAAAAATCGTCATCCTAATCTAATCCCTGAACCCACAGTCCTTGAAGGAGTATCTTGTCTGTATAATGATTGATGATAACCATCCTAATGGATCATATATCCTTGCTTTGTTCGATAACAAATTTCTCTTAGTCGTTGGTGGGTTGTATTCCATGGAATTCACCTTGTATGTAAATTTATCTTTATCGGGGTCCCAAATTATGCCCAAGGCCTTGATGTTAACTTCCTTTGTTATATCTATGGGAAAACTTAATTCTCTATCTTCCTTTGGTATATTCAATAGGACTTCTTGTTTATTTGACATCCATTTTCGATGCTTGAATTTCCCTTTCGCTAATGAAAATCTTAAGTCCGTTTGTAGCTTCACAACTTCTACTTCAGTGTCTCCGCCAATAATAACGTCGTCAACGTAAAAATCAGTCAATACTATTTTTGATACTGTCGAAAACCTCGTAGCTTCGTCTTTTGCAAGCTGTTGCAATATACTTGTTGCGAGGTATTAAGCGCATGCTGTACCGTAAGTAACAGTGAGCAATCTAAATTCATAAACTGACTTCTCTTTTCCAAATCTTCACAAAATTCTTTGATCAACATCATTCTCATTGTCGAGTATTTGCCTATACATTCTCTTTATATCCGCAATGATTGCAACCTTGTGCTTTCTCCAATGGATTAAAGTATTTCAGATAGATAGTATTGACCCTACCATTAAATTGTCCTTCAAAGACTCTCCATTCGATATCTTTCTTAAAGCGTCAAACACGACCCTAAGTCGTGTTGTTGTGGCGCCTTCCTTGATCACAAAATGATGGGGTAAATCGTTTTGTTTCACATTTTAAGTTTCTCTGTAAACTGCATGTGTCCCTGTTGATAGTAATCTTCTATAAAATCCGAGTACTGATTGGCTAGATCAGGATCGCACTCGCACTCAAAAATTCCGGACTGAGGATCCTCCTTCTAAACTATGCCAATGCATGACAAAAGCACATTATGTGCATAGTAGTTTCATCGTCTTCTAGACAGAGCCGATATTCCGTCTCAATGGACAGACCCATCCGGTGTAGATAATATCTGAGCCCACAGTAGCAGATAGGTAGCCTGTAAGCAACCTTAGATCTGTAAAGTCTAACAAGTGCCTTCGTCTGAACAAGCCCGGGGATGTTTCTTCAGTATAACAGCTGCTGAACCCTACCCTAGTCTTCACTCACAGTTCTTGCCGACGACCAGCTAAGGCTGCAAAAGGGCTTAGCATCTTGGCACCGAGAAGAAGAGCCTTTCTTGACCTGCTCATCGGCGATCTCGTTACCCTCAAAGCAGGAGTGACCAGGCAGGTGTCCAACAGAGCGTGACCCTGTTTTGGGTGGCCAATTATTGGAAGATGTCGAAGCACTCCTTCGTAAGCCTTGAGGAAAACCAACACGGGGTAGAGTCTTTAGGTCTGCTTGGTTATCACAGAAGATAGTTATATTAGCCCCTTTTAGTCCTTTCTTAACGTTGATAAGGTCACAAGCTTTGACGGCACGGATTTCGGCTTGAAATGCACTTGGCCAACTACCCAATGCAATCGAAACCCTAGTGTTGAGTCCTACCACACCACTTTCCACTTTTGAGCCATCAGTGAACCATTTAAGTCTATTATAGTCCAGACTTGGACCACCGCTGTCCCACTCTTCTCGTCCAGGAAAGAAAGTTGTCAATTTTCTGACAATGCACAGTTTCTTGGTCATATGGTTATGCCAGAAATGCGCTGAAGGATGCCCAAGTGACCCATGTCACCAGCCGGCATATTTTATGTAATTTGCACTCTCAGGGCGCTTATTGCAGCCGATTTCATAACAGGGATATGATACGGAGTGAGCCCAGTTACCGCCTCCATTGCAGCTGTCATTGCTTCTATTATGGAGAGGCAAGCAAGGCGTTACAGGTTATTACATTTGGCGATTGCCAATTGTGGAATTGAGTTTATATGGTTTAAATAACTTGATTTCTTATCTCACTCTCCCTATTTTGAGGGCCGGTAGTTGAGAAAATTCGCCTCGGAAGTCCTTTAGTTATGCTAACTTGCTATGGAATCTTGGAAGTAAGTTCCCAAGAGTAATTTTGTTGCGTTGAAAATGACTTTAACGGGGGTTCAGTATTTTCTTAGGCAAATTTCAGAGTACCTGTGACACCATCGGAAGCTTAAGTGGGGGGGGGGGGGGGGGGGGGTAAGTATGTTTCACTATAGCCCATGCAATGTCGCGAAACAACTAATTTTGCAAGTTGGGCCTTGCGCCTTGTACAATAAAATTTCAAAAGTTTCACTAGAAAACATTTATTTATTTTAAATTCAGTCACTTTTCTTAAAATATAATTAGAAAGTGCTTAATTAGATGTAGTTTCCAAATTTGTTAAATTTCAATCTTATAACTACCAATAAGAATATATTAAGATCTCGCTCTGTTTCAATTTAATAATTTTGATTTATATCACTTCATTAAAAGTTGCCAAAGAAACCATCTTAACCTTAATTTAATTTCGGAAATTCGTATGAAATCCCTAAGTGATAATTTTCCAGCTTAATAACATACTGCGCAATTTGTAAAATAGCATCGTTTTGAAGAGAGGTCGGCAACTTCGCTAGCTTGCCTGACATTGCTGACATAAAAGTTCGTACTGGATTACTATTGTTGGTGCTCTCTGTTTCACAAACTCTTGTAAATGCTCCCATTGCCTCCTGCAACATCTTTCCTACATGCTGTTTACTGCTGTCATTCTTTCTCTTTTTCACTTCTGGAGCATCTGATAACTGCGATTCTGGTTGTGCTTCATTCACAAACATAAAACTTTCGAACGGTTGACTTGGTGAAGCAAGGGAATTGTAAGAAACTTCATTAAAATTACCCACGGATGGATCTGTAGCATCTTCTGCTTGATCAATCTTTAGTTTAGAACTCCTAAAAAAATTATTTGTATTAAGTAGCTTTTGCTTTATTGGAATTTCGTATTTTCGATAAGAAACTGCACTAGATTTTAGATATAGAGACATAAATGAGAGGAAAACAAGTCTTCTTTAAAATTACATTTTTGTAAATATAATAAAATCAAATAGGGTGAAGTTTTTCTCCCGCCCAATGACCCGCAAGATGTAACAGCAGCTTGAGAGTGAAATATATAAAGTGATCTAGAGTTAGTACGTATACTGCTCAGTCAGTGAATTGAACATGACCCCGTTTAAAACTGTGCTGAAGGTTTTTATAAAAAAAATTTCTACAGTTTTGGATCCCAAGGCTGTGAGAAAAGAATCTGGTTCTTTGAGGTGAAGCCTAGGATTTAGGAGTATTAATTAATAATATTAGGAAAATGGCAGTGCTTCGGAATCTACTTTAAATTTTAGGTCCACTTGCAATCGGTGTCTCGAAGCGAGTGAAGTTCTTCTCCTACCCCATGCCCCACAAGGGGTTACGGGAACTAGGGAGACAGAAGCTTTGTAGTAAGAAAGAAAATTGTACATTATTGCTTTTATTTTAGTTACCAATGAAATTAATTTATTAGTGGTAATACTATAGTATAAGTATTACAATTTCTCACTATAATAGTAGAGGTATTCATCTACCGTTAATGCTACTCGAAGTTTACTTGCAGTATGCATGTAAATATACTGGCTGTTACCAAGAACTTCACACGAGTTTTATTATTATCAGAAGATTTTTTGTGATCCCAAATGAATCTAATAATTAAGTAAATATTAGTACATATAGTTTTTTCGCAATACCTAACTCACAATTTATAAATAATAAATAAAGAATTATCTTTGTTTACTTATATAACAAAATGTTAGATATTACAAGAGACTAGCTTAGAAAGTTTGGAGCAGCAAAAATTTGAAGTGACAGCTGGGCTAGCGCTATGAAGTGGATTCAAATAACAAGTCTTAGCTTTTGAGTCTTGGCTCAAGCATGGGAGTAGACCAGAAAATCCAGGATTGGCATTCGTAGCCTAGCCGAAGTTTGGCCAAAGCTTGGCAATAGACTAACAAACCAGGGTACGAATTTAATTCGTGGTTATGGCTTGGGCCGGGGTAGAAAGGCCAACGCTTGTCGTACCAGTATTCGCCAAGTTTGGTAGCGTTTTCAAGCCTGGTTATTCCCACATGGATGTAAGAGCAACATAGAAGAGAGCATGGAAATACCCAGTGTGATTTTATATGGATGGGATGGGTGAACACTGGTATAGTCCAGACTGATTCTTTGCTATGGCTCTATACTCTTTACTCTTTGTAGAGGAAATGTAACCTGGATGTGCTGTCGAGTATTATAGAGAGTGTTTCTACGCATAAGACGTCATACTGGATTCGACAAGTGCACCAATTAGCCTTCTATGCTTCCTGGCGAAGGCTTTGGAGAAAATCATGGCAAAACAAATATATGAGCTCTCTTAGCTGTTGGCAGTCTGGCTTTCGCGCGGGGCATAGCTTCGAGACGGCTCTCTGAAAAATTACGACTGATATAAGAACTGCTCTTGATAATGATCATGTCATGTTTTTAGTCCTTTTGGATTTCACGAAGGCCTTTGATAGTGTGGATCATCATAAGCTTTTTCTCAAACTAAAAAACTTCTTTGGTTTCGGCTCTTCGGCACTGAACTTAATCAGAGGTTTTTTGGCTAACCGTTCGCATAGGGTCAAAGTGGGTGAAGATATATCTTCTAAGCTTGCATTGTCTATTGGTGTACCGCAGGGCTCAATATTAGGACCCCTGCTCTTCAGCCTCTTTATCAATGATTTGCCTTCTGTTATTAAAAATTGCTCTGTTCACTTGTACGCGGATGATGTTCAAATCTATCTAGATCGTCCCATTGGTCTCCTGGAGGATTGTGTTTGTAGAATTAACAAAGATCTTCATGGTATCCTACACTGCTCTATAAATAAAAGTCTAATACTCAATCCCGTAAAATCGCAAGCTTTGGTACTGAACAGAGAAACATGTGACTTGGCTTATTTTCCTCTGATAGTGTTCAACCGCTCTATTATACCCTTTGTTCTTAAAGCAAAAAATTTAGGCATTATGCTAAACTCTCAAATGGGCTGTTGTGACCATGTCAAGATGAAGCTAAGTAGGGCTTATGGTGTACTCCGCCGACTCTGGCTATAACATATGCTGAGTTACTCTCCACCGAGCTGCGCGTAAAGTTAGTCAAAACCCTAGTATTACCGCATCTCTCACATAGCGCTATTATCTATCCTAGACTTGACTCACGTTGTAAGCGTAAGCTTGAGGTAGCCTACAATGACTCCACTAGGTTTGCTTTTAGATTGAGCAGATATGATCACATTTCTCCTTTCCGCTACAGAATTATAGACTGCTCATTAGATATTTATTAACGGCGCAAGGCATTACTTTTTCTCCATAACGTTCTTTACACTCGCAATCCCGCATATTTGTATGAATTTAGAAATTTCCTACGTGGTGACAGACATTGTGACTTGCTACTACCTCGCTTTAAACATTCTGTCATGGATAGTTCTTACCTTGTTCAGGTTATTCGTATCTGGAATACACTACCACCTTCGATTCAGCGCGCGAGTTCGGCTACTACTTTCAAACGGTTACTTTGCCAGCACTTATCTTAATTTAAATCTAAAGTTTAACTTTATATAGAGCAACATTACATGCATTGGTATCTTTCTTGCTTTCTTTTGTATCTTCATTTCGTTTTCTTCTCACGATTAATATTAGTCTCTCAATTTGGTAAATTACAATTTCGCATTAGTTATATCAGTGTTAGTTTGGAAATAACCTCTTGAATTTGTATCAAATATATAGTATACCTAGTTTCTTTTTTTTCTCTTTTATCCTTTGTTTCGATATGTATTATCATTACTTATTATGAATTAGTGTACCTATAGTAATTTAGCAGTACTAATGAAAAGACTCATGTCTTATTGTACTATCTTGAATAAATATATTATTATTGTTATTATCTACCCTCGGAAATCATTCAAGCAACAGTAACTAGGCGATTTAAATTTGTTTTTTAGGTTTAATTTAAAAAAAAATTTGCTCGTTTTTGACTCTTTCCATTTCTTTATAGCCTTATGATACTTAACTAGCAGTTCTTCTGATATTTTTTGAACTCTCTAATATAACTTTTAATATTTTTACATATTAAAACTTTTTAGAAATTCTACTATTCATAGCGTTAGCCAATAAAAACCATGTATGTACACATAAAATACATAAAAAAAAGGGACTATTATTATTATTATTGTTTTCTCATAATCGCCCCCCCCCCCCCCTGCACCCGCAAAAACCATTTCGAACCACCAGACTGCGGGCAAGAAAATCCCCAATCAAAAAGATCATCCATCGCGGTAAGCTTAAAAACCCTAATACAGATATCATAATTATAAATTTTTTTTTACTGAGAGTATTTTGATGGCTCTACTTGTGATTTGTTAAAATTCAATAAACTAAATATTTCGACAAAAATTTAAATTAAATAATGACCTTAGAATTAGTTGAAAAAATTCATCGTCAATTGATTTCGAAATTCGCGTACAATATTCCGAAATTATTTCTGTTGTATTATAGTTGCGCAATTTATTTGGTCTTAGGTAACTGTAAAAACTAATATTAATTACGCAATTTCTTTCTACCTAAAGTAAGACTACCAGTTTTCAAATAGCATTATGGCACTCTCCTTCCCCTCAGAGATACTAAAATAATGCACAATTTAATTAAAAATTTATTGCTCCCGGAAGATATGCTAAATCGAGTCTTTCATTTTTAATGACGGAATAATTATTATCTAATATTAAAGAGAAAGTACTTAGTTACCTTCTTGGCATTAAGTGATGTTCCAAGAACTGTAATTTTTCATATAACTCCCAGGTGGCATATTCACCTTTTTCACTCCCAGACGAAGTAGAGCGTTTTCGATACTCCCGCACGTATCTGTCACGCAAACTCCGCCATTTCTTGATGCAAGCTTCATCTGAAAAAAAATTATTACATTATAATTAACTGTCTAGCTTAGTTTAATAGTTATTTCACAAAAAAAAGCGGAACAGAAACTATAATCACGGTTAAGCGCCCAGCTAAAGCATTCATCTAGGTAATTTTACCTGAAGTTCCAAGTTTCATAGCTATATCTCTCCATATTCCTGCCTTCATGACACTATTTTTGTGTCCAGATTTTGACTTATCATAAAGAACTGCTTTTTGTTTAACTAATGAAATCAAAAGCTCTTCGAAGTTTTGAATTTTTTCCATTTTAAAAATAAATAATAAGTTGTCCGACTTTTCACTAAATTTGCTGCGTTTGATTGCAAACACCTCCGAACATTGTGCGCGTCACCGTTGAACTGCAATTAAGGAAAACCAGTTTGGCATTTCTCTCCGTTCCGTTTTGTTACGTTGTGCTCATTGTACCCTACTTCAGGCTTTAGTTCGTTGATTTTTGTCATATTGCTTTCTCTCGCACGTGCGTCTTTACAATCGTCCTGGTCTGGCTACTGTTGTCATGTCATGAATCAGTGGCGCTTATTTAGCTTCAAAGTTCTTGCGATTAGATGGAAACGAATTTTGTGCTTGATATGAGCAGTCAAATTAAAACGAGCATCTAAAGCAGTGACGGCCAGACTTACTCTACTTAATGTAATAATGCTTAAAAGCTTCAAAAGAGTTTCATTCTGTTTGCTTAGAACTTTAAAATGTTTGCAGAAGGTTGTATATTTTAAGATATTGTATAATTGCGTACATAATTCCGGAAAATAATAAAAATGACTGATTGCTATTTGGCTCTTGAATACGCTTGTGTTCTAAGGATTATTAAATCTGATCGCGCTTCACATCCTTCATTTAGCCTTAACATCCTCGTACCGTTGAGGATCACTTGATGAATCATCGTCTTTTTGCATTGTAGAATTAAGCGCGCACTCTGGGGTGCCATGGATAACCATAAGTTCTGCTTATTTAATTTAAGATAGATTGTATGACTGGGTATCATTACTATGGGAATACAACATTTAGGAATGCTAACTACTGGATCGAATAATGCCCCCTTTGTATCAATTATTTTGTAAAAGATATTCATATTAATTATATTTAATTTTGTAGCAAATTTTATTATATACACTTAGAATTTTCAAAAAATAGATTTTTTTTCGTGATGTACATATATTTAAGTACTTATATGTAATGAGGTTTTGAAACTTTAAACGCGTTTTTCTCAAAACTCTGATTTTAAAGTCGGTGACCAAGATTTCTCGGAAACGGCTGAACCGATCAGTCTTACATTTTAACATTAGCTTCTTAAGTATATTTTTTAGTAATTAATCGAAGTTTTTTTCTCACCGATAAATATTTCTTTTTTTATAAACAATTTAAGGCCAAAATGTTGGTCAAAAATCGATTTTTTTTTTTAGAAGCCGCCTTCGACTAATTACAAGATAATACATTATATTAACGAAATATTTTTGGTTTTCTCATTTTTGATGATCCAGCCCAGAGATATCGTGGTCACCGCAAGATACCTTTTTTTTAGAGGTGCTCCCGGAGATCAGCTTTCAAAATAATTATTTTTAAAAATAAAAAATTTTAAAATACCGTTAAAAGTTACCATAATATGTGTACAAATATTACTTTAATATATTAAAAGGCCTTTTCAGGAAAAATTCTTAAAAAAATCGCTTTTTTTGAGCCTTCTGTGTGTATATAACCCTTAAATCGTTTGGGAGATTCGTTTGTATTTCAACTAGTACTAATAGCATAGGCGTGTCAATGTCCTCTTAAGGCTGAATTTAATAGACCTATCATATGAAAAAAAAATTCGATTACAGTGAGCACCAAACAGCTGTTTCATATTATGATCACTGACACTGTTCACTGATTATTTACGATATGGAAAGGTAATGTGACTATTTGTGTATCAAAGTTTAATTTTCGATAGCGTTTGCTTGACTTCACTACTCATTCCTCTCAAGTTTGTTTTTAGGACTGCTTCCACGATTTAATCGTTATTAAGGAAGTTAACTTGAGTAAGCATACCTCACTTCCGCTATCTACTAACAAAGAAATTTTATCTTTTCTTATTGAAATTGAATTAAGCTCGACGGTGTCTTTGCTGTCGTGTAATAACGTAATACTGAATATTTTGGATAAATTAGAATGGCTTTCAGGACCTTGCTCGACTTTAAGGAAGGGCTCGAAGAATGGTTGAATCAAATTTGAACCTCTATTTTGGCCAGTAGTATGTTGCAATCTGGGCGTTAGCATTGAGTTTGTCTCTTGATCAAGATTTTGTAAGGATTTTGAATACGTGTTAAATTTATAGGGTACAAAATTCTTCTCAGGATTTGTGCCTTCATCACGACTTGGTAAAGATTTAGAATTAGAAATTGTATAAATTCGACGATTTTTGGTTTTGGGAGAATTTACTTTAATTGCCTCAAATTTGCGGCTCTGGTAACACCTCCCGGCACTCCAAGCCTATTGTATTGAAGTAACTCAATTTTCCATTTCTCAGTTGATCACTAGATTTCGATCGTTAATTCTGCTTTGCTCGTTAAATGTCTTTTTTATGCACTTGCTTATGTGGTGTCCTAAGTTTTTGCAGAAACTACATTTTAAGGTTATATAATTAATTTGCGGAGTTGATTCACGTTTGACCTCTGGTTTACGCGGTTTAAAATTCATAGAATAGCCCGTACCTAGTTTTAAAAAACAGCTTGCATTAGTGCGACCAATTTTTGGCAATAGGAGAATTTTAGATTTGGGTTTGGTTTCAAGCTCAAGTTCCTAGAATATTGAGGTAAACATTATTCTGTCTCACGACTTCTTCAATAGGTTCATTTTGTTTAGTAAATCTGCTCGCTTGTAACCTTTTAATGCGGTTTTGCTGTTTAAACTAGTAACGAATGAAGCGGAATTATCGCATTCGGATGCTATGCAAGCATCGTTCAAGTGAGCTACGAGTTTCTCACGACCATATGATTAGCAAAGGTACGAACGTTTTCGCAGGTACCTTGTTTACATTTTATTGAATCGGTCTCAATCTGTGCTTAAGTTCGTGTTTCTGAAAATTGTTTAAGCAAGATTATTTTTGGGTCAGGCCATCCAGAATAGTTAACATATTTAACAACATTTTCAGACGTGTCCGTAATTTTGATTCTATAATAATAAACAGCATATCAGAGTCTGTAGGGTTATAATTCAGGTTATCCATTCGATCACGGCATTTAATGGCCGGTCCTCGCCTATGAAACTCAATCTTTGTTTGATTTAGCTCTTGGTAGTACACTTTTGCTCCTACCCACGATGCGACTTTAGAGCAATCCTTATATGTAGATATTAGCGACATTTATAGGATCCCCTGTTCTAGATTCCCAGAACAGCCTTTCTGGTATTACTACTCTGAACTTCCTATTGAAGTCTCTAATCGGTAGGATGTAGTCAGTGTTCATAGTGAGACTTTATCACAGGCTACTGTGACCATACCTTCGCGTCATGAGGAGGTTTGATATCTTAAGACGCAGCATCGCCCTCTTCGCGGCGTTTTTAGCGTACAAATCTACAGGAGGGAGGTGTAAAATAGCGTCTGCAGCCAGGGAGGAAGTGGATTTGAGTGCATCCGTGATACCGATCCCTCCCAGTCTTTGTGTGTGTTCCAGTCTGGAGAGATAGTTTTCTTTCTCTACAGCTGGCCAACAAACCATAACTTCATAGAGCAGGATTGGTCACATAATTGCCGTATAAACCCAGTGCATCATGCAGGGCCTTAATTACCACTTTTGCCGAAGAGGGTTTTGCATGTGTAAAAAGCTTTGCTCGCTTTAGCAATCCTTTTTTCTTGATTTCACATCCAGGACAGCTTACAGTCTAGAATAAGTCCCAGTGTTTCAAATGTATTTCCTTTGAAAAAGTACCAATTCCGTAAGGTTTTTAGCTTTCTTAGGGCTGTTTCCGTGAGTTCGCTAATCGTGATCAGGCACTTACCTGGCACTAATATAACGACATCATCGGCGTACGCGACCACTTTTATGTCCTTCTTTTAGAGCTTCAGAAGTATCTCCTTCAGGAATAGTAGCCATAAAAGAGGTGAAAGAACACCACCACCCTGTGGTGTACCTCTGTGTATCATTTTATTAAGTGCAATGATTCCCCACTCGGAGGTTACGGCTCTATTAATCAGCAGCGTGGCTATCCAACTGCAACTGTTATTGTCTTGCCTATTAGTAAATTTCAAGGAGTATTGTTAAAATCAAGTGGCCGTTTTTTATAATACACAAAGTTAGAAAGTTAAAGAAAAGAAAAGCCCTACCTGCTATTTTTTATCAACGCTAACTGACTCTGAGCAAATAGGCATTATACGGTCATAAATCTTTAGTGTAACAAAATTACGAACTGTCGTGTCAACGCCTCTGGCCTTGTAGTTTAATAGGAAATCTGTCGCTAATCGTTTGGAAGAGGCTTCAGCTCCTTAGCCTTCTTATAGTTTTCTGATTGTCTCAATATCGTCTAGGATTATCAGAAGTGACGAATTTTCTATATTAAGCACTAAGCACTTCGATGACTAATTTACATAACAAAATTTCCCACCTATATAGAATATCACGAAAAAATTGTCGCTCCGGGATAAGATAGTTAAGTTAAGATAAAACAACTAATTTCTAAGTTAAATGTGGAGAATATGTGCAAAGTCATACATTCTTGCGAAATCACTAATCCAATTAGGACTAAAATCAATACACCCAGAGTCCTTCCTGAGGCAAATCAATAAATCTCCTGAAATAATTTGCGAACGAAAAAATAATCCGCAAAAAGTACACCATAGCCTTCACAAGAAAAAATCAAATTTTTCTAATATTTTAGGATAGGACTATCATAATTTAGCCCTATCATTCACTCATCACTTGACTTCCAGTTCCCAATGAAATATGGAAGTAAAAAATTTTTAATCTGAATTCACTCCAAGGTAAATTTATATCGGATGCCTTTTATTTTAAATAAATTAAAGACAATCCCTCTGTGAACCCATCCTTCCAACAGGCTTAATCATCTATCAATAGTTATCAAAACTAGGCTGGATGACTAATGACCAACAGGACAAACTCAGCCTAAAAATAGAATGACTGATTGACAATGCACATTTCATTTCATCCTCTTGGCAAGAATCAGGAAAGGTCGAAGTTCTTTGGTTTAAAACAAAACTTGCTTACTAAATTTTATGCGACGTGGGTGAAATCTGCCAAAGCTGCCAATTCTGTAATTTAACAGTCTGATTCTTTTCATTAATCCCATGCATGGCAGATTCAAGGAAAACGAAGGGAGTTCGATTGCGTTCAGCGATGTCCTTCATTACTACCATAGAGTAGCGGTACATGTTGGATTCATCATACTGGCAACTGGAACCTAGAATGTGTGCGGTAACTTTTTATATGGAAAAAATTCCAAATTGACTTTCGTAATTAAACAATGACGTCAAAATAATTGCGCATGCCTTTTCCCCAACTTATCGACGTCACTTGTCCTTCGTGATAACATCCGAAAAAAGCTCCAAATAGAACATCAAAACTTTTATTCCCCTTTAAATCACCACAAAAACGTTTATTATCGTTAAAATATATTAACGTATTTATTGGTCCTAAAACGCAAATATAAATCACAGTCAAAAGTTAAGGCACTAACTTCAGAAATAGGTTTAGTTTAATCTGAGAAGAATGCATGATGATCTTATATTATAATATCCAAAACTTGTCGGAACGGTTGAAAAGAGAGCTTGCTAGAACAGAGTTCGTTGACAAGATATTCAAAAAGTTATAAGTGCGAAAAATACCATAAGCATAACATAGATATACTTTCCGCACCATTTCCCTAAGGATTAGGAAGAATTTGCGGTAGATTCTGAAACAAGATTTGCCATCTCGGTTCCTTCTTTCTTTGCAGAAAAAACTACATAGAAATAACATGAACTTTCATATGTAAATTACAAGTAATTTACGTATCAAATACGTGCAACTTACATATTTATAATTTGTATTTTACTTATAAATATGTGTATGTATATGAACATTGAAATTGGGAGTCAGCTGGGGTAGTCCATTAGTTAAGGCAATAGAATATCATGCGCATATTACTGAATTCATTTATCGACGAGCTGGAATGGAATGCAATAGAAATACATATAATTACTACATATATAAATGTAATGTTAATTCCATTTACGTATATAGGTAAATTACAGGTATGTACTTTACGTATACAGTAACCCCCCGACTTACGTAAGTTCACAGTTGAAATAAATTTCGAAAATTACGAAAATTAAAATTCTAAGAACTTTAAGTATACTAATGTATGAACCTGTTTGTGCTTTTGCGTCTTTTACATCCATTGCAGTACATACAGTAGTCGATGCCTAGGACACACTACGCAGTTGATTGGTTGGTGGTTGGTTAGTCGGGCAATTTGGTTCCCAAGCACCAAGTCAACTAGAAGGCCATGTAGGTAGGTAACTTAAAACCATCTAGATCTCTGTAAAAATCTATTTAAATCCACCAGTGCTATCTCAGCTAAATCTTACAGAATATCAAAGAACTTTGTTCCCAAATAGGCGAGTCGTCGTTCTTTTTCACAGAGTAGGTGCATTATGTATTCAGTTTTCTCCTCGACTCTGCAAGTTCTACAGAACTGCTTCGAAGGGACGCCGAGTCTAGAAGTTCTGTTGAAATTCAGTTTCGGCCAAGTCTTCGTAATATTTTTCCACCTTTCCGCAGTCTTGTTGAAATAGTATCTTTCGATTTGAATTTTCGCTACTGTAAGGGGAGGATGAATCCTATCCGTAATCATGTTTATACTTGTATTTGAAACTTTCTTAGGTTAGTTGGTGGCCTTCGGTAGTAAAACAGTCGACCTCACATTAACCTTCATATGGTCCGTTGTGATACAACTACGATGGTACCTCACCTGGATCGATTCAGCAGTGCAGTGCAGTGTTTAGTTCAACCAGCCACAGCTATTGAGGAACCTGGTTAGGTCCTTCAGCTCCACGTTTACTCACTCCGCTAATCCGTTAAGGAAGTGCTTGCCAAAAGCCTGATACCTTCTCCTGGCTAATCCAGGGCATTAGCAAAATAAATGCTGAATGCTTTCAACTTCTTCCTCGTCCAGGTAACTCCGACGGTAACCTGTCATAACCGCAGTGATATAACGAAGATTCCGGCGGCTTTCCTTCATTAGAAACGCCGATCTCCTTTCATTCCACTCTGGCCACATCCTCCTTGATATGTCGCAGGTTGTCAGTCCGATCCACCTGCGCTCGGCGAGCTGAACAACTTTTAGCTCGATCTCTCGTTTTACTGAAATTAGAGGTCATTCGATTGATATTTCTATTTATGAAGTGTCAAACTCCTTTTGCCAGAACATTGGCCACCTCATTTCCCATCAGCAGAGAATCACCCTGTGCAGAGGATCCAAACTTTGGAAACCGGTCCGGCATCTGTGCACTAGCAGCAATTTGACCGTGTCTGAGTCGAGCAGGTTAATGCACGTTTGACTGTCGCTTTACAAAAAAATTTATCTACGCCTTTCGATGGCCAGGACCTCTACTTGAAACACACTGCAATGGTTCAGCAGTCAATACGAGTTCCGCATGCTGAGACGGTCGGAGAAAACTCCCGCTACAACCCTGTTCCCACTTTTGAACCAGCCGTGAAGATCGGAATACCTGGCATCGACAGCCACTGACAACCTTCCCACTCTTCCCTCCTAGGTAATCTAGCAGAAAAAGCTTTCTCGCCGCTTATTGTAGAAACGATATAGTCAGTGCTTTCCTGCAGATAATCTCCCGAGTAATCTGTTAGTATCCTGCTGTGTCCGTAGTCCAAAGTTTCCCAAGTTGGATTCCTTCAGTGTAGTGGCATTACGAGCAGCTATACTCTTGCCGTGGGGGAAGATGGAGCATTTCCTCCAACGCGGCAGTTAGCGTTGTACTCATCGGCCTGAGATACCCAGACAGCTTTTAAACTTTGGTGAGATTCTTAAGGTTGCAATTCCTTTCAAACCGGTTCCGACCAAACCAGGATTCCGTAAGGCAGGATTGGTCTCTCTGTCGATGTATACATCCAATGGACTCTCTCACCAGTTATTTCGTAGGTTGGTTGCCGGGCTCATGACTCGGTCTCCTCGTGGGTTTTTAAAAATAGAATTAAAAATCCACTCCCTCTCTGGGCTATCTACCTCGCTGCAATGCAAAAACAAGGCTTTCAAGTTTCGTCACTCCCCTTACCCTAATTTCCTTTCGGCCAAAGCCATACTAATGCATCAAAGGGTTGTCCCCTAGGCTTTTGTGGCCACAGCGAATAAGAAAAACAATGAGTATTTTTTTTAAAAACTTTTATTTAAAGATGAAACTTTGACAAAATGTGCGTACACAAATTTGACGACCACCATCTTTTTTTATCCTTCGAATTTTAAAACGAAGATCGTCAGCCAATTATATATTCATTTGCCTTTAAAATTAGACTTTATTTTTCGATTTCAGATGACTGGTTCGTGCTGTGGATTCGTCAACAGATAGCCGAGAAAAAAAAGTTAATATTTTTGATCCACCATAACTAATTTTGTAATAAATACTTTTTATGCGTTTTAAGTATTTGGTTGTCATCAGGTGTACTTCTTATTTTAAAAAAAATTTAAATTAGCACACTTTATTATGTATAAAAAAATTTTATTAAATTATAAGTTTAAATTCGCAGGCATGTGTTATCGATGAATAAACCGGAACATATGTTGCAGTGAGAGACAACTGTGGCCTGAGGACATCAACAGGGGAACTAAAGTACTACTTAATGGTAGGAAAACCGAAACCAGGAATCTAGTAGAGGTTTTAACGGGACATTGCAGCATAAGTTACCATGCCCGAAGACTGGGTCGAGTGTCAAATGATTTCTGCCAGAGTTGTAGACTTCCGGATCAATTCAAAATCTGCTGTGCGAGAGTCCTACCCTGGTAGCAAGAAGAGGCGGGCTACTGAGTACGTAATTCTTCTCAGGGCTTGTAGAGCTACAGGGCATAGAGCTGAAAACATTGTTAAGATTCAGTACGGAAGCAGGATAGTTATAGAGCAGGGGCTTAAGGAAGGTCAAATTCCGATGAATCTATGGGGCACAATGAACCCATTTAGTGGTCTATATGAGGCAGGCTGAAGATGATTTCAGCAGCAAACCTAATGGTGCAATATTTATTTACGAAAGATAAAAACATAGTACAAAGTTTTAGTATAAAAATATATAACAAAAAACATTTATCTAACAAGACGATAAAATAACAACAACAAAATCAAAGAATATTCATACAATTTTAAGATAGCTGAAAATCAATTTTATCAAAATGTATATTGAAACATTGCGACATTGATGTGACGGACTCATGATAACCGTAATTAGTGTGGTGTTGAAGTATTTAAAAAAACACGATTTCCGAAGAAGCGAGGCGGTATAGAAGTACTAAAGGAAGGCAAAAACCAGAGTGGATTGTTTCAAGGTAGTCCACGACGTACAAACTGTACGAACTATCGCTGGACTGCCTCAACATTGTAAAGTGGAGACCTAAAGATCAAACGATCAATAAAGATCCAAGTTCTATAAGAGTCATCATCGATTTAGTTGTACACTTACTAATATTAAGAAGAAGGCAATTGAAAAGGTTAGAAACCAAAAGTGATCAATTATATGTTTACTCAAGGAAAATGAGAATTACTTTTGAAGGTAAGTATATTACATAATTTTTTTATCTCTTTGTTTAGATTTTTAGGTATTTGGTTAGTGTAGGTACAATAGGCGCGTGCGTATGGGTGGTTTTGGGGGTTTTCAAAATTTTCTGAACTACTTGATTAGGAAAAATTTGACTGAAATACTAAAAAAATAACCTAAAATGTATATGACCATATTGTTTAATTACATAATATATCATATTTTATGTACATCCATTTGTTGATAGTTTTCTTTGTATAGCTCCTTTATTTATTTTTTAATGAAATTAGATAAACCCCACCTCCCCACGAGCATCTTCGCACGAGCCTGAGGTACAATGCTGACAAAATAAAACAAAAAAATGATTTATAGTTTAGAAGTTATGTCGGATATTCGAGAAATGTTAAAGGATCTTGCTGCATAAACGTTCTATTATCTTTTGCCGACCTGTTGGCGCTTTATGTATATGATCATTGCATCAGATAATCGAACATATTTCAGCGCTTTCTTATATTTCCTCGTCTGGTATTCAGCTGGTTATTTCAATTCATACCTACATGCGTCGTAACGATTTATGGATTATGGATGATGTCAATAATAATAAAATAAGATTGAACCAATGTGGCTGCCTTGAGATACACCAGTGGTACTAAGTACCTTATTGGAAAAATAACAACGAAATGAGTGCAGCTCGACAAGTATGAGCGAAACCAGTTAACGTAAAAACCAGGGAACGCGAGGGCCGCCCTAAATCAAAATTACGTTTGCATGATTGCATCGTCATCAAATATAAGATCTTGCATTACGAACGAAGTCGGAAGAAATGATGTCAGGTGAGTAAAATCCTTAAATAATATCAGTTATTTTCAAGGATGGCGGCCGTAACAAGTCACTAAAGAGATGTGCGATGGGCTTCTTCACTTCTTCGCTTTTCCCCGAATTTCAGCGAAGGGTTACCGCAACAAGTAATAAACTAAATGGAGTGACCAAACAGCGAAAGTTTCCATGCCAATTCTAAAGAGGTGTAATTTAACAAGCACACAACAAAAACAGCACAGTACAGGTTGAAGAAAGAATTTTCATATAGAGAAATCTATTTAAAAATGCAATTTAAGGAGGGAAATACATAGAAATTTCAACATCTTAAGATAGTTCAACATCTTAAGAATATTCTCTGAAAATTTTATAGCGATATTATGAATACTTTCGATACTACGGCCGGAAAACTGTGCGACCGCGCGCGGAGCAGGTCTAACTCTGCACGGTAGGAATATGAAAAAATAATCGATTTTTGGCATTTTTTTCGATGTTTTGTAGGAGAATGTAGGTGCTTAAACATTACCAATTTACTTAGCTAACAAGCAAGATGTACTAAGTTTACCAAACGCACTTATTTAGTGCAAAAAAAAAAATACCACGCATGGGAACACTGAGGCTACTACTACTGCTACTGCAGAAAGAGAGAGACCGACGTTTTCCTAACGGGGGAAACATTATTGTAACTTTCTCGACTTCCAACTTAGCTGACTTTTGACAGATCGAGTAAAACACATAAACTGAAGTTAGGAAAGAGACAATGGCAAAGTCGGCTGCGTTAGCCAAGTTAGCAGAAGTCGGAGTAGGTCTAGTTTCTACTCATTTCTAACTTCGGCGGCGTTTCACATTTATTTTGAGTAGGACGGTCAACTCTTGAATTTATTTCGAACGAGCGTTTTGAAATTTTACGTAGTTTAAAAGTTAAAAATTTCTTTTAAGGAAACTTTTTTTTTAAATTAATTAATAGCACTGGTCTACAAAAAATAGGGTCATGATTGTACCTGGGCAGCTGGGGTTCATTTCCGAAGTAAATAAATAAAATAAATAGATATATTATGTTTATATGAAATATGAACTTTATAAAGCGTCGGCGCCGTGTAAAGTGCTCCGTGGCGGATTCTGATCTTTCTGGTTAAGTTGTCATTGCTGGCAATTCTAGTGGCATAAATGGGGGTATTTATGTGGATGTAGGCGATGGTAATGATGTGATTCCTATCGTTATGCCCTCGAACATCGGCGAGTCTAGTGTTCATGATGTTAAACTCTCCGCCGTTCCTCGTTCAAAATCTCTTTTTGTCTCTCTTTTAACGCCTGGAAACTCTTGACCTAATGTTGCGTTTCCTTCGTTCTAGGAGTGTTAACACGTCAGAGGTCTTCCGTAGGAAAATACGTGGGCCGTTAAAACCATACTTATCTTTCTTGTTGTCGACTCCTTCTCAAGTGGCTGATACTCTACTCAGTGATAATTTCTGGCCCCAGAATGTCTTTTGTAAGATCTTCGTACCCAATTCTCGCCGCCGCTCTAAGCCAGGAGCCGTTCAGTCTCCTAGTTCAAAAAACGGGACAAGCTCTCTCTTTACTACCAGAATGTGAGAGGACTGAGGACCAAAACAAATAATTTTTATTTCTCATCTGCTAACTGCGATTTTGATGTGATAGCTTTATCTCAGACGTGGGTACACCAAGGTATTTCGGACGCGGAACTGTTGAATGGCTCTTATCAAGTTTTCCGTAGCGTTCTCATAGCTTGCAGGAATTTCTTTAATACTAATCATTTCGACACTCCTTCATTTTCTGACCAACTGGATCTGGAACAAGTTTCAGTAAAAATTGCATTTGGTTCCAGCAATCTCTTCTTAATTTGTTGTTATATACCTCCTGATGCGTCTAATGTCATTGATAGTATGATATTCTCAGTTAGCATATTAACTACATCTATGATCGATTGGGTTCTAAGGATGAAATTATCCTAGTGGGGGACTTCAACTTACCCAATGTACGATGGGTAGCGGATGATGATGACGATTGTTTTCTTCATCTTGGCTAGCTTAGGACTTTGCCAAATGAGCAATGTGAGTAACTATATGGGAGACAGCTCGATTTGGTGTTCTCTACGAACTTCACGCTCACTTGTTGAACCCAGCCTCCTTTCCTTGACAAATCTTGACGTGTTTAACCCCGCACTGCTTGTCACTTTTCATTGTCTGTCAAACTTGCTTGTCGATAACGTCGATAGCCAATATCATTTTAACTTTAGAGCGGCCGATTTTGAGGCTTTGAATGATTATCTTGGTGAGATAGACTTCCACACTTGTTTCTCTGGTGATGATATCGACAGAAACGAATCAGGTCTCTACGACGTTTTGTATGAAGTTTTCGGGAGGTTTGTTCCCTTAGTCCGCGTTAGAGTTAGAGACTGCGCTCCACCCTGGTTTGACAGAGAATTAAAGACTCTTAAGAATAGGAAAAATTGACTTTGGAAAAAGTACCTTCGTGTTAACAGTGTTGACTCCAGGCATAAAGTATTTGCCATGAATATTTTATAAGCCGTTCTAGTTCTCTTTATGAAGAATACCTTCAAAATTTAAAGAACAGATTATTCTCTGACCCCCGTGCATTTTTCGAGTATGTCAAGTTGAAGAAAAAGGTTGATAACTATCCATCGACTATGGAATTCGGGGAGATTTCCAGCAATGATTCTAATATTATTTGTAACCTATTTGCTGAATCTTTTAAAGGTGCATTTCAATCATTTGATTTCTATCCGGATAGTAGAAACTTTTCGCACATAAATAACCGGAGGGAATTGGGAGTGTATCTTGATGTTCAATTGAACTTCATCTCCCATAATAATAACGTCGTTGCCAGAGCATATGCTAATCAGGTTTGGTCTCCGTTTTACGGATCCCACATTAAACGTATCGAGCCCATCCAGCGCAGATTTGTGCGATCGGCCCCACGTTCTTTGCCTTGGAATAACCCGCTAATTCTACCACCTTATGTGGAGCGCTTAGAGTTACTGCAACTTGTTACACTCGAGAAGCGAAGTTGGGTTGCTGATTTTATATTTTTGCATCAGCTTCCGCAGAGAAAGCTATACAGCGCTAGACTAAATAGCTTCCAAAATATTGTCTAGAGAACTATCCTATTCCCTAAGCAATCGATCCCCTATACAGATTGCTTTTTCGCGCACTAATTACAGCATGTTCGAGCCTATTAACCAACTATTAGCATGTGTAGGTCTGCTAATTATATTGGAGACGTTTTTAATACTAATGTGGACAAAGTGACACTTAAAAGGAGCATCTAAAATTTGTAATTCATTCTTTTGCTCGCACTTGTTTTTATTTAAATTTTTGTTTTTTGTTTGTTTTGCATTTTGCGCCTTCTGTATTAGAATGAAAGCTCTGTTATTATTATTATAAATCACATGTGTAGAGTCGTGAATACGTGTCCTATCTAATTCTTAGCAAGGATTTGCTGTAACGATCTCTGTTGTCTGTGCACCCTTGATTGTTGTGTGTGGGCGTGTTTTAGTGTTTTAATTACTAATGTTTTTTCTGCATGTTGGTGTGGAAGCCTCATTCGACTTAATATATTGTTATATTGTGGAGAATACGTCAATTGATTCTAGGCTTCTGCCTAAGAAGAGCGCCTTCTGAGTTAGAAGGATTAATTCTAATGAATGCAAACCGTTCAATAGTTTATTTTGAAGCGTAAGAGTAGTATTAAATGATGCAATTGGAAAAAAAGACCAAACATATTTTGCGCAAAAAAAACAGTTTTCGAGTACTGAGGTTACGTACTCCAAAAATGATTTTCTATTTTTTGCTACATTTGATGTTATGTATAGAAAGCACAAAATTTGTTTGGTCTTTTTTTCTAGTTATATCTTAAAATCCTGACCTGATGGCCCAATTCTGACCTCGGATTCTACACAGTAAATTACTTCGGAAATGACACCCAGCTGACAGGCCTGAATCTTTTTGTACAGGGTAATTATTTAACTATTTAATTTTTTTACAAAAATACCTCCAAACACTACTGATTTCGGGAAACAAAAGGAAAAAAAGAGAGCCAACTGATCATCTCTTCCTTTATTTGCCTTACCTTACCTTTTCCAAAAAAAAACATGGCTCCCATGAGTAGTCAGTAGTATTAGCATCGCTAATAAAGATGGCTTCTGTGAGGAGTTGAAGTATGAGCTGGTTTAGACCGTGCCATTTAAGACTATTATTATGTAATTCGAATTACCTAGTACTAATTTGGTGCGATCTGAATATCCTGAACTAGCAAATACTGGTTCTAGTTCAAAGTGGACAAATATTTGTTCTTATTTATAGTGCAATATTATTGTTTAAGTATATAATGGGTATTAAAAAGGAAAAACGCGCAAATTGGACTGATGAAGCGAAAGGAAATTCAAATAGGACACAATTTGGCAACGTTTTAATACGAGCGGGCTATACACAGCCGGATCAGTATTGCGTAAATCGACTTACGTTCTGAATTTCTACAGTCTAAATAGGTCGAGTTCAAATTTAAATGCGCGGTAATCTAAAATCAAAAATTCAAAATTTTAAAATGTGTCTCATTGGATTGCAAGTAGTGAAATTGAAATTTGGTAAGTGTACTTTAATTCAAAATATTTAAGTGTATCTTACAATTCAAACGAAAAGAAAATAGTGCGACGCAATGCCTTCTTTCATAATTCTCGCCGAGTCATGTTTTCCTTCGACATTAGCAGCATGTTCTTATATTGCAGGTAAATATAACTTTATCACTTTTACAATATTTATAACAAGATCGCTCTTCGTTTCGACCTCAACAGCAGTATTGGCGTTTCTAACCACAGAACACATAGAACAATGGACAATGGCCTTTGACATTGCAACTTTAAATCCTAAAACGTTTGTTTTTCAGGTCCATAACACAATATTTTTTTGGAATAAAATTGGAAAGATCTGATCCTCGCTTAAGTGCTTAAAAAAGTTTGATTAAGCCGACCGTTCATTTAATTCTATTAACAATTATACGAGCGAGCGCATTCCCTCAACGGACGACGCTACATCCCATCTGATATCTATTATCATCTAAATATTTTATACGGAAAAGTGGGTCTCCATGAGTAGCACACCCATTCCTTCCTCACCTGCAGTGTAATTTTTGCCGGAAAAGTCCGTTGAAGTGGCTTTTCAAAGGATCTTTTAAACTCAAGTCGAAGTAGACAGGTTTATTTATGCTGTCGCAAACCTTTTCTTCAGTCCTTCTTTACACGCTGTGAGGGCCCTTTTATAACTTTACATTTATTACTATAAAACTTTTTCGTGATAAGATTCTTAGCTTTGCAAGCAAAATGATTTTTACATTTGCCTTAAACGGCGCAGCAGGCCGATATCTTATAGACTCACAGAAAGTGTTAAATTTGTGCCATGAAAGTCTAATCTTTAGCATATAAAAGTAAATATGTAGGTATTTGGCAAAGTGTGTACAATTACCCCAGCATAATATGCAGTACATTTATTAATTTTACCATTTAATGATTAGATTACAAAGCTTTTATAACAAAAGACAATAAAGATTTTCCGATTGTTTGTAAGACGTTCTTCAATCTAATCATGCAAAAACATCTACAACATAAATGCCTTAGGCAAGATCAGTACTTATTGAATGGCTGCGTTAATAGCGCATTCATCCAAATGAATTAATGAAGCGACAAAAGCCATACCATTTCCGTGTCCAGATTCCTAAACGAATGGTGTCATAATAAGAAAATTTCCCCAAAATAGTTATCTTTGATAAGAAAGAACGCAATAAATGAAAATGAGGTCGAAAGCTTTTATTACTTCTATTTTAATCTCTATCCCAATTTTATTATCTCTTCAAAAGGAATGCTAAAGGAATTTCGACCCCATTTTTCCTAAAGGAGCTGTTCAGTACATTCGTTGTAATTTCGCCTTTCCAATGATACTGGGAATTTCGCTATCCACACTTTTGAGTCATGAAATTTGGAGCTTTCCGGAAAAATACCAAGCAAAAATTGTCTCAGGGCTAATGGTCATTTCGCGCAACGAATATCCCCAGATGCCGACAATTAAGGGCAAGATTAGGTTCATAAATAAGACGAGTTAATTGCGACCCACTTTATAACGAAAAGAATTTGTGTTCTTAATGACGGCAGTTTTCCGATGGGTCCTTAAAAAATTAGAAAGGCAGAAAAATGTTTTTGTTAGTGTAAGTTAGTAATTTTGCGCTGGGTTCTATTATATCAAAATTCTCATCTTAGTTAGGTGAATTAAGAAATTTCGGCAGGCATCGCTTAATTTAATAAAAGAAATGTTACACAACTTTGAATTACTGATTGACCAGTTGAATGAATTATTTAATTAAGGTTGGTTGTAAGAAGAAATCATTATTGTTAAATTAATGGGTTTATTATGGTACATTTGAAAACGTGCCTCACAGGCCATTAAAATCTATTTAATTTTTTAAATTTTATCTAAATAATACAAGCTATAACAATTCGATTTATCGCTTAAAGCAGTCGGTAGAACAACGTATTAACCATTTTGAAATTAACTTAAAAGTACTTGCTCTATGATCTACAAAAATTTATTAAATTTAGAGCTGTGACATGTTTCGGCATTCTAGAGCATTATCAAGCTTGATAGGTATTCAAAACAAGCTATACAATACTTGGAGCTTTTTTTGCTAGTAAGAATTTACATCTCTGACGTATTATGGATCCTTTTCTCATAACTTTTACTTTAACCTTAAAGTTTCCATAGCAACTATCGCTATTTATATATACCATAAAAAGAGTACTACTCATATACTATATATTTCAGACTTATTGAGGTATGCAATCCATTACACAGTATCCATGATGTGAGGGGCTACTCAGTAATATACAGTTTAAAAGATTTTGGGGATTTTAAGTTCGATTTATATGTTGACTCTTATGTAGACGTGGTGTTTTTAACATTCTCTAAGGATAAGGGGATGGGGGGCCAGTAAGCAAAGCACAGCAGGCAAGCACGCCCAGAGATGCGATATAGTGCTTGCTTACTGACAGTGACCAAATTATTGTCCGTACTGTGATAACTTTGCATGTGTACGAATGATTGTTTGTTTCTATGGTATCCATTTTAAAATTTCTTACTCAATTGAAACTAGGTGGTTCAATGCAAGCGTGTGCGTGAAATCAAGGCGAAAAATAGAATCAATGAGCGTTTATTTCCCCTCTCAGCGTCTCTTCTCCCTTGGCCAATAAACTCATTCAATACCTGCAGAAAGTACTACAGGTGACGCATGTCGCATGCACCATTAAAAGTTTTATGTAAGTATAATAATTTTGGCAAGAATTTTTATCTTTTTAGTATTTATACATTATTGGACATCCCGTTCTATTATTCTCTAGCGCGTCTGCTTGAGTTTTGGAGGAGAGAATTAATTTAAGTCGAGTAATTTACAAGTAAACATCTATTAATATCGCTTTTTGGAAAGAGGAGACCTTTCCTTAAAAGATGTTATTATTTTTTTTTTACTTTTAAATATTATGCATGTGAAAAATCACATGCTGACCCTTTGGTGCTGCTGTTGAGGAAAAACCAAAGCAATTTAGCTTTTCTTCATTAGAAATGCCAATCGTGTAAGGTAATTTTTTAATATATCTTTCTTTGCTCGAGTTTGTAAAGAAAATTTTTACAATTTCGTTTATTGAAATTTTAAGAAAGTTATTGCTATTTAATGAAGTATATAAAACTAATTGTGTTGGTCCACAAATGAAATGTACTATAAATAAAAAAAAGTTACTAAATATTTCGAAATTTAATTTTAAAAACACGTATTAGCATATTCAATCTTAATTCGATCTAATATGTGAGTTTATATATATATATATATTTCGAATATAGATCTAAAATTTAATGAATGGTTTGTTTGAAAAAAAAAATCGATTTTTGGATGAGAAACCCACCAGCTTTAACAGGATGCGATTAATAAAATCCCGAGAAGATTGCTGAATCGCACATACGTGGAACTTTCGTATGGATTATGTGATATTTGGAAAAATAATTATAATTTTGGCTGGATACAAAACTCCGACTACACCCTGTACACGAATCGAAGTTTTATCAACTTTTCTTAATTAAGCAGCCTTTGGCCGAAAAAGCAAAAAACAACTGCGTTTCCTCCTTTTAATTCACACTATTATAGTTTTGTCTTCGATCTCATGCAACCAACTATTATTAAATTAAAGTTTTATTTTCCAGGCCGCTTTCAGTTTATTTTCAACTAATAACTTTTACTTTCCAGAAATTTTGCAATTTTTTTACCAATGAAGCAAAATTTACACCTTTTGATCCTGGAAGAGGAAGTTTTGAATTTTCCTATAATATCATAAATCTGGGGTTATTATAACTGATTAAGAGGAAACTCATCAAAGCTAAAACTTTAGTCATACCGTAAACAAACTTCCTCCTTTGATAAGCTACTCTCAGGAAAGTTTAGAGGCATAAACTCGCGCTGAAGTTATTTCGTAATTTGGAAAAGGTCAACTAGGCGTTGGTGAAATAAATTGGGAAATTAATTACAGGCAAATGGAAAGTTTTCCTATTTTCTGCAGGATTATGGTAATGGTAAGAAAATTTTCTCAAGTTGAGTGCCTCTGAAAATAAAATGACTTGGAATTTAGGTAAGGAATGATTGCAAACAAAACTTTTGAAAGTATTAAAGATTCCGCTGCGGTATGCCATTTCAATATTGGCAAAGGGTTTTATAAGGAGCAGAAGAAAAAGCTAGGTCAGTTTTATCACAAGATAAAATGCAAACTCAAATTTCATAATTACGTTGTAGGTGGAAATATTTTTCTATTATTTAATTATTTGTGGTCACGAGGCGGTATTTTGACCTCAACAAAAGTTTGAGGTTGAATATTTCTAAGTTAATGTTTTATAATTGGCACTGTGGGGCTATCTATGAGCAGGGGCGTGTTCCTCATATACCTTGGTCACCAAGGTCTTGGTCCGCTTGCTGCAAAGGACCCCGCTTTCAGAGGCATTTTAGAGTATGCCTGTCCCGTTTGGTCTCCATCCTATGCGGTTCATAGTGCTCGTATTGAGGCTGTTCAGCGCAGGTTCTTCAAATTTTCATTACGTGGCCTTCCATGGAATAACCCCTTGATTCTCGCGCGTATAAAGCAAGACTTGAGCTACTCTCTTTGAACTCGCTAGAGGATAGGCGCAACAGATCTAGGACTTCCTTTATCTTCGATATCTTGAAGGGTTTTGTTGACTCATCTTCATCTTCTCCAGGCTCCGTTTCACCGAGATGTTACCTCCGTTAAAGTCCCTTTAAGCTTATAAGATTATTATTTTGTTATATTGTAACATTGATTTCGTTTTCATCACGTAACCAATGCCAGACTACAGTGCATGTTACAATATTTTTATTTATTCTATATACTTGTTCTTTTGTTTTTGTATGTTAATCTGTAAGCGTTTTGATATGTTGATTTGTACTCTTATTTTTAGTCTATTTTTTATTTTCGTTTGTTATTGTTATTTTTATTCTTGCGTTTTTCTTTTTTTTCTCTTTCTTTTCACTTTCATTTTTACTTTCGCTTTTCTATTGTTAAGTAATGAGCCTGTGATGAAACTTTGTACATAAATAAATAAATAAAACATGTGAGTTTAACGTATCAACTCCTTCTTTAGGCGTCGAAAAACGTTGACCTCACATTTTATTTTTGTCTGCTGGAATAAGAGGAAATCATTGGCTGCCAAATCAGGACTGTATGGCGGATGACCCATCAATTCGATGTTTTGAGTCCTCAAAAAGTCACTGGTTTGAGCCGATGTGTGAGAGCTTGAATTGTCGTGGTGGAGAATGATTCGTTTTCTGCGATTGGTTTCCCTTATTTTTCCGAACACATCTGGTAAACAAATCTTGGTGTACCATTCAGAATTGACAATTCTACGTTGCTGCAATAGTGTAATGGCACGATGGCGACATGTCCAATTATTCCGAAAAACATGCAACCATTTGCTTCGAAGTGCTACGTACGCGAACAACTTTTGTAGGATTTGGCTCGTCTTGAAAGACCCATACAGTCGATTGTTGCTTACTTTCGGGGTCATATGCATAGATCCATGATTGGTCGCCTGTCACGATTGACACGAGCCTCATTGTAAATTATGCAGTATGCAACACGAACAAATCTTTTTGACGGCCAAATGTTCATGCAATACTGAATGTATGCGAAAGGAATTAAAGCCCAAGCATACCTCAATCTCACGGTATGTCACATAATAATCTTGCAATATCAGTTCAAGCACAGCATCGACTTTTTCTAGCACAGCAACACATTTAGGACGACCTTCACGAAATTCGTCCTGTAGCGAAGTGCAACAACGATTGAATTTGGAAAACCAGCGAAACACGGTGGGTCGAGATGGTGCTTCATTACCAAAAGACGAAACGAGTTGATCAGCACACTTTTGTTGGTTTAATTCACGTCGAAAATCATAGAAAATCATCGCACGAAGATGTTCACGATTTAATTCCATTTTTTAACCAAAATGAAAGTTTCAAGTACCTGTAAACAACACAAATAATAAACTACTCAAAACAATTAAGGGAACAAAAAAAATATCTAAATTTTTTAGTGATTTTTGACGGGCTGTATATAAGCGCGAAATAATCGTATCGAGGATCTGAAAAAAACATCTTAAAGCTCCAGAACTCTAGTTTTTGAAACTTTCAGCCAAAAAATTTTAAAGGCCACGGTGCTCACGCAATCCAAAAGAATAGCGGAAGAAAAAAATTTCAAAATTTTTAGTCATTTTTTTTTGGTGCACGGACTCGGAAATTTTTTTTTTATTTGACCACCCTATGAACCAGATAGCTTGTTAATCCAGCTTTAATTATCTTTTTTGAAATCCTTGATACGTCGATTTGTTGCGGAGATATCCGATATTAAACGAAAAAGGATACTTTGTATTGAACCTTCGATATCTCAGCAACCAATGATCGTACAGAAAATTTAAGGGCAGTTTCGGAAACTGGAATAAATTTCCTAAAAGAATCTGTCAAGACAGAAAAAATAATAATTTGTTTTTATCCGTAATTTCAATTTTGAAAAAGTCAAAAAAGTTACTTTTTTCCTTGTTTTGGTAAATTGACCGCATCTTTGCAAATACTGATGGAAAGGCTAAGGTTTGTAGGAATTTTTACACCTCACTGTACGCACAATAGCCCTGTAAATTCGCAGATCGATCCATTGTACGCTTCCTTCGGCCCGATCGGTCAAAGTTTTGGAAAAAATTAAAGGAACAAAAATTGTGATCTCAAACATCGTGTAATCTTCATAAAAATGGAAAAATCATTGCTTTTGCATCGGAATGGATGATGAAGTGCGGTCGATAGAGGTAGAGGAAGGTTGGAACACCGACATATATCAGTTCAGTTCTTTTTTGCCGAAGTGCAAAGCTCATTTTGAAGTATCACTCTCTTTTTGGATTTTTTTTCTTTTTTGGGGAGGGGGTTTGGAAGATATCGAGGTGGGCCACGAAGTTGAAAAAACTTTAATGTTTTAGTCAAGTAGCTTAAAATATATTTTCTTTCTCTTGATCACGCTAATAATCAAAAATCAACCTGTATACTATTAATCATTGTCCAGTCAAAATTACTCTATTAGGGCAGGCTTTCTTCGTCACACAAATGTCGTCGGCATTATGCCAACTGACATAATTCTGTTTCGATTATCCAAATCCCGCAACATATTACGAAATTAGTCACGGTCACCCTTTCATACCCTCGCCTTAGATACAAAATTGTTACCATGGCGCTCTTGCGCTAGAAAGAAAGTATCATCATAATCGGAGAATCATCGTAGTTATTGTAATTTTACCATTGAGGAAACGTATTCTGTACAACAGAATTTAAATTATCAAAATCAGTTTACGCCTTACGAAGGTAGGTGCCGCGCCTCCGCCAAATTTCACCATAAGCAACAATTTTTGTCATGGTACAAATTGATACTCTATTCATTCAGAATCATCTAAATCGGTGCACGGGTTACAAAGTTAGACTACCCCTTCCCCCACCCCCACCCTAGGTCAACATTTTTTCTTAGAGTAGCAATAGGGGATCATACTGTATACAACAACAAAGAACATCCGTATATGTCTATGCGTTAAAAAGTTACGTAAAACCCCTTTCAACCCCACCACATCCCAGACATTTTTATCATGGTATCAATGGGGGAACATATTCTGCACATTAAAAGAAGAATCATCCAAATCGGTCCTCCCCACCTCCACCTTTAAATTTTTGTCTCGGAATGATTGCAAACGGTACTAATGGGGTAACATACTCTATAATCTATACATTAGGACCGATCCACACGTTACGAAGCTAGGTTTCACCTGCACCCCATCCCAACTCCACGAACAAAACTTTTGACACGGTACCAATCGATGAACATACTCTACCTAACAAAGAAAGAATCCTTCAAATCGATCTACGCGTAACGAAATTATCCCCGGTCATAAAGATAGAGAGAAAAGGTGAAAAGGAGAAAATGGACGTCACAAGACTCTTGAAAAATAAGACTGGAGAAAATCGAGTGTGAAAAATTTTCTTGGACAAAATATTTAGTATAGCTAAAAGTACACAGTCTTTGAAAATAAAATCATCCATTATTATATCAACCTCCCCGAATCTTAAAGAATTTTTTTTTGATCCTCAAACGATCCCGTTTTTAACCAACTTCCCAAAAACAGAGAGGTTCTAAGTACGACGTGTATTTTTTTTATTTTATTTTTATGTCGGACCGTGCATAACTTCGTATCGCGTTGACCCATTTTTATGATTTTTTTGTTAGGAAGAGTATGTTCACCGATTGGTACCATGTCAAACAAATTTTGGGTGGGGTGAGGTTGGGGAGTGGGGGTGAAACCTAACTTTGTAACGCGTGGACCGATTTGGATGGTTCTTTTTTTGTTGTACAGAGTATTATCCCCCGTTGCTAATAGGACAAAAAATTCGTCTAGGGTTGGGGAGGGGAAGGGGGAGTGGTAATTTAATTCCGTAAAGCGTGGAACGATCTGGATCATTCTTTTTCTGTTGGGTATAGTATGTTCCCTGGTTGATACCAGGGGGAAAAAAAAGGTTGATGTGGTGGGGGTGGGGGTGGGGGTGGAACCTAACTTTGTAACGCGTGGACCCATTTAGATGGTTCTCTTGCTGTTGTATAGAGTGTTATCCCACATTGCTAATAGGAGAATAATGTGGTCCTAAGGTGGGTTGGGGGAGTGGGTGGGTTAGTCTAACTTCGTAACGCGTGGACCGATTTCGATGATTCTGTTTCTTTTGGGTAGAATATGTTCCTTGATTGATACCACGAGAAAAAAATTTTAGTGGGTAGGGGGTTGAACCTAACTTTTTAACGCGTGGTCCGATTTGGATGGTTATTTTTACGTTGTGCAGAAAGTGAAAAATAAAATAAAATAATAATAAAAAAAAAGTTGAACCGACTTCACAAAAAGCGCCAAAAAGCATAAAATAATTTTTAATTTGATATCTATTACGACATTTTGAAGTCGGTGAAAATTAAACAAATAAAAACTCTACAGAACCATAACTGAAGATAATACATAATACTACCTGAACGTTTCAGCTCACGGGATCATAGGAAAAGACGATTAAATACTTTTGTTGCAGTTTGTTTGGTTTGTTTGATTTACACCGACTTCAAAATGTCGTAATAAATATAATATTAAAAATTATTTTATGCTTTTTAGCGCCTTTTCTGAAATCGGTTCAATTTTTTTTTTAAACTATTTTTTTATGAACAATAATATTGTGAGATTTATTTTCATAGTAATACACTAGCAGTTTATCTCACAACAGAAGTAAGAAAATATTTATTTTGTGATAATTAAATACCTATATATTAACTAAATATGTCATATGTTCAGTGGAGATTATTGGTTGACGTGATTGATGATTTTTTATAAAAATTCAAAATTGTGACTAGTTAAAAATATGCAAAAATTCGCCTCCTCTGTGATTTATCAAACTCATTTGCTGCCCAGCAAAAATTTTTCACTTCAAAAAAAGTGTCTAGTAATAGCAATCAAGAACTGAAATTATGAAAATTCGTCTTAAAAACGTGCTTAGTAGTTTTATTTTTGTTTTATTACTACTAAGAAAAATTTTTTACTTTATTTTAAAATTTCTTTAACTCATAACTTTGCCATAAAGAGAACGTTTTGTTATCGTCCAAAACCGACCAACTTAATTTAAACATTAGGCCTGCTTTGGAGTATTTTTGATAGTAAGAACTAAGAAAGTTATCGGATATTTAACTTTTAGTCAATAAGATATTTAATACATCTCTAAAAATTCAAATTCAATTTGACCTTTTTTAGCATAACTATTCCAATACGAGCTAACGAAACATTTCAGGCACAATTGTCATATCATTAATAGACGATGAATGCTCACCGGAGAACTGAAAAGCAATCAGTAGGAGCAATTATTCCTGTTTTGGCTTGCCTATTTGTTTACTCTATCGGGCCCCAAGAGCTTTTAAAATATAGTGAGAGGCCTACTAGATTGTAGCCAATTATTCCTGTCAACAGGTGGGCAAACTTTTACTTTATTTTGGGAAACTTCTGAAGTTTACCAGCAGGATATTCGATCTGATAACTCTTTACGACCAACTCTCAATTTTTTTAAAAGCTTTGAGTTGCTTCGAATGAATTTATAATAGGAATTTGCTATACTTTCGAAGAGGGTATTTGAAACATAAGTTGACTTAATGTGTTTTATTGGAACGTGGATCCTAGTTTATTACGATTGGACGTGCCTGGACTAATATCTAAGGTATTTTAATAAAACATACCTTTCTCACAGACCAAGTAAATTCTTAATATCATTTGGGTTATAAATAGGTACGAAATTTGTGTTTGGGTGAACAACGGTCAGTTTAATTTAATTCTAATCTGATTCAATAAATAACTTGCTTTTTGACTTCTGTGTTTTTATTTACTTAGGTCATACGAAAAATCATTTATGAGTAATTATAATTGTCTGATTTATTTTGTATATTTCAAGAGGACTTAAACTATTTTCAGTTCAACTTTCTATTACTTTCTAAATCTCAAACAACCTTTTTTCTGAGTTTGTCCGCTTGAGTTTTTTTAAAATGTGTCACGTTCACTGGATTGAGGGTATTCGCTTAGAACATTTCTTTAGATTGCTAGAAAAGTGGCGAATTATGGAGGACGCTTCTGCTTACCAGCAGGGGTTCTCGAAATAAGGACTTCTACTCTCTGCGAGCAATTTGTTCGTTCGTTAATATTTCACTCGAAGTTCCGTTTCGGATTTTATTGCTTTTCATTTTCAAAATTATATTATTATTTCTTTGACGCTCAACTGGTGGGATTTCAAAATTTCTTGCGTTAATTTTTAATAAGCTCGATTTTTTGTGTAATTTTTTGGAAATTTTTATGGAACTTTTTGTGATTTTGAATAATTGTAATTTTTAGAGCAGCTAGAATTTTTTAGGATTTTTATATTTATAATCAGCCAAATTAAAATAAAAACAATATGAAGACTTAAGTGGGACTCTTGAGATTTACACGACCAACTTCCTAATATGATAAATATTGAAATTGTGAATGAATATATTAATAAACATAATAACTCAGAAAGGTTAGTGTTTTATTTATTTATAAAATATATTAATATCCTTTCATCAGTAGTCATGGATATTAAGAAATCAATATTATTCGATTCTTCCCCTTGTTCATAATTAATGTTGATTTTTTATTAGTTCTTTAATATTTAAAAAAACTTGATGAAATTTCATAAAAACTCTATGAAAATATCTGATATTTAAATTGATCGGTTATCAACAGAACAAATTAAATCCGATTAATCTTTTTCAAGGAATCTTAAAAATCCACCTTTTTTGCAGTTTTTTGTTTAAAAAATAAAATTAGTTAAACAAATTTTAACTAAAACAATTTTATTATCATGAAAGTCTTAATAAAAATACAGAATTTTACTAAAGTGTACATCAGCTACCTAAAAATATGGTTAAATAGTATTCGAAAATGGATTCATAATTTAAATTATTAGTTTGATAATTTATGTTGGTCATGAAATCGTCAAATGATCCCAAACACGAGGGGGTCACTATAATATATCAACACCCTCCGAATTATCATCGAGCAATCCGCCAAATGGACGTCCTCTTTACATCTAAGGTTCCCCGATTTTGAGAAAGCGTTTGACAGAGTTGATGGCGAGTATATATAGGCAGCTTTCCGTAGAATAGGCATCCAAGAAAAAAATGATCACTATTATAAAGGAGTCCTACTCAGGACCTACAAAGGAGTCCTACCCAATGTCATGACCTACAAAAGGGAAACTGTCGGTGCCCTTCCAAGTGCTGAGCGGAGTGAAACAAGAATTCACACTACATTGCTTTTCCTGATCGTCAGTAATGACGTATTGTGTAGCGCCCTAGACAACCACCCATCGCAAAGGGATTTGATGGAAACTTTTTTACCACCTTACGCACGTGGGCTGTGCCGACGGTCTCCTATCCAACAAACAGAGCCATGCAGCTCTAATATCCAAAGTCCTGAACAGAGAAGGTCGCAGTGCAGAGTTAACTATCAATGCTACTAAAACCAAAGTTATGAGCTTGGACTCCAGGAAACAACATTTATCTTGAAAATCAGCAAATAGAGCATAGTTACAGCAGACGGCGGAGCTGAAGCTCATATACAGATTCGCATCAATAAGGCTCAACCAACATATAATACTTTTGCTGAGATCTGGCGTAATAACAACATCCAAAAACGCACAAAACTCCGGAACTTCGAATCGAACGTAAACTCTTTTCTGCTTTACAGCTGTTCAACATGGACAGTAACCTGTCAAATATCATCTAAGCTACAAGCCTTTGTCAACCGGTGTCTTTAGCGCATCCTTGGCAGTAATTGGTCTACGAAGACCTAAACAAGATTGGCCAAGATGGGATGACACCAGTACTTGTAGGCGAAAGAGGCAATGGATGATGGCCTCACAAGGGGTTAAAGGAACCAGAAAAATTTGAACTAAACATAATAGGTCTTTCTGTTTACTCGAAAGTTTTTACACAAACCTGAAAGTTCTAGTCCGCACTGTGTTCTATGTTTACTTTTGAACTTGAATAAATTTGACAGTCGAGTAATTTTCCATTTTACCCAAATTGCACACACGTTGATGAGTGGAGACAAAATTTCGGCAGAATTTGTCTCCTTGTTTTATGGTTGACAACTCAAAACTGATTGATGTTTGGCAAGCTACAGATTATAAATAAAAATTTAAATAAACACGAGGAACCAACAACTTTTTTAGTAAAGTTATTAATTTTTATTTACTTTTACGATTTCTTGTAAACGCACTGATCTTTGCACTGAAATTTACTTTTGACAGTTCTTCAGTTGCCATCAATTTACCCAGAAAGCGTCTGTTAACTTTCGCATTTTCATCTCCAAATCAGAAGAAAAATTTTACGTGTCTTGCCTACGCTTTTTTACACAAAAGTAAATAGACAGACCAAACGTATGCAAAATTTCAACTCAATCAGTTAAAGTGGGGAAGTGTGTGAACAAATTATATTACAAGATTTGATTGTGACAGAAATGAAATTTAAAAAAAATCGTTTACATATTAATCGAAATTTACAAAATATAAACATAAAAACACTTGTCTCGAGCGAAAATCACGAAAAAAATTTCAGAACAAACCATTTTTAAATCTCGAACGGAACAGAGAAAGGCTAATCATTTGGTGGTACCGCTGATGACGAACCAAAGGAATTTAGCTTTTCTTTATTAGAAACGCCGATCATGTCAAGAAGTTTTAAATATTTCTTGCTCTGCTCGAGATTAAAAAGCGGTTTGTTTTTAAAAATTGTTTAATTAAAAAGAAACATCCAAATTGGTTAACGCGTTACAAAGTTAGGCTCCCCGCCTAGCACCCACACACCCCCAACTTTGGTTCAAAATTTGTGTAAGAGTATTATGGCGTGACATACTCTATAAAAAAATCATCTTAATCGGTACGCTCCCCCTCCCCCCCCCCCCCCCCCCACTTCACCCTGCTAAAATTCAACACCAAATTATTAAATTTTCATCACTCTTGTGTAATTTCATGAAGTTTTAAGTCTATATATATACAACAATAAAATGTGGGTGTAAAAACGATTATAAGATTTGATTGTTGCTTAAGTAGTTTTAAAAATAAATAAAGTGGTTTAAAAAAAGATGGCTTGACCCGAATTTGATAAAATTTATGTAAGATCACATTGGCATACCATAAATACGCTATCGATATCATTTTTCATTCGAGAAAAATATCGCACAGAAAGGAAATCATCACGTACGTACATACATTGTACATAGAAATAGCATAAAAATACTATAGGGACCTGAAACTTTTGATTTCTACTTTCCATACTGATTAACCTCTCTTCCCAGGCCCTCTGAACCCACAGCTTATTAATATGGACATTTCAGATAAAAGGAAAGCATTAGCTTGGTTGAAGGACAATCTTGATTTCGCAATAGTCTTTAAAGTGAACGCAACTTCTCTCAATAAGATTGACTTTATTAAGAAAATAAACTCTTTTGTCACCGAATTTCCAAAACCAAGAGATTATTACATTTTATGTATAACATTACGCGTGAACCGATTTGGATGATTCCTTTTTTGATGGATAGGGTATATTTCCTTATTGGTACCATGTCAAAATAATTTTTGGCAAAGTAGGTGGAGTAAGTGATAACGTATCGGCTTGCCAATTCTTCAGTGGGTATTGGTCCTAACTTCGTAACGCGTGGACCGATGTTGATGATACTTTTTTGTTGTATACAGTATGATTCTTCATTGCGTACTAGAGCCATGTTAAGAATTTTGTATATAAGGTGTGGGTATGAAAGAGTGGGCATCACTAATTTCATAGCATATTTACGGTTTTGAAAGATTCTGTTTCCTTTCTAAAGAAAGCAGTACCTCTGCAACTGAAATTGTTTGTTAGACGAGTAGCACTTTTTGATGACACTGAAAAATGAAAAATAAAAAGAAGCGCTAAGACCATTAAAATATTATTTAACATTTTAGATTTTGATGAAATTTAACAAACAAAATAACTACCGAACCACAATCAAAGATACTATATAAAACTACCAAGACAGTTCAGCTCACGTGATCACAAGGAAGGAGGGTTAAATACTTTCGTTGCTGTTGTTTTGTTTGTTTAATTTGCACCGATTTCAAAATGTTGTAATAGATATAAAATTTAATTTAATTTAATACATTTAATAAATTTAAAGTATTTTTTATATACAATTCTTGGTGTGAATTTGTATACTGCGCATTAGAGCTGACACTTTTCGAATAGTCAAATAATCGGTTAATTTTTCAAAAAATGTAAATAAGTCGAATAATAATAAAGTTAATCAAATGGTCAAAATTCGGAAACCAAGTCGTATTTTATACTACTGACACACATATGGTATCGATATCATAGTATCAATACCGTGGTATCACTCTTACTATGAGACTACCCCTGACACACGATTTCTAAAAAATTTCCAACACTTTTACAATCGTACAACTTTTCCTTTTTGCTTTCTCTTAACTATTGTGTTTAAGGACTGGATTTGTAAGACTTTTAAAATATTTTTCAGAGTTTTTGTGTCAAAAATTAAAATCTTCTTCTTTAAAATGTTAGCAACATGGCAGTAAGTAGAAAATATATACAAAACATAAGTGGGAAGATGGCGCTAAAGTCATTAGTCGTTGTATACCAGGTCAAATTTGCGAATTTCAATACCATGAATATGTGAGAATATCATGTTGTTTCAGATGGTATTGACATAGTAGGGAGTGACACATATATGGTATACCACGTTGTGTAGCAATACCATGGTATCGATACTACATGTCTGTCATAAGCATTATTAACCGAACAACATTTTGGTTCAAGAAGTTCTCAAAACTAAGAAACTGAAACATGTCGAACATATTTGAGAAATATCAGCTACTAGCTCAGAACGTCGATGTAGTTAATGACAGCGTGTTGGACTTCTATCCCTGAAGGCGCCACCTTCGAGCCCACCGGCGGCGATCAGTGGTTGCTTTCTGATGACAACTGATTAGGGTTCCAGAATAATGTCGGTGGTTCGGATTCCGCCGTAAATTTTAGGACACCTGCAATTGTTGTATCGAAACGAAGGTGTTACGGGAAACAGAGAGAGTCCAAGCATAATGTGTAATGGCCTGTGTTAACAACACTTGTGATTAATTTGTAGAGTTCGGATTATGTATTGGTAATTGTTTATAACAAAACAAATTTTAATTATTATTGAATCATTGTCAGTTATATAAGAGGTATTTTTCTTAAAATAATTTATTCAATTTTACATCAATAAAATTTGCATTCATTTAAATTTTTAGGGTTGAATAAAAAAACATATTGATGAAAAATCAATCAATTGATAAAATGAATTTTACAAATAAAAAACTGAGTGTTTTGACGAGCTTTGTTCCATAAGAGTGGTGAAAGGATACCTCCCTGAGGGGTACCCCTAGTGACTACTCTTTAAATATAGATCCTCCCAAACTGGAGACGATGGTTCTGCTTTTTAGCATGAGTGCAATAACTTTTATGAGAGGATCGTCAAATTCTAGCCTCCTCAAGGATGCCAATATCGCCTCTGACCTGATATTGTTAAAAGGACCCTCTATATCGAGGAAGGCTTCCAGTGAGTATTCTTTCTGCAATAGCGAATGCTCTATGATTGTGGTGAGTTCGTGCAGGGCTGTGTCTATGGACTTACCTTTAGTGTAAGCATGTTGCGGGAGGACAGCTTGGATGGATTGACTATATATTTAATATAGATATCTAAGGGTCTCTTCAGGGGTTTGAACAGGAAGGAGGAGAGACTAATGGGCCTAAAATCGTTAGGCTTGTAGTGCGACTCTTCCTCCTTTAGGAATAAAGACCACTTTCACCTTCGTCCATGAATATGTGTGTAAATCAAACAAAAGTACTTAATCGTCCTTCCTTATGATCCCGTGAACTGACACATTTAGGTAGTTTTATATACTGTCTTTAATTGTGGTTTCGTAGTTGTTTTGTTTGTGTAATTTGCACCGACTTCAAAATGTCGTAATAGATATAAAATTAAAAATTATTTTATGCTTTGTAGCGTTTTTTGTGAAGTCAGTTCAATTTTTTTTAACTATTTTATTTTTCAATTTTTAGTGTCTTCATATACGACTCGAAGAATGCTGCTCGTACGAACCAAGCAATTTCAAAATACGCAAAGGTAGTGCACTCCAAACAATGGAAACAGAATTGTCTAAATCTGTTAACATATTACGAAATTAGTCATGGTCACCCTTTTATACCGTCACCTTATAAAATTCTTAAAACGGCCCTAGTGCGCCACCGTACTCTATACAGCAAGAGAGAATTATCGTTGTCAGCGAATTATCGTAGTCACTTTAGGTACAAAATTGTTATCATTTACAAATCCGGAACCTTATTCTGTACAACAGAATCAAAATCGGCTTATGCCTTATGAAGCTTGGCGCCGCCCCTCCTCCAACTGCCACCACAAGCCATAATTTTTGTCACAATACAAATAGATAATCTCTATATTCAGAATCATCTAAATCAGTCCATGCGTTACAAAGTTAGATTACCCCTCCCCCTACCCAACCCTAGGTCAACACTTTTCCATAAAGTAACAATGGGGGATCCTACATGTTTACAATAAAAAAGAATCTTCCAAATAGGTGTGTGAATTAAGAAATTGGGTAACGCCCCCTTCGCACACCACCCCACCTCATAAATTTTTTTTTGTCCTACCAGTGGGGCAACATATTCTACACGTCAGGAAGAATCATCCAATTCGGTCCACACGTTACGAAGTTAGCCTTCCCCTTCCCCACCACCCCACCCTAAGACCGCATTTTTTTCATTATTAGCAATGGGATATCATACTCTATACAAATATCCAAATCGGTCCACGTACTACGAAGTTAGGTTTCACCCCTTAAACCCACCCCCACCATACCAAATTTTTTTACATGATACCAATTGGGGAACATACTCTATCTAACAAAGAAAAAATCATTCAAATCGGTGCACGCGTTACGAAGTTAGACTACCCCAACCGACTTAAGCGAAGAAAGAGTGCCGGGTCAAATAAATGACAAGACCAAGTTTAACTTAACATGGTTTTTTATTACAAAAACGAAAAAATACCTTAAAACTAACCATACAACATGAAATGAGGATAGGGAAATGAGGAAAGGAATATTTGCTGAAAAGGAAAAAGTTACTATAGAAAAAAGAAATATAATAAAAATGCTGAAATCAGCAATACCTTAATAAAATAATTAATAAATATAGATATAGAGAAATCTATAGTGATTGCACCGAAAGCATTTTAATTCAAACGACTCGTTTGAGTTCTGAAAGCAGAATGATTTTTGCTTGCCGCGCGCACTCTATTTATACTGTCCGAGAAGCATTGGTTAAATGGAAATAATACCAAAGCTGCTTTTCCGACGGATTTTATGTGCGAGTAATTGAGACAGCTGATAGCTGTCAAAACTTTCTTGTGTAATGTCAATATGTAAGTTTGTTTTGATTTAATTCTGAATATTTTAATTAATTTTGTTTAATTATAGGAATTATAGATTGAGGAGAACATGCTGGAAGATGAAGGATGCTGGGATATTGGAATTAGTACAGGTAAGAGATATAATTTGGTGTAAATATTTTAATCTGTTTCTAGGTTGAGGATTCAACAATTAGCAATGAGCGATCATACTCTATACAACAAAAAAAGAAATATCTATATCGGTCCATGTATTACGAAGTTGGGTTTCCCCCACTCCCATATCCACGCCACCAAAATTATTTTTAACATGGTACCAATCGGAGAAGACACTCTACCTTACAAAAACAGAGTCATCGAAATTGGTCCACGCGTTACGAAGTTAGGCTACCCCTCCCCACCCCACCCCAGGAAAAACTTGTTTTTCATTGCTAGCAATTTGTGATCAAACTGTATACAATAGAAAGAGAATCATCCTAATCGGTCCACGCGTTACGAAGTTAGGTTTTACCTCCACCGCACCAAAAAATTTGTTGACATGGTACCAATCGGTAAACATACTCTACCTAACAAAAAAAGAATCATCAGAATCGGTCCACGCGTTACAAAATGATGTCCGGTCATACATAAAAAAAACTTTCGAACTTAGAACCTCTTTGTTTTCGGGAAGTCGGTTAAAAAGAGAGAGCTGCGCAGAACGAAAATGTAGTTTGTGAAAATCTATGGCCTTTACCAGTAAGGTCTATTGCAGAGACAGCCTCTACTGATGATGAAAGTGATTTGGAACCAGACTAAAATGGTGTAGGCCATTATAGATAGCAATAATGATTAGAAAATGTAAAAGTATTTATATTATTTATTTAAGTTTGAATACAAATTTACTTTAAGCTTTTATATGAACTTCTTTCAGAATTTCAAAGGAATTTATTAAGCAACCTATTTTTGCATTTTTGTAGAACGTATTCACCACATAAAACTAGACTTTACTACACGACCCTTTAGACTCAATACGCGTTTCTAAAAAGGTACCATAGATATATTATTTCTTAAAATAATCAACAGGTGCTTACAAATTATACATCACTTCTTTCGAAAAGGTCATTCACCACATCAACAAAACAAAAAGCAAATGAAAATGAAATGAGGCGTTTCTCTTTATTAGCGAACATAAAGTGCGAAACTAAGCTGAGGACACGAGCACTACCCAGTGAATTTATGGTCTGATATAAAAGTCGGAAAACTTATGGCCTTTTACTTCGTCATTTAGGACTTGACAACATCCCAGAAATCTCCAATCTTATGAAAAATGAAATGCAAAATGTTTCAAAAGAGTTTGCTTTTACTCTATTTCTAGTATAGTTTTACGAACGAAGTTATTATAATTTAACTGCCAATGTAAAATGTGAAGTATGTATATTATGTGAGGGTGTTAACCCCTTGTATATTCCCTGCAGAACATAATGACTTAACTAAGTGATTATGTGTAGTTGTTATATACATAAAATAATTAATATGAAACTTTAGATCCTATTTGTGAGAGGATTTATTTATTGGTTTATACGTTTTTTCGTAGTGCTAACAATGCCTAAATGAATATTTTTCTTTCATAGCACTGACATATAAATAAATAAACCAAGCATTACCAAGTAAACTAATTTTTTCCGCATGAAGGTATAAGTTAACACCCGCAACATACAACTTAACAATGTGTTTTCATGGTTCCCAGTCGCTTCTTAAGTCATTCCTAGTAATTAAACGATAACAATTTCCATAACAAAGTTCCCATCACATAACAAGCCAATCCAATGACACCAGATCTCCAACTAAGCACTAGCGTTCAGATAACACCGGAGCGGAGATCATTTCACAGCACAGGTAAGTTTTTACACCTCCTGCCAGTACTGGTGATTTCTTTTCATCTTCCCTTTGCCCGACTTTCCTTGTTCGGTACTGAAATCATACCTGGTACTAGGGACAGTTTCTGATGGATATTGTCTATCTTCTTCTGGGACCGCCTTTTCGCCTTTGCTTCTGCTGGACTCTTGCGTTCTTGGCAGTTCCCTGGAGTTAAAAGCAGTCGTAGGCGGCTGCTCAATCACCTTTGTTCTAGAGACCGTCGTTGATTCTTCATCACACGCGGAGTTTCATGGCATCGCTGCACTTTGGTTTTCATCTGCCTTCTTTGCAGCCTTAGCTGACGATAACTGCTGCTTTCTCCACTCCCTCTTTCTCTTCCCCTTAAGATGCTTGTGCATCTCAGTCTTCGAGAATTAGGTCGCGTTTCCTTCCGCCGTATTGGTTGCCATGCCAGCGATTCAGAATCAGCCTCTCCCGCTTCAGGTTGCCCCAGCTTAGGACCGCTGGCTTAATCTGCCCTGTGAAGATCTGCCACCGATTGCGCCACCTTACCTTCGCAACCTGCTAATTCCATAAAAATTTTGACATTTAAATTTCCTTTCCTACTCATCTGAATTAAAACTGGATATTGAGCTGCCCCTGAGGAGGTAGCATTAGCAATCTTTTAACCCCGTATCCTATGAGAGGCAACATACTCATTGGGGAAGTCCCATCCTCAGATGGTCCCTCTCACAGACTCCTTCAGTGTGGCCCTACAACCTTGGGTATTTATTCAAGAGGTTTGCTTCCCCCGTGTTCTGTGTTAGCTTGAGTGGGTGTAACCCTCCAATTACCAGTGGCGCCGCATGGAGGCCACAGATGCACTTCCATTCAAAAAACCAATTACGCACCAAGGTCCCAGATTTGTAAATAGTTTCCACTACATATGCCAGATGCTTTTGGACGACCGACAATGATCAGCACTCAGTGGTGGGTGTTTTTACATACGAAGTTCTCCGATACAATACGAATTCGAGTGACTAGAATGTTCGGAAAGAACATTGAGTGTAGCCAGATTATATCTTTTAGTAGTAGGTTTGCAGAAATTTACTTATTACAAATTGTTTTGAGTTATTTATTTTGAAATGTGTATATATTATCGGTTCAATTTTGCACGGCTGTTAATAAAAAAAGGTCCTAATGAATGGTTATGGATTCCTCAAGAAATTTGTTATATTTATATGCTTTTGATATGCAACCCGCGTCCACGAGGAAAAATTGAAATCGTGATGGGAAAATAAAGCAGACAGGAATAGTCCATAAGAGTGTGTACTGCCAATCTTTTTGGAATAGATTATAGACAGATTACTGCAGCCTGCACTTTGATCATCTTTAATTTGTTGTTTATTCTTGGACGCTTGATCGTCACTGTCACTCATATTTAAACTCAATAATACTATCTCTAATTTAAAATCTTTAAGCACTTAAAAAAATTTTCTTTTGAAAACAATAGTATTGGAAAGAAAGTTACCGTGCATACAAGCGGCGAACGCGTCAAGAATGCTGTCGTCGAATAAAGTGGCACACGCAGTACACACACTCACACGGAGAAGAGAGCGTCATTCCGGAAGAGACGCTCACGTCAGGCGCGAAAATAGATGTTTCCGTTCAAAAACTCGATCTCAATAAATATCTCTCTCTGGCTCTTTTGGTTTATTCTTTTCAAGTTAACTTATTCTATAGTCAGAGTTCGTTTTCAGCCGCCTTGCTATCAATAATCTGGGTCGGGGATGAAGTGGAGTCGAATGCATTTACTTTTTTGGGAAAGTAGAAATAAGATTCCTAACATGGCAATATTTAGACCGTAGGAATTTAGAACTAATTTTACTAATCCAGTTGCGTTTAGTCCGCTCGTATTAAAACTTTGGCAGCTGTCAAATTGTATCCTATTTGAATTTCCTTTCGCTTCATCAGTCCAATTTGCGCGGTTTTCCTTTTACATACCCTCTGCGAAACCTGCGCGTGGTAGTACGTCGCTGTCCAAGGCTAAAACACCCGGACATACATCCTCCAGCGCGCCTCTCAGGACATCCCAGTCCAACCCAACGACCACCAAGCAGAAGGGAAACGCCTTAAAAGAGAGACGGGCTGCGCTCAGAATCATCCGCAAACTAAGCCCCGTGTCTCAGGAGAAACTCGCAGAAAAGGACAAAGCCTCTCTGCAATGGGCTAATAAGATTATTGCCCAAGGTAGCGCGTGGGCCTCTAAATGCCCATTACAAGCTACCCCGAAGAGGTTGCGCTCGCCTAAAGAGCTGCAGCCATCTTCCAAAAGGATTTAGGCGGCAGACCTCCTTTCCTCCAATCCTTCAGCGAGACAGCGAAGGACAGCTTAGTAAGGGCGATTATAGATCGCAGCAACGCGGACGGCTTCATCACGCCAGACAAATGGAAGATGGTGGAAGTCGCGTTGCTAAAGGTGTATATGGAGGTTCTCTCGTTGAACCCTGGCCCTTCTCCACGTTGTCTTGATGCAGGCTGGCATCAAGGCCACATTAAGGTACTTACCTGCTCGGACCAAAGGTCGGTGGAGCTTCTCAGCCAGGCAGTTTCCCGTCTTGGCGAAATCTGGACTGGCGCAAGAATTCAAGCCGTTCCCAGGGATAAAATCCCTTGTAGACCTAGCTCATGGGGCTGGATACCAACCGAACCTTCGGATCCTGCAAAGATCCTAAAGTTCATCCAAATAGCCAACCCTGGATTACCTACCCATGATTGGAAAGTAGCCCAGGTAGGCGAAATCAAGGGAAACTCAAGGCAGGTCATTGTGATCCTAAATGAACAGTCGCTTGCCCCACTTACTGAATGCAAGGCATTATTTGCTATGTCTTCAGCTCTATTAGCCTGAAGGTCTATGAAAAGGACCCAATAATGCTAGCAAACAAGAGGAGGATTCAGCAACCTCCAAAAGCAACACCGGGGAAAAGGAAGGAGCCCAGAGTGTAACGACAGTTTCTGCCGTTATCACTCACTCACCAGAAGATGATGATGCGATGGTCAACACTATTATGTTAGTTGACACCCTTCCCGGACCAGAGTTGGAGGACCTACTCCTAGGTTCCTCCACTGGCGAAGATGTCAGCAATGAAGGGGAGACTGCTGACATCACTGTGATAGAGGTGTCCTCACCTATACATGTTAGGAGTGGTCTAAAGTAACCTTCATCACTCGAAGGCAGCGTCCGCAGCCCTTCTCCTTCGTCTTGCACAAAAAGGAGAAGAGCGCATCCTTGTCCAAGAACCTTGGATCATCAGAGAAAAGGTTTGCGGACTCAACATGAAGGGGTATAAGCTCCTCTAACTAAGAATAATATTAATGCACTTATTCTCCCTCAGTTCAGTGATAAGGACACCACAACAGCCGTACTGGAGCTCAAAAAAAACAGTATCTGGATAACGGTCCAGTTATATGGCGCACGATGTGGCGGACATTCCTGGTTCAATACTCAGGAATGCGATCAAGGAAGCCACTAGACAAATCATATAGTCTGGGGCAGCTCGGACGTCAACGAAAGAGGTGAGTTACTTTTTGATTTTATTCTCGGAACTAACCTCCACTTTTACTAACTCAATTAGGCAGGAAGTTTTAGACATTACTTTGGTCTCGGAACAGTCCGCCCACTTAATAATGGAGTGGAAGCTAGGAACCATCCTTCTCCGACCACGCCTATATCGAATTTGGGATAACACTTCATAAGCAGATATGTCCTCCTCATAAAAACAGGATTCGGACAAACCGGGACCTCTACAGAATGGTGCTTAGTAATAGCCTGCCTACCAGCCGTAATTGAAAGTAAACAAACCCTTGACAAGGTGGTGAATACTTTGACGCTTGCGTGTAATGCGGCGACACAAATTTCTTGCCCTAACAGGTTCCCTAGAGGTAAGCCCAAACCTCCGTGGGGGTCGAGTGAGATCATGACCCTAAGAAAGGAGTGTCGTAAACTTTTTAACCAAGCAAAAAGAACTAATGTATGGACTTCTTATATTATCTTATAATCTATATCTTATATCTATTTTATCTTATAAGCCCAATGAGATTAGGCCCATTAGTCTCTCCTCCTTCCTGCTCAAAAACTTGGAGAGACTCTTAGATGTATATATTAAAGAGACAATTAATCCATCCAGGTTGTCTCTTTCGCAACATGCATACACTAAAGGTAAGTCCGTAGAAACAGCCCTACACGAACTTACCATAATCATAGAGCTTTCGCTACTACAAAAAGAATACTCACTTGCAGCCTTCCTTGATATTGAGGGTGCCTTCAGGTCAGAGGCGATAATGGCATCCTTGAGGAGGCTAGAAATTGACGATCCTCTCATTGAACTTATTGACCTCATGCTAAAAAGCAGGGTCATTGTCTCAAGTTTGGGAGGATCCATTATCCAAAGAGTGATAACCAATGGTACCCCTCAGGGAGAAATCCTTTCACCACTCTTATGGAACTTAACTCTAAATGAGTAACTCACAAACGTGGAGTTGTCCGGTCACAAGGTTATCGCCTACGCCGATTATATTGCCCTGATATATTCAGGTAAGCACCCCAACACACTGGCTGAAGTATTACAATACGCCCTCTCCAAGATTTTATCATGGAGTAATGGGTGTGGTCTGGGTATAAACTCGAACAAAACAGAGTTAAAACTCTTCTCTCGGAGGCATAAAATACCTGTTATTAACTGTCCTACCCTAAACGGGGTTAGGCTGAAACTGGGTAATCAAGTTAAGTATCTAGGTCTTATCCTAGACAGAAAACTTACCTGAAAAACGATATTGCACGTCTACAACCCGATTGTTTGCACAACACAAAACCACGCACTTCATTTCAACAATTTCACTACACTTCAAAAAGTTGAAAGTTGGTTTCACCAACGCCATCTTGATAACTACAGGCCGTAAGGTAGAGCCAGTTGTGACCCGTGACATCACACTATGAGGAAAAACGTGAAAAAGTCGAAATTCTGTCACTCAAAATTTTGTTTAATTATAAGAAGTGTGATTAACTTTTAAAATCGTTCTAACCAAAAACTAATAGTGAATCGTATAAAGAGCAATTTGCGGTAAAAGTTTTGTGACATTCAAGTGGCGAAGTGTATATATTTTTTAGTCAAAGTGAAAATTTCGGCTAATTCGCCTTGGACTTTAAAGTAATATTGTGTGAGTTTCAGACATTATTTAAGTGAAATAATTAGTGTATGATAGAATTAACTTGTGAGATAATGTCGTGATAAAAGTTCCGTTTAGATCTATTTAATTATGTGTGAGTTATCGCCGGTCAAAATATATTGGCAATACCCAAAAGAAATGTCAAATGGAGGGAAGTAATGACGTCCGCTCTTCAACCTAGCGGATGTAAACAACTCTCAATTTCATTAAAAAGTGAAAGAAATTACGTTTAACTTTATTATAAGTGATAATATAATAGTTTTGTGATGTTGTGAGAATATGTGGTACTAGTGATTCGAGTTTTGTTGGTAAATGGGGACAAATCTATTGACAACTTTTACATTTGAAGAGTTGGCTTAGATTTTTCTCTAATTGCCGGCATTATACAACAAATTGTACAAAAAATATGAAGTGATCTGATTTAAAAATGTATTCGGGAGAATATGTGAAAACAGTGATTTGCAAATCTTACAATTTGTTGGCAAATGGGGATACATATATTAATAAATTATGCAATTGAAAAGTTGGATAAGATTTTTTCTAAGCTGTCACTTGAACAGCTGATAACAACTTTTCATTTGGTCGTATAGACGGCGCTGGTGTTGTTTCCTCATAAGCTGACGTCATCGTTTCTACCTTACGGCCTGTAGTTATCAAGATGGCGTTGGTTTCACAAATAAGGGCCTTTCCTGTTGTTATATATTCTAAGCGTCCGATACGGAAATTTTTTTGCTGTTGTCCGTGCTGTTGCCGTCGGCTGTTACGGAATCGGCTATTACGTTCACGATACGCAGAGAGTTGGTGGAGTACTAAACTAACCCATAAATAACTCTCCGCCGTTTTATTTCACTTACCTTTGGTTCAATGAAACATTAACAAATCGTTTCTGTTACGCCGCTAACGTAACGTTTACGGAAAGTTATATGTGTTATTATTGCGAATCGCAGCTGTAAGAACTGTAATTGTGCTTCTGCCTTATATCTAACTAGAAAATGAAACTGACAAAGAAATTCTTTTGTTGAGTGGATCTTTAAGAAAGAGTAAATAACATTATTGTAATATTATTAAATTTGTAAAAAAAAAACAATTCTAAACCTTTTCGAGCACCCTATAAAAGCAATAATTTAGTCAGAAAAGGTTTTAACCTGCACTAATAGTCGTATGTCTCAGCCGAATTCGCCAATTAAAAGTACTAGATCTATTGCGCTTGACGTATGCGATTATAAAGTGTTTATAGACCACCACCACCTTGCAAACCACCGACCGAAGTTCTGCGTCTGCTGAAGTAACTTTTTGTGAAAGAAAAATGAGTAGCTTTGTAAATCAGGAACTTTTTCTACATTTCCAAGAGTATATGGATAAGGAAATGGAAATGCGAGAGGTAAACATCAGCTTTCATTAGACATTTAATTAAAGTTTTAATGTTTCAGCAAATCCGAGATGTCGTCAAAGGGATCGAAAAACACGCCAAAGAAGCTACAATTGTGCTTCAGACAATCCACACCAATATTGAAAAAAGTAAATGTTGTTCACAAGTTAAATAAATATTAAATCCTTTCTTTAGTATCGGAGGCTTGTTTGGCAGCAAGAAAACATTTCGCAGAGTGTCAAGCCGGCTACAAGAAATTGGCTGAACTTATTCCTGCCGGTCAATACTACAGGTGGGCAAGCGAATATCCTTTGAAAACCTTGTTATTATCGACTATATTGCAGGTATTGTGACCGATGGACTTTCATAACTCAGAGACTGGTATTTCTCATTGCACTTACCATATATCTGGAAGCCGGTTTCCTTGTAACTAGGGATACCTGTGCTGAAATTCTCGGATGTACGTAAAAAAGAACTTTCCTTTACAATTTTTAGAATGTCCTTTATTACAGTGAAAACGTCCCAAGAGGAAGGTTTTCATTTGGATATCGAGGACTATCTAATGGGTATACTTCAACTCGCCTCAGAGCTTTCGCGATTTGCGACAAATTCTGTCACTCTAGGTGACTATGATCGGCCACTTAACATATCGAGATTTATAGCAGATCTGAACTCAGGATTTCGATTATTAAACTTGAAAAACGACAGCTTGAGAAAGAGATTTGATGCTCTTAAATACGACGTTAAGAAAATTGAGGAAGTCGTATATGATATAAGCATAAGGGGATTGCGTCCTCAAGCGCAGCCTGAAGAAGCGTCATAAGGGAGAACTAATTTAATTTTGTATTTAAAAATATGTTTAAGCTTACTTTCAGTACAAAATATACCTTTTTGCTAATGGAATTAGTTGAATTTAATTGAAAAGTTTTGTTTTTGTCCCAAATAACTATCGCTTGGAAGAAGTAGTCATTACGGAATTATTTTAAGCCAAACAACCTTGATTTTTACATTTCTAATAAGAGAAAATTGAGAACGGATTTAACCAACTAGACTACTGGTTGGTTAAAGTGGCGATAGCCGGTCAACCGAGACCAGTACTCCAATTACGACCTGTTAGACCTGGTTATTCACGGCATATACGCAGCGAGGTATACAGACACGCCCGCAAGGAATTGGGCTAACTCCCTAATCTGTATTCCTGAAATTGCTTGTAACTTCTCAATGAACTAATCTCCCAGTGACTTCCTTCTGATGCCCGCCAAGGCTGGGCACTTACAGAAAAGATGAAATATGGTTTCATTTTCACTGGGGACGCCGTTGATGCGGCAGTGTATTGTGGGGAACTTCCACCCAGGCTGCACACACGCCTATCATGTAGTGAACCGTGCAGACGGCGACTATTCTTGCAATTAGTTCACGAGACCGTCCGAACAGCTCCGATGTTCTATTTTTGTTAAAGCTTGGCCAAGTCGCTTTCGAAATGGTACGGGTTTGAAGAAACACTCCATCTGATGTTCGCTAAAAAGTGCCGGTATGTCCTGTCGCTGACGTGATCTGGGCACTACTTTTCTATCAAATTGTGTCGCGGTATCTGAGGGAACAGGGTACTAATGCTATGAATCGGTTTGAGTTGAAAAGGATTGTGTCTTGAAGGGGTCAGACAATATATTAAGTAGTTTGAACCACTCAAAACGACGGGATTAGACGGTATGTTCTCAACCCTAGTCCAGTGAGATTGTAGCACCAATACTCAGCAGAATATATATTGCATGCTTAGCAATAGAGCGCGACCCCGTTTCGTGGAGAGATACTTAGCTCATATTTCTACCAAAACCAGGAAGAAAAGACTACGGAGCCAAAGGATCGTGGTTTATTACATCTAAGGGACAGTGAACCAGCACACTTATAGTCCTAACAACTCTACCGAAACTGCACTCCAGCAAGTGGAGTAGCAGAACAGGAGTTTAATGAAAGAAGCATACTAGCGACCGCCATTATGTACATTGAAGGAGTCTTTGATAATATAGACTATGGAAGGCTGAAGGATGCTCTTAGCGGAAGTGGAACTAATCCTTTCGTGAGGAGATGAGTAAGTGATATGGTAAAAACAAGAGCCGTAAATGTCCAGAGTTGAGAATTCAGACTGGACGGAAGGGTTGGCAGACGGGCCCACGGAGGAAGTATTAACTCCTATTCTGTGAAATATTACTGCCGACTCATTACTACTTAGGTGCCTTTCTAGCCACACTGATGTCAGCGTTATAACAGGTTTGATATCTATTATAACAGGTTTGCTGTTATAATAGATATCATGAAACGCTTATAAGTGATGCAACGTTATCTGAAAACAATCTAACTGACGTCGCAATTTGCATGGATGGATCCAAAATTGTTGAAGGCAAGAACGGAAATCGTCGGTGATGACTTGAATCTGAACATCTATCTAAGACTGAGGTCGCAATACCTCAATCTGTCAGGCGGAGATTCTGCCTCTGTTTTAGTTATGGTATGAGTGGAAAGAGATTAGTAGTGGCACTCTACAATAGGGCGATCAGATGAAATCAATGTTCGAATTTTTACTGGGGACTCTCCTTAAAGTTGCTAATTGGTTAGAAAATAGGATTGGCAAAGTTTCAGATCAATTTAATAAATCAGGTTTAGGAAAATTGCGATTTTTAGCAAAAAATCGAAGACTTTCCTACATAAAATGGAAACCAAACGTCCTAGAAACCTAATTCTTATCTCATTTTATAGGAAATGTTGATGCCTTGAAGTTTTATTTGTATTATTTTATTTAGTGTTTTTAAAAGTAGATGCAATAAAATCCAAATTGAAAATGAAGGAATTAGGTGAAAAGAAGAGGAACGAAGGTATAAAAAATATTTTATTAATTAAATTATTAATTTCTACGATCTTAAGATTAGGGTGATAATAGCTTAGATAATGTGTCAGGAACCTGCCATTGTTCTTCGTCTTTCGACAAACAGGAATTAACGTCTTGGATCAATCTTCCCACTCTTTTAGCCATGTCATTAACAACCTGCCATTCCGCTAACCACAACTCCTTCATCCGAACATCACTCATATATCTCACCTACAGTTAAATTGAGTTTGCGTTCTGCTAATTCCAACGATGGACGATACCTCTTGTCCCGCTTACGGGACCGCCGCATTTATAACAATGTACGTCTATTTCTAGCCTATCTGCACGACGAACTAAATTCCGTCTGCGTTGACGGTGATGTTAAATATACATCAAGAAGCCCTGCCCAAAGACCCAACCTTGTTACACCAACTTTTCACTTAGTACCATGAATCATTCAATATCCCTCCCCATAAGGTTTCAGAAGATCTATCCACCTATGCTGCATACGTCAGTTCTCGCCCATCTCCAAAAAAGTCGCAGCGACTCCTTAAACTACTTTCGCTCCTAAACCCCCAGCTTTCTCTATTACTGACTTCCCCCCTAATGCACCTGCGGTGTCCGATCAAGTACCTCTCCCCAGCAGCTTGTCAGTATATTACCAGAACGTCAGAGGACTTCGCACAAAAACATGCAATGTTTTCCTAAACTCCCACAAATTCCCGCACGATATCTTTGCCTTAACTGAAACCAATCTAACACGAGGAATTCTCGACAACGAACTATTCCCTCCAAACTATACCATTTTCCGTGTTGACGGTTGTGTATGCATCAATGATCCACTAGGTCGCAGGGTTCTCATATCTTCTCACAACCGTTATGATGCCACCCTGCTAAAGACCTCCGACTCTACAATATCAGAATTTGTATGTATCAAATTAACACTGAATGTCTTCTGTACATTCCTTGTTATTACATTCGCCCCTCTCAACCTCTAGATGCCTACGAGCCCATAATTGAAGCGATCGACACTCTGCTTGAGAACGCTAACGCCTCCGATGAATTTATTTTATTGGATGACGTTAACCTGCCCCGTATTCAATGGTCATTGTCTGAGGACTGTTCTCACTTTGTCCCCCTGAACGCCTCTTCGGCCAAAGAAGCCTTTTTTACGGATCAGCTCTCCGTTTCTAGTCTCTTTCAAGTTTAGCGGAGTCAGGAACTTCCTGGACAGACAATTAGACTTAATCTCTTCTTCAGGCCCAGAAAACTCGGATGTCGCGGAAAGCAACCATCTCCTCTCCTCCCTCGGCCGTCACCATCCTCCCCTGTACCTCGTTTTCTCCTATGAACACCCTCACGCCCTTTCAAGCTCCGAGTCTTCTCATTCCTTCAATTTTCGTGAAGGCGAATTTGAGAAATTAAATCACTTGAGCCTCAACTCTAACATTGGCACTATCTCTCAACATCTTCCAATTGATGTTGCTTTAGAGGCGTTCTATTCGTAAATACACGTTTGTCTTACACAATCTATCCCTCTTCTTCCTCGTAAAAACTGCTCCTCATTCCCCGTATGGTACGACAAAGAATTCCGCTCTCTCCGCAACAGGAGAAATAAACGTTGGCAAACTTTTCTTCTAACCCAGACTGAGTCTTACTATTCTTCCTCCTTGTCTGTTTATACCTCTTTTTCTAAACGTTGAGATACCCTCTACTATGAATACCTCCAAGGATGGAAACAAGCCTCATATCCGACCCCAAGCGTTTTTATAGCTTTATTAATTCCAAGAAGAAATCCAATGGTTACCCCTCAACCCTAAAGCTCGAGAATACCTCTTCGTCTGATCCTCAGGTTATCGACAACCTCTTATTCCCATCTTCAAAAAAGGCTGCAAGAACGATGTGTCCAACTACAGACCCTTTACTAAATTATCATCCATACCTAAACTATTTGAAAAATTGGTTTATGATTCCATGTTCTTCCACTGTAAGTCTATCTTCTCCCTCTCCCAGCATCAGCATGGCTTCCTCAAAGGTAGATCTACAACCACCAACCTTACCGACTTCGTCTCGAAAACACTATGTGCCCTGGAAAACGATAAAGATGTTGATGTTATCGCCACCGATTTTAGTAAAGCCTTCGACATAATCTCCCATAACGTTATCTTGTTCAAACTTGATTGCCTGGCCCCATCTTTCTTTTTGGCTCATCCATTTCTAACCCTATTGTCGCTCGTTCCGGCGTCCCTCAGGGCGCCACCTCGGCCCATTGATTTTCATCCTTACAATAAATGATGTTGAATGTATCATCAAACACTCAGAGCTGTCCATTTATGCTGATGACATGAAAATTATTAAACATATCTCCTCCTTAACCGACTCTCTTCTCCTGCAAAAAGACCTCGATTCCTTCACCACATGGTGCATGAAAAACTTTCTTGAGCTCAATGTCTCCAAATGCCAGTCCAACTCATATTCCCGAAAACGTCTTACCACCACCCCGAGAGTCTACATGTTAACCGACGTACCAGTCCCTATGGTTATCTCTTTGTGTGACCTAGGAATAATCTGTGATAGCGAACTCAATTTCCGTTCCCACATTGACAGTATTATTAACAGAGCTACCTCCGCGCTAGGGTTTGTGAAGCGTTGGTCTAGAGAGTTCTCCAATCCTTATGTTTCCAAATCTCTCTACATCTCCTTCGTTAGACCTCTCCTTGAATATGCCAGCCAGGATTGAATCTGTCCAGCGTAGGTTCTTTCGCTTCGCTCTACGTGATCTTCCGTGGGTTGACAGATTCAACCTTCCACCTTATGAAAATCGTCTGAAACTGATCGACTTACAACCCCTAAGTAAACGTCGTGATGTTTCTGACATTCTTTACATTTATCAGCTATCAACTGGTGCCCTAGACTGTCCTTCAATCCTACAATCTTTACCCATGTATACCAATCCCCGGAACCTTAGTTCCACTCCTCTTTTCCGACTCGACCGCCATCGCACGAACTACGGTCAACGAACCAATTACCAGGATGCTACGAAAAGTCGACGACCTTACGTCTTTTGACTTCCATCTGAGTAAATCATCCATCCACAAAGCCTTATATCTTGATCCCGTCCATCCTGATCGAATTTCTTAATTCTTCTTCTTTCCAGTTTGCATTTATTATAATTATAGCTCATATTGAAGCTTATACTAGTTTCACTTTAATAATTAACACTTATCACTTCACTAGTTAAACTACTAACTCACTGTGCTACTACTCAGCCCTATTTATACTACTAAGCTTAAGTCTAGAAAGTTCAACAACTTAGTTCTAGCAATTTCCGTTACTCATTTTCACCACATCAAATCACCACAGGTTCTAGTCGGCCTTGACTTTATACGGCATCTGTGCGCCCAATAACTCTTCAATGTTGTACTTCTGTCGGAAATATCTTTCCATTGGGGCCTTTCGTCGTTAACCTTCCACGTCAAAATTGGAGAAATATTCTCGTCTTTTCGTTGTGCTGCTTGAAATTCTTCTTTGTTCCATCCTGCCAAGGGTACGACAGTTGTTCTTTTCACAATCACATGGTCGCATTTCTCTCCCAGACGGGAACGCTATTTACAAACTTCGTTCAATTACATTGGCTATATTCAGCGGCACTCAGCCTTCTCAGCGTAGGCTGATGTGCATGACGTCAGGCTATATTACAGCGGCTTGATTACGCTGAATGAAAATTCTAAGTTAGCTACTAGTTTAGTTAATTACCCGCTGTCAGCCTTTTTAAAACTTGTGCATTGTGCAGAGTAAATGCACTCGCCAACTTGACAGTTTTTAGTTTCCATGTTCACTAAATTTATCACTAAACAAAAACTGACGGAACAAACAAATGGCAAAAATCGTCTTCTTCTTACTCAGCCTACTTCAGCCGAAAATATTTGGGCTGGAAAATATGACAAGAGGCTGAGTTAGCGGCTAAGTAAGAAAATGCATTCAGAATACCTCAGCCCTTAGCCGCTGCCAGCGGCTGGGAAGGCTGAGTGCCGCTGAATACAGCCAATGATGTCATCCAAATATACCAGGCAGGTTTTCCAAGTTAAACCTCGTATGACACATTCCATTATGTGCTCGAATGTTGCTGGCGCATTGCAAAGTCCAAAGGGCATAACTTTAAATTGCCACAACCCACTTCCCACCGAGAATGCTGTCTTTTCCCTGTTATCCGGATCGATCTCGACTTGCCAATAGCCGCTTTTTAAGTCCAACGTTGAAAACCACTTGGATCCTGATAAGGTGTCTAGGGCGTCGCATTTTCCAATGGCGACATTTCTTATTTGTTTTTTTCGATCTGATTCTACTAGATAGAATCGGTAGCTCCTGGGATCACCAAGAACTTTTGCTCGTACTAAGCTTTCTGCACAGGGAGGGAGCTCAACGTCTTCATATACCACGATGTTCAGCTTCGAATAATAATGGGATCCCAGAGCCATAGGAATCTCTCTGTTGTCGTATTTCATGATTCCCCTTCCAATATCCAGTTGAAAGTAGTGTGCTCGCATGAAATCGAGGCCAAGTATGCACTCATCCTTTATATCTGCTCTGCAGCAAGAAATCTGTGTGAAAATCGGTTGTCGCCGAGGGATATTTTCATTAATATTTCCCCATACACTTCAACGGATTCTCCCGTTGCTGTCCTCAAAATGTATCGATTTTTGTTGCTAAGCCAGTTGTCTTTAGTATAATCGCACCGAAGAATAGACCTGGAAGCACCCGTGTCTACTGTAATTGTGCATTTTTGTTCTTGAACTCTCCTGCTGATTCTTAAGCTAACGAATTGGAATACCTATCGGGAGCACATCAGGACTATCTGTTCAAACTCGACGACGCCCTGCTAGAATTCCAAAAGAATCTAGAATTGGCCTCAAATCAAGTACAAAACCTACAGCGCTCAGGCTCCTGCAATAAATACAAGTAGGCCCAGACAGAATACAACAAAGAACTAACTTTCCAACTCCAAATTTTCTCTCAAAAAATCACTCCAATGGCATTAGTCTCCTTCAGAGGACTGATAGATCCTATACCATTAATTCAGAGGAAACATTAAAACTATTCTTGGAAACTCATTGCCATGAGCGATCAGAAATTGAAGAACCTAGAGGGATTCAGTCAACCAGCGCATGCTGTGGATCAACACGTCGATTGAGGAGCATCTCTGGGAAAATCTTCACAGCTTAAAAAAGCTCAAAATCTTTAGGGCCAGCTACCAGTTCAGCTTTATCCTTAAACTATGGAGAGAGGTAAGGGTGGCCTTTATACCTATGGGTGGAGTGCGACCATCTGCTCAGGCCAAGTCATATCGCCCAATCAGCCTTCTCAAATCAATGGAGAATATCATCGATCAATTCATTAGGTATGCTGTTCTCAAAGAAATACCGCTAGCTACATGCAAACCAGAACGCATATCAAGCGGACAAATCAACCATAATAGTATTAGTAAAAGTATTGCTCTCTGCGTGTTTCTTGATATTGAAGGAGCATTTGACAATACGTCGTTCACATCCATTGAAGAAGCGCCTATCGACATAAATATATGATATAGTACAGTCTGGTGTCTTAGGCAACGACTCAAAGTCAACCCTAGCAAAACAACCATTGAACCCTTTACAAGGAGGAAGGAAGCTCCTATTTTTGAAGGAACATGGATAGAATTCTCAAGTAAGGTCATATATTTAGGTATATTTCTAGATCAAAAACTCACATGGAATCCTCATCTGAAAAGAGTTCCAGGAAAAGCTTTGCCTGCACTCTGGTCCTGTCGAAAACTTTTCAATAAAACCTGAGGCCTAAAATGACCCTATGGACATGTCAAGCGATTATTAGATCCATAGTCACTTATGCGACTCTGTTATGGTGGCCAAAAGCAGGAGTTACGAGTGCCATGCGCCGCACTTGCCCCACTGCAGCTATGAGGGCGCTACTGGACCTTATTCCCTTACATCTATACCTTAAGGAGGCTACTTAGAGCGCAATAAGACTGTGTAGCTTAATTTCCACAAAGCAGGCAATCTGACTGGTCACATCAAAATTCTTAAAGAATTCAAGGATGAACCTGTAGTCAATACAATCTCAAATGTCAAGCCGAAAAGGCACTAGTTTCATACACCATTCAAGTTGATCTAGAGCGTGCTGGCTTAACAATAGACACATCGTTGAAAAGAGATCTTTGGTTTGGCACAAGGGTGATTTCAGAATGAGTGACAGAACGGGCATGCGAGTCTATGGACCCAAAATAAGGCTGTATAAGTCGCTTTGAGTCTAAAATTGTGTCATTGTACTCAAAGAACTGGCCCAGGGTAAAGTTGGGTATCAGGGTACGAGGTCATTGAAGACAATCAGATGGCGGATCGCCTAACAAAAAAGTCGCAGCTGTTCATCAGACATGAGCTGTTTTGTGGCTACTCGAAAAGCCAATTAGCAATGCGTCTCCGGTCATAAAGAAGGATCGCTTATGTTGGTTGAATATTTCTAATCAATTTTGTGTCAAAAGATCAAAATCCCTTTTCTAAATATCAATTTTAGGCCACCAAAGAAAAATGTCCCCTGTTCTTGAAATCTAATTTCTTGCTATGCCGACTGATAAAACAGTAATATATTATAAAAATTGCAATATTCCATTTCATAAACTCAATAACGATGTATTCAGAAAATTCCTGAAGAAACATTGTCCCAATCAAGAATCAGCAATCCGTAAAAATTACCTGTCAGCTATTGATGAAGACGTTTTAGCAGAAATTCGGGCTAACATTTCAAACAATTTGGATATCAGCTTACATAAGCTACAGATAAGATACATGTGAAAGATATATAGTAAATTTGATATTTGGAAAATTAACAAATGAAGCCTCTGCTCCACAAGTTGCTTGTCAGGCCATATATAACTCACACCATTCAACTATTGCCCGATTTATAATCATTGTTACCCCAATTTACTGCACATAACCTGCTTGGCACTGCTTGGCAAATGAAGGTCTTGACTGCGAATACAACAGTGGCTGTGTATATATCCCCAAATAAAAAAAATTAGTCATATAATTGCTTTTATAGACGAGATGTTGCACTCCAGAGAGTGCAGCTTTATTGAACAAAATTTGAGATATTGTAAATTTCGCCAAGCCAGAAGACAACAAATTGAAATTAAACCTGAAAAACGATCGAACAATATCAACTAGACAAGATCGGAAAGCAGTATTTTGTAGCGCGCTCTTTTTTTATTTAAATTGACAGTCTGATTTCGAGAATACAAAAATGATAGTGTTTATTTTGTGCATATTTTAGATTTTTTGTGCATGTCTCTTGATAACCTTTCCTTTATTTTGCTTTGCCGTAGTCGGGTAAAAACTGCTAAACCAACTCAAACCAAGGTGAGTATGCTTTTCGTTTTTCGTGTTTATTCTGCAATTGTTTGAGTTAAGGAAAGAGGATTTTACATGGAAAAAATTGAAAAATAATACATCTTCTGTTAACTTTATCATTTATACTGTATCAAAATTTATTAAAATTATAAGAATAATATATAAAACAATTTAAAATATAAGTACTCATGCGATTGAATTTTAATATTAAGGAATTAATCGTACGATGGCTTTTTGTCTCTCAAAGCATGTTACAATGAAGGAAAAGCTAATAATTTTCTTTGTTATTTAAGATTGTCGTAAAGAACTTGAAACTATCTACAGTGAGTAACTGAGAAAGAAAACATAAAAATGGCACTTGTTGCTTAAGAAAGAGAAGATTACACTTTGATGAGCATGGCGAAACGCTAATGTTTGGGCATTTCTAACTATTGTAATTAAATAATTTAAAAGTTTCTAACTTACGAGAGTTAATAAAATATTACACGAATGGAATAGCAAAACTATTATGTTAACATAACCTAAAACATTTACGGTAATAAATAGTTGTAAAAGTATTTTTTAGGCTATTACAAGAGGGGTTGCGAGAGCTTACAAAAGAAGCACAAAATTCATGCAATACATTTCGCCATGTATACCTATAAAAAACGGAGTTTTAAACTGAGAACCGAAGAAAAAAGCCACGTGATTATTTTTGTTTTATTGGTTTTTTTTTTTTAGAAATTTTCCGTATAAATGCATTTTAGTTTTCCCTCTTATTACATTACTTTTTTCTTTTATAAAAAACGGTATTTTTTTAATTTATCTTCAATATTCTTATATAAACTTTTCAATAACTTTTTCTTAATTGATTTTAGGAATATTGGTAACGACCACGTGCATTAATTTGTCAGTTGCCCGAGTCCTCTCCGTCTATTGACTCGTTTTGAACTGAACTGTCGTCTCCGCCACCTCCACCTCCTGCTCCTGCTCTTCGCGACGAGGCACCAGTTAGTCGGGTAGAACTTAGGCCAATACCAGTGCGTCTGAAATACAAAATAAAAATCATTTTTCGAAAAATCACGATTTCATTTTCCAAAAGACATGCTTTCAAACAAAAGTAACAACGGCAAAAGATGGAGTTTCATTAAGTAAAATAGTACAGGTATGTTTTAGCGATAGTTCTTTTTGGATATAATTTGAAGAAGCATAAGCATTACAATATTTAGGGCTTGTTTAGAAACGCAGGTTTGCATAGCAGCTACATAGTTCAGCTGAACAGAATGAATTGCTAAATTATATAGTTGCAATGCAAACCTGCGTTTATAAGCCGACCCTATTTCTGTACTAATTTGAATTCGAAGGCATACATTGAATACAATAGAAACAACTGAAAGCACGCATTACGTACGACATTGCAAGCTGCTTCGATTTTGCTTTGGTCGGTCGAATTAGTAACATTTCGTTGAAGGCCCGACCGGCCTGACGCATCTCTATGCAGTAGGGCAAAGATTTAATTAAACAAAAGTTCTTGTAGTTATATTCAAACATTCAAAGTATATTAATCGTGCGCGTTTCAATTAAATTAAAAAATCATACTGTGGAAGAAACAAATAAAAAGAAACAACTTCCCTTCTAAGCCTGTTACACTGAAACGTAAGACAAAGTAAACAGCAGACAATAGAAACAATTTACAACCTTAAAATTTAATACGAAGCTTGTAAAAGAAAAAAAATAATGATAATAATGTGATTAATTTTGTTTGTCTATTTTTGTCTGAACGTACAACAAATAACAAATTTTTAACCAAACAAATATTTCAGTTCCACAGAGCTGACTTTAAGAAAACTTTCATAAAATGTGTATACCGTGAGCTGAATGTTATTTTACAAGACTTTTAATTTTTTTCAGTTAAAATTTGATTTTTAAGTTCAAAACATATTCAGACCTCAAGGCATTGCCGAAATTTCCATCACATGTTTTTGAATGAAACAGGACTAAACAAAGTTGTGCAATATTGGAGATTTTTATTCTAAAGCCATGTGCTATCAGTCAATATGATATCGTGCACTGTCTACTCTAGATAAAAGCCTAAAAGCAAATACGACAGTTCATCTGGCGTTAATTTGTTTTACCTAAAGCGAGGTAAGCTTCAAGCTAGCTGGATTTGTTTTACTTTTATTGAATAAACTGACATATTCTTTTCTACCTTTATTCACCGAGATATTCACGTCAATTTGGTACTTATCCATCGATTTTTCAATTTAAGGTACACCTATGCTGGTTTTTGGGCCCACAACCGATAACAAATGACACGTGACAAATACCCTTATATACATGGGCATGTAAGGTTTACCCTACCTGATTTTATTTTCATACAGTACTTTTTAAAAGTAATAAGTAAACTAAAATAAAATATACAAACATTGATTTGTCAGTATTTCTTAAATTTCTGTTACTAACGTTTCTAGCATTCTTAAATTGACACCTTTCCGAAGAAGTATAACTTAGTATACTAAGTATACTAGTACAATTGGTCAAAACTATCTTTGGAAAGGCGACAATAATAAGTTCGAAAAAGTAAATGTTAATAACGAAAAATTGTGAAGTCACTAAATTCTTTTTTTGGAATTTGAATATTACTATAACAACCTTTTGATTAGACAACAATTTCACGTACTACATTGATTTTATATAATTTAATAATAACAATAATAATAATTAATGTTTTTATTTATAAACAAATCCACATATCAATTTCCTGGTTTCAATAGTCCCCCCCCTACAAATTTAAACTAAGTATAAAAATTAACTAAATATGCACAAAATTAAAGTATATAAAAGATTATGAAAAAGTTACTTTAAATATGATAAATCCATATATTGATAGGTAATGAATATAGTAAAAAAGAAAATATTTATTTTGTATAAAAAGGGGGGAAAAACTAATTCGACATTGACTATCGTAGTCGTTTGTCCAGATTACGATCGTAAAAGATACGAATGTAGTTTTTTTATTGTTTCACAGCAAAGAGAATATATGAAGAACAGAAAAAATCTTAAGACAAAAGATAATTCATCACATCAAATAGCGTGCGTTGATAAATCCAAGTGACTTTATGTATTAGAATGATTTAAAAGGACCAAGGAATTATACTCTTCGATTTTTCGACATTTAAAAGCCCCGCTGCAATAGCTATACAAAGCTTTCCAGTCTTTGACATTTAAGTGTTCGATTACTTCTCTGCGGGAGAGCGTCTTGTTTCCCAAATACTGTAATCTATAATTACTGAAGGTAGGACAGATTCTAATAAAATGTACTGTGTCCTCATGGTGAGTTTTATGCTGTGATTATCATTTAAGTATCTCTTACTTTCATCAATCTCATTCATGATATAAGTCGTGTCTTACACTCAACTAAGCTTGAACCAATGAGTAACCCTGGCTCCATTCGCATTCCTTCCTTAAAATGTCTCTCAGGCATGCGTTCAAAGATGACATGTCTAATGTAATACCATGCTTGTGCAAAAGCATGCAGAGCTCATTGCACCAGCAGATTCTCCTTTCAACTATAATGTTTGCTAGCGTTTTATGTAATCTCCTACTTGGCATTTCACCAAAAACCTTTGAAATATATTTGTAGTATATATTTAAAGTATTCAATGAGACGATGGGTACACCAGTTTCCAATTGTATTAAAGTATTCAATGAGGCTATGGGTACATCAGTTTCCAAGTGGATCATATAGTTTGGTGTGTTAGCGGGTAATCCAAATAATTTTTTCACGAAAAATCGGAAAAGTTTATTCACTTTATCAAACTGTATCCAACCCAACACTTACGCGGGATATCTCTTTATTGCATCACTTACGGCATTATAAAGCTTAAATTTGTCAAAGACTTTTATATTCTGTTTTTGAATATCGTTTCTGCAGGTAATATTGACACTAGTCTTTGCAATGAAGAGTCTTTCTTGTAAGTGCTTTTTAATAGAAAGCTTCGGTGTTAAAAGAACGCCTAAGTATATCAGGCTTTTATATAATTTTAAAAAAGATTTCTTTGCTATTATAGTCTACATTTAAAGTTATTGTAGTCCATTAAATACATTATTAACGAGTTTATATTGCACTTCTCACATTAACCTACCTACCTACCTAACTTTAGAATTCTTAACTTTTATTTTTTGGTTAATGTGAAAAGTGCAAAATAAATTCGTTAATTCTCTAAAGAATTTTAAACAATTTTCTTATCCCATAAATTAGTTTAAAAATATTTTAGAGGAAATACCCAGAAGTGTCATGAAGAAGGCACGTTTATCCGCAAGTTTGATTTTATGTATACGCGAACCATTTTATAACTGTACTAATAAGCAAACTTAACGTTTATATATTTGTACGGTTTTGTGATGTGACCAATTATTTTAATTTCTATACAATTATCTTATTTTTTTTTGTTCTTGTTTATTTAGTTATATACAAAGATTCATTAAATGCCTGATTACTACAAATTGTAAGAACAATATAAGAAACAGTCAGTAAGCAAAGATAAAGTAACTTTAATTAAGCTGATATTTTGTGATGAAAATCAATGTAATTAAACTTATCATTAAAGCGACGCGACATCGATGCCAATGACTTATTCATGCCGTACTTAGTGCGATGAAAAGGAACTTCGAAAATGCTTGAGTCCGCAGAGAGCGAGTCGGAACGGAGACATTCAGAGACCCTAGCAGCTCTGGAGAATTCGTTGTGCCCTGCAACAATAATTTTAGAGTTGTTACGCCTGTTCTCAAGAGTATCCAACGAAAATAATTTGACCCTATCCAAATAAGGAGGCCGAATATGAGGATTATTCCAAGGAAGGCCCCAAATCACTGCCGTTGACAAATATATGCCCAGTTAATGAGCTACCATCAATAAAAAAGTTAAAGTGCAAAGGAGTCCTTTTACGTGAAAATGACATAGTGGTGCACTTAAGGATGTGAATAGAACCCATTTATGAAAGGCGTCTAAGTCAGAGTTTAAAAGTGAACACTCATATTCACTAGCAATACTACGAAAAATTTTAGCATCATCAGCATAGCAAAGAATTCTAGAGTTATGAAGAATCATCGATACATCATTGATGTAAATGATAAAAATTAGTGGCCCCAGATGGCTGCACTGTGGCACCCCTGAGGTGTTAAATCTTTAAAAGCGGCCCGCGAAACAAATCTGGCTGTGTACGACCCGACAGATACGAAAACACTTAGTTTACAAAACAGAAGGAAAACCTAGAACGTGTAACTTATGAATGAGAATTCTGTGATTGATTCTGTTGAAAGCTTTGCCAAAGTCAGTAAAAATGCAATCAACTTGCTTACCTGCTTCAAGGGAGGAAACGCAGTACTTAGAGAATTCTAATAAGTTGGTTGTGGTGGAATTATCCTTCATAAAACCATGTTGAAAGGAGCCAAGAAATGGTTAGTGTTCAGATTTTTATGGAAAATACTGCATTTTGAATTTTTCTAGATAGCCATAATATCATGAAAAAATCGACTTTTCTTAACGTAAAAATAAAAATAAAAATTTGCAAGGCTTACCACGTAGATTTCCTCGGCACATGGCACAGCTCTAGCTAAGCCTAGAACAGAAATTGTGTTCCATGACACCTGAAAGCTGCTTTAAACTGATCTGACGAGTATTTAATAAGGCTGAGCAAGCTCACTTTAGAGTAACTTTTTTTGTTCTACCAGTAAATCGAAAAGAGTCACATTTGCAATATTTAAATTTGAATGTGAATTTTACAGGGAAAAACAATTCATGAATGATAATTCATTTGACATTTCGCAGTACAGTAAGTTTCGAAATGTTGTTCATTGAGCTACTTGCTCTTTTTCTGCTCGGTTTTGCTTTAACCTTAAATTGAAAGCTGCGCTCTGCTCTACTCTACTCTAGTTTCGAGCTCATTAAACAGACCTAAGAAGTCTTGAAAAAGTCGTTGGTGGAGTAAGTGATAACTACAAAACCGGAGGTCTGACGATCGAATCAACAATATACAAGAATATTCCTCGTATATCACGGATGATATGACACGGAATGGCTATTGTCATATATACGTACGCAGTCACAAAATGTAAACTTTACAGGAGAGCGTAAAATACAATAATTTATTGTGTTTGTACAAATTTTTTCCATTTTAATTATATATATAAAAAAAATATTTTCACAATCAAAAAAATGTAATATACTAGACATATTTTAATTTGAAAGTAACTCATTCGATTGTATATGGGCCCGTTGACGCTTAGTCCCGGGCCCGAAATTCCTTTCGAGGGGCCCGTCTGTGGTACCCCCGGACCCGCATTTTTTCTCTACGGGTCTGTGTATTACTAAGACATAATTTTCTGCTTCATTCACTTGTAATGTATCATTCAATGTGTCATTATTAATTAATCAGGTCGGTGGTATAAAGAATAACGTGCCAGTTTACCATCATCACGGACGAGGGTTTTTCATGGCTGTTTTTAAATTTATTTTATCGTACGATTCAATAAGTAACTCTCATTACCAAATAACTCGTTACGTTAAATCTTTGTTTCAAACATTATACTTAATAAATTATCTATATATTTTTTTGGAAACCAATTTACATAATTGGAAGCCAAAGATCATCATCTGGAAGTTAATATTTTATTGTTTAAAAAACAAGAAAAAAACGCCCACACCAGTCATGTGTTTAAAAGAATCTGTTGGGTGTTGAAGAAAAATTTATTTTCAACTTTTTAATGCATTTTGAAATAAATTATTTATATACTCACAAGAGAATATGAGCTATAGTTTTTCACTTTGAAGGTCATCTAAGGAGCTTACACTGCAAAGAGCAACGTAAGCCTGACCAGCGGCCCCACAGGAGTCTTAATATCACCAGGAGATACCCCGGCGCTAAGAGATGTAACTAACCTCTTATTGACTATTGACTTGTTGATTATAACCGGCAAATCAAGTCAAATTTGTTTGTGTCAATTAACTAAGACCTTTCCATAGATAAAATTTATTTTTGCTAGGGGAAAGGTGCGGTTCATCGATCAACTAAAATTTGAAATTAGAATGTCAAGACCAATAACTAGCTTTGCAAATTACAATTGCAAGTCTAGTTAGCCGAATTTCGAATAAGCCACGAAATAGTGAACAGCCAGCTATGAGTTGCGGTAGATGGGTTTAAAACGTCTTGAATATTCTAGTTAAACAAGAGTTTTTAAAACATGTTGAAAACTGTACTGGTACGCTACAGCAATATGTATCAATTCAATGTAAAACGTGTCCCAATATCTGTGGCAAGGCTATTGAAATCGCTTTAACCCATAACAATGCTCGTAAAAAAGTTATGCTGCAGTAGACTTAACCGACAGCAACTCATATCACTTTCAGATATTCAACTTATTATGTATGTCGTTAGTAAACTTTAAGTAATTGAACCAATCCGATATTAGTTGCATGTTGCTTAAAAATTATTACCATCAATATTATACATGTATTGAAAGTCACAACATATTTTTGTTATATGAAATAACTAATTATTTAGAAAATTGTAAAACATTTTTTTAATTTTATAATAATGCTTATTCTTTTGTAACAACAACTAAGCGCAATGATATTTTGGTTTTATGAATGAATGAGTATATTAATTTTCTTATTTGCCTTCGCCGTAGTACTAAATAACAGGGATACCTTTATCACTATCACTTTTGGTTGGTTGGTTGATTTGCAAGAAGGGGAAGATGCACGTCTTTCTTGTACTGAGGCCTTTAGTGGCCCGTCGTACGGTTCCTGTCAGCAATGTACCCTAAAGCCCACTGTCGAGCCAACTGATTCCCATAACGAATTCGATAATTGATTTATATCCCAATCTCTTTACTTCTGCTAAATCTTCGCCGAAGTACGTTGCCAAGATTCTAAATCTTCTTTGCGTTGTCAGGCATTGGCCGAGAACGTGCAAAACGGTCTCGTCTTCTTGCTCACGTCCCCTGCACAGGCTGGAGTTCATTACTACTATTTTTTGGCATTAGCCGTGTCACGAGACCAACAAAAAGTTTCAATTGGGCCTTGTTCAGGTTGATAATATTTTCTAATCCATATGCATTGAGAGCTCCCCAAAACGCTTTTGTATGTGCAGCTATGTCGAATACATACCAATTTTCTTTGTGCATCCTCGTTACCCAAAGGATATCCTGACCTAATTACCCAAAGGATATCCTGACCTTCTGGATAGAAATGCTTCGATTGAGCATTATTAGTGTTTCTTCATTTGGGCCCTTCTGGGCCAGTTCATTTGCTTTTTTCATTTCCTGGGACTCCGCAGTGCTCCGGCATGACATCGTTTTGTCGCCCTAATTCCATTAGGGTCCGTTTATATTCTACTACCATTTTAGATTTGACTAAAAATGCATATTTAAGCGGTCAGTCAGTCGTATTTTGAAACATTTTTCAATCTTCCTTTCATACCCAGATTAATTATATCATTTTTTTCTGATAATTGGCAAAGGTTAATAAAACGCTCGGTATTGCTGCTACTACGTAATATTATTATTTCTTACTCTTACGTAAGAGCAGTAGAAATTCGTTAAATGAAAATAGATTTAAAAAGTCATCGGTGGAATAAGTAATAAAATGTCGGCCGGAGGACCCAGGTTTGAACCCTACTGGCTGCGATAAAAAGCAAATTGGTGATTTGGAGCCCATTTTAAATTGTAGGTCCACTTGCAATCGTTGTCTCGAAGCGGGGGAAGTTCTTTTCCCGCCTCATGCCCCCCCCCCCCCCCCCCCCTCTCTGATTTTATATCGAGTGTAGACAACTTATTTTTCCTGTAAAGTAGTATTCTGTAGATAAATTAAAGTATTATTAAATTCGAGACTAAACTTCATTTGAAAGGAACTTTTTTTTAATATCAGAAGTGAACAATTAAGTATTTTTATAGAAAACAAACAAAAAACATTTTTCACTTTCAATGCACAAATTAAATCGCAAATTTCCTTAGTTATAATCATGCGGAAGATATTGTTTGATGCATTTGTTTCTGCGCAAATATGCATACTCCAAACTTCCTTTCTTATAGTTTTCTTAATCGAAATCTTACAATAGTCTGGAAGGATTTGATATCCCATGCAATGTCATTAATCAACATGCATAATTTCAGATTTTTAAGGGATATCGTGACATATTAGATGACCGAGGAGTATGCCGTTAGTGTGATCCTTGTGTAATGTGTAAGGGATTTCAATTCCTTCGTAAGGTCATTCAAATTATCGAGGGATTCACTCAGAACGAATATAAGGGAAATAACAAGCTTACGTTTTTATTTACTTACAGACCATCGCAGTTCATAGCGAACATTGCATCCTTTTTAGGTGAATAGGCTTTAGCTTGTTCTGTTTGAGCAAGCTGAATGTTTCTTTAAAATTAACAAATGAGAATTAAAATGATATGACAATAATTTACATAAAATAAGTTTTAAATAAACATTGTGGTACTTAATATTTACCTAAGCTTTGTTTTCAGTGAATCCACTTCCCTTGACAGCGATTCGTGGCTTTCAATCATATCTTCATATTCGCGTTGTGCCTTACGTTTCTGTGTTTTTTGGTTTTGAATTTCTTCTTCAGCCTCTTCCAGTTTTCGTTTGAGGCTCTTCATGCGACTGTTAAGCTGTATACAAATATATTAATGATAACTCAACTAACATTTTTTAAATGGTTCTTACGCTTTCAATCTGTTCCTTGTACTGATCCGCGTGTCTACGTTCGTCTTCAATATTCATTGTCAATTCCTTAATCTTTTTATCAAGCTTACGATTTGCTTTTTGTTGCAAAAGACGTTCTTTTGTCTCGTTATCAAGTTGTTCTTCAAGATTTTTAATTTTCGATTCTAAAGTTAAGACCGCTGCCTTCATTTTTGTTCTCTGAGCTGTTTCAATTTCGGCCAATTTTGCTTTCAGCTCCTTATTTTGACGTTCGAGAAGAGCACGTGCATTTTCGTTCTTTTGAGAGTTGGATTTTTCAGTTGCTAACTCTGTTGTAAGTTGTTCTATTGTAAGCTGAGCTTTGCGACTTCGATCAAGCAACATTTCTGAATTGGATTGCTCTTCTTCTAGTTCTTCTTCCAGCGTAGTTATTCTTGCTTCTAAACGACGCTTTTCGTCGATCATTAAAGATCCCTTATTGCTATTAGCACTAATTTCCTCTAAAAGCTCATCTCTTTCAGATTCTGCAGCTCTCTTCGCTCGCTCTGAGCTGGCTAAATCTTCTGAAAGTTGCATTACTTCGGCTTCAAGAGTTTTCACCTTTCTTTCAGCTTCTTTACTAACTGCAGAGAGTTCTTCTTTCGCCGCTTTGGCTTCTTCAGCATCTCGTAAAGCATCTTTTACTTGGGCTTGAAGTTTCTTAGCATGTTTCAAAGCATCTTCTTTCACTTTATTATGCATTTCAAGTGTTGCTTCAATGTCTTTGAGGTCCCCTTCAAGTTTTTTCTTTGCAGCCACGGCAGCCGTTCTCTGTTTCCTCTCTTCATCAAGCTCTGCTTCAAGGTCCCTGATTGTTTTTACTAAACCTCTTCTCTTTTCCTCTGCCTGTTCCTCCTTTGCTTGCATATCTCGTTCAAACTGACTACGAAGAGCTTGCATGTTCACCTCTAATCTTAACTTGGCATCTTCAGTTAATTGCAGGTCGTCTTCAAGCTCTTCATTTTGTGCTTTAAGTTCAGTTAGTTGGCTTTCCAGGCTTCGTTTAGCCTTTTCTAACTCGTGAACATTTTTGTCAGCTGTTCCCTGAGTGTTCGCCAAATCGTCCAACTCATTCTGTAGGGCCTTTCGTTTTTGTTCCAAATCTTCGATTTTATCGTAAGCGTCATCGAGTTCACGAGTTAGTGACAAGACTTTTGTTTCTTTTTCGCGTGCTTCTCTTTCTGCAGCGTCTCTTTCTTGTGCAATTTGCTCACTTATTGCTTTCTCTTCTGCTAATATTTTATCAAAGTTCTTTTGCTTCTTTTCTAAATCAAGAACTTTCGTCCTTTGTGCTTCCAACTCAATTGTTGTGTCTTCCAATTCTGATTGGATCTTCTTTTTACTTTTATCTAACCTGTCATTTTGAGCTTGAAGTTCTTTGACTTGACGTTCTAACGCTTCTAATTCCTTATTTAACTTTTTCTTGTTTTCTTCTAATTCCTTAATAAAATCAGAATCTTCTTCAACTTTTTTCTTACTTTCTTGCATTTGTGAACTCAATTCAGCAAGCTTCCTTTCGAAATTTTTCTTCGCCTCCTCATCTTCTTCCAATTGCTCTTGAAGAGCTTCTTTCTCTGATTCTATTTGCCGCAATTTAGAGCTCAACGACAATTTTTGTCGCGTTTCTTCTTCTAATAACTGTTGGGCCTCCGTTAACTGACTTTCCATATTACTGGCAGATTTTACGGCTGCAGAAGCTTTAAGATCAGCTTCTTCAAGTTGTTGTGTTATATTTTCAACTTCTTGCTGCAGTTTTGTACATTTTTCTTGAAGCTCAGATCGGGCGCGTTCAACTTCAGCTAATTTTACCTAATATAATAAAAGAATATCATTAATATTTTTAATCGTAGGCAATATTAATGCATTTTACCTGAAGCTCAGAAATTTGCGACTCTGCTTGCTTTCGTCGTCGATCATTTTCTTGCCTTGAACTGTTTACATTTCGAAGTTCAGTCGCTAAGTCGGCGTTCTCTGCTTCTAAACTTTGTTTTGCTTTTTCAAGAACGGTTTTAGCTTTTTTCAAATTTTCTAATTGATCGTTTATTCCATTAATCTCCTGGGAATGTTTGTGTCTCATTTCTGCTAACAAGGATTCATGATTAACTGTTTCTTCCTCCAAATCTTTCTTCAGTGTAGCCACTTCTTGTTCTCGTTTTGAACGAAGTTCTTGTTGAGCTAATAAAAAAATTAATGGACAATTTAATAATATTTTAAATATGATTTATTTTTAAAAACAGCAGTATCAATAGATGTTGGTTATGCCACTCAACCAGAGGAGCGGTGGTTCATCGATTTTAAATTTTTGTGACGGGTCACTTTAACGGTAAAACTAACAATACAAATTAATAACAAATGGAACTTACCAGCAGTTGTATCCAATGAATCCAGCAACTCATTCTTTAGAGCTTCGAGTTCTTCACTTAAATCGCGGCGAATTTTTTCTGCTTTGCCCCTAGCGGCCTTTTCTGCTTCTAAGTCCTCTTGGATTTCAGCTAATTGAGATTCCAGTTCCCGTTGAGCCTTTTGTGCAGCAGCTTTTGCAGCAGATTCTTCATCTATTCGCATAAGAGTTTGTGTTAGTTCCTCTTCACGTTTAGCAAGTTGTGTCTGTAATTCTTCCACTTGCATTCTTCTTTCATTAAGTTGTTCCTTTAAGTCCGCTACTTCAGTTTCGATCTTTCTTTTAGTTCTATCAGCTTCTTGTCGCTGCTGTTGATCCTTATGTAATCTTTCTTCTAACTCAGCGATGGTAGCTTCATGTTTAGCTTTCAGTTTGGCTAAATGTTTCGCCTTTTCTTCTTCTTCGGCTAACGTTTGAGAAAGGTCGTTAGCGCGTTCTTCGAGGATTTTCTTTTCTTTCAAAAGTTTGTGATTGTGATCTTCAGTCACAGCTAAATCTTCTTCATATTTTTTAATTTTGGCATCTAATTGAACCTTTTCTAGCTGTAATTTTTGTCTTGCTGCTTCCTCTTCTTCTAACTGCTCTTCAAGGTCTTGAATATTAAGTTCCAATTTTTTCTTTTCACTACCTAAAGCCAGAACTCGTTCCTCTTCTTCTTCAATGCGAGCTTCCAGTTCTTGCATCATATCTTCCAACTCTTGTTTCCTTGCCATCAGTCTAGACCTGCTTTCTTCTGCTTCCGCACATAATTCAATTTCGGCCTGCAATTGTTCGGCTAGAGCTGTTTTTTCTTCCAGAGCTTGTTGATATTTCCGCTCGTATTCCTGTGCATTTTTAGATAAATTATCTAATTTTTCGCGGACTTGCTTCAATTCATCTTCTTTTTGCACTAGTTTTTCCTCTTGTTTAGTAACTTCCAATAAAGGTTTCACTTTTGTGTATAAGCGCCACCATTGCCAGTTTCTTAATTTCAAATAAGCAGCACAATTTCTTTGGATTATTCTAATTGCGTTAAGTTGCTGCAACCTTTTCTGGTAATTTCTTCTAGCTAAAAATCCTCTACAAAATGCTTGGAAGTTTACAATTAAATCGGTGATCTTATAATCGCGTTCTTCTTCCAAATGAGCCAAAACACCAGCTCTGAAGAAAATCTTCGACTGGCCAACGCGATACAAATTGGAATCCAGTTCCAAGGCTTGAATCATCTTTTCGCATGCTTTTTTTCCGTCCATAAAGCCTTTTGGAATGACATTTGGAGTAAGAAGTTCGTAACGTTGACGGAATTCTTGGAAAGGGATCCTATTTGGAAAGCCTTGGCGACAAATACGAATACCCTCTAAGACACCATTACACCTAAGTTGATCAAGAACTAGAGGAGCATCAATTTTTCCAGCACGCTTTTCATGATTGGGAATAATGCACCGAACGAAATTGGGATTTGTATTTTTTAAAGTATCCATTAGTTTTGCGAGCTGCTCTTTATACAAGTGAGATACAGTCCGGAACATTCCTTTGCGAGTTCTAGCTCCAAATTGCGTATCAGTTAAGGCTTGCTGCGCCATGCCTACAATTTCAGCATCTTTCCAAATTTGTACAACAAAAGAGTCTTGGGAATTTTGAAGCAGCGACACAACATTCTCATTTAGAGGATCCATATTTTTCATCAACCATTTAGCAGCAGAATAATCGACCTTTCCAGCGTAGTGTACGATTGCAAAATCAGCTACTCCTCTGAAATCTGTTTTCATAAATTTGGGATGCATTGAGTGAGCAGATACTAGTTTATCCACGAAAGTCTTATCCGTCGCCTTAGGGAACCAACACTCTTCATCTAATAAGGCCATGATGCCTCCAGGTTTATCAATCAAATCAATAGTAGGTTGTAAATCTAGGCCAAAATCAATGAATTTCCACTCAATTCCTTCGCGTTGGTATTCTTCTTGTTCCAAAATGAACATTGTGTGATTGAACAACTGCTGAAGTTTTTCGTTTGTGTAGTTAATGCACAGTTGTTCAAATGAGTTCAGTTCAAAAATTTCGAAGCCAGCCATATCAAGAATTCCGATAAAAGAAGCTCCCTGTCGTTTGGTTCTATCTAATGACCTATTTATGCGGTTCACGAGCCATTTGAACATACGCTCATAGCACGCTTTAGCAATCGCTTCAACAGCAAATTCCACCTGCTCTTTAGTTTGGGCTTTAGTTACGAAATCTCGTCCGACCTTAATGCGAGGCGTAAGGAAAGCCCGTGTCATATCTGTTACATTAAGCCCCAATAGGTGTGCGATTTTTTGAGCGACAGTGTTATCAGGAAGTGTTGCCTGATCAGAATTCCTTTCTTGACGAAATTTCATGCATCCAAATAGTAGGACAGCACTAACAATGCGAAAGATAGAATTAAAATCGTCGTTTGTCATTCCCATTATATTCATGCTTTTCACGGTGGCTTGATATTCAGCATAATCATCCACACCTGGTACTGGAAGACTGCCATTAGATAAGAATGCGTATGTTTTAATGTCATCTAAAATAAATTTTTCTTTCTGTTCGGGCGATGCGCCAGCTAACAGCTGATAGAAAATGTGGAATGTTCTTTCGTCTTTGGCTTGACGAATGGCACGTGACTTTTCCAGAAGATATGTTTCAATATTTGCTCCCGATATATAACCGGAAGCATCGAAGTTGATTCTGATAAATTTACCCTAGTGTAAAAGAATTTTACAAATTATTTTTATGCAAAGAAAAAATTAAAGTTTAATATTTTGATATAATAAAAAACTTAAAATTCTGAATATTATTTTGATCCTTTCTCATTCATATCACCTATCCTAATCCTAGAAACTTAGCTTATAACTAGATACTTAGTTTTAAATTTTTCACTTCTGCCAATTTACTTATATTGCCTGAGTTTTTAGGTCTTCCTTATAAAATATAATACCGATACAATCCTACCAACATAAAACACCAAGTTCAATTTGCGCGAATATACAAATTGATAAAATTCGTCGGTGCTTAAAAGAAAAAGTCAAAAACAAACTAACATTTGGCCATCAACAATCATTTGGGGTTTTGGTTTAAATTCGACGAAAAAGTGTGTTTACCCACAGAGAGACAACTAAATTCTTTCAGAATTTTCAATGAATCAAGAACTTCATTTTATATAACTCATCTCTGATTCCATTTACATGACTTCGCATGTTGCAATATTAAATAATTCTCAAACGACTTTTTTAAATTTTCTTGTAATAGATAATTGCATTTACACTTTTAAGACAGAATACCCAGAAAATATTGCAGAACTGCGTAAAGATGACTTAAAACAGCTCAAAATTTTTGTTCAGCATTAAGATCCGGCTTATATGTTAAGGGTGCGCAATTTGTTACTTTTGTTTAATAGTTACATTTAAAGAACATCATAATCTTTAAGTGGTTACTAAAAAAAGTATTGTAGTGTGTCTTTACTTTTTCAAACATAATCGTAAATATTAGAAAAAAGAATCAAATTCAAGAAATTAAGTCCAAGTAAAACGTGGTCAAAGTAAACAAACCGATGACGATGAAATCCATTTTATGGCACTGAGTAGTGAGAAATATTTGATTTCCTCATTCTGAAATCATAGCAGAATACGTTAATAAACGTTCATAAAATCAATCAGTTTTTGATTCTCATTAATCTGCCACTTTTACTTTGTTACTTACGACAGCATTGATGGGATATTTAATGTCTTCATAGGCAAACAATTCAAATAAAATTGACAATGTTAATTGATCATCTAAGTGGGTTCTCATAAGTAATCTAGTTCATTAGACTCGGTCTGGAACTTTTAAGATGGATGATTTGTTTTTCTAAAAACGACGTGACGTAGAAATTTTAAATTTCGCATAATATTAGGGCTTGGTGACGCTCACATATTTCCACAGTCAGATGTTATAAAATAGTGGGGAGATGTGGCTACTACAATTGCTAAATGATAATTTTTATTTTATTTCAGGGAAAAAGTTGCACAATAATTTGAAATCAATGATTGCGCTATACCAATAAATGCGATGAAAAGATTAGCTTATGGGCCAAAACACTTCTTGATGCCTAATTTAAGCAGTGATTTATAAAACAATATTTAAAATTTAAATTAATATTTTGTTATTATTTATTGTTGATATATAATTTTATCTAATTTAACCTATAATTTTTATTTTTATGGCAATTTATACACAAAGTGGTTTTTATAGTATCGCAGTGTAGCAGTAACGCAGTAGTAAATATTTAATTGTTTCGTAAATGTGCGCTAAACGGAAAGACAAAAAGCAAACATTTTGTCACTGTCAAAACTGATACCTAAATAACTGTGTATGAGAATAATAATAATGTAAATATACTCAGTAGTTAAAATAGTATTATATTTATGAATGACTGTATTTTTTTCACAGTTTTGTACTGTTTTCTAATGAAAAGTGAAATTCATCCGAAGAGACCGATTTTTAGGCATCAAAAAGTATTTTGGCCCTTATACAGAAGAAGTATATGCCAATCATACAGTATTTTTATGTCCATAATTCGTCGGCACAGAATTCAAGATGACAAGGTTGATAACTTAATCTTTTGTAGAAATGAAAAAAGTGATATATGACTTTAACCTCCCGGTAAAATAAGTGATAATGTGTCAGCCTACCAATCCGGAGGTCCCAGGTTTGAATCCCATGACGGCGACCCATGGTTGTTTTCTGCTGATAAAAGATCACGATAAAAATGCCATGGAGATTGCAGAAAAAAATTTCAGTGGTTCAGAATTCACTTTAAATTGTAGGTGTTGCGATGGTTTTCTCGAATCGGGTGAAGTTTTTCTCCCGCACCATGTGGTGGTAACGAAAGCTAACGAGAGAGATGGCGAAGCCCTTTGACCGCTAAGGATTAAGTATTGATTAATTAAAAACTCGAATTCCGGCAGGCAGGAAATTTTTTTTTTTGAAAGGTAAGCCCTAATATATTTGCAATTAGCAATTAAATCAGGTCTGCTGCTCTTTAAATCATTTAAGTTAAATCAGGTCTGCTGCACTTTTGGGTAGGAAAACTCAACGCAGACCAGGGCATTCTTGCACGCGGCTTTACCCTCTACTATGCCGCTACATTTCATGTTATGATGTTATGAAAAACAGGACCGGAAATTGCTTTTTTTTAACATCCGTCAGAATTTTTACAGACTGACATTACATATTGTGTCTAACTTTATTAGACGAATCGGTATAAAAAGTCTGGTCGTGTTGTTTTATGACGTAACATTTAACACATCCAACGCTTGGACTACTATAAACTTCCAAACTTGGGCAAAGAAACCGACCGAATAACATACAAAACTATATAAGTTTTTGCGATTTAAATTCCAGTAATTTTGTACAATATTCTACATCAATAGATAGCTCTTGATCTCTAACCACATACGGCCACCGTTGTCTTTGCTGTGTGTACACATTGTTGACTTGCCAAACGTTTGAAGATTTCTCTAGGATAATGATATTAGCTTTGTAAGTAATACATATTTATATGTTTCTAGAAAAATTGTTTCAATAAAAAGGGGGATTTCTAATGTGATGGTCTGTTTTTGATACCTAACTGCGCGATTTTTCTTTGGGTAAAAGTTAAATGTGTACAATTATGAAACTTTTTGCGTCTTTCTATTCGGGATATAGAGAACTCCACGGTGTGTAGATTTTCAGATTTTCTAGTGATCTGAAATCAAAAAAAATTGTCAGATTCTTAAAGTAGACGCTTGGGTTAGTTATCGTTCTGACCAGATTCAAGGTCAAAAACTGTAGAAATGGCGCGAAATCCAACCTGGTTCTTTTTTTTAAATTTTCCATTTTTTTCGTCTTTAATGTGCCGTAATTTTGACCTTAATATCGCGAAAAATCTAAATGTATTTGGTTGGTTGGTTGGTCAGGTCTGCCGAACATTATAAGCCGGGATTTGCTGGAATCAAAAATTTTTTAGATACCGAAGTACTGCACACCAGCTCGAAAAACATGGTTTTGTGCAAAACGCATTTAAAGTTTTGAAATTGATTTGGCGTTTACCGACCGGTCATCGTGAAATTGCGTACAACTCATTTTCTAGGGTAGACATGATAAAAAGGTTTACATAGGGTTATTCTAGAGGCTTCACAATATTGAAAAATGCAAAAAGAAAAAAATCTATTTTTTGAAGCCAACTAGAATTCCTAGAAATCCTCTTATACCTGAAAAGAATTGAGATGGCAATGGAGAACTGATGTTAAAGTAGAATTTCAAATATTTTTTTTTATTTCGATACGACCATTCAAACCAAAGCGTCTTTAGAATTTAAAAAAAAAGACAAAAATCACCTCTTATTTCTTTAAATTAATATTAAAAAAAATATGTGCTACTATATTTACTAATTAATTTTTCCTTAACTTAAAATATTCAGATTGAATTATCCCCTGCAGTAATTGGGTTAAGTTTCAACCTAGTATTACACAAACTAGCCATGGAAGTTCCGGTATTTAAAAGTTAATGGTTAGTTTAACTTAGTTGACCATTCATTTATGATGACTTTAAAGAATATGCCCGAATGATTTGTAAACATTTAAGTCTTGACAAAGCATTAATGTTTATAAATCGTAGATACTAAAATATAGTATAGTACTATATGTAAACTGTCCCCTGAATAAATCTTAAATTTTAAATAAGTTAAGCTTTTAGTTAAAGCTTAAAAGTGCAATATGTACATGAACGAAAAATATTCATTGACAAATAATTTCATAGAAATTTATGTCAACAAAATTTACTGCTTTATCTGCGAATCTACAAATTTAGCCTCAATAAAATTAAATAATATTTCGAAATTACATCCGCGAAAATCAAATTAAAACGTATCGTGCGCTTATTTATGCGCCTTGAGGCTTTTGATGTAATTTGATATGACGACGGCACTAACCAAAAAGAAAACAAGCGCACAGGTTACATGGAAAATTGTCTGTATACAAAGTAAGAAAGTACTTGTAAATAAATATTTACGTAGTTAATAGGTAAAACTAGGAAATGAAGATAGTTATAATAAGTTTCAAACACACAGATTGTATTACTTTTGAACAGATGTTTAATAGCAATACTTACAAATCTCGATGAGTTGTCGTTTTTCACCGTTTTCGCATTTCCAAATGCCTCTAGAATCGGGTTTGCTTGCAAAAGTTGTTGCTCTAATTCGCCCTGAAATAATAATAAATTTGTTAGATTGTTGTTTTTATGATAAGGTCGAGGACAGTTAAAATGCAACACAGTTAAACATGTCATGCAAAAACGGGAAATGTTTTTTCACTTTTTTAACGAATTTCCTCTTAAAGTATGTACAGCACATATTTACACAAATACAAATTTATATATTGAACACATTTCCCTATTTTGTAATAAAATAAATGAATGTAACTTGTTTAAGTTTTGTGTGCCACGTGTGTTGTGAATTGGATAAGTGTTGAACAAATTAAAACCTCCGGATTAAGTTTTGCGTAATATAAGGATCAATGTATATTTAGTATAAGGACGTTAATGTGGATTTTAGTTTTTAAGTAAATGTGATATCTTTCCAAAATTTATAATGTGCAAATCATAAATTGTTAAAACAGAAACGTGTATAAAACAAAATTTTTCCACTCAAAAATTACTATTACTTTATTGTAAATAACCTTAAACATACAATTTGAAATAAACATCAAAAGATACATCTAATCGTAGATAAACTATATAATATGCAGATAAAATATTACTAAAACTTCAACGACTAATACCAAATTAGGATAGCTCTTTAATTTGGAGAAAACAAATAATTTACCTATATATGGGAGTTATATTTGAGTCTAGATGTGATGTGGGAGTTATCAAGGCATCAAGTCAGATTGAGGGTAACACTTTTTACATCTTTGCGAAAAACTGAAGTATTTCATCGCATTTTAGTGACTGAAAATAATATTTTCGAAATACAGAGTGTCGCAAAAATTTCTCCCCATTAAATTTCTTTCAATTCAATACAAAAAGAAGGAATTATTTTGAAAATATAAAATGATTTATTATAAATTTGCTTTAATACAAATAAATATAAATAACTAATAGTCTGTGTAACATTCTTAATTTTCCTATGCATTTCAAAACTCCTTTTGAAAAGCTTTCACATTTTATTTCATCACCTAAAATAGAAATCCTTCTACTTTTACTCGGAAAATAGTACATACTAATACTACTTCTTAGTATAGAATGCCTTAGAACACTATCTTTTAGACGAGGCAACACATTTTAACGAATTGTAACGAATTTCCTGATCAGTCTAACCATATGTTCGCAAAATACTCATAAAGCGAATTACTCCTGTGAGAATTACGCCCGTGTTTGCATTAAAGAACTATTCTTTTTTAACAAAGTTGAGATTTGCTGGTCGAACATTCTGCAAACATGGGTAGAATTATAAAGTGCACTAATTGCAAGAGATTAAGAAAAATTACGATTTTCACAACAGTGGGGAGACATTTTGAGGCACTCTGTATTATATGCTTGATCCAACTAAGACTGGTTGGATATCCGAATATCCAATAGCAAAGTTGTTAAGACTAGGCGAATTGATATACTCAGTTCATCAATTAATGTTAAAAGAACGGGCGAGCCTTTTATAACGAGCAGTGAACAAGATTAATATACGATAGACGATTTCAATGTGACAAGACAAGGTTAGTGAAAGAAGTGAATCCTGTGATGCACGGATTAAGTCGAGAATAGCTGTTAAGCCAACATTTTTCGGTACGGTTTCACTAACTTTCCTGTGGACCAGAAAATGGTAAAGAATATTAAAATATGATTTCTGAATACCTGTTGCCATATTTAAAAAATTTTCACCGCATCCGGTTTACTTTGCAATAAAGCAATATTAGGCGAAAGTCAGTAAGAGCTGGTCAGGTTTCCCAAGATTGGAAGAATTCTTAAATAGCTCAACACTTGTATCAATTTCACCTCAATTCCACCAAAAAATTGGTGTAGCATTATCAAAATGCTGATTCGGATGGACTTAATAAATATCTTACTTATTATGGGTATTTTCTACTCAAAAGGGTAGAAAGGGGCTTCTGGTCTCCAGTCAAAATCGTAAAGAACATTTCCATCTGTTCTTCAATACCACCACTAATTTATAATGGGAATGTTTATACTGGCTCATTGAACAGCCACTTTAAGACAAAATACCGCTACACTTTTTCACTCGGGAAGTTCTGATGGTTTTTCGCCCCTGGTTTTAAAATGTTGCGTCACTGCTTTGGATAAACCTCTGCGCAAACTTTTTCACCTGTCATACCCAACAGGACTGTTTCCGTGTATATTATATTCAGCCGATACCCAAAAAAGAGAGGCATGCGACCACTTTAACTACATACAAATAACACTTACTTCGGTTTTATCTAAAGTTTTTGAGTCACCCACCTTCTAACCAAACTTTAAGGATTTGGTCTGCACCCTCACCTCTGAAAATGAATAATAATAGACGGAGTTACATCTGATCCCTACCCCCAGCCAACACCTTTGATTTCACGTATACTTTTGATTCTGTAATAAATTTTCGTAGGAACTCTACAAAAATCTTCCTAGAACACATGTTTGGATCATTAAACAACGACATTTCTAAAATCCTTGCTTGCTAAAACATTGCTCAATTTCGTGAATTGCGCTTCCAATTGGTATCTCGCGCAGTGTAAGCATCAGATTTAGCCCCCTATTGCCTCTTTACTTTTTCCGAAAAGTAGTTATTTAACTAACGTTTTTTTGAAGGCTTACAGAAATAGTATTATGCAGGAGGAAAAACAATTAATTCATATATCTGTGGAGTAAGTGCCCTAAGTTAAAAAACCAAAAAACATCATAAAGCATTTGTTTTCTTTCTCAACTTTTCGAACTAATCGCGTACCATAGCAATGAACAAAATCCTAGGACACCATATCAAATTAATTGTAGGAGTAAAATAATATTGTGCAATACGTTTAAACCGGAGACAAAAGGTTAAAAATTACTTTAGAAAAACTATATTTGAAAATTTGGTTAAGTTTAAATCTCGTTTGTATTCAGAGCTGAACAAAAGATGACAGAAAAAGGTTTAAAATTAAAAAAAAAAACTAACAAAATAATAAAATCTTGCACAAGAGACCATCTGTACAAGGTTACATTACGACTTTCGTATTATCCACTATAAACGATTGATTTTTGACGTGCTGATAAGCTGTCATAACTTATTAATACGGAACACTGCCCGTTTTAGTTTGTATAAAAGTCTTAGGTCTCTACGCATGGGTGTACGGAGGACCATTTTGGAGCGTATATTGTGCTTTGATTGTATGAAAAGTTAAGAACTTTGAATTGTAACTAAGTAAATATAAGGCGAATCCATAAAATCGCGCAGGGTACAATCTTGTATAATCCATACTTAGCACTTTTTATATACATAGTTGTGGAAATGTGTTTTTCAATAATATATTTAACATCTTTAAATAGTACATTATTACAGGTTAGTAAACAATTCGACCGATAAAGCAAACTTTAAAAACAAAACTTTATACTCTAAACATTTTTATATTAAAAGCTCTAAAAATCGACTAAAACACTACAACAAAAGACAAACCGACTTAAACTTCTACTTTAAGTGTATTTTATTATTTATAAGAAAACGCATAAGCTTCTCAATCGCAAGACAAAACAAACCAAATTGCTTTAGGTGCTTATTACTTTCGGTAACATTTTTTAAAATTATAGCTTAGAAAAAAAGTTAAGAAAAAGATGTCACATGAAACCAGAGGAAAACTGAATTCAGATTTTAGCAAATGTAACTATTGTGAAAAAAATGTTTTTACGTACTAAAGTAGGAAAGAAGTGATATATATTAAGCGAAAATACTTTACCGCAAACGTTGACATGTGGCTCTGCACATAACAGGTGCGATAGTGTTTGGTAGAGGGTTTGTCATTTAAATCGCACATAGGTGAAGCGCAGGTGTTTTTTGTGTGTGTATTTTATATTGCGCGTAAAGGAATAAAAAAGGGGAACAACAAAAGATTTGTGTTAGATATGTTTTCTTTTTTTGGCAAAAGAAAAAATTTATATTTTGTAAATTCTTACTTATACGAATTATAATAAATTTAATACTTACAATTATTAGTGCTGGATGCGGTCCCTTTTGTATAATACATAAACATAACATGTTTACAAAAGAATGTGGCCGAGATAGACATCAATACGGGATAAAGTACGAATACATCAACCAACACATCAAAGATAAATATATGAAAATAAAAAAGAAAGAAAATAGTATAAATAACCTAAAATTTATTTTTTAAATAGTATAAAAATGAGGTTAATGAAGTTTTTGTAAAAGGAATTAGCCTTAATTTCATAAAAAACATTTCATGTTCCTTTTCTAACAACAATTTAAACATGATTTCAAATTACCTACTTCATATTTATATGTTTAAATAAATACGTATATATGTATAGAATTAGTAAAAGCTGATCGGCAATTTAACTAACGATTTCATTGCAAAACATATCTAAAATTTAACTAGAATCCAAGCAAATAATAAAAGCGCTTCAACTAATTTTTTAATTAAATATGTTATAATAGTATAAGTTTTGTGAAATAAAATAACATACATATAATCTAGTAATGATTTTCTTTAAAAATTTCTAGTTTTAGGTATAATATTATTGGAGTTGGATTTGGTGGCTTGCAATCTTTTTCTACCTCATTAGATGCCAACCACAGAAATATTCTTAATAACTACAGATTCCATAAAAACGTTAAAAAAAAATTTAATAGGTTTCAGCAATAATGGATTTTCTGATCCTTTTGCAATACTTAGCAAAATAGAAGAAACTAACTAACTTTAGATATATTATTATTTGTGAATCATTCGTGTAAAATTTGGTTTTGTTCTTAAATTCAAAATTTTAAACTGCTTGCTTTTAAATGTCTTAAGCACAATAGCCTTTATAACTTACCTGAAATAACCTACAGGCAAACGATTCACATACATCTAACTGACAACAATATTTAGATACGAGCAACGGGCGATCGGATTGTTATCGTAAGAACTCTGTCATCATCACCAGATTCCGGACCGAACAAGACCAAGGACCAAGCCTACAAGCCCTTGATGACGACACGAAAATTGCAATTGTTAACATATTGTGGTTTTCTAGATAGTGAATAGAGAATCAGATCGATCATGTGGCTGTTCCCAAAAGTTGTAGGAAATGCCTTAAGGGCATGTTCTTATCTGTTTTTTCAAAAGAATTGATTTTTTTCTAACAGCGTAATAGGTACGACATATGATCTCTTGTTCGAAAACACAATTTTAGATCTGGAAATATCGTTGAAATGGTTGGATTGCTGCCTGCGTGTGCAACGAGGGTTTCATTACATTTCTAAAAATTCTTCAGACCTTGGATGTCGAAACTGGATTACACGCCTACATTCCAGAGTGGGCAAAGTAGAATCTTGGCCTAATATGCAATTCTTAAATTTTTATACCCTCCATTTTGCGCATTTTTACCTAAAAAAAGTGATTTTTTGAAATTCGCGCCATTTCAATAATTTTTGGAATTTTGACAGACCACCGATTATGGTCACAATTGACTTCAGGCTTTCGACAAGAATGAAGGACACGTAAGTGAATCGCATACAATAACGTCGATGGCCTGAATTGTTATTGTTGTTAAATACGAGTGTAAGTTTTTAAGAATAAACAAAATACTAGTGGAACTTTTAAACGGGGTCCTGCTGTGACTAAAATTTTTCTTTCCCTAATCCAGGAATGATGCAAAACTGAGGCCTATCCTATCGAATGAAAACAAATTTAATTGTGTGTGTGTCAAAAAGGACACCTGAGTATTACAATTATGAGCAATGAATGTGAATTAAGTAAACGAGCGCTCACGATAAACGATTGCGTGAGGTTATTTTCTTGCAGCGGCCACAGCAGGACCTCCACCCTCCCTACCCTTCAAAATTATGATAGAACAATCCCCCGAATGTAGCTTCTTATTACATCTTATGTTTGTTGCGAGGGTATACAGGAATTTCCATCAATATCATTTAGGAGCCCTGGCCGAAAACGCAATGTCAATGTTAAATATTAAAGAATATTAAAATGAGTCAAAGATATATACTTGGCTATTCCTGATTGCCTTAGGTAACCTATGGCAAACAGAGGGGCGGTTCATGTTTTTCATACGTCCGAAAAAGAAAGAAACAGCTAAATCTACTTAGTTATTCGCAATAACAGTGTTACCCAAGAAGGTGTCAACAAAAATTAACTTTTAAAATTAAAAATACCTTTTGCAAAATTCACGAGGAATATTGCAGAAATAGCGAGATAGTACCCTCTCGCCAGGCGGATTACGCGATAATTCCAAGATATAATTCCCAAGACAGATGTGCTGTTTCAAAATAAAGCTACTGTTCACAGGTGGTTTGATACCATGTGCTCCTTGACCGAGTGTGATCAAACATCTGCCGAATATTAAAAGTGATTTTTTATAACCAAAGCAGCTATATATAGGGATTTCTAACGAACATTCCAGAAAGTAGAATTTTGAAGGTTTAAAGCAGTTAGTAGAGCATTTCAAAATGTGTCAAGTTATAAGAAAAAGATAAATTGACAAATAAAACAATTAAAATTTTGTTTATATCAAACGTTAAGACTTCACAGCGTCGCTCGTTATACAACGTTAGGGCCAGACTACAAACATCATTAATGCAAAAAGGAAATCTTTGAGAAGACCGAAAAATTGCTGATTTTTCAGTCAAAAGTTATTTATCGAAGACTTATTTGTGTATTAACAATTAACGAAATCAGAAGTCGTTTTTCAATAAGCAATTTATCTTGAATAATCTTATTCTTCTAAAGTTTTGTCTTTTATATTAACGGGATTTTAGTATTTGACTAACGATTTGAATTTTTGTCAGTATCTAATGTTTCCTTTTGCCAAGTTCAAAAAGTCCTTTAGAGTTTTATAGTAGTTGGTTTATCTAGCTGATTGCGAAGAAGATTTAAAAAGACGGAAAAATAAAATATCAGCATTTTACTGAAGGACGAACAGTAAAAGAAATCATTAAAAATGAGTCACAAAACTAATGAGAACTATTAACTTAGTTACATGACAGACAAATTCTGTTCACAACATTCCATTTTTGGTAAGGATTTGCGATAGAAAGTATGTCACAAGTAAAGTTTTTCATACAAATATGGAATCACGGCTCTCAGGCCCAATTTTGTCCCAGTCAGATTTCCACAACCTGTTCAAGTGTTCACAATTATCAATTACTTCTATGGAAACTTTCTCGCCAGATGGTCTGTCACGTTTTTCATTGAGCAATAGGTGCACATTTGGTCGTTGTTTCATTATTAAATCGAAAATGCAGAAATTACGTGAAAAAGTTTCATGCTCCATATAGGCCAGCAAAATCAATGACAAGTAGGATCTACTTCTTGTTATGGCTAATAAACAGTTGCACCTTTTAATATTATGAACATAATTTTTCAATTCGCGACCTTGCTTAAATGTTCTGGCAGTTGTTGTATGTGCTCAACAACGACGATTCAATTCGATTAGATTTGTGAATTATTGCTTTTTACTATAAATAGCCATTGAAAGAAGCAACGATAAAAGCATGAATCATAAGAGTTTCACGTTTTAGGTAAACATCAAGGGAACGAGGTATCCAGTCGCACCATTGAGAAAATCATATTCGTGTGTAGCAGATAAATTTGGAAACAAATATTTGCGTTCTAAAGATCAGGGAAATAAGAATTGCAAAAATGTTTTATTTGGAACAAAGAATTGTTTAAAGCCTACACGTTAAAAAATGAATTCCTAAGAAGATCTAACTACCTACAACTGATTGTTAATTAATGCGCTTCTAATTAGCACATGAATCGATAATATCTAAATAATCGCCATCAATTTATCTTAGCTTGTTGCCTCAATTTTAATTTGTACATAAACGAGCGTGAGAGACTATTGAATAAGAAACTGTTTAACATCTGCTTGAAAGATTATGGGAACATGCTGATTGAATCTTTTAATGATTCTTCAAAGTTGCAGTTTTTTTAAGCAATTTTACTCTGTTTTCGAAGAAACGTGTAATGCAAAATATTTATTGTGGGTTTATATAAAATTATCTTTTTAAACATCATTCAAGATATACCTACTCATTCAAACATTAGTGACACTTTGTAAAGCTGATGTCGAAATAGAAACATGTGCATAGATTTAAACTCAAGATTTCCAGTGCCTAATCTAACAGTACAGTATGCATTTGTCAAGAATTCGGAGCCACCTGGAGGGATTCGCATTGATAAGCGGCATTTACAATGAATGGTGGAAAACATCAGTACCACTGGTATATGGGAGACGTCAGGAATAAAATGCATAAAATTTATCAAAATCTGACGAAACTAACATAAATGTTTAAAAATAGTTTCTTTCAATACGACACAACTAAGCATTATCATTTTTCAAAAGTACCGAAATTATACAAAAAGTAAGCTTTACGATAAATACAGGATGCTTTTGTATAATGCATTTTTTTTAGTTTAAAAGCGATCATACCATAGGTGCACGAAAAATTGTATGTATGTAGGCTTCAGATCATTTAATGTAGACTCAATTTCGCGCTGGAATTCTCACCACCAAATACAACTTGATTGTTGAAAACTCCCTTCTTTTAAGCAGGAAAATTAAAGAGAGGTGTAATAAATGCAATGCCATCATTTTACTTAATTGCAAGGCATGCAAAAGAAATTTTAGTGTTTTTCTATCTCAAATAAGTGGGAACCTGTTTTTGGATCTTTTTTATAATACAATAGAAGATAAGAAAACCTCATCCTCAAGTCTTACCGCCAAAACAATCTGTTACACCAGATGCCTTACTGCATTAAAGATCAAAAACATCTTTGAAATAAAGAGTCCTTTAACAATACGATGCTTGAAACATTTCTCTACTGCAATTTATACACATTTGTGTAAATTCGAAAATAGTGTGCTTCAACAAGATGTTTCTTTTTTAATTGCACGCTATTTTTCAAGTTGTAGCTGCCAATTCTTTGACATTTGAATATTAAAAATTATATGATTTACGAACTGTCCCCGCAAAATTTTCGAAAGTTTCGCAATATTTTTTTTTTGCATCTCTCGTTCCAGTTTCCGTATACGACTAAAATATCAGAGAATGACAGCCGCAACTGAACCTGAAGAGAAATAGCGCGCATTTGAAAACTTTTTTGAAACACTCTTTCAAGAATTTAATATGAAACATCTTATTGAAACACCCTTTAAATTGCATCATTAATATGAGTATAAGTTCGAAGATAGATCCCAAAACTGTCGGACGACAATAAAACATAGGAGATCTTTTATAATGCAAAAGTTAGAGAAACACATTTGTCAAGAAAAGTATGTAGATTTGAAATCAGCACTCGACGTATAGATAAACAGCCTTTAAAGGTTATTATATTATAAACGGATAAAATATACTCAACACGACGGTTGCTTGTTGGGCCTATACCACGATGATACCGTAGCTGCAATAAAACTTAATAATAGTCGAGTGAAGTTCACTAAAGTGAAAAACATATCTACCAGTGCCAAATATATTTTGTTAAATGTGTTGTATTTTTATTTTAAGGTCGAGATAAAAGCCATGCTCTTTGCAACTTAAAACCTGAACTATCACTGAAGCATACTGGTATCATAATGGCCACCTAAGACCATTTAACGAACCTTAAATAAAGGAAGGAACTGGTACAACAATATGGGGCGAAAACCGAATTGTAAGCAGTATTTTTAACCGACTTCCCAAAAACAAAGAGGTTCTAAGTTCGACATGTATATATATATATAACTTTGTAACGCGTGGCCCGATTGGGATGGTTATTTTGCTGTTGTATAGAGTGTGATCCCCCATTGCTAATGTTAGAATAATTTGGTCCTAAGGTTGGGGTGGGGAAGGGGAGAGGTAGTCTTACTTCGTAACGCGTGAACCGATTTCGATGATTCTTTTTCTGTTGGGTAGAGTATGTTCCCTGATTGATACCACAAGACAAATTTTTTGGTGGGATGGGGGTGGGGGTTGAACCTAACTTTTTAACGCGTGGACCGATTTGGATGGGTTTTTTTTGTTATACAAAGTAGAAAATACTAAAAAGTGAAAAATAATATACTTTTTTAAAAAAAGTTGAACCGACTTCACAAAAAGTGCTAAAAAAAATTAAATTAATATTTAATTTTATACAGACGTGTGCAAAAAAATAGGTGTGTAATAAGAATGCAACTTTCGGTCACATCTTTTTAGTATTAGACAATAAAATTTTTTGGTGGTTTGAAAGGCAATAATATAAATATAAAACTTTTATAGAGAGATCAACAAAAAGTACAACTTCATTTCTTCAAAATAAGGACGAATACTTAAACCTACCAGAAGATTTGTGCAAAAAAATTGTTGTGTAGTTTAATCAGGTGAAATTTTATTACACGCCTATTTTTTTGCACACGTCTGTATCTATTAAACTTTGAAGTCGGTGCAAATCAAACAAAGCAAACAACTACAACAAAAGTATTTCATCGTCCTTCCCTATGATCCCGTGAGCTGAAACGTTCAGGTAGTTTTATGTATTATCTTCAATTGTGGTTGGGTAGTTTGTTTTCTTTAATTTGCACCGATTTCAAAATGTCATAATAGATATAAAACTTAAAGTTATTTTATTCTTCTTTGCGCTTTTTGTGAAGTCGGTTCAACTTTTTTTTTTAAACTATTTTATATCTTAAAGCTCCGTACTACATATATGCGGATATGTTTCCAATTCTTCACCTCACATACATATTTAACAAGATATAAAACGAGATGTTCAAATTCCCTTATTCCTCTTACCCTAATTCCCTTCCGACCGCAGCCATGATCACGCATCATAGGATTATCCCCTAGGTTTTGGCTACATCATAAAAAAAAACCTCAAAACCAATGTTATTGCAGTAAATTTAGTCCTGGCAAATTATATTTAAGTGAAATACCGTTCTTGGGTATGGAAACATATTAAAGCTTTACATGTTTTACTAAAAAATCAGTTAAGATGGATATATTTCTGAAATTTTTGAATGGCGACAGCTTTTGGTCACATTAGCGTGATTACTTACTGTACTGGATTATTAAATGCTGCAAATTTCAAAAATTAATTGTGAGAAAACTGTAACTAATAAGCCTGTTTAAAATTTCGTAAGTAAATTTTAATATTTAAGAAAGAAAGTTACATACGGGCGCGTCCAAAAGATCATACTATGCATTTTTCACAAAAATTTTGCTTAAAAATTTGCACTGTTAATATTTCAAAACGAATAATATGTTTTAAAAATAATTCGTCATACTGGAACTGTTATTTTTATGAAAATGTATTTCAAATTTCAAGTCTATAAAAGTATTTTTTTAAATCACAGTAAAAGAAAGGCCCATTGTGACATCACAGTTGAGGCTATGCACTCAACCTCATACAATCTCTAAAGAGATAAGTAGAGCTTACCTAGAGCTCTAAAAAGACGAGCTAGATCTCTAGTCTAGTCACTAGTAGGAACTAGTTCTCGGGGAGAGAAGGAATATTGTTGGCTAGAGCACGATGTTGCAGTCCCGTAGCCGTGAACCATTTAAAGCTCCTGATAAACTGAACTAGATCTCTGATATCAGTAGAACCTAATTTATCATTAATCACAGTTAAGTAAACCCTTAATTGTTTTAGAAAATAATCCAATTTATATAAAGCGTAAAAAATTATTAATCTTTTAATTTGTACACATATATAGTACTTCACTCTGACATTCAGAACTGTCACATGTTTACCTTTTTCGCTACGCAAATAAAACATTAAACATTATTAACAAGTGGACTGACACAAATATGTCGCCCATGTGAATTAATTTAAGCAAGATATCGATTTCAAAATATAGAAACAGAATTCAATAAATTTTAAGATACACGATCGTTTCCTAATATGTGAAATGACCTCAGTTGTTAATAGATTTTTCAGAATAATTAGAAATTAAATGAGCGCTTTCCTAAAACATTTATAAAATAAAGCTTGAAAGCTCAAATGCTTTCCGCCACCACCGACTGTCGTACCAATTTAATACATTTTATTATTCATAACATCCATTTTAGGAAAATAATAAAATAATTGATGTCCGGATTATATTGTAATATTTCATAGGCGGTACGCTTCTTCATAAAGTACGGTAATATAATAAACTAGAATATATTAGTATTACGTTAGTTCAGTTCTGATAGCCTAGAAGCTGTGAAAAACGCAACTGTACCAAAATTGCATGTAATAATGCAATATAAATCACGTAGTTATTGCGTGCTGATCAGACGACTCATAAATCAAAGTATTAATTGAGGCTAATTAAATTGTTTTCAATAAATTATTTATGTATGAAAGGTATTAATATAAGAAAAAGTAGGCAGACAAATTCAACTTACCGCACCAGAACCTTTGGGCTTTGACGCTGCCACATAGGCTAAATACTGTATAACTTTTTTTGTGTTTTCGGTTTTACCAGCACCTGATTCACCTGTACACAGAATTGATTGGTCTTCCCGATCTGAAAAAAAACAAAACATGAGTCATAAATTATCATTAATATAGGGAAATACTGTATAAACATAAAATTAAGTAAGCAAAACTTTACACGGTATTTTAAAATCATAAGGGATAAGAATTCCTTCTGATACGTTACCACAAAGATAGGAAGGAAAAGGAATTTTAAAGTCTAAAGTAAATGAATTCTTATGAGAAAGGAAAGCGGCTTCCAGTTTCATTAGATATACAGAATATTATTAAAATTATGCGAAATATGGGTAGTCATTTTTACACCCTCAGTTTCACATTATTTTAATTATATTCTGCTTAGCTTAGCTTAGCTGCCCTCGAATATGCTCTACTTTTTACATTAAGCTCTGATTTGGCGTTGAAAATGAACCAAAATAGTTATCGTGAAATATGAAATTTCTCGAATAAGCTCTCTAAAATTCATCGTTTGAATTTTCTAAATATTGAAATATTATCCGGACCACCAATAAAATCCAAATCAGCTTTTATAAAAAATCACTGTCCACATCGCTAGTGACTCTTTTCACATTTGACGTTGAAATAAAATGCTCCCACTTTCCGAAGACCATAAAATACAGGGTAGAAAAAATATCTCACTTCCCTGTCATTTTTAATTTATTTTGAATTTCTCTTTCATTTTTGCAGGCTGAACAGTTTTGGGGGGAGTAAGGATGCAGACAAGGAGGCGCCATCTAATTCATCAGCAGTCCATTTAGACACATTAAATAAAATGTTAATATTAAAAAAAAACTATTTTTTATTTTTTTCCTTGTAGTTGAAAGTTCAGTAAGCAATCTGAAACCAAAAGTTCATTTTTTTTCACCGTTTAACCCTTAGAATAATTTTTCAAATTTACTCAATTATCAGGGCGCGCAGGAGTATGTGACCCTTATGGTAACAACTGCACGAATTGAGACAGAAAATCAGTTAGTTTTGTTTAGATAATTTGAATATCCGCACTTTCTCGATTCCTAATATATATCACATGTTATATTATGTTAAAGGGTATTTAAATAACCGAATTCGGCCTTTTAAATATGGCGGCGCATCGTCTGCTTAGCCATCAATGTGCCAACGCCGGTACCGTTTTTTTCAAATTTGAAATGTTTTTACGCAAATTTACGAGCGAGCGTTATAGTTTAGAATAATTTAGTAGAATAGCTGCTATAAATATAAAAAGGCAAAGTGAGCAGGAAGAAGCAGTTGCAGATACGTCTTATGGTCAATTTAAAGTGAAATATCTCTTCTTTAACTTTAACTCGTTTTTCCCGTAACTTACTTTTTTGAGACTTTAGGTACAAATTTAAAAAAACTAATGATCAGGGGCCTTATTGCTGAATACGATTCGATAGCAATTAATTGTAAATATAGGAGATTTAAAATTAAATAAGATTGAAAAGGAAATTGTACTTACGTGAGTTGCTAGCTGTAAATCCATTCAATTCTAAATTTACTATATTTACGATCGATTGCTATCGAATCGTACTCGGTAATAAGGACCCAGGTGCCAGTGAATCTTGGCATATACTTAAAATATTATGTAATCTATTTACTATACCAACTATTTGAGTAATAATAAATATATTGCCCTTGGCATGACCTTTACAAAAAAAAAAACTGTTAATACAATTTTTTAAATTTTTTATCCTAGTTGAAGGTGGAGTAACAAATTGGAGCAGTTGTGTTGATTATCTACGGAGATAATGGTACCTAAAATGACACCTAACGGACATTTCACCCATTTTTATACATTTATTTACTGTTAAATATTTTTGTTTATAATAAATATATAGAGTTCATTCTTAGCGGATTTTGTTTCCATGCATTATTGTACACTCCAAATTTCGTATTTCTACTGCTACTAGGGGCTGCGAACGGCCGAAAGAAAAATAGGTACTCGTTTAAGTGTACCTAAGACCCGTTTATGTAGCTGTTACCTTAAGAAAACTTTCAATTTCTAACGTATAAAAAAATTTTACGAATAAAATTAAAACCATCATTAATGGTTATTTTTCAATTAAATGTTATTGGTTAATGCTTAATCGTTATTTCACAATTTCTATTTTTTGGTTATGAAATAAAAATTAGTTTTTGTTTTTTTATTGACCTAAGACAATTAACTGTTTTAATTCTAATAATAATAAGTTATTTCACGATTTTATTTTATGTTATCCATTATTTAATTGCTGATTTAAAATGATGAGGTGAGATTAGGTACGGTGAGTAGTAGCTGTGCTGATATAAGATGCAACTAAGGTAACAAGGCGACCATTATTTTATGGAACGGTCCGTTTTTTAACTGATTCTGACAAAAATTTCCGACATTCCATTTAAAGTCTATACGAGATGCACATTATATCGTATTATTTTTAAGCCAGCCAGCTAAATTGGATAGTTTTTCAGTTATTATGAATTAAATTAAATTAAAGCTTTATGCCCAAGAATATTCGTTTATAGTTTATTTCAGTTCAGTTCAGTTCTTGATTTCGCAGCAAGATCTCCTAAATATGGATGATGGGTTTATAATTACCAATTATGCATAGTTTTCATTGAATTAATGATTTTTTAAAATAGGATTTTCTGAGACAGAAGACTTGATTTGATGAAAGTTTTAGGGTATATTGTCTAACGGATTTATTGTAAAAAAAAACATTTTTACTTCCTCTGCCTCCAGATGGCCTCGCAATGAGCAGTTTAAGTGAAAGGTTGTGAAGGGAGTTTCTAAATGGCGTACGCTTTGGTGTTTGCCATTTTGGCTTGAAACCAACATATACATGTTTTTGTATATAAAATAGTCATAGACCATCTATAAGAATCTTCGAAAATTAAAAACTTTTAAAAATGTAATCTATGTGTTAGCTTTAGAAAAAAATACAAATTTTTTCACTTTGTTTACATATTTTGACCCAAAAAGTATACTTTCACGATCTTTTTTGAAAACCGATAGGTTGTAGAAGACATTATTACACTGTATACATGTGAGCTCAATAGGTTCAATATTATTTGAGTTATTTTGTTCGCCATTTACGAAAATATTGCTTCCAGAAAAAATGCGTATAAAATTTCCTCACTGCTCGAGGAATCGACAATAACACCTGCGGTGCGCTCCGAATTGGAAACGGTTTTGAGCTGTAGCGGCGAAAGTGCTTTAAATTTCCAATTGATCTTCTCCGGTTTATTCTATACGTATTTAAATCAAAAAATATTTAGATTTTTTAAGTTTCTAAAGGTATTGCCACCTTAAGGGGTTATATACACTCAGGAGGCCCCAAAAAAGCGATTTTTCAAGAATTTTTCCTGAGAAGACCTTATGATTTAATAAAGTAAAAATGTGTACACATATTATGGTAACTTTTAGCGGTTTTTAACATTTTTTATTTAAAAAAATAATTATTTTGAAAGCTGCTATAGCTGATCTCTGGGAGCGCCTCTAAAAAAAGGTGTCTTGCGGTGAGTACGATGTCTGTAGACCATCAAAAAGACCTTAAATTGTTTATAAAATGGAAAATATTTATCGATGAGGAAAAACCTTCGATTAATTAATAAAAAATATACTTAAAAAGCTTGTGTTAAAATTTGAGACTGATCGGTTCAGCCATTTCCGAGAAATCTTGCTCGTCGACTTTAAAAACACAGTTTTGAGAAAAACGCGTTTAAAGTTTCAAAAGCTCTTTACATATAAGCAATTTACATATACAAAAGTGCGTGTAACTTCGAGAATATTGAAAAACGAATAGATTTTTTTCAAAATTTCAATCGCTCCACAAACTGCACAGACTTCAAACAACTTAATCCTGTTTGTTACAATAAATCTCAACTGGACTTCTCAGATGCGTGTGCATTGGAGACTTATGAAAGTACACTTGTATGTGTTTGACTTGAGTAAGAGTGCACGCCATAAAAATAATTCTTATAGAATGGAAAATTTTTCTTGGAGTATGTATAATTTTGTCGCATACTGTTTATATAGTTTGTACTTAAATATATGTACATTACGAAAAAAAAAAAAAAAAAAAATAGATATTTTGAAATTGTAAGTTTATATAACCACTTAAGAAAACATTTTCCACATTGCCAAATCTCCTCTTTACACACCCAATGGTTAAAATAGTTTTTGTACAAAATGTAAGCAGAAAATCCGCTTTCAGCTTTCAGCATTACAATCGAGCCTAGCTAGAATATAGCTAGCATTGCAAGACGCGTCGCGTAGAGCGAATCGGCCCTTTACATTTCTTCTCATTTTCTCGGGGTTCTATATTACCGTTTCTTATATATTGCACCATAAATTAATACGGCTTATCTGGTTACATAAGGTACACTATACCCACCCTCCAACCAATCCATTAACCATCCCCATTTAATAAGTATCAAAACCCGCATGCCGGAAAAATAGAGCATTTAATATGCCTAAACACGAATTTAAAAGGAGCTGGCGGAATTTCAACATATCGTTAATGGCAAAATGTAATTCTAGATATATAGAAAATGGCTAGGAGCCAATATTGTTTCCAGTACAAGCGAAATTTATTTTAATACAATACAATGAATGTCATACTAAGGCTAAGGCAACATTATAATTCATAAAAAGAGTAATGTCGGTGCTTCGCAATCCACCTTAAATTGTAGGTCCACATGCAGTCGTTGCCATCGAATCGGGTGAAGTTCCTCTCCCGCCCCATGCCCCACAAGAGTTACGGAAACTATAGAACTAATAAATAGGGTTTGAAGTTACGGAGCATTTACTACTTAACCCAAATATAACAGGGAGACGCGCGACAATTTTCCGTTCTTCCCTCTTTCAATTTTTACAATTTGGTTTAGGAAATTCTTGTAAAGATACTAAGGAAAACCGCATTTGCTTGTTTTGTTTCAGATTATTTTCACTTTCGCCAATAAAAATGTTTTATTTTATTTATTTTTAACTATTTTTCCAAAACAAATGAAAATATTTTGATTATTTTGTGGTATCTGTTTTCGACGGAAGAAGTACTGCACCTTTGACAAATTATTACAAATAAAACTGTAGCTTACGACGGATTCCGTACACAATTTCTCAATGCCGGTGAAATCAAAACTGCGGTTTATAACAAAAAAAAAACAAATCATCTATTTTTTACAGAAGTTACAAAAAAAAATATTTTCCTGCTTTTCGACTATAAGATACGACCAACAACTCCTGTCCTAAGGAAAAAGAGATCATTATATATTTATTAAAAAATGTTTTTAAAAAGACGCTACAGCGACCATTTATCATTGAATTGAAATGATGTCATTACGATGTACAGTTAAATTGGTAAAACTTGCACCTAATAAGACTAGAACTTTTGCAAATCGTTAGCCAATATCTGCGTCAGATTCTAAAAATTAACGTCACTCTTTTTCAATATAAATGAAAACTATATGAGAAAACAACATGGAAATACGATTTATCACACAATGCGCAAATGCCACAACGAAGATGGAATTACAAAGAACCTGAATAAGATCACAATAAGGAAAAGAACTTCCATGGATTTAGTTGATGTCCTATTAACCTTAAATAAATCAATAAGACATAGTTTTAAAATCGGTTTAGCTTTAATTATTTCGTTTCTGCTATTTGTTTAATAATTTATTTTTATATTATTTTAAATGTTATATATTATAGTAATCAGAACTTGATGACTCTCGGATAAAGTTAAAAAGTAGAGTTATTTTCTGTTCTTATAGGTACGCGAAGAAATTAGAACAAATGGAATACCTTCTAGATTGAAATTTTACATTAATGAAAATACTCACACTTAGTGCTAACAGTACTAGTTTGATGACTTCATAATTAGCATAAAATAGTTTACTCAATGATTCATATTTCTTTATAACTCATATTCTTTTAACAGCTAAGTTCAGTTGCATAGTTTATTAAGTGTTATACAAAAATTTGATAGTTATAAATCTGCATAAGTTTTAAAAGTCGAATGCGTGAATGATGAGTAATATTCTCATTTATAGATCAATGCGAAGACGTGTGCAAATGACTTATACGCGGCTTATGTAAATTAATATAACTTTTTTAAATTTCAAAATTTGTAGGAGAAAATATGCACATAAATTTGCTCTTTCTACTGCAAATAATCTCCTAGCTCTCGGGCCATTTAAATTACTTTCTTCTATTTCACAAGTAAAGTTATCAGTGTGCACTAATTGGTTAGCGTAGTAACTTACTATCCTTACTATTTTATTTACTTGCTAGTAAACAAATAAGTTCAAAGATAACAGTCATAGAAGAATGATCTCAGCAGTGCTATAAATTGATTCGCGAATTATATTAAATATAATAAATGCGTTCATTCATATTCTTTATCGTTGGCCACTTAATCGCTACCTTTTTAGATATCATGCCACTTATAATGATTCACTCGATAACGAAAGAACTCTTCAAATGTGTTCGTATTTTTGACGATTTAATCAATCGATTTTGTCGGAATATGTGCTCATATAATAGTCCAAACGAACTATAGAGTTATCTCATACCTCAGCAAAGCAAAAAAAGGTAAGATATCTGTCAGTTATATTGCCGCGCGATCCCGATCCGATTAAGTGTTTCTGAGTGCATGCATATTTTCTGAGACCCGAAACCCAAGTGCAAACAACTGCCGCTATTAGAGCTATCACATATGAGATCGCGGCTTTTTCCACTCCCGCTCTTGGCATTTTAGCGTATGTACGTCCATATATGATTATTCTGCCTCGACCCAACCAGTGAAAACGGAGCCTTATTGGCGAAGTTGGAGTCGATCTCATTGGAAAATATAGCCAAAGATGGAATTAATGTAATAGTTGCAAGATTTTTCGATTGCATAATCACATAGACACTCCGATATTTAGCCGTGCTATTTAACTATTGAAGTCGAGCTACTTGCCGGAGGCTAGAAATGAAGAATTTTTATGGATGGGCCAGTAATCGACCCATATGGTTGTGTTTTGAGAAAAATTTATTTATCTTACTTGAATTGTCGAGGCAATTTATTCAAAATTCAATTACAATTAAGTGAGACTCTTCGAAGTATCAATTGCTATAAATGTTGAACATGAAATTCCATGAGATATCAATTAACTAAGAACAGAAACAGGGTCATTGGGGGCAATCTAGTGGAATTTTCATATTATTCTTTTCATATATCTATATATTGATAATAAATCCTATTTAAGAGCGTTTACACACACATATTCTTCACAAAGCCATCTCTAATGAAGTGTAATATGTAATTAAGTTTCGGATTAAAACTATCACTTCAAGTGTCATTAAGCTATTGCTACGATGTCACTAGCTGGCTTTCCTAGACTTCTTCTTATCGCGATACATTGTCTTCTTATTGAGTTTACATTAAAAATCATCAACATTGTCATAGCTTGTCAGAAAAACAACATTTAAATTTTTGATATGTTTTTTCCAATTGCCCGTTGGATCATTAGTAATCTCAGGCCAGACGCGTACATAATAATAAGTAAATCTTTTTTTCCTTAAAAAATAAAAATGATAATTTCTCTTATAAAGAATAACCTTAATTTTTAATAACATACTCTACTACTTTTTATACAAGATTTAAAAAGCTCTTAATTATACATTGCAAAATCTAAGGTTTTATGCGTTTGCGTATTAGAAGAAAAAGATACAAAAAGGTTATGTTGATTGGAGCGAAATCCAAATAAATCAGAGGTAATTTCACCTATGGATTTTTTAAGACTATAAGCACGCAGTGAAGTATTAATAACTAATAAGAAATAAAAAATGTCATATCTCCTGTTTAGTTGCGTTTTCAGAACTTATTCAAAATACCGGACTTGTTATGTTGTCCAACTTTCTTATAACCAGGATCCTAAAATCATTTGCAACTTCTCTGCACTTCTAACTTCGTGAATACTAAAAGCATTTATATGTTAAATTGCATCAAAAATGAGTAAAATAAAGGAACTACGTAAATGTCACAAAGGGTTCGTTTTTTCTATGAAACCATAAAAACGGCTTGTTTTCGAACATACTCGCGTTTGCAACTTTGGAACGCCATTTTTTAGGTGCTCGCGTTTCAATTTTTGTTGGGGAGACAAATAAACACAAACAATTTTTTTATATTTATTACTGAATGAATGTTTATAAAAAAAATGTTTTGAATGAAAAAAAACCAATTTGGCAGCCGTCGCAGCCGCTGTAAGACCGGTCTGCAAATCTGCAGGGTCAAAGGGTGACCACGGTTGGGACCCCAATTGATCGGAAACTGTCCATCGGACGACAACTATTCTTTTAGCGGGTATGTGTGCAAAATGTCAGCCTAATCAGTTGAATACGTCAGAGCGTGCTAATACCGCTAACTTCAAACGCGTTAAAACTACCGAAGATGATCGAATTTGAAAAAAAATCCTTCGGCAGGGTGAATTGTACTTACATATACAAGCCCTAACAAAAAAGGTTCGGACACTTGCATTTTGTTTATATTTTTCGACTTTTAACATCTTTAAAATAAAGAATATACAATTGAAGCCAGATTTCTTATATCGAATTTTAAATTAACTTGTTATCTAACATAAAATAGGAAAAAAAGAAACTGTCACATTGTGTTCAATTATATTTAGTAAAAATAAAATAAAAACTAATTAATATTGAGTGATATCACCTGTGGCTCTAATAACTGCCTCACCTCTCTTTGACATACTATTTATTAAGTCCTCACACTCTTGACGTGAAATTGAATCCAATATTTCTCTAAGTTTGTGCTTTAAGCCTTCAATAGATCTCTGTGGCACATTTCATATTCGACGTTTCATGATAGCCCACAACGGCTCCATAGGGTTCAGGTCAGGACATGACGATGGTCACTCTAAAACATTTATGTTTTTTGTTTGTAGCCAGTTTTTCGGTGTGAGGGGTAGACTCATCGTATTGAAAGGTAAATTCTCCCATTGTCCCATATTTTAAAATAGAGGGAGTAAGATTTTCCTCGAGGACTTGGACATACTTTTGGGCATTTACAGTGACTTCAATAATGTGCAAATTGCTCCGACCCTTAGCAGGCATATACCCCCCCCCCCCCCCATACTATACAACTAGCAGAAAATTTCGCTGTCCATTTTAAGCAGTCTGGTAAGCTTCCGTATTTTTTCATTTGATCATTTCTTTAAAGTCACCGACACACATCAAATTGGAACTCGTCACTAAATATAATGGAGCTCCACTGTCTGTGAACCCAAAATTTTCTCTCCTTAACCCATAATAACAGTTTTCTTTTCTTCAAATCGGTTAATAGGGGTTTTTCTTTAGCCTGAAAGTAAAAAAACTCCCGTGCTATCTTAAAACCATATACTTATACTAAGAGATAGACAGTGTTGTACCTTGTAGAACCCATAACCAAGCTCTTCTGTGTCTATGTGGCCATTTTTGAGATATATCTCGAACAGTTTTGATTATAAAGCGTGGCTAAAGTCGCGTTCTGTATATTAGCGAGAGATCTTCCCGCATTTTCCGCCAGGGTCTTAATTGAGCCAGTAAAATTTTTTCAATTCTTAATTTTCTTATTTAAGCATAGATAGCTTTGCCACGCGCCATTATGAATGCGTTTGATGCATCAACTCAAATTGAACTAATAAAACTGTCCGTAACCATCATAGTTAATACAAGTAAAAATTGCAAAATAGTTCATAAGTGCTCACTTCTGTGCAAATAAAGCCAAAAAGCACAGTTACTTTTGATGTTTGTGATAGTTTGAACAAACTGTCCGGACTTATTATTCCCAGCTTTTATCAATACTGAGAAATAATGTTGTTTTATTTTTACTAAATATATTTAAATCTCATGTGGCTGTTTGTTGTTTTTTCCTATTTTCTGTTAGATAACCAATTAATTTTATAATATTAACCCAAATTAAAAATTTAAATGACCCCCGACATAATGAAAGTTGGTAAAATCCTTTTGTCAAGTAGGAAATGAGCTGATGAATTTCAAACGTCTTAACAGATCTTTATAAATTATAGCTAAGAACCATCTCGATCACGTCAGCTTTCAAACAGAAAAACCGCATCAAAAGCGGTCCATTCGTTTGGGAGCTGAGATGCCATAGGCAGACACACAGATACACACGTTAAACTTATAACACCCCTCTTTTTGCGTCGGGGGTTAAAAATTAGATGGAAGGAATCTGGCTACAGTTGTATATATTTTTTATTCTACAGATGTTTAAAGTCAGATAATATGAACAAAATGCAAGTTTTCGAACCTTTCGTCGTTACGGCTTTTAGATAAAGAATCTGCCATAAAAAAATCGGGTTTTTCCAACCGACCAAGGACTGTCTTATTTAAAGAACATTTTTCATTGACACAATTTTTGACATGTTGTACTTCAGACACCTCAAAATATCTTTACCTAATAACAAAAAAATTTCAGTTTTTGACCATAAATTAAGGTTTACCTATACCAAATTTTATTATGAAAAAATCTTGTTTAATTTTATTTCAAGACAAAACCAAAACAGCGTATCTGACCTATCGAGGCAAAGTGAACGCAGAACTTATACGATTGCTAGATATACACACTTTGCCTAGAATACTTTAAAGTTCACAGTCTCACTGCTAAACATTCAGTAATCAATCTCACTGCTGTATTTTTTGAATACGAACCTTGGTCAAAAAGGAAGCGTTTAAATCCGTTTTTATATTCAATGCACTAAAATTTCATTTTTGTTAGACTTTAAAACATTTAACTACATATATGCCGAGTTATAGACGAGACGGCCTACTGTTTTTTTTTTTTTGTATTTTCCCAATAATATTGACTTAGTGAGGAAATTGTTACGGTTGTGGGACGGGTTTTGTTTGATGGCCATAAAATGTTTTTGAGACATAATTATGCGAATGCTTATATTATTATTTTATACATAAAACATATGTAGATCATAAAGTTTTTCCTATCAACGAAATCGAAAAACTGAATTTTCAGTTTTCTTTCTCAGAAAGTTTTTCGATTTCGTTGATAGGAAAAAATTTTAGGAATTTTTCAGATAACATCCTTTTTTATGTAAAATGTTTTTTTACAAAAATATAATATCAATATAAGAAATACAAAGTTAATCAACATTTGTGATCTTTGTTACTTTGCTTTGGTCGAGTGTGCTTAATCCTTCCGTGGATGTTTTTTATTTTGAAAAATATTGAAAATGTCATATACCAGCCACACTTCTTGTTGCATTTCACACAATATTTGATTATACAAACGACAAATGTCTGCTAATGGTATTAAAAACATTTGTTGCATTTCACACAATATTTGATTATACAAACGAAAAATGTATGCTCATGGTATTGTAAACAGACTGCCGCACAACTGGGATTTACGCCATTTTGTTTAGTCATATATACATATATTATTGAAATTCTATTCATGATACAACTATATGTTATAATTGTGAATTTATATTATTTCACTCACCGCTTTAATTTTTTCACATATGTCAATTCCAAAACATAAAAATTTTTTTCCACAGAATTGTGCACGTTGGGCTAGAGATAGTATATGCAATGCGCCCATTAAGTCTAAGGTCACATTAAAAGCTACTTAGGAATAAAAGATAAATTTTGCAGTACTGACATTAGTATTACTAGTTGTTTTTAATTTAATATGATCTTTTTCTAATAGCAAATTTAATAAGTTTTATTGGAGACTGCGATGACCAGTTTATAACTGATCACAGTTTTTTCAGACCACTTTTAGTAATTTGAACCGTAGTTTTGGATCATTATCTTGCGTAAAGAAATTATCCCCTGATTATCAATCAAATTCTGAGTTTTAGAAGGTATAAATGCTGCGAAATCTTCAAGTATTACTTTAGAATGTTCTAAAACGCAGCTCATTAGCATTTGGAGTTTTTCCATTTTATGTAACAATTGAAATAATATGTGCAAAAAAAAAACTTTCATTAAAATAACATATACTGCCTTTAAAAAGGGAAAAAGAAAACAATTGTAATTCACGACTGGAAGTTAATTTTTCATGATGTCACTGGGTTGTATTTCCTAAAGCACACCTTTCTTTACCATGGAAAATGAGAGATATGTACGTTTTACAAGTTACAAAACGTGCTCCACTTATTCTTTTGGATACTTTTTTTTATAGAAAGCCGTGATTGCTACATACATTTTTCATGCGAATTTTTTACGTTTTACATTATTAATGAGCACAAAAAGGAACTTCTCAATTCACCCCATTAATATTTGCCTTAAAGTTGCTGACTCAAGCATTCTTTTCATGTTCGCCTCCTTTGTTTTGTTTTCATCGTTCAAAGTTTACATATGACAGGCGCTATGGTGTCACTTTCTCGCATGGCATTGTCATGTCTCCGTCTAGATTCCAAGGAAATTTTAGAGTTCCTGAGGGATTTACGAGAGATGATGCAGTCGAAGCCAAGTTATGTAAACATTATATATTAAAATTTCATAAAAAAAAACACTATACATATAGTAACATTTTAAATGCTTTTGTGCTAAAAATTCGTTAATGGATGAATCTCGGCTTAAATATTTCTTTCTTGATTTACAAAAATATCTCTCACTGGATATATGTATATAAATATTCAAAATCTATCATCCATAAAAAGTCCAAACAAGTAGAATAGAAACTACAACAATGTCTCATAAATTTTCAATTTTCCAATTATGTATGTACTATAGTAAAGAGAAAACTATGCTCGAGGCACTGCTATTGAAAGTAGAACTAGTTTCTGAATTTTATAGAATGAGAATGCAGTGCCGTGCACAAGCCCATAGACAAACTTTGATTAAATTGCAAAAGAACTTTTCTCTAGAAATGAATTTTAAGAATATTGTCAACTTACCTTGCAGCATAGATCTATAGGCAGTATCTGTGATTGCAAAAACATGTGGAGGCACTTCGTGTCTTTTTATACCCTTATACCGCTCCATAATTTTTTCCGTGTAAATTGGAAGCTTTTTATATGGATTTACTACTACACAGAAAAGGCCGGAGTATGTCTGGAAAAAGAAAAGAAAAATATCTTGAAATAAAATCTTAATATCATTATGTGTTTGAGGCTTAAGCATCGAGATGAAGATGATTTTATCGTGGAGATGTGCTTTTTCTTTTTAAATTTCAACGTCTGTTTTTTATCAAAGAACTTACACATAAAATGAACCAAAAATAAGAATAATGAAATTCTGAGAAAAGAATGTAAAACACGATTGAAAATTCTTTACAAACATTATGATTCTTGTGATTCAGTGCTCCATGGAAAATTTTTAAAATATTTGTAGAAAGTAAACGATTAAAGCAATATTTTCAATTTACAACACTTTAATTATTAACGTTGCTATTTTATTGCTCTACATTACACATATATAATGAAATGAAATAATGATAAGACATTTTACATTAAACTCGTTTCAAAACTAGTTAAAAATTAATTTTGAGGTTTTTTTTCAAAATTTCGTTATTTATACTAAGAATTTGTAGGGCAGCTAAATCCCATAAACATTTCTTTGAGTTTTCTCAAAATAAGAAATAAACGAGTATTGATTCTATACCCCACAATTGAAACATCAAGTCAAAAATGTTGATTTCTTTTTGTATTTAGTTTTGAATAAAAAAAGCATCATTAAATCGGATCTCGAACATACTTTCTGCACATAGGGTGTTCCGGAAAACCTTTGTGTATTTTTTTTTCGAAAATGAACTAATTTATTAAAAAAATAAATAGACTATCGAATTCAAAAACAAACTTTGTTGAGTTTAGGCATTCCCATAAAAAAATTATTAAAAACTGGTAGAATTTACATTTGAGGAATACGCGGATATTATTTACATTTATGATGTAGTTGACGGAAAAGAGAGAGCGGCTGTACTGGAATATGAAAGGAGATTCACTAATCCGCGGGCACACCACGGACTTTCCGAAGGTTAAGAAAAATAGGAAGTGTAACTTCACACGACAGGGAGGTCTTCATCTAAGGTTTGGAGAGTTATTCATCGAGAGCGATCACTTCCATATCACAATAACCCAGTCCAAGGACAACTAGAAGGAGATTCCGAGAGAAGACTGGCATTTAGCACTTGGCTTTTGGAACGCGACATTGACAACAGGGCGATTCTAGACCGAATTCTGTAGACGGATGAATCTCAATTCATCAGGGATGGTATCATGAACTTCCATAACCTCCTGGTCGGAAACTAACCCACACAGGACAAAGGTGACCTCATTCCAGCAGATATTCAGTGTCAATGTTTGGGCTGGTATCATCGGCAACCATTTGGTAGACCAATTCATTTTGCCGCAAGTGCTTAATAGTGAAATTTATGCGGACTTTTTGGAGAATAAACTGCCAGATCCAATAGAGGAGATCCCTATGCACCAGTGCATTCTGCTAACATTGTGAAGGCAATACTAAGTGAAACATTTCCTAACCGCTGGATTGGACGAGGTGCACCGATTCCTTGGCGTGCTTGATCTCCAGACCTTACCCCATTGGACTTTTTCTTATAGGGAACAATGAAGGATGAAGTTTATTCAAGCCGTGTTAACACTAGGGAGGATTGAGTTAGCAGAATTGGGAATGCAGCGACGAAAAACAGGGGACTTAGAAGAAGATTGTTGCCATGCATCCCAAGTGGTACTGGACATTTTGAACGGCTTTTGTTACTTGTCAAGATTAATTGTAATTATTTTCAAATTCAATAAAAAGCATTTTAAAATTAACTTGAGTTTAATTTCTTTAAATTGTTGATTTTTGCAATATTCTAAGGTTTTCTACGTATGAATTTTTTCATACTTTCTCTACGTGGACATGTTGCACCTTTCTGAAAAGGTAATCAGATGGGCAATCCAATAAAAGTAAAAACATTAATTTTGAAGAAAATTTGGGAAAATGATAAATTTTAGGTAATCGCAAACCATTTTTGTCACTTTTGGAAGTGACTGTACCTGCAATGGTAGGAGTTAGATCAACATTGTTGGATATATCAAAGGATAAAAATAAAAGAGTTATGTGCATATCATGAAAGACTAAAATTTATGAATCACCCTGTAACTCCCAAACGGTTTAGATTGCCCCCCTCCCTGCTATACAATTTTTTGTTTGTCTAGACAAGATCTATCACCCCACTGATTTCGGCACGTCAGATCTGAAACACCCTGTATTGATTTGGCAGAAATTTCAAAATGTCATAGCATACACAAAATAAACTTTATTTTTTGCTTTTCAGTCAAAGTTAATCAACTTTTTCTTCGATTTTTGAAACTGTGTGTAGGCTTACAAATAAAATAGTTTTTAAAAAAAAGTTGAACCGACTTCACAAAAAGCGCTAAAAAGCATAAAATAATTTTTAATTTTATATCTATTACTACATTTTGAAGTCGAGGTAAATTAAACAAACAAAACAACTACTCAACCACAATTGAAGATAATACATAAAACTACCTGAACGTTTGAGCTCACGGGATCATGAAGAAGGACGATTAAATACTTTTTTTGTAGTTGTTTGGTTTGTTTGATTTGCACCGACTTCAAGATGTTGTAATAGATATAAAACTAAAAATTATTTTATGCTTTTTAGCGCTTTTTGTAAAGTCGGTTCAACTTTTTTTTACAAACTTTTTTATTTTTCACTTTTTAGTGTCTTCTACTCTGTACAACAAAAAAAGAACGATCCAAATCGGTTCACGCGTTAAAAATTTGGGGTTCAACCCTTTACCCCCATCCCACCAAATTTTTTTTCTCGTCGTATCAATCAGGGAACATACTCTACCCAACAGAAAAAGAATCATCGAAATCGGTCCACGTGTTACGAAGTTATATTACCCCTCCCCCTCCTCACCATCTACATTAGGACCAAATTATTCTAATATTAGAAATAGGGGATCATACTCTATACAACAGCAAAAGAACCACCCAAATCGGTCCCCGCGTTACAAAGTTAGGTTTCACCCACACCCCCACCCCATCAACATTTTTCCCCCCACCATAGACCAAATTTTTGTCACCTATTAGCAATGGGGGTCAGTCTCTGCACAACAACAAAAAACCAGCCTTAGGGTAATGCCGAAACTCTTAGACTACCAGATACAAAACTTTTATCAGAAAAGCTTTCGGAGAATAAACTTTAGGCAGGGTCTATTCGCATCGCCCGTGTCCGTGTACTCCGTGTACGCCACACGTTCCGTCAAATTTTTATTAGACTTTCGGAAGAGGTTTATTAATCAGGCTTTTAGTTGCTTTACTAACCCCCGCCAGGTTTGTATCTAGAATAGGCTGTGATAAACTATTACCAGTAATATGAATATTTACGTTCCGTGTAGTCCGTGTAAATGTTTCGGATCCATGTACTCCGTGTAAAAGTTCTTTTACACGGACACGGGCGATGCGAATAGACACTGCCTATAGTTTATACAAAAAAAAATCGGTAGGACGGATTTTAAAGAGGTCCGAATTACTCCTCTGCCGTGGACATTGCATCGCAAGTGCGAACAAACTTGTAGCGCACAATCAGGGTTCCGTAACAGCGCATTGTTATCCAATTTCAATAATCTTCAAACATAAGGACGCAAGAGTGATCTTATAAGAGTGATTTTATAAGTTAACATAAAAACATTTATTCAGCGTTTGAACTATATCGTTTTAATTAACTCACCAAAAATATTGTAAAAATAATATTTTTCAAATCCTTAAAAGTAGCCATTTCAAGCGATACTTACTCCACACGATCCAAAAAAAAAACACTTTTTTAAGCATTTAAAAAAAAAAATTTTATAATCTTTGACTATGGAAATATGTGTGCAACGCTCCATACATACCTAACATTATGCCAAATTTCAGATACCTGCGTCACGTCGTTGTTTAGAAACGTCTGCCAGACAGGCGGACAGATGCGACAGTTACTTTATAAGGGTCGTCTTTTCCTTTTGAGGAACGGACTTAAATGTTAATTTTCAAAGAAAAACAAAACAAAGTTCCCTTTCCCCCTTATGTTAAATTGCTTAATACTTTGTAATTAAAATTTACACCTTTTATGGAATATACTTTATATTATTTTATGCTTATTAAGGCAAGCCTCCATAAAATATCTAATGTAATATTAATCGTATTCATTTCGGAAAACTTCAAAAAACTGGATTAATTTAAGTATACGCGAAATTAATTGCCATATGCAAATACAATTAAAGAAATGAAATTAATCATAAATTAACAATCCTTTAAATTGCAAAAGTAAAATTATTCCATGATTTTCTGCTGATTCAATAGAAACTTGAGCTGTACAAAGTTCGATAAGATTTTCAATGACTCATACATTTGCTTTGTAACTTTGATAAAAATTTGAGCAAATGCATAATAGTTCTCTCCATATAAGTCTATATAACACAAAGCATTTTCTTAAACCTGAACATATACTTCTATGCTCCGGTGTTGACGCATGCATGTTTTAAAATTTTTTAGTTGTCATTTTAACTTCTTCACGACACAATAATGTGAGTCACTTAGGTAGCTATGCAGAGCAGAAAGGTAAACACAAGGTTCACAATCCCCATGATGATGCGACTTCGATGAGGTGTTGGGAAGTACATTCACATTTCACATTAAGGCAGGTGCGTTGATCCATACAACCAGCTTGCATTCTTGTAATGGGAATCATCCATTTTTGGGTTTTTCCTTTACATACTGCTATGTGAGTTGAGAAGATGTAATTTAAACAGGGCTAAATGAAGAGAAATAAATGACGAAATTTACTATTTTCTTTAACTTTCTTTATGTCTTTAAATAGTAATATTTGGATTGTATTTATGAGACCTTATAACTTTTTTAATGAGCATCCCCTGAAACAACGGTTTAAGTTATTTTCGCTCTAGTCAAAAAACCACAATTGGTGGTATTATTCAACACCGAACTCAGTCAAATATTATCAATTTTTAGACATTATTGAATAGATCAGCCTTGTTTGTCAAATAATATCGATATAGGGAAGAGACCCCTTTACTGAGCAAATGAGTCAGTAAACCTGTGGAAGGAAATATAAATGACGACCGCAGTCAAAGAAAACTGAGTTAGCATTGGAATATTGTAGAGGGAAATGTTTTCCCTCCAATATGTTTGGAATTTTTCCTCTAATACTTAAGTTTGCATAAATTTTGCTTACATCTGAAATATTTAATAAAAAATTACTACGATTAATTGGAGTCGACCCCCTTTATTCTGCAATCCCTCAAACATTCACTTGCGTCTTCACATCTACCATGCAATGGTCAAATGCAATGCTTAGACAGCGAAATTGCACTATATGAAATTTTTCGCGATGAAATGATCCTATATTACATAAAATACTAGTGCTAGTTTAGTTAGACTTTTTTATTCGGAGGTTCGTATGTGGGCATTTATAATAATTTAAATTAATCGTTTAAGAACGAAGTGTTATTATGTAGAGAAATTTTTTATATTTACAAATACATTAATGTTTTTTGGAGTATGATACCGAAAGAACCCTTAATGCATGAGTCGAACTTGCATTTGACCGATTTCTTTTTAATTATATTATCACTAATTCTACCCTACAAAAATAAAATAAAAATAATTTTTTTCGCATAAAACAATGTCTTAATATGATAATTTCTTGAAAATAAATGGTAGGTATGTTAATGGGTTATAACGAGTTTAAGAGGAATTAGGTACACTCTCACTGAAATATTAACGCAATTAATTGACAGAAGGGGTAAAATTTAATTATCAAATAAACAGAATAAAATCATTTAACCAGAATTCATTGTTGCATTACCCTAAACAATAATACAAAGAAGAATTATTTTTGAACGTTTAAGTTCCATAGATCAGTCTCAAAATAAAATAAAATCAAGAAAGAATTTATTAAAACAGAAAACAGTCAATGAGTTAAACATCTGTTACATTAGTTTAATCAGTTTCTGGAAGAAATAAGTAAATCGCACAAAATCAAATCTTTACGCAAAAACAATTATTGCATGTGCTGTGAGAGTGATTGTCAATTAAATCAATAACGAATTACGTAATAAGAGTCCTTGTTATACAATAGAGACGTACAACGAATTTTTTGTATAATAAATACCATGCGCAATCGTTTAGTCTTTACTCTCTGCTGGATGTTTATTCTTAGAATCGGTAATTTTCTAGAAAACATCCCCCACAACCTATTGACTTTGCGGTTGTAGGATATTTGCTGGGGGGGTAATTATAATATTCCTCCGTTGGAATTAGCCGTCGCTCACCAGTTATAATTTTGGTGTACAAATCTTCTCTTATAAAAAAGTCTTCCTCATAGATTCTGTAAAATTCACATTGTAATTTTGAATAACTTTTTATCAAAAGGTGAGCGACGGCTAATTTCAACGGAAAAATATTATAATTATCCCCTCTAACACCCACAACCCCAAGTCCGATTTTTTTATTTTAAAGTTAAAATTCCACTTCTCCAGGTATTTTAAAGAAAACAGTTTTTACAAATAAAGGGTCACCAAATAAGAACTATAAATCTTTGACATTTAATAGCATCCATGTGTCTTTATTGTTTCCCTCTAAATTTAACACGTGTATTCTGTTGTGCTTGCCATTTTATCATGGAAAGATTAACAGACGCGTTCAGCGTAAATTGTTAAAATTCACTACAGAAATAATAAATCTGTTCGGACTGTTTTTCGTGCATTACGAGAAATTTATCATTTTTATAATAAAGCTCATTTTTAATTAAATGGCTTCGTAAATAAGCAGAATTGTCACATTTGGAGTTATCTGAATCTACATTGTAGCCTTGAAAAACGCTAACCTGCAAAACAATTAATTGCTTGGTGTGTATTTTCATCTAGGTCCTTTTTTTACTGAACTGTTACGGTGAATGAAAAACGCTACATATTTAAGCGTGATTACCGATTATTTCTGGCATCAATAAATTGGATCATTTTGATCTTTGATCTGAACGATATGTGCTTTCAACAAGATGGTGCAACATGCCATACATCTCACTAAACACCCAATTTATTGAAACATTTTGATGATCGTGTAATTTCCCGAAATGGTAATGTAAACTGGCCACTAAATGATTAAAAACCAAAAAGTGGCTCGAAATTGGCGTTCACGAATGATTTCTTAAAAAGAAGAAATGAAATTATTTTCAAAAAAATTGGTATAAACTAATAAATCAAACAGATAAACTGTATTAATATCTTATATCCTTGTGCTTTTTTTCAATTTACTTGATGATCCTTTATTGGTACCAAATATAAAAGTAATTATAAAATTTATTATTTTGAGGCGTGTCCGGGGCTGTTCATAACAGTTACCGAGATGATAAATTTTTAAAGAAGAAATTAAAATCTGCGAGAAAATTTAAGTAGGATAATTTAATTAATATAAGTACATAAGCTAAAAAAGAAAAAAATGCTTTGGACAAAACAAAAAGGGAAGTTACATTAAAACCAAAGCTTTACAAGAACGCAGCTACCAACTAGGGCAATTTTGAAAAACCTGCTAAAAAGCCCAAACTACCCTGGGCTTCCCATTATTAACTGTTGACTGGATTAGAACCTATTCGACCAATCGCACTCAGCTAATATTCTGTCGGGGATATTCACACCACCTCAAGGTTCATCAGAGAAGCCACCTCGACCCCTTTCTATTTAATATTTACATCATTGTTGTATCTATTGTTGTTCTGTATTTTAAAATCCTAAGTTATGCTGAAATGCTTAATTTTTGGTGCAGTTACTTGTGAACGATTTTTAATTCTGATTTGGTTGCCTTTACATATGGTGCTCTCTAAACCTTTATGCTAATAAATACACAAACAAATCATTTGCATGTAGTTAATTAGCTGTGGTTAAAAGGGCGTTTCACCTTTGATACTCAAATGGACACAATAGTTTTGTGAAAATGTGGACTAAAAATAAACGCGAAAGCTCAATATATCAAGCAAAGCTTTGAAGAGCTATATCTAAACTGCAAGAGATAGCCAGAAGAATGTTTTCGTGTTAGAATAAGTAGCCATATGCCTAGTGCTCTAATATTGTCTAACAAATGCTTTAAACTGTTTCTAGACTCTTGATCCACCATAAGTTTGCTAGATTTCAGTTCGAGGGTGCAACCAGAAATAGAGATTGGAATAAGGTAAATTCAATTTCATTCAAAAAATGTTTTCTTTTGTGAAGGTAAAGTACTATTATTTTCTTTTCTTTTTGGCTTAGTAACTGTTATGATACTTTATCAGATAAGAAAACAGCTTATTGTGTAATAAAAAAATGTGTTTGTGGCTGAAGACCTAAACTGTATGAGGAATTTCTTATTTTAAAGAACATTGGAATTCTCCAAAGGCAGCTATAATCGTTTACTGGAACAAATACACCTGAAAGGGTATTTGGATATTTCAGCAGCTAATGCTTTGGTGCATAACAATCATGGCACAGTGTTAGGGTAATACCATGAATCGCATGTTCTTTAAAATTCGTGGGTTACGATTATGCACAAAGCATATGAGGAAAATCGACAAACCGGTCTATTATTTAACCTTTTTGTCTTTTCACATACAAAACTATTTATATGTTATTAAATGGAATAATTTTCAGAAAAAAAAAGTTAATACTATAGTAAAGTAAAGTGCAGTAATAAAAATAAACATCCGAGCTTACTATAAATTTTTGCCAAAGTGAAAATATTGTCAAAATCGGTCAAATTTCGGTTTTGAGATTTTCACAAAAAAATACTTCTAAGGGTATCCTGCAAACAACGTCTAGCGGACCCGAATCTGTTTTATTATGACGAAGATTAATAAGGCGTTCTTTAACATTTGATATATTCCCATTCGAATACGATTAAGCGTATTTAGATAATTTAAACAGTTTTCCCGTATCAATGTGTGGCTACTCTAATAGGTAAAGATAGTTATGGTAATAACTATGGCGAAAAAGAATTATATTATAGATTCAAAGTTAGTATTTTGAGTTTTTTGTTTCTATGTCAGGTTGGAGTGCTAAAAAGTTGAAAAATCATGTAACAGAAATTTTAAAGGAATGGGAAACTTTTATGACTGTCCAGCTAGGAGATAAACCATAAACAAACTGTAATGTAATTTCTTTGATATAGGTCTTTCAAAGCTTTAGTAGTGCTTATACGCAAAGGGAATTTTTCGAGCCACAACATAAGCCGCTTAAAAAATTTTCACAACTTCACTTATTTTTTAAACATAATTTTAATTTGACCTGTAAATTTAGTAAACGAATTTTTTATCTGCCTACCTGCATTTTTACCTACGATTCCCTGTAAGCTCTTTTAGCAGTAGAGATGGGATCAAATGTTACCTAGCAATTTTGTACGACATTTCTACCTTAAACTTCAAAAACAGAAATGCAGAAACGCCTCGGGCTGCCATTGTAACCTTACTTGCTACGGCCCAGTATCAATCTGTTTGGTCCCTTGTTACCGACCGGATAATTGTTATCGGCTTTATTTAGCAAAACGAACTTTTCATCAATAATTTCATGGTATCTTTGAATTCAGCTCAGAAATGTGATATTAAAGTCACTCACGTACTCTTTAAATGAATTTTAAACAACATTTTTATGAACTTTAAATTTTGCTCAAAGGCTTCATTTTGGTGTGGTTGTCTTGTAATAAATTTTCCCTTATTAAAAAAAAATAATAGGAAAAATATATATAAGTATTAAATCATAAATAAAGAACTTGTTTGGGTGGTGAATTTGAGACCTTCATTAGACCTTCATTTCCCTACAGCTCTCGGTATGAGGTGTATTTGAGGTATGTAGGTCCCATTCCAACGTTAACCTCTGGTGATAAACTGATTTTTATTTTTTATTGTACTTACTGTATTCTTTTTTAGGCTATTATTATTTTTCATATTGTGTCAAAAGACGATCATAAATTTTATCTAATTTATAAACATGTATCTATTGTATTACTGAAAGCTTTTTATATTTGTTTTAATTTTAGTATTTACAATTGTTGAACTTCAAAGTCATATACAGTTGTGTTCAAAATAATAGTAGTGCGATTATGCTATTCATTGTGAAATAATTTTTGGCATGTCCCAACATGCAAAATTCCAGACAACTTTGTACAGAGTATAACGGGATCAAAGAGATAAAAAAATCCTCGTACAGTGTTTGTTGTAGTAGTAGGTATGAGGAATATCATTAATTTTGTTTTTCCGAACGAGTTGGACGTGTTCATAAAAATAATAGTGCGCAAATTTAACTTTGGAAAAATCAAAATTTAAGGTGCAAAATTATTTATAAGAAAAAAGTAAGTGTGTATATATAGTTATCTAAGTTTTTTTTTTTATAAAAATATTAATAATAATTTTTCTTACGTACAATAGTGGGGAGAGCAAAACACTGCACAAAGGAAAAACGAAAAATTATTTTGAAATTACGTGAGGAAGGGAAAACCTATAAGGAAATCGAAAATATAATTGGATGCACAGCCCCGATGATTGTAAATGCGATTAAATTTAATATGAAGCCAGAAACTCGTGGAAGGAAGAGAAAAACAACAGCAGCAGATGATAGGCGCATTGTGCGATTCAGTAAAATGGATCCTTCTGCATCTTCAAAATTAATAGAAAAAGAGCTTGAACTCCCTGTTTCTGCAGTGACAGTACGCAGACGGCTAATGGAGCATAACCTGTTTGCGCGAAGTCCTCGGAAAGTACCTCTTTTAACGAAAAAGCACTTGAAGGCTCGAATTGATTTTGCGAAAGAGCATGTTAACTGGCCCGTCGAGAAATGGCGCAACATACTATGGACGGATGAAAGTAAAATAGTTCTGTTTGGTGGTACTGGCTCCCGACAATATGTACGCCGTCCGCCGAATACCGAATATTATCCGAAGTACACTATAAAAACAGTCAAACATGGCGGTTCAAAAATAATGGTATGGGGCTCTTTCTCATACTACGGTGTAGGTCCGATCCATGTAATAAACGGAGTTATGGATCAACATGTGTACGTCGACATATTAGAAAGAGTTATGCTACCTTATGCCGAATACGAAATGCCACTGAAATGGGTTCTACAACAAGATAATGACCCAAAACATACAAGCAGGAAAGCTAAGGAGTGGTTACGGGTAAAAAGGATTGAAGTTATGCCATGGCCTGCTCAGTCACCTGACCTCAATCCCATTGAGAACCTATGGGGTGACATTAAAAGGAAGGTAGCCGACGCAAAACCGTCAAATAATCGTGAGCTTTGGCGGGTAGTGCAGGAGGCGTGGAGTCAAATAACACCCAAAAGATGCCAGGACCTGGTTGACTCCATGCAACGCCGATGCAAGGCAGTTTTAACACACAAAGGATTTACTACAAAGTATTAAGTTAATTACTAAGTTATTATTAAGATTTTGCCATTGAAATTTTGTTATATTTTTAGTTATAAGTAAGCACTACTATTTTTTTGAACAGTCTTTTTTTGTGCTACTATGAATTTAAGCATATTTTTGAATATATTATGATATTTCCTAACTGATTATTTATTCAGAACCTGTGAAAAGGAAGTAACTTCCTTTTCTTTTATTTCCTAACACTATTAAAGTTACTTGTTATATCATAAAACCACTTTACCGCACTTACTAACTCCACTACTATTATTTTGAACACAGCTGTAAGTAAAACAAATTCGACGTTCATTAATTTTAAAATCGAATTTTTTCCTTTAAAGCGCGTTTAAATGTCGGTTTGTTACTCATTTTTTCAATTATTGCATTCCTTAGATATCTTGTACAGCGCTAAGCACTAACATTAATTATGGCCGCAATTAGCACAGAACGGGGAAACCGTGCTACCTAGGCGGCCTTCGGTAATTAAGTATGACATAAGTTAACCAGGCAATGGATATAATTTTATAAGATTACGACTAGCGATGTTAGAATGCCAAAATCATAAAAGCTTTCTTATGTTGCCATATGTAAGGGCAAAGTATGCGTAAAGTATGCATCACAACATTTTTGCAATCCGCCTACCATTTACGTGTTAACATGAAATTAAATTAATGAAATGAGTTCGTAGATACTGTCTTATTGTTTCGCGATAGAATCGACAAGATCACGGTAAAACTACCGCCCAACTCACATATGTACTTCAATTGGGTTTTAATGGATTTGTTGTTCTCGCTGTGCACGTAACGTAAGTGCTGCCTGCTACCCATTTTCTTGTTGACTCTATTTGCGTGAGTTTTATGCCAACGCGAGCAATGATCGCTTAATTGAATTCGGAAATATTTTACAGTTGCTGTGCAGCGCGATCAATTTACAATAATTATGTAGACGTTGGCTGACACGAGGCGTTTATCAAGATCCCGACAATAGTTCGCTATCATATTTTTTTAAACTTACTAAAACTACTCTTACTTTCGTAATGGAATATATTTAGAAGGAATGTAGTGATCGCAATTAAGTAGAGTTTATTTAAATGAAAGAGAAGAACTTACGTAAAGTGCCACGCTTTGTGAATATCAATAAAATCCATTCTAACTCGCACCTTTACAATTTTCCCGGAATTTTGCATTAACTATTAGTGAGTAATTTCCTTTATAGCATGCTTTAAATTTTAAATACAAGTGGCTAGATAAGCAAATAAGGCAAAACCTTAAAAGACGTGCAATTGTGCATGCGCCAACAAACACCTTGTATGAATTGTAATGAATGAAAATGATGTTAAATAATTTCTCTTGATTTTCATGATCCTTAAAAACAATAGGAGTACTTCGTTCCGAGACACCCTGTACATGCAGATGTCTTGTATTGCACCGGCGATGTGAGGGATAAAGCGATAGCTTTTCACACAAGAATTATTTATTTTGGTTATTGATAAAATCATCAATGATCGTGTGGTCGATCATTGCATTTCGTGTAACGTATTCGAAGATTTAACACTCTCCTGAAAATTGGTATTTGGCGATTTCTTTATATTTATCAAAGGAGAGAAAATACGATTAAAACGTAAGTAATAAGGCATCCAACCAAAAACAATCTTCAATGATCCATAAAAGTTATCAGTAACCAAAAACAATTTCAATTATTGATACTGGTTGGCGGTAACGAAAAAAAAAAACATATTTGTGCACGATATCGGTTATCGATGACAAAAAAATCAACATAACTTGTATTATCAATAATAAAATTGGTTGTGACTTTTCCGTGTGGAACAAATAAATAATGGTTATTCTGTATTCCTGCTTTATATTTTACCTTACTACATACGTAACGCGTCGACGCGTTAAAAAATTAGGTTCCACCCCCTCCCCACCCTAATTTTTTTGACATGTTATAAATGATGAAATATATACTGATTCATCAAAATCGGCTCACGCGTATATTTATCCAAATCGGCCCACGCGTTTCGAACTTATCTTCCGCCCCACCCACCCTTTAATATATGTATATAGCACTGAGATGTATTAAAATGGAGTGACTTATAAGCTATCTCATATGGGTACAATTTTACTTTCAGTGGAGGAAAACCATTTTTAATTTCCAATGTTTACTGTGAATTTGCAGCTGTTGCGAGCAGAATAAAATAACCATATATATCCGAAATGGCATTCTTAATTTTAATCTTTTATATTGTTGTAAGGAAAATGTAAAAATCATTGGAATTACTGATATAAAAATTACAAAAAAAGGTTGTTCTAATCTGGAAAATGCTGACCCAGAAAGAGATATAAAATGATTGTGAATATTGTCATCTATTTCTAACGCCAGCATTTAATAGGCGACATGACGTTGGCAATTAAGAAAACCATGTTGAAAAAAAAGATGCTTACCCAGAAAGGGACAACTAGCGAAAAGTGATACCATTTTCTTGAAGAAATTTCATGGCACCAGTCACTCCAGTATTATATATCTCAGTGGTATATAGTCACGGTCATGGAAATTGCATTCCTTTTCTAATAAAATGCATTTAACCATTTCGTTAGGTACATCAATGCTCAGGTTTGCGGTTTAAATATTTGTAATAATGGATAGAAATATCAGTGATCTAACGGTACCTAATTTAGAGATAAAAATCGAAGTCTTTAATTTTCCATGACCGTGGCCTATGTTTTGGTCAAAGGTACAGTCACAGCAAAATTTCAGGTTGATTGGTGCAGTTATTTTCACCTGAAAGACAAGCAAACGGGCAACGTTGCACTTTTATATATTAGTAGGGAAGGAATAAAAATGAAAATGAAATATTCTTTTACGTTTGGTAGCAAATAATGATTAAAAATGTTAATATTGTAACTAAAACAAAATGCCTAAAAGTCGTACCGAAATCTGTTCGGTTTTACTTTCTTTCACAAGAAATTTTCACCAATTAAAGTTGTGCGACGATTACAGTTGTTTGTTAGGTGGGTTGAAAAAGTTGATTTTTAAAACATTATTTTACTCGATAGTAAAAATTAAATTTATTTTCCCAAAATGTTATTCAAAAATTCGTCAGATTGGCGAAATTACAGAGAATTAGTTGATCTGATCCGCTTCCTACTGGGCTTACTTTAAACTTCAAACGCATTTTTCATTTTACTTTACTTTGCATTACTTTTCCAAAAATCTTATCATTTTTGTTTTTGGATCATCAATCTGCGTCCGCATACTATATTTTATCTAACGAGATACATATATGAGGGGATGGGAGGTATGTTGCCATACAAGGAGACGAACGGACAGACCGAAACTATAATGATTAGATTAGACTTATTTGCTACTTATCTAGAAAAAAAAATCAGTTTTTTTCTTACGCTTTTACATTTAAAAAATTTTAAGGTTTTTTTAAAAGATCTAATCTCGCCTTTCAAAATAAGACATTTTTAAAATATTTTCTTTAATTCATACCTCAAAAACTTTAGAAAAAATAAACGAGGAGCAAACACATTGACAAGATAAATTATATGTAAATAAAAAAAAAATTTCTATCGAAATATTAATTTCCGCTTCTATTTATTATTTTGAAACCTGTGGAGAACGTTTGTGCAGTTCTTATCATAAAATTAAAAACCATATATTTGACTTACGTATATAAGACCAGAGTAGTATCTGTCTTTTATATTATGCAGCACAGAGGCTTCATTCAGGCATGTCAATTCGGCCATATCTTCTACTTTATCAAATTTTGGCGGGTTCATTTTTTGAATATCGTCACGTAGTACCATAACGCGTTTGCCTGTCTCCGCCAAATCAACTTCCACTTCATCACCATGTTCCCGCTTTATACTGGCTGCCACAAATCCCTGAAAGAAAATAAGAATTTGTATTTAATAATCAGTTATTTAATTCTTATTATTTAAAGATTTGTTCGAGTACGAGAAACAAATAACATATTATGGAAAAGCTTCATCATGAACATATTTTCTATGTACTTCAACTAGTTTGGGCTAAAATTTAACACAAAGAACCTTTCCTAATTCATAGTACACGTGCTTAAGTACTGTTAATTATGTAATTGCAGCTAAATTATAAGAACATATTTCGAAATATATCAAATAACTTAAGAGTCCTTTTATTCGAAAGTTATTAACATTTACATTTTAATAAAAATTTAATGGAACAAAGGCGTTTCCAAAATTCGATAAAACCAAATTAGATAAGCTTAAATAACAACGTCGACAATTTAATGATAAAAGCTTGTTTTCTTCTTTTATAAAAACTTGTTGCCTGACGATATTTAGTTCGGTGACCCGGCCCCATGAGATAGCATAGAATTTAGATAATTGGAGAGTGCACATTCCACGAAGTTATAGACTTTTTGATGAAGTCATTATTCCTCATAAAATTTCATTAAAGAAACGTATTTGCAGATTGTATCTGTATTTCCAAAAGCTTATTGTAGGTACTAAATAGCGTCAGCATGTAGTGTAGGTTAACAAGACACAGCAGCAAAGATTTTGCAATTTCTTTGTTTAATTAGTTGTTAAAAAATAATTTTAAATAATTTACAAGTGTCGTAAGTGAAATGGAATTTAGTCCCAGATATTTTTTGCATGATAACTTTGTTTAGCCTCGAGGAATTCTTAAAGTAAATAATTATTTTGACAGCGTGCTATGAGATTTCTCAGCTCTAGCATGTAGCCAGTACTTGCAATTATTATCAGTGTTTACAGCTGCTGTAAGAAAAAAATGTGCAAACTTATGCTGTCTTCGAGGGTTTTTGTGATTGTTCGTATTTCTTCTTGTCGCGCTATCTTCTATTTACATTAAGTCAAAATATTTTCGCTTTAGATGGAAAGTTTTACAATTTGTTAAGCGTGCGACTTACATATTTTTCAAATTCTTCAAATATCTTTAAAAAAATTCTAAAATAAAGTAAAACTTATAACTGTTGAAGATTCGAGGAATTTATTTATGGTACATTTATATCCAACGCATATATTAATTGAAATTAGATACTAAGACTTTTGCATAATTGTCTTACTTTATTTAAAGGCTCCGAATGTAAAATTGCTTCAATTTACTGGCGCTTATGCAATAATAAAGACCTTATGTACATTCACTATGACTAATGGCTAGCACAATTTCCAACGCCTAAAGTCGGCGGCGAAATTATATGCAACTGATTCCTGAAGAAATGCTCCCAGCGACAGGCTTGAGCTCATCAATTTATTTTTCGCTGACCTAATAATTGGTTACAAACGCCTGTACTCGAAAAAACAAACGTACATATAATATAACAAAAAATGCAAATAGCACCATTTAAAAAAATAGTGTATTTATCTTCTCATCATGGCGGCTATTTCTTTGAGTCATGACTCTGCGGGGTCATTTAGATGCATATCTCTTGCAGGCTGATCGAGAATAAGGAGATTTATGTTTCCGTAATTTTCCTACTCGTAACAGTTTTAGTATACACCCTATGAAGCCTATTATGGTGTTACTTATTAGAGAACCCTTTGCCCGTTTCACTGTACCCTCAATCACCTCCCTCTTTCTCTACTATAAGAGATATAAAAACTTTTCAAACTTTAAAAATTTACTAAATAAATAGTAACTTCATCAAATTGTACAAAATTCCTCACCAAAATACAAAATATTAATATACACTTTCCAACAAAATTTTTGCTTCTGCAAAATTTCACCTGAAATATATTATAATACCTATTATTATTACAAATATGGGTTACCCATATGGTAAGCACTACGACCAAGAAGGTCATTTATGCCCTACTACTGTGAAAGACGCCCAGTCACCCTCAGGTAGACAAGAAGATCTTTAACAGGGGAGGATTTAACAACGACCGGACTCAGAAATTCCAGACTGCCTATTTTCTGGCAATTCCTGTTAACTTGCAACAGATGCCAATCTAAATTTTTTTTCAAAGCGGAAGTGTCAGGCAGTAATAGTATTTTTGAGCTCGCCCAACACGAATCTTTAATTAAAAAACTCTATCAAGTCAGTTTTCCGAGACTACGGTAAATTTCAATTGTACTTTTATATACATTCCATTTGTTTGATTATTTCAGAAATATTAATGCGGTGGAGTAACGTGGATAACGTGTCGGTCCACCAATCCGGAGGTTCTAGGTTCGAATCCCCATGGTTATTTTGTGCTGACAACAGATTACGATTAAAAGGCCATGGGATTGCAAAGAAAATGTCAGTGGTTTGGAATACACTTTAAATTCCAGGTCCACTTGTAATCGTTGGTCCGAATCGGATGACGTTCTTCTTTCTGTCCCACAAGGGGTTACGGGAACTAGAGAAATATTGCTATTTTTAGCTATACATTCATGTGAACTGAGTAAAATAATGTACATTTTGATACTTCACTTCACTTTTTTCTTTGGTCTAAAAACATCGGCAAATTGATTCAATAATGGAATATTTTTATTTGTGTATGTAAACGCTTAACTTTGTAACGCATGGACCGATTTTGATGATTGTTCTTTTGTATGTTGTTTGTAGGGTGGGAAGGGGCTACTCCTCTTCTCTCCAACCCTGCGGCCTATAACACGTCGCCCTTGCCTATGCGAAGCCCAATCAAATAGTTTGGTGATCGGGACTCTCGTTTACTCTCGTACTCCTCTAATCTACGTCTATTACGACATTATGAAGTACCAAGTTAAGGTAAGAAAACTACTACTTATTTACAGTCATATAGGGAGTAAATCAATGAAGAAACGAAATGGTCAAACATAACGAAATTCTATCCATATGACTAAAAAAATATTTTCTTTATGTAAATAATGCAATCACAACGCCTTGTCTTTATGATAATTACCGTTTACTAGAATTTGCAAAAATTTTATTTTATTACTTGTTGGCTCTGCAGATATTATTTAAAGAAGTGCAAATAAGAATTAAAACTAAATTGTAATCTCTAAACGCTGGAGTGGAAACCAGAAAGTCCTATATTGCTAAAAAAGGACTAACAAAAAACGAAGGAAAATTCTAATTAGCATTTTTGAATTTAAAACTAAGTTAAGAAATTAATAAAATAAATACACGTTCCAATATTTTTTAATTTCACTATCAAATCCCGAATACAATAAGGAAAGCCCAGTGGGGAGGGGATGTTTTTTTCCGGATTTCGTTTTCAGGAATTTGTCTTCGGCTTTTGTTTTCGGTTTTTTTTGGATTTTACTTTTTCGGGATTTTGTTTTTCGGAATTTAGTACAAGACTAACATATTAATCCTAACAAACGCACGGAAGAAGGGTTTATTTATGTTTATGTATGTATAGCATCTTTTGATTCAAGATGTAATACATAGTTGTTTTCTGACATTAACTTGGAACCGATTTTTAAATGTCGTAATAGGTAAAAAAAATTAAATATTATTTTATAATTTTAAGTGCTTAATCATCGAGCATTCAACAGTCGTAAAGATTTTTGGGAGACCTGAACAAGTATGCACATTTATTTACGTTTAAATTCAGCAGCCCAGTTCTTAACAGTTAAAAACGTGGAGTTCTTGTTCTTTAAGCCGGGCAGTTTAAACGTGGCTCTTTTGACCTCACTCATCCATTAAAAAGCCTTGCAACTACCTCCCCTCTTTCTCTATTTCCAGAAAGCTATTGTGCGGCATGCCTAATGGAGCGGTGCAAGAATTTTATCAGATTCGATTACAGCAATCAGAAATGGGGTCCGAACCACCGACATTACTCTGCAGTCCCCAATGGCCTTCAAATGAATCTGTTATCATCAAACAACCCTGGGTCGCCGCCGGTGGGATTCGAACTTGGGACCTTCACAATAGAAGGCCAACACGTTATCTCTTACTCCTCCGATGACGTCACGGAGACTAAATATTGCGAAGAGTATTTTACCCGCTACCTCAGCTGGCCTAAAAATGGTGGGTAATTGGTGTAACGCCTACGAAGGCGTTGCGACCGGTAGTGTTAGAAACGAGACTGAAATTACATGATGTAAAAATAAGCAGTTGCGCGGTATCCACGGAACAACAAATACTGAATTGACAATTTGGAAATATATTATGGGGATTTTTTTTTCTATATATTAGGTCTGTCTATTTACTTCTGGGTAAAAAGACGTGGGTAAAAACCAAGTAAAAATGTTCTTCTGGTGGAGGGGATGAAAACACGAAAGTTAACAGACACTTTTTGGGTAAATTTATGACAACTCAAGAACTGTTAAAAGTAAATTTCAGTACAAAGATCAAAAAAGTTGATAGTTCTCCGTGTTTATTTCAGTTTTTACTTATAAGCTGTAGCTTGCCAAACATCAATCAGGTGTGAGTTGTCTGCATTAAAAAAAGAAGAATTCTGCCGAAATTTTGTCCCCACTCATCAGCGTGTGTAAAATTTGGGTAAAAGGGGTAATTACTCCACTGTAAAATTTTTTCAACTGCAAAAGTAAACAGACGCATGGGCGAAAACTTTCGGTTTTGTGTAAAAACTTTCGAGTAATGAAACAGACTTATTCACAAGAATTTTTTTGTGGTCAAATAATGTAATGGGCAAAAAAGTGGTCAATCGATAGTCAATTCCATCCAGTAATAAAGACGAGCAAATATCATGTTTGGGAGACAGTGGTGCTGACCTTGAAAAGGTTTTTTTTGCATATTTGGCGACCGAAGGGCAATCAATCAAATTTACTGCTATCAATTGATTATTATTATTGATTATTGAATTTTGAGAAGCCAGCTTCACACAGCTGGCAAAACAATCACGTCAGGTATAAATATTAAAAAATAAAATAATTACCAAAAAAACCCTCAAAACAAGCTCTCTCAAGAACGGCTGATTTATAAGTATGTATGTATGTATTTAAACTATATCTTCCGATTTCAATTGGATAAGCGTGACAACATCTCCATACTCTTAGTGAAATAATTCCAAGCCCTTTATACCTATAGTGTTTCTTCCAACATTTCGCACCTAAATCGAAAGAAATAGTGTAATAGTACTAGCGAAAGTAAAATACTTTTTCATCTAATCAGCATATTTTTACGCGACGGGAATTTTTTTTAGTTCGATTGTGACGAAAATAGTACTCTGCAAGTTCAAGGCAATACCAAAGGAATTTCTCTTATCTCATCGGTAAGAGCTGACGACAAAATGTCGTTCCCTGCTAGCATCATCTAAGCGACGTATTGGAATTTGTAAGAAGTAGGACGAGTTTTTTCTGGGTAAGGTGTGTCACTTCGTTCAGATCTAGAAATCGTTGAATTCCCAAATTTTGGAGTTATCTAGAAAATTAAAACTTTAAAGTATGCAGAATGAGTAATTCTTTTAAGCTAATAAAAATAGCCCTCGCAAATTATATGCCGTGTACCTTCAACAAATATTCACTCTCACTCGACCAGAGCTTGTTTTACTTATTTTGTTTAAGAAAACCGGCTGCCGGTATCAGACTTTGACTGGCAGTTAACAAATACCACATCGGATTGCGCATAATCAGCCACAAGGAAAGAATCGAAGGTATAAGAAAATGCTAAGAAAAAGAGAGATACTTGGTATCTTCAGCAGCAATTGTATCCCAGCATTTATTAGAATTGACTTGACTACGGCTATAGTACACAATGTCGATGGCTGTACAAGTGGTGGAGTGCGGTAATAACTAAAAGCAGAAAAAACGGCATGTCATGAGCTTTTATTTCTCTCTAATGCAAATGAAAGAAAAGTTAATATTTTTGTAGAGCTTTGTGTAGTGTAGATCAAATCTATACGAATGGCAAACAAGAAAAGGTGAGCTGTAGTGAGGAAACGAAACGCGCCCACATGTTCTATTTTTCGAATTTAACGTTTAAAATGTTTGCCGCTCAATGAAGCGCGTTGTTGTTCACGTTGGAATCCAAAGCCAATGACATCAGACTTGAATGAATAATCGCAGTGTCAATTTGTCATTTTTGCTGCGTTCGGCATTCGACAAAGGAAACGTGATGAAGATTTGGGATAGATTTCAGGTTTCACACAATTTAAAAGCTTTTTCTTTAGCGAATCATCAGTTACACAAATCTTATTGAATGGCTTACATTCTACAGAAGGAAGTGGCGAGGTGTTAGCTTTGCAGACTTTTAAAGAATAGACACTTTTTTTAGGCAGGGACAAGTTTAGCATTTTTAATTATTTTATTGCTGGGAAATATTAAAACTTTTGGAAAAAAAAAGACAAGTTTGGGAATGGTTGCTAATGATTGAAAGAGTTTGCAGGAAATATAAAATTACAAGGTTTTAAATGGCTTGAAATGATCACATTACTTAAGTTCGTGGTCGTAACAGTTTTTTTCTTTATTTTTAAAAGAGAATAATAATTAGACTAATAATTTTTTAAACTTTCGCACTTTTTAATTAAACAAGAGGGTAGGCAACATTTCCAACTTCCTCCCGTTGCCTTGTCCGCAAGGGTAAGTCCTAGTTTTAATGAATAAAAACAGTGTTTAAAAAAAATAAACAAAAGTGTTAATTTTAATTAGTTGCATTTAACTACAAATTTAATGAAGTCTTTTTGGAATGGTCTGTTTTCTGTAAATTTTGTCCTCAATAACACTCCGATCAGAACAATTTGCTGGTCATTCTAGAAGTTCAATATTTTACCATTAAAATATCCTTAACTACACATACAATGTGGGTTGCCATATTTCGCATAAAGAACTGTCACCCTACTGCAACACTTTTGACGACCTTCTCTAACAGCTATTATTTCTTCCAACTCTTCGTTCGACGAGACAAGATTATCGAGATAAAATATGTTTTTGATTTAATTCTAAAAAATCAAATTATTATGTATTTGATAACCAAACCTATACAATATTGTATTTACTTGATTATCAAATAACTATTTTGATTTTGGCTTTATAGCTTAACTGACCTTTTCAGTGTCAAAGAGCAAAAGTATGTATAAAGTGACGAATCCAAAATACTATTTCTGTCTTGTCTTTAGACAAGAAATGTTTATGGTCCAAGCACAAAGGCGCTACGACGGCATATTATCGCGTGATTTCGAACCCATAAATCAATATAACTTTGATTCTAAATATATTTTCTCGCATACATACATACATACACTAAAATGTCACATTACTAGCTCAAGCAAAACTAATATATTATTTTAAAAAGTTATTTTTTGTATTGTTTTATAATTTATATCACTTTTTCTATTTTCATGTATTTAGATATTTCTTGTTCATTGTGCGATCTTAGAGAAGAGGAAAAAATGCTTATGACTACATTTAAAAAGAATAAAAAAGAGTCACAGTTATCGTGAAAGTCGGTGGATGAGGATGGGTAACCCAACATATTGTAGTACACATAAATGGTAGGAAACATTGTCGTTTTAAAAGAATATATATTTATATGCTAATTTTACAAATTCAATTACTAAAATTTTAACTTTTTTCTTGCCGAAAAATTTAAAACTAAGTATTCCATACCTATAATAACTACTTTTGAAAATATATCACAACTTCGGGTTTCAAATCATATTCAATTAATAGCCAACCCTATACAGAATAAGGTAGTAAAGCAATATCTTTAAAAAGCATTGGTATAAATTGATAATAATCCCATCGTCCCTTTTTTAAGAAACTTTCAATTAGACCACCAATTATTTTGCAATTATTTATATTGTTGTTACATATTCTTTTCAGTGACGAAACCACCCTGGCGTTAAAGGAACCACTTCATTGTGGTGCTATATATGTATACGATGATAACTATAAGTATTTGATTTAATTTATTCTATTAAGCTTTCTCTCTTGTCTGCTTGACCATACGAAACCCATAACCCTCATCCGACAAATCACACTTGAACTTAATAGTTCGACTTTTCAACTTTTGTACTCTAATCCACTTAATTTTAATCGTCCTTTTTGTTATTGTGATTGTCGCGATTTTTACAACGTTTCTTGAAGTTTATTGAGGTTATACACCTTGTATGTATAAGATTACAGTAACCTGATACGGTCGAGGATTACTCCTTGTTGCTGAGATCAAAAGCAACCAATATAATGAAATTCAACTTCTGTGGTCACTGATTTTCTTAAGTACCTGTGATTTATGCGTAAGTCTTTTTTGCAAACTACACTTCAGGCCCTAATTATGTTATTGTTAATGTTTTCTTTCATGTTCATAATAACATGTTCTACTTTTTTCGTCGTCTGAACAGCTATAGCCCTGAAGTTCCATTGATTTTACACCAAGTTGAATTTATTTCTTCTATGAATTCTTATAATTGCAAACATTTTCTCAATTGTAAAGATATTCCTTTATTTTCATGGCCAAGAAACTCTCTTGATTTCAACCCTATAGAAAATTGTTCCTACTATAATTGTGCTTCTAAAAGAAAAAGATAAATTTAAATATTAAAAATTTGAAATTACGACGTCATGAACTACTTGTATAATTTTGACGAAAAACCTGTGCGATCTATTCATACTTGGAGGGTACAAAAGTTTAGCTCAATTGGTTCAACAGCTTCGGAGTTGTGATGTTAACGAAAATTTAATTTGTTTGCATGTAAAATAATGTACGACAAATGTAGCACTTAATGTAACTAAACCCAGTAAATACTAATTTTGTTGTGTATGAGTTAAGTGAAACGTACTCTATTTACCACGATAAGTATGCCAAAACGAAAGTGAGATTTACTTTTATTAAAGTCCATAATTTTGTAGAAGTAAATTTTCTATCGTAAGTTACTTCCACCCGCAAATGTTGTGGAAATAATTAAATCTTGTATCTGGCTAAGTGTAAAACTGTAACGACTTAATATTCTAAGAATGTTTAATTCGTTATTGCAAACTAAATTTATAAGTGAGAAGATGAATACAACTCGTCACTGCATTTATTTTTGTAGTATTCTGTAAAGGAAGTTAACAAATATCAAGCAGACAAATGAGTTCTTCTTTATCACACTGTGGAAAGCACTTCACAAGCTTTTTCCTAGAGATTTATCTTAGTGGTACCACTCATAGAAGTTACGGAATCGCGAAATAATGTACAGCCGCGGCGTTTCAAGTCCCCTTCTGATATTGTACAACGTCATTCAACAGTTTTGAGATTATTTAAACATTTCTGTCTGCTGTACGAGTATTTACCTAAAAATTTCTTAAGGTCTTCAGGTGGCATTGTAAATGACATCTGCAAGGATCCTTTATTTTTAAAAATTCGCGACGTTGCTATTGTTTTTTAAATATATTTTTAATCTTTTAAGCCGATATTTTTTATTGTAAATAAATGAAGAAAGCATGGACGCTTTTGTTTTAAAGTTCTTTTTGTATCTTAAAGCTGAACACTTTGGCATGTTGTTACAGACCAAAATTTTAACATTCAGATTGCTTTTGTATGAAGCTTATTTTTAGGTCTCGAAAGTACTCGTAAGTATAAAAACCCCGGCCACTATTTGGTACGATTGCGCTGGTTTTGGAAGTTTCATTTTTTAAACAAAATTTCTAAATAAATAGCAAATGAATAATTAAATTAAAGCAGGAAAAATATTATATTTAGAAATATGAAATTGAGCTGGAATTAAAAGCCAGTTTGCTACTTAAGTTTTGAGATATGGCAATACCAGTGTGAATATATCAAATCTGACATTGTCATCATAAAGTTGGATATTTTTAATGGTAATCGTACTCAGAACGTTTTGTCATACGAGTGCCATTCGTGTTGTTGTGGAATTAAATCGTCAACATTTTCGTGCAATGATTTTCTATGACTTTCGACGTGGATTAAACCAACAACAGTGTGCCGATCAACTCGCTTCGACTTTTGGTGATGAAACACCATCTCGAGCCACCGTGTTTCGCTGGCTTTCCGAATTCAATATTGGTCGTACTTCGCTACAGGACGAATTTCGTGAAGGTCGTCCTAAATGGGTTGTTGTGCCAAAAAAAATCGATCCTGCGCGTGAACTGATATTGCAACCGTGAGATTGAAGCATGCTTGGGCATTAGTTCAACTCGCATACATTCAATATTGCATGAACATTTGGCCGTCAAAAAGATTTGTTCGTGTTGGATACCGCATAGTTTGACAACCGCTCAAAAAAAGGCTCGTGTCGATTGGTGTAAAGAAATGTTGAAAAACTTCAATCGCGGTGCTTCAAAAGACGTCTAGTTATAAGATCGTGTCAGGCGACGAATCATGGGTCTATGCATATGAACCAGAAACTAAGCAACAATCGACTGTATGGGTCTTTATAGACGAGCCAAATTCAACAAAAGTTGTTCGCGAACAAAGCAGCTCGAAGCAAATGGTCGAATGTTATTTCGGAATAATTGGACATGTCGCCACCGTGCCATTACAGCAGCGTAGAAGGTCACTTTTGAACTGTACAGCACCATTTGTTTGGCAGAAGTTTTCGGCAAAATAAGAAAAACCAATCGCAGAAGACGAATCTTTCTCTACCACGACAATGCAAGCTCTCACAAATCAGCTCAAACAAGTGAAGTTTTGAGCATTCAAAACATCGAATTGATGGGTCATCCGCCGTACAGTCCTGATTTGCACCCAATCATTTTCTCTTATTACAGCAGATCAAAAATAAAATGTTTTAGAGGTAGCTCAGTCGGAGTGGAAAAAGTGCATCGAAAATTGTTGCAAACCCATGCACAAGTGTATTGATCTTGATGGAGAATATTTTGAAAAACAATAAAGCCATTTTCGATTACAAAAATTTATTTTTACTTGTCTACCTCGAAACTTAACTAGCACCCCTCGTACCCAGCTGTAGTTGCGTATGATTAGGAAATTTCTAGCAATACTTAGTCAGGAGAAATATGATCCATTACTACGCAATATATATATTAATAAATTTGAAATAAAACAATTGTGCTTTTAATCTTTAAAATGGTTAAATAAAAAAAAAGCTTTATTGATTACATACTATTTCATATTTATCTATACTAAAATGAGAAAGTTCCCGTAAATAAAGTAAACTTTGAACTAATTTTAACAAAACACTTTATTTTATCATTAAGTGTTATCGGGTAATTGAAATTTCTTGATTGCTAGTGACATTCATTAACTTGCCCTAAATTAATTTACATTGTTAAAATGTGAATAAATCACTCTGAAAGCTAAAATAAAACGATATAAAAACTTATAATATGGTTTTCTCATTAAATTTCGAATAATGAAATAATATTTTCCCTAATAATCAATACGCTTTTGCATTTTCGTTAATCTCAACTTCAGTAATTTTTCGTTTGTTGATCTGGAAGTACACCAAAAACAATACTTTGGGTCACCTTTTGGTGACGAGCAATTCAAGCCAAATAGAACAGAATTTTTCGCTCTTTCCTGATTTTGTATGTGACTCTGAATTTTTTCACCATGTAATCGTGTACGAGGAAAAAGAATGCGAGCTATAGCCAACTAGCTTGTGAGTAGAAAACTTGTTAATTTTCATCAGTTTTTCTGTTGTTCAAAGCTTAAAAGCAATTATCTCCAAACAGCGTTTTTTACCACTTGAAATAAGATCACTCTAGGAGTATTGGTATCATCGAGCTGAAATTTTCACTACAGCTTCTTAAGTTATAATTTTTTAGCTGCCATTTTTTTATTTTTCAAGACTTTTTCGAAAAATGAGATTCGTTTAAAATCCAAAACTGTTATGTTGTGGAAACCGTTTTGATTTTTTTTTTTGGACCAATACCAACAGCTTAATCGCACTTGAAGTGAAATTGAAGCCGCTTCCAGGACCCCAACCAGCGCTGCATTTTGGACTTCTTCACACAAAAAAAAACCAAAATTCCGTAATTTTGGTCTCTCAATAAAGCATACAAAAAAAAATTAGAAAAATCAGTTCTCTTTTTACTCTGTTTAAGTACGCCTTGAAAAAGATACGTTTTTTCCCTCATCTACACGTATCAACCCTCTTAAGAAGAGAAGTGCATTAACTAATATAAAAAAAATTATTAAGGCATGATAAAATGTTTTCCGTAGAGTTATTTCTGAATTTTTCATAAATATAATATATAATAATATTTGCTATAGTGTTCGTTATAATTTTCATTGAAAGTACTCATTACTTGGGTCATCAATCTATTCCGCATACCAAATATCATCTTAATAGGTATTTAAATGAGAGGATAGGACAGCTGTGACATACAAACAGACGGATGAACGGACAGACCGACACTATAATGGTTCCTAGTTTCTACGGAACCTTAAGGGGGAACCTCCTCCAGAAATGAATTTTTTTCCATTTTTTGTCTTTTACTTTAAAAAATCATTTATTATCTAAAAAATATATTTTCAATATTTTAAGTTCAATATAGTCTAAAAGTCCGTAAATAGTCACCGAAGTGATGCGCTCCAAAAGTAACGAGAGCGAAAACGAAAACTTTAATCGCGTTTTTCTCGAAACGTATTTTTTCCGCGCCCGTGGAATATAACTTAAGACGTAATAAAGCAATTAACTTGAAATTTTGCACTGATATACTCAACTTAGCCTTTGCACAAATCTAAAATTTTTTATTAATTTTTATAATAGATATTGTTTTTAACGACTTGTTTATAACAAAAAAAGTCCTTTTTTTGTCCTCAAATTTTTATTTTTTTATTTTTTTGTTAAATGTAGGTTCATTCAAAGCGGAAGTTAACTATAAGGACCTGGGCATTCCACGGCGCAAACTCGAGAAGTCAAGTTTGATCAGCTGCATCGCCGCCATATTGTTTTTTTCACTAATGAAAAAATATGTGTGCACACATTTAAACGTCAAAATTATTATGTAATTTCATTCATAGCAATAAATACTCTGTTTTTTGTAAAAAATTATTAAAAAAGCTGGTGAAGTAGCTAGACTTGAAAAAGAAAACGTCCCAATCGATAGTCAATCGTTAGACCACATTTTACCCCCAATTGGATTCGTTTTACCCCCTGACAATTTTTTTTATTCGAAAAATCAAAATGTTCGGGCTAACTTCACAAGAGTGTAAAACGTAGCAATCGAAAGGCCTACGTTAGTCCACGTTTTTCCCACAGTTCATTTCGTTTTACCCCCTTCCAAAATAAATAATATATATAAAGTACGAGAGACTTGACCGAAAAAATATGTTACAACTCCTTCGGTAAATTTTGCAACCCCTTCGGTAAATTTTACAACCCCCAAAGTCAACGCAAAACACAGACAAGCTATCAAAATTCGGGCTAACTTCACAAAGTGATTAAAATCAAAGGTGTTGATCTTTAGGGGTTGAAAACATTTTACCCATTATAAATGAATCCCTGCAAGATTTCACCCCCACATGATTTGGTTTTCCACCCCTTGAGACGGACGAGTAAATCATTTTTCAAAATCCGGGCGAACTTCAAAGTGAAAAAAAACGCAATTAAAGTGAAGATTTTACCCATCTTGCTTCGACCGAGAAAAGATTTTACCCCCTCACGGTTTTTTTTACCCCTCTAGAAGTCAGATCGGCCGAAAAAGAACTACATTTTTGAATCTGGACTGAATTCACGAGGTCAAAAATCAAAGGGGTGTAGTGAAGGGAACTTTCAAATGGACTTTTTTTAAGGAAAAGAAAATAAATAGTCGTTTTAGCAGTTTCGAACTAATAGAAAAAAGACTAATCTTAATGGACCTGTTATTTTGGTTCGAAAAAATAAAATATTTTAAATAACTGTTATTTTTTGTCATGAGTTATAAGTGTCCAGAAATACCAGTTAAAATATCACTGCGCACACACTCAATTTAGAATTACAAAATAAAACCACATAAACTCACCTTAAACCAATCCACTATCTATATATATCGAAGGATTACTTCAACCCTATCAACCCTTAAAAGCTTTCATTCGTTATATTACAGCGAATTATATTATTTTTGGAAAAAAAATTGTAATTAAATAACTTTATTTTGGGAGGGGGTAAAACGAAACCAATTGCTGGTAAAATGTGGTCCAACGATAGACTTTCGATTGGGACGTTTTATCCCCCAGCCCGGAAAATTTTCCGGGCTGGTGAAGTTAGCCCGGCAATTCTGTTTTTCGAATAAAATAAATTGAGAGGGGGTAAAACGAAACCAATTGGGGGTAAAATGTGGCCTAACGATAGACTATCGATTGGGACGTTTTACCTCCAGCCCGGAAACAATTCGGGCCAACTTCCCGCACCTGTGAAAATAGAACGGCGAAGGAAATTTGTACTGCAAACAAAGTAAAGGGAGCAGTAACATCATTTAGTATTTAGAAATCACCGGGCAGAGATGGGATATACCCAATCATGTTTCAGCAGGGAGGTAACCGACTCTGGAATCAACTTACCGAACTGTTCAAGAGCATTCCTAATGCATTGTTACACTACCAAGAACTGAAAGGTGACAAAGGCAGATTTTCTATCTAAACCTAGCAAGACTGACTATAGCACACCTTCACACTTCATTCCAACAAACAGCCTAGGAAGATTAATGGAACTAAAGTTAAAGAAGCAGATATAAATGTAATAGGGTTTTTTGCATTATCTGCAATGCGATATATTGATTGTAGTGAGAGAGAAGTTTGAAGAAAACAATCCTGGACCACTTGCTTCAAAAAGCAATCAACACTGCAGTCTCATGGGCTCAAGATTGCGGACAGAAGATCCGAAATGGAACTCCGGTGATTTACCAAAAGATATAAACTAAGAGAAATAGTTCCCTCGAGCATAGGCAGCACCAGACTCACCAAAACGAATGAGGGTAAATTTGGAAGTGTTGCTGGACTTAAAACTAAATGGGACAAGGCACCTACTGGAAGTGTCGAAATGTTAGAAATGGGAGTATCTCCCGAAGATATAAAATGGATGACCCATGATAACACAGTGCTATTATCTGGTGGAAAGCAATAATGGTAGATCAAAACCAGAAGGAATTGGACCAGGTGCAGCGCATGTATTGTATAAGCATCACAGGGCCGACGATGCTCTTTTTTATGATGTAGCCGAAGCCCAGGGGTCAAACCTATGATGCGTAACGTGGCTTATGGCCGGAAAGGAATGAGGGTAAGGGGCATAATAAAAATTGAATGTCTCGTTTATGCTTTGCTGCGAGCTAGACAACAATTCAGAGACGGAGTGGAATTTTTATTAATTGCAATTACAAATGAAAAACTCATAAGCAGGCCGAGCCTGGAATCTTCATCCAGGGCTTAGTGATCGTGCAACTCATCCATTGATCCAACTGCGCCCCCATTCTTCAGATAATTCTAAACATTAACACATCAAAACTCCATGTCAAGTGTGTGACGCTAAACTTTCTTTTACGTTTACGTATGAATAAAGTGTGGAAAGTAATGGAACAACATACCCAACATTAAAAGATCTCCCAAACTAGTAATGAATATGCGATCAAAAGCATATTTGGAAAAGATGGTTGCTGGGGCTTCCAGCCCTGGAGATAAACCCAAAAGATAGAATGGATTAAGAATAAGGAGGTCCAGGAAAACACCATAGCGATCGATACACACAGACGCTCAAAAATCGAGCTCCGCTGTGTGAGTGTCATGCGAAGAACAAAACCTGGAGATATTGGCGGGGTGGATAATCTTAGGAAATGAAAAATCAAATGAATTGGCGCAGTAAGACGCAAAGGAAGAAACTCGAATAATGCTCAATTTGAACATCCTCATCCAGAACCATCAAAACATACAATGGATCGAAATCAACTAAGCTAATTAAAATGAATAATACCCGATTGAACTTCATATAGGCCTCGTGAGAAGTCATGGGCGACTAATGGCTAATGCCAAAAAATAGGGGTAGCAGACTCTGCTGAGGATGCAGGGAAAAAGAGGAGACCGATTTACACGATTTTGGTCAATGCACTAACGCAAAGAAGATCTAGCGTCTTGGTGACAGACTTCTTCGAATATCTTGCAGAAGTAAAGAGACTGGGTTATAAACTAAGTATGCAATTCAGTATGAATATCGTCCGGGTCGTTAATGGATTTTAGGCAACGCTGATACAACTCTGTAAAGATAAGTGAGACATTGACCGAAATGCGCACAAAAAGGCTATAGGCAACTATACCCCGAGTACAACAGAAAGACAACTAACCATACTAAACTATGTTTGCAACAATTGTAAATATTCAAAGGATACTAGGTGAGCTACATAACACATCTGTTTTTTCTGAGATTTCTTAGAGAGGCATGATCTAAAGAGCAGTGCTCATAGAAGTATAAGTTCCCGTAAATCTATCCATCTATCCTTCTGATGCTAGCCGAAATGCCTTCTCCAATCTAAGGTAAAATGTTCTTGATCGAACACATCATTCACTTATGAGTACACAAGAATAATTCAAACAATAGTAGTACAAGATTATTCACCACCGAGGAAGAAAAAGGGGCGTTACAGAAGACTATACCGAGACGAACTTCTAGTTGAGACATCTTGTCTAATGATAAAAAAAATTTCTCGACTAGAAATCCGCTCCGTCTTTGCCCTACATAAGACCAAAGTTTTCTGTTGAAAAGGTTTTATCGGAAAAAATAAAATATTTGCAGACAATGGCATAGTATATCTGCTAAAAAGGGCATCAAGATAACTGAGAAGTGTTTTGGTAACGATTTAATACGATTAAGATAACCCAATTGATCCATTTGATTAAGACAATGTATTGGCTCGCTCTTCTGAATAGTAAACTGCAACACTAAAAAGTTTGTTACACTGACTCCGATTGCTTCATGCTACCCTTTCTATGATGTTAGTGAAAGTATTGTAGAACTAGGTGTTCCCATTCAAGACATCTTACTGTTTAATTTCTTGCTCGTGTTGTTCGATGGCTGCTATGATGTTTCCACCACAGAAGATATTTCCAGTGCTGCTTAAATCCTTGCTCTAGCTATCTCATTGATTAACAAGGAACATAAAGGTGTTAACTATTTAGTTTTCTTGATCTTCATAAAAGCTTATCAAGGTATAGTGTGATCTCCTATGCTAGTCAAAATTTTTTAATTAGCTTTAGTCTTACTAAACACGGTAAGAACAAGTAATATTCGGAATATATAATTTAATTACTGGACAATAAATTTACATATATTTGCGTTAACTTTCGGTACAATATCAAAAATGTGCCTACTATTTTCAGAAAAGATGAAACGTTAACAAAATTAAGCTAAAATATTGCAAAGGGTTTGCTGCAGAAATGTATGGCAAATTTTTAAGTTTTTCATGGTAATACAAATTTATAAATACATCAAGTAAATAAGAAATTAATTGTGCAAAGTAACATAATTATTCTTTTGTTTTCAAGAGGTACGAGTTTATATCAAATTGGTTTGAACTGCCCATCGAGAGTTTCATCGAGTTAAATGGATTCCTTTGTAAGGCAAAAGTCAAAGGTCTTTTTACTTTCTTATAGTTGACTTCATGCTTTGCGTCAATATGACCGCAAGTTGCCTTTGCAACTTTTCACGGCGAACGGCTTTCCGAGTGCGATAAGAAAACAAACAAAAATCCACTCGTGGTCGTGATTCCACAGATACAGCTTCGTACTCACCCACCTCACATGATAAAAAGCAGAGCAAACAGCATCGCCAGTCACAGAAAAACATATGCAGAATTTGCTGCTTATGAATCGTGGCCATAGTGCCTGGTGTTCAATCTCTCTGCTGGTGCTGATATCACCGTAGCAGTCTTTCAAATTGTGTCTGACTAGCTGACATGGAAGTTAACTTCTTGGATGTATAGAACTGAGCAAATTACAACCGTTCCGTCATGCTTCCGTGCACGATATTTGAAAATGCTTTGACACTAGCAAAGTAGCAGTTATACCAAACCACCACAAGAGTCACTGCCAATAAGATGACTCATTTGAATAGAAATTTGGACACTTGAACGTCAAATGAATCTCCTCAAATACCAACATTCTAGTTTTAAAAGACGGGCCCCGTCTCAGTCCAATTGAGATGAACCGAGGACTGGACAAGAACAAGAATTATATGGAATTGAAGTTGTAGACAAATGTGAAAGCAATACCGAGGCATTCAAGTGCTTTTAAACCCACCAAACAAGATGTTTTATTAAAAATATGCTTAGCTTTTAACCTCTCCAGGAACTAAAAAAAAACCAATTGACTCACCTGAGCTTCGTGGGGCACCCAAACCAGGCGCTTCTGTGTCCATTCGGCCTGTGTTGCCGGATCGTTGAATGGGTTACGTTCAACAGACAAATACTTCAAATCCGGATCATTGCGATCGCCCATTTCGTCTGCCATTTTTTACACAGTTCTTTTTCTCGTTTACTCCTGTGACGTTTTCGGGGCTCGAGTTCGTTTTATCGAGTGTCTCTTTCGAATCTTTGTTTAAGATTTTTTCAACCTAATCCTGAAGTTTAAAAATTTTCTTAATTATATGCGGCTTCCGCAGTGATTCTTTTCAATTTCGAAAAACATGAAAAACTCAAAAGCAAGTGGGAAGACATAGAAGGATAGGAAGGCACATTTCAACTAGAATGTCTGACGTCTGATAGGGACAAAAGATGGGAAAAACAAATATTAAATTTACACACAAGTTAGTTGTTTAGTAATGAACTAATGAATGTTAGTCAGAGAAAACCGAGTCCGCCGACGATAAGAATCAAAAACAGCCTGGGCGTGTTATCACTTTATTATAATTTTAGGTAGAATTTCACTTTAATATGAAGCAGCGGCTTTGGTACTTTTGACGTTTCTGCACTTAACCAATCACTTTTTTTAAGATCTTACGTCAATATTTTTTCAGAATACTTTATACACTTATATATATTAATAACAATGTAATGAAAAATGCAATATAACACAAAACACTCACTAAATCGAAACGCGACTCCTATTACAAAATCTTCTTTTGTGAGTGACTTTACTGCCACTCCACACTTTCCCGACTGACCGGTAGCTTTTTCATACGTCGACTCAACTTAAGTTTCGTTAAGTGTGAACTGTTCATATTACAGTTCAGTGGAGATATTTCTTAAAACTTTTCTTATTTGCCTAATAAGAAAGATTCCAAAATTGAAAGACTTGTTTATTTGAAATTTAATTTTCATGTCGCTATAATTTTTAATTAAACACTACAAGTTTAGGTAAGTAATAAAAATGTTTAATGTAATTCTTTTGTACATTCAATTGGTTCCGTTTGCTATTTTTAATAGGAATAATAATAATAATAAATAAGTATTCCTTTTATTTATTTATTTGTAATGTTTTTTATATAATTTGTGTTTTGCATGGAATGAATTGTGTATGTACAAAGTATATTATTTCTATTATCAGAATATTATATATAATTTATGTTAATTATATACAGATTTAAAAATTGCTTTGGTGGGGACTAACTTTATCTTTAGTACCGCTTACTAATTGGTTGCAGTATACCAACATTTTCTTATCTCATTCTTATAAACCTAGTTCTGCTGGTCCTTTTTTATCCATAGAAATGTAAGGTTTAATGTTAATCGCTTGCTTTATCTCAATTACTACTCTTGATTTCTTAGTTTTTAATTTTGTCCTCCTGTTCCATATCTCGACGGTATGATTTCTTTTCTTTTCTTTGTGCGGCCTGTGGCACGGTTAGTTTCTTTTGCCACAAGAATTCTCCAGAGAAAATTGATGACCTGCATCAAACTAGGCATCGTAATATTATTTTGGCCTAATGAGCAATATTTAATTAAATTTTAAGTGGTTAAACTTACCATCGATCGATAAATACAAAGTTCATATCACCTATAGGAACGCTATATTCTCTCGGACAGTAAGACGGCACTATGGCTATCTTAATCGATATAGTCACATCCAAGCTAGTAAAGGATTGTAAGGAAAATTCTACCTGGACTGCGATCACACTCTGCTGGGTTCTTGGTCACAGATGAGTAAAAGACAATCTTGTCAAGGAAGATTCATAAAACCCATGGTGGGTCCTGAACCAAGCATTGGTGTAGCTCCACCCTTTATTATCCGAGAAATCAAGGAACCAACCAAAAGGGAGCACAAGCAGAAATTGAATGACAGTAAACATGCGATGCTACTCTTACCTAAAATAGGCGTTACCAAAAGCGACTCAACAATAATAAAAACAACATAAAGCTAACAATAGGCTATTGTTGGCTGAACGAGCACAGTCATACTGTAGGGAAATGCAACATGTGTTCTTGTGACAAAGAGAGAACGAAACAATAACCCATTTCTTAAGTAACTGTCCTCGTTATGTTAACGAAAGATTTAATAATTTCGGAACTCTAACCAGGGCGGAGTTGCAAAGTAAACTGTTACCCAAAATAGTAAGTTTCGCTAGGCGAACTAAACGCCATGCCACTTTGAGGGACGATATTAAAATATGTATATGGCAAACTTTATTTCTAAAGCAATTACAATGGGCCCTTGAGGTATACGTGCATAGGAAACTAGTACTGATTTTCCTTAAAATCTACATATACCTATAGGGAATATGACTCTGGTTCCCTCCAATCTTACTATTTATCTATTCATCGTGGGGATGTAGTTGCGCTATTAAATGGAGTACTTGATGCATTAACAATTTTGATAAATAATGGGCTAACTTTTCGAAAAATATGACAGTATATACAATCATCTTCATTCTCTTTCCAGAATAGTAAAAACTTAAATTTACTATTTTTAAAAACAAAAAAACAAAACAAACTGTTTTAAAACTCGGGCTAAGTAAGAAATATAAAATTCCTTAACACGATCGGCATTTCTAATAAAGAAAAGTTAAACTCCTTTGACTCGGGCCATGTAAATATTTCTTGCATATTTGTGCATTTTGTTACTATGTTGACGTCAATCAAAAGAAGGACATATATTTTGGCCAGTATAAAGAAAGCATCTATTTGTATTAACAGTTTTTCAAACTAATATACAGGCTTAAGACTCAATGTAATTGTTTCGTTTTATAAAAGGTTTTATTCCGCTGCTTATAAAATTGTACCCCTATGACATAGACTATAAGTCAGTCCATTAATATCAGTGGCTGAGACCAACTGCCCCGCTGGATGTTTGTTCAAAGCAGGCTATAATCCAGGGTGCTATCAGCTGATCATCTGTCATGCTGTCGAATTTCGAGATCAAAATTTTGTTCTATTATTATTTTTTAATTTATTATTACTAGCCAAAAAGACTTTAACAAAAACTTAAATAACTAATCTACTATGTAAGCATAACCAATTAAATATTTTAAACATTACTTTTAACAAAACTAACTTCCTTTCCTAAATATAATTTCATGTCTCATTTCTACATGTAAATTATTAAAAAAAACTGCAACCCCTTATACATTAAAGAGTTTTGTGTACTTGTACGATTCCATCTTCTTAGCCTGAAGTTCTTTCCGTGATGCAGATTGTACGCCTGAGTTTCAGAAATCAAAGTTATATTTTCTCTTAAGTACTTGGCATCATTCCTCTTTGTATTTTGCATATAAAAATCATTGCACATTGCGTTGTATGTCAGGAGATTGGGCAGTAGATTCTTGCTGGTTAGACTGCGATAGAAAAGTGAGTGTTCCCCTATTATATAAAAAAGGTGAAAAGAAAAAAAATTTAAAAAGGAAAGAAAAGAAAGTGAAATAAATAAGAAAGAAGGGAAGGAAATGAGGTCGAGGTGTTATGACCTCTCATTTGCCTCGTGCCCAATCCACCTACTCGAACTGCTTAAATTAGTATTAAAATCAAGTAGTATTATGTGTGTAATGGAAATTCTATGCAGTCGTTATTTATACAATAAATACTTGTCGCTGAGAATTGACTAACAGGTTAAACTTTCGATAAGTGTTCCGTGGTTGGACAGCAATATCAGAAGATTTATAGTAAACAGAGATATGTAACACCAACGTTGGACTAAATGAAATTTGCTCATGCAACAAAGAAACATTGTAACTTGTCTGAAATGCTATGAAAATAGCTTTAATTCTTTACTGTAGACCAATAATTCAAAGCAGCTGTAAGCTCCACGGATATTTTTCGCCAGGAGTTTAGTCCTTTCAATTCTTAACATCTTAATGAATCTTTCTCCTTTACCCGCGTTATAGATGAAATTATCGTGTAACCAAATTGATTGCGTTTTCTGCCACATATAGGCAAATATATCTTAACTTCTTCGTAATTTTTAATTGTTTGGAAAACTGCTAAGATCACCACAGCGAATGAATCGAGGGATTTAGGCTCAAAGTGTTCTTCCAATTCAACTTTGAATAAAATGTTCAAAACCAGACCATTCAGTTATTTAATGCTCACAATAAATAGAGATGGTATGCTTAAAAGTTCTATAAAAAAAATTTTAAGTCGAATTTCGAAAAACGCTTTTAGGAATATATTCTAAGCATATTAAACTATACAAAAAAATAACAAAAAGTCGATTTTTTTACTTTTCACCATGTAAATACTTAGCGTTTCGCTAATTTTAAACGAAATTGTAATAAATACCGATCTTGAAAAAACGAAAGTATAATAATCGTCTGCTTAGCTTCTGTCACTTTATCTTCAATCCAAGGGCCTTGTATTAATGGAGCTACCGTTTTGGAGCACATATAAAATTAAATAAAAACTAAAAACTGAAGAATGTTTTTGGATTTCTCATTTCTTTAACACTTATATAATCCTTGTGGTGGTTTTCCGAAAATCTGATAATTATCTTTAAGGGATATTTTACTGTAACATTTTTAAAAAATCAATTGTTTTTCCATTTTCTATTACATACTTTTAGGAATCTCTTAAAAATTTCATTTAAAAATTCGAATTATTATAGATTACACAGAGCCAATGAGTCGGTCACTAACGCAACAGTCTACGATCCTCCTTATATAACCTCTCCCAGCTGCCTTTTCGATCCTTTTGTATGTAACCTTGTAAGCCTCTAATACTAGTTTATTAGTTTAGTTAATTTTATCGTTTCAACTATTACTATATAATACATTATCAAAACTGATCAGTTTAATTTCGTCTCTTCTAGTGTCGACGATACGCTATAAAAAATGGATTAAAACTCAAACAGGTTTTTATCAAAACTTACCTGCCGTAGATAATAAAAAACTACTGGATCAAACCTTCTCAAGTTTGTACATGGTGTTTTACATATCAATGGCTGCAGCCCGTGATGAAATTATTATTTCTTAATAATAATATCATATATTTTAGTAATAAGAAGGCAATGGCGATTTTTAATTTTTTCCAAGTCTAATAAAATAATATTAATTTTCATTTTGAATGAATAAAGTTACTATGAGCTAATGCGGTAACCCTACTGATTGATAATCCGTTAGATTTTTGTTAAAGATTTGTCAATCCCGTAATAGTCCAGCACTTACATTTTAATACAAAATCCCGGACCCCGGAAATGCGTATTACTTTTGCAGGTTTTTATTAAATCAAATACGGCCGGTCATTTGATTTCATAAAAACATGCATAAATTCAAAACATGTTTTTCCGGCATCGAAGAAATGGTAATTATTCCTTTAGGTGACTCCACCCTAATTTTTAATAAACATAATATTATGTAAAATGGTACGCAGATTACGAATCTGAAAGAAATTCGCGACAGTATCTATGCAACAGATCGCGAGATATTCGCATTTGAACTGTTCAAAAAAAAAATCACACCCGTGATGATTTGGAAAGTAAATAATTCTTTTACAAAATATTTGTAAAAAATTATAATTTTGGTGTATAAATATTTCCTTGTACAAGAAGTCAGAAATTTAACAATGATACATCGGGCATAAGCAAACATTTTTGGAAATATTTCGTGAATCATTACATAGTGACCGCCGCGAATTTCTTCCAAATTTGTAATCAGTGCACCATTTTACATAATATAATGTTCATTAAAAAATAATTAGAATGAAGTCATCTACTTTAATAATTACTAACTAAACATATGCATTTTTTTGGAAAATATTATTTAACAAAGTTTGGTATTTCTTTTACTATTATTATACTACCGTTCTAATAATGATATGTACATATACAAAATTAAATTAAATTTTTTAAGAATTTAGTTTTTACGCAAGATCGCCCGTCTGTCTTTCTGAGAAGCTTTATCTCCAGAATTTTGTATTCTGGGATTTTGTGTTTCAACTTTTTGTACGAGCCAGTTTAACTGGCATTTTGGTCATGTTGAATTTGACTTTCCTAATATTAATTAAGATATTAGCAGAGTTCGAGTTGCTTGTTTTTATTGTTGTTTTTAAGAAAATTTGTATCACAATGCGTCTGTGGCAACTTTAAATAACCACTGCACATATTTATTATCGCCAATCAATTTCTATTAAAGTTCGTTACATTTCATGTTTTCAATTTTCACTTTAAAATTTCCGGTTTCGTTCTGCATACTAATCGTAGCACCCAATAAAGTCCACTTTGTCATTTCTTTATATCTAGGAAAATTATATTAACTTAGTCTAGTTTTGAGTGCACTACCTTATGCACATCTTATAAAATCAAATTCATTCAAAACAAAATGAAATTAAAGTATTAAAGTTTTCTTACAATTTAATTTTTTCTTGTTCTTTTAACGAAAGCCACCGAGGCAATTTTGAAATGCTAGGAATATTAAAATTTTCTAGGTCAGGTCCTTCCATAGTTCCTATAGAAGAAACCCTGGACCAAGTTAGATGATCCCTTGGATATTCCTGAATTCCAAAGTTCATTGATTGACGAAGGACTTCTGGATTACAGTAACCTAAATAAAAGATTGTTGTGCGAAAAGTGGACACCCTCTAATCCTTGCTATACCCACAAGGGGCCTAATAGGACTTCGGAATCACGTTTAATCTGGGTAGGAATTCTCACGAAATTGGTTGCCTCCAAACAACGAAACCGTTTCAATAAATAAAGCGCATGCCCAAAAAATGGTGTGGCAACAGAAAAAAATTTCATAGCAATGAATAAATGTGTAAAGTTTGTGCGCATGATCTGTAATTCTCCCATGCCGTTCCCCGGAACTTGCATCTAAATCCTCAGTCGCCTATTTGGAAGCTAGCGTGTGATTTTCACACTTCATAGCGCTTGGACTTCCATGAGTAAACATTTTGTAAAATGATTGGCATTCCCCACACTTGTTAAATTCAACCTCTACAAATTTTTACATTTTTGCGTACTAACAAGGCACACAGGTTGTCTGAAAACAACCAATTTCGTGAGAATTCCTACCCAGGGTTTGTTCCACGTAAAACAACCGAAAAAACTTAACTAACCTTCTCAAAATATAGCCTTTTAGGTTAACACTAGTTAATTCTTGGGATGCCCTCAAGGGATTTCTGAACCCTAATTTGAAGAGTTGGTTCAATTATACTAAAGTTTACCTTCTTCCAAAGTTTTACTAAAACCATTGAAGACTTTCTGTACTAAGACATTGCGACTCATAATTAAGAAAATTTATCAAGTCACAAAATAATCCTAAGACCAATAAGTCGTAGTTTTACAACTGAAGGTAATAACTATCACAGGCCTTTATGGTCTAAGTGTGCCTGTGAGAAACTGTGACTCTAAGAGAATTTATTTTTATATTACGGTTATCTACGTTTGATAAATTCTTAAATAAAGTTAAAATCAACACACAAAGGTCCATTATACACTTACTGCTCTATTAAGTCGGATTTTTCTCAGACCGTGTGAAATATAGCAATATTTAAAAATAGAAATTTGCGTAGGTAATTCAAAAGTTGTGGAAGCAAACGCTCTACAAAAATCGCATTTTCTGTTGCTTTGATTTATTTTATAGAGAGAATAATGTAGCTTTGGCTGTGAACTTTAAAATAAACAAATTACCCAAGTAGATTCCTTGTTAGGTCCCAACAAGATTCTCTGAATTAATTTTAATAGATTTTCAGAAAAGATTCTTAAATATTGTGCTATTTTTCGCAGTGATAAAATTAAATTCCGTTTCATAAAAAATTAGATCAAATATTTACAACATTGTTTTAATTGTGCTGATTTTATTTTCATCTCTAAAAAGGCTATTTTTAAGAGCAAAAGCAAACGAAAACCTTTGAGCATCCAGTTCAGCAAGTTTATATTTATGTATTTCGTTTACCCTTAAAAACAACAATAATGTTTCACTTACCATGTATTGGACAGTTCCATGCTTCATTGATTAATGACTAAGTAAAATATTCATGTAATAAACGCTAAAATTTATTAGCAAGGCTTTATCAGAAATTCTTTTACTGCTTTTACTTAATTATGAATGATAACTTGTCTAAAAATATACAAACTGATATTACGACGTATTTAACTAAAGTTCTAGATGGAAAAAATATATTATACATACATGTATGTAAAAATTACTCTATTTTCGTGTATTTTTGATTGTAAACATGCTCAGGCAGATTTGTATTGATACCGGATATAGACTGGTGTTCTTCTCGTTGTATAATCCCACTGCTAGAAATAGTGTTTAAGGTGTTTAGAGTGGGTTTCCATCGATCGGTCTCCTCAATAGGAGATGTTAAAACATCTGGCGAGTCCAAAAGATGAAATTCATTTTTGCTGACCGATTTTCGGGCTCTTCCAGATTTCGCATTATCAGACTGCGTTTGGGATTGATAGTATTCATAGTTGAATGACTCTTCGATGGGCATGTACGTATTTTGAGAAGAAATTCGACTTAGTACTATATTATCTAAACTAGAATGACCCGGTCAGAATTTCAAATCCTTAATAGCCTGTGGCAAGTCTGGAAGTTTTATGTCTTTTATCTGTTGGGGAATGTTCATACTCTTCACAGCACTAACAGCTCTGGCTGGAGCCGCCGACAGACCAGCCTGAGAACACGAATTTGACAAATCTAGATTAAAATTTTTTGTTAAATGCATTTTATTTACCTCTTGCTTGACTAATTTATTTTGATCTTCTATTCGGGCCAAGATATCTGACATATTTGTTTGCAATACCATCCCTCCCATAACTAGTTCGGAGAGAATATGATGAACTGCATCGGCATGGAATATAAGATCGAGTTCGCAGACGTTCTCAAAGCATTTGTCTAATGTTTCAACAAAAACTTGAATTAAATCTAATATACCCAGTTCACTTTCTGATGAGTCTACACAAAAAACAAAATACAACGTTGCATAGTGGCGATAAATTAGTTTGTAGTCTGATCCTCCGATAAGACTGCAAGGTGCGTTATGTTAGTTTGGATTTAACTGATTCCTTTAAAGAATATATTACCTTCCGCCCTCTAGAAAATTGCACACATTATCATCACGCTTGGATACTAATTGAAATGTTTCCTTAATTATTTGTTGCTGCATATCTTCATTCTAAAAATAAAATTTCGATAAAAATCAATAAAATTGTGCATGGTCTATGATGGAACTTTACAAAATATTGATAAAATTTAGATAGCCGTGGCTTTCCATGATTATTAAATACAAGTATTGCTTTAATCATATTTTGTAGGAGCCTCTAACAAAAGGCAAAATATAAACTATTCCACAAAACCTGCACTAGTTTTGGCAAGTGCCACACACAGCATTAGGAGAAATGTCAAATCTTTCATTCACAATCGTTGAGCTATCGGCTAATTGAATTCCAATCCTATCTAATATCCAATATTTAAACCATTGAGGTTTTTTAACGAAAAGGTGGAAATTCGTACTTACCCATTGAAATTTCACTTTCTTCTAAAATTGAATTGGAGAGCTTTCCAACAACACTACCATAGTAGACGGATTAAGGTGGTTGCAGTTCAATTACAATAACCGTCAATGCTGCAAAAACATCATAAAACGTTTAAATTGAACTATTGCCAACTTAATCTGCCTACTATGGCAGTTCTTGTTGGCAAGCTCTCCGAAGCCCTCAAATTCATTTAAATGGGTTGGTGAATGTGCTTTTCGTAGCTTTGTGTTTTGATTTGGTTGTTTTTGAATTTGAATGGTCAGTTTGCTGGTTTTCAGTTCGAATGTTTGTGGTGTATGTTTTATTTCTAAAATAGTTTTGTTTTGTCTATATATATCTGCTTGCTCATCGCATTGTATTTGTTTATTGTGTCCTTATTAAAACAGGAGCGTGTTTGAGGTGCCGCCCTTTTCTGCCTTTGCTACTTCAAATAGCAATTATTTGCTATTGTACTAATAATATATATGGTGATGAACAAATTTCTTGTCGCGGAATATACATGGGTTGTTATTATGAGAAAATCGATTTATACAAAACATCTATTTTCCATAAATAATTACAGATTGATTGCGTTCTTGCTTTCTTTTAAGCGGGAGTTTTATTTAAATTTTGTTTTGTGTTAACTCCGTTAAGTGACAAGAAATGGTAATTATTTAGAAGTGGGGCTCCAGACCTAATCAACTTCAAAAAATGTTTCACTCATTTAACAGTTTAATAATAGATAACTTACAATGGAGAAGCTTACGAGGGCCTGGTCACCTTGGATGTGCGCAACGCCTTCAACTCGGTAAGGTGGGGGGACGCACTCAGGGTGTTAGAGCAAGACTTCAGGGTCCCATAGTAGGGAGGGATTACCCGAAGGACCGCACCTTCACCTTCGAGACGGAAGATGGACCAGAAACGAGGGTTCTTTCGGCAGGGTCGGCCCAGGGCTCAATACTGGTTCCCGACATATGGAATTATACATATGACGGGATTCTCTTGAAGGGTCTTCCCTGGTTGGGTATGCTGACGACATTGCGGCGATCATTTCCGCTAGGGATGTTGCGGCGGCCCATATGAGGCTCAACTAGGTAATGCGCCGGATAAGTTCGTGGCTGCGTGACCACGGGCTGGAGTTGGCGCTTGCCAAGATCGAGATCGTCCTTACAAAGAAGCGCATTCCGTTGATCGGAATGTGGGTAGCAGACATGTCGGTTCAGACGCGGCTCGATTGCTAGCTCTCCTCTTTGAATGTGTCCGCTGGAGAGGACTGTGCTGGACGCAGAGACGGGCAGCATAACCCCGGACAATATAGTTGGGGTCATGCTGCAAAGGGAGGACCACTAGCGAAGGATTGCCGCTTTCATGAGGGGATACCTTCTCCAAAAGGAGGAGATAACAACGGAACGCCTTCTAGCTTGTTGGGGGGCGAGAAAAAGGGGGCTCCTAGGGAGCATCTGCTGGATTGCGGGCCTCGTAGGAGGCCGTTTTATAGGACTCCACCGCGAGGTAATGTTTTCTTGACGGTCTCGTTGGGAACCTCCTGGAGGAGAGAGGGGGGTTTTAGCCAGTATGACTGGTCACTGGCCAGGTGGGTCCGGCACACGGGTGGCTTTGGTCGCCCAGGTGCGTAAATACATTTCCCCGCTTCCATAAAAAAAGATGGGAGAAGGGGTTTTAAAAAAATTTAAAAATTTAATAATCTATTTTTTTTTTTTATATACGATGTGGCCAAATCCTAGGGGACAACCCTTTGATGTGTTAGCATGGTTTTGGCCGGAAGGGAATTAGGGTAAGGGAAGTGAGGAAACTTGAGTCTTGTTTTTGCATTGCTGCGAGCTAGACAACAGCCCAGAAACGGAGTGGATTATTTTAATTTCTTAATAGAAGCTCACGGTCATCTGGTCTCGAACTCGGGACCCATGGCATGTTGGTCTTGCCGCTCAACGCATTGATCCAACTCCGTCTGAAGAACTAAAAGTCTTCCTCAAATATTCTGTAAAAGACAAATTATAATTTTGATGTACAAATATTCCCTTGTACAAAACGTCTTCCTGGAACTATTCTGTAAAAAAATTTCACTGATTTAGGACAATTTTATAGTGACGTGCTATCGCGCTCCTCTTAAATTTTTCTCAATAAACTGCAAAAATGAACATCTTTGCGCAGTATAAGTAATTCGAAGTACTAGTATAGTTGTATTGTTCTATATAACTAGCATAGTAGCTGTTAGATATAATTTAAAAATTTCTAAAAGAATACTTCGAAATTAACTTTGATATAAAACATTTCCCGTACCACTACAAGAACGAATAAAAACCGCTGGTATTTTTCGCATATGTATGGAAATATTTATTGAAATGTATCGTCAAGCTCAGTCCGTAAGGAAATGAAAAAAGGTTCACTAGTCCTTGATATTTGCTTGGTAGGATTTTATACAAATTGTAGGTTGAAAAGTCGAATAGCTCAGGCTCTGGGGTCAAATACATTTATAAAAGTACTTCGATCGATTCAAATGAATTTTCGAAGGGATAGTGAAACACCAAGAGATAGTATTGATAACGTCGAAACATTAAATACAAACTTAGTTCAAGATCTGTACAAGGAATTGAATTTAGTTGAGGTTGAATTTGAAAAAAGTTGGATAAATAACTAAAAAGAACTATTTTAAGACTTAATATCGAATTATTTATATTTATATTTTGTTATCATAAAGTATGTATTAATTTATAAGTCCAACCACACACCAACTCTCCACCTGGTCCGGTTCTGCGCCAACGCCTTCAACTGTGGCCACGATTTCTTGATCTGTGTAAGTTTCCTCTCGACGAATCTTCTCCATAAGTCCCGTGGGGATTCCACTCTAGAACGTATTGTGCGATATTGTTTGGCCCTTTTCTTACTATGTGGCCTATCCATTGCCACTTTCGCCTGCGAATACTGGCGTCTATTCCGTCTGGGCTGTAGGTCTGTATAGGTCTTCGTTAGTAATGACCTCCGGCCAATGGATGTTAAGGATGCGCAGATTGTCCAAGACTTGTAGCTTAGATGATATTTGACTGGTTCCATATTGAACAGCCGTACAACAGAGCAGAATTTAGTAGTAGGACTCCTTTATGATAATGATAATTTTTCAATTTTGTCACAAGAAGGGAAAATTGGAAAAGTCTTTCCTGTCCGTTTTTTGGCAATCTTGTATAGATCTCCACTGTCACCGCGGATTTTAATCTGCTTGCTTTCCTGCATCTTGCACCATGTGGCGCCACTGATCCATGGTGGTCTTCCGCAGTCTAATCATCCCACGTGTTCTGTACCTCAGCTCACAAAGCATTCCTTCGCCCTTTCCCATTTTTGGTCGATGGAGTCGTCGGCGAAACTTATCTGTCACAAGATGGTGATCGCTGAAAATATCAGCGCCCCGCAAACATTTTTTTATGATCATGCCTTGCATTTTTATACTATTTCGTCTTTCCATGATAGACTTCCTTTGTCGGTGAAATATTCAAGGTATTGTTTCTCAGCAGTCATCTGAGTAAAATATGATTTACTCTTAATAATTAAAAAATTATGTAGAACACATGACCACGTGTGAAACATTTTCAGGTTTATTTTGATTTATTAAACAGTCCAGTAAAAAAACGCAAAGTTACAATAAGTCTTTCCTCAGTTGATACGTAATTTCTCATTTTAGTGCCTTCCGCTTGCAAATACGGACCAACCAACCTGAACAGTTTCTCAAATGTGGGAGGATCCATTTGCATATAATTTTTTAAATCTAGAGGCCCAGTTGTTTTCAATTCTCGCAAAAGCAGAATTGTATCAATTGGTTGAGAGGCACGATCACCAGGCCTTGGTTGCAGAGATCAAGTCTTGGTCTCCCCGATTCTGAACCACTGACATTTTCTCTACAACCTCCATGGCATTTCATCGTAATCTGGTGTCAGCAGAAAACAGCTATGGGTCGACGCCGTGCCGGTGGGATTCGAACCTGGGACTTCCCTGATTGGTACTCCAACACGTTATAACTTACTTCACCGAAAGTGTAGACTAACCGATGCAAAATGAAGAAAATCGTAAAGTAGTAGGTGATGGGCTCCTAAGAGGACTATTGCACTAAAGGAAAAATCGAAATGATGAAAGAACGGGAGAATTTTCGAAAAGCACGTTGAAGTCGGGAAATAACTTCTGAACTTTCCTGTAAGATCAAGAATACTGCAGGAAAGTTATTAACGAAATATACTCCTGACCCGACCGAATTATTCTAAAAAAAATCGATACTTCTGCTTTATAATTTGTTGAGTGTCTTGTCGAGTTTAGAAGAAAACCAAAGGGACGTCTGCGAAAGTGGACGACTTAGGTTTTGAATCACGTTATTTCACCTTCTATCTTTAGATGCTAATCTTGACTTTTGCAGCCCACCGTACTTCTCGAGCAATAAGTAGAAACTCTTCCTGAGGATTTTATGATGATTTTTATATTCGCATATGTTCATCTTCAATTTCCCAATTTAGTATTTATCAGTCAAGAATCATGGACAGGTAACATCATCTGTTTAATGCAACAACATTTAAAGTTTTAAATACAGTTTATGTATACTTACCACAAATTGGTAGTTAATCTGTTATGTCATCCATGTAAGTACACTAAATGAAAGTCTGTGAAGCATTTCAATAACACTTACTGTTTAAAATATAACAATGTTCTATTGTTGTTGAAAAGGACAAGAACAACAGCTTCTTAGAATACGACTGCCTGCCGCAAGTAAATGAGCAAGTCTGTAGATTGTCTACCTATTCTCGAGCCTATAACTTGCAAAATACATTAAATTCCGTCCTAAAATTTTAACTGTATAATCTTCAATAGAATTACTAGCTACTTGAAAATTTAATTTCTTTTGTTGAATTCAATAAAAAAAAATTTAAATTTTCAACTTTGTTACGATACCTTTTCGACATGAAAAAATCAAATTTGTTTATCATAATTTAATAGCTTCAACTCCTAAAAACTATAACAAACATTAAAAAAAACATTTAAAAAATTCACGGTAATAACAAAGATATGACACTGGGAAGTGTACCTTTATCCAGCAAAAATTAACGTAGATCTTGGGAATCTATTATTTAGGCATTTGACTGTACGCTTTACTATAACAATAATAAAATACTTTTGTTTTGGTGGAACCTATGAACAAATAAATGACAGTCACGACTATAGTTTTTTTCGTATTTTGAAAATTGCACGATTTGTAGAGTGAAAACGTCTGGAGTGCGGTGAACAGGGTTCCTCCTACTAGGTACTTTCCTAAAAAAACCATGATAAAGCGTCTTTCTGGCGAGAAGTTCAAATGTTGTTGTTGATGAAAAATTTAACGTTCAATATTTTGAATAAAATACTTTCACCAATTGATGAAATAGTGTACGCCAGAGTTAATGTATGAGTTTGAATATGGCGTACGTAAGCTTGCAAATGCGAGCTAGAGCAGTAAGTAGTTAGTTGTTTGAGAACCGTTGTGTTGACTGTAGCTGTCTAATGTAATGAATTCTAATTTGTTCTAATTCTTCTATTGTTTTATTCTCCGATGCATTTTTCCGAACATTCACTCATATGGAGAATATCCCCTAAGTCATTATTCACCGGTATCAACCCCGTAAAAAGTGCAACCTATACTGCAACTTGTGCTTTTAATGAAGGATATAGGTCATTATTACGAAATGTGACCGTCCTTAATCATTTTCTACCAAGCTATCTCTATAGTCGAAGAACGCTGAAAAAAGAGGAGGATAGACTTGCAAAAAGCAAACAAGGTACCCAGATTAGAAGCTTCAACTTTCCAGATAGAATTTTATTATGGACCGGGATTATCTGATTAAACGTGTAAAGACAAATACTACCTCCGTCCCACAATAATTGAGCCATTCCTATTTCTGGCTTAAATTATTTAATCGTGAAGCACATGATGTCCTGGAATGCGATAAATATGTTTTTCATTTCAGTATGGATTGAGTTACCTCTGAAGTGAAGTGAAGAGTTAAATAACTTTATAGCTATAAACTGAAGCATATGTCTAAAGAAAAACGTCAGCAGGGACGACCATCAATTAGAATTCGCTGCAACAAGGATGCTATTAATATCGCAAAAGATATCCTTAATACTTGTAATATTAATCAATAAATGTCATTTGTAATTATGTAACTCCTGAATTTTGGCATAATGAAGTACCATTAATATACTTTAACAAATGGCTCACTTATTTTGGAATTTTTAACAAAGAGTTAATGCTCATTTATTGTGGGACAGTGGTAGTATTTTTGAGTTAAACGCCATATTTCCCAAAATATTTGGAGTTTTGAGAAATTCGTAAGTTATACGATAAAGCCTACATCCCACAAAAATAATATTAATCTACTTTCTATTTTCAGGCACCAATTTTGCCGCTATCACTGACGCCAGTGAGCAATGTCCTTCAAAATAGGTATACAATCCATAATGAACATTAATAAATAATAAAAAGTACATTAATATCAAACTAATATTTCTTTTACTACAAAGTTTTGAAAATACTCTTATTTTTCCACTTCAAAAATACCGTAAGTCCTTAAGAGGAACGCTTGACCTAAATAAGTACTTATTAAAAATTTCTACCTTTTCTGAGAGAGTAACGTCCATGACATACACTGGTTTAACCATTTTTAGATAGTAAGTCCCTCGGGAAGGACACGAGCCATTTAGCAAGTACTTTAATATGCGGCAATTGGTGAATTGCTTAACACGAGTATCTGACTTTGTGGACTATAGCGGAGATCTATTAGATTCGTTTCTAACATTTCATCCAATCAATTAGGCTCGGCCTAGCCATAAAGACTATAGGGAGTATTTTCGATGGGCCGGTTTCAAACCTTTGCATCTCTTTATTAAAAAAAATTAGTATATAGGTGTTTAAAATAGTTTAAAAAAAAACAACTACAACAAAAATATTTAATCTTCATTTCTTATGATCCCGTAAGTTGAAACGTTCAGGTAGTATTATGTATTATTTTCAATTGGGGTACTGTAGTTGTTTTATTTGTTTAATTTGCACCGACTTCAAAATGTCGTAATAGATATAAAATTAAAAATTATTTTATGCTTTTTAGCGCTTTTAGTGAAGTCAATTCAACTTTTTTTTTTTAAAACTATTTTATATTTCACTTTTTAGTGTCTTCTACTCTATACAACGAAGAAAGAACCATCCAAATCGGTCCACGCCTTAAATAGTTAGGTTTAACCCCCTACCCCACCTCCATTCCACTAAAAGTTTTTTCATGGTATCAATCAAGGAACATATTCTACCGAACAGAAAAGAAATCATCGAAATCGGTCCACCCGTTACGAAGTTACTACCCTTCCCCCTCCCCCGGCACCAGCAACCCTCCACCCAAGCATACTCTACCCAAAATGGTCCACGCGTAACGAAATTAGACTACTCCCCCCCCACCATAGGACCAAATAATTTTTTTATTTGCAATGGGGGATCACACTCTATACAACAGCAAAAGAACCATCCAAATCGGTCGACGCGTTAACAAGTTAGGTTCCACCCCCACCCCACCAACATTTTTTTCTCATGGTATCAACCATTGAGCATAGTCTACCCAACAGAAAAAGAATTATCCAAATTGGTCCACGCGTTACGAAGTTAGACTACCCCTCCCACCACCATAGACCAAATTGTTTTCTCCTATTAGCAATGGGGGATCATACACAAAAAAAGAACCATCCATATCGGTTCACGCGTAACAAAGTTAGGTTTCACCCCCCCTCACCCTACCAAAAATGTTTTTACATGGTACCAATCGGTGAACATAGTCTATCCAACAAAAAAGAATCATCAAAATCGGTCGATGCGTTACGAAGTTATGCCCGGTCAGACATAAAACAAACAACAAAATGAAAAAATTAAATTACAAAAAAATACACGTCGAACTTAGAACATCTTTGTTTTTGGGAAGTCGGTTAAAAACAAGAAGGTTCTAAGTTGGACGTGTATATATTTTTTTTATGTCTGAGCTTGTATAACTTTGTAACGCCTTGACTTTGATAATTCTGTTTTTGTTGGATAAAGTATGTTCACCTATTAATAGGAAAAAAATGTGGCCTAGGGTGGGGGAGGGGCTGTCTAACTTCGTAACGTGTGGACCGAAATTCTTTTTCTATTGGATAGAGAGTGTTCCCTGGTTGATACCACGAGAAAAAAAATTTTGGTGGTTTGGCGGTAGAACCTACTTTGTAACGCGTGGACCGATTTGGATTTTTCTTTTGCTGTTGTGTAGAGTGTGATCCCCCATTGCTAATTGGAGAATAATTCGGTCCTATGGTGGGGGTGGGGGAGGGGATTGGTACTCTAACTTCGTAACGCGTGAACCGATTTAGATGATTCTTTTGATGTGTAGAATATGTTGTCCCGCTGATACGGCGACAAACATTTATAAGTTGGAGGGTGGAGGGGGCGTTACACAATTTCTTAAGTGACACACCGATTTGGAAGATTCCTTTTTGTTCTGTATTATATGATCCCCCATTGCTACTCTCTGAAAAAATGTTGTCCTATCGTTTTGGTGGGGGGAGAGGAAACCTAACTTTGTAACGCGTGGACTGATTTAGATTATTCTGAATGCTTAGAGTATCTATTTGTATTCTGACAAAAATGTGGCTTATGATGAGAGTTGGAGGAAGGGCGTCGCTTAGCTTCTTAAGGCATAGACCGATTTTGATTCGGTTGTGCAGAAAACGTTTCCGGATTGATAAATGATAAAAATTTTGTACCTAGAGTGACTACGATGATCCTAGGACTACGATAATTCTCTATTGCTTTATAGAGAAAAGTGGCGCACTAGGGTCATGTTAAGAATTTTCTAAGGTGAAGGTCTAAAGGGTGACAGTGACTTATTTCGTAATACGTTGCCGGATTTAGGTAATTTTGTTAGTGCACTACCTCTGCAACTTTTGATATTGCTTTGTTCGTACAAGCAGCAATCTTCGAGTCGTGTATATGAAGACACTAAAAAGTAAAAAATAAAATAGTTTTAAAAAAAAATTTTAACTGACTTCACAAAAAACGCTAAAAAGCATAATTTGATTCTTTATTTTATATCTATTACGACATTTTGAAGTCGGTGCAAATCAAACAAACCAAACAACATTTTTTATGTTTTCCGGATTATCCGCGTAAAATTATTAAGAGAGAGCTAATAAAAGTACTCACCCCGAACGTTTCGCATCAAGTTTCATTGAGCGTGGTCACCAAACAACTACAACAAAAATATTTAATCGTCATTTCTTATGATCCCGTGAGCAGTTTTTAAATACAGAACAGTGTTTTTCGATAATCAAAATGATGTTAAGCTTTTTTCTTATAAATAATAGGTTTATGTGTTAAAATAAATGTTTTCCTTAATTGGGAAAACCGGACCAAAGCCCGTCAATTTCAGCATCTTTCTTTGCTGTAAGGGGCTACATTCTCCTAGAGCTATGAATTTTTTATTACATTGCCAACATTTCGATTATAAATATTTAAAAAAATATATTGAGTACTGACGGAGCTACATATGTGATTCGCGAGTGCATCTGCGGTCACCAAACCAAACAACTACAACAAAAGTAATCGTCCTTCCTTATGATCCCGTGAGCTGAGACCTTTAAGTAGTTTTATATATTATCTTCAATATTGTGTTTGGGTAGTTGTTTTGTTTGTTTAATTTGCACCGACTTCAAAATGTAATAGATTTAAAATTATTTTATGCTTTTTAGCGCCTTTTGTGAAGTCGGTTCAACTTTTTTTTTAAAACTATGTTATTTTTCACTTCTTAGTGTCTTCATATATATGACTCGAAGAATGCTGCTCGTACGAACAAAGCTATTTCGTAAGTTGCAGAGGCACACTCTATAAATAGGAAACAGAATTATCTAATTCCGGCAACATAATTCGCAATTATTTACGGTCACCATTTAATACCCTCACCTTAGATACAAAATTCTTACAATGGCCCTAGTGCACCACAGTACTCTATACCGCAAGAGAGAATCATCGTAGTCACTCTAAGTACACAATTTTTATCATTTACCAATCAGAAAAAGTATTCTGTACAATAGAATCAAAATCATAAAAATCGGCTAGGCGCCACCAGTCTTCCAACTCTCATCATAAGCCACAATTGTGTCATAATACAAATAGCTACTCTATGCATTCGGAATCATCTAAATCACTCCACGCGTTACAAAGTTAAGACCCCTACCCCAACCCTAGGTAAACATTTTTTTGTATAGTAGCAATTGGGGGTCATACTGTATACAATCAAAAAGAATCATTAAAATAGGTCTGCGCGGTAAGAAGTTGGGTAACGTCCGTTCCGCACCCCACCCCATCCCATAAATTTTTGTCGTGGTACCAGTGGGGTAACATATTCTACACATCGAAAGAAGAATCATCCAAATCAGTCCACACGTTACAAAGTTAGTCTAGCCCTCCCCACCCTAGGACCGCAATGGGGGATTATACTTTATATACATAACATAAAAAGAATCGACTTTTGAGGCTTTCGCGGTTGCTCACTGAAATTTTTTATGTTTTCCGGATTATCCGCGTAAAATTATTAACCGGGATAACCTGGTGACCACGCTCAATGAAACTTGATGCGAAACGTTCGGGGTGAGTACTTTTATTAGCACTCTTAATAATTTTACGCGGAATCCGGAAAACATAAAAAATGTCATAAAAAGAATCATCTAAATTAGTCTACGCGTTGACATACGCCCCCCACCCCCCGTTTAAAATTGATTTAAGAGAACATATTCTATACATCCGAAAAAGAATCATTCAAATTGGTCCACGCGTTACGAAGTTAGACTACCTCTCCCTCTCCCCACCCCACGCTAGGACAAATTTTTTTCGTTATTAACAATTGGGATCATACTCTATACAAGAAAAAAAGAATCATCCAAATCAGTCCATGCATTACGAAGTTAGGTTTCACCCCCCACCCCACCAAAAATTTGTTTGATATGGTACCAATCGGGCAACATATTCTCCCCAACAAAAAAAGAATCATTTAAATCGGACCACGCGTTATGCAATTATGTTCAGTCATACATAAAAATAATACATGTAGAACATTGCTTTTGGGAAGTCGAGTAGGTTAAAAGTGTTCTTCATAGTGAAAGTGAAATAGAAAGAATTCAAAGTGAACTTAAAGACGTTGAGAATTTCAGAGTATGAAAATTCTATGAACGATTTCTTTGTTTTCGAGTATTAGATAATTCTACGGCATTGTTGTAGACTAAATTTGTTGCAAAATATATCCAGTATTATATTTCTGGTATAAAATATCAATTAAAAATCCAAATAATGCGATAACATTACAAATGTAATCCAAAGTCTAAAGTGCGCGTTTAGTAATGGCGCGGGGTGTAGTCTAAGTAAGGAAATCGCAGGCAGGTCAAAGTTAATGCGAAATTCCGATTCTTCCTGCGGAAGGGAAAGCGCCGCCAAATAATGATATAATAATTTATGCTGTTTTGGAGTTCGGCCGTGGTGTGTTAAGACCAGGCCCGTAGAGACAACATTCGGGCCCGGGGGTACCACATACGGGCCTCCGCGAAAGGAATTTCGGGCCCAGGACTAAGCGCTTACGAGCTTTAAAATATGTCACTTTTTCGATCGTGAAACATTTTTTTTATATATATAATTAAAATGGAAAACATTTTCCGTTGATGACTTAGATGACGGGGCCCCTTTTGAAAGCCCGGGCCCGGGGGGTTTACCCCCTTCGCCCCCTCCCTCTCTGCGGCACTGGTTAAGACGTAGGGACTACGGACGCGTTTAGATTTCACTTGAAGTAATTTACAAAAGTATTTTTATAAAATTTGGACTAACATTATAGGAAAATTCCAGTAATCTGAATGAAGATAGAATTTTATCCATCAATTAAAACACGCGAAGTACTCCGATGATCTAATTTATGCAATTATGAAGTGAACAACGAAACAATTTTAGATGGAACACGTGCACGAGTGCGAACCTTTCTTTTTACCCCATCCAATTTCGGAATTATACTTAATTCAACATCGACAGCAAACTGTAACCAAGTCATAGACAACAGTGAAAAATATGGAAAATTAGAGGATTAGAATCACATTGCAGGCGACTCAAGAGAACGTAGTTTAAAATCCTATTCCTAGTTTTTTAAAGTATAGCACCCCTCATACAGGGTTCGATTTTTGTTTTTGCTTTTATTTATTTATCATATATAAGACTCTCCCTGTTTATTGTTTAATTTCATTCCTAGTTCGTGAGTATTCAATAAATGTTAAAGGGTTAGTGTCCACGCAAACTAATTTAATTTCATACACCAAATAACTAATGTAGAAGTAAGAGGTACTAATGTACACTCACTACATTTATTATCAGACATACACTGAGGAGCAAAACTGATTCAATGTCAAAGAAAGCGTAGTCTTACTTCTTTTCTGCGAACGAAGGAATTCTACGAACTTCAACTTTTTTACCTTTTTAAGCACGCAGTATTCTCTTCTTATAAATGGTCGTCTAATTTTGTTGCGTGTCTTTAAAACAATATAAAATTCTGAGTTACCTCTCTGACTCAGTTTTGCTCTCTTTTTAAACTTGCAATAGGTTAGCTGTTACATTCTTGATCATTTATGTTGCATTCGTGAAAGTGTGAGCCTATTTTACGTAATTGTGATAACTGAAAATGAAACAAATATCCGCCGCTTTGGTGTCGCGTGTCAAAGAGTTGGCAATTGAAGAATATTTCACTAGGAAAATCGTCGAAGTTGTGAAAATTAGCCAAAGTTCAGTTAGCAGAATTCTGAAAAATGACCGAATTACTTCAAAAGGAGACAGACCAAGACAAATTTCTGACCGTGTAGCTCGAGAAATTGGTCGAAAATGAATTACTGGCAAATGTAATTCACCAAAAGAAGCGTTTTTTGGACCCAAGCGAGTTCGAATTGTGGATGCTACCATTTGGACAGTGAGAAGAGCGTTGCGTATGGTTGTGAAGCCCAAAGAAAAGAAAAAAACCTAGCTCTTTCCACAAAAAATAAAAAACTTCGAAAAGAGTTTGTGAACAAATATGGGTCACCAAAAAACACGAGCTAAAACGACTGGAAGGAAACAGGTTTGCGATTTATTCACCCCACTTTTTTTCCTTATAATTTTTTTATCTAAGGTTATTTGGCTGACGAGATGACAATTAACAGGATTCAATCGAATGGTCCTTCGTGGTACTGCTCGAGAGATCATCAAAATATGCATCCACTAGGAGTAAAACAGACTGTTAAATTCTGGGGTGGATCTTTGATGATCTGGGGATGTATAACGCCTTCTGGAGTTGGTCCGCTTATTAGGATTGAGGGCATAATGAACAAGGAATATTACCTTAAGATTCTGCAGGAAAATTTGTCAACAGTGATTGACCTAATGTTACTGAGTGTTGTTGAAGTAATATTTCAACACGACAATGACCCAAAACTGAGGCCAAAGTTGTGTCGGAATGGCTTCAAAGTCAGCGATTTAATGTTTTAGATTGGCCACCACAAAGTTCACATCTAAATCCGATATAAAACTTGTGGTCTTATCTAAAACAGCAACTAGCCAACGCCTCCACATGGAATAAACGAGCTACGAAAGCAGGTGGAAGACGAATGGTATGCGATTCCAGCAGAAACAGTTGGAAACTTATATAAAAGTGTTCCAAAACGCATACAGGAAGTAAAACAGGGGTCAAAGGATTGTTGACAAGTAATTAAATATATTTAAAATGTGATGGGTGAAAAGTGAGTCAATGATGCGAAATTATTAATTTTATTATTTTAGTGAAATCAAATTGAGTTTGTTATTATTTTATGTTATATTGTTAGTTATAAGGTGTTTATAAAATCCTGCAAAATATTAAGAAGTACATTAAAAAATGAGTTTTTCTTTGATTCGTTTTTGCCCGGAAGCTCACTCGGCTCGATTTTGTGCGGAACATCTTCTAAACCACTATATAGCAATAGCTCGGACCTTGTAGATAGGACATTTCAGCTTGTCATATATAGCAATCGGCCATGGCAGATAAACTTGACAATTCCGATGTAGTTTTATAATTAAGCTTGAAACAGAACAGACAGCAATAAGTTGTTATATATAATCGAAAAAAATTCATTGGCTCATCATAATGCAAAAATTACAGGAGCTGTTTGCCCGGCCGTGGACCCTGGAAAAACGGAGACGTCATCGTCTATACGCTGTACAGCCGGCATTTTGAAATTAATCGCTTCAAAAAAATCAGTGATATGTATGATAAACTCCCTTTTTTGTAATCTCGAATTATTTTGTAGTTTTTCTGAAAAAAATAATCCCTAAAAAAGCCTATTTTTTCGGCCTCTAGAGTGGTTTAACCCCTTAATAATAACTATGAAAACCGCAGTCGTCTATATTGATTCCTTTCGCCACAAAAAAAAGGGCACCAGAAAAATGGTGCTCCAAGGTAGTTGTTTCCCCTAAATGAATATAAATTAACCAACACTTTAAAATATCAAAATAAAAATAGCCCAAATTAAGGGATACAAGTAGCCTAAAATACAGGAAAGAGGAAAAAAACAGCGAATAAAAAAGAATTGTCAAACATTTTTAAATATTACAAAGTTGAGGGCATATTTCTTGATCTGACATCACAAAGTCTTAAGATCTTCTTTCTACCTTGTTGGTTTCAAAAAATCGGAAATTTGTTTTTTACATTTTTCTAATCAACGTGTCAGGAACATACCCTGGAAATTATATAAGGGAATTCTTATTATTTCGGGATGTCAGAGACTGTCAACTGAAGCTCCGCGTCCCGGGTTTATAACGCCCGGTCGCGGCAGACCGGAAACTTGTTTTACGAGTTTTGCCAAGGACATCAAGACGGTCGAGTATACTTTATGTCTCTGTGTGTGTTTCTTCTGTAATTTATGTGAAATTTGTGGGTTCGTTCCATTAGAAAGAAAACTTGACGCCGGAAACAGATCAATCTGTTTCCGGAAGGTTCAGGCATTAGCATTTTGAACTGAGATTTCCCAAAAGTTGCGTGTTTGCAACTGGTTGAAATGATATTTCGAAAAATAATTGAGCGATTAATTCAAATATTTTATCAAACTTTTTGAAAAACATGTCGTTATCGCCTAACGAAGGCTTTTTAAAATGTTACATTTTAACAATTTTTACAGCTGCTTTCATGAGCTGAATCGTGTGAACCGTTTTGATATGATCTTTTCGTAAGGAGTACTTCAAGGTCGAACAAATTTCAAACCAACACACAATCAAAATTTCAAAAAATTCACTTTCAAAGTATAAGAAAAAACGAGTTGAACCAAAAAACCGCATTTAAATCGTATTATTGGTGTCCCTACGACTAATATTAGAAAAACAGTATCAAAAACGGCGTCGTAAAGTAGAAGATCCATTTAATGTACTGCAGCTGTTACAGACTTCTTGGTCTAGACTTCAATTAAGTCATTGGTGGAGTAAGTGATAACGTGTTGGTGTACCAATCCGGAGGTCCCAGGTTAATCCCATCGACGACGACCTATGGTTGTTTTATGCTGACAACGATTACGATAAAAAGGCCTTGGGGGTTGTAAAGAAAATGTCAGTGGTTCGGAATCCAATTTAAATTGTATGTCCACTTGCAAAAGCTGTCTCGAGTCGGGTAAAGTTGTTCTCCCGCCTCATGCCCCACAATGAATTACGGGAACTAGAGAGAGAAAGCGAATTGACAAATAGAACATTTGAAAAAATCTGTTGGCATGAAGTGAAAGCAGTTTGAAGCAAGAAAATACTGTTATTTCTTATTTTAGACATTTAATAATGAAACAATTGCTAAGATTCATTTAGAAATAAAAATTGATGTAAGGAAATCAAAAATATTACTTTAATTTACGGACACCTTTTATGTTTGCATTAAAAATGCACTATGAAAGTTATGTTTTCTTACTTATCAAACCAGGAAATTACTGTGACGTTACCATTTCAAGTACTGCAAAAGTTACACGTTTCTTTTTTACTGGGGACGAAGTGATCTTATAACTTGCATGTACATTTTATAACTCTCAGAATCATTGAATCAACATTCTTCATTATTGCTTCTCCTCCGTAACATATTTACAGAGATTTTATAAGAGGAGAAGTTACTGATTTGTTATAGGTAAAGCACACGAACAGACCTAATATTAACGTTTTTGGCGAAAATATCGCTCCACCCCCTTGGGAGAGATACAAAATACATGAGAATTATTAAAGTGAGCCGCCCTTTTATAGGAATAACTAGGAAACTAACTTACATTCCAGTAAATATGAAATTAACAACTGCAATTCTTAAATTTTTCCCAAGAATCTTAGAATTTCAGACGCAATACCGTGTACTTATCCATATGCTGTTCAACATTCTTCGCTTGCGCAAAGAAATAAGAACAATAAAAAGAATAAGATAAACCAAACAATTTAAAAGAAAGAAAGATATTTTTAAATAACATCTCATAAGAGGTTTTAATAACTGCTCTAGTTTTAATATGATTTCAGCCTTCATGCAGAATTTTTGGAATGTGTGATTATCAAAAACAATTTACTATACGAAAGCCCCTAGAGACAATATTTGCACCAAAATCGTTCTTCCGGATACCGGGAGATACAAACGTACTTTAAATCAGTCAAAATCATAGAAATGCAAGTAATTCTAAAAATTGAAGTATGTATTTACAAAAATAATGTAATCTAACAAATAAAGAAATGTTACAATCAAATACAAAAATTACAAAATACGCATTATTTTACGTCTGTAAAATATGTTGAAGGCACATCCAAAAAGTGGCTTGTTTTAACGTAAAAAAGAATGAGCCTATTCGCATTTTACAAAGCAATAAATGGTGTACACTAAATCTACAAAGTCTGCTAATTTCTATATAATGAATTGTAATAAACTGAGAACACAAATTCATATTACTGTTACGTATATAAGGATTACACTTCCAAAACTTACGGTATTACGGAACAGAACAAAATAAGAACACTTTCTGTGTAACGGCTATTTTCATTTCTATCTTAGGTACGTCATGACTTTGAATCTTAAATCTAAACGAGACTGGATTTTAACTGTTTAGGTATGTATCACAAAAGTTTTATGTTAGAGTCTAAATGCATTGAACTGGGACTTTTTTGACTGGCGGTGATAGTTATAGACGTGTTAATCCTTATTCTAATCGCGAGGGGACAATTTATTTATGGTTATCAACAGTTTACAAGGGCTCTTGTTGAAAGTATTCATGTTGAAGACATACAAGAGCTGATGGTCTTTCACGTGGATCAAATGATAACATTTTCTGAAATTTGACAATGTGTTAGAAAGCACTTAACTTTTAAAATATGAAAGCTTACATTTAACAGACCGTTCGATAATTCACAGAGTGCTGGACACATATCCTTTGGTTGCTTGGGAGTTCGATTTGGAAAATTTTCACGAGCTAAAGATATACCTGTAGGCCATTGGGACAAACTTGGTCTACCGGTCAATCTAAGATCAAATTCATTTTATATTTGAATTATATAAAATTAAAAAAAAATGATCACTTACTCAAATATTCTATCAAGCTGATTTCCTTCAGAAGTACCAGGAAACAAAGCTTTTCTTTGAAACATTTCTGCAATAATGCAGGCGGAACTCCAAATATCTACGGAACTGTTGTAGGGCTGACCTAGAAGAACTTCTGGTGCTCGATACCACAGAGTAACTACAACTGAAGTTAATTTCATTTCAAAATCGTAAGTTTTAGCTAATCCAAAATCAGCTATTTTTAGATGTCCTTGTGATGATATGAGCAGATTTTGTGGCTTGAGATCGCGATGAATTATTCTATGAGAATGCAAAAAATCTACTCCTGTAAGCAGCTCTCTTGATAGACGCTAAAATTATGAATGTAGACAATTTAAAAATATTTGTGTATTGAATTAATTACTTGAATTGTTGTTGGTGGCATACCAGTCTTCGGAAGACGTTCAATTAAGTCTGATAAATCCTGCTCTAAGTGTTCAAAAACTAAGAAAATTAAGAGTTGCCCTTCACGTTCTATTTTCCCGTGGCACACTTCTAGTAATCTGAAATAAGGATAAATATTAAATTTAATACGTGCTTAATTGTGTCAAGTCAGCAATGTTATTGTGTATTTTCAGAAGTAACAGCAGCACCCTGATAGTATACACAATGTTGTTAGATAAACTAGGACTGTACATCTTTGAACAGAATTGAATTTTAATTCTATTCCTATAACCTAATTCAATTAACTCGTCGATCTGTTCGGCTTATTAAAGCCAGTTCAGGAGCCAACAAACGGCGAAAGTCATTTACCAAATTTGCCTGTTTGCATTGCAGCATCCAAATTTAGCTGGATTTTTTTTAAAGTTATTTTCATAGAGTTTGAATTTGAAAAAAAAGTATTTCGAAGGTCGTGATACTACATAAAGAAGAAAAATCATGAACTTCATTTTAAACTATTCCAACTGCAAAAGAATTATTTTGCAGTATCAGACAAAATTTGTGCCAATTAATTTACATGACGTTTGGAAATCTGGTTATATCATTAGTGATGATAGCTTGATTACGACGAGTCAGCCTAATTTCTTTAAGTGGATAATTTAAGTCAACTCATAATAACTTAATAACAGCTTGAAGCTCTCGTTGTCAGGAGCAAGCAAAATACGGAAAATATAACTGTTGAATAAAAAGGTTTCATTCTTCAATATACTGTCATTCGCGAACGTTATTTTATTTACTAAAATTCGTAAACGATATTTGTAGAAAATTATTTTAAGTATTGCATTCCTGACGCCCTATGACCCACAGGGCGTTAAAGGAACCATAGAGAGATAGAATTGCTTATTTCCGTAGTTTGCCTAAAATATCTTAAGTTTCATACAAGAAGAATTTTATAAAGAAGAATAAGTGAAAGTTGTTATTTATAATTGGCATTTCAAACTTCATTGTCACATTTATTTTAGTGAATAAATATTAAGTTGTAATATAAGTGCAGTTAATTAAAATAGCACAACAAAAGCTTTGCGTTAAAGAAAATCATTTTAGACATGCACCGTATTTGGCCTGAGTTACTCTGTTGCTTAAATGCCTTTGTTTATTGTCTTTTATGGTGTAGGCTCGCGATAATTGTTTCGTGTGTAATTTGGTGAGTTCAAAGCTCAAACAGGTGTAGTCAGCTATTACATATAATTTATTGTGGGTTCCTAAACTTAATTATAATGCGATCGGTGCAGGAGAAGCCCCTATATAAGTTACAAGCCCAAATTGCTTCTAAATTTACTATAATGCTTCAAAATTATGTATTTTCACTCTGGTATCTTGTTGTAATACATGTGTCTATACTTAAATGATGTACGGATGTCATTGAAATCACGTAAGATTCCGGTTTCGCGAATTTACAGATAATATGGATTTTGCGGAAAAAAACAAAAGGCGAAATCACGGATTATGAATATTCCGCTTACTTAAAGTTCGGATAATCGGATTTTTTTCTAAACAATATACGTCCGGGAATTTATTCAAAGAAACTATTTAGACTTCAGACGTACTTCAAAAAACTCATCGGCAAGATTACATTCAACTATGCTAATGTAACTGGCCTTCGTTCCAAAACTACCAGCCTTTATGTCGGCTCTACGTCTGCTTGATTGAAACCGGGCTCTGTGGAATGTTTGCCGATTCTAAGCTCTTGGGACTGGAATACATAGTCTTTTGACGTGATTGACACCTGTCTGCAGCTCCTTTCGGGGGAAGGAGTACTGCGTGTTGTTCGTTGCAACATTCTGTACTCTGCTGTTGAGCTCTCGGATTCTAATAACCTGAAATTTTTATGTGTTGTACTGATATTGGCGGATATAAAAGTGTTTACTGCAACTTCTGGATCGTCCGTGAGTACTTACAATCTACTCGCTTCTTACATTGACATCCTTTCTTGTGCCTTGCGTCCATATGACGAACTATTGTTCTTTGAAGATTTTAACCTGCCAACTATATGCTAGATATCTTTGAATGTTGATGGGTTGATTTCCTTCCACTCGTCGACATAACAGAGTTCCTTATGTTTCACCGACAGCCTTTCTTCTTCCGGGCTGACACAGGGTTCAAGTACTGCAAATGTGTAAATGACTCTGGCAGATTCCTAGATTTGGTGTTTAGTACTGACCCATGCCGTACTTTGGTCAGCCGCTGCTTGGCTCCTTTGTTTCTTGAGACGACTCATCATCTTGCTCTTCAGACTGCTTGTCGTCGATCCAATGTCTGCAGCATTTCCGATTTACAGTAACGAAAATTTCATTTTAAAAAAGGCTGATTTTTCTATTTTCAATAATTTTTTATTGAACTATGATTGGTCTAATGTTTTTGATGAACGGGATATCGATTTGGCGGTAGTTCTTTTCCACTCTGACCTGGCTAAATAGTTCCATAAAACATCTTGAAAACATAAAAAATATAGCTTGGAAGCGGATTTGCCCGTCATGGAGTGAGATCAATTCATTTCAGACATTCAAGACTCGTCCAATAATTACATAAACAGACGCTACGAGCCTAAAAAGTTTTAGAATTTGTTGATACTACTACGTCGTACTAATGGATACTCTATTGAAGATAGGTGACATCGAGAGTGTGACCCCTTGAAGATTGCGAATATATTTTCTGATCCATTTACGGTTGCAAGATTTATCTTTCATGGTTGATATAATGAAACGCATACGATTTAAATTTAAAACTGCAAGGAAAAGACCAACTGCTCATTATACACAAATATGTGACAAAGTTAAAACATTAAAATCGTAGCTAGTTCTTTAGGAAAAACAGTTGAAGATTGAAACGAAGATTTCCGACATGCAACATGAAAAAAGAAGTTAGGTGAAATTACATCGTATCAAAAATATACCTTCACACATCCTGTTACATTATAGTACATTCGTACTTTATAAATAAACAATTATTAAGAATTTCGTACGAGGAAATATTTGCACAACAAAATTATAATTTTCGCCGCGCGCCGGACGACCACCAAAAACAGATAAACCTCAATAAGGAGGTGTAAGATAAGTCAATAATTACCTAATAATGTTATAAAATCATTCATAAGTGTTGTAAAAAAAAAACCACCAAGTGACTCTTACATCTTCGGTGGGGGTTGACCCCCTCGATGTTTGAAGGACATTGGGATCCAGGGAGGGCGCCCAGTCGAAAATTTCTTAAAAAAATGTGATTGAATTGAATTATTATTATAAACCAATGCTTTTAAGCTTTTTATTCTACGAAGGGTTGATTATTAATTTAACGTAGTTTGAACACCGAAGCTCCAAGATATTACAGTCGACAAAATAAAATTAGAACCGAAAATTAGACTTTAAATTACACAGGCCTACGAGATTTTTCCCCCTGCTCAATGAATAGTTGTTTCCGAGGTAATTTTTCCCGCTGAAACCAAATCCGGTCGTAGAATTGCTTTATCACGTGAGGTTTTTGAGATATTCTAACCTAAAGTGTAAAAACATTGTTTTTTGACATATTTAAGGTTATATAGCATCGCGATGTTGTTTTTCAAGAAACAAAAATGTATGGTCACTTTATTCAAGTTACCATAAAGTTTTCGTATACCGAGAAATTCATGAACATGAAAATTATTAATCTAATCGTCAATTCAATTCATACCCATATCAAGGTGGTTGTGAAGAAAAAAGTATTCCGCCATCTTGGAACGTCCGCCATATTGGATTTAGAACAATTTTAGAGATATTTTATTATATTGTCAAGGGATCTGCATAGGTATGCAAAATTTCATCTCAATCTGATATCGGGAAGTGGGTCAAAATCGGCTTGCAAGATTTGACGACGGACAGACAAAAAATAAATAATATAAAGCTTGTAATAAAAATTTTTTTATTTCCTTACTTCAACTTTGACGATGGGCCAAGTTCACACGATTATAAAGTTATTATATAATTTAGTTATTCCTTTCAGAGTACAATTAAAATAATATTAGAACTTAGTGAAATAATGCCAGCAATACTGGAATAAGCTAAAATTTCAAAATAACTAAAGTAAAAACTAAATAAAGAAAGTAAAGAAACAAATAAAGTTAATTAAACAAAATGCAATGTTTCAAACAAAAATGTACCAAAGAACGAACGGGTCTCACACGGTCATTTTGACCGAGTGACTCAAAAGACCTGAGTAAATGTTTCCCTACCATATCGGTCAATCGTTCACTTCCCTTTCAATTCTCTCAATCTGGTCGTTGTTCCCATGTAAAGGGAAACGAGTGGTAGACCGTGCACGGTGCCCAGCGAGTTGTTGGCTATTTGCTTGAGACAAGAACTAAAAACTCTACTAACTCACGCGACACGCACTCCTTCAATTTTATATAGTTCCCGTTGCTGTTGCTCATATTTGTTTATATACTCAAAGCGACCATACAACATGTATATGCAAGCTGTGAATAGAACAAAATCGAAAGCAATGCACAAAACAAGACACAAGATCCGATACGGAACAATAAAACAACTCTCCACTGGTTGGGTTCAAATACTTGCCTTGATGCTCTACGGACATAAGCGCATAAATGACTCAAGTAACCCAAATAATCGAACCTTTTTTTGTGAGTCGTAACCTTAGTCAGCAAAGTGGCCGATTTCACCCAACACTAATTCAGTATATTAATAAATGACTAAGATATGTATCTCGGAAAACAAGCACTACGTCGAACTAGCAACGTATAAGAAGTTAAGAATTCTTTTTTAAATTCGCCGACCGAGCCACTGGGTTGCATACGAACCAAAGGATTGTTTTATTTTTTTGTTTTGTCTTTTAGTTTCAAATTTTTAAATATAACTAAAAAAAATCTCAGGGAAATTTATTACAATTTTAGTGCAATTTCAACAGTTGCAGAGTGCACCCTATAGAAAGGAAATCCGGCATCCGAAATCGAAATCCCGCAACATATTACGAAATTTGTCACCGTCACCCTTTCATACCCTTTCCTTAGATACAAAATATTTAATTTATTTATTTAAGCTTAATACAAGCTATTACATAATAATACATACTACAATTACAAGCTACAACACAATACCGACACTACAAGCTATAATAAATTATGACATAATAAATAAATAGTAAAAGCTACAATATGAGCTCTAATTAAAAAAGATACGGGCTGGAAGGAAGAAGAATTAAGAAAGGCGATCAAGATGGGCGGGATCAAGATATAAGGCTTTGTGAAGGGATGATTTACTCAGATAGAAGTCAAAGGAGGAAAGGTCGTTGACTTTTCGTAGCATCCTGGTAATTGGCTCACTTTGACCGTAGTTTGTGCGATGGCGGTCGAGTCGGAAAAGGGGAGTGGACCTAAGGTTGCGGGGATTGGTATAGATGGGTAAAGATTACAGGATTGAAGGGCAGTCTATGGCACCACTTAATAGTTGATGAATGAAGAGAATGTCGGAAACATCACGCTAGTGCGCCACCGTTCAATAATGAGTTATGATGTGGGGAGATATAGTCAAACTCGTAAGACCATAAATAAATCTTATGCAATTATTGACTGTCACATTCAATTTCCTAGAACAATACTTAGAAGAAATAAGGATAAGAAGAGGGAAGAAAAAAACTAACAACCGTCAACTTGGTATTGGTAGTAAGGCAGCCGACCGATAACTATAGCCGACGTAGCCCACCATACATGTTTTCTATCATGAACATCAACGATAGCACAGCTATAAAACTAGGCGTGAAGTGGGGCTGGACTCTGGGTGTCGCGTGACTTATGCGACCCTTGAGGTCCACGCGAACAACTTCCCAGTATGATAACCGTTATTAACAATAATTAATCAGTTATTAAAAATATTTAGTTGTTATTAACAATATTCAATTTTGTCGTAAATACGCGTACAAGAAAAAATGACGACTTACAAACTTGTACACACACTTCTTCTCCAAATTATGTTGCAAAGCTATTGTCACCTTCAAATTTCAAAATATGTTAAAAACTACGATTTTTATTTTCGAACCCAATACTCCGTTATAAACTGGGAAGTTAATAGATACATTGAGGCTTCGAAGGGTTTAGCAAAAAAAATCATGTTCAACAGCCCAAGCAAATACCTTCCCAAAATCAGTGTTAATTCGATCGATGCAATCCTGTAAGAGCCCGATTGGCCTACTTAGTTATAGCTGAACGCCGTTTGTATACATATGGATATAGCAATCCTCAACCATTTCAATGTAATTTATGCACAGACAAAATAGTGGAGGACCTAAGAAGAAGCTCTTAGGCACCCCACAACTGAGACGCAGTCCATCAGACCAAACGTCACCCTTCTGCACTTGCTGATATCTGTCTGATAATTAACTACGAATAAGAGTTACAGAGCTCGACGAAAAATCAAATTCAGTTTGCAACTTATTATTTCTAAGTGATTTCTATCAGAGACGGAGTTGGAACAATTCGTTGAGCCGCACGACCACCATGCTATGGGTCCCGGTTTCGAGACCAGGTCTCTCTGTGAGCTTTTATTAATTAATTAAAATAATCCACTCCGTCTCTGGGCTGTTGTTTAGCTCGCAGCAATGCAAAAGCAAGACTTTCAAGTTTCCTCACCTTCCTTATCCTAATTCTGTTTCTGCTAACGCGTCAAAGGGATTTGGCCACATCGTATAAAAAATAACTATATTGTTTGTAACGCGCGCGCCGATAAGAGCAGTCTCACAACTATGGAGATTACGGAATCCAGATTGAAACGAATGCAGCAAATTATTCATTTTCTATCTTGAAAATTGCAAAAATAGTTAAAATAAATTGATGACAGTCTAATCCTACAATTGAAGACTATAGGTTGTAAAAGATGTGCAAAAAAAAAATCAGAGATAATCTGGAAAATCTGCTGAACTTATGCCCGACCAACCTATTGAAAATGATGGTAAATGTTATCGCCGATCTGGGCACCTAGACCCATTGTAAGTTATAGTCTTACTTATGATAGATTTTTGTACTACACAATTGGGTTTGAAAAGTTTTAAAGGTTTCACATTGAAATAATATCATTTACAAAACTTCAATTTGTTTTAATTGTTTACTACTTTTCAGTACTTACTAGTGCAGGTAGGTACATGAGTGCTTTGAATAGATAATTTAAGAAAACAGTATTAAAAGGCGAGTAAGATGTCGTCTGGGAAGAATCAACGGATATTATGAAGGCTATGACATATTTTAGACAATACTCAATAAACTCAAGAAATTTTTGTATATTTTGAAATTTCGGCAGCATAAAATCATTTTAATGCAATATTCATTTAAAAATAAATAATTAAAATATTTGAAATATTGTTTTTTTTACAGATTGAATGTATTTGGATTAGTGGATTTCGTTGCATTTTCCAAGCCGCAAACCAATATAACAAACTTGTTAGTAAGATTTTGAAACACGGCTAAGACTCGGATTATGTACTCGCATATTTATCGAGGGCTAAAAATTGCTTGATGCAGAAAAGGGTAACTCCAGCCTAACCAGAATTAGCACAAATTATCGTAAAATAAAAGTAATAATAGACGCACTATTTCCTGTTATCCCCCACATAGTAACAAAATTATTTCACACCAAATTCTAGAAAAGTAATTTTAAATTTTCCGCCATGCGAATCGGTACACACACGATCCACTTAATGACCACAGCGCACACGCACTACACACATCACGATTAGAAAACTTTTTTTGTTTACATTTGGGGCGATCTGTCAATGAAGCCTGACTGGCCAAGCGTAAACACTAAATGAAAGTGAACCCTACTTACTTGACAATATTTGGATGCTGCGAAGCCTCCAGTTGCTTAAGTAGAGCAATTTCCCGTAGAGTTGACATTGGCACTCCATCCTCGGTTAAAGCCACTCGCACTTTCTTTAGAGCCACTATGTTGCCGGGGTTATTCAAATCTCTGGCACGGTAGACTGTCCCGTAAGCGCCTGAAAACCAAAAAAACTCACCGTCAGAGATCAAGCATTGCTAATTACATGTTCAAACAGATTCATAACTATATTTCGCGGCTGTTTGTTTACAATTTTTTTTCGGTCGGGTAACAAGTCAACCGCAGCAAGCTCTGGACAAGTCAATGAGCTCGAAGCCTCCCTCTCTGCCTTGAGCATAATCAAATTCAACAACCGAGCATTCCCTTCCAGCACTTACGCACTTCTCTTGTGTCTTCACTAAGAATTATGCGAGATTACCTTCGGAGGAAGACTTCCCTGACCAAACCAATTAAGTGGAGCACACATGTGCCCCTTCGCAACACAGTTCACTCAGAAATTTGACACTGGCAGACACCTACACACGCACACTCTTTAATATAAATCGAATTACCGGTTCCAATGACATTTAACTCCTCATAATTCGACTGCAATCGAAAAAATGAATTCGATTGCATCTGCTTAGACGATGACATTTTCCCCACTGAACATCCAACCACTTGCCGTGTAGTTTCCACAGAACCACCTGTACACTGTTGATACCGTACGAATTTTATTGGAAAATGTTTTTTTCGAAAAGTTTTGCAGACACGCAGGCTTTGTGACAGCTCAAACCCAAACGCGACGCGTGACTTTTTTTGAGCCGATTTACAGTTCTGTGGATGCGTCGGTATGGATTCTATTTGGAATTTGCAAAAGTAATTCATTGCCATCAAAGTCACATTGTGGAATTACTAGGTGTAGTTGTTATAATTTTGGTGATTATATGTGCTAGTTCATCCATGAATACTGGATAAGGATTGAGTATTCGATTTGGTTCTTGTCTTATTTGACTGATCATTTGTTTGGTGAGTTTCAAATGAATTTCGGAGTTATCAATGGCAACAACTAACTGTGGTAGATTTAGAGAATACCGAATTTGTTTTCTATCACCGCAGCCAATAAATTCGGGTTGTTTAGTCCACTTTCGAGTTTGCAGACTTAACGCAGAGCTATTGTGATCGTTCTTTCGATGTACGTTCGGGTATCGGGTAAGCAAGTTCATGTGCCCAAGCTAGGATTTCGTTAAAAACTGTGCAGAATTCCGAAAATATGGAATCTAACGCAATTGCCTTAAAAATGAGAAAAAATTGTGAAAAATTACATTTAATAATTTTTATCTAACTGTAGGGAAATACGACGGAAAACAATTACAGAATATTATTAATTATCACTTGGAGTCATTCGGAATGAGTGTAGACGTAAATAAATAGATTTTTAATGCAATTTCGAATATGATTAATTACTCGAAAAGTAAAGTTAAAGTTTTAGTGCAGATATATTAAGGAAACGTGCGAGTATATATTCAAATCTTGTAATAATAATAATGTTTATTCTACAGTTCAGTCGTTTAGGCATTTACTATAAATTATAAGTCTAAATAAACATCAACAGGTCGTCATTTCCCAATTCAATACAGCTTAGTAAACAATAATTATAAAAGCCATAAATACTAACATGAATAGAGTACGTATATGAGCATCTGTAGGTGCATCGGTAGCAATACATAATCTAAAGGCTAAAGGTAAATTAGCTATAAACCATACAGGGTGTTTCAGGTCTAGCGTGCCAAAGTAACATACATAGCATTATAGATCTCACCTAAGCAAACAATGAAATAGTTTTTAAAAAAGAAATTTGAATCGACTTCACAAAAAGCGCTAAAAAGGATAAAATTATTTTTAATTTTATATCTATTACGACATTCTGAAGTTGGTGCAAATTAAACAAACCAAACAACTACAACAAAAGTATTTAATCGTCCTTTTATATGATCTCGTGAGATGAAATGCTCAGGTAGTTTTATATAGTATCTTAAATTATGGTTGGGTAGTTGTTTTGTTTGCTTAATTTGCACCGACTTCAAAATGTAATAGATTAAAAATTAAAAATTATTTTATGCTTTTAGTGTTAGTTTTATCACTTTTTAGTGTCTTTGTATATACGACTCGAAGAATGTTGTTCGTACGAGCAAAGCAATTTCAAAAGTTGCAGAGGTAGTGTACTCTAATGAATGGAAGTAGAATTGTCCAAATCCGGCAACACATTACAAAATTATTCACGGTCACCCTTTAATATCCTTATCTTAGAAAATTCTTAACATGACCTTAGTGCGCCACTGTTCTCTATACAGCAAGAGAAAATTATCGTAGTCAGAGAATCATCGTAATCATTCGAGGTACAAAACTGTTATCATTTATCAATCAGGAAACATTTTCTGTACAACAGAATCAAAATCGGTCTATGCCTTATGAAGCTAGGTGCCGCTCATCCTCCAATTCTCACCATAAGCCACAATTTTTGTCAGAATACAAATAGATTTTTTTTTAGCGGGAGAGGTGAAAATTTTCCAAGAGACACCGGACAGCCCGTGACAGTGTGAGATTCTTACTCACTAAAAACACCTCTCTGGGGATAAGCCGAAACAGACCACATAGAATCGGGTTCCTTTTCGTCCCCTCCCAGTCTCCTTTAGTGGAGGCAACTGAGTATCCAGTTATCCCACTGTCGCCACTAACCTCGGTTTCCTGGGTCACTGCTAGAATCCTAGCCTATCTGCAGGAATCCATGTTGTCCCATCGCCTCAAGTCTTGGTCCATGCGTTAATTACAACCTTCACCCTTCTCTGAAGGGTTCAAGGCCATAAAGCTTTAGCCCAGAGCGAGGACAAGTAACCTCCTCCGGATTAACGCAGCTAACCTTCCGAAAGGCAGGTCTGCATCTTCTACTGGTGCGTGTACTCCGGAGAAAGCCAACTCGTTAGAGCCTATACCATCTCCGTCACCGCCACACCTGAGGAAATGCTAGTTAATACTTTGCCAATGGCACCTTCTTCCAAGATTGCTACAGCACTGTCAGCCGGCGCAAGACAGCTTCCATAGCCGCCGCAGAACCTTCGAAAGGTAATTTTCCCAAAGCTGCTATTGTTGTGTTGTGGGTACCATGGGTATAGCTAACCTGTTAGGGTCTACCATACCCGCCACCTCTACTCCTACAGAAGTACCTGAGGAAAAGCCATTCGCTACCGCTTGGAGGTGTAACCAACGCTTAAGAATGTCCAGATGAGGATCGCCGTATCCTAGAAGGCTTCAACTCGTCCGTCCATTATCCACCAACCGAATACAAATAGATACTCTATGCATTCAGAATCATCTAAATCAGTCCACATGTTACAAAGTTAGGTTACCCCTCTCCCCACCCATGTTTCAAATAGGTGTTTGAATTAAGAAATTGGGTAACGCCCCCTCCGTACACTACCCCATCTCATACATTTTTGTCGTCTTATTAGTGGGGCAACATATTCTACACATCAAAAGAACAATCATCCAAATTGGCCCACACGTTATGAAGTTGAGCTATCTCCCAACCGCGCCACCTTAAGATCAAATTTTTTTCATTATTAGCAACGGATTATCATACTCTACACATGCAAAAAGGAATTATCCAAATCAGTCCACGCATTACAAAGTCAGGTTTCACCCCTTACCCCCATCCCCAGCTCACCAAAATTGTTTTTGACATGATACCAATCAGGGAACATACTCTACCGAAACATAGAACTTAGACTACCCATCGCCTGTCTTCCCACCTTTCAATATTAGCAATGGGGGATAATACTCTATGTATACAACAAAGAAAGATCTATCTAAATCGGTCAACGCGCTACGAAGTTATGCCCGGTCAGGCATAAAAATAAAAAAATATACACGTCGAACTTAGAACCTCTATGTTTTTGGAAAGTCGATTAAAGAATTGCATGGCAGGGGGGAATCTGAACCGTTTGGGAGTTACAGGGTGATTCATAAATTTCAGTTTCTCATGGTATGCACAATGCACATCACTCTTTTATTTTTATCTTTTGATTTACTCAACGCGGCGGCATATCCCAATGACCTTTGTTTTGAAATTACCACAAATTCAGCATTTTCCTAAATTTTCTCCGAAATTTATGTAATTAATACATCCGTTTTTTATTTTTATAAAATTGCCCATCGTATTACCTTTCCAAAAAGCTGCAACATGTCCACGTAGTGAAAGTATGTAGAAATTTATACGTGAAATCCTATCGGAGAATATTATAAAAATCTACAAATACAAATTAATCCTAAGATACTTTTAATTGAATTTGAAAATAATTACAATTAATCTTAATAAGTTAGAAAACCTGTTCAAAATGTCCAGCGCCACTTTGGATGTATGCCAACAATTTCCTTCTAAGTCCCTGTTTAAGGCCTATTGTAGTCAGGCTCTCCCGTATTTTCGTCGCTGCATTCACAATTCTGCTAACTAAATCCTCTCTAGTGTTAACAGGGCTTGAATAAACTTCATCCTTTATTGTTCCCCATAAGAAAAAGTCCAATGGGGTAAGGCCTGGAGATTTAGCAGGCCAAGAAATCGGTGCACCTCGTCCAATCCAGCGGTTAGGAAATTTTTCACTTAGTATTACCTTCACAATGTTAGCTATATGCGCTGGTACTCCATCGCGTTGGTGAAACATTCCCCTCAGATTATCCATATGGTTCTCCTCTATTAGATATGGCAGTGTATTGTTCAAAAAGTCCGCATAAATTTGACTATTAAGCACTTGCGGCAAAATGAATGGCCCTACCAAATGGTTGCCGATGATACCAGCCCAAACATCGACACTGAATCTCTGCTGGAATGAGGTCACCTTTGCCCTGTATGGCACTGTTGCCAGATTGGGCGATTTATCGCCGATTGGGCTACTTGAGCCGTCAATTGCGCGACAAAATTTTCCTCTCGGCGACAAGGCGTTTTTTGGGCTATTTTTAATTCTTGCATTCGAGGATGCAGTTTTAAAACTGAAAATGACCGCAGAAGAAATAAAGGTGGTGAGAGAGAGACTTTTGGGATTTTTAATAAGGCTGACCAAAGAGTTAGTAGCAAGACTTCCAAACAACATTGATATTGTTGAAAAAATGCAGTTCCTTACTCCAATGTGTTTGAGCAAAAATACTCCACAAGTGTTACGGAAATGGCCTTGGGAATTGGCTGGTATAATCACTATTTATTTGCTTGGGTTTAGGTTAAAGAAGCTATTGAAAATCAATGGCGCATTCTTGGAACATTCAAACCGCACGAGTTGGTCCTAGATTGTCAAGGAGAAGGCAGTATCGGAATCACAGAATTTTGGATAGCTGTGTTTAATGTGCAAAATGCCGGAGGGGAAATAATGTTTGATGACTTGGCGCGAATTTCACTTTGAATTTTATCAGTTCCTGTTAGTAATGCAGTCGTTGAGAGAGTTTTCAGTATTATGAATATTGTAAAATCGAAACTCAGAAATATAATGTCCATCGAAATGCTTATAGCGATTTTAAGCATACGCATTCATCTTTCGGTTTTAAAAATATGTTGTATGCAATATAAACCTTCGGAGCAAATGTTAAAATTGTTCAATGCGAAAATTTACGATAAAACAGGGTCATCGGAAACCACTGAAAATATTGTAGGAAAAGATAAGGGAACCGATGACTTTTTGGTCGAAACCATGACATTGTTCAGTGGGGAAGACTATCCCTGCGAGGCTTAATTTTACTCTCCGATGTTCAACATTTCTTTGGATTTTTATAGTAAATTTTCTACTGTTTTCGATCAAACTAAAGAATTGTTTTATTTTTAAATAAACTAATGTTATTTTTTTTGAGAGATTATGAATAAAAGGAAATGTTGCAATATAATCATTGAATATTTATTTCACTGTTTACAATATATAATTTTCACTGCTTATTGGTGAAGGCTACTTTTGGGCTACTTGAATAAGGCGGGCGGCGATTTTGGGCTAGCGCCGCCCACAGGCGACTTTTTGCCAAGATTATCTAGTAACACTGCTGTATGGATTAGTGTTCGACCAGGTATGGAGGTTATGGAAGTTCGTTATATCATTCCTGGTGAATTGACATTCATCTGACCTCAGAATTCGGTCCAGAAATGCTTTGTCGTCAATGACGCGTTTCAGAAGCAAAGTGCTAAATTTCAGTTTTCTTTCAGAATCTCCTTCCAGTAGACCTTGCGCTGGGTGATGATGATATGGACGTTATCTCCCTCCAAGCCTTAGATGACGATACTAATAATCGCCTTGCGACTCGTTTCGTTCTCGTCTCATGGCCCTGCCTCACGATGGTGATTATTTGCTGATCGACGTCGGCAGAAGTTCCCGAAGTTTCGGGTGGTGTCTCCCTGTCGTGTGAAGTTACACTTCCTATTTCTCTTAACCTTGAGAAAGTCCGTGTAAATACCCCTCTTTGGGGTGCTCGCCGGTTAGGAAATCTCCTTTGATATTCCAGTACAGCCGCTCTCTCTTTTCCGTCTACTACACCATAAATGTAAATAATATCCGCGTATTCCTCAAATGTAAATTCTACCATATTTTAATAATTTTTGCTTAAAACACCCGCACTTATTGATTTGTTTTTAAACTATGATAGGTATTCTTGTTGACTGACCCCTTTTTATAGCAAAATTTTCATCATTGAATTCTGGCTAACACAAGCTAATACCGGCAATAAAACAAAATTACACTAACATTTTTATAATATGTTTGCAGCAATAATTAAAATTAATTAATTACCTGTTAATTCAAAACAAACATTTCGACCTTTTTATCTTCAAAATTTTGTTTCTTTTGGAAAACGAACTTTTAGCTTATATTCCTTTGCTGGAATATCCGAATTATTTTTCAATAGGATGGTGTTTCTTACCATACGGGAAGAACCACAAAGGTTGATTGCACATAATGTTCAAGTAATGTCCGGATTTGTACTCAATTGAATTCATGTGGCTCAAAATTAAGAAAATGTGACGTCAAAGTCCTGTGGTCAACGTGAAAGCACTACAATACAAAATTAAAGCAATCTGGAGTTCAACTGACCCTGAAGAATGTGCTGATCTTGACGCCACCATGACTGAAAGAATGCAATAATTAAAATAGGGCAATGAAACAAAATTCTTTTATTTGAACTTTTCCGAGGGAAAGCTCAAGGCGATCGTTACCTAGGCGAACTAATTTGATTGTTGTTTTTTGGTTTTTTATTGTTTTTATTAAAAAGCTGAATTCATTTATTTACTTATTAAGAGAAATGAATAAAAGAAAATTAAATTATGATAAATTTTTTTTCTTACTTAACACATAATAGCATTACTCATTTGGGTAAGTAAAATAAAATTATTCTAATCTTTTAGAATTTAATATGGCTTTCTTTTGCGACCATGTCCTCTTTTACCCTGGATTCTACTGTATTTTGGTACTTAAATGCTGGTATGTTGGTCCATGCAACTTCCACCTAATTCTATAGTTCATGCAAAGTTCGATATTTCCCAGAATGTGCCACTCTGCTTAATTCAACCCACAGGTCTTCGATTGCAGGGCCGTCGAGAGGGGGGGGGGGCGAAGGGGTAAACCCCCCGGGCCCGGGCTTTCAAAAGGGGCCTCGTCATCAATTCATCAACAGAAACATTTTTCCATTTTACTTATATACACAAAAAATGTTTCAGGATCGAAAAAGTGTAATATACTAGACAGATTTAAATTGGAAGTCACTCATTCGATTGTATATGGGCCCGTAAAGGCGCTAAGTCCCGGGCTCGGAATCCCTTTCGCAGAGGCCCGTATGTAGTACCCCCGGGCCCGAATTTTGTCTCTACGGGCCTGTTCGATTGGGTTGAGGTTGGAAGGCTTTGGACGCCAATCTGGCAATTCAATTCATGAGCTTTATGTTCCTGATTATTATCTTTAGTATGTTAAGAAGGTTGTCCTGAAGGATATAAATATAGGTGTCTGCAATCATCCTGCCAACGATGCTTTGACTTAGCAACTCCCCACAAGCTCATACATCCCCAAAGCATTAGATTTCCGCTACCAAAATTTATGGTAATTTGGACGTGGAGAGGTCCACTGTTGACCGTCCGACCTGCAGCAGTTAATCTTTGTTTCATCTGACAAAATCACTTTCGCTAAATCGTCTATGGTGAAATGTTTTTAGTGATGGGCAAAACCACCAAACTTAAACGCAAGGTTCGAAATCTTTTGGAAAGTGCTGGTTTTTTGACTTTGATACGGCCATGTAGTCCATTTCTCGCTGAATTTCTGTTACCTTCTCCGAACTCACTCATTTTAAATAATATAAAGAATTGAAACTCCAAAAATGGCTTATTGAATTTTTGTTTTAACCTAACTTCCACTTTCAGTTGACACGATCAGTATTTTGTGTTTAACAATTGTTTCTACTCCGTATTTGATTCCTTCTATTTCTTCCACGGAATGAAAGAAGAGATACACCTACAATCGTCATTGGATAACAGATCTCAATACACAGATCTAATTTTATATGTGCCTAATAAACGACATTTTCGGTGTGTAGAAAAATATTTGTAGTCTTTACTTTGCATATTACTAGGATGAAGCATGATTGAAACAAATTTTTCATGTTATGTGAGCAATTAGTTTGACTCACTGTCTGTATGTAGTTACGTTGAAGTTACGCTGAAGTATATATAGTTAAACTGAAGACTAAAGAAAAAACAGCGCTTTGAAGCAATAAAAAGGGGCGTGGCTGTATCTGTTTTGAAACGGCCGAGGAATTGAAGCATGACGTCTGCCCGCTCTCCGGCTGTCTTGCGTTCGCAACTTATGCAAATCGGAGTCTCGATTTGCTTTTATATTATGTCGAAGGCGTCACACTCGTTTGCGTTTCGAATTCGGCGATGACATGATCTTTGAGTGCGATCATGTCACCCTTAGAATAAAGAACTAGAGGAAAGGACATCACTCGGAAAAATGTAAGCATTTTTCTATATGTAGTAGAACCCAAGCGATGTGTGCGTTTCGACATGAAAGTAGTAAAAGTATGCTTGTATTAAGGAGGGGCCAACTCATTTTGATAATATTTTAAATTAGGTGTTTTTAAAATATATTCTTATAACACTTTTAATAAATAAAACTTTGCTCGAACATATTTTATTAATTTACTTAATTTTACTATTTAAAAACACTTTGCTTATGCCCCAAATATTTCAGTATTACGGAGACGACTTTGATTCCAAGGCGACATTCGGTCCAATTTGACATTTCAGGCGTCAATCCCCCTTAACCCACTCGCCACTTGGCGATGAAGCAAAAATGCTTATCACACGTACAGGGTTTTTACTTGAGATAGCCTTTCCTCTCGTTGTTTATTCTAAGATGTCACCCCATTATGAACTTGAAAGATTAAATTTAAAGTTTTACATTTCCGTAACGAACCGATCTTCGAAATTCTTTTACCATTGCATTCATATCGGTTGTCTCTCTCTATGTTACTGTCGTAATTCAAAAACACGGAGATTTTGCAAATTTAGTGTTTTGAAATGTTCAACTTTTAACTTAAGACGTGCATAAGAACTCCAATGTGTTGGGACACACTCTTATTGCAATCATTGCACTCGCTAAAATTGTTTTGACAGCATACTCACTTTGATCGAACAACCCACTAACTCCGAAAATATGCCTCGTACCATCTCTTCACCCGCCTCACCGAATTCGTTTAAACCAAATTTGGAGATTTGCTCCCGAAATTTTGAACCAGCTTAAAGTGCGGAACACAATGTGGTGCTGGCGCTCGTAGCTGTCAAAAGTTAAAAATATGGAAATTAAGAGATGGCGGTCCAATGTGTAGCTGGCGCTGTAGCGCAAAGTTCAATATTTTTAACTTTTGGCGCGCGCCAAATTTGACATTTCTGAGTTAGCTACAGCGCCAGCTACGAGCGCCAGCGCCACATTGTGTTCCAGCCTTAAAGCCTGACGGTATAATCGCGTTTTTATCTGTTACCATTTTGACTCAGCACGCTGTAGGGGAGCGATTATGCGACAATGGCAATATTGTATGACAAACAATAAAAGAGTTTTCGGCGCTCAAACCAGCTCACTTCACGTAAAATGTCCACATGCCAGCCTTAGGCATGAGCTTTAATTTTCTGCATATATCAGATCAGAAAATTGAGTGTCTTTCAGTTAAGGTCTTAGGGTCATGTGATTTGATTTTTATTTAGGGGAAATGATTGTTTGTTGAAAAGTAAGAAGTTTAGAATATGCAAATATAGACTTCAAGAGAATTGTTATGAGAGAAACTGTTAGAGAAAGATTAGATTAAAATGTTTAGATCTTCATATGATATACCTGTAGCCAGGTAATGAAAAGTAGTTGTCAATCTTTCACATCGTGTAATACCTCTTCCATAATTGTTTTTGATTCACCGAACCTTAGGTTTCACTGTATTTAATAAATTCGCAAATGATGATTGCTCCGATCGTAGATAGTTCCTCCAATCATTACGTATGTCTTGAAGTTACGTGAGAAGAACCATATATACGTATCCCTTTTCACCAGAAGCCAATCCTTTACTTAAACTTTCCCTTTTATTTTTAGTTTTCTTGAAATTATAACACTTGTGGCAGAAATTGTTGAGAGTAAATATAAATCCATAATTAACTTTTAGATACTATATACATACTTTCACCTTTCTTATTTTTAACCATGCTCATGTAGATACAGTCCCTTGTCATTGTTACTTGATCGTGTAAAGGGTTCCTTATACTTTCGTCACTTTCGCCCCTCACAGTTATGTGTCGGCCGACAGTTTAGTCTGCATCCTTGCTCACTGGTTGGTTAGTCAAAGCACCAAGTCCACTCGAAAGCCATGTAGGCCCATTTTGAATTCCCCTAAAAGAAAATAAGACAACATGGTCAGAACTTAAAACCATCCAGATCTCTGTAAGAATGTATTTAAATCCACCAGTGCTATATCAGCAAAGTCTTCCAGATTGTCAAAGAACCTTCCTTTCAAACAGGCGAGTCGTCGTTTTTTAAGAGCTGGGCATTCACAGAGTAGGTGCACTAAGGATTTAGTTTCCTCCTCGTCTCTTCAACTTCTACAGAACTCATTCGATGGTACGTCGAGTCTCATAGATATAACTCCTATAGGTGTTGTGAGGCAATAGGTAATATTTTCCCACCGTTCCGAAGTCGATGGAATAGTATCTCACGATTTGACTTTTCGCTGCGATAAGGGGAGGGTGAGCCCATGATCATTTTTACATCTGTATTTGAACTTTTCTGGGCCAGTTCTTCGGTTTTTTCGTTATGCCGACATGTCCTGGAACCCAGCAAATTCTGACCGTATGGTCTGAAAAATCTCTTAAGGCTCTGATACAGTCTTTGACGTATTTTGATTTTATCAGGTGGGAGTTTAAAGCCTTAAGTGCTGCTTGACTGTCCACACAAATACTCGGTTGCTGACATCTGTTTTGCTTGGACAGTGAGTGGAGCTTTCATAATAGCGTAACTTTTCGCTTGAAATATGCTGCAATCGTTCGTGAGTTTATAAGACTCATTTATTTGCAGCGCTTCCGAGAAAACTCTAGCTCCAAACCCGTCTCGTCCGCCTTCGATCCGTCTGTGAAGATGGGAATTCCTCAAATAATATTTTTCGATCGTTCTCGTAACCTCATGTAAAACTGTTTCTACGGATTTGTTCTTAATATACGCGCGTTCTGCATCACATAGGTACTTGGTTGATTCAAGATGTTGCCTTAGATATAGATCTATTATCCTCTCTTGTGTTTTCACTCAAAATGATGAGAGGTGACTGGTCTATAATCGTTGGCTGTGGTGTGACTTGGTTTTCCTGCTTTGGGAATAAAGGCCACACGCACCTCTTTCAATCTTTCCGGTATGTATCAGGTGATTAGGAATGCTTAAAAACCTACTTTAAGCCAAGGAGTGATACTCTTTACAGAGTTTTATAGCATGGCCAGAATGAAAGGATTTTACCACCGACGCTTTTTTGTCCTCGCTTGTTGCCTCAACATCTTGTTGTTGACCTTCCAAACTTCCTTCCGTGCACCCAGGGAAGTCTGTAGATACCAGCTGTAGAAGAATTTTTAGACTCCGCCTAAAAGCCATCGTTTTTACAGATGTAAATCAGTGGTGTGGGGGTTTTTGGCTAGGACTTTGTGGAGTCTAGCAGCTTCTGTTGTGCCTCTATATTCGAACAGTAGTTCGTCCAGCATGTGCTTTTTGCTATTCTAGTTATCGTTTTGAATTCATTGAAACTGGTACGATATAAATCCCAGTCTTCATTTGTTCTGATTTGTTTGGCCTTCTCAAAGAGTCTTCTGGTTTTGATCCTTAGTAACCAAAGTTTCTCTGTCCACCATGCCTCATGTCTTCTGTTAGGTGGTTGGCTAATAGAACAGGATCTCTTGAAAGCGAGTGTTAGCGTATTTGTGATTAGGTTAAAAGGCTCGTCGATTTGTGGTTTATTCGAAATGTTGTCCTTTGGTGAGGGGTTTAAACGATTTGCTATTAAATCAAAGAATTTGAATTTCAGTCTTAACAGGGTTTCGAAATGGTTTCTCTATCGACATTCTGAAATTAATGGTAAAGGTTATCCTAAAATGCTCGGAGAAGGAGTATTTAGGTGATACTCTCCAGTCACTAATTTCAAATTTATCTGCAGTTTGAGCTAGCCTTAAATCTATTACTGCCTATCTAGATCTGTTTTAAAAGGTAGGGTCTAACTCTGTTACAGATTCTTAGTTTGGAAAGTAAAATAAATTCAAAAATAGACTCACCTCTCATGTTTATGTCGCTGCTCCCCCATTGAATATAATGGGTCTTGGGGTCCATTTCAATGACAAGATTTGCTCTGAATTGCAGTTCTGGAGATCTTTCACGATGAAGAGTAACATGTCGTCGGTGGCTGCTCGGAAGTGGTGCAGATGAATTTGCACCACCCTTAGCTTTCTATCCTCGCGCCTTACGCATATTAAATTTTCCGTTAGTAGTGGCGTAAAGCGGTAAAAAATTCGGAACCTAGGTGGAAATAACAATTGAAGAACATTTTATAGCTTTTTTTCCACTGAGAGGATTTTTTTTATATTTATTTTGTTTAAACACTTCCGGGGATTAGCCGAAAGAGACCACATAGAAGCGGGTCCCTTTTCATCCCCTCTCAGTCGCCCCTAACCTAGATGCCCTAAGTCACTGCTAACTTCTTGTCTTCAGGAATCCCGGAATGTATGAGAGGATAACGGATGGCTATTGTAAAATAAAAACACACGTCAAACAACTGATTTCGCAAGCTTGCGCAAGTCTTTGAAATTTAAAAATTATTCAGTAACGGGCAGGTTGGGGCAGCTAATTTTTCTTAAGCATTTTTAAGTTCTTTACATAGATTACAAATATAAAAAAATTGACACTGGAGGTCGCTGGAGTCAATTAGTTTCCTAATCTTGTATTTTAAAAAGACAGATTTTTTAAATGCGTTTTATTCAATCTACATTCTGCTTTTAATTTTAATACACAGGAAGAAGAAAATATCGCTTTAAAATTTACTAACCTTCAATTTTGCTATGCACTTCACAAATAATCACTTTATTTAATAAATTGGCTACAACTGATTAATGTTCTTTTTTTTATAAGATAACAACTAATATTGATGTGACAGATGGTTTAGCAAACAGCGCAGTGGAATAATTAGTGAATATTGATCAAGATGATTTAGGGGAAGTCAGCTTTACATGGCTCGACTTCCAAGATTGATTAAAAAATGGTAAAAAAATTAGGAACAAAGTTGCTAGACACGTAGTGGGAGATAACATTAGTAAAACGGCTGTGCCAATCAGAAGAAGATCATCAACGTGAAATGGTCACATTTGCCATTAATTTGAGCTTGTGCGACTATAATACATCAGTCTAAAGGAAACACGTATTCCGAAATCGTCTACGAATGCGATAAAAAACATTCACAATCTTAAGTGCATGTCGCTTTGTTGTGTAATAAGTATCCAAGGACTATGGATTACTTCAAGTAGTAATGGTCAGTGGCAATAGCATATTTAAAAAACGAATTCTGAAGATGTACTCTCAACAAATTTGTTGGGAACTATAGACGAACAAGTGCTAGATTTTATATTCAGAAGAATTGTTGGTAATTGTTTACTTTCAAGGTCACTTGGTTTTTTGGCTGTACAAAATCGAAAAATCAATTTTTTTTCCAATTTGTTCGTTTTTACGGCGGATTTACGTTAAAAATCGCAGAAATTAAAAAAATTAATATTTTTAGGCAGCGTATATTCGCATCGCTCGTGTCCGTGTAAAGGAACTTTTACACGGAGTACACGGATCCGGGTACTCCGTGTACACAACACGTTCCGCCAAATTTTTATTAGACTTTCTGGGAAGAAGAGGTGTATTAATCAGGCTTTTAGTTGCTTTATTAACTGGGGGGGGGGGGATACATATAATCGTTCATAAAACAATTTTTTTCAGATTGTTTTTCACGTAACGAGCAGATTAGGAAGAAAAATATAAAAAGTTGATGAGATATCGATATAAAGAAATTAATTTTATTGAGGCGTTGGGCCGTTTCTTTAACGCAGCTGCCAAATTCATCTGAACAGAGTTGTTTAATCATGCACCTGCTGTGCAAATTGTGTTTATGAAAAAAAACTCGCTTATTTATGTAATGAATGAAAAGTTACTTCGTTGGGTGTTTTTTCGGAGTGTTTTCACAAATACACTAGTGTGCAAAAAAAAAATGCAGCACCGGCAGGTATCCTAGGAAAATCATGATGTCTCCTTATTTGTAAGCAGTCCTGTGAAGGGCCCTGAAAGATTTGATACAATAGCCTACAGAAGATTCAAAACATGCGAGTTTGATTTCATTTTCAATTTAGTGTTCAGATAGTGAAGACATATGTGTATTTAAAGAGAATTTTGTGAAATCACATATATGCTTTAATATTCGAGTGCTGCATTTTTTTGCACACTAGTATATGTAATAATTGTTGCTCTTACGAATTGGAAAGTTGGAAAGTCCTCTAATTAGGAAAAGTTCCTGCCCCAAGCTTTTGTGATAGGAATCTTAGTTTTGTTTTTAAAGAACTCATGAAACGAAATTGAATGAGTAGATGGATGATAAGCAACATTATAGAGAGATATATTTTGCTTCATAAACAAGCCACACATATCTGACGAGCAAAGGCCGTTAAGTGTTTCAGGACTTTAGAAATACTAATACTCTTGACACCATTCATTTATTATAACTGTTACTTCGTATTACCTGTATTACTTCATTCAACCAGTTTTGCATTACGTACAAAGTCAGTGAGAAGTCCTGCAAAACTAATATTTGGTTCAAAAACTCTTGAGCTTTTGGGCTCGTCTATCCTCTGAACCATATTACCATAAATATATCGGCAGGAATATCGTCCTATTCGCGTCCTATGCTTTGCTATAACTTGCTGGTTCAGGATAATTGGCCAAACGACGCTTGAGAAATGAAACATGTCCAAGGATATCCATATCGGAACTTTGTATAACGTAAAATGAAATATCAAAATAAATTACAGAAACAAAGTGATAAGCTATTAAGATTCATCAAATACTGACTACTACAAAAAATTAAATAAATAACAATATAATTACAAAGAAAAAGTAAAAGTAACCCTAACAGATGAGATCTAGATAAGTGAAAATCAATAAGCTCAAAATGATTATTAAAAAGACGACACATATATGTTTAGGCTCATGCATACCATAATTAGTGCGGTGGTGGGGAATATGGAGAAAACTTTGGTTCCTCAAGGGGCGAGTAGGAATCGATAAACCTAGAGCTACCAGCAGTTTGGGGGATTCAACCGCGCCTCGCCATCAATCAAAAGCAAAAACAACTCTGGAGTTGTCGCGTCTGCTTTCAAGGGACTCCAATGAAATAAGCTTTAATCGGTTAGCGTAGGGAGGCAGCCGAAGAGGATCGGTCCAAGGAAGGCCGCGAAGGCCAAACAGGTCTCACGAACGTAAAATAAAGGAGTTTAGTTATATATGGGTCAACAAACTCCTTAGACCTTCGCTTGACGAAGCCCAGAGCAGAATGAGCTTTGTTCACAATAGTGTTGATGTGGTCGTCAAATGAAAAAGTCGTACTTAGCACGACCCCTAAATCTTTGGTCTTGCCAAGTCTGTTCAGAGAGCCACCGTCTAAGGTGTAGTTAAAGTGCACTGGATTCCTTGATCGAGAGAATGACATTGTAGTGCACTTGCTAATATTTAGGGGAAGGAAGTTTATAGAACACCAATTATGAAAGGCGTCTAAGTCCGAGTTTAATAGTGCACAGTCATTCGCACTTGAAATAACGCGGAAAATTTTGGCGTCATCAGCGTAACTTAGAATTCTGGAATTAGGGAGAATTAAGGATACATCATTGATGTAAATGATAAAAAGCAATGGTCCTAGATGACTTCCTTGAGGAACACCGGAGGTAACATAAATATCGTTCGAAAGTGAACCTCAAAATAGCACACGTTGCGTGCGATCAGACAGATAGGAACGAATCCAATTAACAAAAATTGATGGAAACCCTAGAAAAGACAACTTACGAACAAGAACACTATGGTTAATTCTGTCAAAAGCCTTGCTTAAAGCAGTAAAAATTCAGTCGACCTGATTGCCAGCTTCAATGGCAGAAATACAGCAATTAGAGAATTCCAGCAAGTTAGTCACAGTAGATCTACCCTTCATGAAGTCATACTGAAACGAACCTCACAATCCGCTGCCTCAAAATAGTCCAGAGAATAAAATAGAGAAAAACGCTGCAAATCAAATTCCAAACGACGAGGACGATGTTGTTTATTTGATCCAAAATTCTGAGTCTGAAAATGCCAAAAATACTAAAAAAGATTTCAACAACCCAACTCCGAATGAAAACTCAAAGTAACAACTGCCTGTTGGAGGAATTCCCAACGAAATGAGGCAATTGAATCAAAGACAAGGTATATGTTATACTAGTGCATATACATAAAGCTCCGCATCGTAACTTAGTCAAATATTTTACAGAAACAACAACTTCTCAAGTCCACATAATGCAAAAAAACAGCGTTTATCAAAAAACCAAAGAAATCTGTTGTGTCTCATCCTCATGATTGGAAACTCAGAAGTACGAGTTGGAAAAGCAAGGATTGGTGGAATTTGCAATATAACTTTTTAGGCTTTTGCGGTTGCTTATATTAATTTGTAAATATTTCCGGATTAGCCGCGTAAATAATATATAACTTAAATGAGTGCTAATATTAGTACTCACCCCGAACGTTTCGCTACAAGTTATATTGAGCGTGGTCACCGGGAAACAATATTTGAAATACTAAAGTTCTTTCAAATAGGAATACAACAAATTTATCGAACCGTCTATTGAGAATACATGGTCTCACGAAAAAATACATCGGAGGTAGTTTTAAGACAGTAGAAGAATCCGAATACGATGACGAGCTTTAAGAGCTAGACAAGAAAATGAACTCTCCACGTGCAAAACAGTATCTGGGGTTTCTAATGAGTCAAAAGTGCCATCGCTTGATTACATTCTGGATGATTTCATCGATCGAATTACATTCTACAAGATTGCGAACATGTAAATAAGTTGCTGTTCTTGAAATCTCTTGAATATCGCGATGGGTCTTGGAGTAGCTTGAAATTCCTAGAATGGAATGAGGAAAATTTTTGAAAATTGTTTTTATTGCATTAATATTATGTTTTCATTATTATGTATTTACGTAGTTGAACTATTTCATGTTAGTTAATAAGGTGAATAAAGCTTATAATATGATCTACATATCTGCTGATTTTTAATAAGGTTTTTTAACATTCGATTAACCGAGAAAATCAATTATCCGGGAACAGTCCGAACCCGAGCATCCCGGATAATCGAATTTCCTTTCCACTATATCTTATTGAGGGACGGAGTTAGATCAATTTGTTGAGCGGCACGACCACCATGCCATGGGTCCCGGGTTCGAGACCAGGTCTCCCCGTGAGCTTTTATTAAGAAATTAAAGTAATCTACTCCGTCAAGCTCGCAGTAATGCAAAAAAACAAGACATTCCAGTTTTCTAAGTCCGCTTGATCCGTCGATTTTTTAAAAAATCGATCTTTTGACGCTCCGGTATTTGCTGGACCGATCTTCCTTTACTGGTCTCGATTCGAATCGACAGATCGATTTTTTGGTCAGATCGTGAAACCCTTGGCCCCAGAAAATAAGATCTAATGCGAAAGTGAAGAGACAGAGAGGAGAAAAATGTTTCGTTTTCATGTAGAAAAATATGATTTTGTGGTCAGCCAAGTGTGGCCCTGCATATGAATGAATTTTTAGGCGTCACAGTGGGATATAAAATAATGATTTCGATTTCGGCAAAACTTTTAGGGCCGATCCACACTATAATGCCGTTCACAGTTCGTTCTCGGTCCGATCTCGGTCTGGTTAAGTCTAATCTAAGGATTCGAGCGGAACTTGACTGGAACGGATAGTGTGAATGCACACATTCATTCGTTACTTGATAATATTTTACCAGACCGAGAACGAAGGAAAGGTAAGTTTTCTTTGTAGGAGAGCTTAGCAAGACGGGCTATATGTATATGTAGATGGGTTCAGCTCCGCAACACAGTGAGTCTTAGATCAGCGATCGGCCGGACCCCAGCGGCCAGCACGGGAGCTCTGCAAGGTAAAATAAGATAACTAGCAGATATAGTATGGTTTGAGTAGCCAGCGTCACTAGCGTGCTTTCCTGGTGACGGACAATCATTTATCTCGTATGCTAGTGTGCTTCCCTTGTACAAGCCGCCTTTATAGCTAGCGTGCTTCCCTGGCTATTTCTAATCTCCATCACTAGCGTGCTTTTCCGGTGACAGACATTCGTTTATCTCTTGTGATAGCGTGCTTACCTAGTAAAAACACTCCTCTAGCTAGCGTGCTTCTCTGCCTATCTCTATCTCTGTCACTAGCGTGCCTCCATGGCTATTATATGATTTCTTCGTCAGCGTTTGTTTCGTTTCTACCGTAATCTAGGCCTTGCCCAGAGGACAATACCCGTCTCAGTTTTGAAAGATTCTACTCGGAAACAAGGCAACCAATACTTCGATTAGTTACTTTGGCTACGTTCTAGGATGTATACCGCCTTGGAGGTTAAGGTCTACAATACTCTCCACATCCACTCCTACAGAAGCCCCTCAGGAGACACTTTTCGCGAACCCAATTACCCCTAGGTTCCGCAGTGAGAAGGAGGAAACCGCTGCAGGCTCCCTTGGGGATTTGGTGAATTTCTTTAAGCGGTTATCTCCTCCCGTGTTGTTAGACACGTATGTAGAAGTACCCCTCAGGGAAGAGTTCAGTACCCCCTACTTTGGCGGAATTAAGGTTGTCGCATACATTGATGGCATGGTATCGGGAAAGTTTCTTCCCGTAATTAGCGACATAGTGGAGAGTACGCTAGGCAAAGTTGGCAGATGGTGCAAAGATTGTGGACAATCTGTGAACTCGGGAAGACCGAGCTGATGCTCTTCACAACAAAAATTAAAGTTCACAAGTTTGCCAGCCCAAACTAAACGGGCATCAGCTCCAAAGTTAAGTACTTGGTGTTGGTTTTCGCCTCCAAGTTGAACTCAAAGGAAAACACCTTTGGCAAAAGGTGGGGACCGAAGCCTAGAATAGACCTATGGATGCATACAGCTATGGTACGTTCTATCCTAACTTACGGCTCCATAGCTTGGTGGCCGAAGTTGTATAACAAGATCAAATAAGTTGCAAAGAACCACTCACATTGGGGCTACTAAGGCGCTGCGAACAACCCCAACGGTGGCTCTCAATGCCATGCTGCATTTCCTACATCTGGATCTTCACATAAACTATCAGGCGCCATGCAGTGCGGTCCGACGAAAGAAAACCCTGGGTTGCAAAACCCTACGGCCACAGTAGGATCCTCGACTTAACACCGAGGGGATCTTATAATATAGAGTCTGTTTAAGCTGTACCCAATCTGGATTTTGCAAAGGGAGTGCCAGAACTCCGTCTAGGAGTGAGGTTATCTCCTCCTCCTCCTCGTCGGTCAACAGATACCAATTTAATTAGAACGTTCAGGTGCCTATTTACTATACGAACAAAAACTATATTTCCCATTTCAAAGTAAGATGTCGTGACAAATTTTATTTATATATATATATATATATATGCAGGCCCGTAGAGACAAAATTCGGGCCCGGGGGGTACCACATACAGGCCCCCAGCGAAACGAATTTCTGGCCCAGCACTTAGCGTTTACGGGCCCATTTTACAATCGAATGATTGACTTTCAGTTTAAAATCTGTCTAGTATAGTACACTTTTTCGATCGTGAAGCATTTTTTTTATATAAATAATTGAAATGGAAAAAATTTTCTGTTGATGACGGGGCCCCTTTCTATATGGATGGAGTTCCAAAAATGGGTACCCTCAGAATCACTTGAAAGAAATTTTTACCAGACACTTTACTATACACTAGATGACAGTACTTAAAAGGAGTTTTGGCGACTCGAAAGGGAAGGGGGTGGAAACAAGTTTTTTCACCCCCTTTCCTTTCCAGTCGCTAAAAATCCTTTTAGGTACTGTCATCTAGGGTATAGTAGAGTGTGTGGTAAAAATTTTAAGCCAATCAGAGGGTACCCATTTTTGGACCTCCAGACATGAGAATAAGAATAATAATTATAATTATAACTTGCCGTAATAATCGTATAAACATATCTTGCCCTACCAATCCCGCATCTGGGTATTGGTGTGGGTGTGATTGTTTCAAAATCTCCCAGTTAGTATTAGTCAATTAATTTGTTAAATATTTTGTTTGTGAAACTTAGAAATCGTACACCGATTGCAGGAATAAAGTGTCAAACTTGCCTTTCTGGCTAGTATAGTTCACAATCTCTGCACCATCTGCATCTCCAGAATGTCACTAATTACGGGAAGGAAATTCCCCGATAACAATACTGACATTATCAAATCATCGGCGTAAGCGTCCTGGTCGAGTGTTAACAATATATTATTCATGAGCATTCGTCAAAGCAGGGGAGAAGGAACTCCACCGTGTGGCGTACTTCTACAGACATGCCTTATGATATGGCTAATAGTATTATTCTAAAATCATTAATTCTTTGATACCGGTTTGACCGGGAGTCACACTTCTTAATTGTGCACTTTTTTCAATGGTTTTCTTATGTTCCTGTATGGGTCACATTTAATGATTGATATTTGACCCATTTCTCGTTATCCAATCGAACTGAAATTTTGCAAACGGCTTTGGTTCTGATGACAATACAATATGGTATATCTGATATCGTTCTAAATTCAATATGGTGGGCATCCTAAGGTGTCTGATTTGAATAACTCTTTCTTTACAACACCCTTGACATGGGTATCAAATCAAAGGATTAGATGAGTAGAATACAGTAAGTTAAGTGATGTCATTCTAAACATCATATAGCTGACAACCTGAACTCCCAACAAATGATGAACTATTGTTCTAGTCAATGCAAAGATGTTTGTATTATATGTGCAGAGAACTGAATGGCATGGGGGGAGGGGGGGGGGGCTAAAAATGCCATGTCGCTAGCATACAATTATAAAATTATCACAATTGATGTTAATAAGGCTATTAATAATATTACTTAAGAAAATTAATACAACTATAATATAACTATATATAAACTGATCAGAAAATGAATTAGGAAAGTATAGGTGAAGAATTTGACTAGATTTTATTTGTGTTGCAAGTGGACGCACTTGCAATAATGTGTGCTTTGGATAACGCTACAAAAGCTGAACTCCACAGGTGTACAGTCAGGATTATTTAAGATAGAAATGTAAACGTAAATCAAAATGATTAGACAAAATAATATTTTAAGAAAGCGCCCAATGGTCTTTTCTTCTTTTTAGCTCTTTGGTTTTTAAAGAAAACCATTGTTTTTAAAATTTGTTTTAATTGATTTAGTTGCATGTAACTTTTGAAGCATGGAATTTTTTTTACATCCTTTACAAATCCTTACAAGAACACTACTCTCGTAAGCATTTTTTTCGGACTGGTAAATTTTTTCTTATATGAACTTTCGAATGCATTTTTTTTGCAATCGATGTTCCTAATGAAAGTAGTGAAAGCGGTTTCACCTCCACAACCTCTTGTTCCACTTTTTTTCGAAAAAGACTGATTTTTAAACTAATTTCTGAATAACTTGTACTGAATCACAGCGCAACCTAAAGGTTTAGACTACATACTAAGAAACTACGATTGATGGTCAGTCGAATTAATATATTTTTTGAGTCCAAACCATTAAAGAGTAAAGCCAGTTTTTAAAGTGTGTAAAACTAAGCCTAATCTTAACTTCTTCTAATATAAATCAACCTCAGTAAAAAACCGCATTACATTTAAAAAATTAGACTTTTTAACTTAAACTTTTCAAATTTAAATTAAATTTTTATTCATGTACCGACAGATGACCATTTAACGAAAAGATAATTTAAATGTATGCCAAATACGCCTTTAAAATTGTAAAAAGTTTCGTTTTTTGATTAATTTTTGTTGCCGAACACACTCAACACAAATTTAAAATGAAAATTACCTTGTGGTTGTGAAATTCAATTAGAAAAATAAATAAAATTTTACCTAAACACATTTGCTCTCCACATAAATTTAAACGTTCAGAACTGAGGTGGTTTGGCCATTCACTAATCTCTCCAAAATTTGTCACGACATCTTACTTTGAAATGGGAAATATAGTTTTTGTTCGGATAGTAAATAGGCACCTGACCGTTCTTGATCTGTTTAATAAAATTGGTATCTGTTGACCGACCAGGTTATATTTTTGTATATTTTATAAAACATCCACGTTAATTGGCTTGACAAAATTATCTTATGTCTATTTTGGATATTATTTTAATTCCTTTCTTCTTTAATATTTTAAATTTTCCTCTGTGGTAAGTACGTGTTACGTGAGTGATATGAAAACACTTTTATTGTATTAATTAATTTCAATAAAAAATTTTATATTTATATTTTCTGACTAGTATTCCGCTTCCAAACCTAACATTATTTACTACCCGACGCTAATTGGCCATGTGAAAACCATTAGCTATATTTTTATTGCATTAGCATAGCTATTTTAATGACCGAATTTGTTGAATAATGAGGAATGAATAATACAATAAATTGTTATACTGCTTGCCTGCGAAAAGTGAAATTGAATAAAATTTTGATTTAAGCAAAACTGAATGCATTCAACACTATCGCATCGTAGTTTTGCAATTGCAAGATATGGAATGCTACTTAGTCTGTCATTAGGTAGGTGAACTCAAGAACTCAGGAATATATTACATGTCTCTCTCTCCAGTACCGTGGGCATGGGGTGGGAGAAAAACCTATCTGCAAACACGATTGCTAGTGCACCTACAATTTAAGATGGATTCCAAACTAGCGACATTACTGTGTAATCCCCAATGCCCTTTTAGCGTAATCTGCTGTCAGCCGAAAATAACCATGGGTCGCCGCCGGTGCAGTTTGGACCTGGGGCGTTCAGTGTGTAAGGCCAAAAAGTTAACAATAATAAGTAATATAATGGACCCAAAGTTAGGGTGAATTTTGCATTTCTGAAGTCTTTTTCTAATTTTGACGGCTATTTTATTTTTGTCTGACCAGGCATAATTTCGTAACCCGTAGACCGATTTGGATGATTCTTTTTTGCTGTTTTGCTGAGTAGAGTATGTTCCTCTATTGGTACCACGTCAAACATTTGTTTGGGGTGGGGGGTTGAACCTAACTTTGTAACGTGTGCACAGATTTAGATGGTGTTCTTTTTTCGTTGTACGTACATATATAGAGTATGACACCCTTTTCTAATAGGAGGAAAAATTGTAAACCTAGGGGGGGGGGGTGGGAGATAGAATGAGGGGTAGTCTAACTTCGTAACGCGTGGACCGAGTCGTTTTTCTGTTTTTGTTGGGTAGAGAATGTTTCCTGAAGAAGAGAAAACACTTTTTAGTGGAGTTCGAATCTAACTTTTTAATGTGTGGACCGATTTAGATAGTTCTTTTTCTGTTTCAGAGAGTATGATCCCCCATTGTCAATTTAAGAAAAAAATTTTAAGGGCGGGTCGGGGGTGGGAAAAAGAGGGAAACTTAACTCCAAAATGCGTAGACCGATTTGAATGATTCTTTTTTTGTTGTATAAAGTATGATCCCCCATTGCCACTACGATGAATAAATTTGACGTAACGTATGGGTGGGGGGAGGGGTTGACTTACTTCGTAAAACGTGGACCGATTTTAATGATTGTTTTTGTGGTGTTTAGAGTGTGTTCCTCGATTGGTACCACAACAAAAATATTGAGTGGGATGGGGTGTTGGAGAAGTGGAGCCTAACTTCGTATCGGACCTATTTGGACGAATCGTTTAATAGGCTATTGTGCTCCATTTGTATTATGATAGAAATTGTGGCTTAGGTTAAAAGTGGGAGGAGGGACGTTACCTGGCTGCTAAGTCGTAGATCGATTTTGATGATTTTCATGCAGTTGTACAGAATACGTTTCCTCATTGATAAATGCTAAAACTTGTTGCATCTAGAGGACTAAACTACAAGAGGAGAATGGATCAGTGTTTTTATTTCGTAATGTGTGCACCGATTTTGACGACTCTCTCTCTTTATTGAGTATGTTTGAGTATTGTTGAGACGGAGTTGGATCAATTCGTTGAGCCGCACGACCACCATGCCATCGGTCCCGGGTTCGAGACCAGGTCTCCCCTTGGGCTTTTATTAAAAAATTAAAATAATCCACTCCGTCTCTGGGCTGTTGTCTAGCTCGCAGCAATGCAAAAACAAGGCTTTTCAGTTTCCTCACTTCCCTTACCCTAGTTCCCTTCCGGATACAACCATGCTAGCGCATCAAAGGGTTCTCCCCCAGGATTTGGCCAAATGTTATATATAAAAAAAAAAAATTTTTTTGGCGTACTAGCCTTTTGTATCTAACTTCGGAACATGCTGCTTGATTTGAATGATTCTGTTTTCGCGACTATTGAAATTGCTTTGTTATACGAGCAGCACTTTTCGAGAAGCATATCCGAAGGCTCTAAAAAGTGAAAAATAAAATAGTTAAAAAAAAGTTGAACCGACTTCACAAAAAGCGCTTAAAACAACCTATGCAATAGTGGTAATAAATAGGCGCCCCTCATTATAAAACTTAGGCACATTGCTACACTACCATCGGCGGTAGAAAACTTTACCGTATTCGCGTTAGAGAAATGTCCTACATTATGGTCTGCTTCCAAGAGTTGCAAGCGGTTGCCTTCTGCTAAATTCGATCCAATATCGGTTATGTACAAATGAGGTCGGCAACAGTAGATTATCGACACAACCTGGTGAAAATAGCGCACAAACGGGCTCTCAAAAGAAACGTGAACTCCACTACCTCGCCTGCCATAGAACACATATTGAGATATAAAACTGAATTTTATCAAATATTTAGCTCACAAAAATCACAGTCCTTCAGATTTATTATTTTTATCTTATTTGAGATTTTCAATGGATGTCGTCTAATGATTTTTTAACTCTACTGCTAGAGCCAAAGAAGACCTACGATATATTGAATCAGATTACAGTTTATCTCACACTGAAGACAGTGGTGCAACATGGACTCATACAGCCAGGAAAAGTTGGCCTAAAAAATTTCCCGTGGCCGTGACTGTACCTGCAGTGTTAGTAGTGAGATCAACATTGTTGACATTTTTGGAAAGGTCATTAGGATAGTTGTGTTTTTTAGCGTTTGTTTCATGTGGCTGTGTTGGGTAGATAAAGAGATAAAAATAAAAGAGTAATGTGCATACCATGAAAAACTGAAATTTATGAATCACCCTGTAACTCCTAAACGGTTGAGAGTCCCCCCCCCCCCCCCCCTGCTATACAATTTTTTGTTTGTCTAGGTGAGATCTATCACCCTACTCATTTTGGCACGTCAGATCTGAAGCACCCTGTATAAAACAAAAATCTCTTAACATAAAATAGAATAAAGATAAAAGCTAAAAAGCAAATCAATTAGAAAATGGAATAACAATTAATTTCCATAAAAAAATTATTTGTTATTTGGAGAATTATTTGCAAATAAATTATTTATTTCCGATTTTCAAATAATCGACCCTTGAGTATAAATATCATATTTAGGAATTTTAGAAAAGAAACCATTTCAGATGATTGCATTGCAATAAAATGAATAATAATTCGATAAAGAGACATAACCAAATGATTAACTATACGGTTATCGAATAACAAATAATTAGTTCCGAATAATTCATCAAATAACGAAAACGCATTTGATTATCAAATTACGCACGGTTGAATAGCAAACAATTGAGAACCAAATAACAAATAATTGTTTGAAATTCAAATAAGGAGTACTAAATAACAAATGATTGTTTGTATTTATTTATTCGAGTCATTTTTTCTAAAAAATCGTTATTTAATGGAAAATTTATTCAAATAATATAATCCTACCATATATTTGTCTCAATTAAGGCAGGTGCAATAGGTGCTTACTGGCTTTCTCGTATTCTAAAGTTTATAACTAAAAATATCTTGGGTGTAATTACTAGATGATTTAAATAAGTTGCTTTAGAAAGGCGGAGGCCATATACGTCTTATATATAAATTTTAACTACTCCGCTCACAAAAGTTACAAAAATCTCAAGCAGTAATATTTGCAGTAGATTTAATAAATATATCAATTGACATAAAAGTCACTTACTCAGTCCGTAAAGCTGTTAGTAGTTATTAATTATGTTACAAATTTTCTCATTAATTGTTATCTAAACTCTAAGCTCAAACAAAGCTGAAGGTGATAATAATTGAAAAGCCAGTGTGAGTGAGGAATAGCACATTGTTTTTCCATAGCAAATACTTCATTTGAACGCAAAGTTAACAGTCGTCGCAGAACAAGTTCTGTAAACAATTATCTGAATTTTATTTAAAGAGCTTTAAGACTGCAAACAGTTTCATTTATTTACTAAGTAAATGTGAAAACCAATTGTTAAAGGTTGCTCTCGTAAAATTAATTGACATAATAATGATACCTTCTATTTATTTTTTCTAATAAATATATGTTGGGCCGATCCAAAGAACCTGAAGAGATATAGGTAATGGCGTTATTTGTTTGTTGTTGACAACTTCTCGGTTTTTTTCCTTATGTTACCGTGGAAAAGAAGCAGAACATCATTTCGATCACAACAAATCGATTTTATTGGGTTGTTCCTGCGGATATCATATTGACCAACTGTGGATTGGAGCTTTCATGGAACGACAAATTGGTATATCTTAGAATGTAATGTAGATAAAAGGCTCTGCGTAGTGAAATTTTGAATTAGGCTTTGGATAAGGTTCGGCAAGTATAATTTTTTCTTTATGCTAATACAATACATTCATTCTAGATAGCTAAATTACTTCGTAGCAGAAATGTAAACGGAAGCCATCCTCAGAAGACATGGCTGCAGCTTTCGCTGAAGCAACTGCAATAATACATAACTTTAAACGAACATGGAATCTATTTGAAATTAATACATTTAGCTTTCTTGCTATAAGACCAGGTAAAAAGTGAAAAGTGGAATATAAAAAAAATTATCCGATCTCACAAAAAGCGCTATAAAGCATAAAAAAAAATTTTATTTCTTAATTTATTAAGCAAGCGGCTGTATAATCAGAGGTTCCATATAAAACTACCTAAACACTAGCTCTCGAGACAATAAAAAAAGAGGATTTTGTTTGTTTGTATAGATTGGTACTATTTTCGACATATTGCGTTTCTTTGCAAGAAATTTCAAGAATTGAGTCTTTTAGGTAAGTCGATTATATATAAAATAGTTTTTAAAAAAAAAGTTGAACCGACTTCACAAAAGGCGCTAGAAAGCATAAAATAATTTTTAATTTTATATCTATTACGACATTTTGAAGTCGGTGCAAATCAAACAACTACAACAAAATTATTTAATCGTCATTTCTTATGATCCCGTAAGCTGAAACGTTCAGGTAGTATTATGTATTATTTTCAATTGTGGTTCTGTAGTTGTTTTATATGTTTAATTTGCACCGACTTCAAAATGTCGTAATAGATATAAAATTAAAAATTATTTTATGCTTTTTAGCGCTTTTTGTGAAGTCGGTTCAACTTTTTTTTAAAAACTATTTTATTTTTCACTTTTTAGTGTCTTCGACTCTATACAACGAAGAAAGAACCATCCAAATCGGACCAAGCGTTAAAAGTTAGTTTTAACCCCCTACCCCACCCCCATTCCACTAAACTTTTTTTCTCATGGTATCAATCAAGGAACATACTCTACCGAACAGAAAAGGAATCATCGAAATCGGTCCACGCGTTACGAAGTTACTACCCCTCCCCCACCCCCACCTTCACCATAGGACCAAATTGTTCTCCTATTAGCAATGGGGGATCTCACTCTATACAACAGCAAAAGAACCATCCAAATCGGTCCACGTGTTACAAAGTTAGGTTCCATCCTCCCCCTGCCCCTCCCCCACCCCAGCAACATTTGTTTTCTCGTAGAACCTAGGATCATATTCTACTCAATAGAAAAAGAATTATACAAATCGGTCCACGCGTTACGAAGTTAGACTACCCCTCCCCCCCCCCCCCCACCCACACCTTTCACCATAGGACCAAATTATTTTCCTATTAGCAATGGGGGATCATACTCTATACAACAGCAAAAGAACCATCCAAATCGGTCCACGTGTTACAAAGTTAGGTTCCATCCTCCCCCTGCCCCTCCCCCACCCCAGCAACATTTGTTTTCTCGTAGAACCTAGGATCATATTCTACTCAATAGAAAAAGAATTATACAAATCGGTCCACGCGTTACGAAGTTAGACTACCCCTCCCCCCCCCACCCACACCTTTCACCATAGGACCAAATTATTTTCCTATTAGCAATGGGGGATCATACTCTATACAACAGAAAAAGAACCATCGAAATCGGTCCACGCGTTACAAAGTTAGACTACCCCTCCCCCCATCCTAGGCCAAAATTTTTTCTCCTATTAGCAATGGGGGATCATACTCTGTACAACAAAAAAAGAACCATCCAAATCGGAGCACGCGTTACAAAGTTGGGTTTCACCCCCACCCCCCACCCCCACCCCACCAAAAATTTTTTTGACATGGTACCAATCGGGGAACATACTCTACCCAACAAAAAACGAATCATCAAAATCGGTCGACGCGTTACGAAGTTATGCCCGGTCAGACATAAAAACAAAAAAAAACAAAAGCAAAATAAAAAGAAAAAAAATACGCGTCGAACTTAGAACCTCTTTGTTTTTGGGAAGTCGGTTAAAAAAGGAAGCACAACATAATCGGAACCACGTAATGCAAACCAAGGAATCTGCACTGAATCGCCTCCATGCGCCTCCAGTTTGGCATATTCCAGAATTGACCCACGAAAGTGCAGTTAGGTAGGGGTTTCCAAGTTCTTTGAATCATCTTTTCACGAGCCCAGCTTCGAACTAGCTCTACGATCAATCGAATAAATTTGATCCTCGAAGGAAAGACGGTAGTTGAGAATCACACCCTAATCGTTAGCCCTGTCGACTCTGCTGAAAACAACGACATCCACAGAGTACGAAGAGAAAAGGGAAGGCGATTGCGAGAACACTAATCGCGAAACGTAGCAAAATCAGTATTTAAGGGACTACAGTCCGAGTCATGAGAAATAGTACGAAATATTTTGTCATCGCCAACATAATTAGCGTTATAAACAAAAATCGAAACATCATTCATATACAGAACAAAAAGGAGCAGGCCAAGGATGCTGCCCTGGGGTTCCCATGAGTTGACAAAGATTAAGTCGGAAAAAAAATTTATGCGGGGTGGGGTGGCAAGGGGGCGTTACCCAACTTCTTAACAGACCTATTTGTATGATTTGTTTTTGTTGTATATAGTATGATCCCCCTTTGCTACTAGAATGTTGCTAGAAATGTTGGCCTAGATTTGGGGAGGGGGAGGGGTAATCAAACTTTGCGACTCTGACTTTGACTATCTGGTTTTATTATGACAAAAATTGTGGCTTATGGTGTGAGTTGGAGGAGGGGCGGCGCGGCGCCTAGCTTCGAAAGGCGTAGACCGATTAAAATAATTCTGATTCTCTTGTACAGAATACGTTTTCTCATTGGCAACTGATAAAAATTTTGTAGCTAGAGTGACTATTGATGATATGTTGCCGGATATGCATAATTCATTTTCACGGATTATAATTACCGCTTTTTTTTGTTGGGGTACAGGGCGTCACTACACCGATTCTCCACCTGGTCTAGTTCTGCGCTTCGCCATTACTTCCATGTGTTGTGCGTTCGAAGTTTTCGAATTTTTTTGGCTCTTTTCTCAATGTGGTCACAATAGTTTTGGCCTGTGAGTTTGTTTATGCCTTAGTTGGTAATGACCTCCGGCCAGTAGATATTACGAATGCGTCAGAGACACCGCTAGTTTAAATGTCATCTTCATGATTAGTTTTCATGTTAGGGATGTTGTTAAGGATCACATCTCCTCAAGAGTATTAAATGCAACTCGAGTTTTGTTGATATTAGCATATAGTTGATATTGTACAACAGTGTACAATAGCTTCAGCTCCACCATCTGCCATAACTATGCTTCCTAGATAGAACAATTTATTCTTTCTCTAGTTTCCGTAACGCTTTCTGTGGTATGGGGCAATTGCAAGAGCAGAACTTTACCCGATACAAGGAAACGATTGCAAGTGAACCTACAATTTATAGTGGATTCCAAACCACTGGCATTTTCTCTGCAACCCCCGTGGCCTCTTTATCGTAATCTGTTGTCAGCAGAAAACAACCATTGGTCGCCGCCGGTAGGATTCGAACCTGGGACCTTCCGAGTGGTAGGCCGACACGTTATCACCCATTCCCATTCTTTTATTTTCTAATCTTCAAGATAAAGTTCATCTTGTACACTGTTACCTTCTCTACTCACGGCCTTAGACATTTGGGGTAGACACCTCTGTTTGTTGGATAGAAGACACTTTTACATCACCGGCAGAGTTCAAGTGCGTAAATTGTTTGAAAAGTTTCCATCTAACCTCGCGATGGGATGTCATCTAAGGTGTTGCACAATACATCATTTATATCTAGGGTTTGCAATCCGGCACGATTTTCCGACCTGCGTGATCCGCGCGGGATTTTAAGAAATCCTTGCAAAAATGTTAAAATCGGACAAAATCGTATTCAAACTGTTTGTTATGGCTTTTAACTAATAAAACAAATATATAAAATAATTTCAACATCATTGTCAGTTTTTGGAATTATCCGCGTAAATAAAAATGAGCAACCGCGAAAGCCTTAAAAGTCATAATTCCAACATGTTTATTTCGTATAAATATCAACATAACACCTACAATGATTTTTGGTTTCCATAGATTTTACGACGTGGTTTAGTAGCTAGTTACCCCTTACAACAAATTGTAGTTCATCCTGGTCACCGTCTTATTTCTTTTTTTTTTGACGGATGACTGTCTTTTTAGGTGATTTGAAACTCTTATCATGTGATTTAAGAACCTTTTCGTAGTTTTTTGGATTTATTAGATACGTCAATACTTCAGACAAATCAGTGCTTATATCTCCGTCGTACTGTCGCAGAGAAGGCCTAGATGGTGGATGAATTTTCCGAGACCACATTTTTAAACATGAACTTGAACGATCCTTCAAATTTTCATCGTGTGGCATCCCATCAAAAGAACACTTCAAGAACCATTTTGACGGGTTGGAGGTAATTATTCAAACTACTTATTCTGGCCCATTCTCCGTCTGTAAAAGGGATTTCCGAAGCAATGTCAATGTTGTTGTACAATCCAATATTAAACTTTAGTCATTTTGTTCTTCTAGCAAGTTTTTTTTTTCAAATACATGTTGTTTTTGAAAGTTTTCATCACCATTCTGACCTTTTTGATCAAATCTGTGTTGATGGATAGAATTTCTTCAGATAGCTTATCTTAATTTACTGTGAGGCTGTTATGTTCGTCGGTTTTGCCACCACCATCGTCATCTTCCTCATTGCTATTTAATTTTTCGAATTATTTCTTTGATTTCTTTCTTGGGTTGATTTGGTTAGGTATAACACAACTGTTGGTCGCGAGGCATAAGTTTGCTAACCTTGACCATTACAATGCTTCGTCGGCCGTCATCCCGATTTATGTCACGACTCAATTGCTTTACCGCCTTTATGGGGTGTTTCAGACCTGGTGTGCCAAAAGAAATGGTACTTATACAAAAAAACAATTGAATGGCAGGGGGGGGCATCTCAACCGTTTCAAAAATTTTTAATTTTCACGGTATGCACATCATTGTTCTATTTTCAACTTTTTTTTTTAGATTTTTCAAAAAATTTCAACCTACCATTGCAGGTACACTCACTTCCAAAAGCGATAAAAATGTTTAAAATTACCAAAAATTCAAAATTTTCCCAAATATTCTAGGAAATTCATGTAATAAATATATCTGTTTTTTATTTTTATTAAGTTGCCCATCTTATTACCTTCCAAAAATGTACAGCATGGCAAGGTAGAGGAAGGCTTAGGAAAAACACATCCTTAGAAATCCCTGACTACCTAATTATCTTCTTGGACTTTAGATAAGAAATTCTTTAAATAAACAAAATTTGTAAGACAAAGGGTCGAAAATGTTTGTGTCGGATACATGGGTAATTAATTTTAATTGTTGCTGCAAAAAAGTTGTAAGTGTAATAAAATGTAATTTTTGACAGTCGATATCCCATTCTGCTTCCTAATTACTAGAAGAGAAAAAGAACTTAGTTGCCTTGGTTGCTTCCTTGTGAGTTCCGGTCGCTTCCGGTGCTAGTCCAAGACTGACTGCTCCGCTGACCCAGCCATCCTTAAATATTGCCGGGGAGGTCTGGAGACGCAGTAAATTCCTTAATTCTGCTGTTGTCAGGTTTTTGCGATTTTTACATCTTTATTATATATAGCGCCGGGGAGGTCTGGCGGTGCTTGTAACTCTTAAGCCATTCTACATCCAAAAGTTCGGCTTGGTCATCGGCGTGGTCGTGGGCTTCACAGCTCAATTCAACGCTCATATTTCTACATTGGAAAAGTTCAGCGTGATTTTTGACAGGAAACATATGATTGGAACGTCATTTAAAGTCACTTCATTTTGTGTTTGAAATTCGTTTATTTGTGAAAGTATAGTAATAATATGGAAAATATAGACATAATTCTCAATTTTTACTTTTTTTTAAATGAAATACTTGTCAAAACAATTTTCAAGTGAAGGAATTGGTAACATTGATTTGGGTCAATAAGTTGGCTCGCCTGTTTTTTCAGCGTCAGCTTTGAAATTTCTCAAAGCTGGAACTGACGACCACGCCGACGCCCACGACCAAGCCGAACTTTTGGATGTAGAATGGCCTTTAATTGTCTACGGTGCTACCAACAGGTTTTGGCATTGTGCTGTTAACAGGTTTTGTCAAAATGAGTAGTTTTTGATATTATTACATGCTACACAGATTTTTTAATTTTATCGTAAAAAACATAAGTACATTTAATGAGTAATTAATTTCAAATAAGTAACACGCGTTTGTACGTGTAGATTGGTTCTCTACTCACGAGATTCTTAGCACTATTGCATATCACTTGGCAATTGATTCACACGGCTTTTCAATCTGAGTTGCTCAAAATTAAACTAAAAGGGGGATTGCATACTTTAAGGAAATGAGCTATTTACTTTAATAAACGACAAACGGAAGAATTTTCTGACAGTGGGAGATCTTAACATTTAAATACCGCCCATTGGTTAAGCCTCATATGGACATGACTAAGTATCGGAAATGGGCGTCTTATTACCCGAAAATTGTTAACTGAATTCCAAAAGTTTTGCCAAATTTTTTTCTGATTACACTTGACAAATGTAAAAAACCATTTAATGCTTGTTAACTTCCGGTCGGCGAACTGTACAATGCCGCATTCCGGAAGCCAAATGTAAAATTCTAATCTCCTTTCAGTAGACCTTGAAAAGGGATATGATAATATGAAACCCTCCAAACTTTGACCGATTGTGGCTTGCCTAGGTCTTGTTTCAGGGTCTCGCCCGACGAGGGTAATTATTTGCTGCTCGACGTCGGCAGCATCTTCCAATGTTTCAACTCGCAATTCTGTGTTGTTTGAAGTTACACTCTGGTTTCTTTTAATCTTGGGAAAGTTCGCGAAAATACACCTCTTTGGGGTGCAGGTCGATTAAGAAATATCCTTTTATAATCCAGTATAGTCACTCTCTCGTTTCAGTCTACTACACAATAAATGTAAATTATAGACGCGTATTAAACAAATATCATGTTGGTGGGAGACTGGAAAGCCCGAATGGGTAAACAGCAAATCCTGCTTGAAGAAGGAGGTATATTTTCTTGTAATGCAAACGGAAAAAAATGCTAGAATTATGTCAGGAGTACGATCTGATAATTGTAAGTGGCTGCTCTAAATCAGATTCCAGAGGACATCTCATGGATAGATCATTTTACTGATCTTAAAATTGGCGAGAAAGCTTTCTTTGACGGTTTACCGGTGGAAGTCATGGTGTGCGTAGACGCAGAATAAGCCGTAAGAGATTTAGCACTAACGCGAAATCCAACTTATCTGTTAAAGTACCAATATCAATTAAATGAATATGCCTCACAGATAAATTGGGATCAATAGAATATAAATGAAACCGCTAAAGCTATCGAAGATATAATAACAGATTCAGCTCCTAGGAAAAAAAAGCGGCAGGTCTGGTTTTAACCAATGGGCGGTATTTAAATGTGTAGAGTGGGAGCACTGTCAGAAAATTCTTCAGTTTGTCGTTTATTAAAGTAAATAGATCATTTCTTTAAAGTATGCAATCCACCTTTTAGTTTAATTTTGAGCAACTCAGATTGAAAAGCCTTGTGAATCAGTTGCCAGGTGATATGCAATAGTGCAAAGAATCTCATGGGTAGAGAAACCAATCTATGCGTACGAACGCGTTTTTTCCATCATTGGAAATTAATTACTCATGTACTTATGTTTTTTACGATAAAATTAAAAAAATCTGTATAGCATGTAATAATATCAAAAACTACTCACTTCGACAAAACCAGTTAACAGCAGAACGCCAAAACCTGTTAACACCAGATCAGAAAATTGAGGAATTTACTGCATCTGGAGACCTCCCTGACACTATTTAAGGATGGCTGGCTCAGCGGAGCAGTCAGTCTTCGACTACCACTGGAAGCGACCGGACCTCACAAGGGAGCAACCAAGGTAACAAGGAAGCAAAATGGGATATTGACTGTCAAAAATTACACTAACTTTTTGCAGCAATAATTAAAATTAATTACCCATGTACCCGACACAAACATTTTTGCCTTAAAAATTTTGTTTATTTAAAGAATTTCCTACCGGACCGGCCATATAAGTGGGGCCAGCGTCCGCATCAGAGTCAGTCGGAGACCAGCGATCGGTCGGTACACACCAGTCATCGAGGGAGTCCCAAAAAGGTGGGAAGCGTATCCACAGGTATAGTATATAGATTTATTAGCTGGCGCGATTCTGGACTATAAGTTGTATATTCGGACCAACTCAGCTCCGTTGGTGTTGGGTAGAACTATATATCTCTCCGTCACTGGCGCGCTTCTCCGATGGCGGACACTCGTACTAGGCAACAGAGAACGCTTAAGCGAAGCCAATAAGAATCATCAACGAGTGAGTACAACAGGATGGTTACAAGTTGTAGAGACTCCTCCTTAATGCTACCTTGTCCACGTTAATGCTGAAAACATCATTAGCAAACCTACACATGTGGTTAACTGGCTCGAACATACCGTAACTAGTGTAGTAGTGCGCGAGAAAGCTATATGTAAGCTTGAACGGTTTCGAAAGGAATATGACAGTGCTCTAGGTAAAATTTTGGAAGAAAGTTCCCGAACTTCTGCAGGGTAAGATTGACCCCTGCAGAAGTTCGTGTAGAAAAATTATATCAGCAACCCAACGATGCTTCTCGAGAGTAGCAAGTTGTAGCAGTCCTAATCGCTCTTCATATGGAGGCACTCACAAATCTACTCTGAACGGATTCAATACGTTTAACGGAGACCAAACTGGACTAGCATACCCCAGCAGTGGTCTAACAAGAGATGTATAAAGATGAAGTCTTATGTGAGGGCCAGGAAGTTCCCTGAACTAACGGAGGATAAATCCCAGCAAAGAGTTGGCCCTGGCAGCGATATTATTAATGTCGGGGATGAAGTTAAGTTGTCTATCAAGATACACACCCAAGTCCTTCACTCCTTCCTCCCGCTGAATACAAATACCTTCAAACTTGTACTGAAAAGTACGGTTATTATGGCCGCACCAGCTATAAAATATGTGTAGAACCGGCTGCAAGATCTCGCAATCCCCAAAAGATTTAATTGGGAGAAAAATCTTGATATCGTCCGCATAAATAAGAATTTACTTCTTTGAAGCAAATAAGTTATATCATCAATAGATAAGATGAATAAGAAAGGACCAAGATGACTGCCCTAGGGAACGCCAGAAGAAGCCACAAAAGCATCAGAGAGCTCGTCACGAAAACGCACTCTATAAGTCCTATTAGATAAATCCGACTTAATCCATGCAATAAGTGGGGATGGGAAACACAACCTGGCCAACTTAAAAACGATAATAGAGTGAGACAGCTTATCAAAGGCCTTACTAAAATCGGTATAAATGCAGTCAGTTTGGCAGCCACCCAAAAATCTACCCACATTGCCAGAAAGAAACTCCATCAAGTAGGAAACCGTGGACCCCTACATCGCCATGGACAATTGGGATTGTATCATCAGTTCGAAGAGTTTTGGAATGCAAGATAATTTTGCAATAGGTCAGAACTATCGGTCTCCGTCTTTTCCCCAGATGAAGACCCCCGTCGCAGACGACCCCACTCAGAGACTAAATCCTCAGTAATACTTAGATTCGGATGATGACCGTATCCGAGGAGTAATCAAGACGCCGGAAAACCCAGGACGGCGATAACTGGATAGAAGAGTACGCGACCGCCCGCCGATAGTAAAGCGAGTGAGGGGACAAGACTCGGAAAAAGTATGAATTTGAAAATTGTGAGAACTCTAGAGATAAAGGCAATATGGACTTATAGTGATATAAAAAGAGCATTTTATTTGAACTTTTTGCATAACAGAGATTTGTGTGATAAGAAAAGGAGAACTAGATAAACATTTCTGACGTTTGAAGTAAATAAAAGAGAATTGTAGTGAGGAAATCGGTTCGTTTTTTTCGAAAAGCCTTACTCTGGAACCGGCGAGCTGATCCCCCGAAGAGAACCTGGACCGCCCTTAAGAATTAATAGAATAGAATTAATAGAATTGAATGGATTGAATTATTATTTTAAATCAATGTTTTTCAAGGAGAATATTTTTCGCGTACCTTATAAAGGGTTGATTATTAATTTAACTTAGTTGAAGGTCCGATGTATATCAAAACAATAGAATAGAAACAAAATAGAAATAGAATTTGTGAAAGTAACAAAAATATATATTTTTCATGACGACAACGAGATGAAGAGAACTCATTGGAGTTCAAATTGCTAGTAGTTAGGTGGGTTAGTTTTGGTTAGATGCGTACCGCTAAAAACATCTTTCACTTAGCGACACTTAGACAACCAGATGAGTCCATTATAACACATAGATAGATTCATGGCGATCTATCCTTCTATAACTCTGCTTCGTTAGATCCATCTTGCTTTTCTATGGAATTTCAGGGCACACCGAAGCAATATTTCCTGCAGTTCGTCTATTTATTTATTTCAAAATTCATTAAATGCTGACTACTAAAAATAAAAATATTTATGTGTTTCAGCCTATCTGAGTAAGGGAGCAAAGTAAAAGGGTTGCTCCATGGAAGCCCGCGAAGAGCAAAACGAACGAAACGGTGCTGGATATCCTCAACCCGGCCAGTGTGGTCGCGATAATTAGGCGACCAAACATACCTAGCGTACTTTAAAATTGATTTAAGGATCATTGAGTTCTTTAACTGATCGTTTAAAGAAACCCAAAGTCGAATTAGCTTTAATAACAATCGCATCACTATGGTCGTTGAAGGTAAAAAAGCTGTTGAGCCAGACACCCAAGTCCTCAGTCATAATGAGTTTATACAGCAGAAACCATGTATTGTGCAGCTGAAATCAAGAGGATTTTTTTACGAGTAAACAATATAATAGTACAGTTATAATATTAAGGGGAAGATTATTAACAGAACACCAATTGTAAAAGGCATCTAAGCCAGAATTTAAAAAAAAATCCCAAGAAGAACTTACCATGTATTTTACGTTTAATTGCCTTACGGCAGATCTGTTACTATCCTATCTTAGTTCTCATCCTCTTTTACTCAAGCCATACTTGCCTTTCTGTAGGCATCGCTAATGATATCTACTTTAAGGGTACGATCGGGATTTTCATATAATGATCTCTGAAAAGCTGCCTACTTCAGCACTCCCTTTTCGCTGATTCATTCCTATCTGAAATAGTTTTTTCCCATTTTGGCTATTGCACTTTAGTGAATTTCAATATATTTTATGTATTTTTATTTGCATACAAGAGCTGAAAGGGTTGCGCATGAAGTGGAGGAAGCACCGAGATCTCTAGATATATATGAATTGGTCAAAAACAAGTGCGTTACTGGAGTGGAAATACTCCAGCAAATGGAATCAGCAAGAATCATATAGACTACCGTATTATGGAAACCGCTGCTTTTTCTCCCTAAAAACGCAACCTTTCTCCGGTAGTCTATATAATTCTTGCTGATTATATTTGCTGGAGTATACTCCCGCGCTTGCAATGCATTATTTTTCGACCCATAGGTACATATTTATATATAGAGACCTCCATGCGTCTTCCACTTAATTCGTAACCCTTTCACATCTTGTAAGCAAATAAATATATATTATAACATATATCAAAGTTCATATTAAAGGTTAAACTTGGAACAAAGTAATCCGTGTCCATTCTTTTTTTGGTGAAGACAGTCCAGCTTTCGAAGGATTCATGCGTAGTCCACTCATCAAGAAAAAATTGTTTTGCTTCATAAGCGTAAATCAAAGCCTCTCACTGTTTGCTTATTCGCTTAGCCACGTTTAAAAACCAGCCTTAGTTCTCACTTAGCTTTCCAAAATTTCCTTTCCACTATGATGGTTTGAATTTGCTGCAGGTTCGGCTAAGAAGGCAGGATTCCAAGAATGCTATACATGGTGATCCTCACAGCTAAAGTCAGTAAGCATTGATTGGTCTATGTGATTTCAATTTCCTCATCAAACCTACAACGAGATTGGAGATAGCGGACGCAATTAAATCCAAGGACCCCGTTAAGGCCCCAGGGATTAATGGAATACGAGCGGAATTATTTAAGAAGGATCCCATTACTGCGGTTGATTTTCTTCGTCCCGTAATTCAGGAATGTTGGAAAGCCGAGGTTGGGCTTCAGCAGACATGATAAAATTTATATTGAAGAGCGGCGAATAGAATATGCTGATAAAGTATGTTCTCTTGCATGTAAGCAACAGCAGACGGCAGAGCTAAAGCTGATTTACAGGATCTTATCAACAAGAGTTGCTGCTAAGATGTGACACAATAAAAAGATCTCCAGATGCACAAAACATCGGATCTTTAAATTGAAGGTACAGCTGTGCAATATGGAAGGTGACTAGTCAAGTAACATCTAAGTTACATGCCCGTGTTATCCGATACCTCCGGGATATTTTTAACATCTATTGGTCAGAGGTCATTATCAGATTCACAGACCAAGACGGGGTAGAATCGGGGTTCGAAAAGTGATGGACGCCAATGGATAAGCCACACACTACGAAAAGAGTCTAACAATATCGCTCAACAGGCTCTAGCTAGATTGCAACCCGCACGGGACTTAAGGAAGACGCTGAATTGACTCATAAAGAAGATCCGTAGAAAAGGAAGGAAAGTTATGTTGGAGTGGCAATAATAATATCAAAACATTATATGAACAATATTTTTCTTGATTTTGAATCCATTTAGAAATTACCACTGACCAAGGTACTCAATTTGATTCGAAATTATTTGAAGAATTTTTAAAATTATTAGGATATTACAGAATTCGAACTTAGTCGAATGGTATGATCGAGCGTTTCCACAGGCAACTAAAAGCGGCTATTGTTGCAAATGGCGGTCAAGACAATTGGGTTTTCGAACTATGGTAAAAGAAGATTTGCAATCCTTTCCTGCTGAACTGGTATATGGACAAACCACGGTTGTAAAAGTAAGGAATCCAATTTATCGACCAGTAATCCCATCAAATCAAAATTTGATTGGAATCACTTTTGAGCGGAATCAATGTAACAGTAAAAACTGATTTCAATCAAAACTGATTTCGATGAAATAATGAGAGGAATTACTGATGTGATCGGAATCATCCAGAATCCGCACACTTTACAAATAAGAGGCACGGAAAAGAAAAATTTATCATGATTTTCTGCGCTCCCTACGTTTCTATTATTTTCCTCTTAACTCAAAAAGATATTCCAGAACTACAGTTACATTTACAGCCAATAGAATTGCAATATTTTTCGTGTGATTTTACTTTCATTCTTGCATTGCTTTAAGTAAGTACTCTTACTTAAAGCAATGTACGAATGAAAGTAAGAAAACAAAAATTATAAATTTGTGGTAATGGGCCACAAACCATATTTGTGGATTTGTTTTTAAAAAGTGGATAGTTATGAAATTTGTAATAATCTGAATTGTTATAAAAAAGGCAGGAAACCAATTTTTAAAACACTCCTGTTGTGTTATTTTTTCTCTTAATTTCAGGAGTTCATTATAAAGATAAATATCTTGAAATTTTATTCTGGAGTGGTCGAAAATGATTCCGATCACATCATAGATTCCGACCACTTTTGATCGGAGCAACGCATGAGGAAGAGTTGATTCCGATCAAATCTGATTCCCATCAAAAGATCACATTTTGAGCGGAATCAGTGATGTGATTCGAAAATTGATTTTATGCTACTCTGTGACAAACTCTACGTATTCCAGGAGAACTTCTCATTGATTCAAATAAACATATTTAAAAGTCACTAAATTCGTCAATAAACTTGGATCTGCATAAAAAATTTTAAACCACCTAATTTTCGCAAACAATATTCTCAGATTTTTTCATAAAGAACTAAGAGATGCTGACTTTGTGTTTGTTAGAATAGATAGAGTAAAATCTATCATTTCCTCATGGAAATGTTTCCATTGACCGTTTAAAACATGCTTTCATTGAGCATAAAGAAAACAAACAATTTTTTTATTTAAATTTATTAACTCGTTATAAATGTAAAGATCCTATAAAGCTCTAGCTACCCTAAATGTTGCACAAATGCTAAAAATACACAATAGTTAAAATTAACAAGAACATACAAATATGACACAAAATATTACGTTATTCAAAAAGATTAAATAAAAAGGACTCAAAAAGGAAGCAAAAACCTGTAAAAAAGAATATACAAAGAAATTTTAATATGCCTCCAAGTGAGCGCCGGCTCTTGGAAAAGCTCCCAACAAATTTTGAAAAAATACCGAAACCTAAACGACCAAGCAGAATTAACCGAAACCGTGAAAAAACTTTAACTAGAACAATATTGTCTGAGTGTTCCCAGAGGGTAGATGCACCACCGGACGAACTTCTTACTTCGAGAACCTTGCTCCCAAGCAGATACCCTTTACAAAGACCCGTTCGCCACTATTCTAGTTCTCCGGGAGCACTCACCCAAAAATGTTCTAAACGAACGCACATAAATTTCGAATCGATTAGACTCCCGCGGGACCAGTGTGCAGAGTCGTCTTAAACTGCTCACATCACCCTCTCAGTTCTCCGATTCCAACGTGAAAATTGTCCTTCCCGCAGCACTTGCAGCAATACTAAAGCGAAGAGACGCTTCGTGGACAAGCTGCTGTAAGTCTGGGGTCTGTTATTCCCAGTGAAAGACGAGGCTTCCGTTCCGCACCGACGATAAAAGTTGCCAGAAACTCTAGACGTAATCCCCTCCACAATCTGGAAACGAAGTGGTTCTTAAGTGCACGTGTGTAAAACTCTGGGTTAGTGAATCGTTATCCAGGCTCGAGCTGCAGGCAGTACGGATAAATTGTTGACTTAGCAAGTGTAAGGATAAAGCTTATAAAACAATTCACCTCGTTACATGTCCTTGGCCTCAGTAAAAACGACGTTATTGCACGAAGAGCTCTCGTAGCCGTCGTGAAGTGAATGTACTGAATGGTGTGTGAGACGGTCGATTTAGTACGCAAATGTTTATAACCTCAGTTCTAGGTTCACCTCGAGCATTACTGAACACCGACTCTACTAACTCAGGGTTTAACCTGATCGGAATTTTTTGAGAACTCCCCGTACGCAATTTCATTCCATCGCAAACAGAATATTGGTCTTATTCTGGCCCAGGTCCTAATCGTGGAGGTCAGATCTTGGGACTAGTCATGCGGATATTGTGGCCGAGCCCAGAGCAGATAGTAGTGCTCCCCTGCGCCGCTACCCCCTGCGAAATTAAGTCTTTGATGGAACACTCGCTGGAACGCCCTTCCCTGAAGACAACGAAATTTCACGATCATGTCTGTAAGACCCAAACCACCCTCCACTACTAGTCGGCAGAGTGTGCTTTCAGCGACCCAACTTCTTCTCCCCACAACTCTGAGAATACTCGTGCGAAACGCTATCAAATGCCTTTTCCTGATCTAAAGATATCATTTCGGTTTGCGAACATGGTAGGCGAAAAAATGCTTGCGATGTTGTCGTAGTAACTACGAACTGGAACGCAGTAGGACTGTCACGGCTGTATTACTGACGCAATTACTGAGAGAAGTTGAGTTCCCAATGTTTTGCGACTATTTTGTAGTCTACATTGCACAGAGTAACTGGCCTCAAGTTTCCCATTCTCTGAAGATCTCCCTTCTTAGGAATTAGACGCATAACGGATCTTCGCAAAATTGTGGTAAATTCGATACGTCCAACCAACCACTGCAGAATTAGAGACATCTAACAGGTCAGGAATAAAAAAATGCCTAAAACGTACAAAGAATTTTGGAGTAAAACCATCATAATCAGGAGAAGCATCACGTCGAAGATCCTTCGTTGCGTCAAGCATATCATCGAGAGTAAGCGGTAATTAGAGAAAGTAGGAACATGATAAAAGAATTCATTGTTGGACGGGAATGTTGGCAACGTCAATGCATCATAAAGCCGTCTGTAGTAGTTGCGAAAGGAATAATAATAATGGTGTAGTCGACATTTTTTGTTATCTTACCTTCCAGAATTTTGGAATGTCCGTAGTCGGTACGTATTCAAGTCTGGACAGAATTGAGGTAAGGATGCGGTTTGCTTTTCGAAGAGGACTACCATCATTAGGTGGAGGATGGTATTAAGAGCTTTAGAGTATGTAGTTTCGAGGTCACCCGTGATCAGTAGTGCGACCATCATCTAAATTATGGTATTTGGGAGTTTGTACCTGGTTAACGAGGGCTGCATCATTTGCCAGAGTGTTCTAGAAAGAAGGTACCTAGATAAAAAAAATCGTGCCAGCAATTGGAATGGTATTCTAATAACTTCAGAGTACTACTAACAGAGAACTTGCCTGTGGTTGACGTCACTCTAGGCGAAGCAAATCCTAAGGAAAAATTCCAGTTGAATCTTGCCTACTTCAATTTTACTTATTCTTATTCTAGAACGAAAGTTGCTTTTTACGGTGTGCGGTCTAGGCGCCTCCGAAGGTTTATATTTTGATTTGAAAACAAGGAACAATTAAAAGATTTCTTCCACTGTACGCGAAAAAATTTCTTTGAGGTCTTGTCGTTCTTTGCACTTTATTTATCCATATCCAGAAGTCTAAAATTTTAATTTACCATGCCAAACCGCAAATAAACCTTTCTGTTTTTCTTTCTACTTACTAACAGACAAAGAAACTTCTATAAAATTTATTGCCATTTAGAAGATGATTATTGACAAGATAAGAAGGAGAATTTAGAAAATGTAAAATTTTCCGAGAAAATTTCCGATCTGATGATGGTCAAAATAGCGCACACAAAGTTACTGCTGGGCAGGGAATTTGCAACAGATGGTACCAAAGCTATTCATACTTGAACCGAAGGTTAAGGTTAAGAACAATTTCGTGTTATGGCTAGGAAACGGTATAAACCATAGAAATTGCCCCACATGTGTGTTTATGTGTGCTTTTTGTGCAAGGTGAATCGAATACTATGACTGTAATGCATTTTCATCCTATAAATGGAGTCAGAGGCTGTCGCGCTGAGTTTTTGAAGTTTCCGTGTAGGGAAAACATGAAGGAGAACCGCTCACCTCAGCGATATTACATACATATATATGTGAGTGCTATTAATTTGTTGTCATCTGTAAGTTCATTTTCATTATTTCGTGGAACTGTGACGGATGCAGGTCTCAATTTTACGGTAGTAAAATGGCACGAGAATTGCAAACTTCCTTCTGATATGAGCACTTTTAAGTAAAATTTCTCGACTGCATTTATCGCAGGATAGTATCTCCACGATCGATCGTAACATATGAGGTGACATGCGGGAGCTGATAAAATCGCTATGCCTGCCACAAAGGAATGGCCAAGAACGCACAGGCAGCATGATGCCAGTAGAGATAAATTGGCAAAGACATTTTTGAGAACGATTCAACTTCGATGAAGCAATCATCAAGCTTCGTAGAGGATTATACCTTTCCCACAAAAGTATTCAGCTCACGAATATCGAAATAATTTACAGTGCAAACTTGTGGTAAGACTGTAGGTGCCAGGTTACAGTCTACTTGGCTAATAGAATTGTAGCTCTTGGGATGGCAAGGCAAAGTCACCACTCATATGGGCACTTGTTTTACAGAGGTTCTAACAATACTCTACGGGCTTTATCTGGCACGTTTGGATGGACTAGCGGAGACGTCCTCAACCAGAAGCTAACGCAAGTGTAGTTTTCCTAGATTTTAAAGATTTTGTATTCCAGTCAAGTTTTTGATGTATTCCTCGAAGACTGGTTCTAGATCTCGAAGAGGATATACAAAGTGAAGCGATTTATGGTCTCAGAGAATCGTTTAATTGGGAATCGACATATAAAGTATGCTGGACAGATCGCGGAGAAAATCAATATGCGACCGATATGTTTTGTCAACTCATCTCGCTCCATTCGAGTGATTGACACACAATGGCTCTGTTTTATAGACATCTCGGAGTGGGATCTACTTCTGCTATCTTAAGAAGGCATCAAAAGAGGAAGTGATTCATATCTTTCGATTTCTGCAACGAATTTCTTCCTTATAGGACATTGATGCAAACTTTGAAACGACACAGCGTGTGGAGCTCAATTTCCATTAATGCCGCGATGTATAATTCATTATTTTCTCACTGTACACATGTCCTAGGAGAGCGATTTACAATCATCTCTGGATGGTGGTTGGTTTAATGGAATTTTGTTTACGGTATCTTCAGGGACTTCAAAGTTGTAAGTTAATAGCTGCATGGTTACACATCTCCTTATAAATTGAATTAGTTAACCTATGTATTCTTATTTGATTTTATTTCTTTTACGATAATGCCAAAACTCAGGGGAAGCAATATGATCTTAGATTATAGAATAGACAGGATTTTCTATTACGTGTATGACCCGCGTACGTGAGACCATCTATTCCGCTACTTTGGTAGGGAAACGATGCACCAATTTTTAGCAGTTTTTTTTGTCGTCCTAAACGTTTGGGAAAAAGGTATTCGTCAGTTAATATACAAATTTAGAAGTGATTTATTAGATTTTTTGACTAAATAGATCTCGAACAATATGTGGTGTTTAAAAAAAACTTTGTATGGCCAATCAAGTGTTGTAAATTAATTAATTCACCAATAAATTGTACTGTGTCTTTCTGTTCAAATGGAGTTTTTATTACCATATCCAGTTTACTTACATCTGAAATGCAACATTTTTTGTTGTACCAATTTGAGTCAACGGCTGTTGTTGGCGAATTTTTTAACAGGGGCGTATTCGATTAAATAGGCAAGTTTCTTGCTATCACTGCACGTTAAGGGGGGAGGGATTGCTGATTGTTTGTAGGAATTTTCTTAATGTTAATTTTATGGACACTCTCCGATTTTCTGACCAACTGGATCTGGAATAAGTTTCAGTAACAATTTAACTTTATTCGTGCAAACCTATTTTTAATTTGTTTTTATATATGTACATGCCTACTGATATGTCTCATGCCGTTGGTAGTAATGTTCTAAGTCGGTACGATGTTCTACTTTAGCACATTAACTACCTCCGTCATTTGTCGGGCTCTAAGGACAAAATTATACTCGTGGAGGACTTAAACTTGCCCAACGTACGATGGTTATCGAATGATGATAACGATAGCTTTCTTCCCCATGACTTGACTGAAGGACAATCTCAGTTTCTCGACACCTTGGTTAGCTTAGACCATTGAGCAATGTGATTAAAAATATAAGAAGATAGCTAGATCTGGTGTTCTGGAACCCAACCTTCTATCCTTGTCAAATCTTGACGTGTTACACCTTGCACTGCTTGTTGCTTTTCATTGTCTCTCATTGTCTCTTTTCATGTGTCTCGGATTTTTTTTTATACGATGTGGCCAAAGCCTCAGGGACAACTCTTTGATGCGTTAGCATGGTTTTAGCCGAAAAGGAATTAAGGTAAGGGAAGTGAGGAAACTTGAATGTCTTGTTTCTGCATTGCTGCGAGCTAGACAACAGTACAAAGACGGAGTGGATTGTTTTAATTTCTTAATAAAAACTTAGGTTAAGACCTGGTCTCGAACCTGGGACTCATGACATGTTGACCGTGGCGCTCAATGAATTGATCCAACTTATCGATAACTTCGAAAACGAGTATCATTAAAAAATTATAGTTATTTTCACCTGTCCGGATGTCGTCAAATATTGCAAGCAGATTTTGACCCACTTCCCGATATCCGATTGAGCTGAAATTCTGCATTCTGTATCTAATACTGTTTGTTGAATTAAACTCCTTTTCTCAACCCCCTTGATATAGGTATTTTCATTTAATACGTTCGACGAGTAGAATACAATAAACTATATAATGTCTACATCTAATATGACGGACACTTCAACATGGCGGATGGTTTTAAAATTTTAATTAAGGTTTTATTTAGCTTCACCTGTCCGTCCCTCGTTGAAGAACTGAACTTTACTAAATTGACTGCGAAACGAGCTTTTAGTAGCGACGCTATAAACGTAATAAGTCGTATGAGGAATAGTATTTTATGAGCGGCAGTTCATAAAATGAAGAATAGTATTTTAAATTTAAGAAACATTCTTTTATTTGTTGTTATCATGAAAAACTAAAATTTTTAAAATAAGTAGTAAATTAATAAACAACAATATCGTGGAGATATAGACTTCTACTCTTGTTTGCCTGATGAAAATTTTGAAGGGAATATATCAGGTATCTACGCTGTATATGAAGCTTTCGGGAGGTTTATTGCCTATGTTAGAGGTCAGAGGTAGAGATTCCGCTCCCCTTGGTTTAACAGAGAATTAAAAATTCTTCGGAATAGAAAAAGGTACCTTGGCGTGGGCAGTGTTGACTCCAAAAATTCATTTGTTTTATGCCATAAACATTTTAGAAGTCGTTCTCATTCTCTTTATGAAGAATATCTTGAAAACTTAAGAGACAGCTTATTTTCGGATCCCCGTGCACTTTTCGATTATGTCAAATTGATGAGAAGTGCTGATGACAACTCATCGACTATGGAATTTAGGGGAATATCCAACGATGATTATATTAAGTATGTGTAATTAAATTGCAGAATTTTTAGAGGTGCATTTGAGTGATCTGATTTTCATCCTGATAGTAGCAACTTATCGCACATAAATAATATAATTTTACCCCTGGCACCTATTCCATCTACACGGAGGAGATGCTCGTGAAGTATATTGCCGATCTTCCAATTGACTTTTCTTGTGCTTCTGACGATGTTTCTACTACAATCATAAAAAATGCTCTGCATCGTTATTATCGCTGAGCCACTTCTCAACACTCTGGAAGACATCCTTTTTAGTTCCTATTTTCAAGAGTGGCAATAAGAGGGAGATTTCCAATTACAGGCCAATTGCAAATTTGTGGGAGGATTTTTGATGGTTGTCTTTGATAACAAATTGCCCTCGCTTATTGTATAGATTAAGTCAGATGTATCAGATAGAAATTAGAGAGTACGTTTTCGTGGTGCACTCTCTGATGGTTTTGCGGCTCCTTCTGACAGCGTAGTCATCTGTACCCTCTTTTATTTATTTTATCTATAGATGCTATAATATATTTGTTTTGAAGCAGTAAAATTCTTATCTACGCGAACCACATTAAGCTTTTTCTCTCAATCAAATTTAATAAAGAATAAAGACCATTGGGGTTTCCAGAAAACCTAATTGTAGTTGGGCAGAGAGAAGGATACTCTCTTTAATTAAATTTTTTAAGTCAAGGTAACACAGCATACCACCAGAGATGCGTGGTTAAGGGTGTGCTTAGTCGCTAGTATGCAAACTCTGAATACCAGGCAACCTTAAGTTTCAAGTAGACTTCCTGTGGTAAGGCGAAGCTCTACTGCAGGCGATCGGCTGTCTCGTACAACTCGTGGAAACCAAGTTGTCAACAAAAAAGAGCTGAATAAGGGTGGTGTTCGAAGGTAAGGCAAACAGTGAGCAAACGAAACAGGCTGCTAGGAGAAAGATGACCGAAGCCTTACGTAGGAGACGTACGTTTAATACGGCGGATCATTTTCTCGGCACGGACAGTCGGAAGCGCTCACAGAGTAAAAGAGCAAAAGCTTAAAGTGGGCAAAGGAGCCCAGGATGCTATGACCCGGAAAGAAAAGAAGGTGCCTATCCGAGATAGCAACTCCGTACTCGCTTAAAAAGCTGAGAAACTGGGCGTCCAATAGTGGACTGAGCGCTGAGTGCTGGGAAGTAAAAGTCTGTCTCTTTCTGGTGAAGCCAAGTAACTCGTTATAATATTATACTCCAAGATTAATTGAAAGAAATATATATATATATATCGAAAGCAAATGTGGCCTTCTATGTGTGCAAGAGAACCTTTAGGGTCAAATGGGGACCCAAAACCAACGTGGTGTATTGGAAGTACACTGCCATTGTCAGACTGATTCTTTGCTACGGCTCACTAGTCTGGTGGACAGCTCTGGATATGACGTGTAACCTAGGCAAAAGTATGGCAGCGACAAGTGCAATCAGACAGAAAGCTGTGGGATGCTAGAAAGAGAGATTGAACTTGCAGAATAATTCTGAAGTTAGACTGAATCGATCACAAGACCGACACGGATTTCCTCGTCCCAGAAATAACCTTTAACAGGAACTTTAGTATAAAGTTACCTGCTAGAGAGGAATGGAACAGGAACGATATGGTGGAAGTATTAGAGACCTCCATATACACAAATGGATCTAAAACAAGTGCGGGCGCAGGAGCGGGTGTATATTCCAGCAAATGGTACCGACACGAATCGTACAAATGCAGTCTCTTTCAGACAGAAATTACAGCGATTCACCAAACGGCTATGCTAGTATCTAGGAGTACACTGTTCAATATGGACATCTGCATATATTCTTGAGAGTATTTTTTCAAAATTTAAAAACATAGAACCGAAATTTTAAACGAGAGTATCTCGAAATGAAGTTTTTCAAAAAGATCCTTTGCGGTTTCCTAAGAACCGTTTTCCTAAGTTTCGTTCCACCGATCGAACTACAATGGCCTCTTAGTGAACGAAGGAATTTTTATTTGAAGCATAACTTTTTGCTTATGGCTGAAAAACCAAATTTGCAGACCTCCGAAAATCAAACGTTTTAAAAAATGCATCACCATTTCTGTAAAAATGTTAATTTCGTCAAATCCTTCGTTCACTCAGAGCGTAAAGATATGAACTCAAGAATTTTTTTGTTTCTTTATTTCAGTTGAACTGTCCCTTATTTACGATGCTCACCGTAATGGTGTTTTGGGATCACGGCAATACTGTCCCCAGTTATCAGAATTTATGGCTGAAAAAAATTTGGAAAATATGTTTAAACATGAACAAATAGATGTGTGATGTCTAATTATAATAAAATTATATCTATTCTACTCTATTTTTCGACAACAAGTGTATCTAATTCCTTAAGACGTTGTAAGCTTTGGTGGTGCAATCAAAGTTAGTGCAACTGTGCAAGAATAGCATAGGCGAGATTTTCAGGTGTCACAAGTTGACCCTATGCTGGGAATGTCATAGGAATGTCACTCTTATAGTGAGAGTTCTGGAATGGATAAATTTATAGAGATCACATATGTGAAAATCCCGATCAGTAACTTTAAAGCAGATATTTCCAGAAACCTACAGTAAGGCTTATTATCGTTGGACTCACCGGGACACAAGTTATATTACCAGGCAACCGTGGTCTGAGGACAGTAAGAGAAGACGTCAGGAATCAATTTATTTATTTAAGATTCATCAAAGGGCTGATAAAATAAAATATAAAATTACAATAATTAATAAAAATAACTAGAAAAATAATTAATAATACATAATTACAAAACAATAATAGAGTAGTTAGGAAAGTTTGACCTTCACAGAATTTTTCGACAGATTATAATCAATGTTGTTAAAATGCGAATTAAAAAATCGCGACATTGACGTGACCGGCTCGTGAAAACCGTAATTTGTGCGATGCTGTGGAATTTTAAGAAAATCTCGATTTCTCAAGGAGCGACTCGGAATCGATGTATTAAAAGAAGAGAACAAGACTGGAGAGTCAACATTACCTTGAAGACATTCAAAAGCGAAAACAGTTTTAGAGATGTTACGTCTGAATTTAAGAGAGTCTAGTTTTATGAGCTTAAGCCTATCTGAGTACGGCGGCAATAAGAGGGTCGCTCCAAGGAAGCCCAAGAAGTGCAAAGCGAACAAAACGGCACTGGACTGCCTCTACCCGGTCAATTGAGTCACGATAAAATGGTGACCAAACACAACTAGCATACTCCAGAATAGGCCTAACAAAGATGCAGTAGAGAAGCCTGGTGATATAAGGGTCGTCAAATTCCTTTGCCCATCTTTTTATAAAATCCAATGTAGCCTTAATAACTATCTCATCAATGTGATCATCAAACGTAAAACGACTGTTCAACCAGGCACCCAAGTCCTTGGTCCTATTAATTTTTTCCAGAACACAGCAATGCATGGTGTAGTTTCGAGAGGATTCTTTCTTCGAGTAAAAGATATAGATATACACTTACTAATATTGAGGGAAAGATAGTTAACAGAACACAAGTTGTAGAAAGCGTCTAAGTCAGAATTTAAAAGTTCACAGTCTCGAATTGAGGACATAACACGGAAAATTTTGGCGTCGTCAGCATAACAAAGAATTTTTTAATATTTCAAGAATAAAAATATGTATGTATGTAGATAATAAATAAAATCGGGCCCACATGACTTCCCTGAGGTACGCAAGAGGAATTAAAAATAAACTTGGATAGTGATCCACGGAAGGACAAACGCTGGGTCCGATTTAGTAGGTAAGAACGAACCCAGTCTACAAACAATGAAGGAAACCCGAGGGCAGTCAACTTGTGAATCAAAATTTGGTGGCTTATTCTGTCGAATGCCTTGCTAAAATCTGTAAAGATGCAATCCAATTGCTTTCCAGCCTCAATTTTGGATAAGCAGAAATTTGAGAATTCCAGTAGGTTAGGCGCAGTAGACTTACCTTTCATAAAGACATGCTGAAAAGATCCGAGAAAAGGTTTGCAATGCAAGTATAGCGCATCGCAAACTAATGCCTCAAAAATATTAGCAATACAACACAAGTGTGCAATGGGTCTGTAATTGGAAATATCACACCTCTTGCCTTTCTTGTGAAGAGGAATAATAAGAGATGATTTCCAAGATTTTGGAAAGACTCCACAAGAAATAGATAAATTAAATAAATAAGAAAGAACAGAAACCAAGGAAGAAGAACAGTTCTTATGAAGGGAAATAGGAACACCATCAGGACCGCACGAAAAACTATCTGTCAAATTATTGATGTGTTTCGCGACTGTATCGGCATCAAATGTAAGATCTTTCATTTCCAATGAAGAAGGAGGAAATAGTGTCAAGTAGCTAAAATCCTTAGAGCTAGTATAGCAGTTGTCAGAAAGAAAAGCTGTCTTAAAAAAGTAGCCGAAAAGGTTCGGAATCGTCAAGGGATCACTACTTTCAGTATCACCTAGTTTTAATAAAGAAAGGTAGCCGTCGGTGCTACGCTTAGAGTTAACAAATCTCCAAAACTGCTTAGGCTCACCGCGTATAATGGACCTCATTCTGTAATTATTATATGAGGCATGAATTTCGGAATTGAACTAAAAAAATCCGAGTCGCTCGTTGATGAGCAGAACTGCTTCCAGGCTTTATTTTTTAAGTTTTTAAGATGCTTCAGCGAGCTATTGAGCCAAGGCGGACTAGAGAGAGAAGAAAACGAACGAGAAACAGGAACACAATGCAAGAAACAAGTAAATAAATTGTCATAAAAAGTGCTTACCGCAAGAGGTAATGCTGTCGATGAAACATAGAGAACTCTGCGATGCAGGTGATTGGAAAGGAACCAGCCCGTCAGGGGAAACGATGGCAGTGAACAAAGCATCAAGGATGACAACCTTGAAAGACGCGAAGAAGGAGCTAGGGCAGTTGCGTGACTTGTCAATTCTTCGACAGTTAATTACATTTCGTGAAATTCCAAAATGTGAGGCAATATGATGCACGACGACGCGGTGGTATCATGATGAATTCGCGAGACAAAAACGCTACGAGGTAGCACAGCTAGTCTGAGAGTCACGACATCAGAGACATTACCAGAACTCGAGGACCTATGTAGCTCAACCGCACCAACAGCAGCATCAGCATCTGGAACAGACTGCACCAATTCGGAATGCAGGTCAGTAGGAACCAATTCCTCGGCCGTCCGCTGCACCGAGACGGAAAGTGAACCACCAGCAACCCCATCCACAGTGGGCTGCCGCACGATTTTTTCAGTCGCAGGATATTGAGACGACATGTCAGTATGCGAGTTGTCGATATTTCCGTTGATTTCGGAAGCAGGCTGAGATACACGACCCTTACGACGACGAAGACGCCTATCCGCCGGTTGTCGAGGCAGCCGTTGATTAGTAGAATCCTCAGAAAAAGCGGTAGAAGTCGAGTCTAAAACATCAGGGCAGCACTCAGTTAGGGTAGGTGGAGCATCCAAGACAGTAGAAGGCACGACGTCAGCAGATGAAGCAGAAGTAGAGCCGAATGAATCACGGGATGAGATACTCCTAATATCAGCGGCAACAGAACCAATTAGGTCACTGTTCTTTTTGACAGCCAAAGTGCAAGATTCCAGGTCCTCTTTCACGCGCCGAACACCGCGCCAAATGCCATCAATGGAAGGCATAACTGACTCTGCAGATAAGCCGTGAGAAAGCGACGGGGAGTCAGTGGTAGCTAGTGACATGCGGAGATCGTCCAACGAAGTAACCACTTGGCAGCACTTAGATGAGAACTCATGAGTTTTCTGTAATAATGAGGCTGAATTGTCGTTAAAAACATCAGTAGCGTGAATAAGCTTGTCGATTTTGTTATTCAAAATTGAAACGTCGTCGGATAGAATCTGAAGTCCGGCAAGTCCGGGAGATAAAGTTAATCTTTTCAGCCATGAATGACTGGTCAGCGGAAAGAGTTTCAGCAATGCCCCTCATAAGGCGTAAGACATGGCAAGGCATAATGACGGAGCAATCTCCACATGTTAAAAGGACCACCAGATGTACCCTTCAAGCAAGTCGTATGAAAAGCGTGGCCGAAAATCCCATCGCAGATAACTTTATCCTCAAAAATCTCTACACCGAACGTCTTACAAGAAGTCATTATGTAGAAATACGATCGTAGTGTGACAAACGCAGAACAAAATTTTTTGATTGCAAGGTACGTAAATAAACAAGATAAAAAATTTGCATAAAATGAGACGAATCCAGATCTTTACTTTTTTATAAATAAGGATTCCTAAAAGATAAAAATGTACATGATAAATGACTGCACACAATTGGGTAAATTAATAAATACTTATGCAGCTAAAATTATATCATTCCCTCGACCCTTCCAGAGAAATTTCAAAGTTTTATTACTTCCTTGTACTCGGAGTGAAACGAACTTTCCAAGTTTTTTTGAATTTTGGCACTTTCTTATTTGTTATATATTGTAAAACTGTGATGCTATGGTATAGTTTTAACAGGAAAGGAATTAGAGTTAAGGTTTTAAGTATAGTAAGTGACTGTGTACGCTTCGCTGAACATCTGATGCTCATAAGACAAGGGGAAACACAAGAAAGTAAATTGCTGCACATTTTTGTTGTTCTGCTTACCTGTGCTTCATTGAGCCAAAGAGTCATAGAATAGTAATAATTTATTTAAGTAATCTATAGCGAATATTTAGTTGCTCGCAAAGTGCTTAGCGGTCTTGCAATAAATATTTTACGAGTTCAAATAGTTATTTATTAAATCGGGTAGAGTTTTACGAGATATTAAATAAATGTACTGTAATTTTCCGAAAAGGTCTTTAAAACAATTTCTACAGCTGTTAAACATAGTAACATCAGCATTTTCATGGTAATTTATTCTTTATGAAAAAACAAAACAAAATTCTTATGACAAAACGGTGGCCAACGATTCTATCGAAATCGATATGTTGCTGATTTGATATCGTGCAAAGAGCCAATAGGTAATTAATATAATTTATTTCGAGCTGAAGTACACAAGATCGAACAATGTTTTCTTAGTAAATGATTAGTTGCTAGGTTTTATTGTAAAATAAAATGTGCAAAAGAGGCGAAGGTGAAGTTGGATGAATTGTTTGAGTGCCACGATCACCCCGCCATAGTTCTAGGGCTAGAGCCTCGGTCTCTCCGTGAGTTTGTAATTTAAATTAAAAAGAATCCACACAGTCTCTAAGCTGTTGTGTAGCTAGCAGAAATGTAAAAACAAACAATTCCAGTTATTTCACTCCCCATTCCCTAATTCCCTGCCAGTTGAAGGCATGCTAACGCATCATAGGCCTGTCGCCTGGCTTCACTACATCAAAAAAAAGGAGGGATCGAAAAGAAGAAAGAAGAGAAACGAAAAACTGAAGTGATAATATAATTATTTTGTCCAGTTAGATTCCGAATTTTTACCACTGTGTCACGTAATCTTGTAGCCAAGGAGCCGGAGTTGGATCAATTGGTTGAGCGGCACGACTGCCACGCCAGAGTTCCCGCATGCGAGATTCGCCACCATGGCACAAAATGATTATGCCGAATGTTGTTAACTTTGATAAATCGATAAATTTGGCCCATCCCTTAAACTTCCAAGAAGGAGCGATGGATCGTGTTCGAGACCAGGTCTCCCCGTGAGCTTTTATTAAGAAATTAAAATAATTCACTCTGTCTCTGGGCTGTTGTCTAGCTCGCAGCAATGCAAAAAACAAGACATTCAAGTTTCCTTATTTCCCTTACCCTAATTTTCTTCCGGCCAAAACCACGCATCAAAGTGTTGTCCCCTAGGATTTCCTTTGTGGTGGGAGTCAATCTTGTGGCTCTGATTAGTTAGAAGCTTCATGACAGGGCTATCAGCACAAGACTGAGGGAGGCTCATGACGGCTAGGACGGCGAGTACACTTTTTTTGGAATCTGGTGGGCAACCCTGGAAGGGGAAGACTGTGGGGTGATTGCTTATGCGTATACGAAATCGGGATAGCTGGCTCCGGAAAGGACTTGTCTGTGTTTACGGACCTCATCCAAAAAAATTGAGGCAGATCTCCAGATCGGCGGTAAAGTGCGTGATGGAAGTTAACCCTAAAGAGACTGAGCAAGCTATCTTCCCTGCGAAATATAGAATTCCTCAACATTCAGGAGAGGATCAAGAAAGCAACTACAGCTTTATATTCTTGTAAAAGAGCTATTGGTGGGAAATGGAGTTTCCACCCTAACATAACCCACTGGCTTTATCTGGTCGTCATTAGGAAAATCCTGTTGTATGGGCGTGATAGTCTACGTTACCAAAAAAATGAAAATATAGAAAAATAAATTTTATTGGAATTCAATAACGAGTAAGACCACCTTTCTTTTAAATAAGCTTAAAAAGCCGATTCGATATGCTCTTAATTAAGTTTTTTAAAATATTCCGTTCAACAGACTCCCGAATTTTAATCACAGCTCTTTTCAATACCGTAACATTTTAGTAGGTACTGCTTGTTTTCCGTATAAAATCGACGGACGGTTACAAATTATTAATATTGTGTGCTTGTAGCCACAGCTTTTGTTCACCGAGCGTTGCCATTTTGGAATATCCCACAGCCTACCCCATATAAAAGCATGGTAGCAAATACGAACAGCTGAGCATTGTATTGTTTTCCGGGCTTGTGGATATTCATTCCTTGTCTGTATTTCTTCGTAGATAAGGAAATAAATTAGCGCCCAATAGAGCTGTATATGCAGCAAAAATTCAAACGTGTATTAGCAAACCAACTCGAGCAACCCGGTAACGCAAAAAGCCTCCCAAACTGTTACTTTGCCGCCTCCAAAATTTATTTTTGAAAAATAATGGGGATATTATCGTAGGTAGTACATACCTCTAATATAAGTTAAACTCATCGGAACCATCTAAATTCAATTTTCGATCGAATGATTACTGACAAGGAGAGCAGGGGAAGATGGACAAGTCAGTCGTCTGAGATCGGTGAGAATATCACCCAGAGAGACCTTCCGCATACGTGCCAAAGCCGAACACGAGCAGAGGAAGTGAGATATAGTTCTTCGTCCCGCTCGTTCCTGCAGCTTCTGCAGAAGTAATTTGAAAAGAGTCCCAATCTCTTCGCGTCCAACGAAACTAGTCACTTGGAGTGCTTAAGATCCATATTATGCCAGATCTATCAAGGTATGTTGTACCATTTGATTGTCTATGATTTGTCTGGAGCAGCAGCTTACAGCTGGCTAGAGGACTTTTTACAGGAGTTTTATCCCGTTCGATCTCTATTTATAGTGCCGTATCTAGCGAGGTGATTCGCCGCACAGTTATCTAGAATGTCACTGTGTCCGAGAACCCAGCACAGGCGGATATAATACGCTCTACCACTCTCATTTTGAGACAGATTCCAGGGACAGGACCACGGCTTAATTGTCCATTGTATCGTTCAGAGTACTCCTCTTACACAGAAGCAGTCTGCTCTCTAAACCTTTTCCAGGATACTATTTTTTGTACATTTTCCTTTTTTTATGATGCAATCCTATGATGCGTTAGCATGACTTTAACGGGAACAGAATTAGGGTAAGTAGAATGAGGGAACATGAATATATCTTCTTGTTCCATAGCTGCGAGCTAAACAACAGCAGGAGTGGGTTTCTTTAATTTTATTTTAAAAACTCAGTTTCTTTTTATTTTGTTTTAATTTTTATTATATTATTAAAATTTTGTTCTATGTGGGTTAGTATCCGACCAGGTATGGAGGTTGTGGAAGTTTGTGATACCATCCCTGTTGAATGGCGATTTATCTATCCACAGAATATGGTCCAGAAACGCACTGTTTTCAATGTCACATTCCAGAAGTCAAGTGGAAAATTTTCATCTTTTCTCGGAATCTCCTTCTAGTAGTGCTTGGACTGGGATATGGTAATATGGAAGTAATCCTTCTTGATGAATAACTCACCAAACTTTACTACAAACACTCCTAATCGTCTTGTGACTCGTCTCGTGTTCGTTTTACCGCCTCGCACGGGTGAGGCTGCTCGATGTCGGCAGAATCTTCTGAAGTTTTAGATCGCGGTTCCCTGCTCTTTGCAGTTGCACTTGTGGTTTCTCTTAACCTTCGGAGAGTCTACGAAAATCCCTATTTTTTGGGTGCAGGTCGACTATGGAATCTCTTTTGATATTCCAATACAGCCGCTCTATCGTTTCCGTCTTCTACACAATAAATGTAAATCCGCGTATTCCTCAAAAGTAAATTCTGTTATATAATAATTTTAGCTTAAGAACAGCCGTAGTTATCGATTCGTTTTTCAACTTTGATCGAGATTTCTGCTGACTGATCCCCTTTTATAGCAAAATTTCCATCAGATGTTAGTAACAGATCCTTGGGTATAAACTCTGGGTAAAACGACAATACAATAAATTACATCATTTTATAACTTATTTGTCGCAGTAATTACAATTACTTACCTGTGTACCCCAAATAAACATTTCCGACCTTTTGTCCTTAAAATTTTTGTTTATTTTACGATTTTCCTAACTACAGTGAAATAAAATAATTAGGTAGTCAGTCCTCTCTAAGGAAGCGGTTTTTCTAATCTTTTTATCCATCTTGCTATGTTGTACATTTTTGGAAAGGTAACAAGATGAGCAATTTAATAAAAATAAAAAATAGATGTATTACTTATAAGAATTTCGGAGAAAATTTGGAAAATGCTGAATTCTAGGTAATCCGAAATTTTTTTTTTCACTTTCGCCAGGGACTGTGCCTGCAATGGTAGGAGCTAGATCAACACTGTTGAAATTTTTGGAAAGGTTATTGGGATAGTAGTTTTTTGTCGCTATATTGAGTAGATTAAAAGATAAAAATAAAATAGTGATGCGATTGGCTCTGAAGATTGAGATAGTCGGGCTTGATTGGGAAACAATATTATGGTTTATGTACTCGTTCTGGGTAAATTAGGATTTATACAATTTTTTTTTTATAAAGATTGTATTTTTCTGTTCCCCGGATAGAATACCATGAAAATTTTAAATTTATGAATCATCCTATAACTCCCAAATGGCTGAGTTTGCCCCCCACCCCAATTTTTTATTTGATTAGGTGAGATCTATAACCCCACTTATTTTGGCACACTTTATGTGAAACACCCGTATAATATTACTGTAATGGGACCGTGTCTCTACGTGAAATATTTTTTAAAAATTATAATCGTGGTGTATATTATTATTGATTTGAAGGCCAACCCAGCAGTTTGTTATTTACTATTAAATACTTAAGAGTGATTTTGTTGGAAAGGCCTGGTGGTGAGGATTCTTTTTCTACATACGGTTACACTTTTTTAGTTGTCTTTTAATCATATTATCTACCATAGTTTTCCTATAACCATTATCTTTTGTTATTGGTTGTATAAACAATATTTCGAGAGACTTTAAGTTTTTTGAACATGAATTCCATTAACAGATTGGGCAGCGACATTAGTGACAGTGAAACTATAATTTATTGTACTGTTTTTTAGTTTTATACTCATTGCGTCATGATTATTTAAAATTCCGAAACCATACCAATCAAGGTCGGTTCACGCGGTTTGAACTTATGTTTCACCCCACCACTGAAATTCAAGACCATAATATTGTATTGCCATCGGAATTACAAATGTATGCAAAATTTCAACTCAATGGGTTAACGGGAAATGGGTGAAACTTTGTTTACAAGATTTACTGATAAGGTAACAAGTCAAGCTAATAAAAGGTATAATATAGTAATAGTAAAAATACATATATTTCATAAAAAGTTGTAATTTATTCAAATAGAGCTAATAACAACTCCAAATTGTTGTTTGGAAAACATTTTTTATAAAAGCTACCAGAGAAAAATAAATATCGGACATTTATCCGACTAATTGCTCATCACTAGTCACAACTGTGTCGACCTACCAATCCGGAGGTCTCAAGTTCGAATCCCACCTGCCATGGTTTTTTTCTACTGACAACAGATTACCATAAAAAGGCCATGGGGGTTGTAGAGATAATGCTAGTATTACGAAATCCACTTTAAATTGTTGGTCCACTTGCAATGGTTGTCTCGAATCGGGTGAAGTTCTTCTCTTGCCCCATGTCCCATAAGGGGTTACGGGAACTAAGGAGAGAGAGAGAGAGTCGCTACCGAAGAGCGAGCGAGCTGAAAAACTTCTGACCAACTTTCATATATGTGAGACAAGTCGGACATGCCGTCATCACCACGCCGTTTTTTTAAATTGCTACCGTAGGGCATTCTCTTTATGAGAACCGGATATTTGGACAGCAGCGGGATAGGCTACCAAAAATGCTATGGTTCTATTCAAAACAGGATATATGGTCTCATAAGTTGAAGCCGTGCTCCAAAATTTAGACTTCGTTATAGGGATGAGCGATGTTGACGACTAAACATCGATGATCGATAATAATCGAACTCTAAACATCGATGTTCCGTAATATCAACAGGTGCAACTTTATGGGACAAAAGTTGGGATAAAAAACCAATTATACTGAGCGGTGATTTTAACGTGAACGTCGAAGACAACTAAGTAAAATTAAAACTGAACAATGATTGAACAATATCGAATACAAGATCGGGAACAACTATCGGCGTAAAGAAATGGTCTCGTGAGTTTGAAGATTGTTTTGTTACCAAGACTCTTTATTGCTTTTTAGATAGACCGATTTTAGGGTACGCTTCCGCGGTCTAGTCACGATTCTTTTTGGTTCATATTAGTTTCTTCGAAGCGATATAACGTAGGTTCTTACATTTGCCCTTTGTAGCCTTCCATAGAACAATCCTGTTATATTACCTCCCTACACCTATATACTAAAGCTTTTTTCTGTGAGCACTCTACAGAAGAGACGCGAGTCTTTGTGATTATGTTCGTTTATGAATGTTTGCAGGGTACAATTAATACCCCGAAACTACCTGCCCGTCCGAATATCTTAGTTCCTTGTCGCCCTTTGGGGAATTATGACTTTCTTTACATCTGTCGACCTAACTACGCATTTAATGAACCTATTAATTCTTTGTCTTTTGAATGATCATTGGGATGAACTTTACTTGAACATGTCTAAAGCTGAAATAAAATGCCATTTGAGCAGTCAGCGTATTTAACGTCACCTCTTTGTTTCTGATTTGATTTGTTTTTGTATTTATTTGATTTATAAAAAGTAAATAAGTATGTTTTGGAATGTTATGTGTTTAGTTTACCAGAAAAAAATATATATATATTTACTAAAACATGAGTAAACCTGTTTATGAAGCTTAAGTGGAAAACATAATGTAACTGACCCTCAGCTGCCTCCGTATATAAAGCAAGCAAAACCCTGTGACAAATTTGAGTAACACTATCAGCCCATTATTGCTTAACTTTGTTATTTTATTATATATAAATTAGAATATGATTCAAATAACAAATCATCTGGAAACCAGCCTTATTCTAACTCAGAATTTAAAAGTTTTGCCGGTTGCTTCTACTGCTGCTCTCTTAATAGAATTTAAGTTTCTCTCACTATGTGGAGATTAGTAGAAGGGAGCATCTGTATAAGGGTATTTTTTAATCTTCTATAATTATAAAGCAACATATGCTTAGTCTTCAATATAGAAAAAAAATATTTTTGAATTTGGACCGGTTCTTTTTCGCCAACATCGAAGGTCGATGTTCTGTCATTAACATCGATTGTGCGATATTCTATACACTTCAACATCGATGTTAAGACATCGATGTTGATTCGCTCAACATCGATGTTTCGTGAACATCGATGAACATCGATCATCCCTACTTCGTTATCTCGAAAACTATTGGTCGTGCGTAAAATTTGTATACAATTTTCTAAAAAGAATTTCCTGAAAAACAATTTTTCTAATAACGAAAATTAGCGTACAACTAATAGATGACGAGATATCGCGAAAAACTGATTGTTTCTACCGTAACTGTGCATAATTCGCTTAACGTACAAAATTTACACGATGCTTGAAATGTCAAAATAGAGGTGTGTGAGAAAAATCACTTCACCACTATTTATTTAGAAGCCCCAACTTTTTTTCGGTTACAATGACTGGACCTACGAGGAAGAAACTAAATGGAGATGCCCTAAACTCGAAAAATCGTGGCAACTTTAATAGTGTGCGCAGGGTTCTCAGGTCGGCAAGAGTGGAAGATAGTATCGCGGTGGTGAAATTATAGTACCAACCTGAAAATTATAGTACGCTTGGTAAAAACGACAACACCAATACAAAAAAAATTTTAATAGCACATAAGTACATGTAAACAGCAGTGCTTTTTCCGCGGTAAAAAGAAATTAAAACAAAAGAACGCGTTTGATCAAGTTCGAATTCGACCGGCGTGCACCTACGACTACGAGAAAGAAACTAAATAGTGATGCAATCGAAAAAGCGTGCCAACTTTAATAGTGTGCGATAATCTTTCATACACTACGCAAAACGGCATTGCAGGCGGCTGAAAATTATTTTATTTGAGAGGGTTATTGGCGCGTTTTTTAAACAACCTAAAGCGAATTTCGACGAAGTGAAATTATAGTACATTTGCGACTTAGGATTGCGGATAGTACAGCTGGTCAAATTATAGTACACGTACTATAATTATAGGACGGTTGAGAACCCTGAGTGTGCGGTAATCTTGCCACACTAAGTGGCATTGCAGGCGGCGAAAAATTATTTTGTTTGAGAGGGTTCTTGGCGCGTTTTTAAACAACCTAGACACGTTCAAATAAACAAAATATCAATACAAATTTTACTATATAAAATTGGAATTTCGTCTTCTTAATCTCATCATTATTTAAATGATTAAGCGGTGTACCGATTTTGGAATAAAATATCAAGTTATTTAAATTGCTTAATATTAAATTTGATGAATTTCATTCGCCCAATGGCTCAATGATTGCAATGTTATCCATCACACAATTAACTTGTGTGGATTTCTTCAGAAAAGATTAGATTAGCTGCAAAAAGCATTTCCAGTTATTGGAAATATTCAATTTAATTTGTATCACAGCCTAGTCTCATTCGTTGAGTTGAAATAGGTCTTGATTTGTACAAATCACTTTACCCTTTCGAGTATGAAAGTCTAACTATCACAGGGTTCTCAGGTCGGCTAGAGTGGAAGATAGTATCGAAGTGGTGAAATTATAGTACCAACCTGAGAATTATAGTATGCTTGGTAAAAACGACAATACCAATGCAAAAATTTATAAATCCCCATTACATGTACCAGCATATGTCAAGGCAGCTCTACAATGCGAGTTTGCGGCTGTAAAAATTTACTTGTTGAAGAATCGATCCATTGAGTGACTAGTTAGTTAGTGAAAGCATTAGTTAAGCGAAACTTAAAAGCGAATTTCGTCGAAGTGAAATTGTAGTACACTTGCGTACTATAATGGATTCAGGATTGCGGATAGTACAGTTGGTCAAATTATAGTACACGTACTATAATTATAGGACGGTTGAGAACCCTGAACTACCAAGAACTTTTGCCACTGAAAAAAGCATTTCCAGTTATTGAGAATATTCAGCGCTAATTTAATTTGTAGGTTTGTATCACTGCCTAGTCTCGTTTCCCTGCTCTCGTTGCAATAGGTCTTTGTCTTGAAAATCTTCTTCCAAGAACTTTAAGCTACTTTTGGCGTAAAACTACATAGTTTGGGAATCTCAAGTACAAGAATACTAATCAATGTCAATATTTCTATTTTATTTACCGCATAATTCATAGTAACATAAATATAAAACTAAACGATCAAAAAATCTATAAATAATGATATAATAAAAATTTTCGTAAACTACTCACAGACAAACTTTTCTTCATCCGTCAGTGCAGAATATTCACAGAACAGCTGGTGATCTCAAACTGAAATGTAAACAAAGTTTCATTTTTACGTAAAATATGAATATTTCGTAATAAATCTTAAAACTTTCCCCATTTCTTAATAACTGCTTAATGGTAGTTTGTCTTAGGTGTGATAGGATATTCCAGATTGTCGACAAGGGGTGTTATTTTGACAAAATTCCACTATGCACTTTATCATAAGTTTTCACTAAATCCTTGTATATTAAACTAACAATTTCAGTTAAAGTATATTTACATCTTCTTTCAATTCACCAATATAAAATTTTTAATGATATATATTACCCGAATTTCATTAAAGCAGAACTTTTAAATCGGTCAACAATTTTATCTCGTCAAGTAAACAGAAAAGTGATAGAACTTCGTTAACACATTTTTTAATTTTGACAACACGCATTAAAATTTGACCACGGAAAATCGACCACGTAAGGGCATCTCCATTAGTTTCTTCCTCGTAGGACTGGACTATATACCCTATGTTCGTTTAAAAAAGTTTTTGCTTTATTTTGTTCAAGTTTTAATTTTAAATAAAATAAATTGAACTGAAGCTCAAGTTTCCCAGCTTTTTCGTACAACACATACCTATAGCCTGTAAAATGGAATATATAACTTCAAAAAATCGAATTATTTAACAAGATCAAAGAGGTTTATCATGTTTAACTGGAAGTGAATATGACTCAGTTAATGGATAAGATCTCTCGCGACCATTCAGTGAATAAACTTTTTCACGTAACCATTCCTTTTCGTGACATTTCACATTTTTTCCGTGGGCAAGATAATTAATTGCCACACAAAAACTATTGTTTTTCTAAACTAGAAGCTACTTGAACTAGACTAGTGAGCAGTTCACGCACGTGTACGTACATATTTGGACTGGGTGTAGGAATTTAATGAGATTTCCCAGATTTGCCATGCAATGCCCTAGCCAATCCGTTAAGCAGTTAAGCACACAAATAATTTTAAAACAAAGTCAATCCCCTTTTGAATGGTGGGGTGTCAATGACCGTGTAGACATTTTCGATAATCGAATCTGCCCGGCTCAGAAAATTTATTTTGTATCTAGATGGAATGGTTACCAACCAACAGGAGGCTACCACATTCTGGGCGCAGCTCCGGCTTTGCCGAGACAACACACTATATGATGTCCAGCAAGATGTCTCATAGGTGTAAGTAGGCGATGTTTATGGTCGCGAACAATTCTGAATGAGTCATCGATTAACTTTTGTGCTGCCTTTCAATTCAGTGACTCTTAACAGTACCAAGGTGAGCAAAATAAGGAAATCTTGCAAGCAATCTGCATTCCTCGGTCCCAGAATTACCCCGTGCACACAATATGACGTGCAGATAACATAATTTAGTGAACAACAATGAGCGGGCCTTGTCTTTGCGTAACTCCTTGTTCCGCACAAGTTTACATCATGTCACAGATTTTATCACCGACTGCAATTATTATTATCGACAAGAGACAATAGAAGAGGAAGATGTCGTGTCGAATGAAATAATCAGAGCCTTGGGTAACCAGCATCGGGCTAAGGTACTTGGGAATAGATACTCTCGCAACTTAAAGACTTCTCAGGTTGCTTACGCATATTTTCTTGCATAATAAGTCGGATGCATTTGCGGATGCTGCGGTAATGAAGAAAGAAAGTAATCGCCTTGGTTGGGAAACATAGCCTAACAGATTAGGGGTGACTGCTTTGTTTTATAATTAACTGATTTACTTTTCGCATGACACTTTAAACACCTTTCTGCATCTTTAATGTACGACTACATTTTGTTTGCTTGGTAATTTTATATAGCGTTATCATATACGTTTTTCACCGGCGATAAATTCCATCTTTTATCTTCTGTTTTTGTAGTGAGTTATAGTAGTTTGCATTTGTGATGCGTCACAAGAACACCATGGCGAGAAGAATATCTATCTCCTTTTGTTATGTACCTATGTTATCGACCAAATTTGACCTGGAGAGTATATGTAGGGGTGGGAGCAACTTGAAGCTCTTGTTACGCGTGTTGTTATATGGCTACAAGGAATCTGGCTAGTTTTTTGTTGGAACAATGATCGTGGAATTAGCGATAGAAAAGTGAAAGAGAATCGATATCTCAGATCGTCATCCATGCTCCAGAGAGTTAATGCTCTCAGATTGTGCCAATAAATTTAATAGCCTTTCTTTAAAAATTTTCTAACGCGGACAAAGCGGTATGCCCGACTCGTGCCCAAATCTGCCCTCTCTCTCTAGTTCCCGTACGTGGTCCTCTAATTTAAGGTGGGTTCCGAATCTCCGACATTAACTTGCAACCCCTAATAGCCATTTTATCGTAAACTGTAGCCAGCAGAAAACAACCATGGGTTGTTGCCGGTGGGGTTCGAACCTGGGACCTCTAGAAGGCCGACACGTTATCATTTACTCCACCGATGACATTGACAGTAACTATAATATAAATAAACAGGCAGAACAGATTTTTATTTCAAAAATAAAGAAATAGCACTAACAGAATATGACCATTCGAACCCTTTTGCACTCTCGACTGCATTTCCAACCCACTTCTGAAAAACGAGAAGGTGCTTAGTATTTTTTTAAAAAAATTTTTTATGTATGACCGAGCATTTATAATGCGTGAATCAGTTTAGATGATCCTGTTTTTTTTCCTAAAGTGTGTTTGCTGACTGGTGCCATATAAAAAAATTGCTGGGTGGGATGTGGCGAGCGGAGCGGAACCTAACTTCGCAACGTGTAGACTGATTTGGGTAATTTTTTGTTGTTGTATACTGTATGTTCTCCCATTAATAGCATGTAAAAAATTGTTAGGGGTAGAGTAGAGGGTGTAACATAACTTTGTAACGCGTAAACCGATTGAGGTTACGGTTTAGGTTAGGTTAGGTTAAAGTGGCTGTATAAGGAAGCATACTTAGGCAAAAGAGGCCCATTGTGATACCACGTTGAGGCTACAAAAACTTTAACAACCCCCTGCTGTACATATAATGTAATATCTAACAGAAGTCATTCACCACTTAATTTTTAATCGCAAAGAATTGTGTAAAAAAAACATTATGTTGACAGAAGAATGCAATGGTTTTTTCCGGATCAACAAGTGGACACTGCTATGAAATATTTTTATATATATATACATATATATACCGTAAAATGGGGTGATAAGCACCACAAAAAAAAAATTCAAATGAAATTTTTAAATACGTCCTGGTTCATGAAAATTCAAACGGAAAGCGGTCCATTCCAATTGTGTGTATCTAATTTAACAATCAGTAGCAAAACTAGAGGTTTAGATAGCGGAAATTTAATTTTGGTATTGGTGCAGTTTAACCCCCTCACCTCCGATGACTTTGAAATTTTAGTAGGTTGTGGAGTTCAACATGCTGAACAAGAATATATATACTTATTGGGCGTAGAAATCATAATGAAGCATATTTTTTTTATGTTGAAGTTGAAGCCACAAAACAACACGTTCCGTCAAATTTTTATTAGACTTTCTGGGAGGAAGAGATGTTTTAATCACGCTTTTAGTTAAATTAGTTTAATTAGTTCGTTGCACAATTTTCTTGACAATATTTCTTCGCAATATTATGTTTCACTCTAACAATTAGAACTTATCACTTCACTGGTTAAAATACAACTGACTCACTAGGCTGCTACTCAGCCCTATTTATACTACTTAGCTTCTAGAAAGTTCAGCAACTTAGTTTGTGTAAAATTTTTGATTTGAGTTCAAATGAATTTAAAGAATGTTTTTCTGCCAGGCTGCATTCTTCTAACATTTTTCTTTCACTACTTTTACCCTTTACCTTGTTTCTACATTCCTATTCCCTTAGCATGTCTGACATATAAAGAGTGCCCGCCAAATAAATTGGGGTGAATTCGATGATCCGACGAGCTAAGCACGACGAGCTAGGCTTGATCCTCACTTCTCTGGCCTCAGTCTTCATGGCAGCTCGTAAACGCTCACCTAACCACCCACCATCCCTTAAGTTCCCTATAACCTTTTTGTGGGATGTAGCTCATATCTCAATCCACGTCCTCATACTAAATGGTAGTACATAAATGTGCGTTGATCTCACAACATACCGTACAATGAGAAATATTCAAAAAAATATATCTTAATTCTCTCTTTTAACCGACTTCCCCTCTTTGTTAATAGGAAAATAATTTGGTTCTATGATTGGGGTGGGGGGATGGGGAGGGGGAGGGGTAGTCTAACTTCTTAACGCGTGAACCAATTTCGATGACTCTTTTTCTGTTCGGTAGAGTATGTTCCTTGATTGATAGCACGAGAAAAAAAATTTTTGTGGGATGGGGGAAGGGGAGTTAAACCTAACTTTTAAACGCGTGGACCGATTTGTTTTTCGTTGTATAGAGTAAAAGACACTAAAAAGTGAAAATAAAATAGTTTTTAAAAAAAATTTGAACCGACTTCACAAAAAGCGCTAAAAAGCATAACATAATTTGTATACCTTTTTTAGATTTAATTTAACAAATTTCATTTATTTTCAACAGATTTCAGAAATACTTCAACAAAAAATCAACAACTTACACAAATCGACCAACAAATTTTAAATTAAATTCAACATTTATTTCAAATATACTTCAACGGGTTTTTCTAAATTAAATCAACAATTTTTAAAATTAATTCAACATTTCTTCTAGATAAAATTAAAGTTTAAATTAAGTCAAAATATTCAATACCCGCAATACGTTGAACTTTATCGAGAAGATGTGTTGAATTAAATTTAAAAATTGTTGATTTAATTTGGAAAAACCCGTTGAAGTATATTTGAAATCAATGTGTCATAATAATAAATCCATATTTATCGTATGTATATATGTATCGTGCGTATTATCAAATACAAAGTCTTGATGAGCACACTTCAGATATACATAAATGTTAGATCTTATTATACAGGGTGTTGTAAAAAGCCCGGTACCCCGGAATAACTCTTTTTCTCTCTTTTGAACCGAAAAATGTCCGCGGAAAAAGTTGTTTGTTTTCAAGCGGAGAATCGTTTGCACACCAAGCCACCCCTCACCACCACCCCCAAGCGGGGTTGTGGGGTGAGTTAAAATTTTCAAATGGAAACACGCTTTTTTTATTGACTATTCGCGATCCTCGAATGAAAAAAAACATCTTTTGTCTGAAACATCTTTTTGTTCGGGCTCATCCTTCGCGAATAATGAACGGGAAATGGCTAAGATTGCGACTGTGCAAAAATCAAATTCCACCCTCGCAATAACTCTTTTTCTCTGTCTTGCACCGAAAAATGTTCGGGTAAAGAGTTGTTTGTCTTCTCACAATAATAAAAAAAATTGTAAATAAAATATAAGTTAAAAAACTAAAGCTCAACTACGCAACAGCTGGAACCAAGCATAAAATATTATAAGGGAAACTCAAAAGCCTGTTTCAATAACAAATGTTTTGAACTACAAATAGATGTAGTCGAAAACCTTCCTTTAGATTCGTGGATTTTTTGGCCTCCGACTGCAACTATTTTTAATCTAAGACCTTTTTTATTAAATTAAGATTTTGAACTTCCTCTACTTATATTTATTTATTGCTTGTTTTCAGCTTTTGCGTAGTTGGGTTTTAATTTTAAAACTTTTATTTTATATATGGCATCTTTAAAAGCGGATAAGTAGTTGTTTTGTTTATCTAATTTGCATGTACTTCAAAATGTCGTAATCTCTGTCTAGTTCCCGTAACCACTTGGAGGCATGGGGTGAAGAAGAGCTTTACCCGTTTTGAGATAACGATTGCAATACAAGAGCACCTACAATTTAAGCGGATTCCGAACCACTGGCATTTTCTCTGCAACCCCCATGGCATTTTTATCGTAATCTGTTATTAGCAACCATGATCGCCGTCGGTGGGATTCGAACCTGGGATCTCCGGTTTGGTGGGCCGACACGTCATCACTTACTCCACAGACGGATTGTCGATGAAAAAATATTGTAATAGACACAATTAAATAGTATTTTACAAGTTTTATCGGCTTTTGTGAAGTTCGTTAAAATTTTTTGCATACAATATTTTTCATAGTTCCAAACGGAACATTCGAAAAGTTGTGCACGTCAATGCATGAAGTGATAGTTTAGTGCTAATGAAATAAAACGTAATAAATAAATGCTTTAGGTAATTGCTACAAAATATAAAATACTTTATAAAATAACTTAAGTACGGAATGCCTGAAGCATGGACAATGTTTATGACTTAATTGGTTTTAAAAAAAAAGTAAAAGTGTTTTTCAAAGTACATTTCTGATGTGCTTCAGACAAGGTGTTGCAAAAGTTAATCTAATTTATCTGGCTAAGGTTTAAATATTGATAAAGAATTCGAAATCATTTATTTCTAACAAAACCATTTCAAATAAAATCTGTTTTATTGTTTCATGAACATTTTTTGATAAATATGCCACTCAATTATTATTTATGCTCAAATACAAACATTAACTTTTTTGTTAATAATTTTTATAAATAAAACAATTAATAAGCTAATCTGGCAACTCTGATTTTTTTTGCATAATTTTTTTATGGAGGAAGCTTTGCCATAAAACTTCGCATACACGTAGTCTACTGAGACGACTGGCTGTTAAGGTAATCCAAGTTAAACACACTTCCATTTACCGAAGGCGGTTGTTGCTTACTTACCTTACCTACCTGTTGCACATTTGGCAGACGTCGTTGGTTAGTCTGAAGAAAATCGTCGGCGCGCAGACTGATTTAGCTGAGCCTACTGATCGGTGTTGGGGTTTGATATCGCGAAATTTACCTTGCTCTGTTTTCGGTTTTAATTTTAATTGTTCTCTTCGATTGTATTCTTTTTCTCTATTTTATTTCGAAAACTGTAGTGAATTCTGGAGTGAAAGTGATTTTGCAAAATTTTACAGTTTTTGTATGAATTATGGTTTAACACCGGATGAATATTAGCTAAGTTAGCCCACCCTTTTGTGTTAAGTGCTGCTTCTTGTTACCCTTCACTTTCTTCTACATTACCTGTGTTCCTAGTGTTTTTTTATCAATCCTTTCAAGTTAGTGATTGTAGTGTAGTATCAAAATGCAAAAGCTCGCGACAACACTGCTGTGTCTCTTTGGAATACTAATTGGATTTAGCAATGCAAAAGGTGAGATCACTTAACAGTTACGAAACTTCACTCTCAGCATGTGGTTTAACGTGATTATTTTATTCTTCTCATATATATTGATAGGATCTGATTAAGCTCACGATTATGATGTCATATGTACATATATAGTAGAATACCTGTGTCAACCTCGGTAGTTAAATTTGTTTGACAGAAGTCAATATTGCCTTCTGCTGACATATTTTATCTTTTAGATATCACGACACTTTTGGAGTTCACAAATCTGATAATTATGGTCTTACTTTTAAAGATAAATAAATTTATTAAGTTGTTTTAAAGATCAGCATGGGTTTTGAAATGAGTCATCCAAGTAATGGTTTCTTGCTTTTATGTAAAGTATGAAATTAATCTTCCCGACGTAAATGTTATAAATTACTTATGCCCGCAAACCGCAATATACCTAGCTATCATAATAAATTCTGAAATGTCTGCGGCAATATCGTAATACACATATAAGATTGCTTTCCTGGGAGACTGCTGTTCTTGATGACAAATGTGACATCTCTGGGAGTCTAAATAACGTCTTTAAGTCAAGTCTTTAAAGGGAAGTAAGTGAAGAACTATTTATCGTTAAAACCGCAAATATAAGTGATATTCCGTGATCTTCCCATAGACTTTTGTGCTTTAATAAGATCTTTTCCGTGAAACATTTCTTCGGGCGGCTTATTCTTTATTGATACTGTTGTTAAAGATATTGTTCAAAGCGGTTGGTTGCTTCGAAAAAAATTGCTTTATGGTAGGTTTATTAATAGTTTGATGTTTTGTATAGTATCGTTGATCCCAAGAACATTGTGGTGAAGATTACTTTATAAAAGAGAAAAAGACACTCTAGGCGATTATATGATTAGCACATATAAATATAGTGTAGTGTTTTGAAATCGGCATCTATTCATAAATGGCCTAAGTCTATCGAATATCCATCACCATTAATTTTAACAATACCTTATTAATTATAGACTTCTTTCGCACTAAATTCTCAACATATGAACTAGTATTCTGAAAGGAAATGTAATATTTCGCTATAACACTGATTTTAATATAAAACTAGTGGGGTGGGTCCAGATTCTGGGTGTCGCATCATTGGTGCGACCCTTGAGGTTCACACGAACAACTTCCCAGTTAATAACAATTTTCAATTATTATTAACAATATTTAATTGTTAATAGCGATAAATTTCATGATCATAGTACAAACGAGTTAGTGAAAACTCAATAAAATTCATACTATTCGATTTATCGTTTTATTTATAATTAATATCAACTATTTATGGTTTTTTTTATCATTTTTTTAATATTACAAAAAACTATAAAAGTTCTGGATTTATTTTTAAAGTATCGAGTTGTATCAGAACCAATTAGATCAGATCAATCTTGTAAAAAAAAACTTTCGCCCACTTTTATCTCATTTAAAAATACTTAAAAAATTGATATTTAAAATTCATAAATAAATAAATTAATGAATTTAATTTATCATGATAATTTCGTTGTAATTAGATGCAAAAAAATTTTAAAAAAATTATTCCGTTATAGCACTATTTTTTAATGAAAACCAAATAAATGCACTCTGTTTGGAATTCATTTGTTATTAATAATTTTGGTTATAAATAATTTATAATTGATATAAACAATTCTTAATTGTTATAGACCATTTTTAATTGATATAAACAAAGTTTATTCATAAAAAAAAATTTTTGTGGTAACAAACATTTAAATTATTTATAAGAATTTTCAATTGCTATGAACAATCTTCAATTTTGTATTCAATTTCCAATTTTCATAATCAATTTTCAACCAGGTAAAACCAATTTTATGATTATAAATTTATTATTGTTATACACAATTATTTATTGTTATAAACAATTTTTCATCATTATAAACAATTTATGTTCATAATAAATTGTGATTATCCAACTTTTTGATGTCCCGATCGTCATCAGAACAAATTATATCGAAGAAATCCTTTTCAAAAAAGTCTAAAATCAACTTTTTATTCAGTTTTTTTGTTTAAACAAAAAAACGGCTGAACCGAAATTGATTAAATTTCTTTCAGCTCTTATTGACAATAATACGCTTCGAATGGCACCATTGCGGTATAATTTTTTGTTCGCGAGATTTCGTTGTCGAAAAAAGTAAGTCCGAACGTACGTACGTACATACATACACACACACACACACACACACACACACACACACACACACACACACACACACACACACACACACACACCCACACACACACACACACACACATACATGTGTTCAAAAACATGCGTAAAACTATGGTGACTTTGAAATGTAAAAAAAATTTAAAACTAAAAATTTTGAAAATCGGGCCCATTACAATAACTTCCTATATGTGGGAAGTTAATAAGTGTAACGTTTGCATTTGCAGACGTTTCTGTTAAGAGTCTGATCTCTACAGGTGTAAACTTCTAAATTATTGATCAATCACTACAATTAGTTATGATCTAATTCCTGTTAGTTAATAATATATAAAAAACGATATCCAAAAATATTTTGGCAGCTTTAAAAAATTTGGTAATTTTTACCCGACTATAGCAAAAAAGAAGTAGGGTTATGAGTTTAGCAGTCTATGTATGTATGTTTGTGGGTATGAATGTCCATCTGTTCCCTCGTAGCTCCTAAACTACTCATCAGATTTGCACAAACAAGGTATCATTGGATTTGTAGGAATGGTCCGCGTGACGCGTATATGGTGAGCAGGGAAGCGCCGGGGGGGGGGGGGGGGGCGATATATACAACTTAATTTTTATACATGACTCCTATTATGACACAAGTTTAAACGAAATTGGAGAAAACTCCAAAATCAACAAGACTCAGTAGCTGGTAATGAAATATTTGGCTACGTAAATGCCTTAGTGACATGTTTTATCCCAATTAAGATAAATTTTTAATTACGTGTTATTACATATGTATAAGTATATACACAATATAGGTTTAGCTTTTAAGTCTTTTTTACAACTTTTAAAAGGGGAGTTGAAGCTGAAGTTGGGTTTTAGTATTTTTATCTTTATTTTTTTTATTGGTTTAATTTTTTGAATAATTTTTCGTTTGCTTGTTTTTGTTAATGCTGCTTCTGGTTCTATCTACCAAAGAGAAGGGGAATTCAAAGCTATATTAAAGTTTCGAGTGTTTCGAAAAATAACTGAGATAAAAACCAACTTTTGGCTACCTATGTTAAATTTTTGGATGCCAGAAATTAATGCATGGCCAAGCAATGTGACATTATAAATCACCTGCAGCCCACTTCATCTGCCTGGGCAAGTTTGCGTTCAAAAGTGATTTAAAATTGAAACTGATATGGATTGACATTGGAACTTAAAAGTCCCGAAGCTGCAGCCTTAAAAGATTGTGCTCCGCAATTGTGTATAAGGTAAATTGTGGTTGTCAGTCAAAGTCAACGTAAATGAGATTTTGAAATTTAAGAAAGGTTTAGCAATGTAAATGGAGCCAATGAAGAAGATTTTTCGTAAAAATAGTTCAACTCGAAAATCTTTTCCTAGGTTAATTCAGATTGCTTGAAAGTTTAAATTTTAACGCTAAATTTTTCACTCACAAAAAAAACCTATCCTAGCCATCTACGTTTACCAGGACTACCGGATCATAGAGATTGCGAGGAAGTTATTTCTTATTGTGAAGTACATTTTTTCCTGCCGTGTTGAGACTTCTACTACCGTAGGCTATAGTTTGATTGTTTCCAACTTTTTCTTGGGACAATATTGCTACCTACATTTCCACTGTTATCAAATAAAACGATTGTACGAAGTTGGGATAACTAAATAGGGACGCGTTCACCAGAACATCTTTTAATATACGGAAGAAAAAAACTATTTGATAATAAAGCAATTCTAGCAATTATAAGAGTCAGCAATCTTCTTGGTATAAATTGTCTATGGTCATTTGCTCTTGTCTTACTGTCCTTGGAGTCCAGCATTTGTTATATTTCGGTCATTCCACGAAAAATCGAAGAAATTTCTGAATGCGGCTCTTCGACTTTCACGAAACTTTGCAAATTAGTAGAGGTTTATGAGATTAGTTATTGTGTAGTTTTTTTTAGTAACTTTAATTTTCCACTTTTTGATATCCATTTACCAAGGAGTTGAAACATTCATAATTTTTGTTCTACTTACCCTAGAGATAAGATTTTAAAGTTTTTTAGGTTTACAAAAGAAAAAAATATTTCTATATGATATAAAAAACTTGTTTTATTGATTGTGATCGGAGAATAAAATTTTTCTTAGGAAATAATTTTTTTGAATTTTTTTATAAATTTTTTTTTATTAAGATAAATTTGTACATGGCTTAATATTTTGTGATATTTCCCTTAGCTTTTAACACAGCTTCAATTCGTAGTTACATATTTTCTATACAGGGTATTTTTAGGTCGTGTGCAATAACGAAGTAACTGATAGATCTAAGCGAGAAACTGAAAAAATTATGTGGAGATCTATCTCCCCACAAGCTTGACTGTGTAATGTTGTTTGTTACTGCTAAAGGATTTAAAAAAATTGATTTCCAAACTTATTTTTTTCATTTCAAACGGAAATATTTTGAATATGTGCAATTTTTAACAGCACATAATATTTTAATGTGAGAAGTCATAGCTTGCAATTAATAGTTGAAATTATTGCAATTTACAAAGGATATATATATATACGTGAAAATAATTTCCTGTTACGGATTTAGCAAGGGAAAAGCAGAGAGTGAAAATCACCCGTGAAGGTTAATCCATATCAAATCAACCAAAGATGGTTCGTGACAAAATTTATTAATTTTTTAATTTTTACCTAAGTTTGTACTATACTCAGAGAGTCGAAAACAGGTATTCATTAAGTTTTTAGATGTTTATTTTTTTTTAGCCGCCATTTTCTATTGGTGCCTCAGCCTATTTTGCATTTTACAGAGGTTTTTGTCAAACGCTGTAATTTCTTGGTTTTTAAAGATATTCATTTCGAAGAAAAATCACGAGCGTAAAATGTACAGTATTTTCTGCGCAATATATATTTAGGCCTAATTAACGGTAAATAAACCAAAAATTTGTAAATATTAACGCTTTCAAACTTAAACCTTCTCTTTAAAAATTCAAAATGTAAAAGATAAATCTTAGACTCAATTTTTTTCTGGATAAAGTCTTTATAGTATACTACCTACTTCTCTAAAAAGTTTTTGGCCTTAGGGTTATACCCTCTTGTTTTTAATGGGTCTTCAAATATTGCGATTTTTCGAAAATCGCGTATTTTCTGAAATATCTGAGACACACTTAAAAAATCCACAATTTTCAGGGAATATTCTTTTATATGTTGTAATTACTGTTAAAAATGTTAATACTGACACTCTATAATTTTTCTAGTTATGAAAAAAATAATAAATTTTTAGCTATATTTAAAAATTTATAACCAAAATCCAATAAATTCTCATACCGATTCTTGAAAATTTCATCACTTCGAGTTTATTAGTTTTTGAGTTATAAATTTGAAAATATAGCAACAATTTTTTTCTGACGATCACCTTAAAAATAGGGATGTTTGACACATTTCACGATACATTGTGAATTGAAGCATTCTATTTTTTCGACTGTCGAAGCTGGACACGGCTCTGCTACTCAATTCATTACCCTTAATATTATTATCTCTATTTAAAATAAGAGTAGGTAAGGGAGCAAAACAATTCTTATGTAAGATTTTATACTACATTGGTTTCACCAAAAACTCGGGGTTTTTAAAAAAACTCCAAATTTCTTGAATTTGCTCAGGTAATTTGATGGTGGACCGAAATGAATATGAAAGAGCAAGTTATTAAATAAATAGAAGCGTTGCTCTCATTTGAATGCATCTCGGTACCAATGATTCTTTTAAAGATTTCGTTCTTTGTTTATAGAATTTCACCTTCAAATCTAACATTATCAAGAACAAATCTGATGTTATCAAAATCAAACTTTACCAAAGACATATCTGATTTCATAAAAGATAGAGTGATTGTTGGATTTGTTTCAACTAACCGCTCAATTTTTGATAGTACGTTATCTGTTCAATTTTCCTTTCGTTTTCCTCCCCGGGGGCGTTGAACAAAATTTTGTTCATTATTTTTATATTGTTGTAAAATATATTTAGCACCACTGAGTCCAAATCCTGCTATATTAGCTGCGTCTTTAATTGTCTTTCCTCCTTCGTTTTGCTTTATAAAAATTTCCTTTTGTCTTCAACTATACTTTTCCTAATCTTATAATATTATGTTATCGTTATACTGGACAAAAAATATTTTTATTACAAAAAATAGATGCCTTTCTTTTTGAAACCGTCAAGTAAAAAAAAAATGAAGTAATAAAATATAAAAATTGGTAATTTTCTTATTTTTCGAATTAACGAATTTTAGGAGATTGGGGCAAAAGTCAAACAAATTTGCTTATGTAATATATCATAGCTATTGAAAATGTTAGGGGTTCAGTGAGACACGCATTACATCCTAAGCTGAATCTGTTTGTAGGTTTTTTCAATTTAAATGCAAATGCATTTCAGTTCGAGGGCAGATCTGAGTATTCCCTTTGTAATCTGGATTTTTAAGGGTTTCTTCTGTATTTCGCCTGTTGGTATTTGGGGAAAGGATTTTAATCGAGTTGAAGTATAAAAACAGGAAAGAGTACCACACCTGCATAGAAAAAGATCATAGTCCAGACTATAAAACGAAAATTTTATGCGTACAAAGAAATTATAACAAAAGTTTAATACTAGAAGCTCTCCACATTCAAACGACACCGAAAAACATGAACAGGAAAATCGACACAGATATTCGGAGCTTCCTGTACAGCGCTATCTTAAAGAATATATCTAAAAATTGTGAGAAAAATAGTTAGATTGCTAGGCCATAGTTTAATTTTAAATCTTAACTAGGTCAAATCCGTTCTTTTGTGTTAATTTATTAGATTTACATGTAGTTCTATTACGTAATTTTAAATTGTGATTAGTGGTACTTATTATTAAATACCCAATGTAAATAGTTTCGTTTCATCTGGTATTTATTATTAATTAGTAAGTTCTTTGTGAATTGTTATGTAATTAAGAATTTTTTTTATTTGGATGGCATGAAGAAAGCACATCGTTTTGCTTTCTTCATGCCATCCAAATAAAAAAAATTACTACTCTAATTAGAGATATATTTACAATGCAAGTTGTGATCCCATTAATGTTCTATATTTTAATGTATTCGAGTGATTCACAGATAATTATGTATATGCCTCTGAGGATGGTAAAACAATTACCAAAACGTTAGGCAACGTTAGGAAAGATATGAAGATCAAAAATAACAAGATATACAGCAAAAGCAGTTGAGATATAATTAATACTTTGTTTCCTTTTTTTTATACTATACTTTGTTATAAGAGCAGCATTTTTCAAGTAACATTTCTGAAGACACTGAAAAGTAAAAATAAAATAGTTTAAAAAAAAAGTTGAATCGATTTCACAAAAAGTGCTAAAAAGCATAAAATAAGATTTCATTTTATATATATCAGGAAATTTGTGAAGTCGGTTGAAATCAAACAAACAAAATAACTATCTAACCACAATCGATGATATTATATAAAACCGCATTGGACTTCATAAAAACATGCGTAAATTCAAAATATGCTTGTGCGGCATCGAAGAATTGGTAATTATTACATAAGGTGCCTCCACCTTAATTAATTTTTGATAATAATTATATTGTGTGAAATGGTACGCTAATTACGAATCTAAAACTATCTTTAACGCTTCGCGAGATATTCGCATTTCAAGTGTTTAAAAAATAACTCATTTTGAAAGTCGTTAGATACACTTGCGATGGCTTGAAAAGTAAATTATTTTCCTTTACAAAATATTTTAAGAACATTACAGGGAAATATTGGTACAACAAAATTAGAGGTTTCTTCAAATAGTCTGTAAATGGAAAATTGTAATTTTGGTGTACCTTCAAATATTTCCTACGCTAGCAGTGAAGCATTTTACTTAAAATAATGTTCATTAAAATTTAATTATGACGGAGTCACCTAATGATACAATTACCTTTATTTATTTTTTATTTAATTTTCACCGAAGATATACAATTGAGTGACTTTATCAGTTATCTTATATGTGTATAATTTTTCTTTCAGTGGAGGAAAACTATTTTTAATGTCCAATGTTTACTGCGAATTTGCAGCTATTGCTAGCAGAATAAAGTAACCAAATATATACGAAATGACATATTTAATTTTAATCTTTTATATTGTTGTAAGAAAAACTTAAAAATCATAGAAACTACTGAAATAAAATTACAAAAAAAGGTTATTCTAATCTATAAGAGATATAAAATGATTGTGAATATTGTCATATATTTCTATTGATTATATTCAGAAGGCTAGGCGCCATGAGGCCGACAATTAAGAAAATCGGGTTGAAAAAAAAGATGCTTAGACAGAAAGCGATAACTAGCGAAAAGTGATCCTATTTTTTCAAGAAATTTCAGGGTATCAGTTACCCCAGTATATTATATTCTTAATGGGTTTAACTCACATGCTTTTTAGGATAGCTAGTTTTTTTTCGAATTTTTTACTTTGTAAATCTGCAACCCCAAGTTGATCGTACCTGGGACCTTTCTGGTGAATGACCAGAACGTCAGAAATTAAATTAAATACCAAAACCCGAAAGAGAAAGCCATGCTTCATAAAATCTTTCTTTTAAATGTTTTACAAAAACGGAAAATTTTGTTATTACAGGTACATCAATTCTTCAAATAGCAAAATTCTATCGGAAATTCAATTTCTTTCATGGCTATATTCATTTCAGATATTTTGTCGGTAAGGCATCACACCGAAACATTATTTCCATTTTAGCGGCGTTAAGGTTTTAATCCTAAAGCACTTTTTTTCGGCTGTAATGTCTCCGAACATTTTGTTCCTAAAATTTTGTTCAAATCACTTTAATCATCAAAAAATTACTCCGTGAGGTCAATTTCTAAGCCAAACCAACGTCAATTTCTATGAAACCAACAACCACTTGAATTTTCCTGCAACTAAAGATTGATTTGTTCAATAAAATTAGCCATAATTCGTTACTGGGCGATTCTTATCATTTCCATACCAATTATGTGGACACCAAAGACGTACTCGTTATAAAACTTAAAAATTTCCGTAGAGTTTAGATATGATTAATTGCTTGAAAAGCATTCATAGGAAAAGAAAAGGTTTTTTTGAATTTTAATGATCATACATCATTAATATGTATTAAGATGAAGTGAACGATATATTTCCAAGAGTATCTCAGATACTCGACTCGCGGTGTGCGGTTTTGCACTTTAATTTATAATTCGCAGATTTTATCCTCGCCTTCAGTATTTGCTTGTCTGAAGTTTATTTGTCTTTAAATGTTTTCTGAATAAAGAACACCATGACTTGGCTGCACGTAGGTATTTTCCCAGTAGAACCTATTCTTATGCAAATACTTAATTTACGCGTTCGGCTCTCATGCATACATAAATATTCTACAATTAGTCTATCTATTCGTATTTCTGGGTCTGAGTTTCTTCACTAGGCCTGGTGTCATTTGAAATGCGCTGCTGGCCTTCACGAAGCGCTTTTTGCATTTGTTTAGAAATTCTTAGATTTCAGATCTAGCAGACAAGGTCTAGTTAGTTGTTGGATGGGTCTCAGTCTAACACTTGAAACTGACTGCGACGAATTAATTTTGTACACTTGTTAACTGAAGAGCTTTTTTTACGCAGATCAGATCAGTGCTGTTTATTTTACTGATCGTGTGATACTAATGATCTTAGACGAGTTTTTGCCTGATGATTTCCAGCACTGACCGATAGCTAAATCGCTAAGGTTAGTTTAGTCAGACTTTTTGAAGTTCTTCTTACCGTGAAGAACCTCTTTTTTGTAATGTCATATAGGTTGAGTGCGGTTGTTTAACTGAAATAAGATACTTCACCTAGTTTAAACATGCTTTTGGAATTCGTCGAGCAAATATACATGTAATTCTAAACGAATCAATGTATTGGTCATTTTTCTGGCATTTGTAGTTCAGCGAATCGTCGTGAATCGTCAGAAAATGAAATGGCATCCGAAATTGTAAATCAAATCGATTCTGAGAGCTATTGATACGATTTTGAACTGATGAAGATTGTGAACTTCATAATTAAACACTTAAGCAAACTTAAAAAGACCTAAGCTTAGCTAGAAATCTTCAGTCATTTCTCTTTTATTCATACCCATCCGCTGAAAAAAGCCCAAAATTCAGGGGGCGGCTGCAAAATTGTTTATCTCCATACAATGAAATCTACAACGACTTTGTAAGAAGCAGCAAATGATCCTAAATTAAGGTGCAAAGAATCTAAATGAAAACCAAGGTTCCGAAAGTCAAGGTGTTCGTTTGATTGCACTAAGCAGTGATGAGGACGAAATTTATTAATTAAAGCTCTGAGTTTCATATAACACGGTTTCACACACACGTCATTTTCTAGGAACTTATCTACCGCGTTATAGGAGGGTTATCTGTAATCCAAAACAAACTAATCTACGAATATAGACATAAATATTTTGACATCAACTCTCTGTTAGATTAGCAGCATTGGCTTAGTTCTTAATTCTTTTTACATGTAATGTTAAAATTTAATTTGAGCCTGTAAATGAAAACTTAACATTCACATTAGGCTTGTCGAAATGAAATTGATATCATCCAGTAACACATGTACAATGTGACTCAATATTGATTGCTTGTTCTCAGTGATATTAACTTATAAGTCGAAAGATAAATCTTCATTTGGTAAATATCCCCTGAGAAGATAAAACAAATTTAATGATTTATTTCTTCGGAAATCATTCAAGTAAATTTGAGATGTTTACGCATTTTTCTTATCTGATTTTAAAATATTGAAATTTGCGAACGAATGAAATGAAATAAAAGCGATATTCGCAGAAAGGAAGGAAACTTGTTTTTGAAATCTGTCTCATAAACAACATGTACACCAGTGAGTATTGGCAAAAAGATAGAAAGTAGCCGGTTCTAGAACCGGAGTTCCCCGCAAACAGATTTCGCTTATCTTCCTACAACACTAGCTGTGTTTTCCGGCAGCAAAAACTATCTATAACTAATTTACTGTCATAGATTGAAAAGTGACTTCTCTGTCACATTGATAAAGTATTTACGAAAAAAAATCATTAACATTTACTGAACTGTGTACTGTTCGTGGTTGGTTGGTACTAAGACAGTTCGCGTATCCTCCAGATGCTCGTAAAGCGCTTAATGAAGAAATAAAGAGAAAAATGTCCGTCTTGTGCACATCAAACAGTACTACCGGTTCTGTAGTAATTTTGCCATATCTGCAATATGATAAAGGTAAATATGGCAAATACTTTACCCTTTAATTGAAGGTGTTGCCAAGGTATTTTTTCTTTATTTCTGATTTCATGTTTCCATAATTCTTCCCATAGCTTGGAGTGAAAAGCAATTTCCTGATTATTTCTAACCAAGCCCAATGGAGATTTGAGTCACGGTTAATTTAGTAAGAACGCCCGGGGATGACGAAGTGGACAGAGAAGAATTTTTACACGGAAATAAAGAAGTAAAGACATACATATAAGCTGTTTTTCATAACAGTTTTCTTAATAAATATTATATTTAACATTAAGTACAAAGGACAAACTGAATACATTAAAAAAGATTATGAGTATATTTATATAACTAGATAGATAGATGGCATAGATGCCAGCTAATGTAGAATACCGAGTTTTACATTTTTATAGAATATAGTTTTTGAAATAAATTAATAGTAACAAAAATGATAATTTATCTCATTAATTTATTCAGAAACGAGATTTCAAACGTAATTAAGTTTTAAGGTTAGCATTATGGTGAGAGTTGATTCTTTTATTGCCTCAATACAAAAGATACTTCCTTAAGGGGCTGCATACACCTAGTAGTGGTTAAAATAAGATATATAGTGCAATTTTTATTTCATACAAATTATTATTTTTACTAAAATTCAAATAAGTACATCTTCAGGTACCGTAAAATGGGGTGTTAAACGCCAATTCCTTTTTGTCAAATTTAAATTGTAAGAAAACTATGCGACGCAGCTGCCACCTTAACCCCTTAAATGAAAGCTAGGAATATTGACAATAATGTTTATTAATGTTTGTTGTGGTAAAAGAGCATTTCATTTGGCTGCAGTACCAAAAAGAACAAACATACCTTTATACAAATTTTTCAAACTTCCTGAAGATTCAGTTACCAAGGTATTATTTATTATTATCATTAGGGAGTGGATCAAGGACTAACAACATCCTTTAGACACTTTGATCAAGACGATCTTTTGTGATTTGATCCAGGTTCAGATTTAAGCTACCCAGTCAAGCTTTAGTTCTTTAATTAGACCTTAAATCTCTTTGGGGCTGCCTTGCTATATCTGATGATGATGGAAAATCCTCATCAAGATGTCTGAGCCTGGTACGGCCGAGGGCCTCACAGTGACAGAGGACGTGTTCGCTGTCTCTTCGGTGTCATCTTCAGCCAGCCCTAAATTTTCAGGTGGTAGCCCAAGGGGCAGTGACCAATTAGAAGTCCTGTTATCAGCCTTAAATATGATCTGCTGAGTGAGAGCAGCACTTCCGTTTTCTGTTTTGAGTAGGTTATAAACCTCTTTGCCTGTCTTAACCCTGGAATATTAGTCCAGTGTGAGTGCTTGCGTTCGTCCTTCCATGACCTGATTCGCATTGCTAGTCGGCTTTTCGAGTAGCCACAGAATGGGTCGGGTCCAATAAACTGAGAATCCTCACCTTTTTTTGCCAGGTGATCCGCCTTCTCACTGCCTTCAATGCCCTCGTACCCTGGTACCCATGCCAGCATAATGCTGTTGCTCTGAGCCAGTTCTTTAAGAGAAGTGAGACAGTCCCAGATGATTTAAGACTGGTGTTGGACCCCAGAGCCTTGAGTGCCTCCTGACTGTCGGACTAGGTAAGTTCCGATCTTTTTAAAAATGAGTGAGTAAGTGTGGGTGATTGTGCAATACTTTATGATAAAATAATGGGCTTCAGATTAAATTTATCTCTTCAAATTTCGCAGATATTGTAATTTAAGCGAAAAAAATTGTTCTTCGAGAAAGGAAGAAATGAGTGGAAAAGGTGTTTCAGCGCAAGATTTGTATTCAGACCCAGTTCCAGGCCCGTCTAAAACTACTCTTGGCTTACTTTTTTGTTTTTTTCATAAAATGTCGACTTTTTTCATGCTCAGATCTGTACGTGAAAAAAGCATTACGTCACGGCTTTTTATGTTTTTTTCGGCTTTTTATGTTTTAAACCATTTAAGGGGTTATACGCAGTCAGAAGGTCGAACAAAAGCGATTTTTTAAGAATTTGTTTTTTGAGGGATTTTATTTATTATTTATTAAAATTTTGTATGCATATAATAGGCACAATTTTAAAATATTGTCATATTTTTTATTTGTAAGAATAATGATTTTTAAGGTCACAGCAGACGATCTCCGAAACTTCCTTGAAAAAAAGGTGTTTTGCGGTGTACGCGATATCTCGTGATTTAGTCACCCGAAATAAAACAACAAAAAAGATTTCGTTACCTTATGAAATTATCTAGAAATTAATCGAAGGAATAAGCAAAATATTGATTTTTCATTAAATGGGGGCACCTCAAAAAAAATTTGGATTTTTAAGGAAAATTGTGGCCTTGAATTGTTTATAAAATAAAAAATATTTATTGGATTCGCAAATCCTTCGATTAATTTCTAAATATTTTGAGACTGATCGGTTCAGCCGTTCTCGAGATATCGTGTACACCGATTTTAAAAACATGGTTTTGAGAAAAATGAGTTTAAAGTTTCAAAAGCATTTTACGTATGGCAAATTTTTTTTTCTAACTTACACAGAGTCATCTATACCAGGACTATATAATACACAAGAGAAATAAAACAATAAGGTAATAAAAGAGGGGGCGCAGGTAGGCAGTTGCCGCTCGGGTCTCTGCTCCGCACACTTTCACTCGCGCCGAGGCGTCTTCACAAATATGATTATAAGAGTTGTCGGATCCACCTCACATTTTGTGTGTACAATTTTGAGTATATGCATATTCAAAAAATGAAGTAAAAAAATCAAATTTTTCAAAATGCTGACTGCGTATAACCCCTTAATAGTCCAGTACAAATAGGCGTAAAAATAAGAAAAAATAATAATAATTCGTTACAGCACTCTGACAGTGGAATATTGTCGAAGAAGCTCTTGTAAAAGAGGAAAAAGTAAATCGAACCGACAGGAGAAGTACGGGGTGGAATGGAGTGGATTTTTAAGGGCTGAAAACAGTTTATCCCGATTTCTAGCTAAACTGTGAATCCTATTGAAAAAAGTTAAATGTAAAAGTTGTTGGAAATAAAAAGATCTACAACTTTTGCATTTACCATTTTCACCTTTACCTCAAAATTTTTCGAAAAAAAGGCGGAAAGCCGGTTTTTCGGTTTTTAATTTATGAAGCTGAAACTTGGGCAATATATTTATTTTATTATTATTACATTATATATATATTATTATATTTTTATTTAAGATACTTTTTAGTGTTGCAAAAAGGCACTAATTTATTCAGACAGAAATATTTAGAGGTTGTTGTTAAATTTAAGTTTTTGTTTTTTTAAAAGTGAAATTTTTAACAGCGATTCTTCTTAAAACTACGCTTTTGTTGGACTATTAAGGCAGTATTCTACTTTGAAACTTTGAAAAAAATCGATTTTTTTACATTTTTCGAAAGTAAATATATTCAATAATATTCTCTCAAAATTTTAAAAAGATTCAAGCAGTCGAAGTATACTTTTCCGCCCCTCAAACGTAACTACCTCAGCTCGTTAATTCGACGCGGTGACCAACTCGCTGACTTTGAACGCGTTTATCTCAAAACTCCTTTTATACACCGCTTGTTGCAAAAATGTCCGAAACTGGTGAAAGGATTGTTATAAAATTTTAACCATATATTTTGCACACCTACAGCAGCCAGCTGAATTAGGATTATTTAACAATTTAGATTTTTTTCCTTCCTTCTTTTTTTCGCCGACATTTTGTTATTTTTGCATGTACATACCTCAAAAATCCTAGTTCAGCCAGTTGCTAGTAATATATTGAATCTAAAGATTTCAAATTTTTTTGTTTTATATGGCCTATTTTCAAAATTTTTACAACGCGCAGAGCCAGCTACTAATCGAAGCGTTTTATTCAAATGATGTTTTTGTGCGTTATAAGTGCATAAAATATATAATAAATATTTTTTTAATATATTTCAATAGTGTATTTATTAAGCCTTATAAACTCTACATCAATATCTTCATTCGTAATCCCAAAAAAATTTCATAAAAATAGCCTTTTTTCGAAAAAATAGAATACTGCCTTAAAGCAAACCGGCTTTTTCCCTCTTTTTTAAAATAAACCAACGAAGGAAAAGCTTCTCAAAACTTTTTATTTACTACATAACTGTGACTTAATTTGAAAAACTTAAAAATTATCCTTAAAAATCTACGTATCACTTAATCTACGATTAACAGCCACTGAAACTTTCTGCTTTAAGTAAAAAGGTGTTCAGAGTATCACTTTCTAAAAATTGAAGATTTAAAGAAATCATTACTTATTTATTGAGTCTATTCGGAGCAAAAGTAATTTCTTCTATACAGCAAAGTAACTTGAATCAGATATAAATTTGGTACGCACGAACGTTTTTTTTTGGTATACAGTGTCGACATGTACAATATTAAAAAAATGTTAATTCTAGGAAGTTTTCAATAAAATGACTGTTAGGCGGTGTTTAGTACATGATACATATTCAACCACATCTGGTATTTCGAACCTAATTGTGTAAATGAATGCAAAGAAATGCAAGAACACTTTTTTGCGGATTTGCAATTAAATTTCCTTAACCAATGTAATGGTATTTTCAAGATTTCATTATAATTGCCTACCCTTTTTAAACTAATTGCTTTACTGGCACATTGCACAAGTTTTATATGTTGCCTAACTGTTATTACCAAATATCTAATGCAATTTATTGTACTAAGAATTTATTAAAACAAAGCAACTAACGGATCCAGGATATGTAGTTTAAGTAGTATAAAATAAAACATAAGCAAGGTGTTGGTTTCTTTTAAACATAGTGCTTTTAAGTAATAATTATGATTTAAAATAATATTGGTTACGTATTTAAATTACAAATTAATATTTGAGTTAGCAATTGGATTAAAATAATACAAAATATTAGTATCAATAAATAACTTCAATCTTACAGTGGCGGAATTACACATTTCCCAAGTATAGGCTTTTTAAAATTTTGCCACCCTCTACAATTGTCAGTTCCTAGATTATTTTTACAATCCAACAATTTGGTTGAAATTGCACAAGAAATTATTAATTTTTTTAATAAAGCTGGGTAATGTATGCTACTTACACAATAATGTACATTCCATAAACGTAATTAAATAATCTTTATTGCGCTTACAAGTAGTTAAAAAATTATAAATTCAATTAAGTTATGAAAGTTTCTTACAATACCTTTTTGCTTGATTTTTTGTTGGCAAAACCATCGATGATAACGTCGTAAGTAATCTTGTTCATTAATTTCGACTCTATGCAGAAAACAGCTAAAGTGTTTAATTTTTCTTGATCTCAGATAATTTTTACCCGAACAATTTGTCGCTGGAGTACATTATGCCATACGAAGAGCTATGTCCAAGTTAGGATAATCGTCCTGCAAACTCTGTCTTCGCACAAACGAAGGTAGACTTTCTAATGATCCAGAATCTGGTTTTACCAAAATTCCTTCCGAAGAAATGTAGCTTTGAAAATGTATGCATTCTTAAACTAAGTCAGTCTCAAAAATATTACAACACATTTCTTCCAAGGAAAGGGCTTTTTCGTAAGGGTTGATGAACACAATTCACTCATTTTTTTTTCAGAAATGAAAAGTTTAAATTGTACTTGTTCTAGGTCTCCTGTTTCTTTTCTAATTCGTATACGAGTCTATCAATGACGACGAGAAATGTGTTAATCCTGAAAGTATCACTCGTGATTATTCTAAAAAAATGTACATTTCTTGGAGCAACACGAAGAAGCGACAAGTTTCTATGCAAGATCCATCAGTTGCAGTTGCCACTAAATTTAAAGAGTGCATTATCATATGGTTGTCCACGAAAGTCTTCAATATTTATGCTAAAGGTATTCAGTTTCAAAGTAATGGCAAAAAACATATCTTCAGGTTTATGTCGCACTGAGAGAAAAACTTGAGAAATCTTTCACATGGTTCTTCCGTTTCCAAAACGTATTGAATCACGAGGGTGAGTTGGTACACATGTGCTATATTTGGTGTTGAATCGATGATGATGGAAAAGTATTTCGCCCTCTGTACCGGTTGAATGTACAATGAAAGAGAAAAGGGAAAGTCATCGGAAAGATGTCCTGTAGACTTCCTTCTTCAAGACATCAGAAGTCTTACAGAAATCCTTTTGATCTCAGTAAGACGGCTAAAAAAACGCTCCCCAAATATGCCGTACCTAAAATCTGCTGCCCCCAAAATCTGCCGCCCTGCACTCTTATTTCTACTATCTAAAGGAAAAAAGTAATAAGCGGCTTTGTTTTAAACGGTTTAAATCATAAAAAGCCCTGACGTAATACTTTTTTCACGTACAGATCGAAGAATGAATAAAGCCGGCTCTATATAAAAAAGCTTTATATAAATGAAAAAAACCAGTAAAATAATTCCGGCGAATTCCGATCATCCGTGGAATATGAAATTAGCTGCTTAAACCATAGTGATCTTCATGCGACAATGATTCTAGAAGACGAAGTACAGGCACTATCAGTAGCACAAGCAGTCAATTAAGTTTTAAACCATTAGAAGGTAACTCTATCATAGATTCTAAACAATAAGAAGTGTGCTGGAAATGATAACATTAAAAGTATTGGATACAAGTTTTTTCCTAAACAAGACAGAATATTTCGTTTCAATGCATGTATGAAAACCTGCTAAATTCCAAACAAATGACAAATAGCAAAAGTAATTCCTATACTGAAACCTGGGAAAAATCCAGCAGACGTATGCAATTACAGGCGAATTAGTATTCTTAACATCAGCTACAAAGTATTTGAGAAGCTTATACAAAAAGAAGTGAAAAAATATATAGATGACAAAAATATTCTGCCTACAGAACAGTTTGGATTTAGACCAGGGTGCACAACCACACAGATAAAAAGGCTAACGAAGCATATCAAAGAAAAAATACAATCATCAAGATCAACTGGTTTCATTTTACTTGATAGGTATTTTCTACTCAAAAGGGTAGTAAGGGCTTCTGGTCTCTAGTAAAAACCGAATAATTTCACCTATTCGTCAACACCACCACTCATTTATAATAGGAATGTTTTTACTGACTCATTAGACAAGGCCAACCTGTTTGCTACTAATTCGTACTTGCCACCTTCATCGCAGCCACTTCTATCTCTCTCCATCACATTGCACTAGTAGGCAAAAGCCACTACACTTTCGCACTCGGGAAGTTTTTAGGGTACTTTCGAAACTCGACGTGTCCAAAGCTACTGGGCCTTATGGTTTCTCGTCCCTGGTTTTAAAATGCTGTGTCTCTGCTTTGGCTTAACCTCTGCGCAAACTTTTTTACCTGTCATATTCAACAGGAATGTTTCTAAGTGCATGGAAACTTGCTCATATCCAGCCGATATTTAAAAAAGGAAAGGCATGCGACCCCTCTAAGTACAGACCAATTGCACTAACTACCAATTGCACTAACTTCGATCATATCTAAAGTTTTTGAATCACTCATCAATTCTCAGTTGATGAAATATCTAGAAAATAACCATCTTATCAACGATTCCGCGCTGGCCGCTCAACCGGAGACTTACTAACATCTCTAACGGAGCATTGGAATCATTGTCTCCATAATTTTGGTGAGTTCGAAATCGTCGCTCTTGATATTTCAAAGGCTTTTGATAGAGTCTGGCAGAGTTTGGCTGCTTTTTGGCCAAACTTCAAACATTTGGTCTGCATCCTACTCTTGTTAAATGGATAGAGAGTTTTTTGTCAGACCGTTCGTGTAATAATTGACGGAGTTACATCTGATTCCTACGAAATAAATGCCGGGTTCAGTTCTTTCACCAACTTTATCTCTCTTTTTATTAATGATCTTTTATCGCTTACTCTCAATCCTATTCATAGTTACGCCGACGACAGCACTTTTGATTTCGCGTACTCGTTTGATTCTGTAATGAATTCACGTGGAAATATCACAGAAGTCATTCTCGCATGTTTAGATCATTAAAAAACGACATTTCTATGGTCCTCGCTTGGGGCAGAGCAAATCGTGTTACGTTTAATGCATCAAAAACTCAATGCTGTTTAATGCCCCTTAAAAAAACGCCCAGTTCACCGCCATCCCATTTCAGTCGACAGAGTGAATATACCCAATTTTCGCCCTCCCTAAACATCTTGGGTATTGTGATATCCAGCAATCTTAGCTATTTAATAATATAATTCGCAGGGGCCGGACACACCGTATTGTCCGCGTTAGACAAAGTTCAGGGTAAGGCTATTAAACTTATTGGCGATTGCTCAATCTCTAAGGGGCTTCACTCTCTAGAGCATCGACGGAATGTCGGTTGTCTCTCAATCTTCTATCGCTATTTTCATGGCCATTGTTCTAACGAAATTGCTAGCCTGATCCCTTTTAGACGCATTACAACGCGCGTTACAAGAGCTACAAGTTGCTCCCACCCCTATACTCTACAGGTAAAATTTGGACGTACCGGCAAATTTCGGGAATCTTTTCTAAGCCGAACAACATGAATGTGGAACAGTTTACCATCTTCTGGTTTTCCCTCGTAATAGATCCCGAAGCTTTCAAACGGGGCGTACATCGGCACCTCCTTCACTCAATCTCCTAACCCATTTCCCTCACCCCTAATTTCTTTCCTGGCAAGGCTTTGCTTTAACATCATAGTGCATCCCCTGAGTGCCCTCATACATAAAAAAAAACTCTCATAATATTTTAACAGATGGAAAATAAAATGTAATACGTCAAAGACAGCCTTCATATTTTTTAGCAGAATAAGTCTTAAATTTTTACCGTCAAGACCCATTAGATTTAACAACAGAAACATAAAATGGAATCAATAAAACTTTAAAATTGAACTAACTGGTTTATTTGAACTAAAAATAAAATCCCTAACGTAAAAATATCTAAAAAAATAAAACCATTAACTGTGAATTTTATAAAATAAGGATTTTGTCTTTAATAAAATTCATTAATTGTATAAGGAGAGAACGATTACTACTTATTTCATATTACCATAGAAATAGTGTTGTACGTTTTTGAATCATCTCCATTTACAATTCATATTTCGTCTTGTATACTAATTTAGATCTTTTTTAACTATTTTTATTTTCTCTCTCTTGCGCTACAACTTTGACATATAAACTCTAATATTTTCCTTGCAAAATGATTCTGATTTTGCAACACTAGTTGTAATCTAAGTGAATAGTAAATACATATCTGTAAAAAACCGGTTAAATCGCATTATTTATGAAGAGGAAATTAAAACTCGTCTTGAATATAAAAACAATAAAAAATTAAAACATATGCGACGAGCGAAATCAGAATTGGCATTTTAAAAGTTATTTTGAAATTTGTGTTTTACGTCGATTCTTTATAATTTATGGATTTGTAGGATTTTTAAAGGATTTCTTCTTTTTTTAGAGATTTCGTCATAAGGGTTTTTTGTTTTCAAGATTTTGTCGTTATAGATTTTTATTTTTAGGGTTTTTGACTTCGGCGTTTTGGCTTCGGGATTATTTTTTGCGGGATTTTTTCCTGATGCCACTTAGAACAATTATTAATATTGCAGTTAATAACGGTTACAAAAAATGGATGATATATGATTTATTAAAAAAATCAAAGAAAAGGGCCATCCTTTCAATTTTCTGAGGCAAGACGACTAATAAAGAACCAAAAAATTGGCGTAAGATACCTTACATAAACGGGGAATCAGAAAATCTTAAACATACCCTAAAAACCATAATGTAGAACCAGCTTTCTTTAATAATAAAACTTTAAAGACATTATTATTCAACATAGAAATGATGAATTGGAAGAGAGTGGAATTTATCAAATTGGCTGCGATGATTGTTTTAGGTATATATATGAGCAAGTCAAAAAGAAAATTAAAAACGAGGTTTTTTGAGCACATAGTTGTAGTAACGAATAATAACTTACATTCAGCTTTTCTGAACAACTTTTAAATACAGTACAGGTGTAAAAAATGCAAAAATTTTAATTAATTGAGGGACTCTTATGAATAGGTTAGAAGTTTTTAAAATACAAAAAGCTCTTAAATTAAAGAAAAATATTTTAAATAATCAACTAGAATGTACTAAATTTAGTTCACTTATTTGAAATGTAATGTAGCTTAATTCTGAAAGTCAGTCACTGTCCTGATGATGCCTCAATAGGGTGAAACGCGTCGAAATTGTTAAAATCTTAAATATACTGAGAAAACGAATATTTTTGGAACTTAACAGGTGTTTTCTTTATTTATTTTTTTCCTAAGTGATTACTATGAAAAAAGCAGTTTTTTCCGGTATTTTTACATCTCAAATAAAAGAAAAAATCGAATATCGAATTATAAAGGAAAAAATCGAATATCGAATCGAATATCGAAAATCGTTAATTTGTAGTTATGTCAAAAAGTCGCGTTTGTCCGGTTTTGTACACACTTGGAATAGGCCGCTTTCTGTTTCATGAACTAGAACATTTTCAAATTTTCAATCATATATTTTTTTCGCTTAACACCCCATTTTGCGGAATCGCAGCTATTTGAAGTTGAGGTTGTGATTTTTAACTCAAAAGTTGACATCTATTTATTTATTTAAAAAAAAAAAATTTAGTTTAAAAAAGTAGATCGAGATAATGGATTGAAACTTGAACTAAATCGGCCTATAAATTCTAGAAATATATTGTGTGAGCGTGTTTGAAGTTCCAAGTATGCGTGGCTGGTAACGGATCAGGTCAATTATTTTCCATTGCAACTTCGTCAATTTTATGAATTTTTAAATAACATTTTGTGATAATATATTTGAGAGATAGTAACTACTATCGAATTAGGAAGTTTTTGAAAAATCGAGTTATTCAATTCACTCAAGTGTATGTAACCCTTTAAGGGTTGTCATTAGGTGCCGTGAAATAAGGCTACAAAAAAAATTTCAATAGCCATATTTCCCTGGAGAATGGAGACATTGACAAGGTGGTTGAAAAAGTTATTGAAAAAATGCTTGATAGACGTACAAAATATTGATCGCATTACAAAAGAGTATCATTAACCTACGAATCGATTGATTTTTTTTATCACTATAGCTACCATGCTCCGATCACATATTTCGTGGTATGTAGCCGCCATTCACTGGCAGTTACATTATTGTCAAGTTCTTAGCTTGCCATTTCAGAAAAGCTTTTAAACACTTCTACAATCGGATTAAAAAAAATCGTAAAACTTTTCTTTTTTGCTTTCTTTGAAATATTATTTTGGGTTCATACAACTGTTAAAATTTTTTTTAGAATTTTTGTGTCAAACAAGACGAAGTTCGTTCGAATTCGTTGAGCGGCTCGACCACCATGTCATGGGCTCCGGGTTCGAGAATAAGTCTCCCCGAGAGCTTTTATTAAGAAATTAAAATAATCCACTCCGTCTCTAGGCTGCTGTCTAGCTCGCAGCAATGCAAAAATAAGACATTCTCGTTTCCTCACTTCTCTTACCCTAATTCCCTTCCGGCCAAAACCATGCTAACGCATCAAAGGGTTGTCCCCTAGGCTTTGGCCACATCATATAAAAAAACACAAAATCCTCTCCTTTAAAATGTTAGCGAATTGGGAGTAAGTAGAAAATATAAACAAAACATAAGTGACAAGATGGCGCTGAAGTCATTAGATTCTTAGTATACTAGGTGAAATTTGGGAATTTCAATTCCACGAATATATGATAATATCACCTCAGATCGTACTGATGGTACACATTGCATTGCTATAGCATTACATGTCTGTCAAAAGCATTAGGTTACATGTTCCTCTTTAGCGACGTAAACAATGCTTTCAATGTCAAACGAGCATTACTCATCCCTCAAGAATCTTCAAAGATTTAGTTCAGGTTATTTGAGTTTCTAGATTGTATTTATGGTATTGTATTCATTTACAATCTAGAAAGTGTTTATGGTATTATATATCATTTATTTCTTTACTTGACTAAAAATAATATGATTCTCTTTTACCCTTATTCCTCGGGGGGAACATAGGGAGCACACACATGCTCTCCAGTTGTGCCTGCCTTGAGCTCTTGAAGTGATTTCATCACAGGTTAGAGTTACGTTGCAAATGTCCTTCTCCACATCTATCGGGGTCTGTCTTTCTTCCTGCTTCAATTTACAGGGTTATATTGTAAGGTTTGTCTTGTAATGACCCCCGGATCTCTCCTACAATTGGTGTATGGGTGATTCGATTTCATAGGTCGATGTTACTGATTCTATTGGGCTACAATATGTTGTATATTATTCTCAGACATTTAAATGGCTCACATCAATTCTTAATGCTACTATGGCTGCTTGATATTAGTGCGATTTCATCCGCATAGTCTAGGTCTGTAGGACTGTATCACTCATATTATGCCCTCAGAGTTTATTGTAGCCAGAGTTAGTGTATCGCCCCGTAATATGTTGAACAGAGTGGGTGACATTAAACAGACCTGTTTGACTCCTGATTCGATAATTAGTGTTTCACAATATCTGCCATTTTGTAATACTGCGCTATCTGCATCTGCGATTTTATAATGCCGGTATATTTTTTTTGTAGTCCTCACAAATAGTGGTGTTTGCCATTCCATTGATTGTTTCTTGAAATTAGGCTGTTCGGTGCATCAGAAGAGCCATATATAAAGAATAACTACGTAAATTGGTAGAACTCTTTAGTTTTAGCAATGTCACATTTTATATTATTTCTCATTTCGGTCCGGCAGAGTTACAAGTCAAGCGACAACGCCTATTTGTTGAGCTTCAATGTTACTTATTTTAAAGTGATGGCTAAACCTCAATTAAGACGATTTTGTTTTACTAAGAAATTGCTGCTTTCGTAGAATGGAATTGAATTTACCCTAACGATGTGATCTATCCGTAGTCACAAAATGTGAATTCATATTTCCAAACCCTATTTCTGCCTTACCAAAGTAGTACTATACTAACCATTGAGCTGTGTTATCACCGTCTGAAACGTAAAATTCACACCCGAATTGCAAATAATATTATTTTTCTTAATTTTATTTTTAAGTTGAGGAGTTTTCTACCATACGACGCCGCTTTTGATACTGTTTTTCGAGGATGAGCCGTAGGGACACCAATAATGATATGCGGTATCTTACATTAAAAAATTTCGCAAAATAGTCGACATCTAAAAAAATGTATTTTTTTCATGTTTGTAGGGTCAAAAACAGCTGTAAAAATTGTTAAAATGAAAAATTCGGCAGAAGATAGCGACATATTTTTCAAAGATTTTAATAAAATAATTGAATTAAGCGACCAATTATTTTTCGAGATGTCAACCAGTTGCAAAAACGCAACTTTTGGGAAATCTTATTGAAAGATGTTCATGCATGAACCTTGGACGAAAAGTTACTTACGATCAATCTGCAATGTCAGGGCCGTAGAGTTCATCTTCTTGTTGGAGAAGAAACTCCCGTTGTGTTACTCGTCGTTCTGGTTGTTCAATCCGAGGGCTTTTTGCAGTGTCGTTTACAAGTCTCTGACATTCCGAAATAATAAGAATTCCGTTATATCATTACCAGGGTATGTTCCTGCTGCATTTTTCTAATCTAGAACGTGATTAGAAAAATGGAAAAAAAAATCGATGTTATTTTAAACCAACAAGGTAGAATCCCCCCTTAAGTTAAGTTTTAAGTTGTAATTGCTTTGATCTGAAAATTTGATTTACTCTTTGCTTTTTGTTAATTGTGCTCATAAATAAGCGGCCTTTTCATTGTAGCTTTATTTTTTTCTCTTTTTATTTTTACTTTTATTCTATCATATTTTTTTGTAAATAATCAGTCTTAATTAAACTTTATAAATAAATAAAATTTACAAACTTTCGAGCCAGACTGTGTAAAATCAGTAGAAAATATTTTTCTCATATTGACAATAGCAAAGATAACCCATAAAAAGAATGGAAACTATGTCTCCTTACTTATTCTCCAAATTTTTTTTCGACAAGCAGAAAAGTATTGTTTTGATGAAAAAAATGTTTTATAATTTCTAATATTTTCAGCCGGTAAATTTTTAACTAGATATTCTTTATCTACTACCGCTTTTAAAGTCTTATTAATTTTTAAGAAAAATTTAACATAATGTTAATATTTTGAATTTATTTTCATTTCTTTGACTGTTGTTTTAATATAAATCGAATATCGATTTTCTAACCATTAACAATTATAAGTTAACCATATACAGAACAAGGTATTTCAAAATATTTTCATTGGTTTAAATTAATAAGTCAGTTCAATCGCACTATTTAAAGAAATTCTCATATTGGCCAATGCTTTCCATTCAGGGTATTAGATGGCTTAATCTGAGCCATCAAATTTCTCATTTAAGCATTAATGCGTATATTATAAGCATATTTATACAGTAAATTTGTAAAATCATACCGACAGCCTATCTTTACAATCGAAAATAATTCCAAAGTAAAGACACCTTCGCATAGTATTATGCGGCATTTTGCCCATGTATAAGCGATCTTTTAGGCATTTTATCTTCCAAAACCGGAAAACGTGACTATAGCGTAGGTTTTATAAATTATATAAATTGAGGTTGTTGATTTGTTAATAATCATTTCATAAGAAACTTTGAAATATCTCATCGATCAGTCGATTATTTTCAATCTTTCATATTTGCTCAATTTTATATGTATCTATGTTGGCACCAAATATGGAAAAAATCCCATAAAAATATTGTATTCAGAAATGCTCTGTATAACACAATAGAGTATCTCTTTTTCGAAGTATTTCATTGAGGCTTTACTGTGGAAAATATGGTTGTTAATCGTCTTTTACCTCAAATTAATTGCTCTGTGGAGTTTCGATGAAAAAAGTATTCTGTATCTGACCTTGAAAATGTCATGTAGGAGATTGTAATCCAACTTCTGTTCTTAACCTCAAAAACGATTTTCTAAGTCATTTTCTTACCTCAGTTGTTATGTGAATAATATGACAATTATATTTTAACAAACTAGAGAGCATTTTGTGGTTCGATTCCGTATTAACCTGAATTTCTTTTTGTATAAAAATTATTCTATACACTCAAGCTTTTAAGTAGGACACGTTCATATGGCCACACCCTTGGACAACAAGTTAAATACAGTCCCGAAGAAAAAAGTAAAAAAACTGTCAGCCCATAAATAATTACCCAGATTGAGTACTTTTGTGTATTTTGTCCAGTATTAAGCCTGTACAAACAGGAATGGAGTAGAGTAAGTATCTTCTTACGTGCACGTGTTTGTTCTTGGTACCGTCTGCCCATCCAGTCCACGATGCAAGAATTCTTTGGCAATCAATTCTTCATGTGCAGTTAAGTGGAATGTCAATGACTTCCCATGTGTCTTTAACCACGGTCGAGCCAATTTCTTAAACTGTTGAAATATACATTTCTTGGGACCCTGAGCCGCTTCTTATGCACTCCTGTTTTACTGCTTTATTTGGTCTTAAGTGCGCAAAAGTTGCAAAGTCAAGTATCGCTTAATTTAATTGCTTTATTTAATTTGTGTATTACTCCCCTTTGGTAGTCATAAATGTAAAAACACCCAAAGGCTGACTTTACGGCTCAGGCAAAGAAGTGTGCAACTCTTTCTTTTTCAACGTAGTGGGATTAACTCTTTGAAAGACTTCTTATCGCAACTGAATGGACACACAAAGTATGTACATTTCTTAAGACTACCTTACTAGATAGGACTGTTTGATTACCATTTGTTTTGAGGCTACTGCATCAAAAGTTATTAATTCAAGCCCAGCAAACATTGCGGTTCGATATGAAATAAGATTATCATAAACCGGAGAACAAGGGCTATTAAGAAAACACCTCGTATTAAGTGAACGAAGGAGCTGTGTGCATACAAAAAATGCAGTTCCTGTTCTACGTTAATTAGTATTATTTTAGTTGATGTGGACGTTAAAATCTTGCTGACTGAGTTGATGTTGACGACCAACATAAAATAATACACTTGATTTTCTAGTTTTAAAAAAAGAGAAAAGCAATGAGGTAAGGAGTTCGTATTTGTTTCTTAATTTACATAGGGGAATTGTTCTGGCTGTGGGACGGGCTTTATTTGATGGCCATAAATTATTTCTGAGACATAATTATTACGCTGAAAAGATTTTTTTATATCTATATTTAACTTTAATTATTTCGAAATTCCCATACAACTATTTCTTCCATACAAACTGTAACACACTCTTCGACCCCTTTAGCAATCGAATTTCATATTCCTGCATCGTACAAGGAAACTATTTATATATATACATATAACCTTTTGAGTGTTACAGGGTGATTTATAAATTTGCAAGTTTCATTGTATGCACACCACTTATTTTTCCTCAACGCAGAGACATTGAGCAAATGCCAGAAACTGCTATCCCAATGATTTTTCCATAATTGCCAACAATGTTGCTCTAACTTCTACAATTGTAGATACAATCACTTCCAAAAATTAAGAAAATCTTTTGCGATTACCTAAAATTCAATATTTTCCCAAAATTTTTTCCGATATTCATGTAATTAATAAACCTGTTTTTTAGTTTTATAAAATTGCTCATCTCATTACCTTTCTAAGAAGGCACAACATGTCTAAGTAGAGAAAGGAATTAAACTAATAGAAACCCTAAAATACCTTTTATTGAATTCAAAACTTATTACAATTAATATTATTATGTTATAAACGGTGTTCTTGAAAAAGTCCTCCGCCAGTTTCGATGCATGCCAATGAAATTCTTCCAATTCCCTGTTTAAGGTTTATTGTAGCCAGCATCTCCCATATTTTCATCGCTGTTTCTCAATGTTGCTTACTAATTCGTCTCTGTTGTTAACAGTCCTTGAATACACTTGATCCTTCATTGCTTTCCATAAAAAAAGTTCAATGGAATAAGACCTGGATATCTAGCAGGGCAAGGAATCGGTGAACCTCGTCCAATCCAGCGGTCAGGGAATTTCTCCATCGTATTGGTAAAACATTGTCCTTTGATTATCCAACATATCCCCTATTAGATGTGGTTGCCAAACATTGGCACAGAATTTGGGCTGGAATGAGATCACGAT